>CM046004.1:36003358-37253358 GCA_025175895.1 Wurfbainia villosa | reverse complement strand
ATACTTCTTATGATACATGTAAATTTTTACGTGTTTCATTTTTAGAATCATTATTACTGTAGGCTGCCGAACATATCCACCACCTTCCTATATAAATCTTATTCAACTCCATCCCCGTTAGCAGCAATTCCCACGGACGGCACCAATTTGATGGTGTTCACTTCTTTGGCTTGCCAAGATCTCCCTCCCTCTTCTTGTGAATTACTAGATCTATCACTAAAGAAGGTTAAAGATGAGATAAAAAGATATATTCTTCTTGAATCACCTCGGATCCTTGGAATAGAGCTAGATCTTCCACTTTATGAGAAGGAGTGTTAGAGATAGGTCAGCTTCCCGGCGCTACCACTCTAACACTCAAATAAGTAAGAGTATGAAGAAAATAACAATGTAGAAGGAATGAAGAAGAAGAAGTGAGAAGAAGATCTTTGAGGTACCTAATAGTGAAGAAACAACCATCGCCTGCTTCCTTCCACCTTTGCCCCTTTTATAGATGGTTTGCCCCGCCTTCTCCTTTGGGTGAATTTACTTTAATACCCTTTGCCAAGCTGTCGATTGTAACTACTTTTCCCGCTTCAATTCAAAATATCTCCTTTAAATACTTGATACACCTTATGTTTCCCTGCCACATAGTAATTAAATAAAATATAGAAATAAATGAGTAAATATATTAACATCTTCAACCTCCACCTACCACTTCCCACACTATAGAATACCCCTGTCCCCTTTATTTCACCATATTGAGCAAGAAACCCCGAAACCAATAGATGGCTCGGGAAAAGAACATACTGCTCAGGAAATGAACATACTGTTCCGAAAATATACTAATCACTCGGGATTTCACATAGACTACTCTGTTGATGCCATACTAAGCACTGATCAACATTGCCCTTGCTCACCCCTACAAAGCTCAGAGAATACATACACTGTTCAGGAAACAAATACACTGCTCGAAAAACACATATACTGCTTGGGAAAAGCACTTACTACCATGTCAACACAATGCTACACTTCTGAGCAATACTGCACCACTGTTCCTTACTATGCTCGGGAATCCCATACACTAGTCACAAAACACATAGTCTTCGGGAATCCCATACACTTCTAAACAATATTGCACTACTCTTCTTTACTTGGCTGGGGAATCCCATACACTGATCGAGAAACACATACACTACTCGGGAAACACATATACTAATTGGGAAAAGCACTTACTACCTTGTCAACACTATATTTCACTTCTGAACAACATTGCACTACTCTTCTGTTAGTAATATATGAGAGATATCCTAAGGCAATCGCCTTATATTTGAACCATTTATATGATAAATGAAGATTCACTATTTGAGTATACATGTTTTCATGTATTTGATTAGATCTTAAACTCATTTACTGAATGTCTACGATACGATTCACAGCATGAGATAATTTGTGATTGGATCACAACTAGTGAGTATCTCTACATGTGTAATTGTGATGTATCAAAATTATCCCTAGTCGATGAATTGATGGATATTCGAACACGTTGTATTCGATAGCACACTTGGCGATCGACTCGGATCTCACCGATCGGCATTCGCGACCGTAGTCGCGCCCGATCGGCTACGGCGGTTCGCGTCTGCGCGATATCCTCGCGTCATTGCCATTCCATGGCGATCATTGCCATTCCATGGCTGATCGCTGGGCATAAACCCATTAGTCGGATACCAGTCGAACTCACTCGACTCAGAGCAGTCGACTGCCATGACTTGGCAGTCGACTGGTGCCGTGTAAAACTCAAACTTAACATAAGTTTGAGCTTCCGGCGGTCGGATAAACCTTAACCCTTGCGGTCAAGTCTCCGACACTCAGCCATTCGACCAAGTTCACCTAATGAGCTACTTACATTTCACTCATTCTCTCATCTCACTCGAAGTCCCTCGCCGAAGCTCTCTTCGTTCGCGGCCACGTCCCTCGGCAGCATCAGGCGCACGGCTCTGCAATGCTCCTTCGCGTCTCTTGCCTCCGAAGTCTGCTTCCTTGGCTTCACTTCAAGTCATCTCGTCCGGCGGTCCCTCGGATGCTCCAAGCGCACGACTTCTGCAAAGTCATCCTTCACCGACTCAAGGACCGAGGTTGTGAGGGTGAACCCGCCAAGGCTCCATGTGCGAATTACTAAGTCCTGCACGACTTCAACGCACATATCAAATCATCATAACACACTAACTTAAACCCTTTGCCACACCATCAAAACCATATTACGGCAAGAGATTGCCCTAACAATCTCCCCCTTTTTGATGTGTGGCAATCCGTTTAAGTTAGGTAAAAACATTTGATATAAATTCTAAGGTAAGAAAGCATGTAAAGATAAACATGATATAGCAACATGCCACTCCCCCTTAATCCATGAAACTCTATATTGCAAATTTTCTCCCCCTATTATATATTTCTCCCCCTAAAATAATTAACTTAAACATAAATTATTTCTCCCCCTTTGACACCATCAAAAAGATTAACACTAAGTTGTAAGTTCATGGCATCAAGTAGAATGGAGGGAAAATACCAAAAACATGATTAAAATCTGAAATTAGAAAATTTCAGGCTGATTTTCAGGTGAGTAGTCGACTGCTATCAGTATGGCAGTCGACTGGCACACTTGATTCCGAAATTCTGATTTTCTGGGCGAATTTCAGAAATGCATTAAAATTTCCATAAAATTCGAAAAATCATGAAATTTGGGGAACATATTTCTTTTAAGTATATCTATTAGTGAAAAATAGGTTTTCATAAAACATCATTATATTTCTACATATTTGCCAAAAATCCAAAAGCTTTAAAAACTACTAGGTTTATGATCATAAGAGTATCCATTTTAACACCTAGTCTTGCATCCAATTGTTTCAAAACATGAATACATGTATTTTAAAGTAAGAAATTGTTTTGAAAACATATGAAATATCCAACCATGATCTTTGGGCAATATGTCTATGAATTAAACATAAGCCTTCCCCATGATTGGTCTATTATTGCTATGTTGATACTTTAAATGACCATCTAAATGCCATAGGCATTAGTGGACATTTGTATCATCCTAACATCTCACCCATACTAAGTTTGCAATCAAGTTAGCCTATAGTGAGTGTGAGATGCATCCTAGGGGGTATTTGTATAAAGCATGATTCAAACCTATTTCTCATGATAACGTGCCAAATTTCAAAAACATAAATCATGATTGCAAATATACATAGGGATTACATTAATCATCATGATTTAAGCATTATTACCTATTTATGGGTACGTTATCATCACCCAACACTATCTAAAAAATGTTGTCCCATCATCCTAAGTCAACCAAAATATGATATAGGTCAATTCCATATGGTTGACTACCCTAGGGGTTTTCTAACCCTTAAGGATGGATTTTGGAACCCAAAATAAGTTCTTTCCTATTGGGTTCACTAAATATTCCCTGGGGATCCATTTTCTAGCTATTACTTTCTTTTTATCTTGTCCCCTAGCTATTAGGCATTTATAGGCCTTTTCATTTTTCTTTTCCTTGTAGCCTAGGCCCTTTTTGTTGAAACTAGCTCTTTGGCTCCCTAAAATCATATTCAATGTGTTGGAGCCAATTGTGAATTTCTCTAGGGCTTTGGTTAGATAATCTACCTTTTCCCTTAAAGCCCTATTTTCATTTATACATGCATCACTAACATCTAATGGCACATAAAGGTCATGTGAGCATGCATCATCTAAGCTAGACGAAATATTATCATTTAAGCATGCATTTTCTAGCTTATTTTCTAAATCCTTAATTTTATCTAGCATGCTCTTATTTTTCTTTTTCATGCCAAATAAGTCCTTAGTTAAACTAGAAATTATGGAAACTATTTTCTTAGGAGAAGCTTTCGTTACCATAGTTTCCATATCGTCTTCTTCTTCTTCGGATGAGGAGGATGTAGAAGCTCCCCCTTCACTTGAGCTCTCTCCTCTTGAGCTTGATCCTTCATTCTCGGAGGAAGAGCAATCCAAGTCATCAAAGGCCATCAAGGCCAAATTGGTGACAAAGGCATTCTCCTCTTCCGATGATGATGAAGAGGATGAGGAAGGATCATCCCATGTCTTGGCCTTGAATGCTTTGGCCTTCCCCTTTTCTTTTGCCTTCTTTTCTTCTTCCTTTCTCTTGCTCCCCTTCTTCTTCTTGCTCTTCTCTTCTTTCTTTTTCTTTTCTTCTTTGCTTTTGTTTAGGAGGGGACAATTGTCCCTTATGTGTCCCTCTCCTTGGCAATTGTAGCATATGACCTTCCCCCTTGGTCTTCTACTCCTATCATTAGATTTATCAAATCTAAAATTCTTAAATACACGCCTCACCTTCCTTACCATGTAGGCTTCTTCGGTGCTATCCATGGAGGAGGAGGAGGCTTCATCGGATGAGGAGGAGGGGACTTCTATCTTCTTCTTCCCCTTGTTTGCCATCAAGGCTACTCCTCTTGAGGGTTGAAATCTAGGCTCCTCTTGTATTCCTTCAAGCCTAGTTTCGTGAAGCTCCATGGTTGAAAAGAATTCCTCCAAGGTGCTCACTTCTAGGTTCTTGGAGATATAAAATGAGTCCACCATGGAGCTCCATTTTGAGGACCGGGGAAAGGCATCTATGGCCTTCATTACCATATCCCGGTTTGATAGCTTCTCACCTACACTTGTTAGCCCAATTAAAATTTCTTTAAACCTAGAGTGTAGTGAGGTTACCTTTTCTCCCTTTTCTAGTTTTATATTGGATAGTTGGGAGCGGAGGAGGTCTCTCCTTGCTAGCTTGGCCTCGGATGTGCCTTCATGAAGTTCTATAAGCTTCTCCCACATCTCTTTGGCGCTAGCACATTCTCCGATCCGGTTGATCTCTTGTTGGGGGAGCACATTGAAAAGATGATGTTTTGCCTTTGAGTTCGCAAGGTGCTCCTCTCTTTGCTTCTTAGTCCATCGTGATTTTTTGATTGGTTTCCCTTCTTCATCCCTAGGCAAAACGAAACCGGATTCCATTGTAATCATAATGTCAAAATCCGTTTCAAAAAATACCTCCATTCGCTTTTTCCACCAAGCGAATTCTCCTTCAAACTTCGGAGGATGAATGTTGGAGCCGGCCATTTTGAAAATTGCTTGTTGTGGCGGTTAGTCCTCGACAAGCTTTCCTCGGCTCTGATACCACTTGTAGGGGATCGATTGGCCGGCTAGAGAGGGGTGAATAGCCCTCTTCCAATGGATGTTGGAATTCTCGCGTTCGTTTGCTCGTCTACAAAACTTAGCGCAAGCGGAATATACAAATACAAATAGACAAAGCAAAAGATAAACAATAAAACAAACGCTAACACGATGGTGTAACGTGGTTCACGGCTACGCCGCTAATCCACGGTCCCCGATTCGTCCTTGGTGAATCACTCCGCTAAACCAATCCACTAAATGGTCTCTCCTTTGCACCAAGCTAGGTGGAGGTAACCTTTACAACTCAAGCACACTCCCTCTTTTACAATAGATGTGAAAGAAAGCTAAAAGAAGGAGTTTGAATCTTGTGGAGCACTTGGATGGTCGTTTAGAACTTGAGCATTAACCTACCAAAGCTCCACACCTTCTCTTTTTATAGAGAAGGTTGATTTCTTCCCGTTGGCCGCCATCAATCGACTGCTTCCCGTGGCAGTCGACTGCCGCCACTCCAACGGCCTCCGAACACGTCGGATCCCGACCGTTGTATTCCAACGGCACACTGCGATCATTGCTGGACTTCACCGATCATTGACCCTATAGTCGATCGCGATCGGCCACGGCGGTCTGTGCGCGATATCCTCTGGCGATCATTGTCATTCCATGGCGATCGGCATAAACCCATCGATCGGATACGGTCGAACTCACTGACTCGGAGCGATCGCGCGCCATGACTGGCGATCGATAGGTGCCGTGTAAAACTCAAACTTAACATAAGTTTGAGCTTTCGGCGGTCGGATAAACCTTAACCCTTGCGGTCAAGTCTCCGACACTCAGCCATTCGGCCAAGTTCACCTAATGAGCTACTTACATTTCACTCATTCTCTCATCTCACTCGAAGTCCCTCGCCGAAGCTCTCTTCGTTCGTGGCCACGTCCCTCGGCAGCATCAGGCGCACGGCTCTGCAATGCTCCTTCGCGTCTCTTGCCTCCGAAGTCTGCTTCCTTGGCTTCACTTCAAGTCATCTCGTCCGGCGGTCCCTCGGATGCTCCAAGCGCACGGCTTCCGCAAAGTCATCCTTCACCGACTCAAGGACCGAGGTTGTGAGGGTGAACCAGCCAAGGCTCCATGTACGAATTACTAAGTCATGCACGACTTCAACACACATATCAAATCATCATAACACACTAACTTAAACCCTTTGCCACACCATCAAAACCATATTACGGCAAGAGATTGCCCTAACAATTGATTCTATCGAGACTAGCACGAGGTATACTCCTTGGTGTATCCAAGCAGCTGATTCTCACTGGCTAGAGACAATGTGATGTCCGGAGTTAATCGTGGATGGTAGTTATGATAACTAGTTCATTAGAGTGACTAGCCGTAAAACTTCATATGGTTCTCTGCATATATAGATATGTCAATGAAGTTCTTACTACAGCTTAAGTGCGATGTTCCTTTGACTTGCGGTATTCAAGTCATCTTGATCATAAAGACTTATGCTTTGATATCTTAAGCAAGCATCTCTGAGGAGAAGTGGACCCAAGATGATTGGGTATAAGTTGAAGTGATCGAAGGTGTTTGAATAGCCTATAAAGGATTCACCACTCCTTGCGATGAGATATATACCCATGGCCTCTCGTCGGATTGTTACTAAAGTCTTTGGCCAAAGCATTACATGTTTAGAGTAAGGTACTCTTCGATACATGTGCAGTAACTAGAATCCGTAGGAGGAGGAAATGATACTTGGGCTAGGTGTGACATAGTCAACCTAGTGGGGACTGACACTATAGTCCATGTCCTGAACCACGTGGGTATAAGATGAGTGAAGAGAATGGGGCACGATTTATTCAAGCTGCTGAAGGGTTTCAGAAATAGTTTTGGATCAACCGTTGATCTTTTCGGTTAATTGGGGATAATGATGTACTACTAGGTGCCACTCATGATCGTTCTATAATTAATGGTTAATTATAGACGGGCAACATAAACTGAGAACCTATTTGGTCACATGCACAATGAGCGTAATCCGAAGGATTTAAAACGAGCTTGAGAATGAGATTCTCAGACCGAGAGAAACTAGGTTTGGTTGGACCAAACAAGGAGCGAGCATGAAATAATTTCATTTGCAATGGAAGCATGGATGGGACGTGTCTTATGAAGACATGATGGATGAACCAAATTAGTTTGGTTCTAATCTAATGGAGGAGAATAAACCAAATGGGTTTGGTTTGTTTTAAACGAATGAACCAAAGTTGGTTCGGTTCATTTTAACTTAAAATAGACCAACATGGTTTGGTTTATTTTAACTTAAATTAATGGAGCGGGTTAACGGGTTTTTGGTTATGATCCGATAACCATTAAGAGAATTTGTTCTCTATAAAATAGGGCTTAAGGGTTTTATTTAGCCCTAACCCAAGCAATCCACAAGTTGTCGCCCACCCCTCCTCTCCTCTAGTGGTCGGCGCCCAACCCTAGCTGCCGCCCAACTTTGTGCTGTCGTCCAAGCTAGTTGTCGGCATCCAAGCTTCAGCCGGTGATCCTCCGGCGACCCTCCGGTGATCTCCTTTGGGTCCGGCGACAAGGTGAGCATCAAGCTTCCTTATTTGGCCGGCCCCTATTCCTCCACTAAAGCTGTCCAGTTTTCTGGACAGCTTGTTTACTTCTTGTTGGAGCATCATTTGGATGACGTTTGGAGCTCCGACAATGGCTTCCTTGCCGGGGATTCGATCTCCGGTAATCCTCATAGGTGGAGGACGAAGGATTCGTCAAACGGTTGACGAATACCTCTCCGGGGAAGGGAGTTTTTGAGGACTTGTTTTGGATCCGAATTTTGATTCGGATCGTGATCTTCTCTCGATCACATCATCTTCAACACGAGGCTAGTAACTCATTCGAAGACGAGGCTCGTGACTTTGTGAAGTCATCCTGAAGATACTCGGCGTGGATACGGATAGAGACGATTCTAGCGAGGATCGTTCCGGTTGATGCCTTTCCCGCTACACGTGATACGTCAGGTATACGTAGTATAAATTTCCTTTTATTGCAAATTTGAAATTGCGGTTATGTCTACACATGTTGTACTATGCATGTGTGTGGTGTGTGTGTTGTAATAAATTAGATTTATTATTTTTATTTCTTCCGTTGTGCACATGTTTACGAATCATGTTCGAATACACACTCGCCGCGGTACCAAAAACCCAACAGTGGTATCAGAGCCCAGCTTGTGTTTCAACATAATCGTAAAATTGTTTTGTGATAGTCATAATGGTATTTATGGAAATTTTCTACTTTTTGAAAGTTAAAAGTATTTATGGAATTTTTTTTTCTTTTGGAAAGTTAGAAGTATTTATGGAGTTTTTTAATTTTTAAAAGTCTAGAAGTATTTATGGAAATCTTTTACTTTTAGAAAGTTAGAAGTATTTATTGTTGGTGCAGGGGCACTAGATAATCGAACCTGTGTTTTGATTATGGCAAAGACACAAAGTTTGTTAGGACCCTTGGAACGGCTAGAGGGGGAGTGTTTAGCCTTTCTTTCTTTCTACAAAAATGTTAGCGGAAGCAATACAAATATAAGCACAACCAAAAACAAGAAACAAAGCTAACACCCGATGTAACGTGGTTCGGAGATGACGCTCCTACTCCACGGCAATCCGTAAGGTGGATTAGCCCTAATCAATCTTCACTAGAACCTCCTTTGGATGAACCAAGGTGGAGAAACCTTATCTTACAATGCACTCCTCTTCTTTACAATGATGGATGATTAAGAATAAGAGAAGAGGAGGTTTTGGATTGCTCAAAACACTTGGAAAGCTTGGTGAGCACGTAGGTGTAGTTTGGAGCAAGAGCACTAGCTTCACCAAGCTCCCCATGGCCCCTTTTTATAGAAGAGGGGGCTTCAATCGATTAGCGATGCTTGCCATCGATCGCCGCGCCAAAGCGGCTCACGATCTCCGGAGATTCATAGCGCAATTTCAGCGGCGGTGATCGATCGTGATGGGGTGATCGGTCGAGTGATCAAGGCTGATCGAGTGAGGCGCGTGCGTGGCGATATTCCCTTGATCGATCGGTGATGCCCTTGGCGATCCGCGATCGATCGCTCTGCGCAGCGATCGGTCGATGGTTAGGGTTTCACACGACTCGGTCGAATGCACGACCGATCGGTCGATACATCGTATCAGTCGACTGATACTCATCAAGTATGAGTAATTCATACTTGATTTTATACCCTAGACCTAGACTCAACCTTCTAGCTCCTCAATAAGCCTTGCGCCTTCACGATCCCTCCGAGTCCGCGACTTGTTCATCCTTTGCGCTTTGCTTCCAAGAGCTTCCTTCAGTTTCGTCATGTCTTGGGTTGCCAAATGCTTGGACTTTACGCCACCAAGACTGCAAGCTTGGACTTACGCTACCAAGACTTTACTTTGGACTTCCTTTGTCAAGGTTCACTTGGACTTTACGCTGCCAAGACTACAAGCTTGGTCTTACTCTGCCAAGTCCATCCCTTGCACTTCCTTTGCCAAGATCATACTTGGACTTCCTTTGCCAAGATCATACTTGGACTTCCCTGTCACTTAAACATTTTCGCAATTAGATCACAAGATATTGCCTAACTTAGATGATTATCCAAACATCAAAACATATATAAATGCTTGGAGCATTGTTGCGCCAACAATCTCCCCCTTTTTGATGTTTGGCAATCATTTGAGTTAGGTCTTTAAATACACACATAATCAAATTTTCAATATGAATTTTAACTTAAACACTCCTTCTCCCCCTTTGACATACATCAAAAAGAGAAGGATTCAAACATGAAGGAAATAATGTGTTAGATCTTGGACTAAGGTACAATATTGAAATTAAACTCCCCCTTAATCCAAGATATGCTTTATAATGTATAAACAAAAGTTGAAGCAAAGAGTACCAAAAATTCAAAAATTAAGTCCTAACTTTGCACCAACAATGGTTTTGGGGATGAAAAAGATATAATTTATGAAAACTCCCCCTAAAACACTGCATTAGTCAGTCCTAAATCTTGTTTATACGCAATATTATCATACTATAGTGTTAGGACATCAAAGATACACCAAATATCAGAAAATGGAGTTTAAGAAAACATGTATCGATCATTGGTTTCTAAACCACGATCATGATAAACCTAAACAAATTTGACCTTTTCATTAACATCAGATATGCGGTAGAAATTCCAGAAACCTCGAAAAATCACAAAATTTTGCGTACACATTTCTGAATTCATACTTTATCAAGGAAAAATAATTTGAAAAATATATGTTTTCCAGATTACAAGATTGATACAAACTTGGAACCTATCAAAAGTTCTAAAGATTTTGCAAACTTTGTATCACTTTTGTGTTCCAATTGAAAACTGTTTGTCAAAATATGATGAACATAGTTTAAAATATATATTATTTGGAATTTCCAACCATGTTCTTTGAGCTATGTATTCATTACTTGAATACAAGCCTTCCCAATGATTGGTCCATAAGGTTTTTATGTCTCTAGGTGTGTCATTGGCTCATAGTAATGCATCATAACAAGCATGATGAGCCAAGTACACCTTCCCTATCATCTCACATGTTTCTAAGTATTTCAATACAAAAATCAAGGTTTCTTAAGGCTTTTGTGAGATGCATCAAGGTATAAAAGAAGCTATATAAGTATGGGATCATGCAAATCTAGAATTTTACTCTACAAAGCACATACCAAGCTCTCTCCTTAATGATGAAAATTCGGCTTCGGGAAGAGCTTTGGTGAAGATATCGGCAAGGTTGGACTTAGATTCTACATAATTGAGTTCAATGTCTCCTCTTGCCACATGATCTCTTATGAAGTGATGTTTCACTTCAATGTGCTTAGTTCGAGAGTGATGTACCGGATTTTTGGTCAAGTTGATGGTACTCACATTATCACAATAAACTTTAATGTTAGAGTAGTGTAGCTCATAGTCCACAAGAGTATGTCTCATCCAAAGTAATTGAGCTACACAACCACCCATAGCCACATATTCAGCATCGGTGGTTGATAAAGCAACACAATGTTGCTTCCTACTACTCCAACTAACTAGGGAGGACCCAAGAAATTGGCATCCACCACTAGTACTCTTTCTATCCAATTTGCACCCGGCATAATCGGAATCGGTATAACCAAGCAATTCAAACGACTTAGTCCTAGGATACCAAAGTCCTACATTTAGGGTGCCTTTAATATATCTTAATATTCTTTTGATGGCTACCAAATGTGATTCTTTGGCACAAGATTGGTATCTTGCGCACATACCTACCGCAAATAAAATGTCGGGTCTACTAGCGGTTAGGTATAGTAAGCTACCAATCATACTCCTATAAAGTTTAAGATAAATTGATTTACCTTCATGATCACTATCTATCCTAGTGCTAGTGGCCATAGGAGTGGTTACAATTTTGGCATTTTCCAAACCAAATTTCTTGATCATTTCATTTGCATATTTGGTTTGATAAATATGAATACCCTCATTGGTTTGTTTGACTTGTAAACCTAGAAAAAAAGTAAGCTCTCCAACCAAACTCATTTCAAATTCATTTTCTATATTTTTTATAAAGTCTTGAAGAAGATCATCATTTGTTGACCCAAAAATGATATCATCAACATATACTTGGGCTATGAATATATCTTTTAACGTTGACTTTATAAACAAAGTTTGATCTACTTGGCCTCTTCTAAAATCCTTAGAAATTAAGAAGGATGACAATCTTTCATACCATGCCCAGGGAGCTTGTTTTAACCCATATAATGCTTTCCTAAGCTTACATACATGATTTGGATAATCTATGTTCTCAAATCCGGGTGGTTGCTCTACATATACTTCCTCCTTAATAAAACCATTTAAGAATGCCGATTTAACATCCATTTGGTAAAGTTTAAATCCCATGTAGGAAGCATACCCTAAGAGAATCCTAATAGATTCTAACATTGCAACCGGGGCATAAGTCTCATCATAGTCAAGGCCCTCAACTTGATTGAATCCCCTAGCAACCAACCTAGCCTTATTTCTAGTGATATTTCCTTGATCATCTAGCTTATTCCTAAAGACCCATCTTGTAGTAATTATGGTGCTATCATTGGGTCTAGGTACTAATTCCCACACTTGACTTCTCTCAAATTGAGCCAATTCATCTTGCATTGCCAAAATCCAATCCGGATCATGTAATGCATCATTGATCGATTTGGGCTCAATTTGTGAGATAAGAGCAACTTGACTAGTAGGAGTTCTATGAAATGACCTAGTTCTTACTCCTTGAGATAGATCTCCTACTACTTGGTCAAGTGGATGATCTTGATGAATTCTTAGGTTTCTAGAAGGGATTTCAATTTGATCATTGTTATCTTCCACCCTTCTTTCATCATCGGAGTCTCCTCTTCCTCCCCCTTGATCATTACCCCTAATGGTCAAATTTTGAAGTTTTTGGGTAATGTCTTGATTATTGTTATTAATATCCTTATCAATGGAGGACTTTCTAGGGTAGGTACTAGTAGTTTCATCAAATTGAACATTGGAAGACTCCTCAATCCCTTTGGTTCTCTTATTGTAGACTCTATACCCTCTACTTGTGGATGAGTATCCAACTAGGATTCCCTCATCCGCTTTTGATTCAAATTTTCCTAAGTTATCTTTGGTGTTTAGAATATAAACCTTACATCCAAAGACTTTGAAATAATGAATTATGGGCATAGTCCCATTCCATAATTCAAATGGTGTTTTTCCTAAAAACCTATGGATTTGAACCCTATTTTGGATATAGCAAGCGGTATTAACCGCTTCCGCCCACAAGTAGCTAGGTAGAGAATATGCATTAAGCATAGTCCTAGCCGCCTCTTGTAGGGCACGATTTCTCCTTTCCACCACCCCATTTTGTTGGGGTGTTCTAGGACAAGAGAACTCATGCTTGTACCCTTGCTCTAAACAAAATTGTGAAAATTTTAGGTTTTCAAATTCACCACCATGATCACTACGGATCCGGTTGATTTTGAGACTCTTTTCATTTTCAACCCTTTTACTAAATCCTATGATTATTTCTAAGGTATCATCCTTATGTTTCATAAAATAGACCCAAGTATACCTAGAAAAATCATCTACTATAACTAAACAATATTTATTACCATTTAAAGATGGAGTACTATGGCAATCAAATAAGTCAAGATGCAATAATTCTAATGGTAAAGAGGTATTGGTTAGGGTTTTACCTTTGTGTGATGCCTTTGTTTGTTTTCCTTCTTGGCATGCATCACACAATTTGTTCTTGACATACTTGATCTTTGGTAGCCCTTTGACCAACTCCATCTTGGCTACCTTGGCTATGTTTTTCATGTTGATATGCCCCAATCTTCTATGCCATAGCCAACTTTCCTCTTCTTTTGCAACAAAACACTTAGTAGAAATGTTAGAAGCATATGAAAGATCAACATAATAGATATTTGATTTCCTATATCCAACTAACATGCAATCAATTAATTCCTTGTGTCTAATCATGCATTTAGAGGATTCAAAGGAGACATGATAGTTTGCATCACAAAGTTGGCTAACACTTAATAAATTAAATTTCATATTTTCAACTAGCAAGACTTTGTGAATAACAATTTTGGGGGGTTCCTCTACCTAATATCTTGAGTTTTCCACTATTCCCAAAGGACACGGCTCCCTTCTTCACATATTTAATTGTGGAGAACTTGCTCACATCCCCGGTCATATGTGTTGAGCAACCGCTATCCACAATCCACATACCTCGCTCTCCTACCTAAATCACATGAAAAACACAAGCTTTTGGTACCCAAACATTTGGACCGGTAACATTAAGTAAAAACTTCTTAGGTACCCAAGCTTTCTTAACCTTACCCTTAATAGTTGCTTTCCTATTAATTAATGAAATATAAGCAACTTCTTTTTCTTTTGGCTTATATCCTAAACCGGCCTTGTTATAAACCGCTCTTTGCCTACTAAGAATCATATCAAGACACTTTGAGTCATTCGAAAATTTTTCTAAACATGCTTTCAATTCACTAACCTCATCCTTAAGTTTGTCATTTTCTTCCATAAGCATGCAAGAGTCAATATGTGAAAGCTTTTCATCCCTAATGGCCTTTAGTTCTACCTTCATGCTCTTAACCTTAGATTTTGACTTATCTAGAGCTTCTTTAAGATAGGCAATTGATTTATAAAGAAGCTTAATCTTGGGAGAATTCATTACCTTATCGTCACTAGATGACGATTCATCACTTGAAGAGTCTTCTTGGCTTGATGTGCCGGAATCATCTTCTAATGCCATGAGTGCCACATGGCGTGTAATGTGGCAAAGCTCATCATCGGAGGAAGAGTCTTCAACGCTTGGTGTGTCCCATGTGGTTTGAGCCACCATAGCCTCCTTCTTCTTCTTCTCCTTTTTGTCCTTCTTTTTCTTTTCTTTTTCCTCCTTCTTCTTTAGCTCCGGGCAATTCGGCTTTATGTGTCCCTTCTTGTTGCAAGCATGACAAATCACATTATTACTAAAACTTGAATTACCACTAAATTTACCTTTTGAGGAATGAGACCCCTTCCTTGCTTCTCTATTCTTGAACTCTTTTGACCTTCTATAAAGCTTCTTGACAAAATTTGCCATTTCACTAGATGAGTCTTCATCACTACTTGACTCATTCTCGGACTCGGATGATGATGATGCTTCTTTTCTTTCCTTCTTCTTCTTTTCTTTCTTCTCAACAAATAGAGCTAAACCCTTTTCCTTAGAGGACATGTTAGTTTGCTCATGTAATTCGAACTCACAAAATAGTTCATCAATTTTAATTTGCGAAAGATCCCTAGTTACCTTAATGGCATCAACTATAGAAGTCCATAAAGAATTTCTAGGAAATGCTTGTAAAATATACCTTACCAAATCTCGGTTGTCAACTCGCTCACCTATGATATGGAGTCCGTTCACAATTTCCTTGAACCTTCCATGCATTTGTCTTACGGTTTCATGCATCTTCATTTGGAAGGCTTGAAGTTGTCCAACTAATAGGTCCTTCTTGGCCCTCTTTGATTCCTTGGACCCTTCATTTAGCTCAATGAGCTTTTCCCATAGCTCCTTGGCAGATTCAAAAGGCCCCACCTTGTTGAGTTACTCCATTGTGATGCCGCATTGGATGGTGAGGACGGCCTTTGCATTTGATTCAAATTTCTTGTTTATTTCTCTTGTCCAATCCTTGCTTGGAATAGGATGTCCATGTTCATCCACCGGTTCTTCGAAACCATCTACAATACTATGCCAAATTTCAATATTACTCATAAGATAGTACTTCATCCTACCTTTCCAATACGCAAAATGGCTCCCATCGAAGAGCGGTGGCTTGGCGGTGCTATATCCCTCTTGAAGAGCCATTGATGTCTTGGTTGATGTTGAGATCTTCCAAGCTATCCGGGCTCTGATACCACTTGTTAGGACCCTTGGAACGGCTAGAGGGGGGGTGATTAGCCTTTCTTTCTTTCTACAAAAATGTTAGCGGAAGCAATACAAATATAAGCACAACCAAAAACAAGAAACAAAGCTAACACCCGATGTAACGTGGTTCGGAGATGATGCTCCTACTCCACGGCAATCCGTAAGGTGGATTAGCCCTAATCAATCTTCACTAGAACCTCCTTTGGATGAACCAAGGTGGAGAAACCT
Source organism: Wurfbainia villosa (assembly GCA_025175895.1). NCBI lineage: Eukaryota > Viridiplantae > Streptophyta > Magnoliopsida > Zingiberales > Zingiberaceae > Wurfbainia > Wurfbainia villosa. Next base: position 37,237,498 of record CM046004.1, on the reverse strand, counting down.
TATCTTACAATGCACTCCTCTTCTTTACAATGATGGATGATTAAGAATAAGAGAAGAGGAGGTTTTGGATTGCTAAAAACACTTGGAAAGCTTGGTGAGCACGTAGGTGTAGTTTGGAGCAAGAGCACTAGCTTCACCAAGCTCCCCATGGCCCCTTTTTATAGAAGAGGGGTTGTTTTTCCCGTTGGGCTTCAATCAGTCGACTGATGCTTGCCATCAGTCGACTGCCGCCGAAGCCAACGGCTTCTGAAACGCGATCTCCGCGGAGATTCGTAGCCGCAATTTCAGCGGCGGTGATCGATCGATCCTCCATCGATCGTGATGGGGTGATCGATCGAGTGATCAAGCGGCGATCAAGTGAGGCGCGTGCGTGGCGATATTCCCTTGATCGGATCGATGATGCCCTTGGCGATCGGTGATCACGATCGATCGCTCGCCAAAGTAGTCGATCGATGGTTAGGGTTTCACCGACTCGGTCGAGCGCTGACGGTCGACTGATACATCGTATCAGTCGACTGATACTCATCAAGTATGAGTAATTCATACTTGATTTTATACCCTAGACCTAGACTCAACCTTCTAGCTCCTCAATAAGCCTTGCGCCTTCAGGATCCCTCCGAGTCCATGACTTGTTCATCCTTTGTGCTTTGCTTCCAAGAGCTTCCTTCGGTTTCGTCATGTCTTGGGTTGCCAAATGCTTGGACTTTATGCCGCCAAGACTACAAGCTTGGACTTATGCTGCCAAGGCTTTACTTTGGACTTCCTTTGTCAAGGTTCACTTGGACTTTACGCTGCCAAGACTACAAGCTTGGTCTTACGCTGCCAAGTCCATCCCTTGCACTTCCTTTGCCAAGATCATACTTGGACTTCCTTTGCCAAGATCATACTTGGACTTCCCTGTCACTTAAACATTTTCGCAATTAGATCACAAGATATTGCCTAACTTAGATGATTATCCAAACATCAAAACATATATAAATGCTTGGAGCATTGTTGCACCAACAAAGTTAAGTTTACATCGTTATCTCACGAGCTAAATCAGGTGTGTAGAAAAGTGCTAAAGCTAGAGCTGAAGGCTAGCGATACCCGGAGGAAGCCGCGGTGGTCGGGTGACACTCGAGTGACTTCAGAGGGAGCCGAAGGAATCGAGTTGAAGGCCGAAAGCGAGAGCTACTATCGAGGTAAGCTCGTGTGAGTGAGAGATTGTAAGGTTGTGTCCTCTTTACGGGGACGACCATAGGCGGCGATCCGATTAAGACTTCCCATGGAAGGTCTAGGTCAAGATCGGACGGTCAGAAACCGTCGCATTTATCATTTTCCGAGCTAACCTCTTACTACAGGAAGTGGCGGTGGGCAATGACTCGACATCAAGCGGCCGATCGATGCTCATCACGGATCGATGGGAGGCATCAGTCGACTGATGGCGACGAATCAGCCTTTGCGCTAGGTCAAAACGGATAACATTTGACGCGGCCACTTCGCGATAAAATTTGGACAACTTCATGATCTGTTCCGAAAAAAGAGGAGACATATTCAGAGGCCAAAATCTATAAAAGGACGGGAGGATTCCAACTCTATGCATCATCAAGTTTATTCATCAATTGCTCCTACAACGCCAACGCTCCAACGCCGTCATAATGCCGACGCGACGACAAGTTTAAATCTCCTTCGTCGGCAGCAGTAGCAAGTAATTATTTTTATTGTATTCTTTATTTTAATCGTAACGACGTGAGGTAGGCTTGTTGCCTCATCCTCCTACATTCGGTTTTTGTGATCGTTGTCTCCTACCTCCAACGAGGAGGAGACGTTATAGTGCTTTGCCCTCCGTACGCGGTCTAGGACCGATAGGGCCTTGGAGTAGCTACCGCTGGGTTGTGAACCAAGTAAAAATAAACATGCTCCTTTATTTTCAGCTGCTCTTACTCCTTTAATTTTCAACTCGAACGAAACATCGAAAAGATTTACGATCGCTATTCACCCCCCCTCTAGCAACGCTTCTCGATCCAACATTTATGGAAATTGATATTTTCCATAAATAAAATATTTGATTAGATTTGGAAATTTGTTTCCTAATTTAATCATGATTTGATTTGGGAAATCAAATCTTAAAATATTTTATTTCCATAAGTGGTTTTGATGATTTAGGAAATTTGTTTTCTAAATTAACTTTCCTTAATCAACACTTTCCACAAATAAAATATGTGATTATATTTAGAAATTTGTTTCCTAATTTAATCATGATTTGATTTGGAGAATCAAATCTCAAACATATTTTATTTCCATAAATAGTTATGACATATAAGGAAATTTTGTACATGTCATAATTGTATGTCATGTAATTGCATTAGATGCACATCATTATGCCATGCGTGTCGTGACATATAGAAGTATGCCATGTATGCCATGCCATATAGATTATAGTCATTTGCATGCAAAGATGATGAGACATAAAAACCCTTACTCAATATTAAAGCCTACACCTTCCATTAATATGGTTAGAACCAGAGTTCAGTTTCTTGTTTGGGTTGTTGGACTCTCTCCAAGCTCGGCTCGAACCCAAACATGTTCAAACCATGGAATAGTTTAACACTAATATGGTAAGAGTCAGAGGTCAATCGTTAGCTTTGGTTGTTGGACTCTCTCCAAGTCGGGCTAATTGGTTGAATGCGCTCTAACCATATTAAAACTATTTCTCGATTAATGGGTTGGTTTTAACCTGGAGCATCGGCTTGTTGGACTCTCTTCAAGGTCGATGTGAAGGGAGGTGAAGTTGGGTGCTATGCATATGATGCATACTTGTTAATGAGTTAATAACACGATGTTTGAGTGAACATTCAATTAGTTGATAGCACATTGTGATAGTTGCATATACGTGATATGCAATTGGTATATTTGATACCTACCATCATAGTTATGAATGACTTGTTGGACTCTCTCCAAGTTTGTTCATATCTATGTTGGATATCTGCCCATTCGGAGATGGACCTACGATCTCCCGAAGTGATTTTGGGGCTTTTGAAATTCGAAAAATGAATGGGATTTATAAATGTATATTGATGCATTTTAAATCATCTTTCTCATATATGCTCGAGTTGTATTTCTAGGATAATTGATTGATCATGATGTCTTTGAATTTGCACTTTATATTGGATTCAAATAAATTGACTGTGTCAAACTTTTTGGACTGACTTAGAAACTTGAGAATTGTTCTCAAGGTGAAAATCTTGCGTATGTCCTCGAAGCACCTGTTCCCGCCCATCCTAGTGACGATGCAACTCCGGACCAATTGTTCGTCTATCACAAACATGTGACTGATTCTGAACTGGCAAGTTGCATCATGCTAGCCGCGATGGTACTTGAGTTACGGAAGTAGCATGAGCATATGGATGCTCATACCATAGTCTTTCATCTTTATGAGTTGTTTGATGAGCAAGTGAGATTCGAAAGGTTCGAAGTCTCCAAGCTCCTCTTCACCTCTGAGATGCAAAAAAGTTCATCTGTGGTACTGCTCAACATGTTGAAGACTGTGGAGCCTTCTGAGAAGCATGAGAAGGGGACGGTGTTGTGAGTTGATTCCTCAAAGAAAGGTTTTAAGAGGGAGTCAAAGGAATAGCAGAAGGGGAAGAAAATGTCTAAAAAGGAAGAACCAGCTCAAAAGGGCACTTGCCATCATTATGGCAAGGAGGGCCATTGGCTAAGAAATTGCAAGATTTATCTTGAGTTCGTGAAGAAGAATAAGGGATCGAATGCCCCATCTTCTTCAGATATCTTCGTTATTGATTGTCATTCTATTTCCTCAAACACATGGGTATTGGATACTGGGTGTGGCTCACATATATGTAATGACATACATGGGCTAAGGAATAGAAGAAGACTCGTCAACGGAGAGTCAAATTTACGTGTTGGGAATGGAGCAAAGGTTGTTGCACTTGCCATCGGAACGTATTTGTTGAAACTCCCTACAGGACTTGTCTTAGAATTGGACAATTGCTTTTATGTTCCTTCGTTGATAAAGAACATCATTTCTATTTCTTGTTTAAATAGAAATGGTTACCATTTGATGTTTAGTAACAATTGTTGTTATATAACTTTGAATGACGTACTTTATGGAACTGGAACTTTGAGCAATGGTATTTATACGTTGGACGTATCCAGTGACATTTTCAATATCGAAGTGAGCAACAAGCATGCTCGAAAGGATAATCAAATAGACTCCTACATGTGGCATTGTCGTCTTGGCCATGCAAGCAAGAAACGCATGTCTGAATTACACCGATGTGGAATTCTGGAATCGTTTGAATTTGATTCATACGATACATGCGAATCATGCTTAAAAGGCAAGATGACTAAGTTACCTTTTACAGGAAAAGGTGAACGAGTGGGAGAGTTACTAGGTCTAATACATGATGATGTATGTGGACCTATGTCAACTCAAGCTTTAGGAGGCTATAGCTACTTCATTACCTTCACCAATGATCACTCACGGTTTGGGTATGTGTTCTTGATAAAACACAAGTCTAAAGCCTTTGAAAGGTTCAAAGAATTCAGAAATGAAGTAGAGAAACAACATGACAAGAATACTTCGATCAGATCGAAGTGGTGAAAAATTAAGTCAAGAGTTTCTTCATTATCTAAGAGACAGTGATATATTGTCTCAATGGACTCCACCATACACACCACAGCATAATGGTGTATCTAAGAGGCGTAACCGGACCTTGTTGGACATGGTCAGGTCAATGATGAATCATGCAAATCTTCCCAAGTCCTTTTGGGGCTATGCACTTCAGACAGCTGTTTACTTGTTAAACAGAATGCCAAATAAGGTAGTCTCCACTACTCCATATGAGATATGGAATAGTATGAAACCTCATGTATCTTACTTGAAGATACGAGGTTGTCCTGCTTATGTGAAGCGGACTGTATCAGACAAATTGGATGATAAGTCTGATAAATGTATATTTATTGGATACCCTAAGGAAACAAGGGGTTACCAATTCTATCATCCTGTGGAACAAAAGGTGTTTGTTTCAAGGCATGCTGTGTTTCTAGAGAAAGAGTTTCTCTTGCAAGAAAACAGTGGGAGTGTCATCGAGCTTTAGGAGGCTCAAGAGACTCAAATAGACATTGATGAGATACCTGGTGAAGCACAACAACCGATAACTCATAGTGATGAGCAATCGGCTGGACCTATTGAAACACCACATCTTCGTATATCTGGTAGAACATGCAATATTCCTGAGAGATATGGATTTCTCGTAAGTGAATCGAATGACGTGTTGCTCATTGATGATGAGAAGCCTACCAGTTATGAAGAAGTTCTAACAAGTTCATAAAGGGATAAGTGGCTTGAAGCCATGAAGTCGAAAATGGATTCCATGTATGAAAACCAAGTTTGGAACTTGGTTGACCCACCTGAAGGCATAAAACTTATAGGGTGCAAGTGGGTTTTCAAGAAGAAAACCCACATGGATGATAATGTAATTACCTATAATGCTAGATTAGTGGCGAAAGGATATCGTCAAAAGCAAGGTGTTGATTATGACGAAACCTATTCGCCTGTAGCTATGCTAAAATCCATTCGGATGCTCCTGGCCATAACAGCTCATTATGATTATGAGATATGACAAATGGATGTGAAAACAGCTTTCCTTAATAGAGATCTGCTCGAGGATGTGTATATGATACAACCTAAGAGTTTCACATCAATTGATAAAACCAAGGTATGCAAATTGCGACGGTCCATATATGGATTGAAGCAAGCATCCAGGAGCTGGAATATCCGTTTTGATGAGACAATCAAAAAATTTGATTTCTCACAAAATCCAGACGAACCTTGTGTGTACAAGAAGGTTAGTGGGAGTGCAGTCGTATTCCTAGTATTGTATGTTGATGACATATTACTTATAGGAAATGATATTTCAGTCTTACAGTCAGTTAAGATTTGGTTGTCCAAGACATTCTCCATGAAAGACCTGGGAGAAGCAACCTACATCCTTGGGATTAAGATCTATAGAGATAGATCGAAACGGTTGCTTGGTCTTTCACAGTCTACATACATAGACCGAGTGCTAAAGAGGTTTAGCATGTCGGAATCCAAGAAAGGTTTCCTACCCATCAGGCATGGGATACACCTTTCGAAGTCTATGTGTCCACGCACAGAAGACGAGAGGATTTACATGAGTAAGATTCCCTATGCATCCGCAATAAGATCTATCATGTATGTTATGTTATGTACGAGGCCCGATGTATCGTATGCTCTAAGTGTCACGAGTAGATACCAGTCTGATCCAGGAATTGATCATTGGGTGGTTGTTAAGACAATCCTTAAGTACTTAAGAAGAACTAAGGATCTGTTCCTAATGTATGGAGAAGGGGACATGGTGATACGCGGGTATACGGATGCCAGCTTCCAAACAGACAAGGATGATTCCAAGTCTCAATCTGGATACATGTTCACCTTGAATGGGGGCGCAGTGAGTTAGAAAAGTTCCAAAAAAAATACTGTAGCAGATTCTACCACTGAGGCAGAATACATTGCAGCTTCGGAAGCAGCAAAGGAAGCGATTTGGATCAAGAAGTTCATTTATGAACTTGGTGTGGTTCCAGCCATTGTTAAAGCAATACCGGTCTACTGCGACAACAATGGAGCAATTGCACAGGCTAAAGAGCCAAGGTCTCATCAACGATCCAAACATGTGCTTCGCCGCTATCATCTGATCAGAGAGATCATTAGTAGGAAGGAAATACAAATCGAGAAAATCCCCACTGAAAGGAACTTAGCGAATCCTTTGACTAAGGCATTACCTCAAAGTAAGTTTGAGGGTCATGTTAGAGCTTATGGTATTGGATATCGTAGCGATTGGCATTAGGCCAAGTGGGAGTTTGTTAGTAATATATGAGAGATGTCCTAAGGCAATCGCCTTATGTTTGAACCATTTATATGATAAATGAAGATTCATTATTTGAGTATACATGTTTTCATGTATTTGATTAGATCTTAAACTCATTTACTGAATGATCATGATACGATTCACAACATGAGAGAATTTGTGATTGGATCACAACTAGTGAGTATCTCTACATGTGTAATTGTGATGTATCGTAATTATCCCTAGTCGATGAATTGATGGATTTGGACACCATTGATTCTGTCGAGACTAGCACGAGGTATACTCCTTGGTGTATCCAAGCAGCTGATTCTCACTGGCTGGAGACATTGTGATGTCCGGAGTTAATCGTGGATGCTAGTTATGGTAACTAGTTCATTGGAGTGACTAGTGGTAAGACTTCATATGGTTCTCTGCATATATAGATATGTCAATGAAGTTCTTACTACAGCATAAGTGCGATGTTCCTTTGACTTGCGGTATTCAAGTCATCTTGATCATAAAGACTTATGCTTTGACATCTTAAGCAAGCATCTCTGAGGAGATGTGGACCCGGGATGATTGAGTATAAGTCGAAGTGATCGAAGGTGTTTGAATAACCTATAAAGGATTCACTACTCCTTGCGAGGAGATGTATACCCATGGCCTCTCGTCGGATTGTTACTAAAGTCTTTGGCCAAAGCATTACATGTTTAGAGTAAGGTACTCTTCGATACATGTGCAGTAACTAGAATCCGTAGGATGAGGAAATGATACTTGGGCTAGGTGTGACATAGTCAACCTAGTGGGGACTGACACTATAGACCATGTCCTGAACCAAGTGGGTATAAGATGAGTGAAGGGAATAGGGCACGATTCATTCAAGCTGCTGAAGGGTTTCAGAAATAGTTCTGGATCAACCGTTGATCTTTTCGGTTAATTGGCGATCATGATGTACTACTAGGTGCCACTCATGATCATTCTATAATTAATGGTTAATTATAGACGAGCAACATAAACTGAGAACCTATTTGGTCACACGCACAACAAGCGTAATCGAAAGGATTTAAAACGAGCTTGAGAATGAGATACTCAGACCGAGAGAAACTAGGTTTGGTTGGACCAAACAAGGAGCGAGCATGAAATCATTTCAGTCGCAATGGAAGCATGGATGGGCCGTTTCTTATGAAGACATGATGGATGAACCAAATTGGTTTGGTTCTAATCCAATGGAGGAGAATAAACCAAATGGGTTTGGTTTGTTTTAAACGAATGAACAAAAGTTGGTTCGGTTCGTTTTAACTAAAAATAGACCAACATGGTTTGGTTTATTTTAACTTAAATTAATGGAGCAGGTTAACGGGCTTTTAGTTATGATCCGATAACCATTAAGAGAATTTGTTCTCTATAAAATAGGGCTTAAGGGTCGTGTTAAGCCCTAATCCAAGCAATCCACAAGTTGCCGCCCACCCCTCCTCTCCTCTAGTGGTCAGCGCCCAACCATAGTCGTCGCCCAGCTTTGTGCCACCATCCAAGCTAGTTGACGGCGTCCAAGCTTCAGCCGGTGATCCTCCGGTGACCCTCCGATGATCTCCTTTGGGTCCAGCGACAAGGTGAGCATCAAGCTTCCTTATTTGGCCGGCCCCTATTCCTCCACCAAAGCTGTCCTGTTTTCTGGACAGCTTGTTTACTTCTTGTCGGAGCGTCATTTGGATGACGTTTGGAGCTCCGACAGCGGCTTCCTTGCCGGGGATTCGATCTCCGGTAATCCCCATAGGTGGAGGACGAAGGATTCGTCAAACGGTTGACGAATACCTCTCCGGAGAAGCGAGTTTTTGAGGACTTATTTTGGATCCGAATTTTGATTCGGATCGTGATCTTCTCTCAATCACATCGTCTTCCACACGAGGCTAGTAACTCGTTCGAAGATGAGGCTCGTGACTTTGTGAAGTCATCCTGAAGATACTCAGCGTGGATACGGATAGAGACGATTCTAGCAAGGATCGTTCCGGTTGATGCCTTTCCCGCTACACGTGATACGTCAGGTATACGTAGTATAAATTTCCTTTTATTGCAAAATTTGAAATTGCGGTTATGTCTACACATGTTGTACTATGCATGTGTGTGGTGTGTGTGTTGTAATAAATTAGATTTATTATTTTTATTTCTTTCGTTGTACACATGTTTACGAAACATGTTCGAACACACACTTGCCGCGGTGCCAGAAACCCAACATCTTCCTTACTGGGTTTTGGAATCTCATACACTGCTCAGGAAGTACAACATACTCCTCGAAAATTGCCTAAACCGCTCGGGAAATGCTTTAATCTCAGAAAAAAACCCCGATCCCATCAAGTTCGATATGGGGACAAAACCTTTTTAGATACATCTACCTCAAAGGTTGTGTAAAAAGTGAAACAAGATTATTATCAAGTAGGCCACAAGGACCTTTACCGATCTAACTATGTTTAGTTATACTACTTTGGATAGAGGAACAACAAGTTATAAATCTAAGAAAATATACTCAGGAAGTATGCTAACAATGAAAGGAAATATGTGCCAAAAGTACTACAAAATTATGGTATATAGAAAAAACATGCAAAGCTACCACCAAACTTAAAATATGCATTGTCCTCAATATATAGAAGGGGAGCGGCAGAGAAAAAAAAATTACTCAGGAGGTGGAAAGAAATGACCTTAACTGATATGCCCATGTTATATTGTAGGGAATTGCTTCCCTCTTCGGTTGCTCATGCATGACGATTGTATCTACATCCCCAGATTAAAAAAATTAATCCTTGATGAAGACGGATTACCTAAGCAATCGATCCATCATCGTGCTATTCGATTAGAGTGGTCACTTGAACAAACTTATTGTTCAAGCAACCTAAATCTTTTCCTCGATTAGCCGTGGAATAGAAGATGTACGGATCACCAATTTTTGTGTTTATCTTTGGGGTCCAAGTAAATTAGCCACATACAATCACATAAAAATTGCATAGAACAAGAAAGAAACTTAAACAAGAATTATACATCTTGTTTACCTCTTGGTCTTCTATTGTATGACCTATCCACCTCTTGAACGTTGAGTGTGCAACGATCGTCCAAGAGTTGAAGCCTCCTAGTTCGTGTATCTTCCTTTCCATGTGAAGGTAGGAAACTTCGCTTCCCACTTCAACTTGGTTGCTTGTTCATGGCGATCCCTTCTATGTCCCCGGATAAAAAAAATTTATCCTTGACAAAGAGGGATTACCCAAGCTACCGTGTCATCGTCATGCTATTCGATTAGAGTGGTCACTTGAACAAACTTATTGTTCAAGCCACCAACCTCTATTCTAAGAATAGCCGCGGAATAGACGATGTACGGATCACCGGTTTTTGTGTTTGTATTCGGGGTCCAAGTAAATTAGCCACATAACAAAAGATACAACATGCATATAATTGAAAAACAATTATAGACATAATACCAAAGAATATAAACAAGCATTATACCTCTCGATCTTCTATTGTATGTCCTTCCTCCTTTTGGTCGTCGTGTGGGCGACGATCTTCCAAAAGTCGAAGCCTCCTAGATCACCAATCTTCCTTTCCTTGTTCACACCAAACAAAGGAAGATGATAAAACAAAACTCTTCTTCTTCCTTTAACCGACCACCAAGCTCCAACCTTGATGCTAGCCGTTGGCCAAAAAGAGAATAAAAGCGGAAGTGGGCGCCGGCAAAGAGCTCCAAGGAATCACCCTAACCCTTGTTTCTACCGGCCAAGGAGAAGAGGAAGAAGAGGTTGGGCGTTGGCCAAGGTTGAGAGAAGGAAAGGGCTGCCGACCAAAACCCTAGGAAAAACCTTCCAAAAGTGTGGCCGCCCAAGCCTCCAAGCCCTAAACGCCCAAACCCTAATCCCCTCTTCAAAATTGCTCTTGCCGCCCACCGCTTAAGCCATATTTATAGAGTTAGGCATAAGCCTCCTTTAATCTCCACCGTCAGATCAAGGGATTTAATCAAAACCATCAGATCTAGAGTTTCATTTTCAACCTTTCGATCTAGGCTTCTTGAGGTTTTAATAGGATACAATAGGGACCATTAGGAGGAGTTGGATCTTGGGCACCCAATGGATCAAGCCCACATAAAGTCCGATCCATTAATGATAATCCATTCCACTAGAGGATTATCATTAATCTACCTCACCAACCCCCATAAGTTAATATGGGCTCCATATATTATTTGTACATTTATCTGTAGGAGATCGATATGGCCGGCTAGAGGGGGGTGAATAGCCCTCGTACGTTGGACGTCGTAAATTGCTCGTCTACAAAAGATTAGCGCAAGCGGAATATACAAATATAAGTAAAGACAAGCAAGATATAAGCAAGCAATACAAACACCGAGATATAACGTGGTTCACGGCTACGCCGCTAATCCACGGTCCGATTCGTCCACGGTGAATCACTCCGCCAAAACCAATCACTATCGGTCTCTCCTTTGCACAAAGCTAGGTGGAGGTAACCTTTACAACCAAGATCACTCTTCTTACAATAGGATTGAAGTAAAGACAAGTAAGAAGAGTTTAGAGCTTGTGGGGCACTAGGAAGATCGTTTGGAGTATGAGCATTTTTTTCTCAAAGGCTTACACCCTCTCTTTTTATAGAGAGGGCTAACTTCTTCCGTTTGCGCCATCGATCCGCCGCCTTGGCGCGATCATTGCCACTACAACGGCCTCGAACACGTCGGATCCCGACTTGTAGTCCAACGGAACTCTGGCGGTCGATCGATGGACCTCATCACGATCGTCGATGCCTCCGTAGTCGACCGCCTCGGCTACGAACGTTGGGTCGAACCCTTATTGACGATCATTCGCCTTTCGGTGATCGATGGTCTTGGCATCGACCGCCCATCGATGGCGATCAGCGGCCAATCCGGTCGATCGTATACCGGTCCGAACTCACTCACTCAGCGATCGGCCCGCCATGACATGGCAATGACCGGTGTCTGAAAACCCATCCGACACTTGGCCAAATGGCCAAGTTTCACCTAAGAGCTACCCTTCCCGGTTACAATCCGCCACTCTCATTTCTGAGTCCTCGCCTTGAAGTTCTCTTCGTTCGGCCACGCCCCTCAGCAAAGATCAGCGATGCGGCTCTGCAATGCTCCTTCGCGTCTCTTGCCTCGAAGTCTACTTCCTCCGGCTTCACTCCAAGCTTCTCGTCCGGCGGTCCCTCGGATGCTCCAAGCGCAGGGCTTCCGCAAAGCTATCCTTCACCGACTCAAGGCACGAGTCATGAGATGTGAAACTCGCCACGGCTCCATGTGCGAATTACTAAGTCCTGCATGACTTCAACGCACATATCATATCAACATATCAAACTAACTTAAACCCTTTGCCACACCATCAAAACCATATCATGGAAAGAGATTGCCCTAACATTATCTCCCCATGTTTAAGATCTCGAATGCCCGTCAATTAATTAATTTATTGATAATTAATTAATCACCATCTAACACCATGAGTAGTACCACTAAACCTTATCATCATGCCGGACCAAGTCCACCTGCAGGGTTTACATGATGAACATTATGAGCTCCTCAAGGGGACATCATCATCCTAATATATAGGACATGGTTTTCTCTTATAATCAACGACACACCATATAAATAATATTATTTCCCAACTTACTGAGCATATCGATTTACTCTAAAAATTCCCGCCCATTGGTAAATCAAAGAAATTTAAGTATATGCGCCTGTTATTATATTGGGATTAAGAGCATGTACAACATAATATTTGAGGTCCGATTCGATTATGTAGTCAGCAATAAATCTAATCACCTCTATGTCGGTCCTGCTCAATACACACAAAGTGTACTAGTGTAATTCTATGGTCAAGACAAACCAATACCAAATTACACTACAACTATACCAATGGTTTGTCCAAAACCATCTCGGTTGTGAGCCTTTACTTAAACTTTACAAGGAACTGATAACATGATCTCCCATTTGACACTACACACCATGTTATCTACAATGTAATGTATTAAACAATATGCATAACTATAAATATGCAAACAATGATCATGTGATTCTTATTTCCAAAATAAAGATGTTCATACAAAAGATAGACTTTTCAGTATACATCCCAACAATCTCCCACTTATACTAAAAGACTATGTTGTCCTTAAACTGCCATACATCTGATACCCATTCCCTCCACATGCCTATCAAAAGCTCTCGCCGGAAGGGCCTTAGTGAAAGGATCTGCTAGGTTATCCTCCGATGCAATCTTTTCCACAATATCTTCTCCTCGCTTTACTATTTCTCGATTCAGGTGGTACTTACGCTCTATGTGTTTACTTACCTTATGGGCTCGTGGTTCCTTCCAGTTTGCAACTGCACCACTATTATCATAAAAAATTGTGATAGTTCTGGGCAAACCAGGAATCACATCCAAGTCCATCAAGAAGTTCCTGAGCCACATAACTTCTTTGGCTGCCTTAGAGGCTGCCACGTACTCAGCTTCCATGGTGGAGTCCGTCACACACTTCTGCTTGACACTCCTCCATACAATGGCTCCACCTCCTAAAGTAAACAAAAAACCTGAGGTAGACTTACTATTATCCCTATCTAATTGGAAGTCGGAATCTGTGTAACCCACAGGGAGTAATTGGTCTGCCTAGTAAACTAGTATATAATCCTTAGTGCTTCTCATGTACTTCAATATATGCTTTATAGCAGTCCAATGTACCTACCCTGGATTACTCTGATATCTGCTAACCATGCCCACGACAAAGAAGATATCTTGTCTCGTACATAGCATCGCATACATGAGGCTTCCTACTATCGAAGCATAAGGAACCACCTTCATCTCCTCTATCTCCTTAGATGTTCTAGGACACATCTCCTTAGATAAAGGAACTCCATGCCTGAAAGGTAGAAAACCTTTCTTGGAGTTTTGCATGCTAAAACGATCCATAATTGTGTCTATGTATGAAGCTTGAGATAAGCACAACATCCTTTTCTTGTGATCCCTTATAACCTTGATCCCAAGGATATGTCCCACTTCTCCCAAGTCCTTCATATCAAACTGTTTGGACAATCATACCCTTACGTCCGATAACACCTTGACATTGTTGCCAATTAATAAAATGTCAACTATGTATAATACAAGAAATACCACTACATTTTCGTCACATCTCTTGTATACATAAGACTCATCCGGCCTTTGAATAAATCCATAAGACTGGATTACTGTTGGTGCAACAATGCTCCAAGCATTTATATGTTTTGATGTTTGGATAATCATCTAAGTTAGGCATTGTTTTGTGATCTAATTATGAACATGTTTAAGTGATAGGAAAATCCAAGAAAGAAGACTTGGTAAAAGAGAAGTCCAAGTATGATCTTGGCAAGGAAAGTCCAAGGGACGGACTTGGCAGCATAAGACCATGCTTGTAGTCTTGGCAGCGTAAAGTCCAAGTGAACCTCGGCAAAGGAAGTCCAAGTATGTGTTGGTGCAATAGGCACCTAAGTCGAACCTATGTTTTGATTATAGCAAACGATACAAAGTTAAGCATATATTGTTATCTCATGAGCTAAATCAAGTGTGCAGAAAAATCTCAACGCTGGAGCTGAAGGCTAGCGACACCCGGAGGAAGCCGCGGTGGTCGGGCGACACTCAAGAGACTTCGGAGGGAGCCGAAGGAATTGAGTGGAAGGCCGGAAGCAAAAGCAACACGTAAGTACTGAGGTAAGCTCGTGTGTGCGAGCGTAAGTAAGGTCGTATCCTCTTTACGGGGATGATCTTAAGCGTAGATCCGACCAAAGACTTCTTATAGATGGTCTAGGTCGAGATCGGATGGTCGATGACCATCGAAATTATGTTTTTGTTGAGCTAACCTTGCCTTGCAGCTAGCATCACTCATCCGGCTTGGAGGACTCGACGCCATCAAGCACCGATCAGAAGGTCAAGAATCGATGCTGCCATCAGTCGACTGATGATGGCCATCAGTCGACTGCTGGTCAAAGGATCAGCCTTGAGTAGTCAAGAGTTATCACCATTTTTCAAGGGGTTTTGTGCCCATTTGTGATTGGCTAAAGACCCATTCGATGAGGGGCTCAAAGGCTATAAAAGAAGGGCCAAACCTAGGGTTTTTCATCAATTCAAAAGCTTCCAAGTGCTTCCGATACGCTCCGACTCTCCGACATCCCTACGATGAAGCGCTGCCGAGAAGACGACTAGAGCTTCAACCTCCAACCTTTAAAGTCGTCGGTAACGAAAGTTCTAAATTGTATTTCAGCTTATTCCTTTTAGTAAAGCTTTCATTATAACGAGGAGAGGGGGAGTGTCCTTCTACCTCGGGCTTTTTGTATCCTTCTAACTCCTACCTCCAACGGGGAGGAGTTCTTTAGAAGTTTGCCCTTCGTATGTGGTCAAGGACCACAAGGGCCATGGAGTAGTAGCCTTCGGCTACGAACCAAGTAAATCTCTTGTGTCTATTGTCTCCTTTACTTTTTGTTTTGTTTATCTTTCTGCTGCATATAAGTTTTTTTTTAAAACGAATTCGTACTAAAAAGTTTCTATCGCTATTCACCCCCACCCCCTTGCGATCCGATCGATCCAACAATTGGTATCAGAGCCGGGGGTTGCTAAGATTTGGTGAAACCACCAATCTAGCCTTTTTACAGATTTATTCTATTTTTTTTTATTTATTTCGCTTTGTTAAGTTTTTCTCCCGCACTACTAATCCAAGACGCGAGTCTTGGTACTTGTTTTCGTGTTTTTGTCGTTGTTAGTTTCTTTGTCTCAGTCTATTTGTGTCTTTTGTTCTAATGGCCCATCTCGAGGGTTTTAGCACCGTCCGACCTCCATTTTACAATGGAGATGACTTCTGTTATTGGAAGGGTCGGATGGAATGCTTTCTCAAAACCCAAATCGATATGTGGATCATAATCCAAACGGGTTACACACTTCCGACTAATGAAGTGGGTGACTCCTTGGATTATGATCAATGGACTATTGCGACAAAATGACATGTCGAAGCCGACGCCAAGGCAACACAAATCCTCCAATGCGGCCTATCCAAGGAGGAGCTAAATCGCGTCGACCCCTTCATAAGCGCAAAAGATCTTTGGACGAAACTAGTGGAGCTACACGAAGGGACCGATGAAGCCAAGGTATGTAAGCGTGATCTTCTTTTCAATAAACTATATAACCTAAAAATGCAGGAACACGAGTCCGCGACCCAACTTCACGCCCGAGTCCAGGACATAGTCAACAACCTACACGCAATCGGGCAAAAGGTTGAAAACCGCGACCTTATAAGGTATGTTCTAAACTCGTTTCCGAGGACTACCTTGTGGGCATCCATGGTCGATGCCTACAAGGTCTCCAAGGATATTTCTAAAATTAGGTTAGATGAACTCTTTTCCGATTTCGAATTACATGAGCAGTCCAACTCGGATCCCGAGAGGGGTATAGCCTTGTTTGCAGGATCAAAGAAGAAAAAAATCACAAGCAAGCCACCACCAACCGAGGAGGAAGACGAGTCCGAAGAAGAAGTTGACCCGGAGTTGACTGTCGAACTAATGAACCTAGCTCGAAGGATAGCCAAGGGACGAAAGCGAACCCCAACTCGACCCAACCAAGGTAAGTCTAAAAGTTCTAATATTAGGTGTTATGAGTGTAACAAATTTGGACATATCAAGTCCGAGTGCCCCAAACTCAACCACAAAGCACCTAAGCACAAGAAGGCCCTCAACGCGACATGGGAAGAAGCGTCATCCGAAGAAGACGAAGACCACGTCTTCATGGCGAAATCGATTGAGTCAGACTCAGAGACCGAACCTGAACTTGAGTCGGAACCTGAGGATGACTCGGACTACGAAGCTACCTTCAAGTCAAGCCACGGATACACATCCGGTTCAAAAGATACCCTTAAAGTAAGTCGAACTTTATTTAATACTTTACATAATATGGTTAGGTTTTTGTCTAGGAAGTTAGCTAAGTCCGAGTCCAAGGTCGAGACCCTTGTTGAGGAGGTTAAACTCCTCAAACACGAGGTCTCCCTAACCTCTTCGACTAGTCGAGTTCAAGAGAAGGACTCAACTCGAGTTGAAAAGCTCGAAGTTGAGAACTTTCTCTTGAAAAGTCAAGTCGAAGATCTTAGGAACACGTTGGAAAGGTTCACTTTGGGATCCAAAGGACTTGACCTCCTACTTGGATCTCAAAGGGCCGTGTACAACAAGGCTGGACTAGGGTTTAACTCAAACACGACTAATAGGTCGTATATGTCGATTGTAAGTCGACATAGGAAACATGTCCAAGCATGGGTCCCTAAGAACCTTTTGATTTCAACTCTAGGATCCAACCCGTACTGGATTCCCAAGGACCAAATCCACTATGTGGATAGACCGAACCGATTCAATGGTCTGGGGGGAGCCAGTACAAAACATGTTTGTCCTTTAACTTAGAAATTGCATGCTTTAACTTAGAAAGTTTGTGCTTTAACTTAGAAATTGCATGTTTTAACTTAAAAAGTGTGTGCTTTAACTTAGAAATTGCATGCTTTAACTTAAAAAATTTGTGCTTTAAAACTTGTGAACTCACTTAGAACACAAACATAACCAACTAAAATTCTTCGAAAAGATTGAGCCTCGGGGAGCCTCTTTTCAAAAATAACCAGTTAGACTAGGAGATAGTCTTAGGTGAGTCAAGTCATCATTTTCTTGAAAATGGCTTTGTCTAAGGAAGTGGTCGATGATCCGATAAAAGAAGGCCCCTGTGCCTCGCCACGACCTGGAAGCCATGATCTTGAAAAGGTAAACTTGACAAGCCTAGGTTTAAATCCAAATCTAACATAAAATTACTTGAACCTAAATGCACTTAATCAACTTAATTGGAAGTCATCTCACAAAAAACACATAAGTATAACATGATTGATCATATAGACACAGGTGAGATGACCTAGGTTTAACAACTTACAACCAATTTTTTTTTTAAAAAAAAAAATCTAACATCCAATCCAACCACCTTGTGTGTAGGATCAATGGATGTTGGACAGTGGTTGCTCCCGACACATGACCGGGGATCAACTCAAATTCACAAAGCTTCGATTCAAACGACAAGGATCGGTAGCCTTTGGGAATAACGGCAAGCTCAAAATCATCGGATCAGGTGATATCGAGCTTAACTCGAATTTTGTTATTAAAAATGTATTACTTGTAGAGAATTTTGAATATCCAACCACCTTGTGTGTAGGATCAATGGATGTTGGACAGCGGTTGCTCCCGACACATGACCGGGGATCAACTCAAATTCACAAAGCTTCGATTCAAACGACAAGGATCGGTAGCCTTTGGGAATAACGGCAAGCTCAAAATCATCGGATCAGGTGATATCGAGCTTAACTCAAATTTTGTTATTAAAAATGTATTACTTGTAGAGAATTTTGAATATAACCTAATTAGCGTAAGCCAATTATGTGACAATAACTATAAGATCGTATTTTTAGAAAATGAATGTGTAATTAAAACAAATAAAACATCTAAAACAATACTCAAAGGAACTAGGACAAATAACATTTATACAATTAACTTAATCAAATCCTCAGCCAAATGTCTTATGACACAGGAAGAGGAATCATGGTTGTGGCACCGACGACTCGGTCACTCGCACCCAAGACTCGTCCACAAGATGAGTCAGAGTGGCTTAGTCAGAGGCTTACCCAACCTCAACAACTTGGTAATAAAATCTGTAATGCTTGTCAACAAGGAAAACAACCTAGGACACAACACAAGTTAACTAACCAAGAACAAACCTCAAGTGTACTTGAGCTCCTGCATATGGATCTATTCGATTCACATGGAGCCAAGTCACTCAATAGAAGTCAATATTACTTAGTCATAATTGACGACTACTCCAGGTTTACCTGGGTTAGGTTCATCAAACATAAAAATGATACCCTAGATCAATTAATCAATCTATTCAAATTAATCGAGAATCAAAAAGACCTTAAGGTTAAAAGACTTAGAAGCGATCATGGTGGTGAATTTGAAAATCAAAGGTTCACCGACTTCTGTAACCTAAATGGATACCACCATGAATTCTCTTGCCCTAGGACCCCTCAACAAAATGGCCTAGTGGAGCGGAAAAACCAAACTCTACAAGAAGCCGCTAGGACCATGTTGAACGAATACGACCTACCCGATAGGTTTGGGCAGAAGCCGTGAGTATAGCATGCTATGTCCAAAATAGGATCCTTATGGTAAAAAGGCACCTTAAGACCTCATACGAGATTTATCACGATAAAGTACCCAACATCAAGTACTTTAGGGTATTTGGGTGTAAGGTACATATCCTAAACACTAAGGATTACCTAGGGAAATTTACAACCAAAACCACGACCGGAATCTTTCTAGGATACTCGACTACAAGTCGAGCTTATAGAGTATATAACCATGACACCCTTAGAGTCGAGGAGACTATCAATGTAGTATTTGATGAAGGACATGAACCTACAAAACCCCCAGCAACCCCAATTAGCGAGCCGATTCATACTAGACCTAACTCTAATCCAGAGATCAGGTCTAGTGTTAATCCTAACCTAAGTCAACCAAGTCACTCTATTGATCAAGTGATAGATGACTCCAACCAAACTAGTGTTCAACCAAGTCACCCCATTGATCAAGCATTAGGTGACACAAACCCAACCCAATCTAGGATTCAGACTAACCACCCTATCGATCAAGTGATAGGAGATCCTAATCTAGGAGTTCAAACTAGAGCATCCTATAGGAACCTTAGTCAAATTTCCTTAATTTCAAAGATAGAACCCAAATCAATTGAACAAGCTCTTCTTGATCCCGATTGGATTATTGCAATGCAAGAAGAGCTAGCTCAATTTACTAGGAATGAAGTGTGGGAATTAGTACCACCACCTAAAAACAAAACGATAATTGGAACAAGGTGGGTGTTTCGAAATAAGCTTGATGATAAAGGTGAAGTAGTTAGAAACAAGGCTAGGTTAGTCGCCAAAGGGTTTAGCTAAATCGAAGGCTTAGATTACGACAAAACCTATGCCCCAGTAGCTAGACTCGAATCCATTCGAATGTTGCTAGCTTATGCCACACATTGAGGATTTAAGCTGTTTCAAATGGATGTTAAGTTGGCATTCCTAAATGGATACATTAAAGAAGAAGTTTATGTCATCCAACCCCCCGGATTCGAAAATCTAGATAAACCCGACCATGTTCTAAAACTTAAGAAAGCTCTCTATGGACTTAAACAAGCTCCTCGAGCTTGGTACGAGAGACTTTCAATCCATCTTAAGTCAAAAGGGTTTAACCAAGGCTTAGTTGACCCAACTCTCTTCGTTAAAACCTTAGGTAAAGAAATATTCATAGCTCAAATTTACGTAGATGATATAATTTTTGGAACCTCTAACTCAGCCTTACTAAACGAGTTCGTTTCACTCATGGAAAGTGAGTTCGAAATGAACTTGGTAGGCGAGTTAAGTTTCTTTTTAGGTCTACAAATTAAACAAACTAAGGATGGTATATACCTATATCAACAAAAATACACTAAGGAGTTAATTAAAAGATTTGGAATGCAAGACGCTAAGGTAATAAACACCCCAATGGCGATAAATGTTAACATAGGAGAAGACCTAGAAAGTAAGTCCATTGATTTAAAATACTATAGGAGCGTAATAGGGAGTCTCCTATACTTAATCGTAAAGTCGACATCTACATCCTATTCGCAGTAAGTATGTGCTGTGTTTCAAACCCGCTAAGGAGTCTCACCTAACCCTAGTTAAGCATATCCTTAGATATCTTAAGGGTACACTTAACGTTGGTATTTGGTACCCTAGATCTACGGAGTTCGAACTAATCGGCTACTCCGATTCGGATTATGCCGGTAGTAAGCTCAATAGAAAGAGCATGAGTGGTTGTTGTCAACTTCTCGGCTCGAGTCTAGTGAGTTGGTGCAGTAGGAAACAACACTGTGTTGCTTTATCTACCACCGAAGCCGAATACATCGCGATGGGTGAGTGTGTCACGCAGCTTCTTTGGATGAAGCACACTCTCTGCGACTTTAAGTTAGACTTTACGAATACTGAACTTCACGTAGATAACATTAGTTCAATTAATCTTACAAAGAATCCGATATGTCACTCTAGGACCAAACATATAGAGGTCAAACACCATTTCATTCGAGAACATGTGGCCAACGGAGCCATACACCTCGAATACGTCGAATCGAAGTGTAACTTGGCAGATCTATTTACTAAACCCCTACCCGAAGCCGAATTTAGTCTATTAAGACGAAAATTGGGCATGTGCGTAATAGAATAGGTACATGCAAATTATATGTTCTTACTACTATTTCTTTAATTTCATTTTTATGGAACTAGCATAGGACATACCTTAGATATCATGCACCTATAGATTTAAGGAGCCAGTACATCTCACAACACATAGGACTAATGTGTTTGTGTACTTAGCCACGTAGATGGGCGTGAGATGTTAGGACCTTACTCCTGGTTCCAGATGTAGAGCTAGTGCATCGCTATGAACCACGGAGTATAATCATACATACTAACCGACTCTGACCAGGACTGGTTGATCTTACATATCAATCAAGCCAAATATGAGTCGAACATTTTATAGATGAGCTTATTTTCAGTATATTTTTTTATAAAAAATGGGGAACATGCTTGGACTTTAAATTTAACACTTATTTTGTTTTCCACACACCCCTTACTCTTTTCGATATACGGCAAAAGGGGGAGAAAAAGGCCAAAGTTAAGGGGTCAAAATTTTTTTTGATAACTTAACTCTTACTTCATATTTAAACCAAAAGTTAAAACTTAGTTAACTTTTACCAAAAGGCCAAAGAATTCTTAACTTAAACTTATTTGTGTCGTCTACGTTTTACTTAAACTTATTTTTTAAACTTTATGTCGTTAATGTTTTATTTAAGGGGGAGAAAGGGCTTAACTAAAATGTTTTACTAAGGCCAACTTTAAGTAATGTTAATTACTTAAAGCAACCCTCAAGGGGGAGGATTAAGGTCTTTCTTCAAGACTCACCCTCGGTCAAGGGGGAGTACTTGAAGAAAATCCTTACTACTCCAACTTAATCTTCATATTTTTTGTTTCTCATGCACATTATTACTCTTCATGCTTGCTATTTGCTTAACTTTGTATGTGGGTTTTCCATAAATCAAAAAGGGGGAGATTGTTGGTGCAGTAGGCACCTAAGTCGAACCTAAGTTTTGATTATAGCAAATGATACAAAGTTAAGCATATATTGTTATCTCATGAGCTAAATCAAGTGTGCAGAAAAGTCTCAACGCTGGAGCTGAAGGCTAGCGACACCCGGAGGAAGTCGCGGTGGTCGGGCGATACTCAAAAGACTTCGGAGGGAGCCGAAGGAATTGAGTGGAAGGCCGGAAGCAAAAGCAACACGTAAGTACTGAGGTAAGCTCGTGTGTGCGAGCGTAAGTAAGGTCGTATCCTCTTTACGGGGATGATCTTAAGCGTAGATCCGACCAAAGACTTCTTATAGATGGTCTAGGTCGAGATCGGATGGTCGACGACCATCGAAATTATGTTTTTGTTGAGCTAACCTTGCCTTGCGTGCCTAACATCACGATCGCCGCTTGGAGGACTCGACGCCATCAAACATGACCGTCAGAGGACAAGAATCGATCGATGTTAGCCATCACGATCCGATGATGGCCATCACGATCACGGTCAAAGGATCAGCCTCGAGTAGTCAAGAGTTATCACCATTTTTCAAGGGGTTTTGTGTCCATTTGTGATTGGCTAAAGACCCATTCGATGAGGGGCTCAAAGGCTATAAAAGGAGGGCCAAACCTAGGGTTTTTCATCAATTCAAAAGCTTCCAAGTGCTTCCGATACGCTCCGACTCTCCGACATCCCTACGACGAAGCACTGCCGAGAAGACGACTAGAGCTTCAACCTCCAACCTTTAAAGTCGTCGGTAACGAAAGTTCTAAATTGTATTTCAGCTTATTCCTTTTAGTAAAGCTTTCATTATAACGAGGAGAGGGGGAGTGTCCTTCTACCTCGGGCTTTTTGTATCCGTCTAACTCCTACCTCTAACGAGGAGGAGTTCTTTAGAAGTTTGCCCTCCGTACCTGGTCAAGGACCACTAGGGCCTTGGAGTAGTAGCCTTCGGCTACGAACCAAGTAAATCTCTTATGTCTATTGTCTCCTTTACTTTTTGTTTTGGTTATCTTTCCGCTGCATATAAGTTTTTTTTTAAAACGAATTCGTACTAAAAAGTTTCTATCGCTATTCACCCCCCCTAACGATCCGATCGATCCAACAGTATGATCTTGGCAAGGAAAGTCCAAGGGACGGACTTGGCAGCATAAGACCAAGCTTGTAGTCTTGGCAGCGTAAAGTCCAAGTGAGCCTTGGCAAAGGAAGTCCATAGTAAGGTCTTGGCAGCATAAGTCCAAGCTTGTAGTCTTGGCGGCGTAAAGTCCAAGCATTTAGCAACCCAAGATATGACGAAACCGAAGGAAGCTCTTGGAAGCAAAGCGCAAAGGATGAACAAGTCGCAGACTCGGAGGGATCCAGGATGCGCAAGACTTAATGAGGAGCTAGAAGGTTGAGTCTATGTCTAGGGTGTAAAATGAAGTATGAATTACTCATACTTGATGAGTATCAGTGGACTGATATGATGTATCACGATCGGTCGTGCTTTCGACTAAGTCGGGTGAAACCACGACCATCGATCCGACCGCTTTGTGAAGCGACCGATCGATGTTGCAATCACGACCGCCAACAGCGATGGCCGATCGATCAACGCAAATACGAGCACATAATATAGTCGCACTCGACTGCGGCCTACGATCACTCGACAGATCACTCCATCAGTCGACTAATGGAGGGATCAGTCGACTGATCACTTGGCCATTGGAAATTGTGGCTACGAATCTCCGTGGAGATTGTGGTTCAGAAGTCGTTGGCTTCGGCGGCAGTCGACTGATGGTAAGCATCAGTCGAGTGATCGAAGCCCAACGGGAAAAATAGCCCCTCTTCGATAAAAAGGGGCCTTGGGGAGCTTGGTGAAGCTAGTGCTCTCATTCCTAGCTATACCCTCATGCTCACCAAGCTTTCCCAAGTGCTTTAGTGATTCTAAACCTCCTCTTCTCTAGATTTTAATCTTCCATCATTGTAAAGAAGAGGAGAGCATTGTAAGAAAAGGTTTCTCCACCTTGGTTCATCCAAAGGAGGTTTTAGTGAAGATTGGCTAGGGCTAATCCACCTTACGGATTGCCGTGGAGTAGGAGCGTCATCTCCGAACCACGTACATCGTGTGTTAGCATTGCTTTCATTATTTTCTTATTCGTATTCTTATTTGTATTTGTATTGCTTCCGCTAACGTATTTGTAGAAACGAAGAAAGGCTAATCACCCCCCCCCCCTCTAGCCATTCCAAAGATCCTAACAATTACCTCATCAAAGCGGATTTTCCAAGACCTCAAAACTTGGTTCAATCCATAAATGGACCGATTAAACTTACACACAAGATGCTCTTTGGCCTTTGCAATGAATCACTCTAGTTGCTTCATATAGATGTTTTCCTCAAGACTTCCATTAAGGAAAGTTGTCTTGACATCCATATGTCATACCTCATAATCCATATGAGCAGCAATGCATAAGAGAATCCGGATAGACTTAAGCATGGCTACCGGCGAAAAGGTCTCCTCATAATCGATACCCTCTTTCTGAGTATACCCCTTCGCAACAATCCTTGCTTTGAAGGTCTCAACCTTCCCGTCTATTCCTCTCTTTCTTTTGTAGATCTACTTGCATCCAATGGTTTTTACACCATTGGGTGGTTCTACTAGCTCCCAGACCTGATTTGAATCCATAGATTCAATCTTAGCATTCATTGTACTTTGCCAAGATACCACATCTTTATCTTGGATTGCCTTGTCATATGTCCAGGGATCAGGTTCATGTTCGCCAGGCATCAAATCAGAAGATTCTCCCAAAAACATGAATCTATCAGGCTGTCTCACAACCCTCCCACTATGATGAGGTATCACCTGTGTATCCTCTATGACACGCGGTGCAGTGACTTGTGGTTTATTCTCTTGTACCGGTAGTACTGAAGTAGTGACTTCGCCATTCAATTCCTCCAGAATAATCTTACTCATGGGCTTGTGGTTTATCACATAGTCTTCCTCTAGAAATCTAGCATTCGTGCTAACGATCACCCTCTGATCTCTAGGACTATAAAACAAACCTCCTTTCGTTCCACTAGGATAGCCAACGAACATGCGTACTTCTGTACGAGATTCCAACTTACCAGCATCTGCCTTCAGCACATGTGCTGGACTCCCCCAAATCCGAATATATCTCAGACTAGGATTTTGCCCAGTCCACAATTTTGTGGAAGTAGAAGACACTGATTTAGATGGTACAAAGTTCAGAATATACACTATCGTATCTAGAGCATATCCCTAGAACGATTCTGGCAGCTCAGAATAACTCATCATCGATCTAACCATCTCCATAACAGTCCTATTCCTTCGCTCTACTACACCATTATGCTGGGGTGTGCCAGGTGCAGACAATTGGGATTGAATCCCAGTCTTGATAAGTAATTTTTAAACTCTCCCAAGAGGTACTCACCACCACGATCAGAGCGTAGTGTCTTGATACTTTTACCTTGATGTTTCTCCACATCAGCCTTGTATTCTTTGAACTTGTCAAAGTATTAAGACTTGCGGTGCATCAGGTAAATGTATCCATATCTTGAATAATCATCTATAAAAGAGATGAAATATTCAAAACCACCTCTTTCCTGGATAGACATAGGACCACACAAATCAGAATGAACAAATTCCAACACATCTTTGGCTCTATACCCCTTGGCCTTCAAAGGCCTCTTGGTCATTTTACCTTTCAAGTAGGACTCGCAGGTTGGGAAGTCTTCTACTACTAATGAACTCAGAGGTCCATCAGCTATCAACCTTTGAATTCTTCTTAGGTTAATATGAGCAAGCCTTAAATGCCAAAGATATGTTTGGTTCATCTTCGAAGGTCCTTTTCTTTTATTGGAATTAGAAGATGAGCTATTCACTTCTATTTGCATCGTGGGAGCTTTTGGTTCAAGTGTATATAAATTTCCTATCAATGTACCAGTACAGATAATCTCCCTATTCCTTTTTATAACAACTCTATCATTAAAATAAATAGAATATCCATCCATAAATAATTTAGAAACCGAAATCAAATTCTTTCTAAATAAGGGTACAAAAAGGCAATTTTTAAGAACCAAAACTTTATTCCTCTCAAAAGATAAATAAACATCTTCCACTGCAACAACCGCCACCTTTGTGGCATCACTCAAGTATACGGTAATCTCCCCCTCAGCTAGTCGTCTGGTTCCGTGGAACCCTTGCAAAGTATTGCAGACATGATCAGTGGCTCCCGTGTCTACACACCAGGTGCTAGTAGATAACACCGTAAACATGTTTTAATGACTAGACCAAAAGATATACCTTTGTTCTACTTCTGGTTGGGGCAGTCCTTCTTCTAGTGTCCAGTCTGCTTGCAAGTGAAGCACTTGCCTTTCGGCTTCTTCACTCCTCCATGAGTTCCTCGTGCCACCTTTTCCCCAGCTTGTTTCTTCTTCTTCTTGCCTTTCGACTTAGAAGTAGAAACCTTTTGGGCAACCATGACCTGTGCCTGAGCACTCTGACGAAATAACCCCTCTGTCGCCTGGGGTTCTATCAGAAGCTCCGCCAACAAATACAACCTCTTGTTCATGTTGTAGTTTAGGCAGAACTGCTCAAAACTCCTAGGTAGAGACTAGATAATGATATCGACTTGGGTATCCCCATCGATCTCAACTCTGAGGACTTCTAGCTCATTCAAATGAGCCATCATCTTGAGAACATGATCCCTCATGGGTGTTCCCTTGATCATGGTGGTCATCATCAAGTTTCTCATGGCTTCCTACCTTGCAGCCTGATTCTGGTGTCCGAAAAGCTCTTTGAGATTGAGCATCATGTCATAAGCAGTGGGCATGGCTTGATGCTGATGTTGCAGTACATTTGACATAGATGCCAAAATGTAACATCGTGCCATCTCATCAACCTTAATCCACTTCTTATAACTCTCCTTCTCCTATTCCCCAGAATCATCCATAGGCATAGGAGGGCACTCTTCGAGGAGTACATATTTGTATTCCTCAGCAGTCAAGACAATGTCAAGATTCTTCTTTCAATCTACATAATTGGGTCCAGTAAATTTATTTTCTTTCAGTATTACAGCAAGCGGGTTGAAAGTCATTTTGAAAAAACCTAAGAATCACATAGATGAAAACATTAGATTTTAAAATATTATTGATTCCTCAAATAATAAAATTTTAAAATTAACCAACACCTCAAAACATCGAGAATATCGTATGCCACGATAGTGTAGACGTATACGAATTCTACATTTGTAAGAGGAGGTTTTACCCATTAATTTTACTATCTTGTCAACCTAACTTTTTGACAAATAAAAATTAATAGTTGGTTCCTCTTTGGCCCTACAAATAAAAGCAGTGACTCCGATGGGGAGGATACTCTTATTTGCATCTAAGTGTTCACCATTACTTGGTACCAAGGCAATTATCTCGGGTTATGTGCCTTCCGATGTGGAAGTACACACACTCCTTAATAATTTTCTATAACCATATTCGACCTTGTGATCCGCAAACAAACTCATCCGATGGGGAGGAAGGCACTCAGAGCCAATGCGCAAGTTTGTTTGCATCACATTTCAAATCGTAATGGAGGCCGTGGGAATTTATAAAAATATCCCTCTCCCACTTAGTAATTTAAAATTGAGGAATTTTCTAGCCTACGACATGCATATCAAACAATAAGCAATAAATATGAAAAAGAAATATTTTCCAACTATTATGGATTTTGTCTCTAATATGCCTCCTGTTGTATCGTCATCTCGTCCGCTCCTCCCTACGCCATGTACGAGCCATCCGGAGATCCGAGCTGAGACTAACTATTTTAATTTATATCCATCGATCCTATACTCCAAGAAGGAGTGTATATGAAATCTAGATCGAAAATAAACTAAAATAAAATAAGTTGCTAAATAATGCCGTACTTAATTACAAAATTAAATACTTGCCTCGTCAACCCCGAGAATTCAAAAAAATATACAATTACACACATACAATCACATACACAAATATGGCCATAATAGTTGGATCCTATGCCTACAACCAAAAAGTTAACCTACGCACATCCAACTATTATTCGGCACATATAATATATGAAAAGTGCATAAAAGTAATTGAATCCTAAACACACAAAATCGAAAATCGTGGCTCTGATACCACTTGAAGGTAGGAAACTTCGCTTCTCACTTAAACTCGGTTGCTTGTTCATGGCGATCCCTTCTATGTCCCCAGATAAAAAAAAATTATCCTTGACAAAGAGGGATTACCCAAGCTATCGTGTCATCATCATGCTATTCAATTAGAGTGGTCACTTGAACAAACTTGTTGTTCAAGCCACCAACCTCTATTCTACGAATATCCGCGGAATAGACGATGTACGGATCATCGGTTTTTGTGTTTGTATTTGGGGTCCAAGTAAATTAGCCACATAACAAAACATACAACATGCATATAATTGAAAAATAATTATAGACATAATACAAAAGAATATAAACAAGCATTATACCTCTCGATCTTCTATTGTATGCCCTTCCTCCTTTTGGACGTCGTGTGGGCGACGATCTTCCAAAAATCGAAGCCTCCTAGATCACCAATATTCCTTTCCTTGTTCACTCCGAACAAAGGAAGATGATAAAACAAAACTCTTCTCCTTCCTTTAACCGACCACCAAGCTCCAACCTTGATGCTTGCCGCCGACCAAAACAAGAATAAAAGAGGAAGTGAGCGCCAACAAAGAGCTCCAAGGAATCACCCTAACCCTTGTTTCCACCGGCGAAGGAGAAGAGGAAGAAGAGGTTGGGCACCAGCAAAGGATGAGAGAAGGAAAGCGGCGCCGGCCAAAACCCTAAGAAAAACCTTCCAAAAGTGTGGTCGCCCATGTCTCCAAGCCCTAGCCACCCAAACCCTAATCCACTCTTCAAAATTGCTCTTGTCGCCCACCCCTTAAGCCATATTTATGGAGTTAGGCTTAAGCCTCCTTTAATCTCCACCGTCGGATCTAGGGATTTAATCTCAACCGTCGGATCTAGAGTTTCATTTTCAACCATCGGATCTAGGCTTCATGAGATTTTAATAGGCAACAATAGGGACCATGAGGAGGAGTTGGATCTTGGGCACCCAATGGATCAAGACCACATAAAGTCCGATCCATTAATGATAATCCATTCAACTAGAGGATTATCATTGATCTACCTCACCAACCCCCATAAGTTAATATGGGCTCCATATATTATTTCTATATTTATCTCCCCATGTTTAAGATCTCGAATGTCCATCAATTAATTAATTTACTGACAATTAATTAATCAACATCAAACTCCATGAGTAGTACCACTCAACCTTATCATCATGCCGGACCAAGTCCACCTGTAGGGTTTACATGATGAATCTTATGAGCTCCTCAAGGGGACATCATCATCCTAATATATAGGACAAGGTTTCCTCCTATAATCAACGACACACCATATAAATAATATCATTTCCCAACTTACCGAGCCTATCGATTTACTCTATAAATCTCGCCCATTGGTAAATCAAAGAAATGAATACTAAGAATATGTGGCTGTTATTATATCGGGATTAAGAGCATGTACAACATAATATCTAAGGTTCGATTCGATTATGTAGTCAGCAATAAATCGAATCACCTCTATGTCAGTCCTGCTCAATACACACAAAGTGTACTTGTGTAATTCTATGGTCAAGACAAACCAATACCAAATTACACTACAACCATACCAATGGTTTGTCCAAAACCATCTCGGTTGTGAGCCTTTACTTATACTTTACAAGGAATTAATAACATGATCTCCCATGTGACACTACACACCATGTTATCTACAATCTAATGTATTAGATAATATGCATAACCATCTATATGCAAACAATGATCATGTGATTCTTATTTCATAAATAAAGATGTTCATACAAAATATAGACTTTTCAGTATACATACCAACACCTTGTTCGCTCCAAACAAAAGAAGATAACCAAACAATTCTTCTCTTATCTAAGCGCGACCACCAAGCCACCAACCTTGGTAGTTGCTGCTAGCCAAGGAGAGGAAGAAGGGATATGGGCGCCAGCCAAGTGCTCCAAGGGAAGAAACCCTAACACTTGTTGCCACCGACCAAAGGAGAGGGAAAGGGAGGAGGTTGTTGCCGGCCAAGTGAAGGGGAAGATGCTTGTTGCCACTGGTCACCAGAGAGGGAAACCCTAGGAAAAACCCTAATTCCTTACGCCGCCTAAGCCTCGCAATGCCAACGCCAAACCCTAGCCTCTCCTAGAATCTTTCCGCCCAGTCCAAAACCCTAATCTCTCCAAAAAGATATTCCACGACCAAGCCTTGAACCCTTATTTATAGATTTCGCCCAAGCCTCCTTTTAATCGTGTCCGTTGGATTTAGGTTTCATGAGTGTTTTAATAGGCTACAATAGGGACCATGAGGAGGAGTTGGATCTTGGGCACCCAATGGATCCGACCCACATAAAAACCGATCCATTAATGATAATCTATTCTACTAAAGGATTATCATTGATCTACCTCACCAACCCCCATAAATAAATATGGGCTAATTAATTATACAAATGTCTCTCCGTGTTTAAGATATCAAATGTCCATCAATTAATTAATTTACTGACAATTAATTAATCAACATCTAACTCCATGAGTAGTACCACTCAACCTCATCATCATGCTGGACCAAGTCCACCTGCAGGGTTTACATGATGATCCTTATGAGCTCCTCAAGGGGACATCATCATCCTAATACATAGGACACGATTTCCACCTATAATCAACGACACACCATGTAAATAAAATAATTTCCCAACTTACTGAGCCTATCGATTAAATCCATAAATCTCGCCCATTGGTAAATCAAGAAAATAAATATTAAGTACAAGTACCCATTATTATATCAGGATTAAGAGCATGTACACCATAATATCCGAGGTCTGATTCAATTATGTGGTCAGTAATAAATTGAATCACCTCTAAGTCGGTCTTGCTCAATACACACAAAGTGTACTAATGTAATTCTATGGTCAAGACAAACCAATACCAAATTACACTACAACCACACCAATGGTTTGTCCAAAACCATATTGGTTGTGAACCTCTGCTTATACTCTACAAGGAACTGATAACATGATCTTCTGTGTGATATCACACACTATGTTATCTACAATGTAATGTATCAGACAATATGCATAACCAAAAATATGCAAATAAAGATCATGTGATTCTTATTTCAAAAATAAAGATGTTCATATAAAAAATTGACTTTTCAGTATACATCTAAACAATCTCCCACTTATACTAAATACTATGCTGTCCTCATACTGCCATACATCTGATTCCCATTCCCTCCAAATGTCTATCAAAAGCTCTCGCTGGAAGGCCTTAGTGAAAGGATCTACCAGGTTATCCTCCGATGCAATCTTGGCGATAGCAACTTCTACCCGCTTTACGATCTCTCGTATCAGGTGGTACTTATGCTCTATGTGTTTACTTGCCATATGGGCTCATGGTTCCTTCGAGTTTGCAACTGCACCACTGTTATTAGAATAAATTGTGATAGTTATGTGCAAACCAGGAATCACATCCAAGTCCATCAAGAAGTTCCTGAGTCATACAGCTTCTTTGGCTGCCTCAGAGGCTGCCAGATACTCAGCTTCCATGGTGGAGTCCGCTACGCATTTTTGCTTGACACTCCTCCATACAATGGCTTCACCTCTAAAAGTAAACACAAAACCCGAGGTAGACTTACTGTTATCCCTATTTGATTGGAAGTCGGAATCTGTGTAACCCACAGGGAGTAATTGATCTGTCTGGTATACCATTATATAATCCCTAGTGCTTCTCGAGTACTTCAATATATGCTTTATCGCAGTCCAATGTCCGTGTCCTGAATTACTTTGATATATGCTAATCATGCCCACAGCAAATCAGATATCCGGCCTCGTGCATAACATAGCATACATGAGGCTTCCTACCGCCGAAGCATAAGGAACCCCCTTCATCTCCTCTATCTCCTTTGATGTTCTAGGACATATCTCTTTAGATAAAAGTACTCCATGCCTAAAAGGTAGAAAACCTTTCTTGGAGTTTTGCATGAAAAAACGAGCTAAAATAGTGTCTATGTATGAAGCTTGAGATAAGCACAACATCCTTTTCCTGCAATCCCTTATAACCTTGATCCCAAGGATGTGTACCACTTCTCCCAAGTCCTTCATATTAAACTGTTTAGACAATCATACCCTTACTTCAGATAACACTTTGACATTGTTGCCAATTAACAAAATGTCATCTACGTATAGTACAAGAAATATCACTACGTTTCCATCACATCTCTTGAATGTTAGGACCCTTGGAACGGCTAGAGGGGGGTGAATAGCGTTTCGCCCGATCGTGGATGGAATTCGATCTCGTTTGTGTCTACAATTTCGTTAGCGCAGCGGAATATATATAATGATAAAAGCAATAATGAAATGGACACAACACAAATCACAACAGGAGCATATAACGTGGTTCGGAACCGAACCGGTTCCTACTCCACGGATTGGGTTCGTACGAACCCTAGCGATGCCACAAACACCACTAACCAATAAAACTCCTTCTTGACACAAGTCAAGGGTGGAGAAACCCCTTACAAGTAATCTTACAACAATAAGATACAAATAAAAGCAATTACAATAATGAATATGAAATACAAGTAAAGAAAAGACTTTACAACACTTGTTTTGATTGCTTGAATGCTTGGTTGCTTGCTTGCACTTGGAGACCTGATTTGCACCAACAAAGACCATGCTTGGACTTTCCTTGCCAACTCATGTTGGACTTTCCATTTGCCAAGACCCATGCTTGGACTTTCCTTTTCCAACACATGTTGGACTTTCCATTTGCCAAGACCCATGCTTGGACTTTCCTTGACAATTATATTGTCATATGTTTTTGTCGAAACAACAAAATACATCAAAACATCACTCGAGCCAAACTCGAGTCCTGGTCAATTGTGACCTGGGCCGACTGCACCAACAATCTCCCCCTTTTTGATGTTTGACAAAAACCAAACAAATAATTGAGTTAGAATACTAACTCCAATCCTTTACCAATTATCCCAAATTGGTAAATACTCTCCAAATGTTTTCCCCCAAACATTCTCCCCCTTTTTGACTAACAGCAAAAAGTTGTCTCCCCAAGAGGGTCAATGTCTCATGTCCCAATGAGATCTTACAATCTCCCCCTTGGTCCAAAAATACTTAGGTTGCCTACCATCTTCCTAGTGATAAGTCCCATATCACTCAAGAGAGGCAATCCTATTTACTCTCCAAATTTCCAAATTGGGTATCAAGAATCCCATTTCCCTCCTCATGAGGAAAAATATCATCCATCATCCCATGATGGATACCTCCCCCTAAAGGCTTGCTCCCCCTTGACCATTGCACCAACAATGTCTTTGGGAAGTCCCTAAGCCAATAGAAATTCTAAGCCATCAAAATTAAGGTTAGAAATTCAATATTGAACTTTCCAGCACCTTAAAATTGATACAAACCCTAAACACCTCTCCTAATCCATATCCAATGAATTTTCACCCTTTATCATGCTTCCCAAAGCATATCATAGGGTTAGGAGTCGTTAGGGACCTTAACCGCAGCTGAAATCGGGTTAAACAACTTTGGTTACCCCGAAATCAGGCTATCAGTCGACTCATTTACTACGACTGATGTGTCCATCGATCGCACGGCTAAACAATCGAGTGATACTACGCAATCGAGACCAAACATCGCCATCACCGATCAAGATCAGAGAAGCAGTCGACAGATAACTGAAAACCTGATTTTCAGAAATCAAACTCGACTTTTGGAAATGCATAAGAAATTCTACGTAAATCAAAAAATCACGAAACTTGATACGTATATTACTTAACACACATACAATAAGTGAAAAATTTTGGAAAAATATTTTTACCATTGAATTAGGAGATTGATACAAAATCCAAAAGTGACTAAAAACTTTAAGGTTGAAGCTCACTTTGTATCAATCTTATCAATGGTGATTGCTATCAAAAGATAGACTTCACCAAGGTTTTCTAAAATGATTTTAAGATGTTTTTGAAAGCCTACTTTGGATCATTTTCCTTGGGCTCTATGCACATGGCTTGTACCCAAGCTTTCCTAATGATCCAAATGGAATTGGATGAGTTTTAGTTCATCTAGATGCAAAAACTATGCACCTTGAACTTAACTCATATCCTAGCATCTCACATGTATCTATGGTGTATAAATACACATACATGTCAATTAGATGTGAGATGTGGGTTTTGTTCTCCCTAAACTAGGGTTTCATGCATTTTCTAAAGCAACTCTACTTTATTCCCTTATAACTGGGACTCCAAGTCATGCCATAGTCCTTAAATCAATTTTAATCAAGTTAATGCATAAATGTATGATCATGGCATAAATAATAGCATTATTAAAACATGGCCAATGATCATGATGTCATGACATATGATGAAATTTAAGAACACATGACATCTAACATAACCCTAAACAATGTCATGACATGGTATATGATAGGATGCAATTTTATGTCATAATATATCAACTTTCATAAGCAATATAATTATACAAATATTCATCCATACACACAAGATTTTTCAGAAACAAAGATTTCATTTAACTTAAAATTTGTCTTTTACATTCAAAATGGAGATTGGCTATGCTCAATCTCACTACAAAAATTGACAACCACAAAAAAATCTAATATCCTCTAATCGTCCGCAGGAGGTGGCGGTGGAGGAGGCTGCTGACTCAGGGTCCAGGCCCGCATCATCTCTAGCATATCGAGCTGATGCTGCTCTATGCGGCCCTGGGTCTCCTCCATCCTATCGAAACGTGTGCCGAAGGAAGCCTGACCTACCAATAGCTCTGACAGCCTAGCGTTAACCGACTGCTGATAGTCCTGAAATCTAGACTCCAGCCGGCCACGGCAATCTGATGGACCCGCCGCTGATGTGTCTGTCGGCATCTGGTCATCCTCATCAGTGGTATCCGCATCCTCGTGGTCCTCTGTCGCCTCTCTGGGTACCGGAGGATGCTGTCTGCGTGCCCTGGGTGGTGTTCGTGGCGCCAACTCCATCTGTCCAGCGCCCATCCATAGCTTTGCTAACGAGAAGTTACAAACTGATATACAGTCGTACACCTCCAATAGCGCTCACAGAGAGCCCCTGTGGATGTTGACGCCTACGGAGTCGAGCCATGCTGTGATGATATGACCAAATGGCATATGCACTTTCCCTTGTACAGGGGAGGTGAAATGCACAATGCAATAAAACATGTTTAGTGCAAAGTTAATGTCTAACCTATGACGCATGGCATATAGAAGAAAGAGATGGGGAGGCCGAATCTTGGCCAGACCCCGAGTGACGATGGGAAGAAAACACCCAACAATGACCTTGTAAAGGACATTGTCAGGTGCAGATAACTCAGTGATAGGAAATAGATTCTGGGCCGGTGGACGAGGATGACCAAAGATATGCTCATGCATGGACTCCATAGAGATATGGTCAAAAGGCTCAGGTAAAGGAAAATCCATGGCAGGGTAAAAGATAAAGGTGTCATCTGAGGGCCTACACTCGAGAAACTCCTGCAGTATCGCAGGAGTGAACTCTAACTCGCATTTTGCAACGCGAGTAGTGTAGGTAGGGCCGTCATCCACCTTTTTAAGGTTTTGATAGAATTCCTTAACAAGGTCATCATTAATTGGATGCGTGCACAAGACGATTTTCATCAGATTGTAGTATGCAATTAATTCCATGACATCACTACAATGCCGATTGAAAAAGTCCCTATCGATGTACCTAACCAACATAGGTTGGTACAATCGAGATTCACCCTCGGGTGGATCATTCCTACGGGCTCTCCTATTATGAATGCAATGTAATGATATGGCATGCAATGGCAATAATACACGATTAGATAAACCTAAATTGTAATGGAGATGAAAATTAGGGCTCGGAAAAAAAATCGTTACTTAGGCGCCATTTGAATGTGTGGCCGGAGGGAAGACTCAAATGTTGCTGGGGATCGCCGGAAAAGTCGCCGGAGAGCTTCAGACGCCGGAACCCTAATCGGAACAAGGAAAAATAAGCCCTAAATCGCGTGAACTAGGGCTCCAAATAGGTGGAAAATGGAAGAGGAGAGACTCGTCTATCAAACCTAACACTTGGGAGGTTGGCACGGCCGGAAGAGTTGGTCGGAGAGGGAGACGGCGATCGGAGAAGGAAGGAGACGATGTGGAGCATCTTTATTTAACCGATCCCGCAATCGATCGACGAACCTTCGCGAACGGTTACAGAGCATCACGATCGATGTTGCTCATCGCCGATCGATGTACATCACTCGACCGCTCGAGCACTGATCGATGGCCTTCGCCTCGGTGAACAGACCATCGGCCGATTGATGTCCTCATCACGATCGATGTTCAATCACCGAGTCATGAAGCTAGCACTCGATCGATGGCGTATCGTATTGCGCTAATGTTATTAGTCGATCGATAATCGATCGATCGATCGATATCTGATTTCCAGTTCTGAAAATCAGAATATCTCGATTTCATCATCTTAATTATTCCATTTTATCACGTTAGATCTTGTATATCGAATGTATTGATGTTATACTTTTATTCATGTATTTGTTAATGTATTTTAATGTTTTATTTCATTTTTGCAAACATTAACATTCAATGATTTCCAAAACCTAACATCTCACCCTTTCTAAGTGTTAAAATACACAATCAAGGTAAAAGACTTGTTTTGTGAGATGTAATCTATCCTAGACATTCCTTCCATGCAAAAATATGGTAAAACATATGAAGCATGGTGAATACAAGACATCAAGTTGTGTGGCACTTGAGTATCACTCTAGATGTTACCTTTACATCTTAACCACACATCTCTTGATACATGACCTTCCAAAGTGTGCCAATAATCAAAGGTACACACTATGACCTCTAAATCTAGATCGTGTCAATTTTATTGATTTTCATGTTTTCAAGATATATATTGACACAACCTAAAATTCTTTGAAATTAAGGCTCAAAGATATTTCCAAGGTAACCATAACCTTGAAAGTAACCTAAAGTGCCACCTTTATCATGGTTGAGTTAACCACCCATCCAATCAAGGTTGGCACACCCTAAACCCATCTTAGCGTGAATCAATCACGCTCTTAGGAACCCAAAATCGATTTGAGCTCCTAGAGTTAATTAGGTATTCCCTAGGGATAACCTCCCTAGATACCTTCCTAATGACCCTCCTAGGCTTATTAGCCTTGGTCATTTTGGTCTTGCCTAGGTTAATCTTAGGGATTGCCTCCCTAACAACCTTCTTAGTGGCCATCCTAGGTTTCTTCGAAACCTTGGCCAATAGGCACACACCATGGTCAACTCTAGGGATGACTTCCCTATTGACCTTGGTCTTCCTAGACCTAGTTAGTGTTCCATAATCAAATGGAACACTATGGTAAGCCACCTTAGGCTTAGGTTTGTGACCCAAACCCTTCTTGCCTTTGGTTGACTTTTGTCTTTTAGGTCCTACTTGTTGACTTTGATTATTTGACCTAAAAGTTTGACTAATTGACCCTTGCATTTGATTTTGCATAACCTTAAGGGTCTTTTCAAGTTTTTCAAGCCTTGATCTCAAGGCTTGATTTTCCTTTTCTGATATCTCAATTTTTGATTTTTCATTTTCTCTTGAGATATTTTTATTTTTAGGCATATGTCTAGATTTCTTAGTATTAAAGCCTAGATGTTCTCCTATTTTCTTAATGCTTTCCTTAGGTAATATATTTTTAGGGACATTAGTCCCAAATTTCTTCTTATTTCCTAAGTGAACACTCTTAGCTCCTAGGCAAATATATCTATTATTTCTAGCATGCTTTTCATCCCTAGAAATTGAAGGTGCATTAATAACTTTTACCTTAGGGTTTGCCTTGGAGGCTCCCCCTACTTGTGTTGCTCCTTCTTGCCCTTTCTTCTTTCCCCTTGGACATTGACTCCGATAATGTCCCTTTGAGTTGCACTTGAAGCATATAATATGCTCCTTGCTCTTTTGGCTTGAGGGACCGGCATCCTTGGCCTTTGGTGCCGGTGGAGCTTTCCTAACCTTCTTTGGGCACTTGCTCTTGTAGTGTCCATACTCTCTACACTCAAAACACATTATATTATTTTTATTTTGAATTGAGGTGTTTGAGTTACCGATGGTGGTGGAGACCGGAATTGGACTTTGGGCTTCTTCATCTTGACCGGATGTCGAAGCTTCTTCTTCTCGATGTTCCGGTATGAAGATTCTCTCCTCCCCCTCAATCCTTGAGGTGGATGCTTCTTCCACTTCCTCCACCTCTTCCGACCCGGAAGTTGACTCCTCACTTTCTTGTGAGGATGATGATGATTCTTCTTCGGTCTCCTCCTCTTCCAAGTCTTCTTGGACCGATTCAGGATTGTCGTGGAACTTGATCAACTTGTTCCACAACTCCTTGGCATCCCTATAGCTTCCTAATCTGGACAAAATATCGTTAGGTATCAAATCAATCAACATTTTTGATACCTTAACGGTTGTCTTGAATTTTTCCCGTTGCTCCTCGGTCCATCTCTTCATCTTGAGGATTTTGCCGTTTTCTCCTCTCGGAGCTTCAAAACCTATAGTCACGGCAAACCAATTTTCTATATTCGTCATTAGAAAATATTCTATCCTACCTTTCCAATACGCAAAATGTTCGCGGTTGAAGGAAGGTGGGATATTGACGTCGTCACCAAATTTTTCTTGGAAATCCATATTCTTCCCTCTAGCTTCTTGACTCTGGGTTGTTAATCAGTAGAAGAGCCCCGGGCTCTGATACCACTTGTTAGGACCCTTGGAACGGCTAGAGGAGGGTGAATAGCGTTTCGCCCGATCGTGGATGGAATTCGATCTCGTTCGTGTCTACAATTTCGTTAGCGCAGCGGAATATATATAATGATAAAAGCAATAACGAAATGGACACAACACAAATCACAACAGGAGCATATAACATGGTTTGGAACCGAACCGGTTCCTACTCCACGGATTGGGTTCGTACGAACCCTAGCGATGCCACAAACACCACTAACCAATAAAACTCCTTCTTGACACAAGTCAAGGGTGGAGAAACCCCTTACAAGTAATCTTACAACAATAAGAT
Organism: Wurfbainia villosa; assembly: GCA_025175895.1. NCBI lineage: Eukaryota > Viridiplantae > Streptophyta > Magnoliopsida > Zingiberales > Zingiberaceae > Wurfbainia > Wurfbainia villosa. The sequence goes on along the minus strand of CM046004.1, from coordinate 37,198,188 downwards.
ACAAATACAAGCAATTACAATAATGAATATGAAATACAAGTAAAGAAAAGACTTTACAACACTTGTTTTGATTGCTTGAATGCTTGGTTGCTTGCTTGCACTTGGAGACCTGATTTGCACCAACAAATCGCCCCAATAGCCCTCAAGAACCGATTACTTTTTCCTCCATCACGAGCTCCATATATAGCTTTAACCTATGCTGGAAAAAGTCGATCAGTCGACTGATGCCACTGTTGTCATGAGACAACGGCTAGTTCCACGTTGGATAAGTCCAACGGAACTACCATCAGTCGACTGATGGAGTCCTCACTCGACCAGTCAAGTCTCGACTCCATTTTGTGGCCGAATTCTCGAGCACGATCGGTGATCACCGCGATCGATCATTGCTCGAGCCATCGATCGGCCCCGCCCTATGGCGATCATGCTAAACATAACCCGATCAAACCCTAGTTGACTCGGTCCGATCGGGCCACATGGCACCGGATCGTGGCACACCTCAAACATGAGGTTTTAACTCAAGTATGGTTCCCCCATACTTGCTAGACCACCCTTAGCCTAGACCTAAGCCTTCTAGCCACCTCCATCATCCTCACGCCTCTCGGATTCCTCCAAGTCATCCATGACTTGTTCATCCATCGCGCTAGCCTTCAGGTGCTTCCGTCGGCTATGTCATGCTAACGGTGTCTACACCGCCAAGGCACATTGGACTTACGTCGCCAAGACTCCGCTTGGACTTTACGCCGCCAAGATTAATCCCCTTGGACTTCAAATGCCAACCCATGTTAGACTTTCCATGCCAAGACCATGCTTGGACTTTCCTTGCCAACTCATGTTGGACTTTCCATTTGCCAAGACCCATGCTTGGACTTTCCTTTGCCAACACATGTTGGACTTTCCATTTGCCAAGACCCATGCTTGGACTTTCCTTGACAATTATATTGTCATATGTTTTTGTCGAAACATCAAAACACATCAAAACATCACTCGAGCCAAACTCGAGTCCTGGTCAATCGTGACCTGGGCCGACTGCACCAACATTGAATACACATGACTCATCCGGACATTGAATGACTCCAAAAGACTGGATTACCTCATCGAAGCGGATGTTCCAAGATCTCGAAGCTTGATTCAATCCATAAATTGACCGATTAAGCATGCACACAAGATGCTATTTGCCCTTTGCAATGAATCCCTCTGGTTGCTTCATATAGAAGTTTTCCTCAAGACTTTCATTATGGAAAGCTATCTTGACATCCATCTGTCATACCTCATAATTCATATGAGCAGCAATAGATAAGAGAATCCGGATAGACTTAAGCATGGCTACCGGCGAAAAGGTCTCCTCATAATCGATACCCTATTTCTGAGTATACCCTTTGGCAACAAGGCTTGGTTTGAAGGTCTCAACCTTCCTGTCTATTCCTCTCTTTCTTTTGTAGATCCACATGTATCCAATGGTTTTTACACCATTGGGTGATTCTACTAGCTCCCAGACCTGATTTGAATCCATAGATTCTATCTCTGAATTCATTGCACTTTGCCAAGATACCACATCTTTATCTTGGATTGCCTCGTCATATGTCAAGGGATCAGGTTCATGTTTTCCAGGGACCAAATCAGAAAATTCTCTCAAAAACATAAATCTATCAGGTTGTCTAACAACCCTCCCACAACGATGAGGTATCACTTGTGTATCTTCTATGACACACGGTGCAATCACTTGTCGTATATCCTCTTGTACCGGTGGTACTAAAGTAGTGACTTCCCCTCTCAATTCCTCTAGAACAATCTTGCTCATGGGCTTGTGGTTCATCACATAGTCTTCCTCTAAAAATCTGGCGTTCGTGCTAACGATCACCCTCTGATCTCTAGGACTATAGAACAAACCACCTTTCATTCCTCTAGGATAGCCTATGCACAAGTGCAATTCTATACGAGGTTCCATCTTACCAGCATTTGCCTTCAGCAGATGTGTTGGACTCCCCCAAATTCGAATATGTCTAAGACTAGGTTTTTGCTTAGTCCACAATTCTGTGGGAGCAGAAGACACTGATTTAGATGGTACCAAGTTCAGAATATACATTTTCGTATCTAGAGCATACCCCCAGAACGAATCTGGTAACTCAGAATAATTCATCATCGATCTAACCATCTCTATAAGAGTCCTATTCCTTCGCTCTGCTACACCATTCTCCTAGGGTGTTCTAGGTGCAGACAATGTGGATTGAATCCCAACCTCTGATAAGTAATTCCTAAACTCTCCCAAGAGGTTGTCACCACCATGATCAGATCGTAGTGTCTTGATACTTTTACCTTGACGTTTCTCCACATCAGCCTTGAATTCTTTGAACCTGTCAAAGCATTCACACTTGCGGCGCATCAAGTAAATGTATCCATATCTTGAATAATTGTCTATAAAATAGATGAAATATTCAAAACAACCTCTAGCCTGGATAGATATAGGATCTCACAAATCAGAATGAACCAATTCAAACACATCTTTGGCTCTATACCCCTTGGCCTTAAAAGGCCTCTTGGTCATTTTTCCTTCAAAGCAAGATTCGAAGGTTGGGAAATCTTCCACCACTAATGAACCCAAAGGTCCATCAGCTATCAACCTTTGAATTCTACTCAGGTTAATATGACCTAACTATTTGTGCATTCGGCCCAGGTTGACTCGAGTTTGACTCGAGCAGTATTTTGATGATAGACAAAACTTATGACATGGGATTGTCATGGGAAAGTCCAACATGGAGTTGGCATGGAAAATCCAACCATGGTGCTTGGTGTGGAAAAGTCCAAAGCATTGCGAAGCCGTGCACTTGGTGCTTGGTGAGATATGCATTGCAAAGCCATGCGCTTGGTGCATGTGGGAAAGTCTTGAGTACTTGGTAAGTTCACTAGGCTCGGGGTCCTTGAGTCAGTGAAGAATGACATTGCGAAGTCATGTGCTTGGTGCATCGGAGGGACCACCGGACGGGGAGCGAATGGAGTGAGCCCAAAGGGAAGCATACTTCGAGGGCAAGAGATGCGAAGGATGGCGTTGCGAAGTTGTGCGCTCGGCGCATCCGAGGGATGTAGGCCAAGGGAAGAGAACTTCAATGGAGAACTCCGTGAGGGATGAGGTGGACATGGCCAAGTAGCTAAGACTAAGTGTCGGATGCTCAAACAATCTTGTGTTTGATGTTTTACCCAACATCAGTCGACTGTCATAGGTGCCAGTCGACTGCTCCAAGTCGACTAGGGTTCGACTAGTGTTAGACAGTGGGTTTTGTGCTTGGCAGTCGACTGTCGAGCGATGGCAGACGACTGATGGGAATGTCGCGAGCACAGGACGCTCCGTAGCCGACTGGGTAATCAACTACTGGGTCACCAATCGACTGATGGGCATCATCAGTCGATTGGTAGGTGATCCGTTGGAACTTGTCCAACGTGGATCTGGCCATTGTGAGACAACGGCTATAGGGGCAGTCGACTGGGGCCTTTTGGCAGTCGACTGCTGGGTGCGAAAATAGCTTGATGTAGGTTATAAATGGAGCTCAAGTGGGAGGATTTCGCCAAGACTTTAAGGAAGCTATTGGAGGGGAATTACTGCTGCATTCCAGTCCTTCAAGAGCCATCCAAAGCAAGCAACAAGAAAGGGTTCAAAGCAAAGAGTTGTAAAGCGTTCTTTACTTGTATTTCTTAGTGTCTTTGTATTTCTTGTAGTATTACTGTTGTAATAGCTTGTGAGAGGTTTCTCCACCTCCGACGTGTAGTCGAGAAGGAGTTTAGTTAGTGTCATGCGCATAACTAGAGCTCGGTGAGCTTGCCCGTGGAGTAGGAACCATTCGGTTCTGAACCACGTATATCGTGCATGTTTGCGTATGCTTGTATTGTTATTAGTATTATTATTGTTTCTATTGTTTCTGCTGCACTAACGACAATTGTAGATGAGCACGCAATGAGAACGATCGTATTCCACCGTACGAAGATTGAAGGTTGTTCACCCCCCTCTAGCCGGCCAACATATCGACCCTACAAGTGGTATCAGAGCTAGGAGCTTGTCGAGGACTAACCGCCAACATAATCACTGCAAGATGGCAGGCTACAACCTCCAACCACCAAAATTCGAAGAAGATTTTCTATGGTGGAGAAGAAAAATGGAGGCATATCTCGAAACCGATTTCGATTTCATGTTAATTCTAGAAAATGGTTTCAAATTGCCTAGGGATGAAAGAAATAGGCAAATTGAGAAGACAAGGTGGACCCAAGACCAAATCAAGGACTTCGAGACAAATCTCCAGGTAATTGAATTACTTCGTGATTTGATTCCTAACAATATTTCATCTAGGTTGGGTAATTTTAGGGATGCAAAGGAATTATGGGATAAAGTAATGAAATTCCAAGAGAATTCCCAATCGACACAAGTAGAGGAGAATGCCGAGGAAGAAGCACCCATCACATTTGAAGATGTTGATGATCTAGTAGAGACCTCTACCTCTAGCATTGAGGGGAAGGAAAGGGTCTTCATTCCGGAGCAACATCAAAATGAAGAATCTATCTCCGGAAGATGTGATCATGATGAATCCTCCACCTCCCAAGGTAACTCAAGTGTTGTTATTTTAAATAAAAATCACATAATATGCTTTGAGTGTAGGGAGAAAGGGCATTACAAGAGCAAATGCCCAAAATTGGCTAAGAAGAAGGCATCGGCACCAAAAGTCAATCCAAAGTCAAAGGATGCCGGAGTACCCTCAATTAAGAGCAAAGAGCATATTGTGTGCTTCAAATGCAATCAAAGAGGGCACTACCGAAACCAATTCCCTAGGGGGAGGAAGAAAGGGTAAGACGGTGTATCTCATGTAGGGGGAGCTTCTAAAGCTAACCCTAAGGTAAATTTAAATTATGGACCTTCTATTTCTAAAGTTAAAAGGCATGCTAAAAATTATTTTAGTTCTCTTGCCATTATAAATGAAAAGCATGCTAGTAGAAATAATAAGGTTTATTGTTTAGGTGCTAAGCATGTTAATGTAACTAAGGACAAACCTAGGACTCATAATTCTAGAAATATTTTACCAAAGGAGTCCATTAGGAGAATAGAAGAAAATTTGGGTATTAATCCCAAAAAGTCTAGCCACATGCCTAAGAACAAGAGGCCTTCCCAAAAACCTAATAAAAATTCAAAATTGAGGAAATTTGAGTTAGAAAACCAAGTCTTGAGGTCAAGACTTGAGAGAATGGAAAAGACCCTTAAGATTATAGAAAATTATATTCAAGGGTCAAATGTCCAAAAGTCAAGACCTAGGGTTCAAGAACGGTCTAAGGGCAAGAAGGGTTTGGGTCACAAACCTATGTCCTATCATAATGTTCCATTTAATTATGGGACAACATCTAGGTCTAGGAAAACCAAGGCTAATTGGGAAGCTATCGCTAAGACTAGCAATGGTGTTTGCTTAGTGGCTAAGGACTTAAGGAAAACAAAGAAAGTCACTAAGAAGGTCAAAGGGGGAGTTACCCCTAGAGTTGACATAGCTAAGACCCAAAAGACTATGGCTTCAAGGCCTAAAAGGGTCATTAGGAAGGTATCTAGGGAAGTTATCCCTAGTGAATACCTTGTTAACCCAAGGAGCTCCAATAGATATTGGGTTCCTAGAAGCGTGATCGATTCACGTTAGATGGGTTAGGGTATGTCAACCCTAAGTGGATGGGTAGTTAACCTAGCCATGGTAAGTTGACACATTAGGATGTGCCAATATGCTTTGAGAAGTTTAAAAATGATTAAATTGGCACAATTAGGTCTTAGAAGTATTGGTGTCATTTTGGGTTTTTTGGCACACTTGGGAGATAATGACATTAAGGCAAAAATGTACTTAACCCTAGAAATGACAATTTGGATTCAACACTTAGGTACTCTATACCTTAGCATATTTTACTTGCCATGATTTATTTGCCTTGCCATGTCATGACATTATTTTCATTTTTATCTCTAAAAATGTCATGATCATGTTTAGACTTATTTTTAGATGTCATGTATGCCTAGTTTTCATTCACATGCCATGACATCATGATTTTGGCATATGCTTTCATTTATATCATATCTATGCCATAATCATCATCATGCATAAAATAAAATGGAATTAAGGACTATGACATGATTTGATGGGAATCAAATAATATTGTCTAGAAATTGTTGGTGCAATCGGCCCAGGTCACGATTGACCAGGACTCGAGTTTGACTCGAGTGATGTTTTGATGTTTCGAAAAAAACATATGACAATGTGATTGTCATGGGAAAGTCCAAGTGGGACACTTGGCATTTGGGAAAAGTCCAAGCATGGGTCTTGGCAAGGAAAGTCCAAGTCATGGGTACTTGGCATGAAAAGTCCAACATGAGTTGGCAAGGGAAAGTCCAAGCTTGAGTCTTGGCACTTGAGAAGTCCAAGGGGTTTGGTATTGGCGGCATAAAGTCTAAGCAGGAGTCTTGGCGGCGTAAGTCCAATGTGCCTTGGCGGTGTAGACACCGTTAGCATGACATAGCCGATGGAAGCACCTGAAGGCTAGCGCGATGGATGAACAAGTCATGGATGACTTGGAGGCATCGGAGAGGCGTAAGGCTGATGGAAGTGGCTAGAAGGTTTAGGTCTAGGCTAAGGGTGGTCTAGCAAGTATGGGGGTACCATACTTGTGCTAAAACCTCATGTTTGAGGTGTGCTAGTCGACTGGTGTCATGTGGCAATCGACTAGCGTAGTCAACTAGGGTTTGACTGCGGGAATTGCCCTAGCAGTCGACTGCCATAGATGAGCAGTCGACTGATTGGCTGAGCAGTCGACTGATCTTGTGATCAGTCGACTGATGCTCGGATTTCAAGGCACAGAATGGAGTCTCACTCGATCGCTGGGACGAGCAGTCAAGTGATGGCTAATCAGTCAACTGATGGTCATGATCAATCGACTGATGTCCTAGCCGTTGGATTTTTCCAGCGTGGATTACACCGTTGTCTCACAGCAATAGTGTTATCAGTCGACTGATGGTCCCGAGTAGTCGACTAATCGACCTTTTCCAGCACAGGTTGAAGCTATAAAAGGAGCTCGTGATGGAGAAAAAGGCATCCAGTTTTTGAGAGCTTTAGGGGAGATTTGTTGATGCAAATCAGGTCTCCAAGTGCTAATCAAATAACCAAGCATTCAAGCAATCAAAAGCAAGAGTTGTAAAGTTTTTCTTTACTTGTCTTTCATATAAATTATTGTAATTGCTTGTTTTAGTTTCTTACTGTTGTAAGATTACTTGTAAGGGGTTTCTCCGCCTCCGACTTGTGTCGAGAAGTAGTGTTTACTATAGTGGTGTGTGATTGGCATTGCTAGGGTTCATACGAATCCGATCCGTGGAGTAGGAACTGTTCGATTCTGAACCATGTTAAACTATTGTGTTTGCGTGTTGTTAATTGTTTCATTATTGCTTTGATTACTATTATGTTGTGTACTAACGAAATTATAGAGATGAACACGTGATCGAATTACATAACACTACGCTATTCACCCCCCTCTAGCGGCTTCAAATATCTTACAATTGGTATCAGAGCCCGAGGCTCTTCTACGGATTAACCGCCAGGAGCTAAAAGGCTAGAGGGAAGATGGAATTCCAAAACAAGCTTGGATGGGACATCAACACTCCACCGCCATATGATCAAGAAGACTTTTCGGAGTGGAGAACAAGAATGGAGACATTCTTTATGATGGATATAGAGGATTGGTTCATCCTGGTAGAAGGTTTTGAACCTCCTCGGGATAGGAAGGGATATGTCCTCAAGTTAAAGAAATGGACCCAAGAGCAACGACAAAAATTCAAAACCGAAGCCAAGGTAACAAAACTCTTAGAAGATTTGATACCTAATGATGTTTTGTCTAGGCTAGGTGAATATCTTGATGCCAAGAAGCTATGGGACAAATTAGCCAAATTCAATGAGAAGCCCCACTTGACACAAGTAGAAGAAGATAAAGAAGAGGATGAAGAGAGTTCATATTCCTCAAGAGCAAGTGAGGAATTGGAAGTTGAAGAGGAGTCAACTTCCGAATCGGTGGAAGAAGAAGTAGAAGACACCTCCATCTCTAGGATTGAGGAGGAGGAAAGAATTTCTACTCCAGAGCAACAAGAGAAAGCTTCGACATCTAGTCAAGATGAAGAAGATCCAATTCCGGTCTCAATTAACCTAGGTAACTCAAATACTCTAATTTCAAATAAAATCCATATATTGTGTTTTGAGTGTAGGGAGTATGGGCACTACAAGAGCAAGTGCCCAAAGAAGGTTAAGAAGGCTCCTCCGGCGCCTAAAAGTCAGCAAAAGTGAAAAGATGTCGATTCTCCATCACCTAAAGACAAGGAGCACATCATTTGCTTCAAATGTTGGCAACCGGGGCATTGCCGAAATCAATGTCCTAGGGGGAGCAAGAAGACCCAAGAAGGAGCATCACAAGTAGGGGGAGCTACTAAGGCAAACCCTAAGGTATATCGTCATAATGCTCATTCCTTAAATTCTAAGCAAAAGCATGCTAGAATTAATTCAAATAACTTTGCTATTACTCATGATTCAAAGCATGCTAGGAATGATAACCCTAGATTTATTTCAAAGAAGGAGAAATTTGGGACTAATGTCCCTAGAAATGTCATTCCTAAGAAAGCAATTAAGAAAATCAAAAACCATTTAGGTATCAATCCCAGTAAGGGTAAACATATGTCTAAAGTAAATGGTAATGCCCAAAAACCTAATCAAAAATTATTTGGGCAATTCGAATTAGAGAACCAAGCCTTAAGGTCAAGGCTTGAAAAACTAGAAAATACCCTAAATAAGATACAAAATCAATTTAGAGGGTCTAATGGTCAAAGTCAAGGGTCAAGATCTCAAAGTCAACATCTAGGACCCAAAAGACAAAAGTCAACCAAGGGCAATCAAGGTTTGGGTCACAAACCTAAGCCTAAGGTGGCTTACCATAGTGTTCCATTTGATTATGGAAGACAAACTAGGTCTAGGAAGACCAAGGTCAATAGGGAAGTCATCCCTAGAGTTGACCAAGGTTTGTGCCTAGTGGCTAGGGTTTCTAGGAAACCTAGGATGGCCATTAAGAAGGTTAAAAGAGGAGTTATCTCTAGATTCAACCTAGGTAAGACCAAAATGACCAAGGCTAATAAGCCTAGGAGGGTCATTAGGAAGGTATCTAGGGAGGTTATCCCATAGGAATACCTAATTAATTCAATGAGCTCAAATAGATTTTGGGTTCCAAAGAGGGTGATTGATTCACGTTAAATGGGTTAGAATGTGCCAACCATGATTGGATGGGTAGTTAACTCAACCATGGTAAAGATGGCACTTTAGGTTATTTTCAAGGTTATGGTTATCTTGGAAATACATTTGAGCTTTAATCCTAAAAGATTTTAGGATGTGCCAATATATTTTTGAAATCATGAAAATCAATAAAATTGGCACAATCTAGATTTAGAGGTCATAGTGTGTAACCTTGATTGTTGGCACACTTTAGGAATCAATGTATCAAGAGAAGTGTGTTTAAGATGTAGAAGTAACATCAAGAGTGATACTCAAGTGTCACACACCTTGATGTCTTGCACTTACCGTGCTTCATGTGTTTCACCATGTGTTTGCATGGAAGGAATGTCTAGGGTGGATTGCATCTCACAAAACAAGTCTTTTACCTTGATTGTGGATTTCAACACATAGAAAGGGTGAGATGTTAGGATTTTAAAACCATTGGATGTTAATGTCTGCTAAAATAAAATAAAATATCAAAACACATTAACGAATACATGAATATAAGCATAACATCAATATATTCAATATACAAGATTAAAACATGAGAAAATGGAATTGCTGGATAAAGAAATCGAGATTTTCTAAATTTCGTAATCGAAATCAGATGCTTATCGGTCGATCGATCATACAGAGCGATACGATGCGCCCGAGTCGAGTATTGTTTCGACTCAATCGCTTGAACATCGATCGATGGGATACATCGATCGTGATGGTACTGCTTCACCGAGGCCGAGGGTCATCACCGAGTGCTCACGAGTAGTCGAGTGGTGATCGCATCGGGCCGATCGATGAGCAACATCACGACCGATGCTCAGAGTATGACACGTAAGACTCAACTGATCGAGCCGGAGAAGTCGACTGTCGGCTCGGTAAACCCGCTAATAAGCCACGATCAGTCGACTGATGCTGCACATCAGTCGACTGGCATCACAATTTTATAATGTCAAACCGCTAGGGTTCTGCGTCTTCACGCGGCGACCTCTCGTTTTCTTTCTCCTCTCCGACCAGTCTTTCCGACCGTGCCAGCCGCCCAAGCCTTAGGTTTGGTAGCTAAGCTCTTCCACTCGTGTTTTCACTTATCTCACAACCCTAATCCACTTATTTCCAGCGATTGTTTCCTCTTTTCCGATTAGGGTTTCGGCGTCCAGTCCTCCGACGAACTTTCCGGCGGCCCCTTCAGCGATATCCGACTATTCTCTCATCATCCCTCCAAATGGCACCGAAGTAAAATTTTCTTACTCAAAAAACACTAATTTTTCTTTTCCATTGTAATCTATTATAATCTAATCGTGTATTGGTGCCCTTGCATTTCATATCGTTGCATTACATTCATATAGGAGATCCCGTAGAAATGATCCATCCAAGGGTGAATCACGATTGTACCAACCTATGTTGGTTAGGTACATCGATAGGGACTTCTCTACACGTTACTGTAGTGATGTCATGGACATATTTGCATATTATCATCTTATGGAAATTGTCTTATGCACACATGCCATCAATGATGATCTCCTTAAGGAGTTCTATCAGAACTTAAAGAAGGTAGACGATGGCCCTACCTACACTACTCGCGTTGCAAAATGCGATTTAGAGTTCACTCCTGTGATATTGAAGGAGTTTCTTGAGTGTAAGCCATTGGATGACACCTTCATTTTCTACCCTACCTTTGATGCCCCTTTACCCGAGCCATTTGACCATATCTCTTTGGACTCCATGCATGAGCATGTTTTTGGTCATCCTCGTCCACCAGCTCAGAATTTATTTCCTATCACTAAGCTATCTACACCTGACAATGTACTCTACAAGGTCATTGTTGGGTGTTTTCTTCTGATCGTGACTCGGGGTCTGGCCAAGATTCGGCCTCCCCATCTCTTTTTACTATACGCCATGCGTAATAGATTAGATATAAACATTGCATTGAAAGTGTTTCATTGCATTGTGCATTTCATTTCTCCTGTACAAGGGAAAGTGCATATGCCTTATGGCCATATTATCACTGCATGGTTAGAGTCAGTAGGCATCAACATTCACAGGGGATCACTGAGGATGCTATCTGAGGTGTACGACTGCATATCAGTTCGTAACTTCTCGTTATCGAAGCTGCGGATGGGGCATGGGCAGATGGAGTTGGCACCTCGACCACCGCCCAGGGCACGTGGAGAGCCGCCTCTAGTGCCTAGAGAGGTAGGAGAGAACTATGAGGATGCAGACGCCGCTGATGAGGAGGATCAGATGTCAGCAGATGCATCAGCGGTGGGTCCATCAGATCGTCTTGCCCAGCTGGAGTCCAGATTCCAGGACTATCAGTAGACAGTCGACTCTAGGCTATCAGAGCTCTTAGTAGGGCAAGCCTCCATGGGCGCAGGTCTTGGTCGGATGGAGGAGAGATACATTCAGATTGTAGAGTCCCAGGGCCGCATCGAGCAACGTCAGCTCAATATGTATGAGATGATGCGGGCCTGGACTTTGAGCCAGCAGCTTCCTCCACCTCCACCTCCTGCAGACAACTAGATCTAGAGGATGTTAGATTTTTTTTTTGTTTTTTTTCAGTTTTTGTAGTGAGATTGAGCATATCAAATCTCTATTTTGGATGTAAACAAAAATTGAAATCTTTTTAAATTAAATGAAATTTCTGTTTGTGAAAATTGTCACGCCCCGAAAGTATATCATGACGAAAATCAAACGGACGACATCTCCCCTGTACGTGGCAACATTTTGGGTTAATACAAGGCCCGTAGGCCCACAACAACAACATAATATAACATAAATAACAACAACGGAAATAACAACCACATACCTACAACATACATACCAAAAACATACAGGTGTACACCACCTGACAAGTCCATAAACATAAAACCGTAAATAAAACAACGACTGCACAAATAGAATCCACGACATCAAGACAAAATCCATAATAACAACAAGTCCATACACATCAAAGTCCAAGACATAACCAAAAATGAACTCCTCGGGAGACTCGAAAAACGGAGATGGGATGGATCGGTCGGCGCAGCTCCAAGTCATCACAAAGGCGTCTACCTATTACCTGGGCGACAGAAAAACCCAGGGTCGGTGGTGGTGAGTAAAACTCAGCAGGTAATCAGAGAAAACATGTAAATATATATATCAATATTACATGTCATTCAACAGTTTAAATCTACTCGAGCAACGGGTATACATCAGTATAATAGGTATATATGCATGCATACACTAAATAAACTGAACAACAACGATGTTGACTTACCTAACAGTTAGCTACTCTATCCTGATCCAACCTGGGCATATAATCACATCATAGGGTATAAAAGAATAGTACTAACTCACACAATATCCTGAATATGATCCAAGGGTATCACCGTGAATAACCAACAGGTATACAAGTACCAGCCTACTACCATTCAGGAAATGTAGTAGCATGTATGAATATGTACAAACAAATGCAACAAGCATAGTATATACAAATGCATCATCAAAGTGAGTGTACATATAGACTGTATCTGTATGTATACTAATCACCATCATCCATATATATATTTATACAAGCAGGTATGTATATATATATAACCATATGTAAAACACCGTATGATATGGCAATGTAGCATGCATGGTCATGCCTGCTCACCCCTACTCGCTACCACGACCCCAGTGTGGCCTAGGTGGCACGACATGACAACTGTCCCAACTCACACCAACCACTGCTATAGAGTGGCCGAGTGGGCAGTATGATCAAGTAGCATATGAGTGTAAAGAGCTCGCTATGCAATGGGGGTCCCTGCTGCTGGCTACTCGGACTGACACTACAAATGAGTGGTCGAATGCCATGCACCCAGGACATCTGCACGCAACTCCAACTACCATCTTCTATAATGGTAGAGTGCGGCACAACAAATGCTATGCCCTCACACCATTTACTCCTCTGGGAGTAACTTGGGAGGAAGGATGACTGACGACTCTCTCTCAACCCCGAGGGGAGACGATGTCGTCAGTATGCATGCAATGACATGAGGGTACTGTCTCACATACATGCATCTACCATAGACTCTCTGTTCAATAGAGAGTCACACCCAATTGATCAGTACACTCTCTATCCTGTAGAGAGTCATACTCATCTGATCATGACAAGCTAGGACCATCGGTCCGTAGCGACACACTTTCCACGACATCACCTGACCATTTACACAACCCGTGGTTGGTAAATAAATGTGCAACATACAGGTATGGAATGAGTCCTACATTTAGGGCCATACTTATCCACAGAGGACCTTTTTGCCAAATTTACAATTTAGGTCATCCTCCGTACTCTAACATCTACACCCTACTAAACATTTACGCCTACTTACATCACATCTATAACTCCTAGATCATGGTAGAGAATATGTGATATCAACAACTGAGCACACATATATATCAACGATAAGTTCAAGCATACGATAAATAGAGCAGGGTCAAGATAATATGAACACCTAACATGCTCATATCTATGTCTAAATCTGAAAGTCATTACATCTACCCGACCGGTAGGAAATTACCTAACTGCTGTCAATGCGCGTAGTAATAAACTCCTCATGGACGTGGACCCGTCTCGTATCCACGTTCTTCAAATATCACCAATTATCATTTAGTGAAAGCAGACAACAATAATATGACTAGCTACTACGTTATCCATATATTCGTATCCCTTATCGAATACGATTTAGAAACCCCAATTAGCCAGACTTGACCATTTATTTTACATCCATCGGTTTCAATTAGCAAAAGTGCTAACTCCCTCATACAATTCTATATTCAACTTAACAAAGTTAATCTCATAAAGATTTAACCTTTTTCCCCCAACCTATTGTAATAGTATCACCAATAGAATCAGTTATAAATCTAATTCATAAACACAACCCTTAAATCACAGTTGCCCCCTACTACAATTAATTCTATAATTACCTCCATCACTCTCGGTTAACAAGTATTCTAACCTACAATCGTTTACAGCAATTTCAATTGGGGATTTAAACACACCCGGCTCAATCCATCGACCGACAACCCTCCCACCATCCTCTTCCATAGCCTCCCAAAATTATTTTACATTCCTTACAACCATACAATTGCCTTCCCACTGTTCAATACTCTAGGCAGGCAACAATTTATGCAACTACAATTGAAAAAGGGATGATAAATAGCTATACCTGCACTTGGATCCAGCTGTAATGTTTTCCCCCAACCAGCCCTGTTCGCCTGCCAAAAACCACCGTTGCCCTAGCTTCGGCAATCAAACTAATCCTACAGCGACAGCATCCAATAGATAACACCTCAAGAAAATTCTACCAACAAGGAATTCACAGACAATAAGAATTGATCTTGCTTACCTAGTGTTGAATCCCGTCGACAGCAAACTCCCTTGTTTGTCGACCCACCTCTTACCAAAATCCAACCTTATTAAGAAATGACCACCACCCCTCAGAACTATCATGAAAACAGATCAATGATGAAGGATGGCTTTGACCTACCCAATTTCGACGACGATCCCCCTGTTTATCGGCGAACTCAGCACCCCCCCAAGGCACATCCCTACCTCTCGCTGGAACTCCCGGCTTAGGCAGAAAAGTCGCCGATTCTTCCTTCCCGAGCAAAGTGCCATCGTCATTGACCCCAAACCTCCCAAATCAAGAGCCTCCTTCGTCGCTCTAGTCTGTCCATGAGCACCGTCACCTGTCGCCTTCCACGCGAGCAGAGGAGCCGACGAACTCCAGCCAGCAGGGGTCGCAGAAGTCGCGCAGAGGAGAGAAAGTGAGAGAAGAGGGGACTGCTTGTGCGGAGAGAAATGTCAACTGACACCGTGGTCGCAGAAGGGATAAGTAGAGCGCGCTCGGGAAACGCTCGTCGAAAAATAAAGTCATCGGCATCGAACGAAAAGAAAATCGAAACATCAAGGCTTAGCGGGTCAGATTTCAGCTAAACGGGTCGAATTTTAGACCCGTTAAGCCCACTAACTATTAATCAAAAAGGTTCTTAGAAATCCCCATTCGAGTCCAGAAAAATTCCTAAAAATTTTTGGAAAATTTTTATTGGTTATTTTTCTAATTACCCAACATTTATTATTATTTTTTTTTGTGTGGTATTTTACAAAAATCATGTGTGTTTGAGTGTGTATTTGTATTAATGTATTGGTTTATGAAAGTTGCTATATCATGACATGATATTTCATCTTATCATATAACATGTCATGCCATTGGTTATGATTATTTTATATGTCATGTTTATTCTTTTTGATTATATCACATGTCATGACATCATGATTATTGGCCATGCATTATTATTATTATGATTATGCCATGATCATTCATGCATTTTATTGTGATTAAAATTGATTTTAAAAAAAAATGGCATGACTTGAAGTCCTATTTATAAGGGAATCAAGTAGGGTTGTCTAGAAAATGCATGAGGCCATAATAATCCTAACTCCACATCTCACATCACATTGACATGTATGTGTATTTATACACCCTAGATACATGTGAGATGCTAGGATAATAAGTTAGGTTCAAGGTGCATAGGTAGTGCATCTAGATGAACTCAAACTTATTTTAATCATCACCAAGAATCATAAGGAAAGCTATTATACAAGTTATGTATATTTAGCCAATAAACCATGGTTCAAAATAGGTTTTCAAAAACATTTTAAAATCAATTTAGAAAATCTTGGTGAAGTCTATCTTTTGATAGCCATCATCATTGTAGAAGTTGATACAAAGTAGATCAAAAACTTTAAAGTTTTAATAGTTTTTGAACTTTGTACCAATCTCCTATTTCAATGGTAAAAATATTTTTCCAATATTTTTCACCGATTGTATGTGTGATAAGTAATGTACGTATCAAGTTTCGTGATTTTTCAATTTATGTAGAATTACTTATGAATTTCCAAAAGTCGAGTCTGATATCTGAAAATCAGGTTTTCAGTTATCAATCGATCGCTTCTACAGGCTGATCGATGGGCGTAGTTTGGACTCGATCGCAAAGAAAGTATCACTCGATCGTTAGTCGCCCGGATCGATGGACACATCAGTCGACTGGTAGCTAACAGAGTTGACTGTCAATACTGATTTCGGGAAAATTAGGTTTGTTTAGCCCGCTTGCAGCTATGGTTAAGGTCCCTAATCACTCCTAACCCTAGGACATGCCTTGGGAAGCATTATAAAGGGTGAAAATCCATTGGATATGGATTTGGAGAGGTGTTTACGGTTTGTATAAAATTTAAGGTGTTAGAAAGATCAATGTTGAATTTCTAACCTTAATTTTGATGGCTTAGAGTTCCTATTGGCTTAGCGACTTCCCAAGGACATTGTTGGTGCAATGGTCAAAGGGGAGCAAGCCTTTAGGGGGAGGTATCCATCTTGGGATGATGGATGTGTTTTTCTCCTTGAAGAGGAGAAGTTATTGAGAGAGTATCATCAATTGGGAAAAGTGATGGGTTTTTGATACCCAATTTGGAAATTGGGAGAGTGAATAGGATTGCCTCTCTTGAGTTATATGGGACTTATCACTAGGAAGATGGTAGGCATCCTAGGTATTTTTATACCAAGGGGGACATTGTAAGATCTCATTGGGACATGAGATATTGACCTCATTGGAGAGAAGACCTTTTTGATGTTAGTTAAAAAGTGGGAGAATGTTTGGGGGAGAACATTTGGAGAATGTTTAAAATTACAAATTTGGGATAATTGGAAAGGGATTTGAGTTAGTGGTCTAACTCAATGGTTTGTTTGGTTTTTGTCAAACATCAAAAAGGGGGAGATTGTTGGTGCAATTGGCCCAGGTCACGATTGACCAGGACTCGAGTTTGACTCGAGTGATGTTTTGATATTTCGACAAAAACATATGACAATGTGATTGTCATGGGAAAGTCCAAGTGGGACACTTGGCATTTGGGAAAAGTTCAAGCATGGGTCTTGGCAAGGAAATTCCAAGTCATGGGTACTTGGCATGAAAAGTCCAACATGGGTTGGCAAGGGAAAGTCCAAGCTTGACTCATGGCACTTGAGAAGTCCAAGGGGTTTGGTATTGGTGGCATAAAGTCCAAGCAGGAGTCTTGGCGGTGTAAGTCCAATGTGTTTTGGCGGTGTAGACACCGTTAGCATGACATAGCCGATGGAAGCACCTGAAGGCTAGCGCGATGGATGAACAAGTCATGGATGACTTGGAGGCATCCGAGAGGCGTAAGGCTGATGGAGGTGGCTAGAAGTTTAGGCCTAGGCTAAGGGTGGTATAGCAAGTATGGGGGTACCATACTTGGGCTAAAACCTCATGTTTGAGGTGTGCCAGTCGACTGGTGTCATGTGGTAATCGACTGGCGTAGTCAACTAGGGTTTGATCGGGAATTGCTAGCGATCGCCATAGATGAGCAATCAATCGATTACAGAGCGATCGGATCTTGTGATCAGTCGACTGATGCTCGGATTTCAGGGCACAGAATGGAGTCTCACTCGACCGCTGGGAAGAGCAGTCGAGTGATGTCTCATCAGTCGACTGATGGTCATGATCAGTCGACTGATGTCCTAACCATTGGATTTTTCCAGCGTGGATTACACCGTTGTCTCACAACAACAGTGTTATCAGTCGACTGATGGTCCCGAGTAGTCAACTGATCGACCTTTTCCAGCACAGGTTGAAGCTATAAAAGGAGCTCGTGATGGAGAAAAAGGCATCCGGTTTTTGTGAGCTTTAGGGGCGATTTGTTGCTGCAAATCAGGTCTCCAAGTGCTAATCAAATAACCAAGCATTCAAGCAATCAAAAGCAAGAGTTGTAAAGTTTTTCTTTGCTTGTCTTTCATATAAATTGTTGTAATTGCTTGTTTTAGTTTCTTACTGTCGTAAGATTACTTGTAAGGGGTTTCTCCGCCTCCGACTTGTGTCGAGAAGGAGTGTTTACTATAGTGGTGTGTGATTGGCATCGCTAGGGTTCGTATGAACCCGATCCGTGGAGTAGGAACCATTCGGTTCTGAACCACATTAAATGATTGTGTTTGCGTGTTGTTAATTGTTTCGTTATTGCTTTCATTACTATTCCGCTGCGTACTAACGAAATTTTAGAGATGAACACGTGATCGAATTCCATAACACTACGCTATTCACCCCCCTCTAGCGGCTTCAAATATCCTATTGAAATATGCATGAGACAATTAAAGAACAAAATCCCACATCTCACTAGATTAATTGCCTTGAATGTGTTTTACACATCTAGATACAAGTGAGATCGTTAGGAAAAATGTATTAAAGGTTTCAAAAACATTTTGAAAAAGTTTTGAAAAACCTTGGTTAATTCTATCTTTTGATAGCTATCACCATTGAATGGGATGATAAAAGAGGGCTACATATTGAAGCTTTTATTATCTTTTGGACTTTGCATCAATCTCCTAATTTAGTGGGTAAAATAATTTTAAAAAAATTTTCACCCATAATGTTTATGATAAGTATTATACGTATGAATTTTCAAGATTTTTAAAACTACGTATATTTACTTATGGATTTCAGAAATTTATCTCTGAAAAATCAGAAAACTGAAATTGTAGTTATTAGTCGACTACCATGGTGGCCAGTCGACTGATGGGGGTGGTAGCCGACTGGTTTCTGAATTCAGTCGACTGCCCAAGCTAATTTCGGGTAAACCTTGATGCTTAGGTCTATGTTCAACTATGTTTTGGTCCCCTAACCACTCCTAACCCTAGGACATGCTTGGGAGAGCATTAGAAAGGGTGGAAATCCATTGGACATGGACTAGGAGAAGTGTTTAGGAAGAGTATCAATTTTAAAGTGAATGAGAGTTAATTGTTAAACTTTGCCTTAATTTTGATTTGGTTAATGTTCCTATTGGCTTAGGGACTCTCCAAGGACATTGTTGGAGCAGTGGTCAAGGGGGAGCAAGCCTCTAGGGACATGTATCCATCATGGGAAGAGGGATGTGTATTTTCTCATGGGAGGAAAATTGGGTTGCCTCTCTTAAGTGATATGGGATTATTACTAGAAAGATTGAGGGCATGCCAAGGGGAAGATTGTAAGATCTCATTGAGACATGAGACATTGAAACCCTTGAGAACCTTTTTGATGTAATATCAAAAAGGGGGAGAAGTTACCAAGTTATCAATTAGGTTTGGAATTCTCATTTGGGATGTGAGAATTGCCAATATGGGGGAATTGGTAGACTTGAGGGATAGTTTTGTCAATCATTAAAAAGGGGGAGATTGTTGGTGCAATCGGCCCAGGTTGACTCGACTTTGACTCGAGCAGTATTTTGATGATAGACAAAACTTATGACATGGGATTGTCATGGGAAAGTCCAACATGGAGTTGGCATTAAAAATCCAAGCATGGGGCTTGGTGTGGAAAAGTCCAAAGCATTGCGAAGCCGTACGCTAGGTGCTTGGTGAGATATGCATTGCAAAGTCGTGCGCTTGGTGCATGTGGGAAAGTCTTGAAGACTTGGTAAGTATACTAGGCTTGGGGTCCTTGAGTCGGTGAAGGATGATATTGCGAAGCCATGCGCTTGGTGCATCCGAGGGACCGCCGGATGGGGAGCGAATGGAGTGAGCCCAAATGGAAGCATACTTCGAGGGCAAGAGACGCGAAGGATGACGTTGTGAAGTCGTGCGTTTGGTGCATCCGAGGGATGTAGGCCATGGTAGAGAGCTTTGGTGGGGAACTCCATGAGGGATGAGGTGGAGTTGGCCAAGTAGCTAAGACTGAGTGTCGGATGCTCAAACAACCTTGTGTTTGAGGTTTTACCCGACATCAGTCGACTGCCATATGTGCTAGTCGACTGCTCCAAGTCGATTAGGGTTCGACTGGTGTTAGACTGCCGGTTTTATGCTTGGCAGTCGACTACCATGGACTGGCAGTCGACTGATGTCGACAGAAGTCGACTGTCGAGGGATGCCAGTCGACTGATGGGAATGTTGCGAGCACAGAATGGTCCGTAGCCAACTGGGCAATCGACTACTTGGTCACCAGTCGACTGATGGACATCATCAGTCGACTGGTAGATGATCCGTTGGAACTTGTCTAACGTGGATCTGGTCATTGTTAGACAACGACTACAGGGGCAGTCGACTGGGGCCTTTTGGCAGTCAACTACTGGGCACAAAAACAGGTTGATGCAGGTTATAAATGGAGCTCAAGTGAGAGGATTTTGCCAAGACTTTAAGGAAGCTATTGGTGGGGAATTGCTGCTGCATTCCAGTCCTTTAAAATCCATCCAAAGCAAGCAACAAGAAAGGGTTCAAAGCAAAGAGTTGTAAAGCGTTCTTTACTTGTATTTCTTAGTGTCTTTGTATTTTTTGTAGTATTATTGTTGTAATAGCTTGTGAGAGGTTTCTCCACCTCCGACGTGTAGTCGAGAAGGAGTTTAGTTAGTGTCATGCGCATAACTAGAGCTCGGTGAGCTCGCCCGTGGAGTAGGAATGATTTGGTTCCGAACTATGTATATCGTGTGTGTTTACGTATGCTTGTATTGTTGTTAGTATTATTATTGTTTCTATTGTTTCCACTGCGCTAACGATAATTGTAGACGAGCACACAACGAGAACGATCGTATTCCACCGTACAAAGATTGAGGGCTATTCACCCCCCTCTAGCTGGCCAACATATCGACCCTACACTAACCTTAGATGCCAAAGATATTTTTGGTTCATTTTTGAAAGTTCTTTTCTATTATTAGATTTAGAAGATGAATTATTTATTTCTATTCACATCATGGGAGCTTTTGGTTCAAGAGTGTATAAATTTCCTATCAATGTACCAGAACTGATAATCTCCCTATTGCTTTTTATAACAACTCTGTCATTGAAAGAAATAGAATATCCATCCAAAAATAATTTAGAAACCGAAATCAAATTCCTCATAAATAAAGGTACATAAAGGAAATTTTATAGAACCAAAGTTTTATTCCTATCAAAAGATAAATAAATATCTCCCACTGCAATAGTCGCCACTTTTATAGCATCGCCCAAGAAAATGATAATCTCTACTTCAGTTAGTCATCTGGTTTCATGGAACCCATGTAAAGTATTGCATACATGATCAGTGTCTCCCGTATCTACACACCAGGTGTCAGTAGATAACACTGCTAAACATGTTTCAACGACTAGACAAAAAGATATACCTTTTTCTTGCTTCTAGTTGGGGCAGTCCTTCCAATGTCTAGTCTGCTGGCAAGTGATGTTAGTTATATATGAGAGATGTCCTAAGGCAATAACCTTATGTTTAAACAATTTATATGATAAATGAAGATTTACTATTTGAGTATACAAATTTTCATCTATTTGATTAGATCTTAAACTCATTTACTGAATGTCCACAATACGATTCACAACATGAGAGAATTTGTCATTGGATCACAACTAGTGAGTATCTCTACATGTGTAATTGTGATGTATTGGAATTATCCCTAGTCGATGAATTGATGGATTTGGACACCATCAATTCTGTCGAGACTAGCACGAGGTATACTCCTTAGTGTATCCAAGCAGTTGATTCTCACTGGCTGGGGACATTGTGATGTCCCGAGTTAATCGTGGATGGTTGTTATGGTAACTAGTTCATTGGATTGACTAGATGTAAGACTTCATATGGTTCTCTACATATATGGATATATTAATGAAGTTCTTACTGTAGCTTAAGTGCGATGTTCCTTTGACTTGCTATATTCAAGTCATCTTGGTCATGAAGACTTATACTTTGACATCTTAAGCAAGCATCTCTAAGGAGATGTGGACCCGGGATGATTGGGTATAAGTCGAAGTGGCCGAAGGTGTTTGAATAGCCTATAAAGGATTCACCACTCCTTGCGAGGAGATGTATACCCATGGCCTCTTGTCGGATTGTTACTAAAGTCTTTGGCCAAAGCATTACAAGTTTAGAGTAAGGTACTCTTGGATACATGTGTAGTAATTAGAATCAGTAGGACGAGGAAATGATACTTGGGCTAGGTGTGACATAGTCAGCCTAGTTGGGACTGACACTATAGATCATGTCCTAAACCAAGTGGGTATAAGATGAGTGAAGGGAACGGGGCACGATTCATTGTAGCTGCTGAAGGGTTTCAGAAATGGTTCTGGATCAACCATTGATTTTTTCTGTTAATTGGGGATCATGATGTACTACTAGGTGCCTCTCATAATTGTTCTATAATTAATTGTTAATTATAGATGACCAACATAAATTGGGAACCTATTTGGTCACACGCACAACAAGCGTAATCCGAAGGATGTTAAAACGAGCTTGAGAATGAGATTCTCAGACCGAGAGAAACTAGGTTTCGTTGGACCATACAAGGAGTGAGCATGAAATTGTTTCAGTCGCAATAGATGCACAGAAGGGACATGTCTTATGAAGACATGATGGATGAACCAAATTGGTTTGGTTCTAATCCAACGGTGAAGAATAAACCAAAGGGGTTTGGTTTGTTTTAAACGAATGAACCAAAGTTGGTTCGGTTCATTTAAACATAAAATAGACCAATGTGGTTTGCTTTATTTTAACTTAAGTTATTGGAGCGGGTTAATGAGTTTTGGTTATGAAACAATAACCGTTAGGAGAATGTGTTCTCTATGAAAACAGAGCTTAAGGGTTTTTGTGAAACCTAATTCTATTCTTACCGCCTAACCCTCACTTCTCCTTGCTGCCACCCAAGCTCTCCACGCCGCCAGGCCTTGTGCCACCGTCCACCTTGCTGTCGGCGTCCAAGCTTCTGTCGGCGATCCTCCGATGACCCAGCGGCGACATCCCTTGGCTCAGGTGACCAAGGTGTAGCTGTCCTTCCTCCTTTGGGCCAGCACAACTCCTCCACCAAACGGTCCAGTTTTCTGGACAGCTTCTTTCCTTTCACGTAAGAGCGTCGTTTGGATGACGTTTGGAGCTCCGTCAGTGGCTACCTTGCTGGGGATTCGATCTCCGGTAATCCTTATAGGTGGAGGACGAAGGATTCGTCAATTGGTTGGCGAATACCTCTCTAGAGAAGAGAGTTTTGGGGACTCATTTTTGAATCCGAATTTTGATTCGGATTGTGATCTTCTCTCGATCACATCGTCTTCGACACGAGCCTAGTGATTCCTACGAAGATGAGGCTCGTGGCTTTGTGAAGCCATCCTGACGATACTCAGCGTGGATACAGATAGAGGTGATTCTAGAAAGAGTTGCTCCAGTTGATGTCATTCCCGCTGCACGTGATACGTCAGGTATAACTAGAATAATTTCCTTTTATTGTGAAATTTGAATTTACAATTCTGTCTAAATATGTTATATTATGCATGCGTGTGATGTGTGTGTTGTAATAAATTATATTTATTGTTTTTTAATTCTTCCGCTGTGCACATGTTTATGAAACATGTTCGAACACACACTCGCCGCGATGCCTGAAACCCAACATTGGTATCAGAGCCTAGGTTGTGTTTCGACATAATCGTAAAATTATTTTATGATAGTCGTAATTGTATTTATGGAAATTTTCTACTTTTAGAAAGTTTAGAAGTATTTATGGAAATTTTTGAATTTTGGAAAGTTTAGAAGTGTTTATGAAAATCTTCTACTTTTGGAAAGTTAGAAGTATTTATGGAAATTAACACTTTCCATAAATAAAATATTTGATTAGATTTGGAAAATTATTTCCTAATTTAATCATGATTTGATTTGGGAAATCAAATCTAAAATATATTTTATTTCCATAAATAGTTTTGACAATTTAGAAATTTTATTTCCTAAATTAAATTTGACTTTCCTTAATTGAGACCTTCCATAAACAAAATATGTGATTGGATTTGGAAATTTGTTTCCTAATTTAATCATGATATGATTTTGGAAATCAAATCTTAAACATATTTTATTTCCATAAATAGTTATAACATATAAGGAAACTTTGTACATGCCATAGTTGTATGCCATGTAATTGCATTAGATACATATCATTATGTTATGCGTGTCGTCACATGTAGATGTATGCCATGTAGATAATAGTTATTTGCATGCAAAAAGGATGAGACATAAAAACCCTTACACAATATTAAAGCCTACACCTTCCATTAATATGGTTAGAACCAGAGTTCCGTTTCTTGTTTGGGTTGTTGGACTCTCTCCAAGCCCGGCTCGAACCCGAACATGTTCAAACCATGGAATAGTTTAATACTAATATGGTAAGAGTCAGAGGTCAATCATTAGCTTTAGTTGTTGGACTCTCTCCAAGTCGAGCTAATTGGTTGAATGCGCTCTAACCATATTAAAACTATGTCTCGATTAATGGGTTGGCTTTAACCTGGAGCATCGACTTGTTGGACTCTCTCCAAGCTCGATATGAAGGGAGGTGATGTTGGGTGCTATGCATATGATGCATACTTGTTAATGAGTTAACAACCCGATGTATGTGTGAACATTCAATTAGTTGATAGCACATTGTGATAGTTGTATATATGTGAAATACAATTGGTATACTTGATACCTACCATCATAGATTTGAATGGCTTGTTGGACTCTCTCCAAGGTTGTTCATATCTATGTTGGATATCAGCTCATTCGGAGATGGACCTACGATCTCACGAAGTGATTTTGGGGTTTTTTGAAATTTGAAAAATGAATGGGATTTATACATGTATGTTGATGCATTTTCATCTTTCTCATATATGCTCGTTTTGTATTTCTAGGTTAATCGATTTATCATGATGTCTTTGAATTTGCGCACTATTTTAGATTCTAACAAATTGACTGGGACTAACTTCTTCGACTGACTTAGAAACTTGAGAATTGTTCTCAAGGCTGAAAAGCTCACGTATGTCCTCAAAGAGCCTCTTCCCAACCGTCCTAGGGACAATGAAACTCTAGACCAATTGTTGGCCTATTAGAAACATGTGACAGATTCTGAACTGCCGAGTTGAATCATACTAGCCACGATGGTACCCGAGCTACAAAAGAAGCATGGGCATATGGATGCTAATACCATAGTTTTCCATCTTCATGAGTTGTTTGATGAGCAAGTGAGATTCGAAAGGTTTGAAGTCTCCAGGTTCCTCTTCACCTCTAAGATGCAAAAAGGATCATCTGTAGTACTGTTTGTGCTAAAGATGAATGAGTACATCGAGCGGCTAGCCACCCTTAGGTTTTTGATGGATCATGAATTAAGTATTGACTTAATTCTGTATTGTTTTCCCAAGAGTTTCTCACAATTTGTGATGAACTACCGGATGAACAAACTTGAATCCACTATTCCTGAGCTCCTCAATATGCTGAAGACTGTGGAGCCTTCTATGAAGCATGAGGAGAAGGTGGTTCTGTTAGTTGATTCCTCAAAGAAAGTTTCTAAGAGGAAGCCAAAGGAACAGAAGAAAGGGAAGAACAAGAGGGATAAGAAGGCAGAACCAGCACAAAAGGGCACTTACCATCATTGTGGCAAGGAGGGCCACTGGCGAAGAAACTACAAGATATATCTTGAGTCCGTGAAGAAGAAGAAGGCATCCGATGCCCCATCCTCTTCAGGTATCATCGTTATTGATTGTCATTCTATTTCTTTAGACACTTGAGTATTGGATACTGGGTGTGGCTCACATATATGTAATGACATACAGGGGCTAAGGAATAGAAGAAGACTCATCATAGGGGAGTCAAATTTGTGAGTTGCAATGGAGCAAAGGTTGTTGCGGTCACCATCAGAACTTATTTGCTGAAGCTCCCTAGTCAACTAGTCATAGAACTGGACAATTGCTATTATGTTCCTTCTCTAATAAAGAACATTGTTTCTATTTCCTGCTTAAATAGAAATGGTTACCATTTGATGCTAAGTAACAATTGTTGTTATATAACTTTGAATGGCGTACTTTATGGGACTGGAACTTTGAGCAATTGTATTTATATGTTTGATTTATCCAGTGACATTTTCAATATTGAACCGAACAACAAGCATGCTCGAAAGGATAATCAATTAGACTCCTACATGTGGCATTGTCATCTTGGCCATGCAAGCAAGAAACGCATGTCCGAATTACACCGATGTGGAATTCTGGAATCATTTGAATTTGATTAATACGATACATGCGAATCATGCTTAAAAGGCAAGATGACTAAATTACCTTTTACAGGAAAAGGCGAACAGGTGGGAGAGTTGCTAGGTCTAATACATACTGATGTATGTGGACCTATGTCAACTCAAGCTCTAGGAGGCTATAGTTGTTGGTGCAGTAGGCACCTAAGTCGAACATGAGTTTTGATTATAGAAAACGATACATAGTTAAGCTCATGTCGTTATCTCACAAGTTGAATCGAGTGTGCAGAAAATTGCTATAGCTGGAGCTGAAGGCTAGCGATACCCGGAGGAAGCCACAGTGGTCGGGCGACACTCGAGTGACTTCGGAGGGAGCCGAAGGAATCGAGTGGAAGGCCGGAAGCAAAAGCAACACAGTAAGTATCGAGGTAAGCTCGTGTGTGCGAGCGTAAGTAAGGTCATATCTTCTTTACGGGGATGATCTTAAGCGTAGATCCGACCAAAGACATCCTATAGGTGGTCTAGGTCGAGATTGGATGGTCGGAGGCCGTCAAAATAATGTTTTTGTTATGCTAACTTTGCCTTGCAGCTAGCATCAGTCGACTGCCAGCTTGGAGGACTCGACTGCCGTCCAACAGTTGACTGCCGGAGGTTAGCGTTCGACTGATGCTACCATCAGTTGACTAATGATTGCCATCAGTTGACTGATGGTCAAGGATCAGCCTCGAGGAGTCAAGTCTTATCACCATTTTTCAAGGAGTCATATGCCCAATTCCTATTGGTTGAAGTTCCTCTCGAAAAGGGGCTCAAAGGCTATAAAAGGAGTGCCAATCCTAGGGTTTCATCATCAATTCTAAGCTTCCAAAAGCCTCCGCCAAGCTACAACTTTCCGACAATGAATTGCTTCTTCTCCGACGTCTAGGTTTAATTGTTTTCTTTTTATTACGTCGGTTTAAGTTGTTTATTTCAGTTCATTACTTTCAAATCTCAGAGATTTTATCGTAATGAGGAGAGGGGGAGTGTCCCTCTACCTCAATCTTTTTGCTTTTATTTGTAACAATTAACTCCTACCTCTAACGAGGAGGAGTTCTTTAGTGTTTTGCCCTCCGTGCGTGGTCAAGGACCACTAGGGCCTTGGAGTAGTAGCCGAAGGCTACGAACCAAGTAAAATATTTGTCTCCTTTACTTATTGCTTATCTTTCCGCTGCAATTAATTATCTACTCGGGTTTTAACGAACGAAAAAAAAAGGTTTTATCACTATTCACCCCCCCTCTAGCGATTCGCTTCGATGCAACAATTGGTATCAGAGCCGGGGCCGCTTAGATTTGGTGAAACCACCAATCTACCATTTTTTGCATATTTATTTTTCGTTCGTTTAAATTTTTCTCCTGCACTACTAATCCAAGACGAAGTCTTGGTACTCTTCGTTTGGTTTTGTTTTTCAAGTATTCGCTTTTGGAGTAGCCGACAGTAAAACGGGCATAACTTTTCATACAAGTTGACCCACAAAACGGGCTACCTACCAAAACGAAGCTATCGGAGTGATCTACACTTCTTTTGATGGTAAACCCTCATAACATGCTGTCTTCATCCCCAAAAACCATCGTTTAGTACCACTTCTCGGACATCAAAGCTTGTAAGTGCTCATCTTTTATTTTAGTTTGTTATTTCTCGTTTATTCCTTTTGTTTCTTTTCATTTCCTACATTACTAATCCAAGGCGAAGTCTTGGAACCATTTTTGTGTTTTTTTTGGTATTTTTTTATTCAAGGTTTCCCTTCCAAATGGCCCATCTCGAGGGTTTTAGCACCGTCCGACCTCTGTTTTACAACAGAGATGATTTCCGTTACTGGAAAGGTCGGATGGAATGCTTTCTCAAAACCCAAATCGAGATGTGGATCATAATCCAAACGGGTTTCACACTTCCGACTAACGAAGTGGGGTGAATCCTTGGGTTATGACAAATGGACCATTGCGATAAAATGACAAGTCGAAGCCGACGCCAAGGCAACTCAAATTATCCAATGCGGTTTGTCCAAGGAGGAGCTAAATCGCGTCGACCCCTTCATAAGCGCAAAGGACCTTTGGACAAAGCTAGTGGAGCTACACGAAGGGACCGATGAAGCCAAGGTATGTAAGCGTGATCTTTTATTTAATAAACTATATAATCTAAAAATGCAGGAACACGAGTCCGCGATGCAACTTCACACCCGCGTCCAAGATATTGTCAACAATCTACACGCGATCAGGCAAAAGGTCGAAAACCACGACCTTATAAGGTATGTCCTAAACTCCTTTCCGAGGACTACCTTGTGGGCATCCATGGTCGATGCCTACAAGGTCTCCAAGGATCTTTAGAAACTTAGGTTAGATGAACTATTTTCTGATTTTGAACTTCATGAGCAGTCTAACTAGAAACGCGAGAAGGGTATAACACTTTTTGCAGGTTCAAGGAAGAAAACCGCAAGTAAGCCACCCCCGAAGGAAGAAGAGGATGAGTCCGATTCGGAGATCGACTTGAAAATGGAGGCTGAACTAGTCAACCTAGTTCGGAGGATAGTCAAGGGATGAAAATGAACTGTCACTCGACCCAACGAAGGTAAGCCTAAAATTTCAAATATTAGATGTAATGAATGCAATAGGTTTGGACATATCAAGTCCGAATGCCCAAAACTCAAGAGCAAAGCACCAAAACACAAAAAGACTCTCAATGCTACTTGGGAAGAAGCATCTGAGGAAGAAGATAATGATCATGTTCTCATGACTAAACCGGTGGAATCGGAGACGGAATCGGAACCGGAACCTGAATCAGAAATCGAAGATGAGTCGGACTGCGAAACACTATTCAAGACAAGCCACGGATACGCATCCGGTTCAAAAGATACACTCAAGGTAAGTCAGTCTCTCATTAGTACACTTTATAGTGCAATTAAGTTTTTAACTAGAAAGTTAGCTAAGTCCGAGTTTAAGGTCGAGACCCTGGCTGAGAAAGTTAAACTCCTCAAACACGAGGTCTCCCTAACCTCTTCGACTAGTTGAGTTCAAGAGGAGGACTCAACTCGGGTTGAAAAACTCAAAGTTGAGAACTCACTCTTGAAGAGTCAAGTCGAAGATCTTAGGAATACGTTGGAAAGGTTTACTTTAGGATCCAAAGGACTTGACCTCCTACTTTGATCGCAAAGGGCCATGTACAACAAGGTCGGGCTAGGGTTTAACTCAAATATGACCAACAAGTCATATATGTCGATTGTAAGTCGACATAAAAAACGTGTCCAAGCATGGGTCCCTAAGACCACCTTAATTTCAAACTTAGGATCGAACCAGTACTGGGTTCCCAAGGACCAAATCCACTATGTGGAGAGACCGAATCGATTCAACGGTCTAGGAGGAGCTAGTACGAAACTTGTTTGTGTTTTAACCTAGAAATTGCATGCTTAAGTTTTTATTTAGTTTGATTTTCCTTTTTATAATGGTTAGATAGGACTATAACTCGTCAATACTTGATAACATAGTACCAGGATGCGGCGAGATGATAGTATGCTAGGAAAGTGGAGTCTTGTGTATTCGGGCTAGATAAGGCGTATCTAGTTCGATGCACTTGACCGAGCGGAACTAGATGAAGCTACCTCGCCGTATCCTAGACTAGTTAGACGAGGAAGTGGTCTTAGGTAAGTCAAGTCTCTATTTTCTTGAAAATTGCTTTGTCTAAGGAAGTGGTCGTTGTTCCGATCAAAGAAGGCCTTTGTGCCTCGCCACGACCTGGAAGCCATGATCTTGAAAAGGTGACTTAATGAGCCTAAGGTCAAATCCGAATCTAACGCAAGGTTGATAAGTGTTTAAGTCATTAAATTTAAATCAAGTAAAATTGGAAGGCATCTCACAAGAACATATAGGGTTAACGTGTTTGATCATGTAGACATGGGTGAGATGA
The DNA here is from genome assembly GCA_025175895.1 of Wurfbainia villosa. Classification (NCBI taxonomy): domain Eukaryota; kingdom Viridiplantae; phylum Streptophyta; class Magnoliopsida; order Zingiberales; family Zingiberaceae; genus Wurfbainia; species Wurfbainia villosa. Next base: position 37,167,950 of record CM046004.1, on the reverse strand, counting down.
TTTAGGTTAATAATTTTCAACCAATCTTTAATAAATCCAATATCCGATCCAACTACCTTGCGTGTAGGATAAATGGATGTTGGACAGTAGTTGCTTCCGACATATGACTGGGGATCAACTCAAGTTTTCGAAGCTTCGATTCAAATGACAAGGATCGGTAGCCTTCAGAAATAGCGACAAGCTCAAAATCATTGGATCAGGTGATATTGAACTCAACTCAAATTTTATTATTCAAAATGTTTTATTAGTAGAAAATTTTTAATATAATGTACTTAGTGTAAGCCAATTGTGTGATAATAACTATAAGGTCATATTTCTAGAAAATGAATGCATAATTAATACAAATGAAACCTCTAAAACAATCCTTAAGGGAACCAGAAATAACAATATTTACACTATTAACTTAACTAACTCCTCATCTAAGTGTCTTATGACACGGCAAGAGGAATCATGGTTGTGGCACTGACAGCTCGGTCACTCACACCCAAGACTCATCCACAAGATGAGTCAGAGTGACATAGTCAGAGGTTTGCCTAACCTCAATAACTTGAACAATAAAATATGTAATGCGTGTCAACAAGGTAAACAATCTAGGACACAACATCAACTAACTAATCAAGAACGAACCAAAAGTGTGCTTGAGCTCCTACACATGGATCTATTTGATTCACACGGAGCTAAGTCACTTAATGGAAGTAAATTCTGCTTAGTCATAATTGATGACTATTCTAGATTTACTTGGGTTAGGTTCATCAAACACAAAAATGATACCCTAGATCAATTAATCAACCTATTTAAATTAATATAAAATCAACAAAGCATTAAAATCAAAAGACTTAGGACTGATCATGGTGGTGAATTCGAGAACCATACATTTACAGAATTCTGTAACCTTAATGGATACCACCATGAGTTCTCTTTCCCTAGAACTCCACAACAAAATGGCCTAGTAGAACGCAAAAATAGAACCCTATAAGAAGCCGCTAGGACAATGTTAAATGAGTATAACCTACCCGATAGGTTTTGGGCAGAAGCCGTGAATACGGCATGCTATGTCCAAAATAGGATCCTTATGGTAAAGAGGCACCTTAAGACCTCATACGAGATTTATCATGATAAAATACCTAACATCAAGTACTTTAGGGTATTTGGGTGTAAGGTACATATCCTAAACACTAAGGATTACCTAGGGAAGTTTACATCCAAAACCACGACCGGAATCTTTCTAGGATACTCGACTACATGTAGAGATTATAGAGTATACAACCATGACACCCTTAGAGTCGAGGAAACTATCAATGTAGTGTTTGATGAAGGACACGAACCTATAAATCCCCCGGCAACCCAAATTAGCGAGCTGATTCATACTAGATCTAACTCTGATCCAGAGATCAAGTCTAGTATTAATCCTAACCTAAGTCAACCAAGCCACTCTATCGACCAAGTGACAGATGACTCTAACCAAACTAGAACTCAGACGAGTCATCCTATTGATCAAGTTATAGACTCAAACCCAAACCTAACTAGGACTCAAGCAAATCATCCTATCGACCAAGTGATAGATGATCCAAGTCTAGGAGTTCGAACTAGAGCCTCATACAGAAACCTTAATCAAATCTCCTTAATTTCCAAAATTGAACCCAAGACTATTGACCAAGCTCTTCTTGATCCCAATTGGATTATTGCAATGCAAGAAGAGTTGACTCAATTCACTAGGAACGAAGTATGGGAATTAGTACCACCACCTAAAGATAAAACAATCATTGGAACAAGGTGGGTGTTTAGAAATAAACTTGATGATAAAGGTGAAGTGGTTAGAAATAAAGCTAGACTAGTCGCTAAAGGGTTTAGTCAAGTCGAAGGTTAGATTACGACGAGACCTATGCCCCACTAGCTAGATTAGAGTCCATTCGAATGCTATTAGCGTATGCAGCACATCGAGGATTTAAGTTGTTTCAAATGGATGTGAAATCTGCGTTCTTAAATGGATACATTAAAGAAGAAGTTTATGTTAGTCAACCCCCCGGTTTTGAATGTTTAGACAAACCCGACCATGTCCTTAGGTTAAAGAAAGCTCTCTATGGACTTAAACAAGTTCCTCGAGTTTGGTACGAGAGACTTTCTATTTATCTTAAGTCCAAAGGTTTTAACCAAGGTGTAGTTGACCCAACTCTTTTCGTAAAAACCTTAGGTAAAGACATATTCATAGCCCAAATCTACATAGATGATATTATTTTCGGAACCACCAACTCAATCCTACTAAATGAGTTCATTTCACTTATGGAAAGTAAATTTGAAATGAATTTAGTAGGCGAGTTAAGCTTCTTTTTAGGTCTACAAATTAAACAAACTAAAGATGGAATATATATACATCAACGCAAATATACTAGGGAATTAATTAAACACTTTGGAATGCAAGACGCTAAAATTATTAATACCCCAATGGCAACTAATGTGAATATAGAAGAAGATGTAATCAGAAATTCAATTGATTTAAAATACTATAGGAGGGTAATAGGAAGTCTCCTTTACTTAACTTCAAGCCGACCCGATATCTTATTTGCAGTAAGTATGTGCGCAAGGTTTCAAACTTGTGCCAAAGAGTCTCACCTAACTCTAGTCAAGCGTATCCTTAGATATTTAAAGGGTACACTTAATGTCGGTATTTGGTACCCTAGATCTACCGAGTTCGAACTAATCGGCTACTCCGATTCAAACTATGCTGATAGTAAGCTCGATAGAAAGAGTACGAGTGGTTGTTGTCAACTTCTCGGCTCGAGTCTACTAAGTTGGTGCAGTCGGAAGCAACACTGTGTTGCCTTATCTACCACCGAAGCCGAATACATCGCGATGGGTGAGTGTGTCACTCAGCTTATTTGGATGAAGCACACTCTCCATGACTTTAAGTTAGACTTTACAAATACTAAACTTTACGTAGATAACATTAGTTCAATTAATCTTACTAAGAATCCGATATGTCACTCTAGGACCAAACATATAGAGGTCAAACACCATTTCATTTGAGAACATGTGGCCAACGGAGCCATACAACTCGAATACGTCGAATCGAAGTCTAACTTGGCAGACCTATTTACTAAATCCCTACCCAAAGCCGAATTTAGTCTATTAAGATGAAAATTGGGGCTATGCACTTCAGATGACTGTTTACTTGCTAAACAGAATGTCAACCAAGGTTGTCTCCACTACTCCATATGAGCTATGGAATAGTAAGAAACCTCATGTATCTTACTTGAAGATATGGGGTTGTCCTTCTTATGTGAAGCGGACTGTATCAGACAAATTGGAAGCTAAGTCTGATAAATGTCTATTTATTGGATACCCTAAGGAAACAAGGGGTTACTATTTCTATCATCCTGTGGAACAAAAGGTGTTTGTTTCAAGACATGCTGTGTTTCTAGAGAAAGAGTTTCTCTTGCAAGAAAATAGTGGGAGTGTTGTTGAGCTTGAGGAGGCTCGAGAGACTCAAATAGACATTGATGAGATACCAGGTGAAGCACCACAACCGATAACTCATTGTGATCAGCCATCGGTTTGACCTATTGAGACACCATATCTTCGTAGATATGGTAGAACACGCAACATTCCTGAGGGATATGGATTTCTTGTAAGTGAATCGAACGATGTATTACTCATTGATGATGAGGAGCCTACCAGTTATGAAGAAGTTCTGAAAAGTTTAGAAAGGGATAAGTGGCTTAACGTCATGAAGTCGGAAATGGATTCCATGTATGAAAATCAAGTTTGGAACATGGTTGACCCACCATAAGGTATAAAGCCTACAGGGTGCAAGTGGGTTTTCAAGAAGAAAATCGACATGGATGGTAATGTGATTACCTATAAGGCTAGATTGGTGGCGAAAGGATATCGTCAAAAGCAAGGTGTTGATTATGACTAGACCTAATCACTTGTTGCTATGCTTAAATCTATTCGGATGCTGCTGGCCATAGCGACTCATTATGATTATCAGATATCGTAGATGGATATGAAAATAACTTTCCTTAATGGAAACCTGCTCGAGGACATGTATATGATACAACTTGAGTGTTTCACATCCGTTAATAAAACTAAAGTATGCAAACTGCGACGGTCCATATATGGATTGAAGCAAGCATCCAGGAGGTGGAATATCCGTTTTGATGAGACAATCAAAGAGTTTGATTTCTCACAAAATTTTGACGAATCTTGTGTGTACAACAAGGTTAGTTGGAGTGCAGTCGTGTTCCTAGTATTGTATGTTGATGACATAATGTAAGATATTTAAGGCTGCTAGAGGGGGGTGAATAGCGGTGTGCTCGTACAATGGAATTCCTTCGCGTTTGATCATCTACAATCTTGTTAGCATAGCGGAATAGTAATAACAAAAAAAAATATAACAAGATACACAATCACAACACGGTCATATAATGTGGTTCGGAACCGCACGGTTTCTACTCCACGGATCGAGCTCTAAAGAGCTCTAGTGATGCTCCTGCAATCACTAATCACAAATAACTCTTTCTCAACACAAGTCGGAGGTAGAGTAACCCCTGACAAGGATTACACTAAGTAATACAAAAGATACAAGCTAATACAAGTATGAAATAAAATGCAAGTAAAGAAAAACCATTTTACAATAGCACTTTGGTTGCTTGAATCTTGGTTGAAGACCCTGATTTGCAGCAGCAAATCGCCTCAACAATTCTCAAGAAATCGCTACTTTTTCCTCCCTTCACGAGCTCCATTTAAAGCTTCAACCTGTGCTGGAAAACATCGATCAGTCGATTGCTCGGGACCATCAGTCGACTGATGCCACTGTTATCGTGAGACAACGGCTAGATCCACGTTGGAAAAATCCAACAGATCCATCATCAGTCGACTGAACAAGCCTCCACTAGACTGATGAGGGTAGCAGTCGAGTGAAACTCCATTCTGTGGCCAAAACACTACGCATCAGTCCACTGATCACATGATCAGTCGACTGCTCGTCTATCAGTCGACTGCCCATCTCTGGCAGTGGACTGCTAGGCCACTTCCCCCAGTCAAACCCTAGTTGACTCTTACCAGTCGACTGCCACATGACACCAGTCGACTGGCACACGTCAAACATGAGGTTTTAGCCTAAATATGGTTCCCCCATACTTGCTAGACCACCCTTAGCCTAGACCTAAGCCTTCTAGCCACCTCCATTAACCTCATGCCTCTCGGATCCCTCCAAGTCATCCATGACTTTTTCATCCATCGCGCTAGCCTTCAGGTGCTTCCATCGGCTATGTCATGCTAACGGTGTCCACACTGCCAAGGCACATTGGACTTATGCCGCTAAGACTCCGCTTGGACTTTACGCCACCAACCATTGGAATTATGCTACCAAGACTCCCGCTTGGACTTTACGCCACCAACCATTGGACTTATGCTGCCAAGACTCCTGCTTGGACTTTACGCCGCCAATATCAAACCCCTTGGACTTCTCAAATGCCAAGACTCAAGCTTGGACTTTCCCTTGCCAACCCATGTTGGACTTTCCATGCCAAGACCCATGCTTGGACTTTTCCTTGCCATGACCCATGCTTGGACTGTCCTTGCCAAGACCCATGCTTGGACTTTACCATGACAATCATATTTTCATATGGTTTTTTCGAACATCAAAACATCACTCGAGTCAAATTTGAGTCCTGGTCAATCGTGACTTGGGTCGATTGCACCAACAATCTCCCCCTTTTTTATGTTTGACAAAAACCAAACAAACCATTGAGTTAGAACACTAACTCAAATCCCTTACCAATTATCCCAAATTGGTAATTCTAACTTTTCCCACAAAACATTCTTCCCCTTTTTTACTAACATCAAAAAGGTTATCTCTCCAAGGAGGTCAGTGTCTCATGTCCCAATGAGATCTTACAATCTCCCCCTTGGTCCAAACATACCTAGGATGCCAACCATCTTCCTAGTGATAAGTCCCATATCACTCAAGAGAGGCAATCCTTTACACTCCCCCAATTTCCAAATTGGGTAACTTAAAATCCCATATTTCCTTCCCATGAAGAAAAATATCATCGATCATCCCATGATGGATACCTTCTCCTAAAGGCTCGCTCCCTCTTGACAATTGCACCAACAATCTCCTTGGGAAGTCCCTAAGCCAATAGGAACTCTAAACCATCAAAAATAAGGTTAAAAGGCCAAACATGAACTTTCCTACCCTTAAATATGATACATCGACCTAACACCTCTCCTAATCCATATCCAATGGATCTTCACCCTTTATAATGCTTCCCAAAGCATATCCTAGGGTTAGGAGTGGTTATGAACCTTAACCGCAGCTGAACACGGGCTAAATAACCTTATTTTCCCGAAATCAGCATTGGTAACCAACTCTCTCATATAACGATCATTTATCACCCTCATCGATCATTAACCTAGAACAATCGGTGATAATGAAATATCGAATTTGATTTATCGAAGCAAATCGGAGATTCATAAGTAAATCTACTTACATTGAAAAATCATAAAAATTCATACGTATATTACTTATAGTCAATACAATGGGTGAAAAATTCATAAGTAATTTTCACGATTTTTCAATATATGTAGAATTACTTATGATTCTCCGAATTTCGTTTCTGATAACTGAAATATCAGAATTTCAGTTATCAGAAACAAAATTCGAAGAATCATAAGTAATTCTACGTATATTGAAAAATCATGAAAATTCATACGTATATTACTTATAGTCAATACAATGGGTGAAAAATAATAGAAAAATATTTTACCCATAAAATATCGAACATGATACAAAATCTAAAAGTGAATAAAACTTCAAAGTTTTAGCTCACTTTGTATCAATCTCATCATTGGTGATTGCTATCAAAAGATTGACTTCACCAAGGTTTTTCAAAACGATTTTAAAATGTTTTCAAAACCTTATTTTGGATCATATTCCTTGGGCTCAATGTACATGACTTGTACACAAGCTTTCCCAATGATCCACTTGTTGGTTAAAGATGAGTTTTAGTTCATCTAGATGCAAAAACTATGCACCTTGAACTTAACTCATATCCTAGCATCTCACATGTATCAAAGGTATGTAAATACACATACATGTCAATTTAAATTGTGAGATGTGGGTTTTGGTTATCTTAATCTAAGGTCTCATGCATTTTCTAAGGCAACCCTACTTGATTCCCTTATGAATGGGACTCCAAGTCATGCCAAAGTCCTTAACTCAATTTTCATTAATTTAAATGCATGAACTATGATCATGGCATAAATGATAGCATAATAAAGCATGACCAATGATCATGATGTCATGACATATGATATAATCTAAGCATACATGACATTTAACCTAACCCTAAACACGATAATGACATTTTAAATGATTAAAAAAAAATATGATGTCATGACATGTTATATGGCAAACAAAGCATGACATATAAAAAGTATAGGTATCATAATACCTAAATTTTTATATTAGTTGTCATTTGTTATAATTAGATTTATTTTGCCATATTACTACTAACCTCCCAAGTGTGCCAAAAACCCAAAATGGCACACTAACCTCTAAACCAAAATTGTGTCAATTTAATTGATTTTTCATAATTTCAAGAATGTATTGGCACATCCTAAAATCTTTTAGGATTAAGAATCAAATCTATATCCAAGGTACCCATAACCTTGAAAATTACCTAAAATGCCACCTCTACAATGGTTGAGTTAACTACCCATCCAATCAAGGTTGGCACACCCTAAAACCATCTAGCGTGAATCAATCATGCTCTTAGGAACTCAAAATATATTTGAGCTCCTAGGGTTAATTAGGTATTCCTTAGGGATAACTTCCCTAGATACCTTCCTAATGACCCTCCTAGGCTTGTTAGCCTTGGTCATTGTGGTCTTACCTAGGTTGACTCTAGGGGTGACTCCCCTTGCAACCTTCTTAGTGGCTTCCCTAGGTTTCCTTGAAACCCTAGCCACTAGGCACATACCTTGGTTACTCTTAGGGATAACTTCCCTAGTAACCTTGGTCTTCCTAGACCTAATTTGTGTTCCGTAATCTAATGAAAAACTATGATAAGCCACCTTAGGCTTAGGTTTGTAACCTAAACCCTTCTTCCCCTTAGTTGGCTTTTGTCTCTTGGGTCCTAGGTGCTGACTTTGAGATTTAGACCCTTGACTTTGACTATTTGACCCTTGAAATTGATTCTGCATCTTCTTGAGGGTCTTTTCTAATTTCTCGAGCCTTGACCTCAAGGCTTGATTTTCTAACTCTAATTGCCCAATTTTAGAATTTTGATTTGGTCATTGGGCAATATTCTTCCTAGGCATATGCCTAGTCCATTTGGGATTAAGACCTAGGTGTTCTCCTATTTTCTTGATAGATTCCCTAGGTAAAAATTTTTTAGGGACATTAGTCCTAAATTTCTCCTTATTATCAAACTTAACACTTTTAGCGCCTAGACAGAAATATTTATTATTTCTAGCATGCTTTTCATGATAAATTGCAAGGGAATTGAAATTCCTAGCATGCTTTTGCCTATTAACTAAAGACGGTGTATTATTGAAATATACCCTAGGATTTGCCTTAGAAGCTCCCCCGACTTGTGTTACTCCTTCTTGCCCTTTCTTCTTCCCCCTTTGGCATTGACTCCGGTAATGCCCTTTTGAATTTCACTTGAAGCATATGACATGCTCCTTGCTCTTTTTACTTTGGGCACTGGCATCCTTGACCTTTGGCGCCGGTGGAGTCTTCTTAACCCTTTTAGGACACTTACTCTTGTAGTGTTCTTGCTCCCTACACTCAAAACATATAATATGAATTTTATTTAAAACCAACTTGCTTGAGTTACCTAGTTCGGTGGTGAGGGTCTCTTGAGCTTTCTCTTCCTCTCGACTAGATGTGGATGGCTCCTCTTGTTGCTCCGGTGTTGAGGATGCTCTAATCTCCTCCCCCTCGATCCAAGAGGTGGAGGTCTCTTCTAATTCCACCTCTTCTTCTACCAATCCGGAAGTTGACTCCTCCTCGACTTCCGCATCCTCACTTGCTTGTGAGGATGATGAACTCCCTTCATCGGCCTCTTCCGATTGAGCCGATAAGCACTCTTTGGCTTCTTATGATTGCTCTTCACTTGAAGCCGGTGATGGTCCTTCATGGTACTTTGCCAACTCGCTCCAAAGCTCCTTGGCATCCTTGTACTCACCTAACTTGGACAAGACATTATTAGGAATTAAATCACTTATCATTTTGATTACCTTAATATTTGTCTTGAACTCTTTGAGTTGCTCCTTGGTCCATTTTTCAACGTTGAGGATTCCACGCTTTTTTGCCTCTTGGGAAATCACACCCTTCTATCAAGGTGGACCAAAGCTTGATATCCACCATCATTAGGAAGTTCTCAATTCCTATTTTCCATGAGTTGAAGCCTTCAAATCCATAGTCCTCATAAGATGGTGGTATGTTGATGTCTCGACCAAGCTTGTCTTGGAATTCCATCTTCCCTCTATCTTCTTTAGCTCCCGGCGGTTAGTCTGTAGAAAGAGCCCCGGGCTCTAATACCACTTGTAGGATATTTGAGGCCGCAAGAGGGGGGGTGAATATCGGTGTGCTCGTACGATGGAATTCTTTCGCATTTGATCATCTACAATCTTGTTAGCACAGCGGAAGAGTAATAAAAAAAATATAACAAGATACACAATCACAACACGGTCATATAACATGGTTCGGAACCGCACGGTTCCTACTCCACGGATATAGATCTAAAGAGCTCTATTAATGCACACACAATCACTAATCACAAATAACTCCTTCTCGACACAAGTCGGAGGTGGAGAAACCCCTTACAATGATTACACTAAGTAATACAAAAGATACAAGCTAATACAAGTATGAAATACAATGCAAGTAAAGAAAAATCACTTTATAATAGCACTTTGGTTGCTTGATCTTTAATTGCTAGAATCTTGGTTGAAGACCCTGATTTGCAGTAGCAAATCGCCTCAACAATCCTCAAAAAATCGCTACTTTTTCCTCCTTTCACGAGCTCCATTTAAAGCTTCAACCTGTGCTGGAAAATGTCAATCAGTCGATTGCTCGGGACCATCAGTCGACTGATACCACTGTTGTCGTGAGACAACAACTAGATCCATGCTGGAAAAATCCAACGGATCCATCATCAGTCGACTGATCATGACCATCAGTCGACTAATCAAGCCTCCACTCGACTGATGAGGGCAGCAGTCGAGTGAGACTCCATTCTGTTGTCGAAACACCGAGCATCAGTCGACTGATCACATAATCAGTCGACTGCCCATCTCTGGCAGTCGACTACTAGGCCACCTCTCGTAGTGAAACCCTTGTTGACTCTTATCAGTCAACTGCGACATGGCACCAGTCGACTGGCACACCTCAAACATGAAGTTTTAGCCCAAATATGGTTCCCCTATACTTGCTAGACCACCCTTAGCCTAGACCTAAGCCTTCTAGCCACCTCCATCAGCCTCATACCTCTCGGATCCCTCCAAGTCATCCATGACTTGTTCATCCATTGCGCTAGCCTTCAGGTGCTTCCATCGGCTATATCATGCTAACGGTGTCTACACCGCCAAGGCACATTGGACTTATGCCGCCAAGACTCTGCATGGACTTTACGCCGCCAACCATTGGACTTATGCTAGCAAGACTCCCGCTCTGACTTTACACTACCAACCATTGGACATATGCTGCCAAGTCTCCCGCTTGGACTTTATGCCGCCAATATCAAACCCCTTGGACTTCTCAAATGCCAAGACTCAAGCTTGGACTTTCCCTTGCCAACCCATGTTGGACTTTCCATGCCAAGACCCATGCTTGGACTTTTCCTTGCCAAGACCCATGCTTGGACTTTCCTTGTCAAGACCCATGCTTGGACTTTACCATGACAATCATATTGTCATATGTTTTTGTCGAATATCAAAACATCACTCGAGTCAAACTCAAGTCCTGGTCAATCGTGACCTGGGCTGATTGCACCAACACATATTACTTATAGGAAATGATGTTTCTGTCTTACAGTCAGTTAAAATTTGGTTGTCCAAGACATTGTCCATGAAAGACCTGGGAGAAGCAACATACATCCTCAAGATTAAGATCTATATGGATAGATCGAAACGGTTGTTTGGTCTTTCATAGTCTACATATATAGACCGAGTGCTAAAGAGGTTTAGCATGTCGGAATCCAAGAAAGGTTTCCTATCCATCAGGCATGGGATACACCTTTTGAAGTATATGTGTCCGCGCACAGAAGACGAGAGGATTTGCATGAGTAAGATTCCCTATGCATTCAGAATAGGATCTATCATGTATGCTATATTATGTACGAGGCCCGATGTATCATATGCTCTGAGTGTCACGAGAAGATACCAGTCTGATCCAGGAATGGATCATTGGGCGGCTATTAAGATGATCCTTAAGTACTTAAGAAGAACTAAGGATGTGTTCCTAATATATGGAGAAGGGGACATGGTGATACACGGGTATACGGATGCCAGTTTCCAGACAGACAAGGATGATTCCAGGTCTCAGTTTAGGTACGTGTTCACCTTGAATGGGGGCGCAGTAAGTTGAAAAAGTTCCAAACAAGACACTATAGCGGATTCTACCACAGAGGCAGAATACATTGCAGCTTCGGAAGCAGCAAAGGAAGCGGTTTGGATCAAGAAGTTTATTTATAAACTTGGTGTGGTTCCAGTCATTGTTGAAGCAATACCGGTTTACTGCGACAACAATGGAGCAATTACATAGGCAAAAGAGCCAAGGTCTCATCAACGATTCAAATATGTGCTTCACCGCTATCATTTGATCAGAGAGATCATTAGTAGGAAGGAAATACAAATCGAGAATATTCCCACTGAAAAGAACTTAGCAGATCCTTTAACTAAGGCCTTACCTCAAAGTATGTTTGAGGGTATTTTTAGAGCTTACGGTATTGGATACCTTGGCGATTGGCATTAAGCCAAGTGGGAGTTTGTTAGTTATATATGAGAGATGTCCTTAGGCAATTGCCTTATGTTTAAACCATTTATATGATAAATGAAGATTCACTATTTGAGTATATATATTTTTATGTATTTGATTAGATATTAAACTCATTTACTGAATATCCACAATACAATTCATGAGAGAATTTGTGATTGGATCACAACTAGTGAGTATGTCTACATGTGTAATTGTGATGTATTGGAATTATTCATAGTCGATGAATTGATGGATTTGGACACCAACAATTCTGTCGAGACTAGCACGAGGTATACTCTTTGGTGTATCTAAGCAGCTGATTCTCACAAGCTAGGGACATTGTGATGTCCCGAGTTAATCTTGGATGCTAGTTATGGTAACTAGTTCATTGGAGTGACCAGATGTAAGACTTCATATGGTTTTCTGCATATATAGATACGTTAATAAAGTTCTTACTGCAGCTTAAGTGCGATGTTCCTTTGACTTACAGTATTCAAGTCATCTTTGTCATGAAGACTTATGCTTTGACATCTTAAGCAAGCATCTTCGAGGAGATGTGGACCCAGGATGATTGGGTATAAGTCAAAGTGGCTGAAGGTGTTTGAATAGCCTATAAATGATTCACCACTCCTTGTAAGGAGATGTATACCCAAGGCCTCTCGTCGGATTGTTACTAAAGTATTTGGCCAAAGCATTACATGTTTAGAGTAAGGTACTCTTGGATGTTAGAGATCATTGGAACGGCTAGAGGGGGGGGGGGTGAATAGCTTCAATGGAATTCTTTCGCGTTTGTTCATCTCTACAATTTCGTTAGCACAGCGGAAATAGAAAAGTAATAACGATAACGAAATACACAACACGCTAACACAATGATATAATGTGGTTCGGAACCACACGGTTCCTACTCCACGGATCGGGTTCGTACGAACCCTAGCGATTCCACAAACACCACTAATCAATAAACTCCTTCTCGACAACAAGTTAGAGGCGGAGAAACCTCGTACAAATGTTTACAACAATAAACAAGTAAATACAAGCAAATACAATATGAAATACAAATGCAAGTAAAGGAAAAAATACTTTACAAGAGCTTTGGATTGCTTGATCTTTGATTGCCTTGAACTAGCTTTGAAGGACTGGAAAGCACCAACTTCCCCCTTCAATTTTGCTCAAGAAAATCACTATGTTTTCCTCCATCACGAGCTCCTTATATAGCTTCAACCTGTGCTGAAAAAGGTTGATAAGTCGACTGCTCGGGACCATCATTCGACTGATCACACTGTTGCTGTGAGACAACAGTGTAATCCACGCTGGAAAAATCCAACGGCTAGGACATCAGTCGACTGATCATGACCATCATTCGACTGATGAGCCATCACTCAACTGCTCATCTCAGCAGTCGAGTGAGACTCCATTCTGTGGCCAAAAATCCGAGCATCAGTCGACTGATAACATAATCGGGCCGATCGCTGTCATCGATCGCTAATAAAGAGATGCATCGCTAGGCTAATTCCGCAGTCAAACCCTAGTTGACTCAGTCCAGTCGACTACCACATGGCACCAGTCGACTGGCACACCTCAAACATGAGGTTTTAACCCAAATATGGTTCCCCTATACTTGCTAGACCACCCTTAGCCTAGACCTAAGCCTTCTAGGCACCTCCATCAGCCTCACGCCTCTCGGATCCCTCCAAGTCATCCATGACTTGTTCATCCACCGCGCTAGCCTTCAGGTGCTTCCATCGGCTATGTCATGCTAACGGTGTCTATACCGGCAAGGCACTTTTGGACTTACGCCGCCAAGATTCCGCTTGGACTTTACGCCGCCAACCATTGGACTTATGCTGCCAAGACTCCCGCTTGGACTTTACGCTGCCAATATCAACCCCTTGGACTTCTCAAATGCCATGACTCAAGCTTGGACTTTCCCTTGCCAACCCATGTTGGACTTTTCATGCCAAGACCCATGCTTGGACTTTTCATGTGCCAAGTGTCCCACTTGGACTTTCCATGCCAAGTACTCAAGACTTGGACTTTACCAAATGACAATTACATTGTCATATGTTTTTGTCGAAACATCAAAACATCACTCGAGTCAAACTCGAGTCCTGGTCAATCGTGACCTGGGCCGATTGCACCAACAATCTCCCCCTTTTTGATGTTTGACAAAAACAAAACAAATTATTGAGTTAGAACACTAACTTAAATCCTTTACCAATTATCCCAAATTGGTTCTCTCCCAAACATTCTCCCCCTTTTTGACTAACATCAAAAAGGTTTCCTCTCCAAGGAGGTCAATGTCTCATGTCCCAATGAGATCTTACAATCTCCCCCTTGGTCCAACCATGCTTAGGATGCCTACCATCTTCCTAGTGATAAGTCCAATATCACTCAAGAGAGGCAATCCCATTTACTCTCCCAATTTCCAAATTGGGTCTCTCAAAAGTCCCATCAATTTCCCAATTGATGTCATATTCTCCCAATAACTTCTCCTCTTCAAGGAGAAAAACACATCCATCATCCCAAGATGGATACCTCCCCCTAAAGGCTTGCTCCCCCATTGCACCAACAATGTCCTTGGGAAGTCCCTAAGCCAATAGGAACTCTAAACCATCAAAATTAAGGTTAGAAATTCAACATTGAACTTTCCAACACCTTAAAATTGATACAAACCCTAAATACTTCTCCTAATCCATATCCAATGGATTTTGACCCTTTATAATGCTTCCCAAAGCATATCCTAGGGTTAGGAGTGATTAAGGACCATAACCGTAGCTGAAATCGGGTTAAACAATCTTGTTTTCCCCGAAATAAGGCTACCAGTCGAGTGATTAATCATTGATCGGCACTCCTCCATCGATCGCCACCAATATCAGTCGACTGATAACTGAAATTTCTGAATTTCAGTTATCAGAGTTGAATTTCAAAAAATCATAACTAATTATACGTATATCGAAAAATCACAAAATTTGATACGTATAATACTTATAACACATTCAATCAGTGAAAAATTTTGGAAAAATATTTTTACCATCGAAATAGGAGATTGATACAAAATCCAAAAGTGATTAAAACTTTGAAGTTTAAGCTGACTTTGTATCAATCTTATCAATGGTGATTGCTATCAAAAGATAGGCTTCACCAAGGTTTTTCAAAATGATTTTAAAATGTTTTTGAAAGCCTATTTTGAACCATAATTTATTGGATAAATAACATAGCTTGTATATTAGCTTTCCTTATGATTCTTGGTGATAATTAGAATAAGTTTGAGTTCATCTAGATACACTACCCAAGCACCTTGAACCTAACTTATTATCCTAGCATCTCACATGTATCTAGGATGTATAAATACACATACATGTCAATGTGATGTGAGATGTGGGTTTGAATTCACTTTATCTAGTGTTTCATGCATTTCCTAGGCAACCCTACATGATTTCCTTATAAATGGGACTTCAAGTCATGCCATAGTCCTTAAATCAATTTCAACCAATTGCCTTAAATGCATGAATGATTATGGCATTAGAAATGATATAAATAAGCATATGCTCATAATCATGATGTCATGGCATAAAATGAAATTTAAGAATACATGACATCTAAAATAACTCTAAGCAATAACATGACATGGTATATGATAGGATGCAATTTCATGTCGTGATATATCAACTTTCATAAGCAATACAATCATACAAGTACTCATCCAAACACACAAGATTTTCATAAACAAAAAATTTCATTTAACTTAAAAATTTTAGTCTTTTACTTTCAAAATCAAGATTGGCTATGCTCAATCTCACTATAGAAACTGACAACAAAAGAAAATCTAACATCCTAAATATCTAATCGTTTACAGGAGGTGGCAGTGGAGGAGGCTGCTGACTCAGGGTCCAGGCCCGCATCATCTCTAACATATCGAGCCGACATCGCCGATGCGCTCGACTCCTCCATCCGATCCAGACGCGGCGCTGAAGGATGCCCGCTCGCCAATAACTCGATACTAGCTGCCAACCGATCACGATAGTCCGAAATCGACTCACCGCCACGACGATCATCCGATGGACCCACCCGATGCATCTGCAGGCATCCGATCGTCCTCATCACGGCGCCTACATCCTCATAGTCCTCTCACGCATCTCTGTATCGGAGGATGCACTCGCGCGTTCGGGTGGTGGTCGTGGCGCCAACTCCATCTGGTCAGGCCCCATCCGTAGCTTTGCTAACGAGAAGTTACGAACTGATATACAGTCGTACACCTCCGATAGCGCTCTCAGAGAACTCCTGTGGATGTTGACGCCTATGGACTCTAACCATACGGTAATGATATGACCAAAAGGCATATGCACTTTCCCTTGTATAGGGGAAATGAAATGCACAATGCAGTGGAACATGTTTAATGCAAAGTTAATATCTAACCTATGACGCATGGCGTATAGTAGAAAGAGATGAGGAGGCCAAATCTTGGCCAGACCCCAAGTGACAATGGGAAGAAAACACCCAACAATGACCTTGTAAAGGACATTGTCAGGTGCAGACAACTCAGTGATAGGAAATAAGTTTTGGGCTGGTGGACGAGGATAACCAAAAATGTGCTCATGCATGGACTCCATAGAGATATGGGCAAAGGGCTCTGGTAAAGGGAAATGCATGGTAGGGTAACAGATAAAAGTGTCATCTAAGGGCTTACACTCGAGAAACTTTTGCAGTATCGCAGGAGTGAACTCTAACTCGCGTTTTGCAATGCGAGTAGTGTAAGTAGGTCCGTCATCCACTTTCTTTAGGTTTTGATAAAATTCCTTAAGAAGGTCGTCGTTAATAGGATGGGTGCATAGGACGACTTTCATGAGACTATAGTATGAAATTAACTCCATGACATCACTACAATGACGGTTGAAAAAATCCCTGTCGATGTACCTAACCAACATTGGTTGGTACAATCGAGATTCACCCTCAGGTGGATCGTTCCTACGGGCTCTCCTATTATGAATGCAATGTATGATATGACATGCAAGGGCAATAATACATGATTAGATAAACCTAAGTTATAACGGAAATGAAAATTAGGGCTTGGGTAAAAAATTGTTACTTAGGCACCATTTGAAGGTGTGGTCGGAGAGAAAACTCAGATGTTGCTGGGGGGTCGCCGAAAAACTCGCCGGAGAACTCAGACGTCGGAACCCTAATCGGAACAAAGAAAAATACACCCTAAAACATGTGATCTAGGGCTCAAAACAAGTGAAAAAATGGAAGAGGAGAGGGTTATCTATCAAACCTAACACTTTGGGCGGTTGGCACGGCAGGAAGACTTGGTCAGAGAAGAAGAGCGATCGGAGAGGAGAAGAAGAAACTGAAGTCGCGTAGCGTGAAGACGCCGAACCCTAGCAGTTCGGCGTTATAAAATCGTGATGCAGTCGACTGATGTGGAGCATCAGTCGACTGATCGCGGTTTATTACCGGGTTTACCGAGCCGCTACCAACAGATCCGGCCGATAATCGATCAACCTTCGTGACGTGCTACGATCGATGTCGATCATGTTTCTAATCTTTACATGTTTAGAGTAAAGTACTCTTCGATACATGTGGAGTAACTAGAATCCGTAGGACGAGGAAATGACACTTGGGCTAGGTGTGACGTAGTCAGCCTAGTGGGGGCTGACACAATAGACCATGTCCTGAACCAAGTGGGTATAAGATGAGTGAAGGGAATGGGGCACGATTCATTCGAGCTACTGAAGGGTTTCAGAAATAGTTCTGGATCAACCGTTGATCTTTTCGGTTAATTGGGGATCATGATGTACTACTAGGTGCCACTCATGATCGTTCTATAATTAATGGTTAATTATATATGGCCAACATAAACCGAGAACCTATTTGGTCACACAAACAACAAGTGTAATCCAAAGGATTTAAAACGAGCTTGAGAATGGGATTCTCAGACCGAGAGAAACTATGTTTGGTTGGACCAAACATAAAGCGAGCATGAAATTGTTTCAGTCGCAATGGAAGCATGGATGGGCCGTGTCTTATGAAGACATAATGGATGAACCAAAATGGTTTGGTTCTAATCCAATGGATGAGAATAAACCAAAGGGTTTGGTTTATTTTAAACGAATGAACCAAAAGTTGGTTCGATTCGTTTTAACTTAAAATAAACCATCATGGTTTTGTTTATTTTAACTTATCCTAATGGAGCGGGTTAACGGGCTTTATGGATATGATCCATTAACCATTAAGAGAATTAGTTCTCTATAAAAGAGGGCTTAAGGGAGTGTTAAACCCTAACTAATCCAAACCCTAGCCCTTGGTGTTGCCGCCCACCCCTTGTTGGAGTTTTCGGCGCCCAACCCTAAGCTGTCGCCGCCCAGCTTTTGTGCAGCCTTCCAACTTGTTGCCGGCGACCAAGCTTCAGCCGGTGAACCTCCGGCGACCCTCCGGTGATCTCCTCTAGGTTCGGTGATAAGGTGAGCTTCCATCTCTCCTTGGCCGGCCTCTATTCCTCCACCAAAAGCTGTCCAGTTTTTCTGGACAGCTTGTTTCTTTGTTGTCGGAGCATCGTTTGGACGACGGTTAGTGCTCCGATAGCGCCTAACTTACCGGGGATTTGAACTCCGGTAATCCTCTGAGGTGGAGGACGAAGGATTCGTCAAACGGTTGACGAATACCTCTCCGGAGAAGCGAGTTTTGAGAACTCGTTTTAGGATCCGAATTTGGATTCGGATCGTGATCATCTCTCGATCACGTCGTCTTCAACACGAGGCTAGTAACCCGTACGAAGACGAAGCTCGTGACTTAGCGAAGTCATCCCGAGGAGCTCGGCGTGGATACGGATAGAGACGATTCTTATGAGGATCGTTCCGGTTGATGCCGTTCCCGCTACACGTCATACGAAAGGTATAACGTAGATAATTTCTTTTATTGCAAATTTTAATTTACGGTTATGTCTACACTTGTTGTAATATGCATGCGTGTGTTGTGTGTGTTGTAATAAATATAGATTTATTATTTTTAATTGCTTCCGCTGTGCTCATGTTTACGAAACATGATCGAACACACACACGTCGCGGTGCCGGAAACCCAACAACTGAAGTCGCGTCGCGTGAAGACGCCGAACCCTAGTAGTTCGGCATTATAAAATCGTGATGCAGTCGACTGATGTGGAGCATCAGTCGACTGATCACGGTTTATTACCGGGTTTACCGAGCCGCTACCAACTCGATCCGCTCTTAATCGATCACAACCTTCGTGGCGTGCTACGGTAGCATCGATCGATCGATGTTGCTCATCGATCGACGATGTACATCACTGATCGCTTGTCGAGCACTCGATCGATGACCCTCGGCCTCGGAATGAGAGATCACCGATCGATGTTCAATCAGTCGAGTCATGAAGCTAGCACTCGACTGATGACCATATCGTATCGCGCTACAGTGTTATCAGTCGACTGATAACTATATCAGTCGACTGATATCTGATTTCTAGTTCTGAAATTCTGAAAATCTCGATTTCTTCATCTAATTGGTTCCATTTTATCATGTTTATCTTGTATATCGAATGTATTGATGTTATACTTATATTCATATATTTGTTAATGTATTTTTAATGTTTTATTCCATTTTTGCAAACATTAACATTCAATGATTTACAAATCCTAACATCTCACCCTTTCTAAGTGTTAAAATACACAATCAAGGTAAAAGACTTGTTTTGTGAGATGCAATCCATCCTAAACATTCCTTCCATGCAAACATATGGCAAAACATATGAAGCATGGTGAGTACAAGACATGAAGTTGTGTGACACTTGAGTATCGCTCTTGATGTTACTTTTACACGAACTCTTGAAGTGTGCCAACAATCAAAGTTACACAATATGATCTCTAAATCTAGATTGTGCCAATTTTGATCATTTTATCAAACTTCTCAATTAGCATTGGCACATCCTAAATCCACCTAGCGTGAGTCAATCACGCTCTTAGGAACCCAAAACCGATTTGAGCTCTTAGGGTTAATTAGGTATTCCTTAGGGATAACCTCCCTAGATACCTTCCTAATGACTTTCCTAGGCTTATTAGCCTCGGTCATTTTGCTCTTGCCTAGGTTAACCTTAGGAATTGCCTTCCTAACAACCTTCTTAGTGGCCACCCTAGGTTTCTTTGAAACCTTGGCCACTAGGCACAAACCTTGGTCAACTCTAGGGATGACTTCCCCATTGACCTTGGTCTTTCTAGACCTAGTTAATGTTCCATAGTCAAATGGAACACTATGATAAGTCACCTTGGACTTAGGTTTGTGACCCAAACCATTCTTGTCCTTGGTTGACTTTTGACTCTTAGGTCCTAGATGTTGACTTTGACTTCTTGACTTAGGAGTTTGACTATTAGACCCTTTAAATTGATTTTGCATAATGTTAAGGGTCTTTTCAAGTTTTTCAAGCCTTGACCTCAAGACTTGATTTTCTTTTTCTAATTGCCCAATTTTAGAATTTTGATTTAAACCATGGGCATTGTACTTCCTAGGCATATGCCTAATCCATTTAGGGTTAAAACCTAGATGTTCTTGTATTTTCTTAATAGATTTCCTAGGTATGATTTTTCTAGGGACATTAGTCATAAATTTCTCCTTATTCTTAAGGTGAACATTCTTAGCTCCTAAAAAAATATGTTTGTTATTTCTAGCATGCTCTTTATGATACATAGCAAAATTGCTAAAATTAGTTCTAGCATGCTTTTTAACGTTTAAATTAGACGGAGCATTATTTAAATGTACCTTAGGGTTTGCCTTAGTAGCTCCCCCTACTTGTGATGCTCCTTCTTTGGTCTTTTTGCTTCCCCTAGGACATTGATTCCTATAATATCCTTTTGCATTGTATTTGAATCATATGATGTGCTCCTTGCTCTTGATATTTTGGGAACCGGCGTCCATTGACTTTTGTTGACTCTTAGGCGCCGGAGGAGCTTTCTAAGGCTTCTTTGAGCATTCGCTCTTGTAATGCCCATACTCCCTACACTCAAAGCACATTATATGATTTTTATTTGAAAATAAAGTGTTTGAGTTACCTAGGGTGGTGCTAGGTGCCGGAGTTGAATTTTGAGCTTCCTCATCTTGATCGGATGTTGAAGGCTCTTCTTGAGGTTGCTCCGGTGTAGAGGATGGTCTCTCCTCCTCAATCCTAGAAGTAGATGCTTCTTCCACCTCTTCTACTTCTTCTTTCTCCGATCCGAAAGTTGACTCCATCTCAACTTCCGATTCCTCACTTTCACTTGAGGATGAACTCTCCTCATGGAATCTTGCCAATTTTCTCCATAGCTCCTTGGCATACATGTAATCCCCTAGCTTGAACAAAACATCATTAGGGATTAAATCTTCCAAAAGTTTCGTTACCTTAACTTCGGTCTTGAGCTTTTGCCGTTGCTCTTGGGTCCACTTTTTCAATTTTAGGACATTCCCCTTCTTATCCCTAGGGGGTTCAAGGCCTTCAATGAGGATGAACCAATCCTCTATGTTCATCATCAAGAATGTTTCCATTCTTGCTCTCCACGCTGGAAAATCTTCTCGGTCGTATGGAGGTGGAGTGTTGATATCCCATCCAAGCTTGTCTTGAAATTCCATCTTCACCCTCTAGCCTTTTGTTTTAGCTCCGGGCGGTTAGTCCATAGAAGAGCCCTGGGCTCTGATACCACTTGTTTGAGATCGTTGGAACGGCTAGAGGGGGGGTGAATATCGTCAATGGAATTCTTTCGCGTTTGTTCGTCTCTACAATTTCGTTAGCGCAGCGGAAATAGAAAAGTAATAACGATAACGAAATACACAACATGCTAACACAATGATATAACGTGGTTCGGAACCACACGGTTCCTACTCCACGGATCGGGTTCGTACGAACCCTAGCGATGCCACAAACACCACTAATCAATAAACTCCTTCTCGACAACAAGTCGGAGGTGGAGAAACCTCGTACAAATGTTTACAACAATAAACAAGTAAATACAAGCAAATACAATATGAAATACAAATGCAAGTAAAGGAAAAACACTTTACAAAAGCTTTGGATTGCTTGATCTTTGATTGCCTTGAACTAGCTTTGAAGGACTGAAAAGCACCAACTTCCCCCTTCAATTTCGCTCAAGAAAATCGCTATGTTTTCCTCCATCACGAGCTCCTTATATAGCTTCAACCTGTGCTGGAAAAGGTTGATCAGTCGACTGCTCGGGACCATCAGTTGACTAATCACATTGTTGCTGTGAGACAACGGTGTAATCCACGTTGGAAAAATCCAACGGCTAGGACATCAGTCGACTGATCATGACCATCAGTCGACTGATGAGCCATCACTCGACTGCTCGACTCAGCAGTCGAGTGAGACTCCATTCTGTGGCCGAAAATCCGAGCATCAGTCGACTGATAACATAATCAGTCGGTTGCTCGCATCGATCGATCGCCCTACTTGGCATGGCCGAGGCGCAAACATGAGGTTTTAACCCAAATATGGTTCCCCCATACTTGCTAGACCACCCTTAGCCTAGACCTAAGCCTTCTAGCCACCTCCATCAGCCTCACGCCTCTCGGATCCCTCCAAGTCATCCATGACTTGTTCATCCACCGCGCTAGCCTTCAGGTGCTTTCATCGGCTATGTCATGCTAACGGTGTCTACACCGCCAAGGCACTTTTGGACTTACGCTGCCAACCATTGGACTTATGCTGCCAAGACTCCCGCTTGGACTTTACGCCGCCAATATCAAACCCTTGGACTTCCCAAATGCCAAGACTCAAGCTTGGACTTTCTCTTGCCAACCCATGTTGGACTTTTCATGCCAAGACCTATTCTTGGACTTTTCATGTGCCAAGTGTCCCACTTGGACTTTCCATGCCAAGTACTCAAGACTTGGACTTTACCAAATGACAATTACATTGTCATATGTTTTTGTCGAAACATCAAAACATCACTCGAGTCAAACTCGAGTCCTGGTCAATCGTGACCTGGGCCGATTGCACCAACATTGGATACATGTGTAGTAACTAGAATCTGTAGGATGAGGAAATGATACTTGGGCTAGCTGTGACGTAGTCAGCCTAGTGGGGACTGACACTATAGATCATGTCCTAAACCAAGTGGGTATAAGATGAGTGAAGGGAATGGGGCACGATTCATTGTTGCTGCTGAAGGGTTTCAGAATTGGTTCTGGATCAACCGTTGATTTTTCGATTAATTGGGGATCATGATGTACTACTAGGTGCCACTCATGATCATTCTATAATTAATGGTTAATTATAGACAACCAACATAAATTGGGAACCTTTTTATTCACACGCACAATGAGCGTAATACGAAGGATTTTAAAACGAGCTTGAGAATGAGATTCTCAGACCGAGAGAATCTAGGTTTCGTTGGACCAAACAAGGAGCGAGCATGAAATAGTTTCAGTCGCAATAGAAGCATGGATGGGCCGTGTCTTATGAAGACATGATGGATGAACCAAATTGGTTTCGTTCTAATCCAATAGTGAAGAATAAACCAAAGGGGTTCAGTTTATTTTAAATGAATGAACCAAAGTTGGTTCGGTTCGTTTTATCTTAAAATAGACCAATGTGATTTAGTTTATTTTAACTTAAATTATTTGAGCGAGTTAACGGGTTTTGGTTATGAACCAATAGCCATTAGGAAAATGTGTTCTCTATAAAAACAGAGCTTAAGGGTTTTTGTGAAACCTAATTCTATTCTTGTTGCCCAACCCTCTCTTCTCCTTCCTGCCACCCAAGCTCTCCACGCCGCCAGCCCTTGTACCGTCGTCCACCTTGATGTCGGTGTCCAAGCTTCTTCCGGCGATCCTCCGATGACCCTCCGACAACATCCCTTGGCTCCGATGACCAAGGTATAACCGACCTTTCTCCTTTGGGCCGACACAACTCCTCCACCAAGCTGTCCAGTTTCCTGGACTGCTTCTTTCCTTTCGTGTTGGGGCATCGTTTGTATGATGTTTGGAGCTCCAACAGCGGCTACCTTGCCAGAGATTTGATCTTTGGTAATCCTCATAGGTGGAGGACGAGGGCGTCAATCGGTTGATGAATACCTCTCCGGAGAAGCGAGTTTTGGGGACTCATTTACGAATCTGAATTTTGATTTGGATTGTGATCTTCTCTCGATCACATAGTCTTTGACATGAGGCTAGTGACTCCTACGAAGACGAGGCTCGTGTCTTTGTTAAGCCATCTCGACGATACTCGGCGTGGATACGGATAGAGGCGATTCTAGAGAGAGTCGCTCCGGTTGATGTCATTCCCGCTGCACGTGATATGTCAGGTATAACTAGAGTAATTTCCTTTTAATGCAAAATTTGAATTTACGATTATGTCTACACATGTTGTACTATGCATGTGTGTGATGTGTGTGTTGTAATAAATTAGATTTATTGCTTTTTAAATCTTCCCCTGTGCACATGTTTACGAAACATATTCGAATACACACTCGCCATAGTACCGGAAATGCAACAAGTGAAGCACTTGCCTTTCGACTTCTTCACTCCTCCCTAAGATCTTCCCGGCATCTTTGCTCCACCTTGTTTCTGTTGGGAATAACTCATGCTTCTCGGAGGCTCATTGGCTCCCATGTCCCCAGATTAAAATTTTCACTAATGAAAACTAATTCGGATGGGATGAGTTTCCTAAGCACAACCAATTCGTCGTCTTGCTAACGACTTGAGCGATCGCTTGAACAAACTAGTTGTTCAAGCAACATAACTCTTCTAGTCGGTTAGCCGCGGAAGAGACCACGGATGGATCGTCGGTTTTTGTGTTTATCTTTGGGGTCCATGATTATACAAATACATACAAATGTAAACTAGTATAATCAACACATACTAACATAAAGAACATAAGCTAGCATATTAATAAGAACATGCAAAGATCAATAATAAAAGTTGTAAAACTTTTATACCTCTCGATCTTCTATCGTATGTCCTAACCTCCTTATAGACTTCGTGTGGACGAAGATCCTCCACAAGTTGAAGCTTCCTAGATCTTCTTCAATCGAAAGAAAGAAGAACTCTCCTTCCCTTCTTGCTTGAGCCAACCACCAATCCACAAAGGATTGATGCCGCTGGCCCCAAGAATGGAGAGAACAAGATGGCCAACCAAGGAACCGAACTAGGGAACAATCCCTAGCTCCTTTGTGCCGCCGGCCAAGAGGAAAAGAAGAGGAGAAGAGGAAATCGGTTGAGCCTCGACCAAGGTAGAAGGAAGAAGAGGTAGGAGCCGGCCACACCTTAGGAAGAAGAAGAACACCTCTCCTATAGTTGCTGCCCACCTTAGCTTCCAAACCCTAGCCGCCCAACCTCCTTCCTTCTAGGGTTTATTGCCGCCCACCTTAAGATAGGCAAAACCCTAACTCCCTTAGGGTTTCTTGCCGCCCACCTTAGGATTGGCAAAACACTAATCTCCAAAACCATCCAACTTTCATCGAGTTGCCGCCCAAGCCTTTGGGTTATATTTATAGAGTTGGGATTAAGCCTCTTTTAAACTCCACCATCGGATCTAGGGATTTAATCTCCACCGTCGGATCTAGGGTTTCATCCCAACCGTCGGATTTAGGGTTTCATCCCAATCGTCGGATCTAGGGTTTCATCCCAACCATCGAATCTAGGGTTTCATCCCAACAGTCGGATCTAGGTTTCATCCCAACCGTCGGATCTAGAGATTTAATCTCAACCGTCGGATCTAGGATTTCATCCCAACCGTCGGATCTAGGGTTTCATCCCATCCATCGAATCTAGAGATTTAATCTCAACCGTCGGATCTAGGGTTTCTTCCCATTCATCAGATCTTGGGATTTAATCTCAACCGTCGAATCTAGAGATTTAATCTCAACCGTCGGATCTAGAGATTTAATCTCCACCGTCGGTTCAAGAGATTTGTTTTCCATCATTGGATCTAGACTTCATGAGGATTATATTAGGCTACGATAGGGTTTCATGCCACCCACTTTTAGATAAGAAAAACCCTAATTTCCACTCACATACATGCCGCCCAAACCTAAGCCCTCTATTTATAGAATTACGCTTAAGCCTCCTTTAATCTCCACCGTCGGATCTAGGGATTTAATCTCTACCGTCAGATCTAGGGTTTCATCCCAACCGTCGGATCTAGAGATTTAATCTCAACCGTTGGTTCTAGAGTTTTGTTTTACATCCTTGGATCTAGACTTCATGAGGATTATATTAGGCTACGATTGGGACCATGAGGAGGAGTTGGATCTTGGCCACCCGATGGATCAGAACCACACAAACTTGATCCATCAATGATGTTCCATTCCACTAGAAGATCATCATTGAATTACCTCAACAATCCCCATAAATCAATATGGGCTCCATATATTATTTGTACATCCATCTCCCCATGTTTAAGATATCGAATGTCCGTTAATTAATTGATTTCCTGACCATCAATCAATTAACATCTAACTCCTCGAGTAGTACCACTCAACCTTATCATCATGTTGACTAAGTCAACCAGCTGGGTTTACATGATGAACCTTATGAGCTCCACAAGGGGACATCATCAACCTAATATATAGGACATGGTTTCCTCCTATAATCAACGACACACCATGTAAATAATATCATTTCCCAACTTACCGGGCATATTGATTCAATCCATCAAAATCTCACCCTTTGGTAAGTCAAAGAAATAAATACTAAGTACATGTGCCCGTTATTATATCGGGATTAAGAGCATGTACAACATAATGTCCGAGGTACGATTCAATTATGTAGTCAACAATGAATTGAATCACCTCTATGTCGGTCCTGCTCAATACACCTAATTGTACTAATGTAACTCTATGTTCAAGACAAAACAATACCAAGCTACACTACAACCATGCCAATGGTTTGTCCAAAACCATCTTGGTTGTGAGCCTCTACTTATATTCTACAAGGGACTGATAACATGATCTTCTGTGCCACACCAAGTACCATGTTATCTACAATATAAAATATTAGATAATATGCACACATATAATAAATATAAAGTGAAAACAATGATCATGTGATTCTTATTTCAAAAATAAAAATGTTCATACAAAAGAGCTAGGCTTTCAGTATACATCCCAACAATCTCCCACTTATACTAAAAGACTATGTTGTCATCACACTGCCATACATCTGATTCCCTTTCCTCCACATGCCTATCAAAGCTCTCGCTAGAAGGGCCTTAGTGAAAAGGGTCTACCAGGTCATCCTCTGATGCAATCTAGGCGACAGCAAATTCTACCTCCTATACGATTTCTCGTATCAGGTGGTACTTGCGCTCTATGCATTTACTTACCTTATGGGCTCATGGTTCCTTCGAGTTTGCAACTACACCATTATTATCACAATAAATTGTGATATTTCTGGGCAAACCAGGAATCACATCCAAGTCCATCAGGAAGTTCCTAAGCCACCCAGCTTCTTTGGCCGCCTCATAGGCTACCACATACTCAGCTTCCATGGTGGAGTCCGCCACGCATTTCTGCTGGACACTCCTCCATACAATGGATCCACTGTTGGTAATTGCTTCGGAGGCTCATTGCCTCCCATGTCCCTGGATTAAAATTTTTCTAATAAAAACTAATCCAGATGGGATGAGTTACCTAAGCACAACCAATTCGTCGTCGTGCTAACCACTTGAGCGATCCCTTGAACAAACTAGTTGTTCAAGCAACATAACTCTTCTAGTTGGTTAGCCATGGAAGAGATGACGGATGGATCGCCTGTTTTTGTGTTTGTCTTCGGGGTCCATGATTATATAAATACATACAAATGCATACTAGTATAATCAACACATAAGAACATGCTAAGATCAGAAAAATAAAGTTGTAAAACTTTTATACCTCTCGATCTTCTACCGTATATCCTATCCTCCTCGTGGACGTCGTGTGGGCGAAGATCCTCCACGAGTAGAAGCTTCCTAGATCACCTTCTTCCTTTCCTTTCTCTATCCGAACAAAGAGAAGAACCAAACAAAGACTCCTTCTCCTTACTAGAACCGGCCACCAAGCTAAGGGACTTGATATAACCGCCGGCCAAGGAGTAGCTTCTTGAGCGCCGGCCAACCTTGAGAAGTGTTGCCGCCGGCCACCATGGAGAAGCAAGAGGGCGCCGCCAAGAGCTCCAAGGACGAAACCTAGCCCTTGTTTCCACCGACCAAAGAGAAAAGGATGAAGGGAAGAGCACCGACAATGGATGAGAAGAGGATTAGGGGCACTGGCCAAAACCCTAGGGAGAACCTGTTGGGTTTCCTGCACCGCGGCGTGTGTGTGTTCGATCATGTTTCGTAAACATGAGCACAGCGGAAGCAATAAAAATAATAAATACTCCTATTTATTACAACACACACAACACACGCATGCTATTACAACAAGTGTAGACATAACCGTAAATTAAAATTGCAATAAAAGAAATTAAACTACGTTATACCTTCCGTATGACGTGTAGCGGGAACGGCATCAACCGGAACGATCCTCGTAAGAATCGTCTCTATCCGTATCCACGCCGAGCTCCTCGGGATGACTTCGCCAAGCCACGAGCTTCGTCTTCGTACGGGTTACTAGCCTCGTGTTGAAGACGACGTGATCGAGAGATGATCACGGTCCGAATCCAAATTCGGACCTAAAACAAGTCCTCAAGACTTGCTTCTCCGGAGAGGTATTCGTCAACCGATTGACGAATCCTTCGTCCTCCACCTCAGAGGATTACCGGAGATCAAATCCCCGGTATGTTAGCCACTGTCGGAGCACTAACCGTCGTCCAAACGACGCTCCGACGAGAGGAGAAGAAGCTGTCCAGAAAACTGGACAGCTTGGTGGAGGAGATAGGCGCCGGCCAAAACAAGGAGACAAAAGCTCACCTTGATGCCGAACCTTTTAGGGGATCACCGGAACTCTTCCGGCAGCAGCTCGACGCCGGCGAGGAGGAAGGAAGCCGCCTTCTGGACGCCGGTTGGAGGAGCTGTGGGCTGGGCGGCAACACAAGCTGGGCGGCAACTTCACCAAGGAGGTTGGCGGCAACTCTTGATGTTGGGCGGCCAAAAATAGATTAGGTTTAGGGTTAGGGTTTAATCCCTATTTTATAGAGAACTAATTCTCTTAATGGTTAATGGATCATATCCATAAAGCCCGTTAACCCGCTCCATTAAGATAAGTTAAAATAAACCAAACCATGATGGTTTATTTTAAGTTAAAACGAACCGAACCAACCTTTGGTTCATTCGTTTAATATAAACCAAACCCTTTGGTTTATTCTCATCCATTGGATTAGGACCAAACCATTTTGGTCCATCCATTATGTCTTCATAAGACACTGCCCATCCACGCTTCCATTGCGACTGAAACAATTTCATGCTCGCTTTATGTTTGGTCCAACCAAACATAGTTTCTCTCGGTCTGAGAATCCCATTCTCAAGCTCGTTTTAAATCCTTTGGATTACACTCGTTGTCGTGTGACCAAATAGGTTCTCGGTTTATGTTGGCCGTCTATAATTAACCATTAATTATAGAGCGATCATGAGTGGCACCTAGTAGTACATCATGATCCCCAATTAGCAGAAAAGATCAACGGTTGATCGAACTATTTACGAAACCCTTGATGGCTCGAATGAATCGTGCCCCATTCCCTTCACTCATCTTATACCCACTTGGTTCGGGACATGGTCTATAGTGTCAGTCCCCACTAGGCTGACTACGTCACACCTAGCCCAAGTATCATTTCCTCGTCCTACGGATTCTAGTTACTCCACATGTATCGAAGAGTACCTTACTCTAAACATGTATTGCTTTGGCCAAAGACTTTAGTAACAATCCGACGAGAGGCCATGGGTATACATCTCCTCGCAAGGAGTGGTGAATCCTTTATAGGCTATTCAAACACCTTCGATCACTTCGACTTATACCCAATCATCCCGGGTCCACATCTCCTTAGAGATGTTTGCTTAAGATGTCAAAGCATAAGTCTCCATGATCAAGATGACTTGAATACCGCAAGTCAAAGGAACATCGCACTTAAGCCACAGTAAGAACTTCATTGACATATCTATATATGCAGAGAACCATATGAAGTCTTACGGCTGGTCACTCCAATGAACTAGTTACCATAACTAGCATCCACGATCAACTACGGACATCACTATGTCTCCAGCCAGTGAGAATCAGCTGCTTGGATACACCAAGGAGTATACCTCGTGCTAGTCTCGACAGAATTGATGGTGTCCAAATCCATCAATTCATCGACTAGGGATAATTCCTACATCACAATTACACATGTAGAGATACTCACTAGTTGTGATCCAATCACAAATTCTCTCATCTTGTGAATCGTATCGTGGACATTCGATAAATGAGTTTAAGATCCAATCAAATACATTAAACATGTATACTCAAATAGTGAATCTTCATTTATCATATAAATGGTTCATACATAAGGCGATTGCCTTAGGACATCTCTCATATATTACTAACAGACTCCCACTTGGCCTAATGCCAATCGCTACGGTATCCAATACCATAAGCCCCAACATGACCCTCAAACTTACTTTGAGGTAATGCTTTAGTCAAAGGATCCGCTAAGTTCCTTTCAGTGGGAATTTTCTCGATTTGTATTTCGTTCCTACTGATGATCTCTCTGATAAGATGATAGCGGCAAAGCACATGTTTGGATCATTGATGAGACCACATCAAGTTCATAGATGAACTACTTGATCCAAACCGCTTCCTTTGCTGCTTCCAAAGCTGCAACGTATTCTGCCTTAGTGGCAGAATCCGCTATAGTGTCAAGCTTGGAACCTTTCCAACTTATTGCGCCTCCATTCTAGGTGAATACATACCCAGACTAAGACATGGAATCATCCTTGTCTGTCTGGATCTGGCATCCGTATACCCACGTATCACCATGTACCCTTCTCCATATATTAGGAACACATCCTTAGTTCTTCTCAAGTACTTAAGGATCGTCTTAACAGCCGCCCAATGATCCATTCCTGGATCAGACTGGTATCTGCTCGTGACACTCAGAGCATACGATACATCGGGCCTCGTACATAACATAGCATACATGATAGATCCTATTGCGGATGCATAGGGAATCTTACTCATGCAAATCCTCTCGTCTTCTGTGCGCGGACACATAGACTTCGAAAGGTGTACCCCATGCCTGATGGGCAGATAACCTTTCTTGGATTCCGACATGCTAAACCTCTTTAGCACTCGGTCTATATATGTAGACTGCGAAAGACCAAGCAACCGTTTCGATCTATCTCTATAGATCTTAATCCCAAGGATGTAGGTTGCTTCTCCCAGGTCTTTCATGGAGAATGTCTTGGATAACCAAACCTTAACTGACTGTAAGATTGACACATCGTTTCCTATAAGTAATATGTCATCGACATACAATACTAGGAACACGACTGCACTCCCACTAACCTTCTTGTACACACAAGGTTCGTCTGGATTTTGTGAGAAATCAAACTTTTTGATCGTCTCATCAAAACGGATATTCCAGCTCCTGGATGCTTGCTTCAATCCATAAATGGATCGTCGCAACTTGCATACCTTGGTTTTATCAACTGATGTGAAACCCTCAGGCTGTATCATATACACGTCCTCGAGCAAGTTTCCATTAAGGAAAGCTGTTTTCACATCCATCTGCCATATCTCATAATCATAATGAGCCACTATGGCCAGGAGCATCCGAATGGATTTAAGCATAGCTACAGGCGAATAGGTTTCGTCATAATCAACACCTTGTTTTTGACGATATCCTTTCGCCACCAATCTAGCCTTATAGGTAATCACATTACCATCCATGTCGGTTTTCTTCTTGAAAACCCACTTGCACCTCTAGGCTTTATCCCTTGGTGGGTC
This sequence comes from Wurfbainia villosa, assembly GCA_025175895.1. Taxonomy (NCBI): domain Eukaryota; kingdom Viridiplantae; phylum Streptophyta; class Magnoliopsida; order Zingiberales; family Zingiberaceae; genus Wurfbainia; species Wurfbainia villosa. Next base: position 37,136,073 of record CM046004.1, on the reverse strand, counting down.
AACCAAGTTCCAAACTTGGTTTTCATACATGGAATCCATTTCACTTCATGGCACCAAGCCACTTATCCCTTTCTCGAACTTGTCGGACTTCTTCATAATGGTAGGCTCCTCATCATCAATGAGTAACACGTCGTCCTGTAGGCTTTATCCTTGAATTGGGTCAACCAAGTTCCAAACTTGGTTTTCATACATGGAATCCATTTCGACTTCATGGCACCAAGCCACTTATCCCTTCTACGAACTTATCGGCACTTCTTCATAAGCGGTAGGCTCCTCATCATCAATGAGTAACACGTCGTTCGATTCACTTACGAAATCCATATCTCTCGGGAATATTGCGTGTTCTACGGATCTCTGAAGATGTGGTGTTACAATAGAGTCGGTCCGATTGCTCATCACTATGAGTTGTCGGTCATTTGTTGTGCTTCACCGGTATCTAATGTCTATTTGAGTCTCTCGAGCCTCCTCAAGCTCGGCGACACTCCCTTTGTTTTCTTGCAAGAGAAACTCTTTCTCTAGAAACACGGCATGCCTTGAAACAAACACCTTTTGTTCCACGGGATGATAGAATTGGTAACCCCTTGTTTCCTTAGGGTATCAATAAATAGACATTTATCGGACTTAGCATCCAATTTGTACGTCTGATCCGCTTCACATAGCGAGGACAACCCCATATCTTCAAGTAAGATACATGAGGTTTCTTACCATTCCATATCTCATATGGAGTAGTTGAGACTACCTTGGTAGGCATTACATTTAACAAGTAAGCGGTATGCGAAGTGCATAACCCCAAAGGACTTGGGAAGAGTGCATGATTCATCATTGACTGACCATGTCCAACAAGTCGATTCGCCTCTCGGATACACCATTATCTTTGTGGTGTATAGGCGGAGTCCATTGAGACAATATGCCATTGTCTCTTAGATAATCAGAAACTCTTGACTTAAGTATTCACCACCTCGATCCGATCAGTATTTTAATACTCTTGTCATGTTGTTTCTCTACTTCATTTCTGAATTCTTTGAACCTTTCAAGGCTTGGACTTGTGTTTCATCAGAACACATACCCAAACCGTGAGTGATCATCGGTGAAGGTAATGAAGTAGCTATAGCCTCCTAATGCTTGAGTTGACATAGGTCCACATACATCGGTATGTATTAGACCTAGTAACTCTCCCACTCGTTCACCTTTTCGGTAAAGGTAACTTAGTCATCTTGCCTTTTAAGCATGATTACATGTATCGTATGAATCCAATTCAAGCGATTCGAGAATTCCACATCGGTGTAATTCGGACATGCGTTTCTTGCTTACATGGCCAACGACAATGCCACATATAGGAGTCTATTTGATTATCCTTTCGAGCACTCTTGTTGCTCGCCGATATTCAAATGTCCTTTGGATCGTCCAAGCGTATAAACACCATTGCTTAAAGTTCCGGTCCATAAAGAACCTCCATTCAAAGTTATGTAACAACAATTGTTACTAAGCGTCAAATGGAAACCATTTCTATTTAAACAAGAAATAGAAATGATGTTCTTTATCAAAGGAATATAAAAGCAATTGTCGATTCTAAGACAAGTCTGCGGGAGTTTCAACAAATACGTTCGATGGCGAGTGCGGCAACCTTTGCTTCATTCCCAACACGTAAATTTGACTCTCCTTGGCGAGTCTTCTTCTATTCCTTAGCCCATGTATGTCATTACATATATGTGAGCCACACCAGATCAATACCCAAGTGTTTGAGGAAATAGAATGACAATCAATAAAGAAGATTTCAAGAAGATGGGCATCCGATGCCTTATTCTTCTTCACGACTCAAGATAAATCTTGCACTTTCTTCAAGAATGGCTCTCCTTGCCATAATGATGGCAAGTTTCCTTTGTGCTAGTTCTACCTTCTTAGCCCTTCTTCTTTCTTCCTTCTCGTTTCCTTTGACTCCTCTTAGAACCTTCTTCGAGGAATCAACTAACAAAGACTGCCCTCGCCATGCTTCTCGTAAGACTCCACAGCCTTTCAAAGATATCGAGCAAGACTACGATGAACCTCCTAGCATCTCAGAGGTGAAGAGGAGCTTGAGACTTCAACCTTTCAATCTCACTTGCTCATCAACCAACTCACAAAGATGAAGGACTACGATATGAGCATCCATATGCTCATGCCGCTGTGAGCTTGGGTTCCATCGTGGCTAGCATGATGCAACTCATTTGTTCAGAATCACTCACATGTTTCTGATAGGCCAACAATTGGTCCAGAGTTGCATTGTCACTAGGATGGGCGGGAAGAGGCGCTTCGAGGACATACGCAAGCTTTTCCACCTTGAGAACAATTCTCAAGTTTCTAAGCTAGTCCAAGAAGTTCAGCCCAGTCAATTTATTTGAATCCAAAATGGAACGCAAATTCAAACACATCATGATCAATATATATTAACTTAGAAATACAAAACGAGCATATATGAGAAAGATGATTTTAAAATGCATCAATATACATTTATAAATCCCATTCATTTTTCGAATTCAAACACCCCAAAATCACTTCGGGAGATCGTAGGTCCATCTCCGAATGGGCTGATATCCATCATAGATAAGAACAACCTTGGAGTGAGTCCAACAAGCCATTCTTAGCTATGATGGTGGGTATCAAGTATACCGATTACATATCATGTATATGTAACTATCACAATGTGCTATCAACTAATTGAATGTTTACACATACATTGGGTTGTTAACACATTAACAAGTATGCATCATATGCATAGCACCCAACTTCACCTCTCTTCACATCGACCTTGGAGTGAGTCCAACAAATCGATGCTCCAAGTTAAAGCCGACCCATTAATCGCGAAATAGTTTTAATATGGTTAGAGCGCATTCAACCAATTAGCCCAGCTTGGAGAGAGTCCAACAACCAAAGCTAACGATTGACCTCTGACTCTTACCATATTAGTATTAAACTATTCCAATGATTTGAACATGTTCGTTCGAGTCGGGCTTGGAGAGAGTCCAACAACCCAAACAAGAAATGTAACTCTGGTTCTAACCATATTAATGGAAGGTGTAGGCTTTAATATTGAGTTAGGGTTTTATGTCTCATCCTCTTTGCATGCAAATAACTATTATCTACATGGCATGGCATACATGGCATACATCTACATGTCACGACACGCATGGCATAATGTTATGCATCTAATGCAATTACATGGCATACAATTATGTCATGTATATATTTCCTTATATGTCATAACTATTTATGGAAATAAAATATGTTTAAGATTTGATTCTCTAAATCAAATCATAATTAAATTAGGAAACAAATTTCCAAATCTAATCACATATTTTATTCATGGAATTATTTGATTAAGGAAAATCTATTTAGGAAACCAATTTCCTAAATCATTAAAACTACTTATGGAAATAAAATATTTTAAGATTTGATTTCCCAAATCAAATCATGATTAAATTAGGAAACAAATTTCCAGAATCTAATCAAATATTTTATTTATGGAAAATATCAATTTCCATAAATACTTCCAACTTTCCAAAAGTGGAAGATTTCCATAAATACTTCTAGACTTTCCAAAATTAAAAAATTTCCATAAATACTTCTAAATTTCCAAAATTAGAAAATTTCCAGAAATACATTATGACTATCGCAAAACCATTTTACGATTATGTCGAAACACAACCTGGGCTCTGATACCACTGTTGGGTTTCCTGCACCGCGGCGTGTGTGTGTTCGATCATGTTTCGTAAACATGAGCACAGCGGAAGCAATAAAAATAATAAATACTCCTATTTATTACAACACACACAACACACGCATACTATTACAACAAGTGTAGACATAACCATAAATTAAAATTGCAATAAAAGGAAATTAAACTACGTTATACCTTCGCCGGTTAAAACCTCATGTTTGCGTGTAGCGGTGAAACGGCATCAGCGGGCGATTCTCGTGAGAATGCGTCTCTATCGAAATCTGAATCGCCCGAGCTCCTCGGGATGACGCCGTACGCCGCGAGCCGTCTTAAATACGGGTTACTAGCCTGGAAGTGTTGAACGGCGTGATCGAGAAGATGATCACGGTCGAATCCAAATTCGGACCTAAAACAAATCCTCAAGACTTGCTTCTCCGGAGAGGTATTCGTCAGCGATTGGCGAATCGCCGTCCTCCACCTCAGAGGATTACGGAGATCAAATCCCGGTATGTTAGCGCTGTCGGAGCACTAACCGTCGTCAAGCGGCGCTCCGGCGAAGGAAAAGCTGTCGAAAACTGGACAGCTTGAGTGGAAGAGATAGGCGCCCGGCCAAAACAAGGAGACAAAAGCTCACCTTGATGCGAACCTTTTAGGGGATCACGGAACTCTTCCGGCAGCAGCTCGGCCTTGGCGAGGAGGAAGAAGCCATATACGGGCGCCGGTTGGAGTTGGAGGAGGCTGTGGCGGCAACACAAGGTGGCGCAACTTCACCAAGGAGGTTGGCGGCAACTCTTGATGTTAGGCGGCCACAATTAGATTAGGATTAGGGTTAGGGTTTAATCCCTATTTTATAGATAACTAATTCTCTTAATGGTTAATGGATCATATCCATAAAGCCCGTTAACCCGCTCCATTAAGATAAGTTAAAATAAACCAAACCATGATGGTTTATTTTAAGTTAAAACGAACCGAACCAACCTTTGGTTCATTCGTTTAATATAAACCAAACCCTTTGGTTTATTCTCATCCATTGGATTAGGACCAAACCATTTTGGTCCATCCATTATGTCTTCATAAGACACGGCCCATCCACGCTTCCATTGCGACTGAAACAATTTCATGCTCGCTTTATGTTTGGTCCAACCAAACATAGTTTCTCTCGATGCGAGAATCTCATTCTCAAGCTCGTTTTAAATCCTTTGGATTACACTCGTTGTCGTGTGACCAAATAGGTTCTCGGTTTATGTTGGCCGTCTATAATTAACCATTAATTATAGAGCGATCATGAGTGGCACCTAGTAGTACATCATGATCCCCAATTAGCAGAAAGATCAGCAGTTGATCGAACTATTTACGAAACCCTTGATGCTTCGAATGAATCGTGCCCCATTCCCTTCACTCATCTTATACCCACTTGGTTCAGGACATGGTCTATTGTGTCAGTCCCCACTAGGCTGACTACGTCACACCTAGCCCAATTATCATTTCCTCGTCCTACGGATTCTAGTTACTCCACATGTATCGAAGAGTACCTTACTCTAAACATGTATTGCTTTGGCCAAAGACTTTAGTAACAATCCGACGAGAGGCCATGGGTATACATCTCCTCGCAAGGAGTGGTGAATCCTTTATAGGCTATTCAAACACCTTCGATCACTTCGACTTATACCCAATCATCCCGGGTCCACATCTCCTTAGAGATGTTTGCTTAAGATGTCAAAGCATAAGTCTCCATGATCAAGATGACTTGAATACCGCAAGTCAAAGGAACATCGCACTTAAGCCACAGTAAGAACTTCATTGACATATCTATATATGCAGAGAACCATATGAAGTCTTACGGCTGGTCACTCCAATGAACTAGTTACCATAACTAGCATCCACGATCAACTCCGGACATCACTATGTCTCCAGCCAGTGAGAATCAGCTGCTTGGATACACCAAGGAGTATACCTCGTGCTAGTCTCGACAGAATTGATGGTGTCCAAATCCATCAATTCATCGACTAGGGATAATTCCGATACATCACAATTACACATGTAGAGATACTCACTAGTTGTGATCCAATCACAAATTCTCTCATCTTTGTGAATCGTATCGTGGACATTCAGTAAATGAGTTTAAGATCCAATCAAATACATTAAACATGTATACTCAAATAGTGAATCTTCATTTATCATATAAATGGTTCATACATAAGGCGATTGCCTTAGGACATCTCTCATATATTACTAACAGAACCAAGCTTGCCGCCCACTTCTAGCCGCCCAAAACCCTAGCTCCTCTAATGTTTTTTGCCGCCCACTTTTAGATAAGCAAAACCCTAATTTCCAATCACATACATGCCGCCCAAAACTAAGCCCTCTATTTATAGAATTGGGCTTAAGCCTCCTTTAATCTCCACCGTCGGATCTAGGGATTTAATCTCTACCGTCGGATCTAGGGTTTCATCCCAACCGTCGGATCTAGGGTTTCATCCCAACCATCAGATCTAGGGTTTTATGCAAACCGTCGAATCTAGGGTTTCATCCCAACCGTCGGATCTAGAAATTTAATCTCAACCGTTGGTTCTAGAGTTTTGTTTTACATCCTTGGATCTAGACTTCATGAGGATTATATTAGGCTACGATTGGGACCATGAGGAGGAGTTGGATCTTGGCCACCCGATGGATCGGAACCACACAAACTTGATCCATCAATGATGTTCCATTCCACTAGAAGATCATCATTGAATTACCTCACCAACCCCCATAAATCAATATGGGCTCCATATATTATTTGTACATCCATCTCCCCGTGTTTAAGATATTGAATGTCCGTTAATTAATTGATTTACTGACCATCAATTAATTAACATCTAACTCCTCGAGTAGTACCACTCAACCTTATCATCATGTTGACTAAGTCAACCAGCTGGGTTTACATGATGAACCTTATGAGCTCCACAAGGGGACATCATCAACCTAATATATAGGACACGGTTTCCTCCTATAATCAACGACACACCATGTAAATAATATCATTTCCCAACTTACCGGGCATATTGATTCAATCCATCTAAATCTCACCCTTTGGTAAATCAAAGAAATAAATACTAAGTACATGTGCCCGTTATTATATCGGGATTAAGACCATGTACAACATAATGTCCGAGGTCCGATTAAATTATGTAGTCAGCAATGAATTGAATCACCTCTATGTCGGTCCTGCTCAATACACCTAAGTGTACTAGTGTAACTCTATGTTCAAGACAAAACAATACCAAGCTACACTACAACCATGCCAATGGTTTGTCCAAAACCATCTTGGTTGTGAGTCTCTACTTATATTCTACAAGGGACTAATAACATGATCTTCTGTTCCACACCAAGCATCATGTTATCTACAATGTAAAATATTAGACTATATGCACACATATAATAAATATAAAATGCAAACAATGATCATGTGATTCTTATTTCAAAATAAAAAATTCATAAAAAAAGAGCTAGGCTTTCAATATACATTCCAACATCCACCTCCCAAAGTAAATACAAAACCCCGAGGTAGACTTACTGTTATCCCTATCAGATTGGAAATCGGAATCCGTGTAACCCACAGAGAGTAATTGGTCTGCCCGGTAAACTAGCATATAATCCCTAGTCCTTCTCAGGCACTACAATATATGCTTTACCGCAGTCCAATGTCCCTGTCCTGGATTACTCTGATATCTGCTGACCATGCCCACAACATAGCAGATATCGGGTCTCGTACATAGCATCATATACATGAGATTTCCTACTGTCGAAGCATAATGAACCGCCTTCATCTCCTCTATCTCCTCAGATGATCTAGGACACATCTCCTTAGATAAAGGAACTCCATGCCTGAAAGGTAGAAAACCTTTCTTGGAGTTTTGCATGCTAAAACGATCCATTATCGTGTCTATGTATGAAGCTTGGGATTAGCACACTAACCTTGATATCAAGGATGTGTCCCACTTCTCCCAAGTCTTTCAAAACTGTTTGGAAAACCATACCCTTACGTCCGATAACATTCCGATATAGTTGCCAACTATCAAAATGTTATCTACGTATAGTACAAGAAATACCACTACGTTTCCATCACATCTCTTTGAATACACAAGACTCATCCGGACTTTGAATAAATCCATAAATCTGGATTTACCACATCAAAGCGGATGTTCCAAGACCTCGAAGCTTGTTTCAATCCATAAATGGACCGATTAAGCTTACATAGAAGATGCTCTTTTCCCTTAGTAATGAATCCCTGTGGTTGCTTCATATAGATGTGTTCCTCAAGACTTCCATTAAGGAAAGCTGTCTTGACATCCATCTGCCACACCTCATAATCCATATGAGTTGCTATGCACAAGAGCTCCCAGACCTGATTTAAATCCATAGATTTAATATCAGTATTCATTGCACTTTGCAAAGATGCTGCATCTATATCTTGGATTGCCTCGTCATATGTCCAGGGATCAGGTTCATGTTCACCAGGGACCAAATCAGAAGATTCTCCCAAGAACATGAATCTATCAAGCTGTCTCACAACCCTCCCACTATGACGAGGTATCACCTGTGTATCCTCTGTGACACGCGGTGCAGTGACATGTGGTATATCCTCTTATGCAGGTGAGTGGTCTGAAGTCGGACTTCCCACTGTCAACTCCTCGACAATCCTACTCATGGGCTTGTGGTTCATCACATAGTCCTCCTCTAGAAATCGGCATTCGTACTAACGATCACCCTCTCGATCTCTAGGACTATAAAACAAACCACCCTTCGTTCCCTAGGATAGCCAACAAACATGCATGCATACATGCGAGGTTCCAACTTACGGCATACCTTGGCACATGTGTTGGACTCCCCCATATCCGAATATGTCTTAGACTAGGCTTTCGCCCAGTCAACAACTCTGTGGGAGTAAAAGGCACTGATTTAGATGGAACCAAGTTCAGAATGTACACCGTCGTATCTAGAGCATATCCCCAGAATGAATCTGACAAGTCAGAATAACTCATCATCAATCTAACCATCTCCATAAGAGTCCTATTCCTTCGTTCTGCTACACCGTTCTGCTGGGGTGTGCCAGGTGCAGACAATTGGGATTGAATCCCAACCTTTGATAAGTAGTTCCTAAACTCTCCCAAGAGGTACTTACCACCACGATGAGATCGTGGTGTCATCTATATCTTGAATAATCATCTATGAAAGAGACGAAATATTCAAGACTACCTCTTGCCTAGATAGTCATAGGACCACGCAAATCAGAATGAACCATTCCTAACACATCTTTGGCTCTATACCCCTTGGCCTAAAGAGGCCTCTCGATCATTTTACCTTCCAAGCAAGATTCGCAGGTTGAGAGATCCTCCACCACTAATGAACCCAAAGGTCCATCAGCTATCAACCTTTGAATTCTACTCAGGTTAATATGACCAAGCCTTAGATGCCAAAGATATGGTTGGTTCATCTTCGAAGGTTCTTTTCTCTTATTAGAATTAGAAGATGAGTTATAAACTTTAATTTGCATCGTGGGAGGTTTTTGGTTCATGTGTTTACAAATTTCCTATCAATGTACCTGAACAGATATTTTCCCTATTCCTTTTTATAACAACTCTGTCATTAAAAGAAATAGAATATCCATCCATAAACAATTTAGAAACCGAAATTAAATTCTTTCTAAATAAAGGTACATAAAGGGAATTTTCCATAACCAAAATTTTATTTTTCTTAAGAGATAATTAAAACTTCTCCCACTGCAATAGCCACCACCTTCATGGCATTGCCCAAGTAAATGGTAATCTCCCATTTAGCTAGTCGTCGGGTTTCCTGGAACCCCTGCAAAGTGTTGCAGACATGATTAGTGGCTCTCGTATCTACACACCAGGTGCAAGTAGATAATGCCTCTGACCATGTTTCAATGACTGGACCAAAGGATATACATTTGTTCTGGATTCGGATTGGAATAATCCTTCTTCTTATGTCCAGTCTGCTTGCAAGTGAAGTACTTTCCTTTCGGCTTCTTCACTCCTCCATAAGATTCTCCCACCACCTTTGCTCCACCTTGTTTCTCCTTCTTCTTGCCTTTCAGCTTAGAAGTAGAAACCTTATGAGCAACCATGGCTTGAGGACACTCTTGGAAGAGTGCAAACTTGTACTCCTTAGCAGTTAAGACAATATCTAGATTCTTTTCCAATCAACATTATTTGGGTACAGTAAGTTTATTTCCTTTAGTATCATAGTAAGTGGACTGAAAGTCATTTTTGAAAATCCTAAGAATCACATAGATCATTACTATAGATTTCAAATATTATTGATTCCTCAAAACAATAAAATTCCAAAATCAACCAACACCTCAAAACACTGAGAATATCGCATGCCACGCTAGTGTGGACGTATACGAATTCTACATTTGCAAGAGGAGGTTTTGCCCATTAATTTTATTATCTTGTCAACCTTACTTTTTGACAAATAAAATTAATAGTTGGTTCCTCTTTGGCCCTACAAATAAAAGCAGTGACTCCAATGGGGAGGATACTTTTTATTTGCATCTAAGTGTACACCATTACACGATACTAAGGGAATTATTTCGGATTATGTGCCTTACCGATGTGGAAGTACACATGTTCCTAGATAATTTCCTATAACCATTATTTGACCTAGTGATCCGCAAACAAACCCATCCACAGGGAGGAAGACACTCAGAGCCGACACGCAAGTTTGTTGCATCACACGTCAAATTGTAATAGAGGCCGCGGGAATTAATTAAAATATCCCTCTCCCACTTAGTAAATTGAAAATGAGGAATTTTCAAGCGCACACAACATGCATATAAAATAAATCAGCAATAAATATGGAAAAAATCAGAATTTTCCCAACTATTATGGCATTGTTCTAAATCTACCATCACCTCAAAACACCGAGAATATCGCATGCCACGATAGTGTGGATATATACGAATTCTACATTTGTAAGATGAGATTTTATCCATTAATTTTATTATCTTGTCAACCTTACTTTTTGACAAATAAAATTAATAGTTGGTTTCTTTTTGGCCCTACAAATAAAAACAGTGACTCCGATGGGGAGGATACCTTTTATTTGTATCTAAGTGTGAACCATTACACGATACTAAGGGAATTATTTCAGATTTTGTGCCTTATCGCTGTGGAAGTACACACGTTCCTAGATAATTTCCTATAACCATTATTTGACCTAGTGATCCGCAAACAAACACATCTGTAGGGAGGAAGGCATTCAGAGCCGACACACAAGTTTGTTGCATCACACGTCAAATTGTAATGGAGGGTGCGGGAATTAATTAAAATATCCCTCTCCCACTTAGTAAATTGAAAATGAGGAATTTTCAAGCACACACAACATGCATATAAAATAAATCAGCAATAAATATGGACAAAATAGAATTTTTCCAACTATTATGGCTTTGTTCTCCAATATGCATCCCGTCGTGTCGCCACCTCATCCGCTCCACCTTTTCCTGTGCACAAGTCACCAAAGAGATCCGAGCCAAGATATAGCATTTTAATTTAGATCCATCGATCCTATACTCCACAAAGGAGTGTACACACTATCTAGATCGAAAGTAAACTAAAATGATCGGCTAAACAATGCCGTATTTAATTACAAAAATTAAATACTAATCTAGCCTCGTCAACCTCGAGGATTCAAATAATATACAATCACACACAAACAATCACATACACACATATAGCTATAATAGTCGGATCTTATGCCTGCAACCAAAGAGTTAGCCTACGCACATCCTACTATTATCCGGCATACTCAATATATGATATGTGCATGAAAGTAACCGAATCCAAAACACACAAAACCGGAAACCGTGGCTCTAATACCATTTGTTGGGAATAACTCATGCTTCTCGGAGGCTCATTGGCTCCAATGTCCCCGGATTGAAATTTTCACTAATGAAAACTAATCTGGATGGGATGAGTTTCCTAAGCACAACCAATTCGTCGTCATGCTAACGACTTTAGCGATCGCTTGAACAAACTAGTTGTTCAAGCAACATAACTCTTCTAGTCGGTTAGCCGCGGAAGAGACCACGGATGGATCGCCGGTTTTTGTGTTTATCTTCGGGGTCCATGATTATACAAATACATATAAATGTAAACTAGTATAATCAACAAATACTAACATAAAGAACATAAGCTAGCATATTAATAAGAACATGCAAAGATCAATAATAAAAGTTGTAAAACTTTTATATCTCTCGATCTTCTATCGTATGTCCTAACCTCCTTGTAGACTTCGTGTGGGCGAAGATCCTCCACAAGTTGAAGCTTCCTAGATCTTCTTCAATCGAAAGAAAGAAGAACTCTCCTTCCCTTCTTGCTTGAGCCAACCACCAATCCACAAAGGATTGATGCCGCCGACCCAATGAATGGAGAGAACAAGATGGCCAACCAAGGAACCGAACTAGGGAACAATCACTAGCTCCTTTGTGCCGCCGGCCAAGAGGAAAAGAAGAAGAGAAGAGGAGAAGAGGAAATCGGTTGAGCCACGACCAAGGTAGAAGGAAGAAGAGGTAGGAGCCGGGCACACCTTAGGAAGAAGAAGAACACCTCTCCTATAGTTGACGCCCACCTTAGCTTCCAAACCCTAGCTGCCCAACCTCCTTCCTTCTAGGGTTTATTGCCGCCCACCTTAAGATAGGCAAAACCCTAACTCCCTTAGGGTTCCTTGCCGCCCACCTTAGGATTGGCAAAACCCTAATCTCCAAAACCATCCAACTTTCATCAAGTTGCCGCCCAAGCCTTAGGGTTCTATTTATAGAGTTGGGCTTAAGCCTCCTTTAAACTCCACTGTCGGATCTAGGGATTTAATCTCCACCGTCGGATCTAGGGTTTCATCCCAACCGTCGGATCTAGGGTTTCATCCCAACCGTCGGATCTAGGATTTCATCCCAACCGTCAGATCTAGGGTTTCATCCCAACCATCAGATATAGGGTTTCATCCCAACCTTCGAATCTAGGGTTTCATCCCAACCGTCGGATCTAGAGATTTAATCTCAACCGTCGGATCTAGGGTTTCATCCCAACCATCGGATCTAGGGTTTCATCCCAACCGTCGGATCTAGAGATTTAATCTCAACCGTCGGATCTAGGGTTTCATCCCATCCGTCGGATCTAGGGATTTAATCTCAACTGTCGGATCTAGAGATTTAATCTCAACCGTCGGATCTAGAGATTTAATCTCCACCGTCGGTTCTAGAGATTTGTTTTCCATCATTGGATCTAGACTTCATGAGGATTATATTAGGCTACGATAGGGACCATGAGGAGGAGTTGGATCTTGGTCACCCGATGGATCGGAAAAATACAAACTTGATCCATCAATGATGTTCCATTCCACTAGAGGATCATCATTGAATTACCTCACCAACCCCCATAAATTAATATGTGCTCCATATATTATTTGTACATCCATCTCCCCGTGTTTAAGATATCGAATGTCCGTCAATTAATTGATTTATTGACCATCAATTAATTAACATCTAACTCGTCGAGTAGTACCACTCAACCTTATCATCGTGTTGACTAAGTCAACCTGTAGGGTTTACATGATGAACCTTATGAGCTCCTCAATGGGACATCATCACCCTAATATATAGGACATGGTTTCCTCCTATAATCAACGTCACACCATGTAAATAATATCATTTCCCAACTTACCGGGCATATTGATTTAATCCATAGAAATCTCACCCTTTGGTAAATCAAAGAAATAAATACTAAGTACATGTGCCCGTTATTATATCGGGATTAAGAGCATGTACAACATAATATCCAAGGTCCGATACAATTATGTAGTTAGCAATAAATTGAATCACCTCTATGTCGGTCCTGCTCAATACACCTAAGTGTACTAGTGTAACTCTATGTTCAAGATAAAACAATACCAAGCTACACTACAACCATGCCAATGATTTGTCCAAAACCATCTTGGTTGTGAGCCTCTACTTATATTCTACAAGGGACTGATAACATGATCTTCTGTGCCACACCAAGCACCATGTTATCTACAATGTAAAATATTAGATAATATGCAAACATATAATAAATATAAAGTGCAAACAATGATCATGTGATTCTTATTTCAAAAATAAAAATGTTCATACAAAAGAGCTTGGCTTTCAGTATACATCCCAACAGTTTCTTCTTCTTTTTTCCTTTCGGCTTAGAAGTAGAAACCTTCTAAGCAACCATGGTCTAAGCCTGAGCTCTCTGATGAAAAAGTCCCTCAGTCATCTGGAGTTCTATCAGAAGCTCTGTTGGATCGAGAAGCGTCGCTAGAGGCTGGGGGGGGGGTGAATTGCGAGCGTAAAACTTCTTTTCATTCGTTTGATATACAAGCAAGCAGAGTGGAAAAATAAAAAGGAAAAGTTTATTTTTACTTGGTTCACAACTCGACGATTGCTATTCCAAGGCCCCGTGATCATTGACTGTGTATGAAAGGGCATTCCACTATAAAATCTCTTCATCGTTGAAGGTAGGAGACAACGATCACAAAACCGAAAGTACGAGGATGAGGCAACAAGCCTACCTCCCCTCGTTACGATTAAAACAAAGTATACAATAACCAAAGATATTACTTGCTGCTGCTGCCGATGAAGAAGGTGAAAGCTTGGCGTCGCATCGGCATTATGAAGGTGTTGGAACTTTGCCGTTGTAGGACCACTTAAGAATAATCTTGATTGATGTTTGGGTTGGAGTCCTCCCCTCCTTTTATAGAGTTTGTCCTTGGAATAAGTCTTCTCATCTTTTGGAACAAATCACGAAGTGGTACCATATTTTATCGCGAAGTGGTCGCGTCAAACATTATCCGTTTTGACCTAGAGCAAAAGGCTGATTCGTCACCATCAGTCGACTGTTGCCCTCCATCAGTCCACTGATGTGCATCAGTCGACTACCCAATGACCAGTAGTCGACTGCCAGCCTGGCCACTTCCATGCAGTAAGAGGTTAGCATGGAAAATGATAAATGCGATGGTTCTTTATCGTCCGATCTCAACCTAGACCTTCCACAGGAAGTCTTAGTCGGATCGCCGCCTATGGTCGTCCCCGTACAGAGGACACGACCTTACCATCTCTCACTCACATGAGCTTACCTCTGGTCCTTTATGACCTATCGCTTTGCTTCCGCTTTTCCACCTAGGTTCTTCGACTCCCACGAAGTTCCCTCGGTGTCATCGGACCACCACGGTTTCCTGACTCGGGATTCTCTGAGTGTCACTGACCTTCGGCTTAGCTTAACAATTTCTTGCACTCTTGATTCAGCTCATGAGATAACAATATGACCTTAACTTTGGATCTTTTCCATAATCAAAACATAGGTTCGATTATCTAGTGCCCCTGCACCAACAAGCTTTGCCAACGAATACAACCTCTTATTCATGTTGTAGTTTAGGCAAAACTGCTCAAAACTCCAAGGTAGACATTGGAGAATGATATTGACCTGGGTTTCCCCATCGATCTCAGCTCCAAGGACTTCCAGCTCATTCAAATGAGCCATCATCTTGAGAACTGATCCCTCACGAGTGTTCCCTCAACCATGATGGTCGTCATCAAGCTCCTCATGGCTTCCTTCCTAGCAACCCGATTCTGGTGTTTGAAAAGTTCCTTGAGATTGAGCATCATGTCATAAGCAGTAGGCATGGCTTGATGCTGATGTTGCAATACATTTGACATAGAAGCCAAAATGTAACACCACGCCATCTCATCAGCCTTTATCCACTTCTTATAACTCTCTTTCTCCTTTTCCCCAGAATCATCCATAGGCTTAGGAGAACACTCCTCGAGAAGTACATACTTGTACTCCTCAGCAGTCAAGACTATATCAAGATTCCTTTTTCAATCCACATAGTTAGGTCTAGTAAGTTTTTTTTTCTTTTAGTATCACAGCAAGTGGGTTGAAGGTCATTTTTGAAAAACCTAAGAATCACATAGATCAAAATATTAGATTTCAAAAATTTATTGATTCCTTAAATAATAAAATTTTAAAATCAACCAACACCTCAAAACACCGAGAATATCGTATGCCACGATAGTGTGGACGTATACGAATTCTACATTTGTAAGAGGAGGTTTTACCCATTAATTTTATTATCCTGTCAACCTTACTTTTTGACAAATAAAATTAATAGTTGTTTCCTATTCGACCCTACAAATAAAAGAAGTGACTCCGATGGGGAGGATACTCTTATTTGCATCTAAGTGTTCACCAGTACCTGTTACTAAGGCAATTATCTCGGATAATGTGCCTTCCGATGGGGAAGTACACACACTCCTAAATAATTTCCTATAACTATATTTGACCTAGTGATTAAAAAAACAAACTCATCCGATGGAGAGGAAGGCACTCAGAGCCGACGCACATGTTTGTTTGCATCATATGTGAAATTGTAATGGAGGCCATGGGAATTTTAAAAAAATATCCCTCTCCCACTAAGTAATTTAAAATGAGGAATTTTTTTAGCACACAACATGCATATCAAACAAGAAGCAATAAATATGAAAAATATTTTCCAACTATTATGACTTTTGTTGTCCAATATGCCTCCAATCATGTCACCATCTCGTCTGCTCCTCCATACACCATGTACAAGCCATCCGGAGATCCGAGCCGAGAAAAATTATTTTAATTTACATTCATCGATCCTATACTCCACAAAGGAGTGTACATGAAATATAGATAGAAAGTAAACTAAAATAAAAGAGTGGCTAAACAATATCGTACTTAATTACAAAAATTAAATACTAGTCTCGTCAACCCCGAGGATTCAAATAATATTACAATTACACACATCTAATCACATACACACACATATGGCCATAATAGTTGGATCTTATGCCTGCAACCAAAAAGATAGCCTATGCACATCCTACTATTATCCGACGCATATAATATATGATACGCCCATAAAAGTAACCGAATCCTAAACACACAAAACTGAAAACCGTGGCTCTGATACCACTTGTAGGGAATTTCTTCCCTCTTTGATCGCTCGTGCATGGTGATCCTATCTGTTAGTAATATATGAGAGATGTCCTAAGGCAATCGCCTTATGTATGAACCATTTATATGATAAATGAAGATTCACTATTTGAGTATACATGTTTTATGTATTTGATTGGATCTTAAACTCATTTACTCAATGTCCACGATACGATTCACAGCATGAGAGAATTTGTGATTGGATCACAACTAGTGAGTATCTCTACATGTGCAATTGTGATGTATCGGAATTATCCCTAGTCGATGAATTGATGGATTTGGACACCATCAATTCTGTCGAGACTAGCACGAGGTATACTCCTTGGTGTATCCAAGCAGCTGATTCTCACTGGCTGGAGACATTGTGATGTCGGAGTTAATCGTGGATGCTAGTTATGGTAACTAGTTCATTGGAGTGACGGTAGTAAGACTTCATATGGTTCTCATATATAGATATGTCAATGAAGTTCTTCTTGTGGCTTAAGTGCGATGTTCCTTTGACTTGCGGTATTCAAGTCATCTTGATCATGGAGACTTATGCTTTGACATCTTAAGCAAACATCTCAGGAGATGTGGACCGGATGATTGGGTATAAGTCGAAGTGATCGAAGGTGTTTGAATAGCCTATAAAGGATTCACCACTCCTTGCGAGGAGATGTATACCCATGGCCTCTCGTCGGATTGTTACTAAAGTCTTTGGCCAAAGCATTACATGTTTAGAGTAAGGTACTCTTCGATACATGTGGAGTAACTAGAATCCGTGGGGCGAGGAAATGATACTTGGGCTAGGTGTGGCGTAGTCGACCTAGTGAGGTGACACAATAGACCATGTCCTGAACCAAGTGGGTATAAGATGAGTGAAGGGAATGGGCCGCGATTCATTCATCTTGAAGGGTTTGAAATAGTTACGGATCAACCGTTGATCTTTTGGTTAATTGGGGATCATGATGTACTACTAGGTGCCACTCATGATGGTTCTATAATTAATGGTTAATTATAGGCGGCCAACATAAACCGAGAACCTATTTGGTCACACGCGCGAGTGTAATCCAAAGGATTTAAAGCGAGCTTGAGAATGGGATTCTCGGCCGAGAGAAACTATGTTTGGTTGGACCAAACATAAGCGAAGCATGAAATTGTTTGATGCAATGGAAGCGTGGATGGGCCGTGTCTTATGAAGACATAATGGATGGAACAAAATGGTTTGGTTCTAATCCAATGGATGAGAATAAACCAAAGGGTTTGGTTTATATTAAACGAATGAACCAAAGGTTGGTTCGGTTCGTTTTAACTTAAAATAAACCATCATGGTTTGGTTTATTTTAACTTATCTTAATGGAGCGGGTTAACGGGCTTTATGGATATGATCCATTAACCATTAAGAGAATTAGTTCTCTATAAAAGTGGGCTTAAGGGATTGTTAAACCCTAACTAATCCAATCATCCAAACCCTAGCCGCCCAACACATTGTTGCCGCCCGGCTTGTGTTGCCGCCTTGACCCATAGCTCCTCAACCGGCGTCGAGCGGCTTCCTTCCTCCTCGCCGGCGTCGAGCTGCTGCCGGAAGAGTTCCGGCGATCCTCCTTAGGTTTGGCATCAAGGTAAGCACTTGGCTTCCTTTGTTGGCCGGCGCCTATCTCCTCCACCAAGCTGTCCAGTTTTTCTGGACAGCTTCTTCTCCTCTCGTCGGAGCGTCGTTTGGACGACGGTTAGTGCTCCGACAGCGGCTAACATACGGGGATTTGATCTCCGGTAATCCTCTGAGTGGAGGCGAAGGATTCGTCAAGCGGTTGACGCGAATACCTCTCCGGAGAGGCGAGTTTGAGAACTCGTTTTGGATCGAATTTGGATTCGGATCGTGATCATCTCTCGATCACGCGTCGTCTTCAACCACGAGGCTAGTAACCCGTCACGGAAGGCGAAGCTCGTGACTTAGCGAAGTCATCGAGGGCTCGGCGTGGATACGGATAGAGGCGATTCTTACGAGGATCGTTCGGTTGATGCCGTTCCGCTACCGTCATACGGAAGGTATAACGTAGTTTAATTTCCTTTTATTGCAAATTTTAATTTACGGTTATGTCTACACTTGTTGTAATAGCATGCGTGTGTTGTGTGTGTTGTAATAAATAGGAGTATTTATTATTTTTAATTGCTTCCTTGTGCTCATGTTTACGAAACATGATCGAACACACACCTACCTTGGTGCGGAAACCTTGATGGTATCGAGCCGAGGTTGTGTTTAGACATAATCGTAAAATGGTTTGCGATAGTCATAATGTATTTCTGGAAATTTTCTAAATTTTGGAAATTTAGAAGTATTTATGGAAATTTTTCAATTTTGGAAAGTCTAGAAGTATTTATGGAAATCTTCCACTTTTGGAAAGTTGGAAGTATTTATGGAAATTGATATTTTCCATAAATAAAATATTTGATTAGATTCTGGAAATTTGTTTCCTAATTTAATCATGATTTGATTTGGGAAATCAAATCTTAAAATATTTTATTTCCATAAGTAGTTTTAAAGATTTAGGAAATTGGTTTCCTAAATAGATTTTCCTTAATCAAATAATTCCATGAATAAAATATGTGATTAGATTTGGAAATTTGTTTCCTAATTTAATTATGATTTGATTTGGAGAATCAAATCTTAAACATATTTTATTTCCATAAATAGTTATGACATATAAGAAATTATAAACATGACATAATTGTATGCCATGTAATTGCATTAGATGCATAACATTATGCCATGCGTGTCGTGACATGTAGATGTATGCCATGTATGCCATGCCATGTAGATAATAGTTATTTGCATGCAAAGAGGATGAGACATAAAACCCTTAATCAATATTAAAGCCTACACCTTCCATTAATATGGTTAGAACCGAGTTCATTTCTTGTTTGGGTTGTTGGACTCTCTCGAGCCCAGCTCGAACTGAATATGTTCAAACCATGGAATAGTTTAATACTAATATGGTAAGAGTCGAGAGGTCAATCGTTAGCTTTGGTTGTTGGACTCTCTCCAAGCTGGGCTAATTGGTTGAATCGCTCTAACCATATTAAAACTATGTCTGATTAATGGGTTGGCTTTAACACGGCATCGGCTTGTTGGACTCTCTCAAGGTCGATGTAAAGGGAGGTGAAGTTGGGTGCTATGCATATGATGCATACTTGTTAATGTGTTAACAACCCGATGTATGTGAACATTCAATTAGTTGATAGCACATTGTGATAGTTGCATATACGTGATATGCAATCGGTATAGATGATACCTACCGTCGTAGTTATGAATGGCTTGTTGGACTCTCTCGAGGTTGTTCATAACTATGATGGATATCAACCCATTCGGAGATGGACCTACGATCTCGAAGTGATTTTGGGGTTTTGAAATTCGAAAAATGAATGGGATTTATAAATGTATATTGATGCATTTTAAAATCATCTTTCTCATATATGCTCGTTTTGTATTTCTAAGTTAATATATTGATCATGATGTGTTTGAATTTGCGTTCCATTTTGGATTCAAATAAATTGGTGGGCGAAGCTTCATGGACTAGCTTAGAAAGCTTGAGAATTGTTCTCAAGGTTGAAAAGCTTGCAAATGTCCTCGAAGCCTCTTCCAGCCCATCCTAGTGATGATGCAACTCTGGACCAATTGTTGGCCTATCGAAACATGTGAGTGATTACGAACAAATGAGTTGCATCATGCTAGCCACGATGGAACCCAAGCTACGCATATGGATGCTCATATCGTAGTCCTTCATCTTTGTGAGTTGGTTGATGAGCAAGTGAGATTGAAAGGTTCGAAGTCTCAGCTCCTCTTCACCTCTGAGATGCTAGGAGGTTCATCGTAGTCTTGCTCGATATCTTTGAAGGCTGTGGAGCCTTACGAGAAGCATGAAGCGAGGGGGCGGTCTTTGTTAGTTGATTCCTCGAAGAAAGGTTCTAAGAGGAAGTCAAAGGAACAAGGGAAAGAAGAGAAGGCTAAGAAGGTAGAACTAGCACAAAGGAAACTTGCCATCATTATGGCAAGGAGAGCCATTCTTGAAGAAAGTGCAAGATTTATCTTGAGTCAGTGAAGAAGATAAGGCATCGGATGCCCCATCTTCTTGAAATCTTCTTTATTGATTGTCATTCTATTTCCTCGGACACTTGGGTATTTGATCTGTGGCTCACATATATGTAATGACATACATGGGCTAAGGAATAGAAGAAGACTTCGTCGAGGAGAGTCAAATTTCGTGTTGGGAATGGAGCGAGTTCTTTGCACTCGCCATCAGGCGTATTTGTTGGAAACTCCTGTAGGACTTGTCTTAGAAGCCCGGACAATTGCTTTTATGTTCCTTCGTTGATAAAGAACATCATTTCTATTTCTTGTTTAAATAGAAATGGGTTTCCATTTGACTTTAGTAACAATTGTTGTTACATAACTTTGAATGGGTTCTTTATGGAATTTGGAACTTTAAGCAATGGTGTATATCGTTGGGCGTATCCGATGACATTTGCAATATCGAGCGAGCAACAAGCATGCTCGAAAGGATAATCAAATAGACTCCTATATGTGGCATTGTCATCTTGGCCATGTAAGCAAGAAGCGCGTGTCGAATTACACGATGTGGAATTCTAGAATCGTTGAATTGGATTCATACGATACATGCGAATCATGCTTAAAAGGCAAGATGACTAAGTTACCTTTGGAAAAGGTGAGCAGTGGGAGAGTTACTAGGCCTAATACATAGTGATGTACCTGTACCTATGTCAACTCAATCTTTAGGAGGCTATAGCTACTTCATTACCTTCACCGATGATCACTCACGGTTTGGGTATGTGTTCTTGATGAAACACAAGTATGAAGCCTTTGAAAGGTTCAAAGAATTCAGAAATGAAGTAGAGAAACAACATGACAAGAGTATTAAAATACTTCGATCGGATCGAGGTGGTGAATACTTAAGTCAAGAGTTTCTTGATTATCGAAGAGACAATGGCATATTGTCTCAATGGACTCCGCCTATACACCTGACATAATGGTGTATCACGAGGCGTAGGACCTTGTTGGACATGGTCAGTCAATGATGAATCATGCGACTCTTCCCAAGTCCTTTTGGGGTTATGCACTTGAGGATTTACTTGTTAAGCAGAATGCCTACAGGTAGTCTCTACTACTCCATATGAGATATGGAATAGTAAGAAACCTCATGTATCTTACTTGAAGATATGGGGTTGTCACTGCTTATGTGAAGCGGTATGTCGGACAAATTGGATGCTAAGTCGATAAATGTCTATTTATTGGATACCCTAAGGAAACAAGGGGTTACCAATTCTATCATCTGTGGAACAAAAGGTGTTTGTTTGAGGCATCTTTGTGTTTCTAGAGAAAGAGTTTCTCTTGCAAGAAAGCGATTAGAGTGTCGTCGAGCTTGAGGAGGCTCGAGAGACTCAAATAGACATTGATGAGATACGGTGAAGCACAACGGTAAAACTCATAGTGATGAGCAATCATTTGGACCTATTGTAACACCACATCTTCGTAGATCTGGTAGAACACGCACATTCTGAGAGATATGGATTTCTCGTAAGTGAATCGAGCGGCGTGTTACTCATTGATGATGAGAGCCTACAGTTATGAAGAAGTCTTGACAAGTTGAGAAAGGGATAAGTGGCTTGATGCCATGAAGTGAAATGGATTCCATGTATGAAAACCAAGTTTGGAACTTGGTTGACCCACTGAAGGCATAAAGCCTATAGGGTGCAAGTGGGTTTTCAAGAAGAAAACCGACATGGATAGTAATGTGATTACCTATAAGGCTAGATTGGTGGCGAAAGGATATCGTCAAAAACAAGGTGTTGATTATGACGAAACCTATTCGCCTGTAGCTATGCTTAAATCCATTGGATGCTCACAGCCATAGCGGCTCATTATGATTATGAGATATGGCGGATGGATGTGAAAACGGCTTTCCTTAATGGAAACTGCTCGAGGGGATGTGTATATGATCTGACTGAGGTTTCACATCGGTTGATAAAACCAAGGTATGCAAGTGCGGCGATCCATTTATGGATTGAAGCAAGCATCGAATGGAATATCCGTTTTGATGACGATCAAAAGTTTGATTTCTCACAAAATCAGACGAACCTTGTGTGTACAAGAAGGTTAGTGGGAGTGCGATCGTGTTCTAGTATTGTATGTCGATGACATATTACTTATAGGAAGCGATGTGTCAATCTTACGATCGATTAAGGTTTGGTTATCCAAGACATTCTCCATGAAAGACCTGGGAGAAGCAACCTACATCCTTGGGATTAAGATCTATAGAGATAGATCGAAACGGTTGCTTGGTCTTTCGCAGTCTACATATATACACCGAGTGCTAAAGAGGTTTAGCATGTCGGAATCCAAGAAAGGTTTCCTACCCATCAGGCATGGGGTACACCTTTGAAGTCTATGTGTCCGCGACGAAGGCGAGAGGATTTGCATGAGTAAGATTCCCTATGCATCAAATAGGATCTATCATGTATGCTATGTTATGTCACGAGGCCCGATGTATCGTATGCTCACGAGTGTCACGGCGGATACGAATCGATCGAGAATGGATCATTGGCGGTGTTAAGACGATCCTTAAGTACTTGAGAAGAACTAAGGATGTGTTCCTAATATATGGAGAAGGGGACATGGTGATACGCGGGTATACGGATGCCAGCTCCAGACAGACAAGGATGATTCCATGTCTTAGTCTGGGTATGTATTCACCTAGAATGGAGGCGCAATAAGTTGGAAAGGTTCCAAACTTTACACTATAGCAGATTCTGCCACTAAGGCAGAATACGTTGCAGCTTTGGAAGCAGCAAAGGAAGCGGTTTGGATCAAGAAGTTCATCTATGAACTTGATGTGTTCTCATCAATGATCCAAACATGTGCTTCGCCGCTATCATCTTATCAGAGAGATCATCAGTAGGAACGAAATACAAATCGAGAAAATTCCCACTGAAAGGAACTTAGCGGATCCTTTGACTAAAGCATTACCTCAAAGTAAGTTTGAGGGTCATGTTGGTGCTTATGGTATTGGATACCGTAGCGATTGGCATTAGGCTAAGTGGGAGTCTGTTAGTAATATATGAGAGATGTCCTAAGGCAATCGCCTTATGTATGAACCATTTATATGATAAATGAAGATTCACTATTTGAGTATACATGTTTTATGTATTTGATTGGATCTTAAACTCATTTACTTAATGTCCACGATACGATTCACAGCATGAGAGAATTTGTGATTGGATCACAACTAGTGAGTATCTCTACATGTGTAATTGTGATGTATCGGAATTATCCCTAGTCGATGAATTGATGGATTTGGACACCATCTAGCACGAGGTATACTCCTTGGTGTATCCAAGCAGCTGATTCTCACTGGCTGGAGACATAGTGATGTCCGGAGTTAATCGTGGATGCTAGTTATGGTAACTAGTTCATTGGAGTGACCAGCCGTAATACTTCATATGGTTCTCTACATATATAGATATGTCAATGAAGTTCTTACTGTGGCTTAAGTGCGATGTTCCTTTGACTTGCGGTATTCAAGTCATCTTGATCATGGAGACTTATGCTTTGACATCTTAAGCAAACATCTCCGAGGAGATGTGGACCCGGGATGATTGGGTATAAGTAGTGAGTGATCGAGGTGTTTGAATAGCCTATAAAGTTCACCACTCCTTGCGAGGAGATGTATACCCATGGCCTCGTCGGATTGTTACTAAAGTCTTTGGCCAAAGCATTACATGTTTAGAGTAAGGTACTCTTGATACATGTGGAGTAACTAGAATCCGTAGGGCGAGAAATGATACTTGGGCTAGGTGTGGCGTAGTCGACCCTAGTGGGGGGACACAATAGACCATGTCCTGAACCAAGTGGGTATAAGATGAGTGAAGGGAATGGGGCACGATTCATTCGAGCTGCTGAAGGGTTTCAGAAATAGTTCTGGATCAACCGTTGATCTTTTTGGTTAAATGGGGATCATGATGTACTACTAGGTGCCACTCATGATCGTTCTATAATTAATGGTTAATTATAGACGGCCAACATAAACCGAGAACCTATTTGGTCACACGCACAACGAGTGTAATCCAAAGGATTTAAAACGAGCTTGAGAATGGGATTCTCAGACCAAGAGAAACTATGTTTGGTTGGACCAAACATAAAGCGAGCATGAAATTGTTTCAGTCGCAATGGAAGCGTGGATGGGCCATGTCTTATGAAGACATAATGGATGGACCAAAATGGTTTGGTTCTAATCCAATGGATGAGAATAAACCAAAGGGTTTGGTTTATATTAAACGAATGAACCAAAGGTTGGTTCGGTTCGTTTTAACTTAAAATAAACCATCATGGTTTGGTTTATTTTAACTTATCTTAATGGAGCGGGTTAACGGGCTTTATGGATATGATCCATTAACCATTAAGAGAATTAGTTCTCTATAAAAGTGGGCTTAAGGGATTGTTAAACCCTAACTAATCCAATCATCCAAACCCTAGCCGCCCAACACATTGTTGCCGCCCAGCTTGTGTTGCCGCCCGACCCTGTGCTCCTCAGAAGGCGGCTTCCTTCCTCCTCGCCGGCGTCGAGCTGCTGCCGGAAGAGTTCCGGCGATCCTCCTTAGGTTTGGCATCAAGGTAAGCACTTGGCTTCCTTTGTTGGCCGGCGCCTATCTCCTCCACCAAGCTGTCCAGTTTTCTGGACAGCGTCTTCTCCTCTCGTCGGAGCGTCGTTTGGACGACGGTTAGTGCTCCGACAGCGGCTAACATACCGGGGATTTGATCTCCGGTAATCCTCTGAGGTGGAGGACGAAGGATTCGTCAAACGGTTGACGAATACCTCTCCGGAGAAGCGAGTTTTGAGAACTCGTTTTGGATCCGAATTTGGATTCGGATCGTGATCATCTCTCGATCACGTCGTCTTCAACACGAGGCTAGTAACCCGTACGAAGACGAAGCTCATGACTTAGCGAAGTCATCCCGAGGAGCTCGGCGTGGATACGGATAGAGATGATTCTTACGAGGATCGTTCCGGTTGATGCCGTTCCCGCTACACGTCATACGGAAGGTATAACGTAGTTTAATTTCCTTTTATTGCAATTTTAATTTACGGTTATGTCTACACTTGTTGTAATAGCATGTGTGTGTTGTGTGTGTTGTAATAAATAGGAGTATTTATTATTTTTAATTGCTTCCGCTGTGCTCATGTTTACGAAACATGATCGAACACACACACGCCGCGGTGCCGGAAACCCAACACTATCTACGTCCCCGGATTAAAAAAATTAATCCTTGACGAAGACGGATTATCCAAGCAACCTATCCATCATCGTGCTATTCGATTAGAGTGGTCGCTTTTACAAACATGTTGTTCAAGCAACCTAACTCTTTTCCTCGATTAGCCGCGGAATAGATGATGTAGGGATCACCGATTTTTGTGTTTACCTTCAGGGTCCAAGTAAATTAGCCACATACAATCACATACAAATAGCATAGAACAAGAACGAAACTTAAACAAGAATTATTCCTCATGTTTACCTCTTGGTCTTCTATTGTATGACCTATGCTCCTCTTGAACGTTGTGTGGGCAACGATCCTCCAAGAGTTGAAGCCTCCTAGATCGCGTATCTTGCTTTCCTTGTTCGCTCCAAACAAAAGAAGATAACCAAACAATTCTTCTCCTATCTAGAGCCAACCACCAAGCCACCAACCTTGGTTGTTGCTGCCGGCCAAGGAGAGGAAGAAGGGATATGGGCGCCGGCCAAGTGCTCCAAGGAAAGAAACCCTAACACTTATTGCCACCGAACAAAGGAGAGAGAAAGGGTGGAGGTTGCTGCCAGCCAAGTGGAGAGGAAGAAGCTTGTTGTCGCTGGCCACTAGAGAGGAAGACAAGGAAACCCTAGGAAAAACCCTAATTCCTTCCGCCGCCCAAGCCTCTCAATGCCAACTCCAAACCCTAGCCTTTCCTAGAATCTTGCCACCCACTCCAAAACCCTAATCTCTCCAAAAAGATATTCCAGGCCCAAGCCTTGAAACCTTATTTATAGATTTCCCCCAAGCCTCCTTTTAATCATGTTCGTTGGATCTAGGTTTCATGAGGGTTTTAATAGGCTAAAATAGGGACCATGAGGAGGAAGTTGGATCTTGGCCACCCAATGGATTCGACCAACATAAAATCCGATCCATTACTGATAATTCATTCCACTAGAGGATTATCAATGATCTACCTCACCAACCCCCATAAATAAATATGGGATCCATATATTAATTCTACAAATGTCTCTCCGTGTTTAACATATCGAATGTCCGTCAATTAATTAATTTACTAACAATTAATTAATCAACACCTAACTCCATGAGTAGTACCACTCAACCACTTCATCATGTTGGACCAAGTCCACCTGCAAGGTTTATATGATGATCCTTATGAGCTCCTCAAGAGGACATTATCATCCTAATACATAGGACACGGTTTCCTCCTATAATCAACGACACACCATGTAAATAATATTATTTCCCAACTTACCGAGCGTATCGATTTAATCCATAAATCTCACCCATTGGTAAATCAAAGAAATAAATATTAAGTACATGTGCTCGTTATTATATCGGGATTAAGAGAATGTACACCATAATATCTGAGGTCTGATTCAATTATGTAGTCAGCAATAAATTGAATCACCTCTAAGTCGGTCCTGCTCAATACACACAAAGTGTACTAGTATAATTCTATGGTCAAGACAAACCAATACTAAATTACACTACAACCATACCAATGGTTTATCCAAAACCATCTTGGTTGTGAGCCTCTACTTATACTCTACAAGGAACTGATAACATGATCTTCTGTGTGACACCACACACCATGTTATCTACAATGTAATGTATCAGACAATATGCATAATGATAAATATGCAAACAATGATCATGTGATTCTTATTTCAAAAATAAGGATGTTCATACAAAGAATAGACTTTTCAGTATACATCCCAACATATATAGCATCGATCATCTACCTTTGCACTCTATGCTCAGCCTACTGCTCCCTTAGGTCTATGCGTAATGTATCCAGGGAGGATTGAATCCCAACATATGCATTATAAGAAGTGCTAGCACTTGCATAAGAAAAGTTGCCAACAAGCAAAAGAATGCCTAGGGGGGTCTGTTCTAAAGGGTGGTAGTGTAGTGGACTCAAAGGATCAGGAACATGTGGGATATTAGTCATGGTCCAGTTGGCTCAGTTCCTTACTGTTACTTGATCAGGATCTGGAATTGGGAGGGGAAAATGATCATAAATAATATCTACATTCATCTCTAGTGATCATTCTCATGGCCATGCATGCATCTAGATCAATCTTGAGACTATTTGGATTGACTCTAATCTATTAAGATTACACCCCAAGGGCAATACTATTTGTGTTATTAAACCTCCAACTAAGATTTATCCTGTTGAACTTTTACCTATTTTTTCCAAATGTCTAATAAAATATGAGTCAGTATCGATATTTACATTATTCATCATTGCCCATAAAAAATTTTAATTCACATTGGCGCACTATCCCTTCACTATCCCCACGTCCAAAAATGGTGTTGGTCATTAGACTATGGAGACATCTAAAGACAGAATTTGGTAGGGTAGAGGCCTTTGATCTAGAATTATAGTGTTCTATAAAATCCAAAATTTTTGCCCAAAATTTATTTTCATGAAAATTTCTATGAATTTTTTTTTCTCCAAAAGGTAGATCATAAATCGAATTGAATTCTTATAGTGTCCATTCATATTCATCTTTAAACATCCTAAATGTAATTCTCCCTTCTTCATAATTTTTCCTATTAGAATGGTAGCATCTACTAAGCTTAGGAATCTAGGGGTATCCTAGGGTAGGTGTTGGGATGTATACTGAAAGCCTAGCTCTTTTGTATGAACATCTTTTTGAAATAAGAATCACATGATCATTGTTTGCATTTTATATTTATGATATATGTGCATATTGTCTAATACTTTACATTGTAGATAACATGGTGCTTGGGTATGACACAGAAGATCATGTTATCAGTCCCTTGTAGAGTATAAGTAGAGGCTCACAACCAAGATGGTTTTGGACAAACCATTGGCATGGTTGTAGTGTAGCTTGGTATCGTTTTGTCTTGAACATAGAGTTACACTAGTACACTTAGGTGTATTGAGTAGGACCGACATAGAGGTGATTCAATTTATTGCTAACTACATAATTGAATCTGACCTCGGATATTATGTTGTACATGCTCTTAATCCCGATATAATAACGGGCACATGTACTTAGTATTCATTTCTTTGATTTACCAAAGGGTGAGATTTAGATGGATTAAATCAATATGTCCGGTAAGTTGGGAAATGATATTATTTACATGGTGTGTCGTTGATTATAGGAGGAAACCGTGTCCTATATATTAGGTTGATGATGTCCCCTTGAGGAGCTCATAAGGTTCATCATGTAAACCCTGCAGGTTGACTTAGTCAACATGATGATAAGGTTGAGTGGTACTACTCGAGGAGTTAGATGTTGATTAATTGATTGTCAGTAAATCAATTAATTGACGGACATTCGATATCTTAAACACAGGGAGATGGATGTACAAATAATATATGGAGCCCATATTAATTTATGGGAGTTGGTGAGGTAATTCAATGATGATCCTCTAGTGGAATGGAACATCATTGATGGATCAAGTTTGTGTGGTTCCTATCCATCGGGTGGCCAAGATCCAACTCCTCCTCATGGTCCCTATCGTAGCCTAATATAAACCTCATGAAGTCTAGATCCAATGATGGAAAACAAATCTCTAGAAGCGACGGTTGAGATTAAATCTCTAGATCCGACGGTTGGGATAAAACCCTAGATCCGACGGTTGATATTAAATCTCTAGAACCGACGGTTGAGATTAAATTTCTAGATCCGACGGTTGGGATAAAACCCTAGATCCGACGGTTGGGATGAAACCCTAGATCCGACGGTTGGGATGAAACCCTAGATCCGACGGTTGGGATGAAATCCTAGATCCGATGGTTGGGATGAAACCCTAGATCCGACGGTGGAGATTAAAGGAGGCCTAAACCTAACTCTATATATATGGGCTTAGGCTTGGGCGGCAAAGATGATGAGAAAAAGAAAAACCTAATTGAGATAAGGTGGCTTGGGCGGCAAGAAATAGGAGGAGGCTAGGGTTAGGGTTTGGTTCACATTGTTGGGTGGCAACAAGAAGAAGAAGCCTCTTCTTCTTCTTCCCAAAGGTGGCCGGCAACCCTTCTTCCTCCATCCTCCTAGGTTTGGCCGGCGCCCAAGCTTCTCCCTTCCTTCTATGGCTTAGGTTGGTTTTGGAAATTAGGGTTTGCCCTTCCATTAGTGGGCGGCAAGAAACCCTAGAGCTTTCCTTTCCTTGGTTGGGCGGCTAGGTTTTGGAGGGGAAACTGGGCGGCAACTATAGGAGAGGATCTCTTCTTCTTCTTCCTAGGGTGTGGCCGGCTCCTAGATCTTTTCCCTCTACCTTGGTCGGCGCTCAACCTATTCATCTTCTCCTCTTCTTTTTCTCTTGGCCGGCGGCATTAGGAGCAAGGGTTTGTCCCTTGTTCGATTCCTTAGTTGTTTCCATTTTGTTCTCTCCATTCTTGGGGCCGGCGGCATCAATTCTTTATGAATTGGTGGTTGGATCGAGAAAGAAGGAAAGGAGAGTTCTTCTTTCTTTGGATTGAAGGAGATCTAGGAGGCTTCAACTTGTGGAGGATCTTCGCCCACACGAAGTCTACAAGGAGGTTCGGACATACGTTAGAAGATCGAGAGATATAAAAGTTTTACAACTTCTATTATTGATCTTTGCATGTTCTTATTAATATGCTAGCTTATGTTCTTTATGATAGTATGTGTTGATTATACTACTTTACATTTGTATGTATTTGTATAATCATGGACCCCGAAGATAAACACAAAAACCGGCGATCCGTCCGTCGTCTCTTCCGTGGCTAACCGACTAGAAGAGTTATATTGCTTGAACAACTATTTCGTTCAAGCGATCGCTCAAGTTGTTAGCACGACGACGAATTGGTTGTGCTTAGGAAACTCATCCCATCTGGATTAGTTTTCATTAGTGAAAATTTTAATCCGGGGACTTGGGAACCAATGAGCCTCCGAAGCGATTCCTTCAAGTGGTATCAGAGCCATGGTTTCCGATTTTGTGTGTTTCGGATTCGTTTACTTTCATGCACATATCATATATTGAGTATGCCGGATAATAGTAGGATGTGCGTAGGCTAACTTTTTGGTTGCAGGCATAAGATCCGACTATTGTGGCTATATGTGTGTATGTGATTGTTTGTGTGTGATTGTATGTATATTATTTGAATCCTCGGGGTTGACGAGGCTAGATTAGTATTTAATTTTTGTAATTAAATACGGCATTATTTAGCCACTCATTTTAGTTTACTTTAGATCAAGAGATTATTTGTACACTCCTTCATGGAGAATAGGATCGATGGATGTAAATTAAAATAGTTTGTCTCGGCTCGGATCTCTTTGGTGACTTGCGCACGGGAAAAGATGGAGCGGACGAGGTGGCAACACGACGGGATGCATATTGGAGAACAATGCCATAATAGTTGAGAAAATTCAGATTTTTTTTTCCATATTTATTGCTGATTTGTTTTGTATGCATGTTGTGTGTGCTTGAAAATTCCTCATTTTCAATTTACTAAGTGGGAGAGGGATATTTTAATTAATTCCCGCGGCCTCCATTACAATTTGACATGTGATGCAACAAACTTGCGCGTCGGCTCTGAGTGCCTTCCTCCCCATCGGATGAGTTTGTTTGCGGATCACTAGGTCAAATAATGGTTATAGGAAATTATTTAGGAGCGTGTGTACTTCCACATCGGTAAGGCACATAATTCGAGATAATTCCCTTAGTATCATGTAATGGTGCACACTTAGATGCAAATAAAAAGTATCCTCCCCATCGGAGTCACTGCTTTTATTTGTAGGGCCAAAGAGGAACCAACTATTAATTTTATTTGTCAAAAAGTAAGGTTGACAAGATAATAAAATTAATGGGTAAAACCTCCTCTTACAAATGTAGAATTCGTATACGTCCACACTATCATGGCATGCAATATTCTCGTTGTTTTGATGTGTTGGTTGATTTCGAAATTTTATTGTTTGAGGAATCAATAATTTTTTGAAATCTACAGTAATGATCTATGTGATTCTTAGGATTTTCAAAATGACTTTCAGTCCACTTATTGTGATACTAAAGGAAATAAACTTACTGCACCCAAATAATGATGATTGAAAAAGAATCCCGATATTGTCTTATCTGCTGGAAAGTACATGTATGCACTATTCGAAGAGTATCCTTAATCCATGGTTGCTCAAAAAGGTTTCTACTTCTAAGCCGAAAGGTAAGAAGAAGGAGAAACATGGTGGAGCAAATGTGGTGGGAGGATCTCAGGGAGGAGTGAAGAAGCCGAAAGGCAAGTACTTCACTTACAAGCAGGATGGACATTGGAAGGAGGACTGTCCCAATCCAAAGCAGAACAAAAGTATATCCTTTGGTCTAGTCGTTGAAACATAGTTAGCGGTGTTATCTATCGGCACCTGGTGTGTAGATACGAGAGCCACTAATCATGTCTGCAATACTTTGCAGGGGTTCCAGGAAACCCGACGACTAGCTAAAGGGGAGATTACCATTTACTTGGGCAATGCCATGTAGGTGGCGGCTATTGCAGTGGGAGAAGTTTTATTTATCTCTTAAGAAAAATAAAATTTTGGTTCTGGAAAATTCCATTTATGTACCTTTATTTAGAAAGAATTTAATTTCTGTTTCTAAATTGTTTATGGATGGATATTCTATTTCTTTTAATGACAGAGTTGTTATAAAAAGGAATAGAAAAAATATCTGTTCAGGTACATTGATAGGAAATTTGTAAACACTTGAACCAAAAACCTCCCACGATGCAAATTAAAGTTTATAACTCATCTTCTAATTCTAATAAAAGAAAAGAACCTTCAAAGATGAACCAAACATATCTTTGGCATCTAAGGCTTGGTCATATTAACCTGAGTAGAATTCAAAGGTTGATAGCTGATGGACCTTTGGGTTCATTAGTGGTGGAGGATCTCCCAACCTGTGAATCTTGCTTGGAAGGTAAAATGATCGAGAGGCCTCTTTAGGCCAAGGGGTATAGAGACAAAGATGTGTTAGGAATGGTTCATTCTGATTTGTGTGGTCCTATGACTATCTAGGCAAGAGGTAGTCTCGAATATTTCGTCTCTTTCATAGACAATTATTCAAGAAAACACTATGATCTGATCGTAGTGGTGAGTACCTCTTGGGAGAGTTTAGGAATTACTTATCAGAGGTTGGGATTCAATCCCAATTGTCATCACCTGGCACACCCCAGCAGAACGGTGTAGCAGAGCGAAGGAATAGGACTCTTATGGAAATAGTTAGATCGATGATGAGTTATTATGACTTGCTAGATTCATTCTGGGGATATGTTCTAGATACGACGGTGTACATTCTGAACTTGGTTCCATCTAAATCAGTGCCTTCTACTCCCACCGAGTTGTGGACTGGGCAGAAGCCTAGTCTAATACATATTCGGATATGGGGGAGTCTAGCACATGTGCTGAAGGCTGATGCTGGTAAGTTGGAACCTCGTACAGAAGTGTGCTTTTTTGTTGGCTATCCTAGGGGAACGAAGGGTGGTTTATTTTATAGTCCTAGAGAACAGAGGGTGATCGTTACCACGAATGCCAGATTTCTAGAGGAAGACTATGTGATGAGTCACATGCCCAAGAGTAAAATTGTTCTGGAGGAGTTGAAAGGGGAAGTCACTTCTTTAGTACCACTGGTACAAGAGGATATACCACATGTCACTACATCGCGTGTCACAGAGGATACACAGGTGATACCTCGTCGTAGTGGTAGGGTTGTGAGATAGCCTCTCAGATTCATGTTCTTGGATGAATCTTTTGATTTGGTCCCTGGTGAACATGAACCTGATCCCTGGACATATGACGAGGCAATCCAAGATATAGATGCAACATCTTTGCAAAGTACAATGAATTCTGAGATTGAATCTATGGATTCAAATCAGGTCTGGGAGCTCTTTTGCATAGCAGCTCATATGGATTATGAGGTGTGGCAGATGGATGTCAAGACAGCTTTCCTTAATGGAAGTCTTGAGGAGAACATCTATATGAAGCAACCAGAGGGATTCATTGCTAAGGGCAAAGAGCATCTTGTATGTAATCTTAATCGGTCCATTTATGGATTGAAACAAGCTTCGAGGTCTTGGAACATCCGCTTTGATGAGATAAATCCAGATTTATGGATTTATTCAAAGTCCGGATGAGTCTTGTGTATACAAGAGATGTGATAGAAACGTAGTGGTATTTCTTGTACTATACGTAGATGACATTTTGGTGGTTGGCGACAACATCGAAGTCTTATCGGACGTAAGAGTATGGTTGTCCAAATAGTTTGATATGAAGGACTTGGGAAAGGTGAGACACATCCTTGGGATCAAGGTTATAAGGGATCGCAGGAAAAGGATGTGGTGCTTATCCCAAGATTCATACATAGACATGATTATGGAGCGTTTTAGCATGCAAAACTCCAAGAAGGGTTTTTTCTACCTTTCAGGCATGGAGTTCCTTTATCTAAGGAGATGTGTCCTAGATCATCTGAGAATATAGAGGAGATATAGGCAGTTCCTTATGCTTCGGCGGTAGGAAGCCTCATGTATGCGATGCTCTGTACGAGACCAGATATCTGCTTTGCCGTGGGCATGGTCAACAGATATCAGAGTAATCCAGCACAGGGATATTGGACTGCGGTAAAGCATATATTGTAGTGCCTGAGAAGGACTAGGGATTATATGCTAGTTTACCGAGCAGACCAATTACTCCCTGTGGGTTACACGGATTCTGATTTCCAATCATATAGGGACTACAGTAAGTCTACCTTGGGGTTTGTGTTTACTTTTGGAGGTGGAGCCATAGTATGGAACAGTGTCAAGAAGAAATGTGTGGCGGACTCTACCATGGAAGCTGGGTATGTGGCAGCCCCTGTGGCAGCCAAAGAAGCTGGGTGGCTCAGGAACTTCCTGATGGACTTGGATGTGATTCCTGGTTTGCCCAGAAATATCACAATTTATTGTGATAATAATGGTACTGTTGCAAACTCGAAGGAACCACAAGCCCATAAGGTAAGTAAATGCATAAAGTGCAAGTACCACATGATACGAGAAATCGTAAAGGAGGTAGAAGTTATTGTCGCCAAAATTGCATCAGAGGATGACTTGGTAGACCCTTTCACTAAGGCCCTTCTAGCGAGAGCTTTGATAGGCATGTGGAGGGAAGGGGAATCAGATGTATGGAAGTATGAGGACAGCATAGTCTTTTAGTATAAGTGGAAGATTGTTGGGATGTATACTGAAAGCCTAGGTCTTTTGTATGAACATCTTTTTGAAATAAGAATCACATGATCATTGTTTGCATTTTATATTTATGATATATGTGCATATTGTCTAATACTTTACATTGTAGATAACATGGTGCTTGGGTATGACACAGAAGATCATGTTATCAGTCCCATGTAGAGTATAAGTAGAGGCTCACAACCAAGATGGTTTTGGACAAACCATTGACATGGTTGTAGTGTAGCTTAGTATTGTTTTGTCTTGAACATAGAGTTACACTAGTACACTTAGGTGTATTGAGCAGGACCAACATAGAGGTGATTCAATTCATTGCTGACTACATAATTGAATCGGACCTCGGACATTATGTTGTACATGCTCTTAATCCCGATATAATAACGGGCACATGTACTTAGTATTTATTTCTTTGATATACCAAAGGGTGAGATTTAGATGGATTGAATCAATATGCTCGGTAAGTTGGGAAATGATATTATTTACATGGTGTGTCATTGATTATAGGAGGAAACCGTGTCCTATATATTAGGTTGATGATGTCGCCTTGAGGAGCTCATAAGGTTCATCATGTAAACCCTGCAGGTTGACTTAGTCAACATGATGATAAGGTTGAGTGGTACTACTCGAGGAGTTAGATGTTGATTAATTGATGGTCAGTAAATCAATTAATTGATGGACATTCGATATCTTAAACATGGGGAGATGGATGTACAAATAATATATGGAGCCCATATTAATTTATGGGGGTTGGTGAGGTAGTTCAATGATGATCCTCTAGTGGAATGGAACATCATTGATGGATCAAGTTTGTGTCGTTCCGATCCATCGGGTGGC
Organism: Wurfbainia villosa; assembly: GCA_025175895.1. Taxonomy (NCBI): domain Eukaryota; kingdom Viridiplantae; phylum Streptophyta; class Magnoliopsida; order Zingiberales; family Zingiberaceae; genus Wurfbainia; species Wurfbainia villosa. The sequence goes on along the minus strand of CM046004.1, from coordinate 37,100,005 downwards.
CAAGATCCAACTCCTCCTCATGGTCCCTATCATAGCCTAATATAAACCTCATGAAGTCTAGATCCAATGATGGAAAACAAATCTCTAGAAGCGACGGTTGAGATTAAATCTCTAGATCCGACGGTTGGGATAAAACCCTAGATCCGACGGTTGAGATTAAATCTCTAGAACCGACGGTTGAGATTAAATCGCTAGATCTGACGGTTGGGATAAAACCCTAGATCCGACGGTTGGGATGAAACCCTAGATCCGACGGTTGGGATGAAACCCTAGATCCGACGGTGGAAATTAAAGGAGGCCTAAACCTAATTCTATATATATGGGCTTAGGCTTGGGCGGCAAAGATGATGAGAAAAAGAAAAACCTAATTGAGATAAGGTGGCTTGGGCGGCAAGAAATAGGTGGAGGCTAGGGTTAGGGTTTGGTTCACATTGTTGAGCGGCAACAAGAAGAAGAAGCCTCTTCTTCTTCTTCCCAATGGTGGCCGGCAACCCTTCTTCCTCCTTCCTCCTTGGTTTGGCCGGCGCCCAAGCTTCTCCCTTCCTTCTATGGCTTAGGTTGGTTTTGGAAATTAGGGTTTTCCCTTCCATTAGTGGGCGGCAAGAAACCCTAGAGCTTTCCTTTCCTTGGTTGGGCGGCTTGGTTTTGGAGGGGAAAGTGGGCGGCAACTATAGGAGAGGATCTCTTCTTCTTCTTCCTAGGGTGTGGCCGGCTCCTAGATCTTTTCCCTCTACTTTGGTTAGCGCTCAACCTATTCCTCTTCTCCTCTTCTTTTTCTCTTGGCCGGCAGCATTAGGAGCATGGGTTTGTCCCTTGTTCGGTTCCTTGTTTGTTTCCATTTTGTTCTCTCCATTCTTGGGGCCGGCGGCATCAATTCTTTATGAATTGGTGGTTGGCTCAAGCAAGAAGGAAAGGAGAGTTCTTCTTTCTTTGGATTGAAGGAGATCTAGGAAGCTTCAACTTGTGGAGGATCTTCGCCCACACGAAGTCTACAAGGAGGTTAGGACATACGTTAGAAGATCGAGAGGTATAAAAGTTTTACAACTTCTATTATTTATCTTTGCATGTTCTTATTAATATGCTAGCTTATGTTCTTTATGTTAGTATGTGTTGATTATACTAGTTTACATTTGTATGTATTTGTATAATCATGGACCCCGAAGATAAATACAAAAACCGGTGATCCGTCCGTCGTCTCTTCCGCGGCTAACCGACTAGAAGAGTTGTATTGCTTGAACAACTAGTTCATTCAAGTGATCGCTCAAGTCGTTAGCACGACGACGAATAGGTTGTGCTTAGGAAACTCATCCCATCCGGATTAGTTTTCATTAGTGAAAATTTTAATCCGGGGACATGGGAACCAATGAGCCTCCGAAGCGATTCCTTCAGTAGGTTGGATATTGCATATTCATGAATTCTCACGAACCTACACTATTAATCATCCAAGTAACATCATCCCTAATTCCTAGAATTTTTATGGTATAATCATCAATATACCTAGTGCCAACAATGTTTCTTTTTGACAATCCATCGAATCTAGTTCTATGGTTAGCATTGCAAAAATTAATTCCATAGATATCATTATCTTTGTCGCGTGCTTTTCATTTGCCCTTGTCTTTTGGAAGTGGGGGTTTCTCTTTTGCCTCTTCCACTTGGTAAGATCTTCTAGGTTTTTGTTGGAGAGGAACAGAGGCGGGCATGACGAGGAGATGGGCTTGATTTTGGTGTGATTACTCTAATGACTTCATTATCATTATTCCTGCATTCTAAACAAAAAATTAAACTGAAAGGAATCAAAAATACTAGAAAGGAAATTGCAAATGCTAAAAAATAAAACTTGGGTTGCCTCCCAAGTAGCATTTATTTTAGGACATAAGTTCGACCCCTCTAACATTCTTTTAATCAGGAGGTCGAGGTCAGAGGTGGTTGCATCTCTTTCCATTCTCCATAAGTTCATTGACAGAGTATCTTTTGAATTTTGCTCGTGCTGGAACAAGATACTTTCCTGCCTTCTTATTTCACATTCCTCCATATCTTTTAAATCTTGCTCTTGGAGGAACTAGGTATTTTCTTACTTCTTTCCTCGGTTGGATATTAGATATGCTCAACTTCAAATTTTTATAAGGAGTATGTTCATGATATTCATTTTTGTCCATTTGCTATAAATAATGTAACCTGCTACAAACATTCTCAACAAAAGATTGATTAGCAGTTTCTATTATATCAAACAAAATTTCATCTTTACCAATCACCAAATAAGGTTTATCATCTATTACTACAACTTCGGCGATGGTTAAGGTAGGTTTTTCTAGATCATTGAGGTTCGAAGGTTTTTGAGTTGAAGTAATGCTCTCCTCAATCAAAATGTCAATATTAAATTCCTCAAGTTCTTCTTCATCAATATAATGCAACCTATCACAGACATCCTTAGTAAATGATTGATTAATCTCAATTATATCAAATGAAATCTCTTCATAACTAATCATTAAAGGGGTTTTATTATTGATAACTAAAGTTTCAGTGATGGCTAAGGGAAGATCTTTTGGATCTATGAGTTTCGGAGGTTTTTTAATTGAAGCAATCCACTCCATGATCAAGATATCAATGTTATTGATGGTATCTAGGAATTCCTCAAGTTTCTCTTCTTGTGATGATTGAATTGATTTACCCCCTTCGGTCATTGTGTCATCTACATCCTCATCATTCATCTGTGAAAATTGAGTATCCAACCTAGTACGTGTAGGACAATCATTGGAATTATCTGCTAGTTCTTCAAATGCTTTTATTATAGTATGATGCTATCAATTGATCTCTAGTATTTATTGTCTAAAATCCTCTTGTTGTCATTTTTGATCTACAATATAATTTTCCATCATAGTTTGTTGGTTGGATTTTGGTGTCTGACAAAATTCTGATGGTGGTAGGTAATTTTCAATTTGGTCTTGATAGAAAATTTTTTAAGGACTTTTCACATCAGAGTAATGAGGGTATGAATTTGGGTCAAGTGATAGACACTGATTTTGATTATAGGTGACATCTACTTGTTCGAAAGACGAAGGTGTAAATATAATTTGTTAATTGTCAGAGTCATGTCCCTCTTCTCCACAAGTTTTACATTAAAGGTTAACAACACTAAATCTTTGAATTTGAGCATGCTCATTTGTACATGAGAAAAATAAGGGAATGCATTAGTAATAAGGAAAAAATAACAAATAAGAAAATAAGTAAAAGATGTAAATAAAATATAAACAAAAAAAAAGAAGTAAAAATCTAGATTAATCAAAATTATAATCAAATTGATATTGATGCAGTCCCTAGCAACGATGGCAAAAATTTGATGGCTTAAATTCGCAAGCGCACGGTCATCGTCATGTAATAAAATATTGTTCCCACAAATATTGGTCAAGTAACAGATAAATGCAAGGAAAGATTATCTAAATATTAAATAATTGAGTGAAGGTTGAAGGAGAGAGGGAAAAATAGACGATCGAAACACGAGTATAGGACTAGTTTATGAAGCAATCTTACGACTTTGGTTTCGCTACTGATGGGGTAGGGGTTTACTAATCAGGATTAAGCTTTTCCCAAGTAGTATGTTCATTTTTCGAGTAGTTAAGGTGATTACCGAGCAGTATATGGGATCCCCGATCTCAGAAGGGAAGAATAGTTCAATGTTGTTTAGTGACTAAGTAGCAGGATTGATAGAGCAGTCTATGTGATTCCCGGACAGTTAGTGTATTTTCAGAGCTGTGTATTGGATCCTCGATCTCTGTAAGGAGGAATGGTACAGTATGGATAAGTGATTATGGCATGGGCAGAGTAGTTTATGTATTTCCCGAACAGTGTGAATATTGCCCGAGCAGTATGTATGATTCTTGAGCACAGTATAAGTAAGCAGGACAGTGTTGTTTAGTGATAAGTATGGTGCTATCAGAGCGGTTTATGTGTAATCTTGAGTGGTTAGTATGTTTCTCGGGCCGTGTAAGTGTTCCCCGAGTAGTATGTGATGTTCCCGATCAGTATGTATAATTCTCGAGCAATGTATTTATTCCCCGAGTAGTATGTATTATTTTCGAGTAGTCTGTGTTGTTCCCAATCAACATGTATAATTCCCAAGCGGTGTATTTGTTCTTCGAGTAGTATGTATAATTTCATAGCAGTATGTGTTGTTCCCGATCAATATGTATAATTCCCGAGCAGTCTGTGTTGTTCCCGATCAGTAAGTATAATTTTTGAGCAGTGTGTTTGTTTCCTGAGCAGTCTGTATAATTTCCGAGCAGTTTATATGTGAGTGTCGGAGGTTCTCTTTATACATGGGGAAATAAGGAGGAATGGGATGTTGGGAATGGCAGGAAGAGTTCGAGGAAGATAAATATGATTAATATAGAATATTTAATATATATTTTTTATATTTTATCTAATTAACACTTGGCAGGAAAATATAAAGCACATGAAGAATTCAAAGGAGATATTTTGAATATAAGCGGGAAAAGTGGTTACAATGACAGCTTGGCAAAGGGTATTAAAGTAAATACACTTTAAGAAGAAGGCGGGGTGAACCATCTATAAAAGGGGTAGAGTATGAAAGGATGAGTGATGGTTGTTTCTTCGCTATTCGGTACCTTAAAGATCTCCTTCTCACTTCTTCTACATTATACTTGTGATGTTGTTTTCTTCATACTCTTACTGACTAGAGCATCGGAGTGGCAGCGCCGGGCAGTCAGTCCACATCTCACGTTCCTTCTCCAAGCATCATATCTAACTTTACTTCAAAGATCCAAGGTGATTCCAAGAGCAGATCTCTCTTTATCTCATTTCTATCTTTCTTTTGTATCTGATCTAGCAATCCCCAAGAAGGGGGAGGGAGATCTCAAAAGGCCAAAGAAGTTAACAACATCTGCTACAATATCTAATATGATGTAATTGAGAGGTGTCCTAAGGTAATCGCCTTAGATGTTATTAATAAAATTCACTATTTGAGTATACATTATCTATGTATTTGATTGGATCTTAAACTCATGTACTGAAGTCCACAATATGATGCATAGCTTGAGAGAAATTATGATTGGATCACAGTTAGTGGGTATCTCATCATGTGTAAATATGCAAGTATTAATAATATCCCTAGTCGTTGAATTAATGAAATTGGACATCATCAATTCTGTGAGACTAGCACATGTTATGCTTCTTGATTTATCCAAGCATTCGATACTAACTGAATGGAAGTATAGGGATGATGAGTGTGAACATATGGATGCTAGTTATGGTAACTAGTTCATTGGAGTGACCTGCTATGAGACTTCATCTGGTTCTATATGTCATTGAAAATCTCATTGCAGCTCGAGTGCGAGCTTCCTTAGACATGAGATACTCAAGTCACCTTTATCATGGTGCCTTATACTTTGACTTTTGATGTGTGTAAATCATTCTATGTTTTCACTACTCCATATACATGCATTTTATCTCATTTCATGTGTTAGGCATGTATTTTATCATGATTTAGTTAAGTTTAGCATATTTTGGACAAAGAGACTGCTTTTGGGTGTTTTTCGTGTTAACAGGGCAAAGAAGCAGGCGTATCAAAACAACACAGGCGTGTCATCAGTGACACGCCCGTGTCAGGAGTTCCAGCCTTCAACACGCCCTGGTTCAGCAGTCGACACGCCCCGTTCAAAGTGTTGACACGACCATCGTATCAAAACAACACAGGCGTGTTATCAGTGACACGTCCGTGTCAGGAGTTCCAACGCTCAACACGCCCCAGTTCAGCCTTCGACACACCCCCAATTCAAGTGCAACACACTCGGTGGGAAGCCCGCGACATGCCTGTGCCCTCATTTGACACGGGCGTGTTGGCCTGATTCCAGATTTCTTTATCTGCGAGCAACTCGACGAAGCCGCAATCTTCGTCTCAATTAAAGGAAAATCTTTTACCTTAATTAAAGAGGAGGCCAAGGCTATAAAAGATGAGATATTCTAACCCTAAAGGGGAGGACGGCGGGTGGTCAAAAGGACGACAGAAGAAGGAGGAGAAGGAAGGAGTCGACGACAGAGGAACACACATGGCACTAAGTATCGTAATTTCTTTCTCTAGCAATTCGTCCCAGACTATGGAGTAGTGTCATGTAATCTTAGGATGGGGGAGTAGCCCTTGACAATTTATGATAGATGATGTAATCTATACTACTTGAATTATTATTTGTTTTGATTTGGTTTTGGATTCTCATTGATAAACCTAAGGAGCTAAGGGGAAGTACCTAACAGTGAACCCAAGTTCCCGAAACCCAGAACCAATTAGGGATTAACTCCTGCCAAGTAGTGGTAGTGTATCTATGATGGCTTGCGGGGGTCTCGTGACAGGTCCCCTTAGCTGATTATGGTCCCATGTGCAAACCTACCATGAAAAGGAAATTTATACTCTAAAGGAACTCTTATGGACTTAATGGATCTATCAAATCCAGTTTTTACCAAGTAACGGAGGTAAGACTTGGGAGGTTTGCGGGGGTCTCGTGATAGGTCCCCTTAAGCTGATTATGATCCCCTACACTCGAATACCGTGACAGGTAAATTGAGTTTGATAGGTACAGTTAGCGTAGACCTCGAAAGGGGCCATTGATTTACCTCAGGATAGGTTCCATCAAAACAACTCTAATAGGGGTTGGAAAGAATTAAATCACCTTATAAATCATCGACGTGGTGAAACCCATAACCTGAGATTCTCCTCAACTATTGACTTTTAGCTTGTTCTTCTCATTCGTTGTTCTTGACTGCTCAGTGTCTTTGCTTAATCCACAAATTGATTGACTAGATAACTTGGTATCACGATCATTCGGTAATTGTCCCAATCCCTGTGGGATCGATATTTTTATTACTTGACGACAACCATGCACTTGCGAAAAATAACACATCAAGTTTTTGGCGTCGTTGTCGGGGATTGGCACTCAATATTGAATTGAGCGTGATTTAGTTAATCTAGATTTCTATTTTTGTTCCTATTCTTTGTGTCTGTTCTGAATTATTATTTTGGTAGCCTTTCTTGTTGTTGCATGCACAGACTTAATAGGGAAATTCTCGATATTGATCCTGAGGTACAGAGAACATTCCTCGCTAGAAGACGATTTTAGCAACGTCAGGAAGACAATCTGACCTCCAACATGGCTGATCAGAATGAGAATAAACCTTTAAGGGATTATGCATCACCTAGTACAAGGGGATTGAGATCGAGTATTAGAAGACCCCCTATTGAAGCGAACAATTTTGAATTAAAACCGGCTCTACTATCCATGGTCCAACAACATCAATTCGGAGGAGCACCCACTGAAGATCTAAATTTGCACTTGGAAGTATTTTTGGAATTTTGCGAAACTTTAAAACTGAATGGAGCCTCAGTTGATGCAATTAGATTGTGCTTGTTTCCTTTCTCATTGCGGGACAAAGCTAGAGCCTGGCTACACTCTCTTCTAGCAGATTTCATAACTACCTGGGATCAGCTGGAGCAAAGATTTTTAGACAAGTATTTTCCACCCACCAAAACTGCAAGTCTTCGTCATCAAATTACTAATTTTGTGCAAAAGGATGGAGAAACATTATTTGAAGCATGGGACAGATTTAAGGGATTACTACAACAATGCCCTCATCATGTGCTGGAGAAGTGGCTCATTGTTCATACTTTCTACAATGGAATCTCGTATGCTACTAAAGTTTCTCTTGATTCTGCTGCAGGAGGAGCTCTTATGAACAAAACATTGGATGAAGCTTTTGAGATCATCGAGAATGTGGCAATGAATTCTCACCAATGGGCTACAGAACGAGAATATCAAACTAAAATGCCAGGTAAGTACCCTTGATCTACTCGGTGCAAAAGTCGATGCATTAACTCAAAAGCTCGATCATTTTAATGTATCAACTGTAAACTCATCTAATGTCACTTACGAGATCTGTGGTGTAACAGGACATGTAGCGATGAATTGCCAAATCCTACACGCACCATCTGCAGGAGCTGGGATTGAGCAAGTAGATGCGCTAAATAATTTTAATCAGAAGCCTAATGGTGGCAACCCTTACTCAAACATGTACAATCCCGGTTGGAGGAATCATCCCAACTTTTCGTATAGAGCCAACCAAAATTCTTCTGGACAGAACAGTTTTGGAGCACCTTCGGGATTTCACCCAGGACCCAAGTCGAGCTTAGAAAAGATGATGGAAAATTTTATTACATGTCAGGGGAAGATAAATGATGAATTTCGACAGCATATTGTATAATCAAATAGGCAACATCAAAATAATACCGAGGCAATCAAGCAATTGGGAGGAAAGGTTGATAATTTGACTAATCACACAAGAATGCTGGAAAATCAAATTTCCCAAATTGCTAGCTCAGCATCAAGGACGCCAGGCAGATTTCTTGGAAATTCAGAAGTAAACCCACCTGAGCATTGTAATTCCATAAGTTAGAGAAGTGGAAGGATTTTAGAAGGAGACAGAGCTCAACAAGCGGCCCCTGTGCTAAAGGACATGAGCGTGTCAGAGTTGGAAGAAGATAGCAACACACCTGGGATGAATAGAAAAGGAAGCCGACACACCCTGACCCAGGGCGTGTTGTTCAACACGCCTGAGGGAGAGAATGCCCACGAGCGCATGTCAGCCGACACACCCGTGTCGGGTCACTCCAGCAGCCAACACGCCCAGCCTTTGCTGAACGACACAGGCGTGTCGTATAAGGAACCAAGAACATATAAGCCCCCTATCCCGTTCCCTCAGAGGCTGATTAAGGAAAAATTGGATGAACAATTTGGTAAGTTCCTTGAGGTAATTAGGAAGCTATATATCAATATACCTTTTATAGAAGCTCTTCAACAAATGCCTACATACTCCAAGTTCTTGAAGGATATCTTAACCAATAAAAGAAAAGTCGAGGAGCATGTAACAGTGGCTCTTACTGAGGAGTGCAGTGCTTTAATTAAGAATATGGTACCTCCCAAACTAAATGATCCGGGTAGCTTTTCTATCCCTTGCATAATTAATGACTCAAATTTTGATAAGGCTTTTTGCGATTTGGGCGCCACTGTCAATCTGATACCTCTTTCCATATGCAAGAAATTGGATTTGGGAGAAATGAAACTAACTACTATGGTCTTGCAGTTAGCCGATTGCTCCATTAGATATCCTTTGGGAATCTTAGAAGATGTACCAGTGTAGGTGGGAAATTTTATTATTCCTGCCGATTTTGTAGTGCTTGACATGGATGAACACCCATGCATTCCACTCATTTTGGGGAGACCTTTCTTGGCTACTGCAGGGGCAATGATAGATGTCAAGAATCACAAACTCTCACTTGCATTTGGAAACGACAAAATTGAATTCGACCTTTCAAAAGATGTTAAACAACCTTCTGTTTTTGATGTTTGTTGTAGGATTGACAGTTTCCAGTCAATAGCACTAGAAGGAGCACCAGAACAAACTTATCTTAATAAGCTCGAAGGGGATTTTGAGGATAAAGAGCTGGAGATTTCCGACCCCAACCTAACACCACAGGTAGAACTTAAGCCTCTTCCATCGACACTCAGGTATGAATTTCGTGGCGAAAACTCTACTTATCCTGTGATCATTAATGTTAATCTGAGCTGGTTGAGGAGGAAGAGGGGCAGAGCACACTCCTCAAGCCATATCCCCAAAACTAGGGAATAACTGAGGGGTCAAGCTAATGACCTTAAACAAGCGCTTCTTGGGAGGCAACCCGAGCTATTTTCATTTTTTGTAGTCATTTTTATTTTATTTTATTTTTTATTCTATTTTTATTTTTTCAGGTTTACAGGACACGACATGTTAAACGTGCCACTGCGTGCCAAATTGACACGTCCCGCCTATGCTGAACAACACAGGTGTGTTGAGGTTACCCGAAGACAACACAGGTTGAGCGTGCTGCTGAGCACGCCCGTGTCACACATTTCTCAACTGCAGCATGCCTGGGCCGGACTGCGGCATGCCTGGGGAGTCCCGAACATGCCAATGTCTCGCTTAAACGGGTCGGGTATTTGCATAAGAGGATGCCCGACACGCCTATGTAGCAGATAGCCCTCTAAAGCCGGCCCGAGCATGCCCTAATCTTCCACTTGCGATACAAGCTTGAAGCAGCTGTCGTCGGTCTCTCTCGAGCAGCCTAGGAGCTAACCTGCTGTCTCTCCCTCCCCAACGCCATGAGTAAGCGAGTGAAGACTAGAGGAGGAGCTTCTTCCTCTTCGGCAAAGGACAAGGGAAAGAGAAAAGCTCAGGACTTGGGTAATGATCCTCCTCCGACCTCCTACCATCCATATGGAATTGTTTTTAGGGATGAGGTTATGAAGTCTAAATTTAGTAAGCTTGAAAAAAGGAAGTTAGTATCTATAAGAACTATAGACTTCTACACGTTGACCACCCTAGGGTTAAGAGATGAAATAACTTGGTTGACCAATAGGATAGGCTGGACCGAATTTATCACGCACCATCATCTTACTTACCCTAGCATCACTCTTGAATTCCTTAGCTCCTTGTCTACTGAAATACTGCAAGGAAAGGATTGTGAGGAAGGAAAAATAAAATTTAGATTAATGAACCATGAGTTTACCCTTTCTTTAAGTGATTTTAATACGATATTTGATTTTCCTAGCGGAGGGGAGACGCAAATTCATAGAAATTTTATTGATCATCAATTTTGGAGATTAATTTCTGATGACCCTCGCCCTTATGATGCATCTAGGTCTAAATCATTTAACATCCCTAATCCTACTTTTCGTTATCTCCTTAGGTTTATGGCTAATACGATCTCTGGAAGATATGATAGTGCAGGGGTGGCTAGGCAGAGTGAGTTACAGTTTTTATGGGCCATGCTAAATGAAGTTAATATTGATTCTGGAGCCCATATGATCAGACATTTAGTTAAGGTTAGTAATAGCCCATCCGGGGTTATAGTCATAGGTGGTATTATCACTAGGATTGTTGTGGCCTTAGGATGTGAATTGGATGACCTTGAATATTGTACTGCTAGCCCTAGATTGGATTTGGATGCTTGTATAAATATGAAGATGATTGAGGCATTCGACGAGGGGTATCGTTTGGTGTTAAGAAATGGAATTAAAATCCCTCTTCCAAACCCTGAGCGGATGACTGTACGTAATTCATCCAATTGGCTTTTTAGAGATGTCCAAGAACCCTTTCCTACCCCCACTGCCAATGCTCCATCACCCCCTCCTAGGGAGCCATCTCACATAGCCCCTGTGCCGTCACATTCGACTCCTGACCCCCCACGGTTTCCTACTGACAATGTTTCTGTAGGGTACTCTTCTTTTGATTTTTTTGGATTCCGATCATCATTCGAAGCTTTCAAGGTCGAGCATACCTCGCACATAGGTATGTGGGATCGGTATGCCCAAGCTACAGAGGAGCACCATCGTATGGTGATGCAGCATTAGGATAGGGCAACTGATTTTTACAGGAGAGCTGAGAGTTTTTCACTGCTGAGTCCGCCCGAAGGGAAGATGATGATAGATTTCGACAGGAGTCCCGGGAGTTTTACCAGGAGCAGCGATGTAGGTGGCCATAGGATGATGCTAGTAGCGAAGACGATGACCATTGACCACCTTGAACTATTTTGTGAGTTTCGATGCACATCCTTTACATCTTATGTTGTTTCTACTTAGATTTTTAGTTTGGTTAGCGCTATTTTGTTTGCATCTTTTCATATATCATAACATTGTATTTTTATATCATCTAGCGTAATACAACTGAACATTGGTCGGATCATGATATTCCTTTTTGCCTATTTGATAAGAACCCTATTTCACTTCTAACACGGTCTATAGGTCTGAGGTATCCAAAAAAAGATTTAAATCCCCCATATCGGACGAGTACTCGATTTTCCATTGGAGACTTGCTTGCGCAACTTGGTTACTGGAGAAACACTTTCACTAGAAGTATGATTAAAAAAAAATGAAATCTGGAATTGTTTTCAAGCATCCCTTTGAGACCAAGTAGTTACTGGGGAAACACCTAAAAGGTGCCCCTTTGAGACTAACTAGTTACTGCGGAAATGCTCTCTATAAATTCCTTTCTTTCTTTCTTCTTAGAAAGTGCTCCTTTGAGACATTTTGATGATAGGTAAGGATGATCCATGCATTAAGGCAGGTAAGTGCCTCTATGCCGAAAATAAGAATGCTCTACGATAGAAGGGATGTCAAATCCGGATTGGTGTCCAATAACTTTAGTCAAATTTTCATGTGCACTATATAGGGATCTTTCAAGCTTGGCAACTAGGAATGATTTGAAAAGATTAAGATCAGATTGTATACCTATGGATGGTGTCCACCATTCCCACAAATAAGTTGTCTTTTGAGTTTTCTTTGCTTGAGGACAAGCAAAAGTTTAGGACTAGGGGATTTTGATGTGTGTAAATAATGTTATGTTTTCACTACTCCATATACATGCATTTTTATCTCATTTCATGTCTTAGGCATGTATTTTATCATGATTTAGTTAAGTTTAGCATATTTTGGACAAAGAGACTACTTTTGGCGTTTTGTATCATGCGTAGGCCGGGCGATCAAAACAACATCCGTGTGTTATCGGCCAACTCAACACGCCCCAGTTCAGCCTTCGACACGCCCCAATTCAAGTGCAACTCGCTCGGTGGGAAGCCCGCGACACGCCTGTGCCCTCATTTGGCATGGGCGTGTTGGCCTGATTCCAGATTTCCTTTTCTGCGAGCAACTCGACGAAGCCGCGATTTTCGTCTCAATTAAAGGAAAATCTTTTGCCTTAATTAAAGAGGAGGCCAAGGCTATAAAAGAGGAGATATTCTAACCCTAAAGGGGAGGACGGCGGGTGGTCAAAAGGATGACAGAAGAAGGAGGAGAAGGAAGGAGTCGACGACAGAGGAACACAGATGGCACTAAGTATCGTAATTTCTTTCTCTAGCAATTCTTGCCAGACTATGGAGTAGTGTCTTGTAATCTTAGGATGGGGGAGTAGCCCTTGACAATTTATGATGGATGATGTAATCTATACTACTTGAATTATTGTTTATTTTGATCTGGTTTTTGGATTCTTATTGATAAACCTAAGGAGCTAAGGGAAAGTACCTAACAGTGAACCCAAGTTCCCGAAACCCAGAACCAATTAGGGATTAACTCCTACCATGTAGCGGTAGTGTATCTATGAGGGCTTGCGGGGGTCTCGTGACAGGTCCCCTTAGCTGATTATGGTTTCGTGTGCAAACCTACCGTGAAAACAAAATTTAGACTTTAAAGGAACTCTTATGGACTTAATGGATCTATCAAATCCAGTTTTTACCAAGTAACGGAGGTAAGACTAGGGAGGTTTGTGGGGGTCTCGTGACAGGTCCCCTTAGCTGATTATGATGCCTTACGCTCGAATACCATGACAGGTAAATTGATTTTGATAGGTATAGTTAGCGTAGACCTCGAAAGGGGCCATTGATTTACCTTAGGATAGGTTCCATCAAAACAACTCTAATAGGGGTAGGAAAGAATTAAATCACCTTATAAATCGTCGACGTGGTGAAACCCATATCCTGAGATTCTCCTCAACTATTGACTTTTAGCTCGTTCTTCTCATTCGTTGTTCTTGACTGCTCAGTGTCTTTGCTTAATCCACAAATTGATTGACTAGATAACTTGGTAACACGATCATTCGGTAATTGTCCCAATCCCTGTGGGATCGATATTTTTATTACTTGACGACAACCGTGCACTTGCGGAAAATAACACATCAACTTCTTTGCTGCCATCTCCAAAATAGGTGTAACTTTGGGATGATTGGGTATAAGCCAAAGTGATTAAAGGTGTTTGATTAGCCCACGAAGGATTCATCACACCTAATAAAAGAGAAGTATACCCTAGGCCTCTTTGCAGGATTGTTATTCAGAAGTCTCTGGCTAGATCAAACAAGTTAAGAAGATGGTCCTCTTGGGAACATGTAGGAGTAACTTGAATCCATAGGGTAAGTAAACAAACTTGGGCTACGTGTGACGTAGTCAGCCTAATGGGGATGAACACATAGACCATGTCCTTAACCAAGTGGGTATAGGATGAGTGAGAGTAAGAAGGCATGAACAACTGAAGTTGTTAAAGTGTTCAGAAATGTTCTGGTGTCGATTTAGACTTTTCGATCAATTGGAGGATCATGATGCACTACTAGGTACCACTCATGATCTATTTATAATTAAGGGGTTAATTATGAATAACTAACATAACTGGAATCCTATTGGGTCACACACACTATGGGTGATCTCGAGATATAAAACAAGTCTGAGAATGTGATTCTTGATGAAAGAGGATATATCTGGTTGGTCCAGGGTAAGAGTGTGCGAAATGGATGCTATGGAACCTCCTATGGCCTTGTCAAACTTAACACGACCATATTGCACCTAAATGAACTCAAACGTACCATACAGAGCCTCATATGGACATGCCAATGCAGGCACGGGTTGTGCCTGGCTCTAGCCAAAAATGGCCAAAGCCTGGATTATGCCTAGAAGGACACACGGTTGGCTATGTGTATTGGCATGACCGTGCCTTTTAGCACGGCTGGGCATGTGTAAGACATGCAGTTGTGTCGTGGCTCTACCATTTTTTGAGATTTCTCTTTTTGAAATTTCTTAGGTTGTTCTTATCTTAATTTTTAGATAATTATGATGAGATAGGTTCCGTTTAAGTCTCCTAAGATTCCCTAATCAAGAGATCTATAAATAGATCCCTTGATAATCTTTGTAGGAGGTGTTCTAATCTCTTAGTTTTCTTCCATGGTATCTATCTTCCTCTCTCTTATTCTCTTGTTTCTGTCGGTTGGCTAGCACCAATCGAAGACAAAGGCTTGCTGCTCTAGGAGTTGTCTCAAGTGATCCCATATGGATACTTATAGAGGCAAGGCTCATTAGTCTTGATGTAATTGAGAGGTGTCCTAAGGAAATTGCCTTAGAAGTTATTAATAAAATTCACTATTTGAGTATAAATTCTTTGTGTATTTGATTGGATCTTAAACTCATGTACTGAAGTCCACAATATGATGTATGAAATGAAGAAATTGTGATTGGATCAGAATTAGTGGGTATATTATCATGTGTAATCTTGTAAGTATTGAAACTATCTATAGTAAATGAATTGATGAGATTGGACATCATCAAATATGTGAGACTAGCTCATGTTATGCTCCTTAGTTTATTCAAGCATTCGGTACTCACTGAATGAAAGCATAGAGAAGCTGAGAGTGAATTGTATAGGACAAGATGTCGCGCTAGAGGGGGGTGAATAACATTTCTTGTTCTTTTGATGGAAATTGATCGTGCTTCTCTACAATTAGGTTAGTATGCAGCGGAAATAGAAAGTACAATATGAATACAAGAATGAATACACAAGAATATAATCAACACATGAGGCACACGATGTAACACGATTCAGAACTCTAGTTCCTACTCCACGGAGCGAGCTCGATAATGAGCTCTAGTGATGTACACACTACTAATCAAAAAACTCCTTCTCGGTGGCACACCAGAGGTGGAGAAACCACGTAGAAAGGATTACAAAAGTAATACAAAAGAAACAAGCAAATACACATACAATAATGACCTTCAAGTAAACAAGAACTTTACAACAATTGCTTTGAACACTTGCTTATTGATTGCTTTGGTTTGCTCTTAAAGGTCTGGAAAGCAGCAACAATTCCCCTTACAAATCTTCCCAAAAATTGTTGTAAAATTTTCCTTCTTGAGCTACATTTATAACCTAAATCAAGCTGATTTCATGCCTAGCAATCAACTGCCCATACCTATCAATCGATTGCTCCTGTGGTCATTTTGAGATAACAGCTTGATCCATGCAGGAAAAACTCCAATGGATACCCCACCAGTCGACTATCAAACTCTTGCAGTTGACTGCTACTCCATCAATCGACTGCCCAGTCGACTATGGAAGTTTCTGTGCTCGTGTCGTCGATCAGCAGTCGACTGCCCTCCATGGAAGTCAATTGATAGAGGCCAGTCGAGGGCCCAAAGTTCATAGTCGACTGCAAAGGTCACACGATCGTAGTTGAATGCCAGTCGACTCCCGACTAGTCAATTGGTCATAATCCCAATCGACTGCTCATAGTCGACTTAGCTACCAAGTGTTAAAATACTTGACCAGTCGACTGATAAACCTCAACCATGAGGTTTAACCCTTAGTATGATGCCCTTATACTTGCTAGACTATCCTTACCTTAGCCCTATGACTTCTAACTACTTCCATCAGCCTCACACCTATCAGATTCCTCCAAGTCATCCATGACTTGTTCATCCATACGTTAGCCTTCAGGTGCTTCCATCAGCTATTGTTATGCTAACAGGGTCTACACCGCCAAGGCACATTTGGGCTTATGCTACCAAGACACACGCTTGGACTTTACGCTACCAAACATTCGACTTATGCTGCCAATACTACCGCTCGGACTCTACGCTACCAAAATCACATCCTTGGACTTTCCCTTGCCAACTCCATATTGGACTTTCCAAATGCCAAGGCCTATGCTTGGTCTTTCCAATTGCCAAGTACCTATGCTTGGACTTTACCAATGCCAAGCCCATGCTTGGACTTTCTAATTACCAAGACTCATGCTTGGACATTCCATTGACCCAAGCTTGGATTTTCCTTACCAAGTACCCATGACTTGGACTTTCCCTTACCAAGACCCAAGCTTGGACTTTCCATGCCTAGTACCACAGACTTGGACTTTCCATTAACAAACTTTTAACAAATATCAAAATACTACTACTTGAGTCAAACTCGAGTATGGTCAATCGTGACCTTGGTCGATTGCATCAATAATCTTTCCCTTTTTGATGTTTGACAAAATCCACAAAAACCTTAAACCACAAAACCTTTGAGTTAGGTCACCTAACTCAATCCTCCCAATTCTCCCAATTGGGAATTTTCAAAATTTCCCCCTTTTTGAAATACATCAAAAAGACTCTCCCTAAGGGTATCAATGTATCATATCCCAATGAGATATTACAATCTCCCCCTTGGTCCAAAAATATCTAGGATGCCTTCACTCTTCTTAGTGATAAGTCTCATATCACTAAATGAGAGGCAAACCTCACTTTTTCAAATTCTCCCCCTTTGAGGAAAAATATATCCATCATCCCATGATGGATAACCTCCCCCTAAAAACTTTCTCCCCCTTGACAATTGCATCAACAATGTCCTTGGAGAGTCTCTAAACCTTTAGGAATACTAAACAATCAAAATTAAGAGCAAAAGTTCAAACTTGAACTTTCACACACCTTAAAATTGATACATCACCCAAAACAACTCTCCTAATTTATATCCAATGGATTTTCACCCTTCTAATGCTTTCCAAAGCATATCCTAGGGTTAGGAAGTGTTAGGGTAGCCTAATGTAACTAAAATTTGCCTAAACAAACCTTGTTTACCCGAAATCAGTCCTGGCAGTCGACTGCCATAAGTGATAGTCGATTGATTTCTGCAAATGCAGAAATGAGTTTCAAAAATTGAAATTCAGAAAATCATAAGAAATTATACATAATTCACAAAATCATGAAAATTCATATGTAAAATACTTATATCTATCATTATGGGTGAATAATATTTTAAAAATAAAATACCCATAAAATAGTGTGATTGATACAAAGTTCAAAAACAAAGATAACTTCAATGTTTTGAGCCTACTTTGTATCAACTTCATCAATGGTGACTCTTATCAAAAGATAGAATACACCAAGATTTTTCAAAATGACTTTGAAATGATTTTAAAACCTTATATTGGACCATAATCTATGGGCTCAATGCACATGACTTAGGTTAGATTTATATACTTGCTTTACTTTTATTTTACTGTATTTACTTCAATTTTAGATTTTCCATATCTAGAATTAGTTTTAATTTTAGCAGTAGTTCTACATTTTCTTTTTATCTCTTCTTCATTTGATTTAGGTAGCTAGATTTGTTTATTTCTAGTTTCTGAGCATTAGGCAATACTCCTAATTTTGTGGCTCGGTTCTTTCTATGCTTAGACGCCTATGATCGGAAGGCTTGATTCTGATTGGTCTAGAAATCGAACGAATCTACCATCGTCGGAGAGGTGAACAGAAGAGGATTGAGGACCAAGCTGCATCCGTGGAAAATGTAGGTAGCCAACCTTTGCAAGAGTATGCAACTCCTAGTGCTAGAGGATTTAGGCCGAGTATAGCTGGACCGTCCATTTCGACAAACAACTTTGAGTTGAAACCAACACTCATGCACATGGTATGTCAGAGTCAATTCGGGGGAGCTGCGACTGAAGACCCGAACTGGCACCTGGAGAAATTTGTAGAAATCTGCTCGACAATGAAGATCAATGGAGCCCTACCAATGCGATCCGCCTGAGCCAATTCCCTTTCTCATTGCGGGATAAGGCTAAGGCATGGCTTCACTCCCTGCCATCGGGAATCATTACTACATGGGAGCAGTGTGAGCAGTAAGTTTTGAACAAGTACTTCCTACCAAGCAAGACTGCTCACATGCACCATCTAATCACGAGCTTTTGTCAGAAAGAAGGGGAGTCCCTATTTGAATCCTGGGATCGCTACAAGGGGCTACTCTACCAATGCCCCCACCATCGATTGGAAAGGTAGCTGGTGATCCACAATGAGATCACCTACACCATAAAGATGTCGCTCGATTCTACTGCAGGAGGAGAACTATTGAACAAGACTATCGAGGAAGCGGAAGAGCTGATAAAAGAGGTGGCCCATAACCACCATCAATGGGCTTCTAAACGTAGTCACCCAGCTCTTGCACCGGGACGATATACTATCAACTCCGTGGACCACCTAGCAGCGAGGATGGATGCGCTTAGCAGACGGTTCGACTCTTTAAATCCTGTATCAGCATGTGCGGCCAATGACTTTAAAGTAGGAACAGTAGAATATCTAGTGGACTAATATATAGGGCAGGGTGGCTTAGAAGAGCATCTTGAGCATGTCGATGCAGTTGGGGATTATAATCAAAGGCCCAACAACTCGTACTCCGGTACTTACAATCCAAGATGAAGGAATCAACCGAATTTTTCCTATTGGAATAACTCGGGTAACTTCCAACCATCAGGAGGGTATGGGCAACAACAGGGCAATGAGAAGCAACAACCACAGATGTCTAGGATAGAATTGATGATGGAAGACTTCATTGCTACCCAAACAAAGGCCAATGAAGAATTTCAACGACAACATCAGAAGAAAGAAGAGTCACTTATGGATTTGAAGTCCACTATTGATGGTCTTGCAAGTCACATGAGGATGTTGAAAACACAAGTGGCCCAGATAGCCCAAACCATGTCGCAACCTATGAATAGTTCTCTGTCATTACCCGAGCTGAGTCAAGTCAAGGAAGAGGGAGTGTGCAGTGAGAGAGTAGCACAGAGAAATAAATTCGCCAAGGGGTGTGCAATCATGATTTCCACCCTACCCGACTAAGCTGGAATTGAAGATAAGATTCCACCACAGCTTGAGGACCCTGGTGAATTTGTTATACCCTGTCGATTTATGGGGAGAGCTTCGATGAAGCATTGTGTGATTTAGAGTCATCAATTAGCATGATGCCCTACACACTCTATCTAAAGATGGGACTGAATGAGATCCAACCAGTGAATCTTGGTATTCATATGGGGGATGACTCAATCAAGGAAACCGTCGACATGCTAGCACATGTTCTTGTGGTCATTGAGAACTTTGTTATACATACAAATTTTATTATACTCGACACAGGATCAAATCCACAGAGTCCCATCATCTTGGGAAGACCCTTTCTAGCGACTACCGGAGCATGCATAAATATAAAGGTGCATAAGATCTCCTTGGAGGTAGACGGGGAGATCATCCTTTTAAATTTGTCAGAGTGTAGAACTCCCTTCTTAGACGGCTACACTTTTAGCAAGGTAAAGTCGAGCCCACCAGATATCAACACCGAGATGGATGAATGGAGGTTCACAGAGCCTCTAGAGCCAAGTTGAAGATAATGGAGTGTGGTCGAGTAAAAGACCTAAAACAAAGTGCTTCTTGGGAGGCAACCCAAGTTTAATTTAATATGTTTTTAATCATTTTGCATTCATGTGTATAATTTAGACTTTGATTTATTGTCGCTTATGTTCTTTACAAATAGCTTATGATTACGGAAAACCTGCTTGGAAGAACCAAAGATCATTTTTAGCCCACCTAGTCCATGTCGACATTAGCCTCCACCTGCACCGCCACCTTTTTCTACTTTTGAGAAGGATACAGGTACATCTGCCTATGATTTTTTGGAGTTCCGATTGCGCCTCGACGATATATATACCGAGCAGCAGACGTAGGGGCAACGATGGGAGGAGTAGAGTGCCTACACGCAGGCAAAGTTTCAGGGCTTCTGGGAGCACTTCCAGCAGGCCGAGGGGGTCTATGACGAGGCCCGTATCTACTTTTAGGAGGAGGCCACCCATCGCCAGGAGATGTGGTAGCACGTGTGTACCTAACAGGCACAGTGGGCTAGGGAGGTGGAGCACCGAGCCACAGCTTCATCCACTGGCTCTTAGATCATCCACATTTACATGTGGAATCAACGACTCAACACCAGATTCTCCAAAGATCCCAAGATGCTGAGGCTACCAGACTTTCCACCTTGTCCACCATACTAGAGGTATGCTTCGCTTAAGTCTGAGGGGGACCCCAAGTTTTGATTTATTTTGTTTCTAGCAGTAGTTTATTTCTTGATATTTGCATTTTGGTTAGCATTTATTTGTTCATGAATAAGTTGTTTAGTTGCTTTCACCACTAAATTTTTGTTATCTATAAAGTTTCTTCAGTAGTATTTCTAAAATTTGTTCATGAGTTGTTTCCATGAGTAGCTTAACTTCATTTACCTCGTGGTATTTTATTTTATTTGCTCTAATGAATGTTCTAGACTTACACTAGTTAGCTTTTATTTTTACATCTACACATGACGAACATTCTGAAAGAGAAAATCTAGTACGTACCTAGTTATGATTCATCTCAGAAGTCTAGTACTTTGGAATCCATACGTGACTCTAGATTTAGCATTTTAGTTACTACAGATGCTCAGATTGTGGAATCTTATTCGGAAAAATCAAAATCCTAAGAGAGAGAGAAAAGAAAGAAAGAAAAAAAAATGGAATAAGAAAAGACAAAAAAAAAAAAGAGAGTAAGAATAAAAAAAGATTATGAGCGATAAAAAAATAGTTGTCGTGGGTGGAAATGGTTAGGTGCCCCTTTGATACCAAGTTAGGTTACTGGGGAAACACCTACCAATTTCTCTCAATATCGAGCATGCCTTTGAGACTTTGTGTTGGATCTAGGGAACGACCCTCACATTGGGTAGGTAAGTGCCTTAGAGTCGGAGACCTTATGAAATCTATAGGATGACGACTTAACTTACCATGGAACGAGTATCCCCTAAGAAGATTCGCTTGGCACATGCACGAGGAGTTAACTTAGTGAATTTTTAGAACACATCTATTTTTCTTTGATTGAAAATGCCACTTGATAAATCTAGTTAACATGCTAAGAATGGAACGATAGCTTTTTAAAATTTCCTAACACTGAGATTTGTTTGAGAACAAGCAAAGATCTAAGTCTGGGGGAATTAATGTGAGAAAAACATATAGGGTTTTAGGAGTAGTTTTCGCTAACATCTCATTTCATTTTATGTTTGTTTCATGCATATTTTACTTTGTTTTGCATTGCATTTCCTGTTTTCTTGTTCGGAGATATTCTCTTTGTACTTTTGTGTGAAGAATAGCATTTCATGGGGAAAATGGCGTACTTTCGGAGCAAAAAAGACCATTTGGCAGCTGGATGCTATAGGGCACACGACCAGGGCATATGGCTACACACGGACATGTCCGAAGCTTGAGACTGGCCACTACAGGGCCACACATGGCCTTGCCATGTGAAAACACATGACAGTGGGGCGACCCAGCATTTTGGCGTGATTAGGTCTTTTTCCGGATTTCGTGAAGAGTCAACCTCATGTCTATATAAAAGAAAGCCACGCCCAAACCCTAGGGGGAGGCATGACGGCTGGGACAACACTCTGAAGCCCTAAAAAGCTTCGAAAACTCGTAATGTGGAGGATGGAAGCCGCTCAAGATCCATGTTCTACACCTCAATGCCAGAAAGAAGAGCCTCAACGCATTGTAATCTATATTCTATCCATATTTTATCTTGTATATATGAATTCGACAATGCCTTGTCATTCTTTTCTCGCATTCATGGAGTAGATTCTCTGATTCTAGGACTAGGGAGTAGTTTGTGTTGAGTTAGAACATGTTGGTTCCAATATCTTTTCGTTTTTGAATCTATATTTGCAATTGGTGTTTTGTTTAGATCTATAGCTATTGTTTTGGTTTTCTAGTCACTGTGCTTAGCCGATACGAGGGGTGACATCCCTCGTATCAATGAATTTGGGGAATTTATAGAGGAACCCGGGGGTTGTCCTCATCGCCAGCAATTGTGGGTAGAAGGATGCGATAAAGTAGAAAACGTGCCCCAATTTTGACTCGTCATAGGGATTGATTCGGCATCCTTGTACTGACTATCCCATCCTAAAGCCAGGGGTTGACCTGGTATGGCAGATGTGGCTTCCGATAGATGCGAAGGCTCATCGGGGGAGTGTATGATGTCCTTTCCACATGACCGTAGCTAGAAACCTAGACAAAACCCAATTGACAACGTGTTTTGCGACACACAAACGAAACCAAAATCCTATAATCCATCCAAAGACTCGTAGAATCCCTTCTCTTCCTCCGTGTGACACCGTACTAGAGTTAGGACCATCGACAAACCTCTAAACCACAACCATTAGAATCATTTTCCAAATAATAACGTCCACCAAATAGATCGGTACTCGAATCTCAGTCCTTGTGGGATCGATAAATCTTTATTATTTGATGACACCTGTGCACTTGTGGGCATTGAGCGTGAGCGCGTGCTTCGAGTCCTCGACGATCTTCGTCATGAGATTTGAGTCGCGTTCGTGTGCATCATTCATCTTGATGCAAAAACTATGCACCTTGAACTTAACTCATTTTCCTAACATCTCACATGTGCATATAGCGTATCAATACACACACATTTCAATTTGATGTGAGATGTGGGTTTTGGTTAAGGGAATTGCTTATGCGCTTCAGTTGCTTGTGCATGGCGATCCTATTACACATCTCCGAATTAAAATTTTATTAATCAAAACTAATCAGGATGGAGATGGATTACCCAATAACCCGATTCATCATTGTGCTATTTGATTTGAGTAGTCGCTTGAACAAACTTGTTGTTCAAGCAACCTTACTCTTTTCCTCGATTAGCCGTGGAATAGATGATGAATGGATCGTCGATTTTTGTGTTTATCATCGGGGTCAATGTTAATCAATAACATACAAAATACAAAAGAACTAGAATCAAAATTAAACAAGATTATACCTCTTGTTTTACCTCTTGATATTCTATTGCATTCCTATCCTCTTCTTGGACGTCGTGTAAGCGACGATCTTCCAAGAATCGAAGCCTCCTAGATCGTGTGTCTTCCCTTCCTTGCTCGCTCCGAACAAGGGAAGAAAAAACTCCCTTCTTCTCCTTGCTTGTGCCGACCACCAACCACAAAGCTTGGTTTCCACCGGCCCTAAGGAGAGGGAGAGGATGTGCCGGCCAAAACAAAGGAAGAAGGCACCCTATCCTTTGTTGTCGCCGGCCCTAGGAGAGGTGGAAGAGGCACTGGCCAAATCCCAATGAAGAAGGTATGTTGCCGCTGGCCCATGGAGAAGGAGAGGAGGTACCGACCAAGAGAGGAAGAAGATGCAAAACCCTAGCCACCTCTTGTTGCCACCCAAGCCTCTCCAATGCAAACCCTAGCACAACTTCTATTTCGCCCCAGGCTCTCCACATCCTTATATAGATCTAGGCTTCATAAGGTATTTATAATAGGCTACAATAGGAACCATGAAGAGGAGTTGGATCATGGCCACCCAATGGATCTGAACCACATATAACCCAATCCATTAATGATGATCCATTCCACTAGAGGATCATTATTGATCTACCTAACCAACCACAATAATTAAATATGGGTTCCACATATTATTTGTACAAAATATCTCCCTGTGTTTAAGATATCGAATGTCCATTAATTAATTAAATTACTAACAATTTAATTAATTAATATCTAACTCCATGAGTAGTACCACTCATCCTTATCATCATGTTGGACCAAGTCTACCTGCAAAATTTACATGATGAATTTTATAAGGTCTTCAAGGGGTCATCATCATCCTAATATATAGGACACGGTTTCCTCCTATAATCAACCACACATCATGTAAATAATATTATTTTCCAAGTTACCAGGCCTATTGATTTAACACATAAATCTCGCCCATTGGTAAATTAAAGAAATAAATACTAAGTACATGTCCCGTTATTATATCGGGATTAAGAGCATGTACACCATAATATCTGAGGTCTGATTCAATTATATAATCAGTATAAATTGAATCACCTCTGGATCGGTCCTGCTCAATACACACAAAGTGTACTAGTGTAATTCTATGGTCAAGATAAACCAATACCAAATTACATTACAACCATGCCAATGCTTTGTCCAAAACAATCTTGGTTGTGAGCCTCTACTTTTACTCTATAAGGAACTGATAACATGATCTTCTATTTGACACCACATACCATATTATATAGAATGTAATGTATTAGAGAATATGCATAAATAAATATAAAATGCAAACAATGATCATGTGATTCTTATTTCAAAAAGAAGATGGTCATACAAAGGCTAAGCTTTTAGTATACATCCCAACAATCTCCCACTTATACTAAAAGACTATGCTACGATCAATCTGCCATACATCTTGTTGGATCAAGCGGATCGCTAGAGGGGGGGGTGAATAGCGATAAAACTTTTTGTATGAATTCGTTCGAGTAGACAATTTAAACGCAACGGAAGATAAATGATAAATAAAAGAGACAAGTGGATTTTTTACTTGGTTCATAGCCTTTGGCTACTACTCCAAGGCCTTAGTGGTCCTTGACCATGCACGGAGGGCAAAACACTAAACGAACTCCTCCTTGTTGGAGGTAGGAGTTGATCGAATACAAGAAATCACAAAGCTTTAGGTAGAGGGACATTCCCCCTCTCCTCGTTACGATAAAAACTCCGAGACAATAATATGAAAAGTATAAAATGAATTGAAGCTTATAACGACAAAAAATATAACAACTTAAACCTAGAGTGTCAGAGAAGTAGCACTTCATTGTCAAAGAGTTGCAACATTGCAGAGGCTTTTGGAAACTTAGAATTGATGATAAAACCCTAGGAGAGGCCCTCCTTTTATAGCCTTTGAGCTCCTTCTCGAGAGGAACTTCAGCCAATGAGATTTGAGCACCAATCACCTTGAAATGAGGTGATAAGCGCGATCCTTGACCATCGCATCGATAGCCATCATCAGGTAGTCGATGATGGACAGTCCTCTGATCGATGCTAGCTACAAGTCAAAGTTATCTTAACAAAAACATTATTTCGATGGTCGCCGATCGTCCGATCTCGACCTAGACCATTTATAGGATGTCTTTGCTTGGATCTACGCTTAAGATCATCCCTGTAAGGAGGATACAACCTCTCTTACTCTCACACACACACGAGCTTACCTCGATACTTACTGTGTCGCTTTAGCTTCCGGCCTTCCACTCGATTCCTTTGGCTCCCTCCGAAGTCACTCGAGTGTCGCCCGACCACCACGGCTTCCTCCGGGTGTCGCTAGCCTTTAACTCCAGCTTTAGCACTTTTCTGCACACTCAATTTAGCTCATAAGATAATAATATGAGCTTAACTTTGTATCGTTTGCTATAATCAAAACTCAGATTCGACTCAGGTGCCTACTGCACCAACAATCTCGCCCTTTTTGATCTATGGCAAACCAACATACAAAGTTACGAAAATAATATGCATGAAGAAAAAAAACAATATGCTTGAGAAACAGGAATAAAGATTAAGTAGGAGTAGTAAGAATTTTCTTCAAGTACTCCCCCTTGAGGAAACCTCCCCCTTGACCGAGGATGAGTCTTGAAAGAAGACCTTAATCCTCCCCCTTGATGGTTGCTATTTAGGAAGAGTTTAAGTAATTAACATTACTCAAAGTTGGCCATATTAAAACATTTAAGTTAAGAGGACTTCTTAACATGGCCCTTTCTCCCCCTTTCTTAAGTAAAGCATTAACATTTGGCCATAGTATTAAAAATAAGTTTAAGTTACGAATTCTCTTAACTTGGCCTTTATTGCTTTTTGTTAACTCAAACAAGTTAACTTCTGGCCATGTGAATAAGTATGAAGTGAGTTAAGTTATAAAAAATTTAAAAATTTATTGTGATCCCTTAACTTGGCCTTTTTCTCCCCCTTTTGCCATATATCGAAAAGAGTGGGGGTGTTTGAAAATAATATAGGTATTAAATTTAAAGACCAAGCATGTTCCACATTATTTTAAATATAATATATTGAAAATAAGCTCATCTATAAAATGTTCGACTCTTATTTCACTTGATTCATATGAAAGATCAACAAGTATTGGTCAGAGTCAGTTAATTTATATGATTATACTCCATGGTTCATGGCGATGCACTAGCTCTACATCTGGAACCAGGAGTAAGTCCTAACATCTCACGCCCATATACATGGCTAAGTGTTAGTGCTTATAAGCTCCACATATCTCCACAATGGCATGATATTGTCCACTTTGGGTCTAAGCCCTCATGGTTTTATTTTTGGGCTTTACCCAAAAGGCCTCACACCAATGGAGATATCTTTTTTCTTATAAGCACATGATCTTTTCCATGTCTTACCAATGTGGGACTTTGATTGTATTCCTCATACTCCCAACAATCCCCCCCTCAAACGAAGGACCACATTGGGCCCCCCCTCAAGCCTATCCCTCCTCGAAGGATTTTCTCTGCTTGATGTCCGATCTTCAACCCACCAGAACGTCCTGCCAGTTGTTCGGTCCCCCCGACCCAACTAGACTTCCTTCCTGATGTCTGGTTCTCTTGATCCGGACGTGGGAGCTCAACTTCCTTCGTTCGAGGTTCATGGCTTGACATGGACCATGGCTCTGATACCAATTGTTAGTGTCTATAAGATTCATATATCTCCACAATGATATGATATTGTCCACTTTGGGCCCAAGCCCTCATGGTTTTGTTTTTGGGCTTTACCCAAAAGGCCTCAAACCAATGGAGATATCTTTTTTCTTATAAGCACATGATCTTTTCCATGTCTTACCAATGTGGGACTTTGATTGTATTCCTCATACTCCCAACACTAAGTACACAAACACATTAGTCCTATGTGTTGTGAGATGTATTGGCTTCTTAAATCTATAGGTGCATGATATCTAAGGTATGTCCTATGCTAGTTCCATAAAAATGAAAAGTAAGAAATAGTAATAAGAAAATATAATTTGTAAGTTCCTATTCTACTATGCACATGCCCAATTTTGGTCTTAAAAGACTGAATTCGGCTTCGGGTAGGGGTTTAGTAAATAGGTCTGCCAAGTTGGACTTCGATTCTGTTAGTAATATATGAGAGATGTCCTAAGGCAATCGCCTTATGTATGAACCATTTATATGATAAATGAAGATTCACTATTTGAGTATACATGTTTTATGTATTTGATTGGATCTTAAACTCATTTCTTGAATGTCCACGATACGATTCACGATGAGAGAATTTGTGATTGGATCACAACTAGTGAGTATCTCTACATGTGTAATTGTGATGTATCGGAATTATCCCTAGTCGATGAATTGATGGATTTGGACACCATCAATTCTGTCGAGACTAGCACGAGGTATACTCCTTGGTGTATCCAAGCAGCTGATTCTCACTGCCTGGAGACATAGTGATGTCCGGAGTTAATTGTGGATGCTAGTTATGGTAACTAGTTCATTGGAGTGACCAGCCGTAAGACTTCATATGGTTCTCTGCATATATAGATATGTCAATGAAGTTCTTACTGTGGCTTAAGTGCGATGTTCCTTTGACTTGCGATATTCAAGTCATCTTGATCATGGAGACTTATGCTTTGACATCTTAAGCAAACATCTCTGAGGAGATGTGGACCCGGGATGATTGGGTATAAGTCGAAGTGATCGAAGGTGTTTGAATAGCCTATAAAGGATTCACCACTCCTTACGAGGAGATGTATACCCATGGCCTCTCGTCGGATTGTTACTAAAGTCTTTGGCCAAAGCATTACATGTTTAGAGTAAAGTACTCTTCGATACATGTGGAGTAACTAGAATCCGTAGGACGAGGAAATGATACTTGGGCTAGGTGTGACGTAGTCAGCCTAGTGGGGACTGACACAATAGACCATGTCCTGAACCAAGTGGGTATAAGATGAGTGAAGGGAATGGGGCACGATTCATTAGAGCTACTGAAGGGTTTCAGAAATAGTTCGGGATCAACCGTTGATCTTTTCGGTTAATTGGGGATCATGATGTACTACTAGGTGCCACTCATGATCGTTCTATAATTAATGGTTAATTATAGATGGCCAACATAAACCGAGAACCTATTTGGTCACACGCACAACGAGTGTAATCCAAAGGATTTAAAACGAGCTTGAGAATTGGATTCTCAGACCGAGAGAAACTAGGTTTGGTTGGACCAAACATAAAGCGAGCATGAAATCGTTTCAGTCGCAATGGAAGCGTGGATGGGCTGCGTCTTATGAAGACGTAATGGATGGACCAAAATGGTTTGGTTCTAATCCAATGGATAAGAATAAACCAAAGGGTTTGGTTTATTTTAAACGAATGAACCAAAAGTTGGTTCGGTTCGTTTTAACTTAAAATAAACCATCATGGTTTTGTTTATTTTAACTTATCTTAATGGAGCGGGTTAACGGGCTTTATGGATATGATCCATTAACCATTAAGAGAATTAGTTCTCTATAAAAGTGGGCTTAAGGGATTGTTAAACCCTAACTAATCCACAACCCTAAGTTGCCTCCCACCTCTCCTTGGAGAAATTCGGAGCTAACTCTCCTCCTCCTTGCCGCCGCCCACCTTGAGGCTCCAACCGGCGTCTAGAAGGCTGATTCCTTCCCCCTCGCAGGCGTCGAGCTGCTTCCGGTTAGTGCTCCGGTGATCTCCTTCAAGTTTGGCATCAAGGTGAGCTCTATCTCCCTTGGTTGGCCGGCGCCTATCACCTCCACCAAAGCTGTCCAGTTTTCTGGACAGCTTGTTCTCCTCTCGTCGGAGCGTCGTTTGGACGACGGTTAGAGCTCCGACAGCGGCTAACTTACCGGGGATTCGATCTCCGGTAATCCTCTGAGGTGGAGGACAAAGGATTCGTCAAACGGTTGACGAATACCTCTCCGGAGAAGCGAGTTTTGAGAACTCATTTTGGATCCGAATTTGGATTCGGATCGTGATCATCTCTCGATCACGTCGTCTTCAACACGAGGCTAGTAACCCGTACGAAGACGAAGCTCGTGACTTAGCGAAGTCATCCCGAGGAGCTCGGCGTGGATACGGATAGAGACGATTCTTACGAGGATCGTTCCGGTTGATGCCGTTCCCGCTACACGTCATACGAAAGGTATAACGTAGTTAATTTCCTTTTATTGCAAATTTTAATTTACGGTTATGTCTACACTTGTTGTAATAGCATGCGTGTGTTGTGTGTGTTGTAATAAATAGGAGTATTTATTATTTTTAATTGCTTCCGCTGTGCTCATGTTTACGAAACATGATCGAACACACACACGCCGCGGTGCCGGAAACCCAACAGTGGTATCAGAGCCCAGGTTGTGTTTCGACATAATCGTAAAAATGGTTTTGCGATAGTCATAATGTATTTCTGGAAGTTTTCTAAATTTTGGAAATTTAGAAGTATTTATGGAAATTTTTCAATTTTGGAAAGTCTAGAAATATTTATGGAAATCTTCCACTTTTGGAAAGTTGGAAGTATTTATGGAAATTTATATTTTCCATAAATAAAATATTTGATTAGATTCTGGAAATTTGTTTCCTAATTTAATCATGATTTGATTTGGGAAATCAAATCTTAAAATATTTTATTTCCATAAGTAGTTTTAAAGATTTAGGAAATTGGTTTCCTAAATAGATTTTCCTTAATCAAATAATTCCATGAATAAAATATGTGATTAGATTTGGAAATTTGTTTCCTAATTTAATTATGATTTGATTTGGAGAATCAAATCTTAAACATATTTTATTTCCATAAATAGTTATGACATATAAGGAAATTATATACATGACATAATTGTATGCCATGTAATTGCATTAGATGCATAGCATTATGCCATGCGTGTCGTGACATGTAGATGTATGCCATGTATGCCATGCCATGTAGATAATAGTTATTTGCATGCAAAGAGGATGAGACATAAAAACCCTTAATCAATATTAAAGCCTACACCTTCCATTAATATGGTTAGAACCAGAGTTCTGTTTCTTGTTTGGGTTGTTGGACTCTCTCCAAGCCCGGCTCGAACCTGAATATGTTCAAACCATGGAATAGTTTAATACTAATATGGTAAGAGTCAGAGGTCAATCGTTAGCTTTGGTTGTTGGACTCTCTCCAAGCTGGGCTAATTGGTTGAATGCGCTCTAACCATATTAAAACTATGTCGATTAATGGGTTGGCTTTAACAGAGCATCGGTTTGTTGGACTCTCTCAAGGTCGATGTAAAGGGAGGTGAAGTTGGGTGCTATGCATATGATGCATACTTGTTAATGTGTTAACAACCCGATGTATGTGTGAACATTCAATTAGTTGATAGCACATTGTGATAGTTGCATATACGGGATATGCAATCGGTATAGATGATACCTACCGTCGTAGTTATGAATGGCTTGTTGGATTCTCTCCAAGGTTGTTGATAACTATGATGGATATCAGCCCATTCGGAGATGGACCTACAATCTCCCGAAGTGATTTTGGGGTTTTTGAAATTCGAAAAATGAATGGGATTTATAAATGTATATTAATGCATTTTTAAAAACATCTTTCTCATATATGCTCGTTTTGTATTTCTAAGTTAATATATTGATCATGATGTGTTTGAATTTGCGTTCCATTTTGGATTCAAATAAATTGACTGGGCCGAACTTCTTGGACTGGCTTAGAAACTTGAGAATTGTTCTCAAGGTGAAAAGCTTGTAAATGTCCTCGAAGCGCCTCTTCCCGCCCGTCCTAGTGACGATGCAACTCTGGACCAATTGTTGGCCTATCAGAAACATGTGAGTGATTCTGAACAAATGAGTTGCATCATGCTAGCCACGATGGAACCCAAGCTACGAAAGCAGCATGAGCATATGGATGCTCATATCGTAGTCCTTCATCTTTGTGAGTTGGTTGATGAGCAAGTGATATTCGAAAGGTTCGAAGTCTCAAAGCTCCTCTTCACCTCTGAGACGCTAGGAGGTTCATCTGTGGTACTGCTCAATATGCTGAAGACTGTGGAGTCTTCTGAGAAGCATGAGCAGGGGACAGTGTTGTTAGTTGATTCCTCGAAGAAAGGTTCTAAGAGGAAGTCAAAGGAACAGCAGAAGGGAAAGAAGAGAAGGGCTAAGAAGGTAGAACTAGCACAAAAGGAAACTTGCCATCATTATGGCAAGGAGAGTCATTTGCGAAGAAAATGTAAGATTCATCTTGAGTCCGTGAAGAAGGATAAGGCATCGGATGCCTCATCTTCTTCAGAAATCTTCTTTATTGATTGTCAATCTATTTCCTCAGACACTTGGGTATTTGATCGGTGTGGCTTACATATATGTAATGACATACATGGGCTAAGGAATAGAAGAAGACTCGTCAAGGGGAGAGTCAAATTTACGTGTTGGGAATGGAGCAACGGTTGCTGCACTCGCCATCGGAACGTATTTGTTGGAACTCTTTGTAGGACTTGTCTTAGAACTGGACAATTGCTTTTATGTTCCTTCGTTGATAAAGAACATCATTTCTATTTCTTGTCTAAATAGAAATGGGTTCCATTTGACGTTTAGTAACAATTGTTGTTACATAACTTTGAATGGGTTCTTTATGGGACTGGAACTTTAAGCAATGGTGTTTATCGTTGGGCGTATCCAGTGACATTTGCAATATCGAAAGCGAGCAACAAAGCGTGCTCGATAGGATAATCAAATAGACTCCTATATGTGGCATTGTCGTCTTGGCCATATAAGCAAGAAACGCATGTCCGAATTACACCGATGTGGAATTCTGGAATCGTTTGAATTGGATTCATACGATACATGCGAATCATGCTTAAAGGCAAGATGACTAAGTTACCTTTACGGGAAAAGGTGAGCAGTGGGAGAGTTGCTAGGCCTAATACATAGTGATGTATATGGATCAACTCAATCTTTAGGAGGCTATAGCTACTTCATTACCTTCACCGATGATCACTCACGGTTTGGGTATGTGTTCTTGATGAAACACAAGTCTGAAGCCTTTGAAAGGTTCAAAGAATTCAGAAATGAAGTAGAGAAACAACATGACAAAAGTATTAAAATACTTCGATTGGATCGAGGTGGTGAATACTTAAGTCAAGAGTTTCTTGATTATCTAAGAGACAATGGCATATTGTCTCAATGGACTCCGCCATATACACCACATCATAATGGTGTATCTGAGAGGCGTAACCGGACCTTGTTGGACATGGTCAGGTCAATGATGAATCAGCGACTCTTCCCAAGTCCTTTTGGGGCTATGCACTTGACATTTGTTTACTTGTTAAGCAGAATGCCTACAGGTAGTCTCAACTACTCCATATGAGATATGGAATGGTAAGAAACCTCATGTATCTTACTTGAAGATATGGGGTTGTCTGCTTATGTGAAGCGGATGTCGGACAAATTGGATGCTAAGTCGATAAATGTCTATTTATTGGATACCCTAAGGAAACAAGGGGTTACCAATTCTATCATCCTGTGGAACAAAAGGTGTTTGTTTCAAGGCATGCTGTGTTTCTAGAGAAAGAGTTTCTCTTGCAAGAAAACAGTGGGAGTGTCGTCGAGCTTGAGGAGGCTCGAGAGACTCAAATAGACATTAATGAGATACCTGGTGAAGCACAACAGCCGACAACTCATAGTGATGAGCAATCGGCTGGACCTATTGTAACACCACATCTTCGTAGATCTGGTAGAACACGCAATATTCCTGAGAGATATGGATTTCTCGTAAGTGAATCGAACGGCGTGTTACTCATTGATGATGAGGAGCCTACCAGTTATGAAGAAGTGCTGACAAGTTCAGAAAGGGATAAGTGGCTTGGTGCCATGAAGTCGGAAATGGATTCCATGTACGAAAACCAAGTTTGGAACTTGGTTGACCCACCTGAAGGCATAAAGCCTATAGGGTGCAAGTGGGTTTTCAAGAAGAAAACCGACATGGATGGTAATGTGATTACCTATAAGGCTAGATTGGTGGCGAAAGGATATCGTCAAAAACAAGGTGTTGATTATGACGAAACCTATTCGACTGTAGCTATGCTTAAATCCATTCGGATGCTCCTGGCCATAGCGGCTCATTATGATTATGAGATATGGCATATGGATGTGAAAACGGCTTTCCTTAATGGAAACCTGCTCGAGGACGTGTATATGATACAGCCTGAGGGTTTCACATCGGTTGATAAAACCAAGGTATGCAAATTGCGACGGTCCATTTATGGATTGAAGCAAGCATCCAGAAGCTGGAATATCCGTTTTGATGAGACGATCAAAAAGTTTGATTTCTCACAAAATCCAGACGAACCTTGTGTGTACAAGAAGGTTAGTGGGAGTGCAGTCGTATTCCTAGTATTGTATGTCGATGACATACTACTTATAGGAAACGATGTTTCAAACTTACAGTCAGTGAAGGTTTGGTTATCCAAGACATTCTCAATGAAAGACCTGGGAGAAGCAACCTACATCCTCGGGATTAAGATCTATAGAGATAGATCGAAACGGTTGCTTGGTCTTTCGCAGTCTACATATATAGACCGAGTGCTAAAGAGGTTTAGTATGTCGGAATCCAAGAAAGGTTTCTTACCCATCAGGCATGGGGTACACCTTTCGAAGTCTATGTGTCCGCGCACAGAAGACGAGAGGATTTGCATGAGTAAGATTCCCTATGCATCCGCAATAGGATCTATCATGTATGCTATGTTATGTACGAGGCCCGATGTATCGTATGCTCTGAGTGTCACGAGAAGATACCAGTCCGATCCTGGAATGGATCATTGGGTGGCTGTTAAGACGATCCTTAAGTACTTGAGAAGAACTAAGGATGTGTTCCTAATATATGGAGAAGGGTACATGGTGATACGTGGGTATACGGATGCGACTCGAGATGAACAAGGATGATTCCATGTCTTTATGCAGGGTATGTATTCACTGAATGGAGGCGCAATAAGTTGGAAAGGTTCCAAGCTTGACACTATAGCGGATTCTGCCACTAAGGCAGAATACATTGCAGCTTTGGAAGCAGCAAAGGAAGCGGTTTGGATCAAGAAGTTCATCTCTGAACTTGATGTGGTCTCATCAGCGATCCAAACATGTGCTTCGCCGCTATCATCTTATCAGAGAGATCATAAGTAGGAACGAAATACAAATCGAGAAAATTCCCACTGAAAGGAACTTAGCGGATCCTTTGACTAAAGCATTACCTCAAAATAAGTTTGAGGGTCATGTTAGAGCTTATGGTATTGGATACCGTAGCGATTGGCATTAGGCCAAGTGGGAGTCTGTTAGTAATATATGAGGCGCAATAAGTTAGTAATATTTGTCTGGGTATGTATTCACTTGGAATGGAGGCGCAATAAGTTGGAAAGGTTCCAAGCTTGACACTATAGCGGATTCTGCCACTAAGGCAGAATACATTGCAGCTTTGGAAGCAGCAAAAGAAGCGGTTTGGATCAAGAAGTTCATCTATGAACTTGATGTGGTCTCATCAGCGATCCAAACATGTGCTTCGCCGCTATCATCTTATCAGAGAGATCATAAGTAGGAACGAAATACAAATCGAGAAAATTCCCACTGAAAGGAACTTAGCGGATCCTTTGACTAAAGCATTACCTCAAAATAAGTTTGAGGGTCATGTTAGAGCTTATGGTATTGGATACCGTAGCGATTGGCATTAGGCCAAGTGGGAGTCTGTTAGTAATATATGAGAGATGTCCTAAGGCAATCGCCTTATGTATGAACCATTTATATGATAAATGAAGATTCACTATTTGAGTATACATGTTTTATGTATTTGATTGGATCTTAAACTCATTTAATCAATGTCCACGATACGATTCACAGCATGAGAGAATTTGTGATTGGATCACAACTAGTGAGTATCTTTACATGTGTAATTGTGATGTATCGGAATTATCCCTAGTCGATGAATTCATGGATTTGGACACCATCAATTCTGTCGAGACTAGCACGAGGTATACTCCTTGGTGTATCCAAGCAGCTGATTCTCACTGCCTGGAGACATAGTGATGTCCGGAGTTAATTGTGGATGCTAGTTATGGTAACTAGTTCATTGGAGTGACCAGCCGTAAGACTTCATATGGTTCTCTGCATATATAGATATGTCAATGAAGTTCTTACTGTGGCTTAAGTGCGATGTTCCTTTGACTTGCGGTATTCAAGTCATCTTGATCATGGAGACTTATGCTTTGACATCTTAAGCAAACATCTCTGAGGAGATGTGGACCCGGGATGATTGGGTATAAGTCGAAGTGATCGAAGGTGTTTGAATAGCTTATAAAGGATTCACCACTCCTTACGAGGAGATGTATACCCATGGCCTCTCGTCGGATTGTTACTAAAGTCTTTGGCCAAAGCATTACATGTTTAGAGTAAAGTACTCTTCGATACATGTGGAGTAACTAGAATCCGTAGGACGAGGAAATGATACTTGGGCTAGGTGTGACGTAGTCAGCCTAGTGGGGACTGACACAATAGACCATGTCCTGAACCAAGTGGGTATAAGATGAGTGAAGGGAATGGGGCACGATTCATTCGAGCTACTGAAGGGTTTCAGAAATAGTTCGGGATCAACCGTTGATCTTTTCGGTTAATTGGGGATCATGATGTACTACTAGGTGCCACTCATGATCGTTCTATAATTAATGGTTAATTATAGACGGCCAACATAAACCGAGAACCTATTTGGTCACACGCACAACGAGTGTAATCCAAAGGATTTAAAACGAGCTTGAGAATTGGATTCTCAGACCGAGAGAAACTAGGTTTGGTTGGACCAAACATAAAGCGAGCATGAAATCGTTTCAGTCGCAATGGAAGCGTGGATGGGCTGCGTCTTATGAAGACGTAATGGATGGACCAAAATGGTTTGGTTCTAATCCAATGGATAAGAATAAACCAAAGGGTTTGGTTTATTTTAAACGAATGAACCAAAAGTTGGTTCGGTTCGTTTTAACTTAAAATAAACCATCATGGTTTGGTTTATTTTAACTTATCTTAATGGAGCGGGTTAACGGGCTTTATGGATATGATCCATTAACCATTAAGAGAATTAGTTCTCTATAAAAGTGGGCTTAAGGGATTGTTAAACCCTAACTAATCCACAACCCTAAGTTGCCTCCCACCTCTCCTTGGAGAAATTCGGAGCTAACTCTCCTCCTCCTTGCCGCCGCCCACCTTGAGGCTCCAACCGGCGTCTAGAAGGCTGATTCCTTCCCCCTCGCAGGCGTCGAGCTGCTGCCGGTTAGTGCTCCGGTGATCTCCTTCAAGTTTGGCATCAAGGTGAGCTCTATCTCCCTTGGTTGGCCGGCGCCTATCACCTCCACCAAAGCTGTCCAGTTTTCTGGACAGCTTGTTCTCCTCTCGTCGGAGCGTCGTTTGGACGACGGTTAGAGCTCGACAGCGGCTAACTTACCGGGGATTCGATCTCCGGTAATCCTCTGAGGTGGAGGACGAAGGATTCGTCAAACGGTTGACGAATACCTCTCCGGAGAAGCGAGTTTTGAGAACTCGTTTTGGATCCGAATTTGGATTCGGATCGTGATCATCTCTCGATCACGTCGTCTTCAACACGAGGCTAGTAACCCGTACGAAGACGAAGCTCGTGACTTAGCGAAGTCATCCCGAGGAGCTCGGCGTGGATACGGATAGAGACGATTCTTACGAGGATCGTTCCGGTTGATGTCGTTCCCGCTACACGTCATACGAAAGGTATAACGTAGTTAATTTCCTTTTATTGCAAATTTTAATTTACGGTTATGTCTACACTTGTTGTAATAGCATGCGTGTGTTGTGTGTGTTGTAATAAATAGGAGTATTTATTATTTTTAATTGCTTCCGCTGTGCTCATGTTTACGAAACATGATCGAACACACACACGCCGCGGTGCCGGAAACCCAACAGATTCGACATATTCGAGTTGTATGGCTCCGTTAGCCACATGTTCTCGAATGAAATGGTATTTGACCTCTATATGTTTGGTCCTAGAATGACATATCGGATTCTTAGTTAGGTTAATTGAGCTAATGTTATCTACATGGAGTTTAGTGTTCGTAAAGTCTAATTTAAAGTCTCAGAGAGTGTGCTTCATCCAAAGAAGCTGAGTGACACACTCACCCATCTCAATGTATTCGGCTTCGGTGGTAGATAAGGCAACACAGTGTTGCTTCCTACTGCACCAACTCACTAGACTCGAGCCAAGAAGTTGACAACAACCACTCGTACTCTTTCTATCGAGCTTACTACCGGCATAGTCCGAATCAGAGTAGCTGATTAGTTCGAACTCGATAGATCTAGGGTACCAAATACCGACATTAAGTGTACCCTTTAGATATCTAAGGATACACTTGACTAGAATTAGGTGAGACTCCTTAGCACAGGTTTGGAACCTTGCGCACATACTTACTGCAAATAAGATATCAGGTCGACTTGTAGTTAAATAAAGGAGACTCCCTATTACGCTCCTATAGTATTTTAAATCAATTGAATTTCTAATTACATCTTCTTCTATATTTACATTCGTTGCCATTAGGGTATTAATAATTTTAGCGTCTTGCATTCAAAAGTGTTAAATTAATTCCCTAGTATATTTGCGTTGATGTAGGTATATTCCATCTTTAGTTTTTTTAATTTGTAGATCTAAGAAGAAACTCAGCTCAGCTACTAAATTCATTTCAAATTCACTTTCCATAAGTGAAATGAATTCATTTAGTAGGATCGAGTTGGTGGTTCCGAATATGATATCATCTACATAGATTTGGGCTATGGATGTCTTTACCTACGGTTTTTATGAAAAGAGTTGGGTCAACTACACCTTGATTAAAATTTTTGGACTTAAGATAAATCGAAAGCCTCTCATACCAAGCTCGAGGAGCTTATTTAAGTCCATAGAGAGCTTTCTTTAACCTAAGTGTTGGTGCAATCGCCCCAGGTTGACTCGAGTTTGACTCGAGCAGTATTTTGATGATAGAAAAAACTTATGACATGGGATTGTCATAAGAAAAGTCCAACATGGAGTTGGCATGGAAAATCCAAGAATGGAGCTTGGTGTGGAAAAGTCCAAAGCATTGCGAAGTCGTGCGCTTGCTGCTTGGTGAGAAATGCATTGCGAAATCGTGCACTTGGTGCATGTGGGAAGTCTTGAGGACTTGGTAAGTTCACTAGGCTTGGGGTCCTTGAGTCGATGAAGGATGACATTGCGAAGTCGTGCGCTTGGTGCATCCGAGGGACCGCCGGACAGGGAGCGAATGGAGTGAGCCCAAAGGGAAGCATACTTCAAGGGCATGAGATGTGAAGGATGTCATTGTTAAGCCGTACGCTAGACGTATCTAAGGGACGTAGGCCGAGGGAAGAGAGCTTCAATGGGGAACTCCATAAGGGATGAGGTGGATTTGGCCAAGTGGCAAACACTGAGTGTCGGAGGCTCAAACAACTTGGGTTTGAGGTTTTACTCGACATCAGTCAACTGGCATAGGTGTCAGTCGACTGTTCTAGGTCGTATGGGTTGGACCAGTGTTCGACTAATGTTTGGCTAGATTAAGTCGACAT
Organism: Wurfbainia villosa; assembly: GCA_025175895.1. Taxonomy (NCBI): domain Eukaryota; kingdom Viridiplantae; phylum Streptophyta; class Magnoliopsida; order Zingiberales; family Zingiberaceae; genus Wurfbainia; species Wurfbainia villosa. The sequence continues at coordinate 37,060,893 of CM046004.1, read as the reverse complement.
CAGTCGACTGCTTAAGGGAAGCAATCGACAGATCACATTGTGCACGAGCACAGAAGCTAGTCGAGCTCGTCAGCACTCGACTGATGGGTTATCAGTCGACTGATGGGTACCATCAGTCGATTGATGTGTGATCCGTTGGAACATAACCAACGTGGATCTGGCCGTTGTGAGACAATGACTACAGGACTAGTCGACTGATGGTAACGATCAGTCGACTGATGGGCACAAAATCAACTTGATGCAGGTTATAAATGGAGCTCAAGATGGGGGATTTCGCCAAGACTTTTGTGAAGCTATTGGAGGGGAATTGTTGTTGCATTCCAGACCTTCAAGAGCCATCTAAAGCAAGTAACAAGAAAGTGATCAAAGCAATTGTATAAAAGTTCTCTTTTGTATTTCTTCTTGTATTTCATATTACTTCTTGTAATAGCTTGTACGTGGTTTCTCCACCTCCGACGTGTAGTCGAGAAGGAGTTTTGTTAGTGTCGTGCGCATAACTAGAGCTCGGTGAGCTCGCCTGTGGAGTAGGAACCATTCGATTCCGAACCACGTATATCGTGCGTGTTTGCATATGCTTGTATGTGTTGTTAGTATTTTCATTATTATTGTTATTCTGCTGCGCTAATGACAATCGTAGATAAGCGACACAAGAAGAACGATTGTATTCCACCGTACAACGATTGAGGGCTATTCACCCTCCTCTAGCCGGACACCATCGACCCTACAAGTGGTATCAGAGCCAAGGATCTTGTCAAGGACTAACCGCCGACACAAACACTACAAGATGGCTAGCTACAACATCCATCCACCAAAATTCGATAGAGACTTTTCTTGGTGAAAGAAAAGGATGGAGGTATATCTCGAAACCGACTTTGATTTTATGATTGTTGTAGAAAATGGTTTTGAGATGCCTAGGGATAAAGACAACAAGCAAATTGAGAAGTCAAGATGGACCCAAGACCAAATCAAGGACTTCGAGACAAATCTCAAGGTAATCGAATTACTTAGTGATTTGATTCCTAACAATATTTGGTCTTGGTTGGGTAATTTTAGGGATGCAAAGGAATGATGGGAGAAGATAATGAAATTCCAAGAAAATTCTCAACCGGCACAAGTAGAGGAGAATGCAGAGGAAGAATCGCCATCCACATTTGATGATGTCGATGATATGGTGGAGACCTCCACCTCTAGTATTGAGGGGGAGGAGAGGCAATCTTCCACTCCGGAGCAAGATCAAAATGAGGCATCTACCTCCGAAAGAAGTGACCAAGAGTCCTCCACTTCTCTAGGTAACTCAAGCATAATGATTTTAAATAAAGATCACATAATATGCTTTGAGTGTAGGGAGAAAGGGCATGACAAGAGTAAATGCCCAAAATTAGCTAAGAAGAAGACATCAACACCAAAAGTCAACCCAAAGTCAAGGGATGCCGGAGTTCCCACAACTAGAAGTAAAGAGGACATTGTGTGCTTTAAATGCAATCAAAAGAGACACTACCGAAGCCAATGTCCTAGGGGGAGGAAAAAAGGGCAAGAAAGTGTATCTCATGTAGGGGGAGCTTACAAAGCCAACCCTAAGGTAAATTTAAATTATGCACCTTCAATTCCTAAAGTTAAAAAGCATGCTAAGAATTATTTTATCTCTCTTGCAATCATTAATGAAAAGCATGCTAGTAGGAAGAAATATGTTTGTCTAGGTGCCAAGCATGTTCATATATCTAAGGACAAACCTAGGACCAATAACACTAGACCTATCTTGCCTAGGGAGAGCATTAAGAGAATAGAAGAAAATTTGGGTATTATTCCCAAAAAGTCTAGGCACATGCCTAGAAAGAGTCCCTCCCAAAAGATTAATGAAAAATCAAAATTGGGAAAATTAGAATTAGAAAACCAAGCCTTGAGGTCAAGGCTAGAAAAACTTGAGAAGACCCTCAAAATAATTATAAATTCGGTTAAGGGGTCTAATGTCCAAAAGTCAAGACCTAGGGTTCAAGAACGGTCTAAGGGCAAGAAGGGTTTGGGTCACAGACCTATGTCCTATCATAATGTTCCATTTAATTATGGTACAACATCTAGGTCTAGAAAAACCAAGTCTAAGAGGGAAGCCATCCCTAAGTCTAGCCATGGTATGTGTTTAGTGGCTAAGGACTTAAGAAAAACCAAGAAGGCCACTAAGAAGGTCATTGGAGGAGTTACCTCTAGAGTTGACCTAGGAATGACCTAAAAGACTATGGCTTCAAAGTATAAAAAGTGTCATTAGGAAAGTATCTTGGGAGGTTATCCCTAGTGAGTACCTTGTTAACCCAAGGAGCTCCAATAGGTATTGGGTTCCTAGAAGCGTGATCGATTCACGCTAGATGGGTTAGGGTGTGTCAACCCTAAGTGGATGGTTAGTTAAACTAGCCATTGTGAGTTGACACATTAGGATGTGCCAATGTGCTTGAGAAGTTTAAAAATGATTAAATTGGCATAATTAGGTCCTAGATGTTTTGGTGCGTCATTTTGGATTTATGACACACTTGGGAGATAATGGTATTAAGGAAAATTAGAATGAATTCCTAGAAATGGCAATTTAGATTTAACACTTAGGTATTTTATACCTTAGTATATTTTACTTGCCATGATTTATTTGCCTTGCCATGTCATGACATCATTTTCATTTTTATCTCTAAAAAAGTCATGATCATGTTTATAATTATTTTTAGATGTCATGTATGCTTAGTTCTCATTCACATGCCATGACATCATGATTTTGGCATATGCCTTCATTTATATCATATCTATGCCATAATAATATCATGCATAAAATAAAATTGTTTTATGGACTATGGCATGATTTGATAGGAATCAAATAATATTGCCTAGAAATATGTATGAGACCATTAAAAAACAAAAACTCACATCTCACTAGATTAATTGTCTTGTATGTGTTTTACAGATCTAGATACAAGTGAGATGTTTAGGAAAAAGGAATCAAAGGTTTTAGAAACTTTTTGAAAACATTTTGAAAAACCTTGGTGAAGCCTATCTTTTGATAGTTATCACCATTGAATGGGATGATACAAAGAGGGCTCTTTATTGAAGCTTTTCTAAACTTTTGGACTTTGTATCAATCTCACTATTTTGTGGGTAAAATAATTTTTCAATATTTTTCACCCATAAAAATTGTGATAAGTATTATACGTACAAAATTTCATGATTTATCAACGTAAGTATATTTACTTATGAATTTTAGAAATTCATTTCTGAAATTCAGAAAACTGCAATTGCATTTATCAGTAGACTGCCAAGGCGTCCAGTCGACTGATGTGGGAAGGAGTCGACTGGTAGCTAACAGAGTCGACAGGCACAGGTTGATTTCAAGTAAACCTTGGTGATTAGGCCTATGTTCAGCTGTGTTTTGGTCCCCTAACCACTCCTAACCCTAGGACATGCTTGGTAGAGCATTAGAAAGGGTGGAAATCCATTGGACATGGATTAGAAGAAATGTTTAGGGAGAGTATCAATTTTAAGGTGGATGAGAGTTCATTGTTAAACCTTGCCTTAATTTTCATTTGGTTAATGTTCCTATTAGCTTAGGGACTCTCCAAGGACATTGTTGGTGCAATGGTCAAGGGGGAGCAAGCCTCTAGGGGGAGGTATCCATCATGGGAAGATGAATGTGTATTTCCTCATGGTAGGCATGTGTTTTCCTCCAAGGGAGAGATTGTAAGATCTCATTAGGATATGAGACATTCATACCCTTGGGGAGGACCTTTTTGATATAATGTCAAAAAGGGGGAGAAGTCACCAAGTTACCAATTAAGGTTCGTTGGAATTCTCATTGGGATATGAGAATTGCCAATATGGGAGAATTGATAGACTTGAGATGGTAGTTTTGTCAATCATCAAAAAGGGGGAGATTGTTGGTGCAATCGGCCCAGGTTGACTCGAGTTTGACTCGAGCAGTATTTTGATGATAGAAAATACTTATGACATGGGATTGTCATAAGAAAATTCAAACATGGAGTTGGCATGGAAAATCCAAGCATGGAACTTGGTGTGGAAAAGTCCAAAGCATTGTGAAGTCGTGCGCTTGGTTCTTGGTGAGAAATGCATTGCGAAGCCGTGCGCTTGGTGCATGTGGGAAGTCTTGAGGAATTGGTAAGTTCACTAGGCTCGGGGTCCTTGAGTCGGTGAAGGATGACATTGCGAAGTCGTGAGCTTGGTGCATCCAAGGGACCACTGGACGGGGAGCGAATGAAGTGAGCCCAAAGGGAAGCATACTTCGAGGGCATGAGACACGAAGGATGGCATTGCGAAGTCGTGCGCTTGACGCATCCGAGGGACGTAGGCCGAGGGAAGAGAGCTTCGGTGGGGAACCCCATAAGGGATGAGGTGGACTTGGCCAAGTGGCTAAGACTGAGTGTCGGAGGCTAAAACAATTTGGGTTTTAGGTTTTACCCGACATCAGTCGCCTGGCATAGGTGCCAGTTGACTGTTCTAGGTCGTATGGGTTTGACCAGTGTTTGTATGGTGTTTGGCTAGATTAAGTCGACATCAGTCGACTCCTTAAAAAAAGCAGTCGACTGATCGCACTGTGCATGGGCACAGAAGCTAGTCGAGCTCACCAGCACTCGACTAATGGGTTATGAGTCGACTGATGGGTACCATCAGTCGACTGTTGTGTGATTCGTTGGAACTTAACCAACGTGGATCTTGCAATTGTGAGATAACGACTACAGGACCAGTCGACTGATGGTCACGATCAATCGACTGATGGGCGCAAAATCAACTTGATGCAGGTTATAAATGGAGCTTAAGATGGGGGATTTTACCAAGACTTCTATGAATCTATTGGAGGAGAATTGTTGTTGCATTCCAGACCTTCAAGAGCCAACTAAAGCAAGCAACAAGAAAGTGATCAAAGCAATTGTGTAAAAGTTCTCTTTTGTATTGTCTTTGTATTTCTTCTTGTATTAAATATTACTTCTTGTAATAGCTTGTATGAGGTTTCTCCAACTCCGACGTGTAGTCGAGAAGGAGTTTAGTTAGTGTCGTGCGCATAACTAGAGCTCAGTGAGCTCGCCCGTGGAGTAGGAACCATTCGGTTCTGAACCATGTATATTTTGTGTATGCTTGTATGTGTTGTTAGTATTTTCATTATTATTGTTATTCTGCTGCGCTAACGACAATCGTAGACAAGCGATGCAAGAAGAATGATCGTATTCCAACGTATGATGGTTGAGGGCTATTTACCCCCCTCTAGCCGGCCACCATCGACCCTACACTAAGGACATGGTCGGGTTTATCTTGGCTTTCGAAATCGGGGGGTTGACTAACATAAACCTCCTCTTTAATATATCCTTTCAAGAATGCTGACTTACATCCATTTGAAACAACTTAAATCCTTGATGTGCAGCATATGCTAATAACATTCGAATGGACTCTAATCTAGCTACTGGGGCGTAGGTCTCGTCATAATCTAAACCTTCGACTTGACTAAACCCTTTAGCGACTAATCTAACTTTTTTTCTAACTACTTCACCTTTATCACCAAGTTTATTTCTAAACACTCACCTTGTTCCAATGATTGTTTTATCTTTAGGTGGTGGTACTAATTCCCACACTTCGTTCCTAGTGAATTGAGCCAACTCTTCTTGCATTGCAATAATCCAATCGGGATCAAGAAGGGCTTGGTCAATAGTTTTGGGTTAAATTTTGGAAATCAAGGAGATTTGACTAAGGTTTCTATATGAGGCTCTAGTTCGAACTCCTAGGCTTGGATCACCTATCACTTGGTCAATAGGATGATTTGTTTGAGTCCTAGTTTGATTTGGGTTTGAGTCATCTACAACTTGGTCAATTAGATGACTTGTTTGAGTCCTAGTTTGGTTAGAGTCATCTACAACTTGGTCTATAGAATGACTTGGTTGACTTAGGTTAGGATTAATACTAGACTTGATCTCCGGATCGAAGTTGAGTCTAGTATGAATCGGCATGCTACTTGGGGTTGCCGAGGGTTTTGTAGGTTTGTGTCCTTCATCAAACACTACATTGATAGTCTCCTCGACTCTAAGGGTGTCATGGTTATATACTCTATAAGCTCTACTTGTAGTCGAGTATCCTAGAAAAATTCCAGTCGAGGTTTTGGATGTAAATTTCCCAAGGTAATCCATAGTGTTTAGGATATGTACCTTACACCCAAATACCCTAAAGTTCTTGATGTTAGGTATTTTATCGTGATAAATCTCGTATGAGGTCTTAAGGTGCCTCTTTACTATAAGGATCCTATTTTGGACATAGCATGTCATACTCACGGCTTCCACCCAAAACCTATCGGGTAGGTTATTCTCGTTTAACGTTGTCCTAGCGGATTCTTATAGGGTTCTATTTTTATGTTCTACTAGGCTATTTTATTGTGGGGTTCTAGGGCAAGAGAACTCATGGTGGTATCCATTTAGGTTACAGAATTCTGTAAACCTGTGGTTCTTGAATTCACGACCATGATCAGTCCTAAGTCTTTTGATTTTAAGGTTATGTTGATTTTCTATGAGTTTAAATAGGTTGATTAATTGATCTAGGGTATCACTTTTGTGTTTGATAAATCTAACCCAAGTAAATCTAGAATATTCGTCCATTATGACTAAGCAGAATTTACTCCCATTAAGTGACTTAGCTCCGTGTGAATCAAATAGATCCATGTGTAGGAACTCAAGAACACTTTTGGTTCGTTCTTGATTAGTTATTTGATGTTGTGCCCTATATTGTTTACCTTATTGACAAGCATTACATATTTTATTATCCAAGTTATTGAGGTTAGGCAAACCTCTGACTAAGTCACTCTGACTCATCTTGTGGATGAGTCTTGGGTGTGAGTGACCGAGTCATCGGTGCCACAATCATGATTCCTCTTGCCGTGTCATAAGACACTTGGTTGAGGAGTTAGTTAAATTAATAGTATAAATATTGTTATTTCTGGTTCCCTTAAGGATTGTTTTAGAAGTTTCATTTGTATTAATACGCATTCAATTTCTAGAAATATGATCTTATAGTTATTATCACACAACTGGCTTACACTAAGTAAATTATATTAAAAATTTTCTACCAATAAGACATTTTGAATAATAAAGTTAGAGTTGAGCTCAAGATCACCTGATCCGATGATTTTGAGCTTTCCTTTATTTCTGAAGGCTACCGATCCTTGTTGTTTGAATCGAAGCTTCGAAAACTTGAGTTGATCCTCGGTCATGTATCGGGAGCAACCACTGTCCAACATCCATTGATCCTACATGCAAGGTAGTTGGATCGGATATTGGATTTATTAAAGATTGGTTGAAAATTATTAACCTAAATCATCTCACCCATTTCTACATGATCAAACATGTTAACCCTATATGTTCTTGTGAGATGACTTCCAATTTTACTTGATTTAAATTTAATGATTTGAACACTTGTCAACCTTGCATTAGATTCGGATTTGCCCTTAGGCTCATGAAGTCACCTTTTCAAGATCATGACTTTCAGGTCGTGGTGAGCCACAGAGGCCTTCTTTGATCAGAAAAATGATCACTTCCTTAGACAAAGCCATTTTCAAGAATACCTTAGACCACTTCTTGGTCTAACTAGTCTAGGATACGGTGAGGTAGCTTCAACTAGTTCCACTCAGTCAAGTGCACCGAACTAGATACGCCTTATATAGCCCGAATACACAAGACTCCGCTTTCCTAGCATACTTTCATCTCGCCACGTCCTGGTACTATGTTACCAAGTATTGACGAGTTATAGTCCTATCTAAGCATCCTAAAAAGAAAAATAAATAACTAACCTAAGCATGCAATTTCTAAGTTAAAAAACAAACAAATTTTGTACTGGCTCCCCCTGGAACGTTGAATCGGTTCGGTCTCTCCACATAGTGGATTTGGTCCTTGGGAACCCAACACTGTTGGGTTTCCGGCACCGCGGCGTGTGTGTGTTCGATCACGTTTCGCAAACATGAACACAGCGGAAGCAATAAAAATAATAAATCTACATTTATTACAACACACACAACACACGCATGCATATTACAACAAGTGTAGACATAACCATAAATTTAAATTTGCAATAAAAAGAAATTTATCTACGTTATACCTTTCGTATGACGTGTAGCAGGAACGACATCAACCGGAACAATCCTCGCTAGAATCGTCTCTATCTGTATCCACGCCGAGTTCCTCGGGATGACTTTGCTAAGCCACGAGCTTCATCTTCGTACGGGTTACTAGCCTCGTGTTGAAGACGACGTGATCGAGAGATGATCACGATCCGAATCCAAATTCGGATCCTAATACGAGTTCTCAAAACTCGCTTCTCCGGAGAGGTATTCGTCAACCAATTCACGAATCCTTCATCCTCCACCTCAGAGGATTACCGGAGATCGAATCCCCGGTAAGTTAGCCGCTGTGAGAGCTCCAACCGTCGTCCAAACGACGCTCCGACGAGAGGAGAAAGAGCTGTCCAGAAAACTGGACAGCTTTGGTGGAGGTGATAGGCGCCGGCCAACCAAGGGAGATAGAGCTCACCTTGATGCCAAACTTGAAGGAGATCACCGGAGCACTAACCGGCAGCAGCTCGACGCCGGTGAGGGGGAAGGTCAGCACCTTCTGGACACCGGTTAGAGTCTCAAGGTGGGCAGCGACAAGGAGGAGGAGAGTTGGCTCCGAATTTCTCCAAGGAGAGGTGGGCGGCCACTTAGGGTTGTGGATTAGGGCTTAATTATCCCTTAAGCCCTCTTTTATAGAGAACTAATTCTCTTAATGGTTATTGGATCATAACCATTAGGCCCGTTAACCCGCTCCATTAAGATAAGTTAAAACGAACCGAACCAACTTTTGGTTCATTCGTTTAAAATAAACCAAACCCTTTGGTTTATTCTCCTCCATTTGATTAGAACCAAACCATTTTGGTTCATCTATTATGATCCATTATGTCTTCATAAGACTCGGCCCATCCACGCTTCCATTGCGACTGAAACAATGTCATGCTCGCTTTATGTTTGGTCCAACCAAACCTTGTTTCTCTCGGTCTGAGAATCTCATTCTCAAGCTCGTTTTAAATCCTTCGGATTATGCTCATTGTGCGGGTGACCAAATAGGTTCTCGGTTTATGTTGGCCATATATAATTAACCATTAATTATAGAACGATCATGAGTGGCACCTAGTAGTACATCATGATCCCCAATTAATCGAAAAGATCAACGATTGATCCAGAACTATTTCTGAAACCCTTCAGTAGCTCGAATGATTCGTGCCCCATTCCCTTCACTCATCTTATACCCACTTGGTTTAGGACATGGTCTATTGTGTCAGTCCCCACTAGGCTGACTACGTCACACCTAGCCCAAGTATCATTTCCTCGTCCTACGGATTCTAGTTACTGCACATGTATCGAAGAGTACCTTACTCTAAACATGTAATGCTTTGGCCAAAGACTTTAGTAACAATCCGACGAGAGGCCATGGGTATCATCTCCTCTCAAGGAGTGGTGAATCCTTTATAGGCTATTCAAACACCTTCGATCACTTCGACTTATACCCAATCATCCCGGGTCCACATCTCCTTAGAGATGCTTGCTTAAGATGTCAAAGCATAAGTCTCTATGATCAAGATGACTTGAATACCGCAAGTCAAAGGAACATCGCACTTAAGCCACAGTAAGAACTTCATTGACATATCTATATATGCAGAGAACCGTATGAAGTCTTACGGCTGGTCACTCCAATGAACTAGTTACCATAACTAGCATCCACGATTAACTCCGGACATCACTATGTCTCCAGCCAGTGAGAATCAGCTGCTTGGATACACCAAGGAGTATACCTCATGCTAGTCTCGACAGAATTGATGGTGTCCAAATCCATCAATTCATCGACTAGGGATAATTCCGATACATCACAATTACACTTGTAGAGATACTCACTAGTTGTGATCCAATCACAAATTCTCTCATGCTGTGAGTCATATCGCGGATATTCAGTAAATGAGTTTAAGATCCAATCAAATACATAAAATATGTATACTCAAATAGTGAATCTTCATTTATCATATAAATGGTTCATACATAAGGCGATTGCCTTAGGACATCTCTCATATATTACTAACAGACTCCCACTTGGCCTAATGTCAATCGCTACGGTATCCAATACCATAAGCTCGAACATGACCCTCAAACTTATTTTGAGGTAATGCCTTAGTCAAGGGATCTGCTAAGTTCCTTTCAGTGGAAATTTTCTCGATTTGTATTTCGTTCCTACTGATGATCTCTCTGATAAGATGATAGCGGCGAAGCACATGTTTGGATCGTTGATGAGACCTTGGCTCTTTCGCCTGTGCAATTGCTCCATTGTTGTCGCAGTAGACCGGTATTGCTTCAACAATGGCCGGAATCACACCAAGTTCATAAACGAACTTCTTTATCCAAACCGCTTCCTTTGCTGCTTCCGAAGCTGCAATGTATTCTGCCTCAGTGGTAGAATCCGCTACAGTGTCTTGTTTGGAACCTTTCCAACTCACTGCGGCCCCATTCAAGGTGAACACGTATCCAGACTGAGACCTGGAATCATCCTTGTCTGTCTGGAAGCTGGCATCCGTATACCCGCGTATCACCATGTCCCATTCTCCATATATTAGGAACACATCCTTAGTTCTTCTTAAGTACTTAAGGATCGTCTTAACAGCCACCCAATGATCCATTCCTGGATCGGACTGGTATCTGCTCGTGACACTCAGAGCATACGATACATCGGGCCTCGTACATAACATAGCATACATGATAGATCCTATTGCGGATGCATAGGGAATCTTACTCATGTAAATCCTCTCGTCTTCTGTGCGCGGACACATAGACTTCGAAAGGTGTACCCCATGCCTAATGGGTAGGAAACCTTTCTTGGATTCCGACATGCTAAACCTCTTTAGCACTCGGTCTATATATGTAGACTGCGAAAGACCAAGCAACCGTTTCGATCTATCTCTATAGATCTTAATCCCGAGGATGTAGGTTGCTTCTCCCAGGTCTTTCATGGAGAATGTCTTGGATAACCAAACCTTCACTGACTGTAAGATTGAGACATCGTTTCCTATAAGTAATATGTCATCGACATACAATACTAGGAACACGACTGCACTCCCACTAACCTTCTTGTACACACAAGGTTCGTCTGGATTTTGTGAGAAATCAAACTTTTTGATTGTCTCATCAAAACGGATATTCCAGCTCCTGGATGCTTGCTTTAATCCATAAATGGACCGTCGCAATTTGCATACCTTGGTTTTATCAACTAATGTGAAACCCTCAGGCTGTATCATATACACGTCCTCGAGCAGGTTTCCATTAAGGAAAGCTATTTTCACATCCATCTGCCATATCTCATAATCATAATGAGCCGCTATGGCCAGGAGCATCCGAATGGATTTAAGCATAGCTACAGGCGAATAGGTTTCGTCATAATCAACACCTTGCTTTTGACGATATCCTTTCGCCACCAATCTAGCCTTATAGGTAATCAAATTACCATCCATGTCGGTTTTCTTCTTGAAAACCCACTTGCACCATATAGGCTTTATGCCTTCAGGTGGGTCAACCAAGTTCCAAACTTGGTTTTCATACATGGAATCCATTTCCGACTTCATGTCATCAAGCCACTTATCCCTTTCTGAACTTGTCAGCACTTCTTCATAACTAGTAGGCTCCTCATCATCAATGAGTAACACGTCGTTCGATTCACTTACGAGAAATCCATATCTCTCGGGAATATTGCGTGCTCTACTAGATCTACGAAGATGTGGTGCCTCAATAGGTCCAAATTGATGGCTCATCACTATGAGTTATCATTGTTGTGCTTCAGGTATCTCATCAAGTCTCTTTAACCTCCTCAAGTTCAATGACACTTCCACAATTTTCTTGTAAGAGAAACTCTTTCTCTAGAAACACAACATTCCTTGAAACAAACACCTTTTGTTCAAAGGGATGATAGAATTGGTAACCCCTCGTTTCCTTAGGGTATCCAATAAATAGACATTTATCAGACTTAGCATCCAATTTGTCTGACACAGTCTTTTTCACATAAGCAGGACAATCCCATATCTTCAAGTAAGATAAATGAGGTTTCTTACTAGCCCATATCTCATATGGAGTAGTAGAGACTACCTTGGTTGGGACTCTGTTTAACAAGTAAACAGCTGTCTGAAGTGCATAGCCCCAAAAGGACTTGGGAAGATTCGCGTGATTCATCATTGACTTGACCATGTCCAACAAGGTCCAGTTTCGCCTCTCAGATACACCATTAAGTTGTGGTGTATACGGCGTAGTCCATTGAGACAATATACTATTGTCCCTCAGATAATCTAGAAACTCTTGACTCAAGTATTCACCACCTCGATCCGATCGAAGTATTTTAATACTCTTGCCAAGTTGTTTCTCTACTTTATTTTTGAATTATTTGAACCTTTCAAAGGCTTCAGACTTGTGTTTCATCAAGAACACATACCCAAACCGTGAGTGATCATCGGTGAAGGTAATGAAGTAGTTATAGCCTCCTAAAGCTTGAGTTGACATGGGTCCATATACATCAGTATGTATTAGACCTAGCAACTCATCCACTCGTTCACCTTTTCCAGTAAAAGGTAACTTAGTCATCTTGCCTTTTAAGCATGATTCGCATGTATCGTATGAATCCAATTCAAACGATTCCAGAATTCCACATCGGTGTAATTCGGACATGCGTTTCTTACTTGCATGGCCAAGACGACAATGCCACATATAGGAGTCTAATTTATTATCCTTTCGAGCATGCTTGTTGCTTGCTTCGATATTGAAAATGTCACTGGATACGTCCAACGTATAAATACCATTGCTTAAAGTTCCAGTCCCATAAAGAACTCCATTCAAAGTTATGTAACAACAATTGTTACTAAAAGTCAAATGGTACCCATTTCTATTTAAACAAGAAATAGAAATGATGTTCTTTATCAACGAAGGAACATAAAAGCAATTGTCCTGTTCTAAGACAAGTCCTGTAGGGAGTCTCAACAAATACATTCCGATGGCGAGTGCAGCAACCTTTGCTCCATTCCCAACACGTAAATTTGACTCTCCCTTGACGAGTCTTCTTCTATTTCTTAGCCCATGTATGTCTTTACATATATGTGAGCCACACCCAGTATCTAATACCCAAGTGTCTGAGGAAATAGAATGACAATCAATAACGAAGATATCTGAGGAAGATGGGGCATCCGATTCCTTATTCTTCTTCACAGACTCAAGATAAATCTTGCACTTTCTTCGCCAATGGCTCTCCTTGCCATAATGATGGCAAGTTTCCTTTTGTGCTAGTTCTACCTTCTTAACCCTTCTCTTCTTTCCCTTCTGCTGTTCCTTTGACTTCCTCTTAGAACCTTTCTTCGAGGAATCAACTAACAAAGTCCTACTCATGCTTCTCGAAGGCTCCAGTCTTGACATGTTGGCGATACCACAGATGAACCTTCTTGCATCTCAGAGGTGAAGAGGAGCTTGGAGACTTCGAAACTTTTGAATCTCACTTGCTCATCAAACAACTCATAAAGATGAAGGACTATGGTATGAGCATCCATATGCTCATGCTGCTTTCGCAGCTCGGGTACCATCACCCCTAGCATGATGTAACTCACTTACTCAGAATCACTCACATGTTTCTGATGGGCCAACAATTGGTCCAGTGTTGCATCATCACTAGATGAGGAAGAGGCGGCTTGAGGACATACTCAAGCTTTTACGCGCCTTGAGAACAATTCTCAAGTTTCTAAGCCAGTCCAAGAAGTTCGGCCCAGTCAATTTATTCGAATTCAAAATAGAGCGCAAATTCAAAGACATCATGATCAAGCGATTAACCTAGAAATACAAAACGAGCATATATGAGAAAGATGATTTTAAAATGCATCCACATACATTTACAAAATCCCATTCATTTTTTCGAATTCAAAAACCCTTGAAATCAATTCGGGAGATTGTAGGTCAATCTCCGAATGGGATGATACCCAATATAGATAAGAACAACCTTGGAGTGAGTCCAACAAGCCATTCTTAGCTATGATGGTGGGTATCAAGTATACCGATTACATATCATGTATATGTAACTATCACAATGTGCTATCAACTAATTGAATGTTTACACATACATTGGGTTGTTAACACATTAACAAGTATGCATCATATGCATAGCACCCAACTTCACCTCTCTTCCCATCGACCTTGGAGTGAGTCCAACAAATCGATGCTCCAAGTTAGAGCCGACCCATTAATCGCGAAATAGTTTTAATATGGTTAGAGCGCATTCAACCAATTAGCCAGGCTTGGAGTGAGTCCAACAACCCAAACTAACGATTGACCTCTGACTCTTACCATATTAGAGTTAAACTATTCCAATGATTTGAACATGTTCAGGTTCAAGCCGGGCTTAGAGTGAGTCCAACAACCCAAACAAGAAACAGAACTATGGTTCTAACCATATTAATGGAAGGTGTAGGCTTTAATATTGAGTTAGGGTTTTATGTCTCAACCTCTTTGCATGCAAATAACTATTATCTACATGGCATGACATACATGGCATACATCTACATGTCACAACACGCATGGCATAATGTTATGCATCTAATGCAATTACATGGCATACAATTATGTCATGTATATAATTTCCTTATATGTCATAACTATTTATGGAAATAAAATATGTTTAAGATTTGATTCTCCAAATTAAATCATAATTAAATTAGGAAACAAATTTCCAAATCTAATCACATATTTTATTCATGGAATTATTAGATTAAGGAAAATCTATTTAGGAAACCAATTTCCTAAATCATTAAAACTACTTATGAAAATTAAAATATTTTAATATTTGATTTCCCAAATCAAATCATGATTAAATTAGGAAACAAATTTCCAGAATCTAATCAAATATTTTATTTATGGAAAATATGAATTTCCATAAATACTTCCAACTTTCCAAAAGTGGAAGATTTTCATAAATACTTCTAGACTTTCCAAAATTGAAAAATTTCCATAAATACTTCTAAATTTCCAAAATTAGAAAATTTCCAAAAATACATTATGACTATCGCAAAACCATTTTTACGATTATGTCGAAACACAACCTGGGCTCTGATACCACTCTTAGGTTTCCGGCATCGCGGCGTGTGTGTGTTCGATCACGTTTCGCAAACATGAACACAACGGAAGCAATAAAAATAATAAATCTACATTTATTACAACACACACAACACACGCATGCATATTACAACAAGTGTAGACATAACCGTAAATTTAAATTTGCAATAAAAGGAAATTTATCTACGTTATACCTTTCGTATGACGTGTAGCGGGAACGGTATCAACCGGAACGATCCTCGCTAGAATCGTCTCTATCCGTATCCATGCCGAGTTCCTGGGGATGACTTCGCTAAGCCACGAGCTTCGTCTTCGTACAGGTTACTAGCCTCGTGTTGAAGATGACGTGATCGAGAGATGATCACGATCCGAATCCAAATTCGGACCCTAATATGAGTTCTCAAAACTCGCTTCTCCGGAGAGGTATTCGTCAACCAATTGACGAATCCTTCGTCCTCCACCTCAGAGGATTACCGGAGATCGAATCCCCGGTAAGTTAGCCACTGTCGGAGCTCTAACCGTCATCCAAACGACGCTCCGACGAGAGGACAACAAGCTGTCCAGAAAACTGGACAGCTTTGGTGGAGGTGATAGGTGCCGGCCAATCAAGGGAGATAGAGCTCACCTTGATGCCAAACTTGAAGGAGATCACCGGAGCACTAACCGGCAGCAGCTCGACGCCGGCAAGGGGGAAGGTCAGCACCTTCTGGACACCGGTTGGAGCCTCAAGGTGGGCGGCGGCAAGGAAGAGGAGAGTTGGCTCCGAATTTCTCCAAGGAGAGGTGGGCGGCCACTTAGGGTTGTGGATTAGGGCTTAATTATCCCTTAAGCCCTCTTTTATAGAGAAGTAATTCTCTTAATGGTTATTGGATCATAACCATTAGAACCGTTAACCCGCTCCTTTAAGATAAGTTAAAATAAACCAAACCATGATGGTTTATTTTATGTTAAAACGAACCGAACCAACTTTTAGTTCATTCGTTTAAAATAAACCAAACCCTTTGGTTTATTCTCCTCCATTGTATTAGAACCAAACCATTTTGGTTCATCCATTATGATCCATTACGTCTTCATAAGACTCGGCCCATCCACGCTTCCATCGCGACTGAAACAATTTCATGCTCACTTTATGTTTGGTCCAACCAAACCTTGTTTCTCTCGGTCTGAGAATCTCATTCTCAAGCTCGTTTTAAATCCTTCGGATTACGCTCGTTGTGCGTGTGACCAAATAGGTTCTCGGTTTATGTTGGCCGTCTATAATTAACCATTAGTTATAGAACGATCATGAGTGGCACCTAGTAGTACATCATGATCCCCAATTAACCGAAAAGATCAACGGTTGATCTAGAACTATTTCTGAAACCCTTCAGTAGCTTGAATGATTCGTGCCCCATTCCCTTCACTCATCTTATACCCACTTGGTTCAAGACATGGTCTATTGTGTCAGTTCCCACTAGGCTGACTACGTCACACCTAGCCCAAGTATCATTTCCTCGTCCTACAAATTCTAGTTACTGCACATGTATCGAAGAGTACCTTACTCTAAACATGTAATGCTTTGGCCAAAGACTTTAGTAACAATCCGACGAGAGGCCATGGGTATACATCTCCTCGCAAGGAGTGGTGAATCCTTTATAGGCTATTCAAACACCTTCGATCACTTCGACTTATACCCAATCATCCCGGGTCCACATCTCCTTAGAGATGCTTGCTTAAGATGTCAAAGCATAAGTCTCTATGATCAAGATGACTTGAATACCGCAAGTCAAAGGAACATCGCACTTAAGCCACAGTAAGAACTTCATTGACATATCTATATATGCAGAGAACCATATGAAGTCTTACAACTGGTCACTCCAATGAACTAGTTACCATAACTAGCATCCACGGTTAACTCCGGACATCACTATGTCTCCAGCCAGTGAGAATCAACTGCTTGGATACACCAAGGAGTATACCTCGTGCTAGTCTCGACAGAATTGATGGTGTCCAAATCCATCAATTCATCGACTAGGGATAATTCCGATACATCACAATTACACATGTAGAGATACTCACTAGTTGTGATCCAATCACAAATTCTCTCATGCTATGAATCGTATTGTGAACATTCAGTAAATGAGTTTAAGATCCAATCAAATACATAAAACATGTATACTCAAATAGTGAATCTTCATTTATCATATAAATGGTTCATACATAAGGCGATTGCCTTAGGACATCTCTCATATATTACTAACAAATACTGGTTCGACCCTAAGTTTGAAATCAAAGTGGTCTTAGGGACCAATGCTTGGACACATTTTTTATGTCGACTTACAATCGACATATATGACTTGTTGGTCGTATTTGAGCTAAACCCTAGTCCGACCTTGTTGTACACGACCCTTTGCGATCAAAGTAGGAGGTCAAGTCTTTTGGATCCCAAATTAAACCTTCCAACATGTTCCTGAGATCTTCAACATGACTCTTCAAGAGTGAGTTCTCAACTTCGAGCTTTTCAACTCGAGTTGAGTCTTCCTCTCGAACTCGACTAGTCGAAGAGGTTAGGGAGACTTCATGTTTGAGGAGCTTAACTTCCTCAACCAGGGTCTCAATCTTGGACTCGGACTTAGCTAATTTCCTAGTTAAGAATTTAATTGCACTATAGAGCGTACTAATAAGGGATCGACTTACCATGAGTGTATCTTTTGAACCGGATGTGTATCCGTGGCTTGTCTTGAATAGCACTACACAGTCCGATTCATCTTCGATTTCAGATTCGTGTTCCCGTTCTGACTCCATCACCGATTCAACCGGTTTAGCCATGAGGATGCGATCATCATCTTCTTCCTTGGACGCTTCTTCCCACATAGTGTTGAGTACCTTTTTGTGTTTCGGTGCTTTGCTCTTGAGCTTCGGACATTCGAACTTGATGTGTCCAAACCTGTTGCATTCGTAACACCTAATATTAGAACTTTTAAACTTACCTTCATTGGATCGAGTGATGGTTCACTTTTGGCCTTTGACTATCCTCTTAACTAGGTTGACTAGTTCGGCCTCCATTTCCGGGTCGACCTCCGTATCGGACTAATCTTCTTCCACCTTCAGGGGTGGCTTGCACGCGGTTTTCTTCCTCAAACCTGCAAAAAGTGCTATACCCTTCTCGGGTTCCGAGTTAGACTACTCATGAAGTTTGAAATTGGAAAACAACTTATCTAATCTATGTTTTAAAAGATCCTTGGAGACCTTGTAGGCATCGACCATGGATGCCCACAAGGTGGTCCTAGGAAATGAGTTAAGAACATACCTAATAAGGTCATGATTTTTGACCTTTTGTCCGATCGCGTGCAGGTTGTTGACTATGTCTTGAACGCGAGCGTGAAGTTGCGTCACCGTCTCATGTTCCTGCATTTTTAGATTATATAACTTATTGAACAAAAGATCACGCTTACATACCTTCGCTTCATCGGACCCTTCATGTAGCTCCACTTGTTTTGTCCAAAGGTCCTTTGCCCTGATGAAGCGGTCGATGCAATTAAGCTCCTCCTTGGACAAGCCGCATTAGAGGATTTGAGTTACCTTGTGTTAGTGATATATGAGAGATGTCCTAAGGAAATCGCCTTATGTTTGAACCATTTATATGATAAATGAAGATTCACTATTTGAGTATACATGTTTTCATGTATTTGATTAGATCTTAAACTCATTTACTGAATGTCCACGATACGATTCATAGCACGAGAGAATTTGTGATTGGATCACAACTAGTGAGTATCTCTACATGTGTAATTGTGATGTATCGGAATTATCCCTAGTCGATGAATTGATGGATTTGGACACCATCATAAAACCGATGGATTCACGATGGATTTGTGATGACCATCATAAACTGAGAACCTATTTGGTTACACGCACAACGAGCGTAATCTGAAAGATTTAAAAAGACATTGAGAATGAGATTCTCAGACCGAGAGAAACTAGGTTTGATTGGACCAAACATGGAGCGAGCATGAAATCGTTTCAGTCGCAATGGAAGCATGGATGGGCCGTGTCTTATGAAGACATGATGGATGAACCAAATTGGTTTGGTTCTAATCCAATGGAGGAGAATAAACCAAAGGGTTTGGATTGTTTTAAACAAATGAAGCAAAGTTGGTTCGGTTCGTTTTAACTTAAAATATACCATGGTGGTTTGATTTATTTTAACTTAAATTAATGGAGCGGGTTAACAGACTTTTGGTTATGATCCGATAACCATTAAGAGAATTTGTACACTATAAAATAGGGCTTAAGGGTTTTGTTAAGCCCTAATCCAAATCCTTGCAACCCTAATTGTTGCCGCCCACTTCTCCTTGGTGTAGTCGGCGCCAACCTCCCTTTCCGCCGCCCACCACCACCCAATCTACTTGCCGGCGTCCAGCAGCTGCCATCCTCTCCCCTTGCCGACATCGAGCTGCTGCCGGAGGAGCTCCGGTGATCTCCTTTGGGTTCGGCAACAAGGTGAGCTTCAACCTTTCTTTTTGGCCGACCCCTATTCCTCCACCAAAGCTGTCCAGTTTTCTGGACAGCTTGTTTCATTCTTGTCGGAGCATCATTTGGACGACGTTTGAAGCTCCAACAGTGGTAGCCTTGCCGGGGATTCGATCTCCGGTAATCCTCATAGGTGGAGGACGAAGGATTCGTCAAACGGTTGACGAATACCTCTCCGGAGAAGCGAGTTTTTGAGGACTCGTTTTGGATCCGAATTTTGATTCGGATCGTGATCTTCTCTCGATCACATCATCTTCAACATGAGGCTAGTAACCCGTACGAAGACGAGGCTCATGACTTTGTGAAGTCATCCCGAAGATACTCGGCGTGGATACAGATAGAGATGATTCTAGCGAGAATCGTTCCAGTTGATATATTTCCCGCTACACGTGATACGTCAGGTATACATAGTATAAATTTCCTTTTATTGCAAAATTTGAATTTACGGTTATGTCTACACATGTTGTACTATGCATGCGTGTTATGTGTGTTGTAATAAATTAGTTTTATTATTTTTTTCCTTTTGGTGTGCACATGTTTACGAAATATGTTCGAACACACACTTGGCGCGGTGCCAGAAACCCAACAGTGGTATCAGAGCCCAGGTTGTGTTTCGACATAATCGTAAAATTATTTTATGATAGTCATAATGATATTTCTGAAAATTTCTACTTTTTGAAAGTTAGAAGTATTTATGGAAATTTTTCAATTTTGGAAAGTCTAGAAGTATTTATGGAAATCTTCTACTTTTGGAAAGTTGAAAGTATTTATGGAAATTGATATTTTCCATAAATAAAATATTTGATTATATTTTTGAAATTTGTTTCCTAATTTATTCATGATTTGATTTGGGAAATCAAATCTTTAAATATTTTATTTCCATAAGTAGTTTTGATGATTTAGGAAATTGGTTTCCTAAATTGACTTTCCTTAATCAACTATTTCCACAAATAAAATATGTGATTAGGTTTGGAAATTTGTTTCCTAATTTAATCATGATTTGATTTGGAGAATCAAATCTTAAACATATTTTATTTCCATAAATAGTTATGACATATAAGGAAATTTTGTACATGACATAATTGTATGTCATGTAATTGCATTAGATGCATATCATTATGCCATGTGTGTCGTGACATGTAGATGTATGTCATGCCATGTAGATAATAGTTATTTGCATGCAAAGAGGATGAGACATAAAAACCCTAACTCAATATTAAAGCCTACACCTTCCATTAATATGGTTAGAACTAGAGTTCCGTTTCTTGTTCGGGTTGTTGGACTCTCTCCAAGCCCGACTCGAACCCAAATATGTTTAAACCATGGAATAGTTTAATACTAATATGGTAAGTGTCAGAGGTCAATCGTTAGCTTTGGTTGTTGGACTCTCTCCAAGCCGGGCTTATTGGTTGAATGCACTCTAACCATATTAAAACTATTTCTCGATTAATGAGTTGGCTTTAACCTGGAGCATCGGCTTATTGGACTCTCTCCAAGGTCGATGTAAAGGGAGGTGAAGTTGGGTGCTTTGCATATGATGCATACTTGTTAATGTGTTAACAACCCGATGTAGTTGTGAACATTCAATTAGTTGATGGCACATTGTGATAGTTGCATATAGGTGATATGCAATCGATATATTTGATACCTACCATAGTAGTTATGAATGGCTTGTTGGACTCTCTCCAAGGTTGTTCATATCTATGATGGATATCAGCCCATTCGGAGATGGACCTACGATCTCCCAAAGTGATTTTGGGGTTTTTTAAAATTCAAAAAATGAATTGGATTTTTAAATGTATGTCGATGCATTTTAAAATCATTTTCTCATATATGCTCGTTTTGTATTTCTAGGTTAATCGATTAATCATGACGTCTTTGAATTTGCACACTATTTTGGATTCAAACAAATTGACTGGGCTTAACATTTTGGACTGGCTTAGAAACCTGAGAATTGTTCTCAAGGTGGAAAAATTAGCATATGTCCTTGAAGAGCCTCTTACCAACCGTCCTTGGAATGATGCAACTCCAGACCAAATGTTGGTCTATCAGAAGCATGTGGCAGATTCTGAACTGGCGAGTTGCATCATGCTAGCTGCGATGGTACCTGAGTTGCAAAAGCAGCATGAGAATATGGATGCTAATACCATGGTCTTCCATCTTCATGAGTTGTTTGATGAGCAAGCGAGATCCGAAAGGTTCGAAGTCTCCAGGCTCCTCTTCACCACGAAGATGCAAGAAGGTTCGTTTGTAGTGCAGTTTGTGCTAAAGATGAATGGGTACATCGAGCGGCTAGCCACCCTCGGGTTTGTGATGGTTCATGAATTAAGTATTGACTTAATTCTGAATTGTTTGCCCAAGAGTTTCTCACAATTTGTGATGAACTATCGGATGAACAAATTAGAATCCACTATTCCTCAACTCCTCAATATGCTTAAGACTGTGGAGCCTTCTATGAAGCATGAGGAGAAGGCGGTTCTGTTAGTTGATTCCTCAAAGAAAGGTTCTAAGAGGAAGGCAAAAGAATAGAGAAAGGGAAGAACAAGAAGGCAAAGAAGGCAGAACCAACACAAAAGGGCACTTGCTATCATTATGGTAAGGAAGGCCATTGGCGAAGAAACTTCAAGATTTATCTTGAGTCCATGAAGAAGAAGAAGGCATCCGATGCCCCATCCTCTTCAGGTATCTTCATTATTGATTGTCATTCTATTTCCTTAGATACTTGGGTATTGGATACTGGGTGTGGCTCACATATATGTAATGACATACAGGGGCTAAGGAATAGAAGAAGACTCGTCAGAGGGGAGTCAAATTTGTGAGTTGGCAATGGAGCAAAGGTTGTTGCGGTCACCATCGGAACTTATTTACTGAAGCTCCCTAGTGGACTAGTCTTAGAACTGAACAATTGCTATTGTGTTCCTTCTCTAATAAAGAACATTGTTTCTATTTCCTGCTTAAAGAGAAATGGTTACCATTTGACATTTAGTAACAATTGTTGTTATATAACTTTGAATGGCGTACTTTATGGAACTGGAACTTTGAGCAATGGCATTTATACGTTGGACATATCCAGTGACATTTTCAATATCGAAGCGAGCAACAAGCATGCTCGAAAGGATAATCAATTAGTCTCTACTTGTGGCATTGTCGTCTTGGCCATGTAAGCAAGAAACACATGTCCGAATTACACTGATGTGGAATTCTAGAATCGTTTTGAATTGAATTCATATGATACATGCGAATCATGCTTAAAAGGCAAGATGACTAAGTTACCTTTTACATGAAAAGGTGAACGAGTGGGAGAGTTGCTAGGTCTAATACATACTGATGTATGTGGACCTATGTCAACTCAAGCTTTAGGAGGCTATAGCTACTTCATTACCTTCACCGATGATCACTCACGGTTTGGGTATGTGTTCTTCATGAAACACAAGTCTGAAGCCTTTGAAAGGTCCAAAAATTCAGAAATGAAGTAGAGAAACAACATGACAAGAGTATTAAAATACTTCGATCAAATCGAGATGGTGAATACTTAAGTCAAGAGTTTCTTGATTATCTAAGAGACAATGGTATATTGTCTCAATGGACTCCGCCATATACACCACAACATAATGGTGAATCTAAGAGGCGTAACCAGACATTGTTGGATATGGTCAGGTCAATGATGAATCATGCGAATCTTCCCAAGACCTTTTGGGGCTATGCACTTTAGACAGCTGTTTGATTGTTAAACAGAATGCCAACCAAGGTAGTCTCCACTACTCCATATGAGATATGGAATAGTAAGAAACCTCATGTATCTTACTTGAAGATATGGGGTTGTCCTGCTTATGTGAAGCGGACTTTATCAGACAAATTGGATGCTAAGTCTGATAAATGTCTATTTATTGAATACCCTAAGGAAACAAGGGGTTACTAATTCTATCATCCTGTGGAACAAAAGGTGTTTGTTTCAAGGCATGTTGTGTTTCTAGAGAAAGAGTTTCTCTTTCAAGAAAACAGTGGGAGTGTCGTCGAGCTTGAGGAGGCTCGAGAGACTCAAAAAGACATTGATGAGATACCTGGTGAAGCACAACAGCCGATAACTCATAGTGATGAGCAATCGACAGGACCTATGGAAACACCACATCTTCATAGATCTAGTAGAACACGCAACATTCCTGAGAGATATGGATTTCTCGTAAGTGAATCGAACGACGTATTACTCATTGATGATGAGGAGCCTTCCAGTTATGAAGAAGTGCTGACAAATTCAGAAAGGGATAAGTGGCTTGATGCCATGAAGTCGGAAATGGATTCCATGTATGAAAACAATGTTTGGAACTTGGTTGACACACCTGAAGGCATCAAGCCTATAGGGTGCAAGTGGGTTTTCAAGAAGAAAACCAACATGGATGGTAATGCGATTACCTATAAGGCTAGATTAGTGGCGAAAGGATATCATCAAAAATAAGGTGTTGATTATGATGAAACCTATTCGCCTGTAGCTATTCTTAAATCCAATCGGATGCTCCTGGCCATAGTGGCTCATTATGATTATGAGATATGGTAAATGGATGTGAAAACAACTTTCCTTAATGGAAACCTGCTCGAGGACGTGTATATGATACAACCTGAGGGTTTCACATCGGTTGATAAAACCAAGGTATGCAAATTGCGACGGTCCATATATGGATTGAAGCAAGCATCCAGGAGCTGGAATATCCGTTTTGATGAGACAATCAAAAAGTTTGATTTCTCACAAAATCCAAATGAACCTTGTGTGTACAAGAAGGTTAGTGGGAGTGGAGTCGTGTTCCTAGTATTGTATGTCGATGACATATTACTTATAGGAAATGAAGTTTCAGTCTTACAGTCAGTTAAGATTTGGTTGTCCAAGACATTCTCCATGAAAGACCTGAGAGAAGCAACCTACATCCTCGGGATTAAGATCTATAGAGATAGATTGAAACGGTTCTTGGTCTTTCGCAGTCTACATATATAGACCGAGTGCTAAAGAGTTTTAGCATGTCGGAATCCAAGAAAGGTTTCCTACCCATCAGGAATGGGGTACACCTTTCAAAGTCTATGTGTCCGCGCACAGAAGACGAGAGGATTTGCATGAGTAAGATTCCCTATGCATCCGCAATAGGATCTATCATGTATGCTATGATATGTATGAGGCCCGATGTATCGTATGCTCTGAGTGTCATGAGTAGATACTAGTCTGATCCAGGAATGGATCATTGGGTGGTTGTTAAGACAATCCTTAACTACTTAAGAAGACTTAAGGATGTGTTCCTAATATATGGAGAAGGGGACATGGTGATACGCGGGTATACGGATGCCAGCTTCCAGACATACAAGGATAATTCCAGGTCTCAATCTGGATACGTGTTCACCTTGAATGGGGGCGCAGTGAGTTAGAAAAGTTTCAAACAAGACACTGTAGCAGATTCTATCACTGAGGCAGAATACATTGCAGCTTCGGAAGCAGCAAAGGAAGCGGTTTGGATCAAGAAGTTCATTTATCAACTTGGTGTGATTCCAGCCATTGTTGAAGCAATATCGGTCTACTGCGACAATAATGGAGCAATTGCACAGGCGAAAGAGCCAAGGTCTCATCAACGATCCAAACATGTGCTTCGCCGCTATCATCTTATCAGAGAGATCATCAGTAGGAAGGAAATACAAATCGAGAAAATCTCCACTGAAAGGAACTTAGCGGATCCTTTGACTAAGACATTACCTCAAAGTAAGTTTGAGGGTCATGTTAGAGCTTATGGTATTGGATACCATAGCGATTGACATTAGGCCAAGTGGGAGTTTGTTAGTGATATATGAGATATGTCCTAAGGCAATCGCCTTATGTTTGAACCATTTATATGATAAATGAAGATTCACTATTTGAGTATACATGTTTTCATGTATTTGATTAGATCTTAAATTCATTTACTGAATGCCCATGATACGATTTACAGCATGAGAGAATTTGTGATTAAATCACAACTAGTGAGTATCTCTACATGTGTAATTGTGATGTATCAGAATTATCCCTAGTCGATGAATTAATGGATTTGGACACCATTGATTCTGTCAAGACTAGCACAAGGTAAACTCCTTCGTGTATCCAAGCAGCTGATTCTCACTGGCTGGAGACATTGTGATGTCCGGAGTTAATCATGGATGCTAGTTATGGTAACTAGTTCATTAGAGTGACCAACCGTAAGACTTCATATGGTTCTCTGCATATATAGAAATGTCAATAAAGTTCTTACTGTAGCTTAAGTGCGATGTTCCTTTGACTTGTGGTATTCAAGTCATCTTGATCATAAAGACTTATTCTTTCACATCTTAAGCAAGCATCTCTAAGGAGATGTGGACCCGGAATGATTGGGTATAAGTCGAAGTGATCGAAGGTGTTTAAATAGCCTATAAAGGATTCACCACTTCTTGCGAGGAGATGTATACCCATGGCCTCTCGTCGGATTGTTACTAAAGTCTTTGGCCAAAGCATTACATGTTTAGAGTAACGTACTATTCGATACGTGTGCAGTAACTAGAATCCGTAGGACAAGGAAATGATACTTGGGCTAGGTGTGACGTAGTCAACCTAGTGGGGACTGACACTATAGACCATGCCCTGAACCAAGTGGGTATAAGATGAGTGAAGGGAATGGGGCATGATTCATTCGAGCTGTTGAAGGGTTTCAGAAGTAGTTCTGGATCAACCGTTGATGTTTTCGGTTAATTGGGGATCATGATGTACTACTAGGTGCCACTCATGATCGTTCTATAATTAATGGTTAATTATAGACGGCCAACATAAACCGGGAATCTATTTGGTCACACACACAACGAGCGTAATCCGAAGGATTTAAAACGAGCTTGAGAATGAGATTCTCAAACCGAGAGAAACTTGGTTTGGTTGGACCAAACATGGAGCGAGCATGAAATCGTTTCAGTCGCAATAGAAGCGTGGATGGGCCGTGTCTTATGAAGATATGATGGATGAACCAAATTGGTTTGGTTCTAATCCAATGGAGGAGAATAAACCAAAGGGTTTGGTTTGTTTTAAACGAATGAACCAAAGTTGGTTCGGTTTGTTTTAACTTAAAATAAACCTTCATGGTTTGGTTTATTTTAACTTAAATTAATGGAGCGGGTTAACGGACTTTTGATTATAATCCGATAACCATTAAGAGAATTTTTTCTCTATAAAATAGGCCTTAAGGGTTTTGTTAAGCCCTAATCCAAATCCTTGCAACCCTAATTGTTGCCGCCCACTTCTCCATGGTGTAGTCGACGCCAACCTCCCTTGCTACCGCCCACCACCACCCAATCTCCTTGCCGGCGTCCAGCAGCTGCCGTCCTCTCCGCTTGTCGGTGTCGAGCTGCTGCTGGGGGAGCTCCGGTGATCTCCTTTGGGTTCGGCAACAAGGTGTACTTCAACCTTCCTTTTTGGCCGACCCCTATTCCTCCACCAAAGCTGTCCAGTTTTCTGGACAGCTTGTTTCCTTCTTGTCGGAGTGTCGATTGGACCGGGGATTCAATCTCTGGTAATCCTCATTGGTGGAGGATGAAGGATTCGTCAAACAGTTGATGAATACCTCTCCGGAGAAGCGAGTTTTTGAGGACTCGTTTTGGATCCGAATTTTGATTCGGATCGTGATCTTCTCTCGATCACATCGTCTTCAACATGAGGCTAGTAACCCGTACGAAGACGAGGCTCATGACTTTGTGAAGTCACCCCGAAGATACTCGGCGTGGATACGGATAGAGACGATTCTAGCGAGAATCGTTCCGATTGATGTCTTTCCTGCTATACGTGATACGTCAGGTATACGTAGTATAAATTTCCTTTTATTTCAAAATTTGAATTTACGGTTATGTCTACACATGTTGTACTATGTATGCGTGTGATGTATGTGTTGTAATAAATTAGTTTTATTATTTTATTCTTTCCGCTGTGCACATGTTCGAACACACACTTGCCGCGGTGCAGGAAACCCAACACCTTGTCGTCGGCTTCGACTTGTCTTTTTGTCGCATTGGTCCTTTGGTCATAATCCAAGGATTCACCCACTTTGTTAGTCAGAAAGGTGAATCCCATTTGGATTATGATCCACATCTCGATTTGGGTTTTAAGAAAGCATTCCACCCGACCCTTCCAATAATGGAAGTCATCTCCGTTGTAAAACGGAGGTCGAACGGTGCTAAAACCCTCGGAGGTATGTACTCTTCGAAGAGTGTCCTCCTAAGCCTGCAAATGATTCTGGGGAAAAGGATAAAGAGAGTTATAAAAAGTGGATCAAGGTTGATGAGATGGCGCGGTGTTACATTTTGGCTTCTATGTCAAATGTTTTACAACATCAGCATCAAGCCATGCCCACTGCTTATGATATTATGCTCAATCTCAAAGAACTTTTTGGACACCAAAATCGGCTTACGAGGTAGGAAGCCAAGAAAAACATGATGACGACCACCATGATCGAGGGAACACCCATGAGGATCATGTTCTCAAGACGATGGCTCATTTGAATGAGTTGGAACTCCTTGGAGCTGAGATAGATGGGGAAACCTAGGTCGATATCATTTTCCAGTCTCTACCTAGAAGTTTTGAGCAGTTTCGCATGAACTACAACATGAATAAGAGGTTGTATTCGTTGGTGGAGCTTCTGACAGAACACTAGGTGGCAGAGGTACTTTTTCATCAGAGTGCTCGGGCTCAGGCCATGGTTGCTCAGAAGGTTTCGACTTCTAAGCCGAAAGGCAAGAAGAAGAAGAAACAAGGTGAAGCAAAGGTTGCGGGAGGATCTCAGGGTGGAGTGAAGAAGCCGAAAGGCAAGTGCTTCACTTGCAAGAAGACTGGACATTGGAAGAAGGACTTCCCCAACCGGAAGCAGAACAAAGTTATATCTTTTGGTCTAGTCGTTGAAATATGTTTAGCGGTGTTATCTACCGGCACTTGGTGTGTAGATACGGGAGCCACTGATCATGTCTGAAATACTTTACAGGGGTTCCAGGAAACCAGACGACTAGCTGACGAGGAAATTACCATTTACTTGGGCAATGCTATGAAGGCGGCTATTGCAGTGGGAGATGTTTATTTATCTTTTGATAGGAATAAAACATTGGTTCTGAAAAATTACCTTTATGTACCTTTATTTAGAAAGAATTTGATTTCGATTTCTAAATTGTTTTTGGATGGATATTCTATTTCTTTTAATGACAGAGTAGTTATATAAAGGAACAAGGAGATTATCTGTTTTGGTGCATTGATAGAAAATTTATATACCCTTGAATCAAAATCTCCCACGATGCAAATATAAGTAAATACCTCATCTTCTAAATCTAATAAGAGAAAAGAACCTTCGAAAATTAGCCAAACATATCATTGACATCTAATGTTAGGTCATATTAACCTAAGTAGAATTCAAAGGTTGATAGCTGATGCACCTCTGGGTTCATTAGTGGTGGAAGATTTCCCAACCTGTGAATCTTGCTTGGAAGGTAAAATGACAAAGAGGCCTTTTAAGGCCAAGGGGTATAGAGCCAAAGATGTGTTGGAATTGGTTCATTCTGATTTTTGTGGTCCTATGTCTATCCAGGTAAGAGGTGGTTTTGAATATTTCATCACTTTTATAGATGATTATTCAATATATGAATACATTTACTTGATGCGTCGCAAGTATGAATGCTTTGACAGGTTCAAAGAATTCAAGGCTGATGTGGAGAAACGTCAAGGTAAAAGTATCAAGACACTACGATCTGATCGTGGTGGTGAGTACCTCTTGGGAGAGTTTAAGAATTACTTATCAGAGGCTGAGATTCAATCCCAATTTCCTACACCTGGCACACCCCAGCAAAATGGTGTAGCGGAGCGAAGGAATAGGACTCTTATGGAGATGGTTAGATCAATGATTAGTTCGTCTGAGTTGCCAGATTTGTTCTGGGGGTATGCTCTGGATACGACAGTGTATATTCTGAACTTGGTACCATCTAAATCAGTGCATTCTACTCCCATAGAATTGTGAATTGGGCGCAAGCCTAGTCTGAGACATATTCGAATTTGGGGGAGTCCAACATATGTGTTGAAGGCAGATGTTGGTAAGTTAGAACCTCGTATAGAAGTGCGCATGTTCGTAGGCTATCCTAGAGAAACAAAATGTGGTTTGTTCTATAGTCCTAGAGATCATAGGGTGATCGTTAGCAATAACGCCAGATTTTTAGAGGAAGACTATGTGATGAACCACAAGCCCATGAGTAAGATTGTTCTGGAGGAATTGAGAGGGGAAGTCACTACTTCAGTACCAACGGTACAAGAGGATATACCACAAGTGACTGCACCACGTGACACAGAGGATACACAGGTGATACTTCATCATAGTGGGAGGGTTGTTAGATAGCCTGATAGATTTATGTTCTTGAGATAATCTTCTGATTTGGTGCCTGGCAAACATGAACCTGATCCTTGAACATATGAGGAGGCAATCCAAGATAAAGATCCGGTATTTTGGCAAAGTGCGATGAATTCTAAGATAGAATCTATTGAATCAAATCAGGTCTGGGAGCTACTAGAATCACCCAATGGTGTAAAAACCATTGGATTCAAGTGGATCTACAAAAGAAAGAGAGAAATAGACGGGAAGGTTGATACCTTTGAAGCAAAGCTTTTTGCGAAAGGGTATACTCAGAAAGAGGGTATCGATTATGAGGAGACTTTTTCGTCGATAGCCATGCTTAAGTCTATCCGGATTCTCTTATGTATTGCTGCTCATATGGATTATGAGGTGTGGCAAATGGATGTCAAGACAGCTTTCCTTAATGGAAGTCTTAAGGAAAACAACTATATATAGTAACTAGAGGGATTCATTGAAAAGGGAAAAGAGCATCTTGTGTGCAAGCTTAATCGGTCCATTTATGGATTGAAGCAAGCTTTGAGATCTTGGAACATCCGCTTTGATAAGGTAATCCAGTCTTATGGATTTATTCAAAGTCCGGATGAGTCTTGTGTATACAAGAGATGTGACAGAAATATAGTGGTATTTCTTGTACTATATGTAGATGATATTTTATTAATTGGCAAAAATGTCAAGCTGTTATCTGATGTAAGGGTATGGTTGTCCAAACAGTTTGATATGAAGGACTTGGGAGAAGTGGGACACATCCTTGGGATCAAGGTTATAAGAGATCGCAGGAAAAAGATGTTGTGATTATCTCAAGCTTCATACATTGACACCATTTTGGCTCGTTTTAGCATGCAGAACTCCAAGAAAGATTTTCTACCTTTTAGGCATGGAGTACCTTTATCTAAAGAGATGTATCCAAGAACATCAAAGGAAATATAGGAGATGAAGGCGGTTCCTTATGCTTCGACAGTACGAAGCCTCATGCACGAGGCTGAATATCTGCTTTGTCATGGGCATGGTTAGCAGATATCAGAGTAATCTAGGATGGGGACATTGGACTATGGTAAAGTATATATTGAAGTACCAGAGAAGGACTAGAGATTATATGCTGGTATACCAGGCAGATCAATTACTCCCTGTGGGTTAGACATATTTCGACTTCCAATCAGATAGGGATAATAATAAGTCTATCTCAGGTTTTGTGTTTACTTTGGGAGGTGGAGTTATTGTATGGAGGAGTGTCAAGCATAAATGCGTGGCGGACCCGACCATGGAAGCTGAGTATGTGGTAGCCTCTGAGGCAGCCAAAGCTGTATGGCTCATGAACTTTTTGATTGACTTGGATGTGATTTTTGGTTTGCCCAAAACTATCACAATTTATTGTGATAACAGTGGTGCAGTTGCAAACACGAATGAACCATGAGCCCATAAGGCAAGTAAACACATAGAGCGCAAGTACCACATGATACGAGAAATCATAAAGGGAGGAGAATTTGTTGTAGCCAAGATTACATCAGAGGATAACCTGACAGATCCTTTCACTAAGGCCCTTCCAACGAGAGCTTTTGATAGGCATGTGGAGAGAATGAGAATCAAATGTATGGCAGTATGAGAACATCATAGTCTTTTAGTATAAGTGGGAGATTATTGGGATGTATACTAAAAAGTCTATCTTTTGTATGAACATCTTTATTTTTTAAATAAGAATCACATGATCATTGTTTGCATATTTATGGTTATTCATATTATCTGATACATTACATTACAGATAACATGGTGTGTAGGGTCACTTGGGAGATCATGTTATCAGTTCCTTATAAAGTATAAGTAAAGGCTCACAACCGACATGGTTTTGGACAAACCATTGGTATGGTTGTAGTGTGATTTGGTATTGGTTTGTCTTGACCATAGAATTACACTAGTACACTTTGTGTGTATTGAGCAGGACCGACTTAAAGGTGATTCAATTTATTGCTGACTAGATAATTGAATATGACCTCGGATATTATAGTGTACATGCTCTTAATCCCGATATAATAACGGGCACATGTACTTAGTATTTATTTTTTGATTTACCAATGGTCGAGATTTATAGATTAATTCGATAGGCTCGATAAGTTGGGAAATAATATTATTTACATGGTGTGCCATTGATTATAGGAGGAAACCGTATCCTATATATTAGGATGATGATGTCCCCTTGAGGAGCTCATAAGGATCATCATGTAAACCCTGCAGGTGGACATTGTCCAACATGATGATGAGGTTGAGTGGTACTACTCATGGAGTTAGATGTTGATTAATTAATTATCAGTAAATTAATTAATTGATGAACATTCGAGATCTTAAACACGGGAAGATATTTGTACAATTAATATATAGAGCCCATATTTATTTATGAGGGTTAGTGAGGTAGATCAATGATAAACCTCTAGTGGAATGGATTATCATTAATGGATCGGACTTTATGTGGGCTAGATCCATTAGGTGGCCAAGATCCAACTCCTCCTCATGGTCCCTATTGTAGCCTATTAAAAACCTCATGAAAGCCTAGATCCGACGGCGGAGAATGAAAGCCTAGATCTGACGGTGGAGATTCAAAAGAGGCTTAATTTTAACTCTATAAAAGGAGGGCCTACGCTTGGGCGTGGGATTAGAATTTTGGTTCAGGGGTTTTGGTTTTTGGCGTGAGAGGCTTGGGAGGCTAGAGGTGGTTCTAGGGTTTTGCTTCCTTTGTTTGGGCGCCACACCTTCTCCCATCTCATTGCTCGCACACCACCTTCATCCTCTCCCTTGTCCAGCGGCAAGAGTTAGGCTTTCTTCCCTTGGAGCTCTTGGTCGGCGCCCATCATCATCTCCATCTCCCTCTCCTTGGTGGCCGGTGGCAACAAAAAAGAGGAGGAAGAGGTTTGATCTTCCTCCAAAGGGTTTGTGTCCGGAACTAGATAGGAGAAGAAAGGAGCTTATTATCTTGCTTTGTTCGGAGCGAACAAGGAAAGGAAGATACGTGATCTAGGAGGCTTCATCTCTTGGAGAATCGTTTCCCACACAACATCCTAGAGGATGATAGGCCATACGATAGAAGACCAAGTGGTAAACAAGAGGTTTAATTTTTGTTTTGGTTTCCTTTTGTTTCTTTGTATTATGTATATAATTGCATGTAACTAATTTACTTGAACCCCTAAGATAAACACAAAAATCAGCGTTCCGTACATCATTTATTCCGCGGCTAATCTAGGAAAAGAGGTAGGTTACTTGAACAACAAGTTTGTTCAAGAAACCACTCTAATCGAATAGCACGATGATGGATCGGTTACTTTGGTAATCCATCTTCGTCTTGGATTAATTTTTTTAATCTGGGGACGTAGATGAGATCGCCATGCACAAGCGACCAAGTTGAAGTGGGAAGCGAAGCTTCAACATTCAAAGAAATCTTAGAAGACTCATGCAAACAACAACTGTTACCCCCCAGACGTGGATTGGCTTTGTACAAAGGAGAGTATATGACGAGGGTCGTATCTATTCTGTATTTTACAGTTGCAGCTCGTAGGATTAAGTGATGGGATCAGACGAACTAGGAAAATCCCAGGGTCATTCGTCGCAAAAATGTGATCGCTTTGTCGCGGACTATTGGATATGATCCCGTTCTCTTCGGGGGCAGGCCAAGGCCTGCGTGGAGCCTTTGGATCAGATCGACAGATATTTGATCGTTCAGGGTATTACCTTAGTTTACCCTCTAGGTTAATATATTGAGAGGTATTTGTAGTTTACAGGTATCTTTTTCTAGAACATTCTTAATTCGAATTAGAAGGGTTCCTAGACATCGACTTGTGGGTCGGTGGTATCTCTACCGTCAGGTGAGATGTTGACCAATAATTAAGAAGTCGAGAGATGCCCTTAGACTTTGATAGACATATATTTACGGTAGACATAACCTTATGGATGGTTATATTGTTGAGATTATGGTATGATTATGTCTCTCAGATGTGTGTAAAATCCGAGAGCACTCAGATGTAGTTTCTGATGCACTTCCAAGCTTACCATTGTATAGGCAAGTGGAGTATGCAGTCGAAGTGATTTTAGGAATAGTTCTGATATCGAAGATCCCAT
Organism: Wurfbainia villosa; assembly: GCA_025175895.1. Lineage (NCBI taxonomy): Eukaryota > Viridiplantae > Streptophyta > Magnoliopsida > Zingiberales > Zingiberaceae > Wurfbainia > Wurfbainia villosa. The sequence goes on along the minus strand of CM046004.1, from coordinate 37,026,717 downwards.
ACCCGGTGATAATTTGATTGGTATAAGTGTTACTAAAAACTATGGGAATTGGAATAATATAAGTTGCGATTACAGGAGGTGTTGGATGGGATATTTATTTGTCCCAATATTTTCTTGAGAAGATCCAAAACTCTTTGTTAGAAGAGAGACGGACCTTTGAGATTATGCATCGATTATCAATGATGGAATGTGGTAGTTATTAAAAATTAATATCCTTCATTGTGGATTGATGATCTATTTAGATCAGCTAAGGACACCTGTGTATACTCTAGGGTTGGTTTACGACTGGAGTGTTGATATTGTAGTGACATGGTGTCATACAATTATCATCATCGTTGTGATGATTGATATATCATCAGTTTAGAGTAAAGAGGATGCAGGTGTGAAGAGACGACAATTTTATACTTGGTATGATTTGTATGAGCTTTTGATTATGTTGTTATTGTTGGATCGATTTGAGCGCTAGAGGGCGGTGAATAGCGCAACACAATTCTTTTCGTTCGTTCAATAAAACGGGAGTAATAAATGTAGCGGAAAATTAAAACACAAGGCATAATATTTTTACTTGGTTCACAGCCTTCCGGTTGCTAATCCAAGGCCCTAGTGGTCCGAGATCAAGCACGGAGGGCAAAAACACTAAAATGGTCTCCTGCTCGTCAGAGGTAGGAGACAAGAGAATACACAAAAAAAAAAGGTAGAGGGAAACTCCCCCTCTCCTTGTTATGATAAAATCTCGAAAAGAAAGACAATTTAAGACTGAACAATTAAACTAAAGATTACGAACAACTTGAAAGTATTGAAAAGTTGAGCTCGAGTCATCATTTCTGCAGCGCTTTGTCGTCGAAAGATCGTCAGAATGTCATAGCATATCAGAAGCACTTGGAGGCTCTTTGAATGATGAAAATGGTGTGGAAAGGCCCTTCTTTTATAGCCTTGGAAACCCTAGATGTTCATATCTTCAACCAATGAGAGTAAGCCACCTAGCCCTTGAGAAATGGAGATAAGCTTTGACTCTCCTCGAAACTGATCCTTGACCATCAGTCGACTGCTACCCTTACCAGTCGACTGATAGATGGATCAGTCGACTGATGGTAGGTTTTACAGCTGCAATGAAGAGTTAGCTCGAAAATGCAGTTAATATAAGTAAGTTTGATAGTTGGATAGTCGCCTAAGAATGTCCATGTATGGAGGACACGACCTTAGTTACACTCACTCACAAGAGCTTACCTCAACCTTTTACCTTTGAAGCTTCGCTTCCGGTCTCCACCTGATTCCTTCGGCTCCATCCGAAGTCCTCCTGGTGTCGCCTGACCATCACTCCGGGTGTCGCCAACCTTTAGCTTTAGCGTAGCATTTTCTGTACACTTGATTTAGCTCGTGAGATAACAAAATGAGCTTAACTTTGTATCGTTTTTTATAATCAAAACCTAGGTTCGACTTAGGTGCCTACTGCACCAACAATCTCCCCCTTTTTAATCTATGGCAAACTCGGACACAAAGTTAAGTAAATGATTTGAAGTGCATTAAATGAATGACAAGTATAAGACATGAATGAGTTCGAAGTGCATGAATGACAAGAGTAAAATATGAGTATACTTAAATTAGCAAGTTAAGTAGGAGTAAGAAAAACCTTTTTCAAGTGCTCCCCCTTGTGGAATCCTCCCCCTTGACTGAGGGTGAGTACATGAAAAAGAATCTTGACGCTCCCCCTTAATGTGTGCTACTTTAAAAGGAACATAAGTAATCGAAATTACTTAATATTTACTTATCTTGGGGTCATTAGAATGATATAGAATATGTACGAAGTTAAGTTACCAAAAAATGATCCCTTAACTTTGGCCTTCTCTCCCCCTTTTGCCATAAATCAAAAAGAGCGGGGAGTTTTGAAAAATATGATTTTGATTTTAGTTTTAAGTCCAAGCATGTTCCAAATAAATTTTGAAAATAGTAAATTAAACATAAGCTCATCTATTTAAATGTTCGACTCTATTTGATTTTTTTGATATGAAAGATCAACAAGTCCTGGTAAGAGTTGGTTAATTTATGTAATTACACTTCGTGGTTCATATCGATGCACTATGTCTACATCTAGAACCAGGAGTAAGGTCCTAACATCTCAAGCCCATCTACGTGGCTAAGTACACAAACACATTAGTCCTATGTGTTGTGAGATGTATTGGCTCCTTAAATCTATAGGTGCATGATATCTAGAGTAAGCCCTAAGCTAATTCCATTAACAAGAAAAGTGAATAATAGAGTTATAAGAAGTTATGATTTGTAAATCATACTCTATTACGCACATGCCGAATTTTCGTCTCAATAGACTAAATTCGGCTTCGGGTAGGGGTTTAGTAAAATTATCTGCCAAGTTCGATTTTAATTCCACATATTCGAGTTGTATGGTTCCGTTAGCTACATGTTATCGAATAAATGTTAGTAATATATGAGAGATGTCCTAAGGAAATCGCCTTATGTATGAACCATTTATATGATAAATGAAGATTCACTATTTAAGTATACATGGTCTCATGTATTTGATTGGATCTTAAACTCATTTAGTGAATCTCTGCGATACGACTCACAGCATGAGAGAATTTGTGATTGGATCACAACTAATGAGTATCTCTACATGTGTAATTGTGATGTATCGGAATTATCCCTAGTCGATGAATTGATGGATTTGGACACCATCAATTCTGTCGAGACAAGCACGAGGCATACTCTTTGGTGTATCCAAGCAGCCGATTCTCACTGGCTGGAGACATTGTGATGTCTGGAGTTGATCGTGGAAGCTAGTTATGGTAACTCGTTCATTGAAGTGACCGGCCGGAAGACTTCATATGGTTCTCTACATATATAGATATGTCAATGAAGTTCTTACTGCGGCTTAAGTGCAATGTTCCTTTGACTTGCGGTATTCAAGTCATCTTGATCATAAAGACTTTTGCTTTGACATTTTAAGCAAGCATCTCTGAGGAGATGTGGACCAGGGATGATTGGGTATAAGTCAAAGTGATCGAAGGTGTTTAAATAGCCTATAAAGGATTCACCACTCCTTGCGAGGAGATGTATACCCATGGCCTCTCGTCGGATTGTTACTAAAGTCTTTGACCAAAGCATTACATGTTTAGAGTAAGGTACTCTTCGATACATGTGCAGTAACTAGAATCCGTAGGACGAGGAAATGATACTTGGGCTAAGTGTGACGTAGTCAGCCTAGTGGGGACTGACACTATAGACCATGTCCTGAACCAAGTGGGTATAAGATGAGTGAAGGGAATGTGGCACGATTCATTTGAGCTGCTGAAGGGTTTCAGAAATAGTTCTAGATCAACCATTGATCTTTTCGGTTAATTGGGGATCATGATGTACTACTAGGTGCCACTCATGATCATTCTATAATTAATGGTTAATTATAGACGTCCAACATAAACCGAGAACCTATTTTGTCACACGCACAACGAGCGTAATCCGAAGGATTTAAAATGAGCTTGAGAATGATATTCTCAGACCGAGAGAAACTAAGTTTGGTTGGACCAAACAAGAAGCGAGCATGAAATTGTTTCAGTCACAATGAAAGCGTGGATGGGCCGTGTCTTATGAAGACATAATGGATGAACCAAAATGGTTTGGTTCTAATCCAATGGAGGAGAATAAACCAAAGGATTTGGTTTATTTTAAACGAATGAACCAAAGTTGGTTCGGTTCGTTTTAACTTAAAATAATCCATCATGGTTTGGTTTATTTTAACTTATATTAATGGAGCGGGTTAGCGGGCCTTATGGTTATGATCCAATAACCATTAAGAGAATTAGTTCTCTATAAAAGAGGGCTTAAGGGTTTGTTAAGCCCTAATAATCCAAAACCCTAACCTAAGTTGCCGCCCACCTCATCTCATTGGAGATTTTCGGTGCCAACACCTCCATTGCCGCCGCTCAGCCCCTTGTGCCGCCGTCCAAATTTTTGCCGGCATCCAAGCTTCGGCCGGTGATCCTCCGGAAACTCTCCGGTGATCTCCTTTGGGTTTGGCATCAAGGTGAGCTTCATCCTACCTTTTTGGCCGGTCCTAATTCCTCCACCAAAGCTGTCCAGTTTTCTGGACAGCTTGTTTCCCTCTCGTTGGAGCGTCATTTGGACGACGATTAGAACTCCGACAGCGCCTAACTTTCTGGGGAATCGATCTCCGGTAATCCTCATAGGTGGAGGATGAAGGATTCGTCAAACGGTTGACGAATACCTCTCCGGAGAAGCGAGTTTTGAGGACTCATTTTTGGATCCGAATTTTGATTCGGATCGTGATCCTCTCTCCATCACGTCGTCTTCAACATGAGGCTAGTAACCCGTACGAAGACGAGGCTCGTGACTTAGTGAAGTCATCCTGAAGATACTCAGTGTGGATACGGATAGAGACGATTCTAGCGAGGATCGTTCCGGTTGATGCCGTTCCCGCTACATGTGATACGAAAGGTATACGTAGTTAAATTTCCTTTTATTGAAAAATTTAAATTTACGGTTATGTCTACACATGTTGTACTATGCATGCTTGTAATGTGTGTGTTGTAATAAATGTAGATTTATTATTTTTTTTCTTCCGCTGTGCACATGTTTGCGAAACATGTTCGAACACACACTCGCCGCGGTACCGGAAACCCAACAGTGGTATCAGAGCCCAAGTTGTGTTTCGACATAATCTTAAAATTATTTTGTGATAGTCATAATGATATTTCTGGAAATTTTCTACTTTTGCAAAGTTAGAAGTATTTATGTAAATTTTTCAATTTTGGAAAATCTAGAAGTATTTATGGAAATCTTCCACTTTTGGAAAGTTGGAAGTATTTATGGAAATTGATATTTTGCATAAATAAAATATTTGATTAGATTTGGAAATTTTTTTCCTAATTTAATCATGATTTGATTTGGGAAATCAAATCTTAAAATATTTTATTTCCATAAGTAGTTTTGATGATTTAGGAAATTGGTTTCCTAAATTGACTTTCCTTAATCAACTATTTCCACAAATAAAATATGTGATTAGATTTGGAAATTTGTTTCCTAATTTAATCATGATTTGATTTGGAGAATCAAATCTTAAACATATTTTATTTCCATAAATAGTTATGACATATAAGGAAATATTGTACATGACATAATTGTATGCCATGTAATTGCATTAGATATATATCATTATGTCATGTTTGTCGTGACATGTAGATGTATGCCATGTATGTCATGCCATGTAGATAATAGTTATTTGCATGCAAAGAGGATGAGACATAAAAACCCTAACTCAATATTAAAGCCTACACCTTCCATTAATATGGTTAGAACCAGAGTTTCGTTTCTTGTTCGGGTTGTTGGACTCTCTCCAAGCCCGGCTCGAACCCGAACATGTTCAAACCATGGAATAGTTTAATACTAATATGGTAAGAGTTAGAGGTCAATCGTTAGCTTTGGTTGTTGGACTCTCTCCAAGCCGGGCTAATTGGTTGAATGTACTCTAACCATATTAAAACTATTTCTTGATTAATGGATCGGCTTTAACCTGGAGCATCGGCTTGTTGGACTTCTCCAAGGTCGATGTAAAGGGAGGTGATATTGGGTGCTATGCATATGATGCATACTTGTTAATGTGTTAACAACCCGATGTATGTGTGAATATTCAATTAGTTGATAGCACATTGTGATAGTTGCATATACGTGATATGCAATCGGTATAGTTGATACCTACCATCGTAGTTATGAATGACTTGTTGGACTCTCTCCAAGGTTGTTCATATCTATGATGGATATCAGCCCAGTCGGAGATGGACCTACGATCTCCCGAAGTGATTTTGGGGTTTTTGAAATTCGAAAAATGAATGGGATTTATAAATGTATATTGATGCATTTTAAAATCATTTTCTCATATATGCTCGTTTTGTATTTCTAGGTCAATAAATTGATCATGACGTCTTTGAATTTTTGCACTATTTTGGATTCAAACAAACTGACTGGGCCTAACTTCCTGGACTGGCTTAGAAACCTGAGAATTGTTCTCAAGGCGGACAAGCTAGCATATGTCCTTGAAGAGCCTCTTCCCAACCGTCCTAAGGTCGATGCAACTCCAGACCAAATGTTGGTCTATCAGAAGCATGTGGCAGATTCTGAGCTGGCGAGTTGCATCATGCTAGCGGCGATGGTACCTGAGCTGCAAAAGCAGCATGAGCATATGGATGCTAATACCATGGTCTTCCATCTTCATGAGTTGTTTGATGAGCAAGCGAGATCCCAAAGGTTCGAAGTCTCCAGGCTCCTCTTCACCACGAAGATGCAAGAAGGTTCGTCTGTAGTACAGTTTATGCTAAAGATGAACGGGTACATCGAGCGGCTAGCCACCCTCGGGTTTGTGATGGATCATGAATTAAGTATTGACTTAATTCTGCATTGTTTGCCCAAGAGTTTGTCACAATTTGTGATGAACTATCGGATGAACAAATTGGAATCCACTATTCCTGAGCTCCTCAATATGCTGAAGACTGTGGAGCCTTCTGTGAAGCATGAGGAGAAGGCGGTTCTGTTAGTTGATTCCTCAAAGAAAGGTTCTAAGTGGAAGGCAAAAGAACAGAAGAAAGGGAAGAACAAGAAGGCAAAGAAGGCAAAACCAGCACAAAAGGGAACTTGCCATCATTGTGGCAAGGAAGGCCACTGGAGAAGAAACTGCAAGATTTATCTTGAGTCCATGAAGAAGAAGAAGGCATCTGATGCCCCATCCTCTTCAGGTATCTTCGTTATTGATTGTCATCCTATTTCCTTAGACACTTGGGTATTGGATACTGGGTGTGGCTCACATATATGTAATGACATACAGGGGCTAAGGAATAGAAGAAGACTCGTCAGAGGGGAGTCAAATTTGTGAAAATGGAGCAAAGGTTGCTGCAGTCGCCATCATAACTTATTTGCTGAAGCTCCCTAGTGGACTAGTCTTGGAACTGGACAATTGCTATTATGTTCCTTCTCTAATAAAGAACATTGTTTCTATTTCCTGTTTAAATAGAAATGGTTACCATTTGACGTTTAGTAACAATTGTTGTTATATAACTTTGAATGGTGTACTTTATGGAACTGGAACATTGAGTAATGACATTTATACGTTGGACGTATCCAGTGACATTTTCAATATCGAAGCGAGCAACAAGCGTGCTCGAAAGGATAATCATTTAGACTCCTATATGTGGCATTGTCGTCTTGGCCATGTAAGCAAGAAACACATGTCCGGATTACACCGATGTGGAATTCTGGAATCGTTTGAATTGGATTCATACGATACATGCGAATCATGCTTAAAAGGCAAGATGACTAAGTTGCCTTTTACTGGAAAAGGTGAACGAATGGGAGAGTTACTAGGTCTAATACATACTGATGTATGTGGACCTATGTCAACTCAAGCTTTAGGAGGCTATAGCTACTTCATTACCTTCACTGATGATCACTCACGGTATGGGTATGTGTTCTTGATGAAACACAAGTCTAATGCCTTTGAAAGGTTCAAAGAATTTAGGAATGAAGTAGAGAAACATGATGACAAGAGTATTAAAATACTTCGATCGGATCGAGGTGGTGAATACTTAAGTCAAGTGTTTCTTGATTATCAAAGAGATAATGGTATATTGTCTCAATGGACACCGCCATATACACCACAGCATAATAGTTTATCTGAGAGGCATAACCGGACCTTGTTGGACATGGTCAGGTCAATGATGAATCATGCGAATCTTCCCAAGTCCTTTTGGAGCTATGCACTTCAGACAGCTGTTTACTTGTTAAACAGAATGCCAACCAAGGTAGTCTCTACTACTCCATATGAGATATGGAATGGTAAGAAACCTCATGTATCTTACTTGAAGATATGGGGTTGTCCAGCTTATGTGAAGCGGACTGTATCAGACAAATTGGATGCTAAGTCTGATAAATGTCTATTTATTGGATACCCTAAAGAAACAAGGGGTTACCAATTCTATCATCCTGAGGAACAAAAGGTGTTTGTTTCAAGGCATGCTGTGTTTCTAGAGAAAGAATTTATCTTGCAAGAAAATAGTGGGAGTGTCGTCGAGCTTGAGGAGGCTCGAGAGACTCAAATAGACATTGATGAGATACCTGGTGAAGCACAACAGTCGATAACTCATAGTGATGAGCAATCGGCTGGACCTACTATAACACCACATCTTCGTAGATCTAGTAGAACACGCAACATTCCTGAGAGATATGGATTTCTCGTAAGTGAATCGAATGATGTGTTACTCATTGATGATGAGGAGCCTACCAGTTATGAAGAAGTGCTGACAAGTTCAGAAAGGGATAAGTGGCTTGAAGCCATGAAGTCGGAAATGGATTCCATGTATGAAAACCAAGTTTGGAACTTCGTTCACCCACCTGAAGGCATCAAGCCTTTAGGGTGCAAGTGGGTTTTCAAGAAGAAAATCGACATGGATGGTAATGTGATTACCTATAAAGCTAGATTAGTGGTGAAAGGATATCGTCAAAAATAAGGTGTTGATTATGATGAAACCTATTCGCCTGTAGCTATGCTTAAATCCATTCGGATGCTCCTGGCCATAGCGGCTCATTATGATTATGAGATATGATAGATGGATGTGAAAACAGCTTTCCTTAATGGAAATATGCTCGAGGACGTGTATATGATACATCCTAAGGGTTTTAGATCGGTTGATAAAACCAAGGTATGCAAATTGCGACGGTCCATATATGTATTGAAGCAAGCATCCAGGAGCTGGAATATCCATTTTGATGAGACAATCAAAAGGTTTGATTTCTCACAAAATTCAGATGAACCATGTGTGTACAAGAAGGTTAGTGGGAGTGCAGTCGTGTTCCTAGTATTGTATGTCGATGACATATTACTTATAGGAAACGATGTTTCAATCTTACAGTCAGTTAAGGTTTGGTTAACGAAGACATTCTCCATGAAAGACCTGGGAGAAGCAACCTACATCCTCGGGATTAAGATCTATAGAGATAGATCGAAACGGTTGTAGGTTTTGCCCGGAAGCTCTGATACCAATTGAAGGGATTTCCCTTGTCGAGTCCGTGAGGGGAAACTTCGCTTCCCCTTCACCTCGGTTGCTTGACCATGGTGATCCCTTCGATGTCCCCGGATTAAAAATTTAATCCTAGACAAAAGGGATTCCCAAATCAACCAAGTCATCGTCGTGCTATTCGTTTAGAGAGGTCACTTGAACAAACTAGTTGTTCAAGCGACCATCCTCTATTCTACGAGTAGCCGCGGAATAGACGATGTCCGGATCGCCGGTTTTTGTGTTTATACTCGGGATCCAAATATTATTTAGCCTATTTACAGAAATATAACATGCTTATATTTGAAAAACAAACACAAGCAATGAATAAAAGAGAAAAAAGAATAGTTATACCTCTTGGTCTTCTAATGTATGACCCTCCTCCTTTTGGACGTCGTGTGGGCGACGATCCACCAAAAGTCAAAGCTCCTAGATCGCAAAACTTCCTTCCTTGCTTTTCCCAAGAAAGAGGAAGAAGAGAAACAATGTTTTTCTCCTTCAAAAACTCAACCAACAAAGAACTATAGAAGTTCTTGCCGCCGACCAACTAGAAGGAGAAGAAGATGATGGAAAACTACCAAGACACCAAGGGAAACCCTATATCTTGTTTCCACCACCTAAGGAGAAGAGAGGGGAGTGTTTTGGGCGCCGGACAAGGGCTGGGAAGGGCTGGAATAGCTGCTGGACGTTGGCCACAAGGCAAGGAAGAAGAAGGAAAACTTGCCTTATTTGGTGCCACCCTTGCTTCCAAACCCTAACCCTAATTCCAATCCTATCTCAACTAGGATTGCCCTATTCTTGCCACCCAAGCCTTGCTCCCTCTCAATCATGTTATCCACAACCACTGCCCATGCCCTCCTTTTATAGAGTTAGGGATAAGTCATGAATTAATCTCCTCCATTGGTTCTAGGGATTTAATCTCAACCGTCGGATCTAGAGATTTAATCTCAACCGTCGGATCTTAGAGATTTAATCTCTACCAATGGATCTTAGTGTTTTGTTTGTATCCATTGGATCTAAGCATCTTGAGGTGTTAATGGGCTACATTAGGGACCATGAGGAGGAGTTGGGTCTTGGCCACCCATGGATCAAGCCCACATAAAGTCCGATCCACTAATAATGGTCCAATCCACTAAAGGTCCATCATTGATCTACCTCACCAACCCCCATATGATAATATGGGCTCCATATATTATTTGTACATTTTCTCCCCGTGTTTAAGATCTCAAATGTCCGTCGATTAATTAATTTACTAACCATTAATTAATCAACATCTAACTCCTTGAGTAGTACCACTCAACCTTTTTATCATGCCGGACCAAGTCCACCTGCAGGGTTTACATGATGAACCTTATGAGCTCCTCAAGGGGACATCATCATCCTAATATATAGGACACGGTTTCCTCCTATAATCAACGGCACACCATATAAATAATATCATCTCCCAACTTACTGAGTCTATCGATTTAATCTATAAATCTCGCCCATTGGTAAATCAAAGAGATGAGTACCAAGTATATGTGCCCGTTATTATATCGGGATTAAGAGCATGTACTAAATAATATTTGAGGTCCGATTCGATTATGTAGTCAGCAATAAATCGAATCACCTCTGTGTCGGTCCTGCTCAATACACACAAAGTGCACTAGTGTGATTCTATGGTCAAGACAAACCAATACCAAATCACACTACAACCATTCCGATGGTTTGTCCAAAGCTATCTCGGTTGTGAGCCTTTACTTATACTTTACAAGGAGCCGATAACATGATCTCCCGTGTGACACCACACACCATGTTATCTACAATGTAACGTATTAGACAATATGCATAAATATATGCAAACAATGATCATGTGATTCTTATTTCAAAATAAAGATGTTCATACAAAAGATAGACTTTTCAGTATACATCCCTACAATCTCCCACTTATACTAAAAGACTATGCTGTCCTTATACTGCCATACATCTGATTCCCCTTCCTTCCACATGCCTATCAAAGCTCTCGCCAGAAAGGCCTTAGTGAAAGGGTCTACCAGGTCATCCTCTGATGCAATCTAGGCGACAACAACTTCTACCTCCTTTACGATTTCTCGTATCAGGTGGTACTTGCACTTTATGTGTTTACTAGCCTTATGGGCTTGTGGTTCCTTCGAGTTTGCAACTGCACCATTGTTATCACAATAAATTGTGATAGTTCTGGGCAAACCAGGAATCACATCTAAGTCCATCAAGAAGTTCCTGAGCCATACAGCTTCTTTGGCCGCCACAGGGGCTGCCAGATACTCAGCTTCCATGGTGGAGTCCGCCACGCATTTCTGCTGGGCACTCCTCCATACAATGGCTCCACCTCCTAAAGTAAACACAAAACCTGAGGTAGACTTACTGTTATCCCTATCTGATTGGAAATCGCAATCCATGCAACCCACAGGGAGTAATTGGTATGCACGGTAAACTAGCATATAATCCCTAGTCCTTCTCAGGCACTACAATATATGCTTTTACCACAGTCCAATGTCCCTGTCCTGGATTACTCTGATATCTGTTAACCATGCCCACGGCAAAGCAGATATCTTGTCTCGTACATAGCATACATGAGGCTTCCTACTGTCGAAGCATAAGGAACCGCCTCCAGCTCCTTTATCACCTCAGATGATCTAGGACACATCTCCTTAGATAAAGTAACTCCATACCTGAAAGGTAGAAAACCCTTCTTGCATGCTAAAACGATCCAAAATCATGTATATGTATGAAGCTTGGGATAAGCACAACAACCTTGATCCCAAGGTTGTGACCCACTTCTCTCAAGTCCTTCAAAACTGTTTGGACAACCATACCCTTACGTCTGATAACACTCTGATATTGTTGCCAACTACCAAAATGTCATCTACGTATAGTACAAGAAATACCACTACATTTCCGTCACATCTATTGTATACAAAAGACTCATCCGGACTTTGAATAAATCCATAAGTCTGGATTTACCTCATCAAAGCGGATGTTCCAAGACCTCAAAGCTTGCTTCAGTCCATCAGCGGTCCGATTAAGCTTACATACAATACGCTCTTTGCCTTTAGCAATGAATCCCTCTGGTCGCTTCATGTAGATGGATTCCTCAAGACTTCCACTAAGGAATGTTGTCTTGATATCCATTTGTCACACCTCATAATCCATATGAGTTGCTATGCATAAGAGCTCCCAGACCTGTCTTGAATCCATAGATTCAATCTCAGTATTCATTGCACTTTGCAAAGATGCTGTATTTATATCTTGGATTGCCTTGTCGTATGTCTAGGGATCAGGTTCATGTTTGCTCGGGACCAAATCAGAAGATTTGTCCAAAAACATGAATCTAAGAGTTTATCTAACAACCCTCCCACTACGATGAGGTATCTTCTGTGTATCCTCTGTGACACGCGGTGCAGTGACATGTGGTATGTCCTCTTGTACCGGTGGTACTAAAGAAGTGACTTCCCTTTTTAACTCCTCCAGAACAATTTTACCTTTGGGCTTGTGGCTTATCACATAGTCTTCCTCTAGAAATCTGGCATTCGTGTTAACGATCACCCTCTGATCTCTAGGACTATAAAACAAGTCAGAATAACTCATCATCGATCTAACCATCTCCATAAGAGTCCTATTCCTTCGCTCTGCTACACCGTTCTGCTGGGGTGTGTCAGGTGCAGTCAATTGGGATTGAATCCCAATCTCTGATAAGTAGGTCCTAAACTCTCCCAAGAGGTTATCACCACCATGATCAGATCGTAGTGTCATCAACATCTTGAATAATGATCTACAAAAGAGATGAAATATTCAAGATCACCTCTTGCCTAGATAGCCATAGGACCACACAAATCAGAATGAACCATTTCTAACACATCTTTGGCTCTATACCCCTTGGCCTTAAAAAGGCCTCTTGGTCATCTTACCCTCCAAGCAAGATTCATAGGTTGGGAGATCCTCCACCACTAATGAACCCAAAGGTCCATCAGCTATCAACCTTTGAATTCTGCTTAGGTTAATGTGACCAAGCCTAAGAAGCCAAAGATATGTTTGGTTCATCTTCGAAGGTTCTTTTCTCTTATTGGAATTAGAAGATGAGTTATTAACTTCAATTTGCATCGTGGGAGGTTTTGGTTCAAATTTCCTTTCAATGTACCTGAATAGATATTCTCCCTATTCCTTTTTATAACAACTCTGTCATTAAAAGAAATAGAATATCCATCCATAATAATTTAGAAACTGAAACTAAATTCTTTCTAAATAAAGGTACATAAAGGAAATTTTCCAGAACCAAAGTTTTATTATTTTCAAGAGATAAATAAAACTTCTCCCACTGCAATAGCCGCCACCATCATGGCATTGCCCAAGTAAATGGTAATCTCCCCTTCAACTAGTCATCGGGTTTCCTGGAACCCCTGCAAATTGTTGTAGACATGATTAGTGGCTCCCGTATCTACTCACCAGGTGCCGGTAGATATCACCGCTAATCATGTTTCAATGACTAGTCCAAAAGATATACCTTTGTTCTGTTTTGGACTGGGACAGTCCTTCTTCTAATGTCCATCCTGCTTAAAGTACTTGCCTTTCGGCTTCTTCACTCCTCCCTGAGATCCTCCCACCACCTTTGCTTCACCTTGTTTCTTCTTCTTCTTGTCTTTCGGCTTAGAAGGAGAAACCTTTTTGAGCAACCATGGCTTGAGGACATTCTTCAAAGAGTGCATACTTGTACTCTTTAGCAGATAAGACAATATCTAGATTCTTTTCCAATCAACATTGTTTTGGGTACAATAAGTTTATTTCCTTTAGTATCATAGTAAGTGGACTGAAAGTCATTTTTGAAAATCCTAAGAATCACATAGATCATTACTTTAGATTTCAAAAAATTATTGATTCCTCAAACAATAAAATTTCGAAATCAACCAACACCTCAAATCACCGAGAATATCGCATGCCACGATAGTGTGGACGTATACGAATTCTACATTTGTAAGAGGAGGTTTTACCCATTAATTTTATTATCTTGTCAACCTTACTTTTTGACAAATAAAATTAATAGTTGGTTCCTCTTTGGCCCTACAAATAAAAGCAGTGACTCCGATGGGGAGGATACATTTTATTTGCATCTAAGTGTGCACCATTACACGATACTAAGGGAATTATTTCGGATTATGTGCCTTACTGATAGGGAAGTACACACACTCCTAAATAATTTCCTATAACCATTATTTGACCTAGTGATCCGCAAACAAACTCATCCGATGGGGAGGTAGGCACTCAGAGCCGACGCGCAAGTTTGTTGCATCACATGTCAAATTGTAATGGAGGCCGTGGGAATTAATTAAAATATCCCTCTCCCACTTAGTAAATTGAAAATGAGGAATTTTCAAGCACACACAACATGCTTATTATTACTGTAGATTTCAATAAAAATTATTGATTCCTCAAACAATAAAATTTTGAAATCAACCAACACCTCAAACACCGATAATATCGCATGCCACGATAGTGTGGACGTATACGAATTCTACATTTGTAAGAGGAGGTTTAACCCATTAATTTTATTATCTTGTCCACCTAACTTTTGACAAGTAAAATTAATAGTTGGTTTCTCTTCGGCCCTACAAATAAAAGCAGTGACTCCGATGGGGAGGATACTTATATTTGTATCTAAGTGTTCACCATTACTCGGTACCAAGGTAATTATCTCGGGTTATGTGCCTTGCGATGGGCAAGTACACACGCTCCTTGATAATTTCCTATAACCATATTCGACCTTGTGATCCGCAAACAAACCCATCCGATGGGGAGGAAGGCACTCAGAGCCGACGCGCAAGTTTGTTTGCATCACTTGTCAAATTGTAATGGAGGCCGTGGGAATTTATAAAAATATCCCTCTCCCACTTAGTAATTTGAAATTGAGGAATTTTCCTAGCCTACGACATGCATATAAAAAAAAAGCAATAAATATGAAAAATAAATTATTTTCCAACTATTATGGCTTTTGTCTTCAATATGACTCCTGTTGCATCGCCATCTCGTCCGCTCCTCCTACGCCATGTACGAGCCATCCGGAGATCCGAGCCGAGACTAAATCCTATTTTAATTTACATCCATCGATCCTATACTCCACGAGGGAGTGTACATGAAATCTAGATCGAAAGTAAAATAAAATAAAGAGCGGCTAAACAATGCCGTATTTAATTTACAAAAACTAAATACTAGCCTCGTCAACCCCGAGGATTCAACAAAATAAACATTTACACACATACAATCACATACACACACATGCCATAATAGTTGAATCTTATGCCTGTAACCAAAGAGTTAAACTACGCATATCCTACTATTATCCGACACATTTAATATATGAAAAAGTGCATAAAAATTAACAGAATCCTAAACACACAAAACCGGAAACCTTGGCTCTGATACCATTTGTAGGTTTTGCCCGGAAGCTCTGATACCAATTGAAGGGATTTCCCTTGTCGAGTCCGTGAGGGGAAACATCGCTTCCCCTTCACCTCGGTTGCTTGACCATGGTGATCCCTTCGATGTCCCCGGATTAAAAATTTAATCCTAGACAAAAGGGATTCCCAAATCAACCAAGTCATCGTCGTGCTATTCGTTTAGAGAGGTCACTTGAACAAACTAGTTGTTCAAGCGACCATCCTCTATTCTACGAGTAGCCACGGAATAGACGATGTCCGGATCGCCGGTTTTTGTGTTTATACTCGGGATCCAAATATTATTTAGCCTATTTACAGAAATATAACATGCTTATATTTGAAAAACAAACACAAGCAATGAATAAAAGAGAAAAAAGAATAGTTATACCTCTTGGTCTTCTAATGTATGACCCTCCTCCTTTTGGACGTCGTGTGGGCGACGATCCACCAAAAGTCGAAGCTACTAGATCGCAAAACTTCCTTCCTTGCTTTTCCCAAGAAAGAGGAAGAAGAGAAACAATGTTTTTCTCCTTCAAAAACTCAACCAACAAAGAACTATAGAAGTTCTTGCCGCCGGCCAACTAGAAGGAGAAGAAGATGATGGAAAACTACCAAGACACCAAGGGAAACCCTATATCTTGTTTCCACCACCTAAGGAGAAGAGAGGGGAGTATTTTGGGCGCGGGACAAGGGCTGGGAAGGGCTGGAATAGCTGCTGGACGTTGGCCACAAGGCAAGGAAGAAGAAGGAAAACTTGCCTTATTTGGTGCCACCCTTGCTTCCAAACCCTAACCCTAATTCCAATCCTATCTCAACTAGGATTGCCCTATTCTTGCCGCCCATGCCTTGCTCCCTCTCAATCATGTTATCCACGACCACTTCCCATGCCCTCCTTTTATAGAGTTAGGGATAAGTCATGAATTAATCTCCTCCATTGGTTCTAGGGATTTAATCTCAACCGTCGGATCTAGAGATTTAATCTCAACCATCGGATCTTAGAGATTTAATCTCTACCAATGGATCTTAGTGTTTTGTTTCTATCCATTGGATCTAAGCATCTTGAGGTGTTAATGGGCTACAATAGGGACCATGAGGAGGAGTTGGGTCTTGGCCACCCATGGATCAAGCCCACATAAAGTCCGATCCACTAATGATAGTCCAATCCACTAAAGGTCCATCATTGATCTACCTCACCAACCCCCATATGATAATATGGGATCCATATATTATTTGTACATTTTCTCCCCGTGTTTAAGATCTCGAATGTCCGTCGATTAATTAATTTACTAACCATTAATTAATCAACATCTAACTCCTTGAGTAGTACCACTCAACCTTTTCATCATGCCGGACCAAGTCCACCTGCAGGGTTTACATGATGAACCTTATTAGCTCCTCAAGGGGACATCATCATCCTAATATATAGGACACGGTTTCCTCCTATAATCAACGGCACACCATATAAATAATATCATCTCCCAACTTACCGAGTCTATCGATTTAATCTATAAATCTCGCCCATTGGTAAATCAAAGAGATGAGTACCAAGTATATGTGCCTGTTATTATATCGGGATTAAGAGCATGTACTAAATAATATCTGAGGTCCGATTCGATTATGTAGTAAGCAATAAATTGAATCACCTCTGTGTCGGTCCTGCTCAATACACACAAAGTGCACTAGTGTGATTCTTTGGTCAAGACAAACCAATACCAAATCACACTACAACCATTCCGATGGTTTGTCCAAAGACATCTCGGTTGTGAGCCTTTACTTATACTTTACAAGGAGCCGATAACATGATCTCCCGTGTGACACCACACACCATGTTATCTACAATGTAATGTATTAGACAATATGCATAAATATATGCAAACAATGATCATGTGATTCTTATTTCAAAATAAAGATGTTCATACAAAAGATAGACTTTTCAGTATACATCCCTACAACTGTTGCTTGGTCTTTCGCAGTCTACATATATAGACCGAGTGCTAAAGAGGTTTAGCATGTCGGAATCCAAGAAAGGTTTCCTACCCATCAGGCGTGGGGTACACCTTTCGAAGTCTATGTGTCCGCGCACAGAAGACGAGAGGATTTGCAAGAGTAAGATTCCCTATGCATCTGCAATAGGATCTATCATGTATGCTATGTTATGTACGAGACCCGATATATCGTATGCTCTGAGTGTCTCGAGCAGATACCAGTCTGATCCAGGAATGGATCATTGGGTGGTTGTTAAGATGATCCTTAAGTGCTTAAGAAGAACTAAGGATGTGTTCCTAATATATGGAGAAGGGGACATGGTGATACGCGGGTATACAGATGCCAGCTTCCAGACGGACAAGGATGATTCCAAGTCTCAGTCTGGATACGTGTTCACCTTGAATGGGGGCGCAGTGAGTTGGAAAAGATCCAAACAAGACACTGTAACGGATTCTACCACTGAGGCAGAATACATTGCAGCTTCGGAAGCAGCAAAGGAAGCGGTTTGGATCAAGAAGTTTGTTTATGAACGTGGTGTGATTCCGGCCATTGTTGAAGCAATACCGGTCTACTGCGACAACAATGGAGCAATTGCACAGGCGAAAGAGCCAAGGTCTCATCAACGATCCAAACATGTGCTTCGCCGCTATTATCTTATCAGAGAGATCATCAGTAGGAAAGAAATACAAATCGAGAAAATCCCCACTGAAAGGAACTTAGCGGATCCTTTGACTAAGGCATTACCTCAAAGTAAGTTTGAGGGTCATGTTACAGCTTATGGTATTGGATACCGTAGCGATTGACATTAGGCCAAGTGGGAGTCTGTTAGTAATATATGAGAGATGTCCTAAGCCAATCGCCTTATGTATGAACCATTTATATGATAAATGAAGATTCACTATTTGAGTATACATGGTTTCATGTATTTGATTGGATCTTAAACTCATTTACTGAATGTCCGTGATACGACTCACAGCATGAGAGAATTTGTGATCGGATCACAACTAGTGAGTATCTCTACATGTGTAATTGTGATGTATCGGAATTATCCCTAGTCGATGAATTGATGGATTTGGACACCATCAATTCTGTCGAGACTAGCACGAGGCATACTCCTTGGTGTATCCATGCAGCCGATTCTCACTGGCTGGAGACATTGTGATGTCCGGAGTTAATCGTGGATGCTAGTTATGGTAACTAGTTCATTGGAGTGATCAACCGTAAGACTTCATATGGTTCTCTACATATATAGATATGTCAATGAAGTTCTTACTGCGATTTAAGTGCGATGTTCCTTTGACTTGCAGTATTCAAGTCATCTTGATCATAAAGACTTATGCTTTGACATCTTAAGCAAGCATCTCTGAGGAGATGTGGACCCGGGATGATTGGGTATAAGTCGAAGTGATCGAAGGTGTTTGAATAGCCTATAAAGGATTCACCACTCCTTGCGAGGAGATGTATACCCATGGCCTCTCGTCGGATTGTTACTAAAGTCTTTGGCCAAAACATTACATGTTTAGAGTAAGGTACTCTTCGATACATGTGCAGTAACTAGAATCCATAGGATGAGGAAATGATATTTGGGCTAAGTGTGACGTAGTCAGCCTAGTGGGGATTGACACTATAGACCATGTCCTGATCTAAGTGGGTATAAGATGAGTGAAGGGAATGGGGCACGATTCATTCGAGCTGCTGAAGGGTTTCAGAAATAGTTCTGGATCAACCGTTGATCTTTTCGGTTAATTGGGGATCATGATGTACTACTAGGTGCTACTCATGATCATTCTATAATTAATGATTAATTATAGATGGCCAACATAAACTGAGAACCTATTTGGTCACACACACAACGAGCGTAATCCGAAGGATTTAAAACGAGCTTGAGAATGAGATTCTCAGACCGAGAGAAACTAAGTTTGGTTGGACCAAACAAGAAGCGAGCATGAAAATATTTCAGTCGCAATGGAAGAGTGGATGGGCCGTGTCTTATGAAGACATAATGGATGAACCAAAATGGTTTGGTTCTAATCCAATGGAGGAGAATAAACCAAAGGGTTTGTTTTATTTTAAACGAATGAACCAAAGTTGGTTCGGTTCGTTTTAACTTAAAATAAACCATCATGGTTTGGTTTATTTTAACTTATATTAATGGATCGGGTTAGCGGGCCTTTTGGTTATGATCCAATAAACATTAAGAGAATTAGTTCTCTATAAAAGAGGGCTTAAGGGTTTGTTAAGCCCTAATAATCCAAAACCCTAACCTAAGTTGCCGCCCACCTCATCTCATTGGAGATTTTCGACGCCAACACCTCCATTGCCGCCGCCCAGCCCCTTGTGTTGCCGTCCAAATTGTTGTCGGCATCCAAGCTTCGGCCGATGATCCTCCGGCAACTCTCCGGTGATCTCCTTTGGGTTTGGCATCAAGGTGAGCTTCATCCTACCTTTTTGGCCGGCCCTAATTCCTCCACCAAAGCTGTCCAGTTTTCTATACAGCTTGTTTCTCTCTCGTCGGAGCGTCGGTTGGACGACGGTTAGAGCTCCGACAGCGCCTAACTTACCGGGGATTCGATCTCCGGTAATCCTCATAGGTGGAGGATGAAGGATTCGTCAAACGGTTGACGAATACCTCTCCGGAGAAGCGAGTTTTGAGGACTCATTTTTGGATCCGAATTTAGATTCGGATCGTGATCCTCTCTCGATCACGTCGTCTTCAACACGAGGCTATTAACCCGTATGAAGACGAGGCTCATGACTTAGTGAAGTCATCCCGAAGATACTCGACGTGGATACGGATAGAGACGATTCTAGTGAGGATCGTTCCGGTTGATGCCTTTCCCGCTACACGTGATACGAAAGGTATACGTAGTTAAATTTCCTTTTATTGCAAAATTTAAATTTACGGTTATGTCTACAAATGTTGTACTATGCATGCATGTGATGTGTGTGTTGTAATAAATGTAGATTTATTATTATTTTTCTTCTGCTGTGCACATGTTTGCGAAACATGTTCGAATACACACTCGCCGCGGTGCCGGAAACCCAACAATAAAGTGGTGTTTGACCTCTATATGTTTAGTCCTAGAGTGGCATATGGGATTTTTGGTTAAGTTCATTGAGCTAATATTATCTATGTGAGTTTTAATATTGTTGAAGTTTAAGTTAAATTCTTGGAGAGTGTGCTTCATCCAAAGAAGATGAGCTACACACTCACCCATCGCGATGTATTCAACGTCGCTGGTAGATAAAGCAACACAGTGTTGCTTCCTACTGCACCAACTCACTAGTCTCGAGCCAAGAAATTTACAACAATCACTTGTTCTCTTCCTATCGAGTTTACTACCGACATAGTCCAAGTCGGAGTAGCTGATTTGTTCGAACTCGGTAGATCTAGGGTACCAAATACCGACACTTAGCGTGCCCTTTAGATACCTAAGGATACACTTAACTAATGTTAGGTGAGACACCTTAGCACTGGTTTGGAATCTTGTGCACATAATTACTGCGAATAGTATGTCAGGTCGACTCGCAGTTAAGTATAGAAGACTCTCTATCGCACTTTTATAGTATTTTAGGTCGATGGGCTTTCCTTCTAAGTTCTCTCCTATATTGACATTAGTTTCCATAGGGGTATTGATGGTCTTAGTGTCTTGCATTCCAAAACATTTAATTAATTCCCTAGTATATTTTTGTCGATGTAAATATATTCCATCCTTAGTTTGTTTGATTAGTAGTCCTAGAAAGAAACTCAATTCACCTACTAAATTCATTTCATATTCACTTTCCATAAGTGAAATGAACTCGTTCAGTAGGATCGAATTGGTTATTCCGAAAATGATGTCGTTTACATAGACTTGGGCTATAAAGATTTCCTTACCTACAATTTTTATAAAAAGGGTCGGATCGACTAGGCCTTGACTAAACCCTTTTGAATTAAGATAAATTGAAAGTCTATCGTACCAAGCCCGAGGAGCTTGTTTGAGTCCATAAAGAGCTTTCTTTAGTTTAAGGACATGATCGGGTTTATCTAGGCTTTCGAATCCTGGGGGTTGACTAACGTACACTTCTTCCTTAATTATGTTGTAACTTAGGTGGCCGGCTAGAGGGGGGTGAATAGCCCTCAATCGTCATATAGTGGAATTCGTTCGTTGATTGCCTACAAGTATAATTAGCGCAAGCAAAAATGTAAAGACAATACAAAGGCAATGCTAACAAGAGATATAACATGGTTCACAGCCTCACCGCTAATCCACGGTCCGATTCATCTTCGGCGAATCACTCCGAAACCAATCCAATATGGTCTCTCCCTTTAGCCAAAGCAAGGTGGAGGTAAACCTTCTTACAACCCAAAACACTCCTTCTTACAATAAGATTGAAGTATGAACAAGAAGAAAGAGTTTAACACTTGTGGAACACTTGGATGATCAATTGGAGCATAAGCATTTGTCATCCAAAAGCCCACACCTTCTCTATAAACAGAGAAGGTTGTTTTCTTCCTGTTGGCCACTGGCAGTCGATTGATTCCCCGATCAGTCGACTACCCCTGTAGCCATTTGCCTATAATGACTTCTTTCACGTTGGATTCTAACCAATGGCTCCAACATCAGTCGACTGATCTTCCCATCAGTCGATAAACTAACGATCAGTGTCGGCGAGTACTCGGTGATCACCATTTCTGTGCCGAAACCCTTGCGACGATCATTCTTTGCCATCGGATCCCGATTCTCGGCAATCGATGTCCCCGGATTAAAAATTTAATCCTAGACAAAAGGGAACACCCAAGCAACCTTGTCATCGTCGTGCTATTCGTTTAGAGTAGTCACTTGAACAAACGTGTTGTTCAAGCGACCAACATCTATACTACGAATAGCAGCGGAATAGACGATGTACGGATCGCCGACTTTTGTGTTTATGTTCAGGGTCCAAGTTTATTTAGCCACAAAACAGAATATATCATGCACATAATTGAAAAAAAAACAAACATGTAACATATGAAAATAGAGAATCGATATACCTCTTGATCTTCTATTGTATGACCTTCCTCCTTTCGGACGTCGTGTGGGCAAAAATCTACCAAAAGTTGAAGATCCTAGATCACCAATCTTCCTTCCTTACTCGTTCCAAGCAAGAGGAAGAATAGAAATAAGATCCTTCTCCTTCCTTTAGCCAACCAACAAGCAACAAGCACCTTGCTTGCCGCCGGCCAACAAGGAGAAAGGAAACAATGGTTGTAGGCCAAGAGCTATATGGGAGGACCCTAAGCCTTGGTTTCACCGGCCAAGGAGAAGAGGAGAGCAAGGTTTAGACGTCGGCCAAGGGAGAAGAGGAGCTGTTGGACGCTGGCCACCAATGGAGAAGAAGAAAACAAGGAAATAATTTCCTTATTTGGTGACGCCTAGCTCCAAACCCTAATTCTCTTGCTTCTTGCCGCCAACTCCTATACCCTTTGCTTCCTAATTACTCTCCACGCCAACCCTAAGGCTCCTTTTATAGTGTTTAGGGATAAGCCTTGTTTTAATCTCCACCATGGGTTCTAGGGATTTATTCTCAACCGTCGGATCTATAGATTTAATCTCAACCGTCGAATCTTAGAGATTTAATCTCTACCTTTGGATCTAGAGTTTTGTTTCTATCCATTCGATCTAAGCTTCATGAGGTTTTAATAGGCTACAATAGGAACCATGAGGAGGAGTTGGATCTTGGCCACCCATGGATCAAGCCCACATAAAGTCTGATCCATTAATGATAATCCAATCCACTAAAGGATTATCATTGATCTACCTCACCAACCCCCATAAGATAATATGGGCTCCATATATTATTTCTACATTTTCTCTCCATGTTTAAGATCTCGAATGTTCGTCGATTAATTAATTTACTGACCATTAATTAATCAACATCTAACTCCATGAGTAGTATCACTCAACCTTTTCATCATGCCGGACCAAGTCCACCTGCAGGGTTTACATGATGAACCTTATGAGCTCCTCAAGGGGACATCATCATCCTAATATATATGACACGGTTTCCTCCTATAATCAATGGCACACCATATAAATAATATCATTTCCCAACTTACCGAGCCTATCGATTTATTCTATAAATCTCACCCATTGGTAAATCAAAGAGATGAATACTAAGTATATGTGCCCGTTATTATATCGGGATTAAGAGTATGTACAATATAATATCTGTGGTCTGATTCGATTATCTAGTCTGCAATAAATCGAATCACCTCTAAGTCCGTCCTGCTCAATACACACAAAGTGCACTAGTGTGATTCTATGGTCAAGACAAACCAATACCAAATCACACTACAACCATTCCAATGGTTTGTTCAAAGTCATCTCGGTTGTGAGCCTTTACTTATACTTTACAAGGAGCTGATAACATGATCTCCCGTGTGACACCACACACTATGTTATCTACAATGTAATGTATTAGACGATATGCATAACCATAAAATATGCAAACAATGATCATGTGATTCTTATTTCAAAATAAAGATGTTCGTACAAAAGATAGACTTTTCAGTATACATCCCAACAGACTAATGCCGGGTAAATCTCAAACTTCACATCCGTTTGAGCGTCCGATGGTCAGGTAAAACCTCAACCCTTGTGGTCGAGCTTCTGACACTTAGTCATTCGACCAAGTTCACCTAATGAGCTACTTACATTTCACTCATTCTCTCATTTCACTTGAAGTCTCTCGCCGAATCTCTCTTCGTTCGCGACAACATCCCTCGGCAACACCAAGTGCACGGTTTCGCAATGCTCCTTCGCGTCTCTTGCCCACGAAGTCTACTTCCTTGGCTTCTCTTCAAGTCATCTCGTCCGACGGTCCCTCGAATGCATCAAGCGCACGACTTCGCAATGCTCCTTCGCTGACTCAAGCACGAGGTTGTGAGTTGGTGAAACTTACCAAAGCTCCATGTGTGAATTACTAAGTCCTGCAAGACTTCAACGCACATATCAAATCATAACAACCTAACTTAAACCCTTTGCCACACACATCAAAACCATATCACATGGGTTGATTGCTCTAACAATCTCCCCCTTTTTGATGTGTGTCAATCCGTTTAAGTTAGGTAAAACAAATAACAATAACAACATAAGTAAGAAGTATGTAAATAATATGAGTATGAAAACTCCTCCTTAAACATGCAACTCCCCCTTAAGACATCCTAAATTTTCCCTTGTAGCATGATTAACATAAACCTTGTCAATTCTCCCCCTTTGACACCATAAAAAACATTATCTAAATGTCATAAACGCATGGCATCAAGTCTAGGGAACAAAAACCACCAAAAACTGAACAAAAATTAGTTAAAACACCTTAATGTGCTCGTGCACAGTACATTAGTCGACAGGTTCAGACTACCAGTCGATTGACACTCAGTTTTCAGCCATTTCTGATTTTCGGACCGACATTCAGAAATGCACCAAAAATTCCAAAAAATTCGAAAAATTATGAAATTTTGAAAACACATTTCTTTTAAAGTCTTTTATTAGTTAAAAATGAGTTTTTATGAAAATTACTTATATTTTCAATGATTTTCTAAAAATCCAAAAGTTTCAAAAAACAATTAGTATTTGATCAAGTTTATATCAATTTTAACATCTAATTTTACTTTAGATTGTTTCAAAACCTGAAAATACATATTTTAAAGTAAGGAATGGTTTTGAAAACATATGAAATATCCAACCATGATATTTGGGCAATATGTCTATGAATTTAACATATGTTTTCCCCATGATTGGTCTATTATTGCTCTATTGATACACTTAATGATTCATCTAAATGCCATAAGCATTAGTGAACCATTTGTACCATCCTATCATCTCACCCATACTATCTTTTCAATCAAAGATAGCCTTATAGTGGGATGTGAGATGTTCCTAAAGGTAATTATATACTTAACCTTCAAATTCATGCATTTCTACCCATGGTTAAGTATCACACTAACATACCACATGATCATAAAGACATATATGCGTTGATTTCACATTATGATCATGAAACAAGTGTATCAATCATCCATTAGGTATAAAATTATGATAATAAGTCAAGTATCACCCAAAGAATGATTTAAACTCTTTTATGGGTACATTATCATCACCCAACACTATTTCAAAAATTAAGTCCCACACCATCTTAAGTCAACCAAATAATATGATATAGATAAAGTCCACTATTGTTGACTATCCTAGGGTTTTCCTAACCCTTAAGAATGGATTTAGGAACCCAATACAAGTTCTTTCCTATAGGGTTCACTAAATATTCCTTAGGGATCCATTTTGTAGCTATTATTTTCTTTTTGGCTTGACCCCTAGCAATTAAACAATGATAGGCCTTTTCATTTTTATTTCCCTTATATCCTAGGCCTTTTCTATTGAAGCTTGCCCTTTGGCTCCCTATGATCATGTTCAATGTGTTGGAGCCAATGGTGAATTTTTCTAAGGCTTTAGTTAGGTGATCTACCTTTTCCCTTAAAGCCTTATTTTCTTCAATGCATGCATCATTTACATCAAAAGGCATATAATGTCATGTGAGCATGCATTATCAAAACTAGAAAAGGCAATATCATTAATATTTAAACATGCTTGTTCTAATTTTTCTTCTAGGGCCTTAATTTGATCAAGCATGCATTTATTATTTGTCTTACCCCTAAATAATTCCTTAGTAAGGCTAGAAATCATTGACATAATTTTCTTGGGAGGTAGATTCGTTACCTCATTTACCAATTTCTCTTCCGATGATGAGGATGAAGAAGAAGCTCCCCCTTCACTCGAGCTCTCTTCACTTGTGCTTGATTTTTTACCTTCGGAGGAGGAGTCTAGATCGTCAATTGCCATCAAGGCAAGGTTTGTGGCAAAAGCATTTTCTTCCTCCGATGATGATGATGAAGGATCATCCCATGTCCTTGCTTTGAATGCTTTGGCCTTCCTCATTTCTTTGGCCTTCTTCTCTTCTTCCTTTTTCTTGCTCTCCTTCTTCTTTTCTTCTTTCTTCATCCTCTCTTCTTTGCTCTTCGTCGAGAGGGGACAATCATCTCTTATATGTCCCTCTTGTTAGCAATTATAGCAAATTATCTTCCTCTTGTGCATTCTCCTATCATAAGATTTGTTAAATTTTAAATTTCTTAAAGCACGCCTTACCTTCCTTACCATATAAGCATCTTCATTGCTATTCATTGAGGATGAGGAGGATGCTTCATCGGAGGAGGAGGGAGTCTCCATCTTCTTCTTTCCCTTGTTAGCTACTAGTGCCACTCCCCTTGATGGCTTGATGCTTGATTCTTCAATTACTCCCTCAATCCTTGTTTAGTGGATCTCCATGGTGTTAGGGCAATCAACCCATAATAGGGTTTTAATGTGTGTGGCAAAGGATTTAAGTTAGGATTTTTGGATTTGATATGTGCGTTGGAGTCTTGCAGGACTTAGTAATTCGCACATGGAGTATTGGCGAGTTTCACCTCTCATGACTCAGTCCTTGAGTCAGTGAAGGATAGCTTTCCAGAAGCCATGCGCTTGGAGCATCCGAGAGACCGCCAGATGAAGAGATTGGAGTGAAGCCGGAGGAAGTAGACTTCAAGGCGATATGCGAAGGATGGCGCTGTAGAGTCGTGAGCTTGGCGCATCCGAGGGACGTGGCCAGACGAAGACAACTTCAAAGGCGAGAGACTCCAAGGGATGAGAGTGAGCAAATATAACTCGGGAAGGGGTAGTGCAGTTAGGTGGAACTTGGTAAATTGGCTAAGTGTTGGATGGGATTTTCCGACATCAGTCGACTGCTATGTAATGGGAGTCGACTACTCTAAGTCAACTGTGACTCAACAAGTGTTCGAGTCTGGTTCATGTGCCAACAGTCGACTGCCATGGATTGGGAGTCGACTGTGAGACCACCAGTCGACTGATGAAGGCATCAGTCGACTGGTTGCAAGGGTTTCGGGCACAGAATGGAGTGTTTGCTTTCGACACTCGACTGATAGCTCCTTCATTTGACTGATGTGGGAGCTGTTGGATTGAATCCAATGTGGAAGAAGCCGTTATTGGACAATGACTACGGAATCACTTGACTGATAGGGGCATCAGTCGACTGGTCTTTTGTTAACAGGAAGAAACCCTCTTCTTCTATAAAAAGAAGGGGTGAGGGCATTTGGGAGCCTAATGCTTCAACTCATAACTTCTCCCAAAGTACCCTAAAGGTTTTCCATCCTCTTACTTGAGATTATTTATATCATAATTGTAAGAGGAGTGATTCTTGTGTAAAGAGGTTACCTCCACGTAGCTTTGTGCAAAGGAGAGAATAGTGAAAGCTTGAGGTGTGATTCACCTTGGATGAATTGGACTGTAGATTAGTGACGAGGTCGTGAACCATGTTACATTGCGGTGTTAGTGTTAGTGTTTCTATTCTTTCTTTCCTTTGTCTTTAATTTTTTGTATTTGTATATTCCGCTTGCGCTAATAGTGTTTGTAGACGAGCAACGAACGAATGACTTCCACCATCTACGTCAAAGGCTATTCACCCCCCTCTAGTCGGCCACCATTGACCCAACATGTGGGATCAGAGCCAAGTCGCTTGTCGAGAACTAAACGCCACAACAAGCATTTCATCAAGAGATGGCCGACTCTAATATTCATCCGTCGAAGTTCGAGGGGGAATTCGCTTGGTGGAAGAGGCGAATAGAGGTATTTTTCGAAACTGATTTCAAAATTCTATTAATAATGGAAAATGGCTTCGAAATACCTAGGAATGAAGAAGGGGAGGCATTGGAGAAATCAAGGTGGAGTAAGAGGCAAAGGGAAGAGTACTTGGCGAACTCAAAAGCCAAACATCACCTTTACAATGTACTTCCCCAACAAGAAGTGAATCGGATAGGGGAGTGTGCAAGTGCCAAGGAGATATGGGAGAAGCTAGTAGAGCTTGATGAAGGTACCTCGGAGGCGAAGCTTACAAGAAGAGACCTCCTCCGCTCCCAACTAACAAATATCAAACTTGAAAAGGGAGAAAAGGTAACCTCACTACACTCTCGATTTAAGGAAATTTTAATTGGGCTAACAAGTGTAGGAGAAAGACTTTCAAATCGAGATATGCTTATGAAAGCAATCATTGCTTTTCCCCGGTCATCAAAATGGAGCTCAATGGTGGACTCCTTCTACAAGTCAAAGAACCTAGAAGTTAGCACCTTGGAGGAGTTCTTCTCAACCATGGAGCTCCATGAAACGAGGCTTGAGGGAGTAATTGAAGAATCAAGTATCAAGCCATCAAGAGGAGTAGCCCTAGTAGCAAATAAAGGGAAAAAGAAGAAGATGGAGACTTCTTTTGTTGGGATGTATACTGAAAAGTCTATCTTTTATATGAACATCTTTATTTTGAAATAAGAATCACATGATCATTGTTTGCATATTTTTATTGCTATGCATATTGTCTAATACAATACATTGTAGATAACATGGTGTGTGGTGTCACATGAGAGATCATGTTATCGGTTCCTTGTAAAGTATAAGTAAAGGCTCACAACCAAGATGGCTTTGGACAAACCATTGGAATGGTTGTAGTGTGATTTGGGATTGGTTTGTCTTGACCATAGAATCACACTAGTGCACTTAGTGTGTATTGAGCAGGACTGACTTAGAGGTGATTCTATTTATTACTGACTACATAATCGAATCAGAATTCAGATATTATATTGTTCATACTCTTAATCCCGATATAATAATGGGCACATATACTTAGTATTCATCTCTTTGATTTACCAATGGGCAAGATTTATAGATTAAATCGATAGGCTTAGTAAGTTGGGAGATGATATTATTTATATGGTGTGTCATTGATTATAGGAGGAAACCGTGTCCTATATATTAGGATGATGATGTCCCCTTGAGGAGCTCATATGGTTCATCATGTAAACCCTGCAGGTGGACTTGTTCCGGCATGATGAAAAGGTTGAGTGGTACTACTCATGGAGTTAGATGTTGATTAATTAATGGTCAGTAAATTAGTTAATCGATGGACATTCGAGATCTTAAACATGGGGAGAAAATGTACAAATAATATATGGAGCCCATATTAACTTATGGGGGTTGGTGAGGTAGATCAATGATAATCCTTTAGAGGATTGGATTATCATTAATGGATCGGACTTTATGTGGGCTTGATCCATGGGTGGCCAAGATCCAACTCCTCCTCATGGTCCCTATTGTAGCCTATTAAAACCTCATGATGCTTAGATCCAATGGATAGAAACAAAACTCTAGATCGAAAGGTAGAGATTAAATCTCTAAGATCTTACGGTTGAGATTAAATCTCCAGATCCGATGGTTGAGATTAAATCCCTAGAACCAATGGTGGAGATTAAAACAAGGCTTATCCCTAAACTCTATAAAAGGAGCCTTAGGGTTGGCATGGAGAGCAATTGGAAGCAAAGGGTATTGGAGTTGGCGGCAAGAAGCAAGAGGATTAGGGTTTGGAGCTAGGCGACACCAAATAAGGAAATTATTTCCTTGTCTTCTTTTTCTTCATTGGTGGCCGGCGTCCAACAGCTTCTCTTCTCCCTTGGATGGCATCCAAACCCAGCTCTCCTCTTCTCCTTGGCTAGTGAAACCAAGGCTTAGGGTCCTCCCATATAGCTCTTGGCCGGCAACCATTGTTTCCCTTCTCCTTGTTGGCCGGCGGCAAGCAAAGTGCTTGTTGCTTGTTGGTTGGCTAAAGGAAGGAGAAGGATATTGTTTCTATTATTCCTCTTTCTCGGAACGAGCAAGGAAGGAAGATTGGTGATCTAGGAGCTTCAACTTTTGGTAGATCGTCGCCCACACGACGTCCGAAAGGAGGAAGGTCATACAATAGAAGATCGAGAGGTATATCGATTCTCTATTTTCATATGTTACATGTTTGTTTTTGTTTTTCAATTATGTGCATGATATATTCTATTTTGTGGCTAAATAAACTTGGACCCCAACATAAACACAAAAGCCGGCGATCTGTACATCATCTATTCCGTGGTTATTCGTAGCATAGTGGTTGGTCGCTTGAACAACAAGTTTGTTCAAGTGACTACTCTAAACGAATAGCACAATGATGACAAGGTTGCTTGGGTGTTCCCTTTTGTCTAGGATTAAATTTTTAATCCGGGGACATCGATGGGATCGCCATGAACAAGCAACCGATTTGAAGTGGGAAGCGAAGGTTCCCCTTACGGATCAAACCTACCTTCAATTGGTATCAGAGCTAAGGTTTCCGGTTTTGTGTGTATATGATTCGGTTACTCTTATGCATTTTCCATATATTATATGTGTCGTATAGTTGTAGGACATGCGTAGGTTAACTCTTTGGTTGCAGGCATAAGATCCGACTATTATGGCCATATGTGTGTATGTGATTGTATGTGTATATTTTATTGAATCCTCGGGGTTGACGAGGATAGTCTTTAATTTTTTGTAAATTAGATACGATATTATTTAGCCACTCTTTTTATTTTAGTTTACTTTCGATCTAGATTTCATGTACACTCCCTCGTGGAGTATAAGATCGATGGATGTAAATTAAAATAGATTTTAGTCTCGGCTCGGATCTCCGGATGGCTCGTACATGGCGTAGGAGGAGTGGACGAGAAGGCGATGCGACGGGAGACATATTGAAGACAAAAGCCATAATAGTTGGAAAATAATTTATTTTTCATATTTATTGCTTATTGTTTGATATGCATGTCGTAGACTAGAAAATTCCTCAATTTCAAATTACTAAGTGGGAGAGGGATATTTTTATAAATTCCCACGGCCTCCATTACAATTTGACATGTGATGCAAACAAACTTGCGCGTCGGCTCTGAGTGCCTTTCTCCCCATCATATGAGTTTGTTTGCGGATCACAAGGTCAAATATGGTTATAGGGAATTATTAAGGAGCGTGTGCACTTCCCCATCGGAAGGCACATAACCTGAGATAATTACCTTGGTACCAAGTAATGGTGAACACTTAGATACAAATATAAGTATCCTCTCCATCGGAGTCACTGCTTTTATTTGTAGGGACAAAGAGGAACCAACTATTAATTTTACTTGTCAAAAGGTTAGTTTGACAAGATAGTAAAATTAATGGGTAAAACCTCCTCTTACAAATGTAGAATTCGTATACGTCCACACTATCGTGGCATACGATATTCTCGTTGCTTTTGAGGTGTTGGTTGATTTTAAAATTTTATTGTTTGATGAATCAATAATTTTTTGAAATCTAATGTTTTGATCTATGTGATTCTTAGGTTTTCTTTCAAAATGACTTTCAACCTGCTTGCTGTGATACTGAAAGAGAATAAACTTACTGGACCCAACTATGTTGATTGGAAGAGGAATCTTGACCTTGTCTTGACTGCTGAGGAATACAAATATGTACTCCTCAAAGAGTGCCCTCCTAAGCCTGCAGATGATTCTAGGGAAAAGGAGAGAGAGAGTTATAAGAAGTGGATCAAGGCCGATGAGATGGCGCGGTGTTACATTTTGGCATCTATATCAAATGTACTGCAACATCAGCATCAAGCCATGCCCACTGCTTATGACATGATGCTCATTCTCAAAAAGCATTTCGGACACCAGAATTGGGCTGCGAGGCAAGAAGCCATGAGGAACTTGATGACGACCACCATGATCGAGGGAACACTCATAAGCGATCATGTTCTCAAGATGATGGCTCATTTGAATGAGTTGGAAGTCGTCGGAGCTGAGATCGATGGGGAAACCCAGGTCGATATCATACTCCAGTCTCTACCTAGGAGTTTTGAGCAGTTTCCCCTAAACTACAACATGAACAAAAGGTTGTATTCATTGGCGAAACTTCTGACAGAACTTCAGGCGACCGAGGGGCTATTTCGTCAGAGTGCTCAGGCACATGCCATGGTGACCCGAAAGGTTTCTACTTCTAAGCCGAAAGGCAAGAAGAAGAAGAAACAAACTGGGCGAAGGCGGTGGGAGGTACTCAGGGAGGAGTGAAGAAGCCGAAAGGCAAGTGCTTCACTTGTAAGCATACTGGACATTAGAAGAAGGATTGCCCCAATCGCAAGCAGAACAAAGGTATATCTTTTGGTCTAGTCGTTGAAACATGTTTAGCGGTGTTATCTACCGGCACCTGGTGTGTAGATACGGGAGCCACTGATCATGTCTACAATACTTTGCAGGGGTTCCAGGAAACCAGATGACTAGTTGAGGGGGATATTACCGTGTACATGGGCGATGCCACGAAGGTAGCGGCTGTTGCAGTGGGAGACATTCATTTATCTTTTGAGAAAAATAAACTTTTGGTTCTTAAGAATTGCCTTTGTGTACCTTTATTTAGAAATAATTTAATTTCGGTTTCTAAATTATTTATGGATGGATATTCTATTTCTTTTAATGATAGAGTTGTTATAAAAAGAAATAGGGACATTATCTGTTCAGGTGCATTGATAGAAAATCGATACACACTTGAACCAAAACCTCCCATGATGAAAATTGAAGTTAATAACTCATCTTCTAATTCCAATAAGAGAAAAGAACCTTCGAAGATGAACCCAACATATCTTTGGCATCTTAGGCTTGATCATATTAACCTAAGCAGAATTCATAGGTTGATAACTGATGGACCTCTGGGTTCATTAGTGGTGGAGGATTTCCCAACCTGTGAATCTTGCTTGGAGGGTAAAATGACCAAGAGGCCTTTTAAGGCCAAGGGGTATAGAGCCAAAGATGTGTTAGAATTGGATCATTCTGATTTGTGTGGTCCTATGTCTATCCATGCTAGAGGTGGTTTTGAGTATTTTGTCTCTTTTATTGACAATTACTCAAGATATAGATACATTTACCTGATGCGCCACAAGTCTAAATGCTTTGACAAGTTCAAAGAATTCAAGGCTGATGTGGAGAAACGTCAAGGTAAAAGTATCAAGACACTACGATCTGATCGTGGTGGCGAGTACCTCTTAGGAGAGTTTAGGAATTACTTATCAGAGGCTAGGATTCAATCCCAATTGTCTGCACCTGGCACACCCCAGCAGAATGGTGTAGCAGAGCGAAGGAATAGGACTCTTATGGAGATGGTTAGATCGATGATGAGTTATTCTAAGTTGCCAGATTCATTCTGGGGATATGCTCTAGATACGGCAGTGTACATTCAGAACTTGGTTCCATCTAAATCAGTGCCTTCTACTCCCAAATAATTGTGGACTGGACAAAAGCCTAGTCTAAGACATATTCGGATATGGGGGAGTCTAGCACATGCGCTGAAGGCAGATGCTGATAAGTTGGAACCTCGTACAGAAGTACGCATGTTCGTTGGCTATTCTAGAGAAATGAAGGGTGGTTTTTTTTATAGTCCTATAGATCAGAGGGTGATCGTTAGCACGAACGCTAGATTTTTAGAGGAAGACTATGTGATGAGCCACAAGCCCAAGAGTAAAATTGTTCTGGAAGAATTAAAAGGGGAAGTCACTTCTTCAATACCACTGGTACAAGAGGATATACCACAAGTCACTGCACCGCGTGTCGCAGAGAATACACAGGAGATACCTCGTCGTAGTGGGAGGGTTGTGAGACAGCCTGATAGATTCATGTTCTTGGGAGAATCTTCTGATTTGGTCCTTGGCGAACATGAACCTGATCCCTGGACATATGACGAGGCAATCCAAGATAAAGATGTAGTATCTTGGCGAAGTGCAATGAATGCTGAGATTGAATCTATGGATTCAAATCAGGTCTGGGAGCTAGTAGAACCACCCGATGGTGTAAAAACCATTAGATGTAAGTGGATCTACAAAAGAAAGAGAGGAATAGATGGGAAGGTTGAGACCTTCAAAGCGAGGATTGTTGCGAAGGGGTATACTCAGAAAGAGGGTATCGATTATGAGGAGACCTTTTTGCCGGTAGCCATGCTTAAGTCTATCCGGATTCTCTTATGCATAGCAGCTCATATGGATTATGAGGTGTGGCAGATGGATGTCAAGACAGATTTCCTTAATGGAAGTCTTGAGGAAAATATCTATATGAAGCAACCAGAGGGATTCATTGCGAAGGGCAAAGAACATCCTGTATGTAAGCTTAATCGATCCATTTATGGATTGAAGCAAACTTCGAGGTCTTGGAACATCCGCTTTGATGAGGTAATCTAGTCTTATGGATTTATTCAAAGTTCGAATGAGTCTTGTGTATACAAGAGATGTGTTGGAAACGTAGTGGTATTTCTTGTACTATACATAGATGACATTTTATTGATTGGCTACAATATCAAGGTGTTATCATTCGTAAGGGTATGGTTGTCCAAACAGTTTGATATGAAGGACTTGGGAGAGGTGGGACACATCCTTGGGATCAAGGTTATAAGGGATCGCAGGAAAATAATGTTGTGCTTCCATGCTTCATACATAGACACGATTATGGATCATTTTAGAATGTAGAACTCCAAGAAGGGTTTTCTACCTTTCAGGCATGGAGTTCCTTTATTTAAGGAGATGTGTCCTAGAACATCTGAGGAGATAGAGGAGATGAAGGCGGTTCCTTATGCTTCGGCGGTAGGAAGCCTCATGTATGTGATGCTATGTACGAGACCATATATCTGCTATGCCATGGGCATGGTCAGCAGATATAAGAGTAATCCAGGATAGGGATATTGGACTGCGGTAAAGCATATATTAAAGTACCTGAGAAGGACTAGGGATTATATGCTAGTTTACATGGCAGACCAATTACTCCCTGTGGGTTACACGGATTCCGACTTCCAATCGGATAGGGATAACAGTAAGTCTACTTCAAGTTTTGTGTTTACTTTGGGAGGTGGATCCATTGTATGGAGGAGTGTCAAGCAGAAATGTGTGGCGGACTCTACCATGGAAGCTGAGTATGTGGCAGCCAAAGAAGATGTGTGGTTTAGGAACTTCCTGATGGACTTGGATGTGATTCTTGGTTTGACCAGAACTATCACAATTTATTGTGATAATAGTGGTGCAGTTGCAAACTCGAAGGAACCATGAGCCCATATGGCAAGTAAGCACATAGAGCGCAAGTACCACCTGATACGAGAAATCATAAAGAGAGGAGAAGTTGATGTGGCCAAGATTGCATCAAAGGATAACCTGGCAGATCCTTTTACTAAGGCCCTTCCGGCGAGAGCTTTTGATAGGCATGTGGAGAGAATGAAGATCATATGTATGACAGTTTGAGGACAGCATAGTCTTTTAGTATAAGTGGGAGATTGTTGGGATGTATACTTAAAAGTCTATCTTTTGTATGAATATCTTTATTTTAAAATTAGAATCACATGATCATTGTTTGCATATTGTTATGGCTATGCATATTGTCTAATACATTATATTGTAGATAACATGGTGTGTGGTGTCACACGGGAGATCATGTTATCGGTTCCTTGTAAAGTATAAGTAAAGGCTCACAACCGAGATAGCTTTGGACAAACCATTGGAATGGTTGTAGTGTTATTTGGGATTGGTTTGTCTTGACCTTAGAATCACACAAGTGCACTTCGTGTGTATTGAGCAGAACCAACTTAGAGGTGATTTGATTTATTACTGACTACATAATCAAATCAGACCTCAGATATTATATTGTACATACTCTTAATCCCGATATAATAACGGGCACATATACTTAGTATTCATCTCTTTGATTTACCAATGGGCGAGATTTATAGATTAAATCGATAGGCTCGGTAAGTTGGGAGATGATATTATTTATATGGTGTGTCGTTGATTATAGAAGGAAATTGTGTTCTATATATTAGGATGATGATGTCCCCTTGAGGAGCTCATAAGGTTCATCGTGTAAACCCTGCAGGTGGACTTGGTCCGGCATGATGAAAAGGTTGAGTGGTACTACTTATGGAGTTAGATGTTGATTAATTAATGGTCAGTAAATTAATTAATCGATGGATATTCGAGATCTTAAACATGGAGATAAAATGTACAAATAATATATGGAGCCCATATTAACTTAAGGGGGTTGGTGAGGTAGATCAATGATAATCCTTTAGTGGATTGGATTATCATTAATGGATCGGACTTTATGTGGGCTTGATCCATGGGTGGCCAAGATCCAACTCCTCCACATGGTACCTATTGTAGCCTATTAAAACCTCATGATGCTTAGATCCAATGGATAGAAACAAAATTCTAGATCCAAAGGTAGAGATTAAATCTCTAAGATCCAACGGTTGAGATTAAATCTCTAGATCTGACGGTTGAGATTAAATCCCTAGAACAAATGGTGGAGATTAAAACAAGGCTTATCCCTAAACTCTATAAAAGGAGCCTTATGGTTGGTGTGGAGAGAAATTGGAAGCAAACGGTGTTGGAGTTGGCGGCAAGAAGCAAGAGGATTAGGGTTTGGAGCTAGGCGGCACCAAATAAGGAAATTATTTCCTTGTCTTCTTCTTCTTCATTGGAGGCCGGCATCCAACAGCTCCTCTTCTCCCTTGGATGGCATCCAAACCTAGCTCTCCTCTTCTCCTTGGCCCGTGAAACCAAGGCTTAGGGTCCTCCCATATAGCTCTTGGCTGGCAACCATTGTTTCCCTTCTCCTTGTTGGCCGGCGGCAAGCAAGGTGCTTATTGCTTGTTGGTTGGCTAAAGGAAGGAGAAGGATCTTGGTTCTATTCTTCTTCTTGCTCGGAATGAGCAAGGAAGGAAGATTGGTGATCTAGGATCTTCAACATTTCGTAGATCGTCGCCCACACGATGTCCGAAAGGAGGAAAGTCATACAATAGAAGATCGAGAGGTATATCAATTCTCTATTTTCATATGTTACATGTTTGTTTTTGTTTTTCAATTATGGTCATGATATATTCTGTTATGTGGCTAAATAAACTTGGACCCCGAACATAAACACAAAAGCCAGCGATCCGTACATCGTCTATTCCGCGGCCATTCATAGTATAGTGGTTGGTCTCTTGAACAACAAGTTTGTTCAAGTGACTACTCTAAACGAATAACACGATGATGACAAGGTTGCTTGGGTGTTCCCTTTTGTCTATGATTAAATGTTTAATCCGGGGACATCGATGGGATCGCCATGAACAAGCGATCGAGTTGAAGTGGGAAGCAAAGTTTCCCCTTACGGATCAAACCTACCTTCACCTTCCTCCTCCGATGAAGCAACATCCTCCTCCTCAATGGATAGTACCGAAGAAGCATACATGGTAAGGAACGTAAGGCGTGCTTTAAAGAATTTCAAATTTAATAAATCTAATGATAGGAGAAGGAGACCAAGGGGGAAGGTAATTTACTATAATTGCCAAGGAGAGGGACACATAAGGGATAATTGTCCCCTCTTGAACAAGAGCAAAGAGGAGAGGAAGAAGAAGGAAGAAAAGAAGAAGAAGGGGAGCAAGAAGGAAGAAAAGAAGAAGAAGACCAAGGAAAAGGGGAAGACAAAGGCACTAAAAGCAAGGATATGGGATGACCCCTCTTCATCATCATCATCATCGGAAGAGGAGAATGCTTTTGTCACCAACCTTGCTTTGATGGCATTTGATAACCTAGACACCTCCTCCTCCGAACAAGAAGAAAGAAGCACTAGTGAGGAGAGCTCAAGTGAAGGGGGAGCTTCATCCTCATCATCATCGGAATCGGAAGAAGAGGACATGGAGACTATGGTAACGAATCTCTCACCCCATAAAATAGTTTCCATGATTTCTAGCATTACTAAGGATTTATTTAGGGCTAAGAAAAAGAATAAAAGCATGCTTGATCTAATTAAGGATCTATAAAATAAACTAGAACAAGCATGTTTAAATGTTAATAATGATGATGCATGCTCACATGACTATATGCCATTTGATGTTAATGATGCATGTATGGATGAAAATAGGGCCTTAAGAGAGAAAGTAGATCATTTAACCAAGGCCCTAGAAAAATTTACAATTGGCTCCAACACTCTTAAAATTTACATGACTACATTGCAGTTAATATAAGTAAGTTCGATGGTTATTTACCATCCGATCTTGACTTAGACCTTCCAGGGGAAGTCTTGG
The DNA here is from genome assembly GCA_025175895.1 of Wurfbainia villosa. Lineage (NCBI taxonomy): Eukaryota > Viridiplantae > Streptophyta > Magnoliopsida > Zingiberales > Zingiberaceae > Wurfbainia > Wurfbainia villosa. Next base: position 36,988,209 of record CM046004.1, on the reverse strand, counting down.
TCGGATCGTCGCTTAAGAATATCCTCAAACGGAGGACACGACCTTACTTACACTCACTCACACGAGCTTACCTCAACCTTTTACCTTTGAAGCTTCGCTTCCAGTCTCCACCTGATTCCTTCGGCTCCCTCCGAAGTCCTCCTAGATTCACCTGACCACCACTCCGGGTGTCGCTGACCTTCAGCTTTACCTTAGCATTTTTTGCACACTTGATTTAGCTCATGATATAACAAAATGAGCTTAACTTTATATCGTTTGCCATAATCAAAACCCAAGTTCGACTTAGGTGCCTACTGCACCAACAGTTAGACTATTTAAAGATTTAGTCATCTATGGATTTGAGAAATCGTGTATTCTGGACACGATTGGATCAGTTTGTGGTTGTTGGAGTTGCATATCTTGGCCACCGTTGATGGTGGTAGTTGGAGTTGCGCACTCGGCCACCATAGATGGTGGTTTCCTTGTATGATTTGGTTACTACTATAGATTTGGTTACTACTATAGATGGTGGTTTTTAGCATTACTATACCACGGACTTGTTTGACCAGGGAGATGATGGAAATCACTTGGTCAGATGCGTATCAAACTAGGTTTCATGGCCTAGATGATGATGTTAGTGCAATCGACCCGTGATATAGTTTTGATGTGTGTGGCAAAGGGTTTAAGTTAGGTTGTTATTGTGATTTGATATGTGTGTTGGATTCTTGCAGGACTTAGTAATTCACACATGAAGCTTCGGCGGGTTCACCACTCACAACCTCGTGCTTGAGTCGGAGAAGGAGCATTTTAGAGTCGTGCGCTTGATGTTGCTGAGGGACCACCGGACGAGATGACTTGAAGCGAAGCCAAGGAAGCAGACTTCGAAGGCAAGAGACACGAAGGAGCATTGCAGAGCCGTGCGCCTGATGCTGCCGAGGGACATGGCCATGAATGAAGAGAGCTTCGGTGAGGGACTTCGAGTGAGATGAGAGAATGAGTGAAGTGTAAGTAGCTCATTAGGTGAACTTGGCCGAATGGATAAGTGTCGGATGAGATTTCTCGACATCAGTCAACTGCCATGAAATGGCCGTCGACTGGTCTAAGTCGAATGGGGTTCAACTAGTGTTTGACTGAAGGGTTTTTGGCCTAGCGCTTCATCATTGAATAGCAAAATGACTTCGGACCATCGATCGCCGATCTAAGGGTGGTAGTCAATCGATAAAGCGATCGCGACGGCAGAATCGCCCATAGTCATCGACTAGTTGACTACGGAGGCATCAGTCGATTGCCAAGGGTTCCGTTGGACTACAATGGTCGGGATCTGACGTGTTCAGAGGCCGTTGTAGCAGTGTCAGTCGACTGATAGCGGCCAATGGGAAGAAATCAACCCTCTCTATAAAAAGAGAGGGTGTGGGTTTTTGAATGACCAATGCTCATGCTCTAAACTACCATCCAAGTGCTCCACAAATGTTATACTCCTTCTCCTAGTTTTCTTTCACATATATCGTAAAAGGAGTGTTCTCATTATTGTAACGGTTTACCTCCACCTTGCATTGGCTAAAGGGAGAGACCGATATTGGATTGGTTGCGGAGTGATTCACCGGGGAAGAATCGGACCGTGGATTAGTGGCGAGGCCGTGAACCACGTTACATCCCTTGTTAGCGTTTGTATTCTTGTTATTGTTTTATCTTTATTGTTCATATTTCCGCTTGGGCTAATGAATTAGTAGACGAGCAATCGACGAGAAAATTCCACCATACGCATAAAGGCTATTCACCCCTCTCTAGCCTGCCACCATCGACCCTACAAGTGGTATCAGAGCCAAGGTGCTTGTTGATGACTAACCACCAACACAAGCACTATATCAAGAGATGGCCGGCTCGAACATTCATCCACCAATATTTGAAGGGGAATTCTCTTTGAGGAAAAAGAGAATGGAGGTATTTTTCAAAACCGATTTCGAAATTCTATTAATAATGGAAAATGATTTCGAAATACCTAGGAATGAAGAAGGGGAGCCATTGGAGAAAACAAGATGGAAAAAAAGACAAAGAGAGGAGTACTTGGCGAATTCGAAGGCCAAACACCATCTCTACAATGTATTTCCCCAACAAAAAGTGAATAGGATAGGGGAATGTGCAAGTGCTAAGGAGATGTGGGAGAAGCTAGTAGAGCTTCATGAAGGTACCTCGGAGGCCAAGCTTGCAAGAAGAGACCTCCTCCGCTCCCAACTAACGAACATCAAACTTGAAAAGGGAGAAAAGGTAACCTCACTACACTCTCGATTTAAGGAAATTTTGATTCGGCTAACAAGTGTAGGAGAAAGACTTTCAAACCGGGATATGCTTATGAAAGCAATCGATGCTTTTCCCTAGTCATCGAAATGGAGCTCAATGGTGGACTCCTTCTACATGTCAAAGAACCTAGAAGTGAGCACCTTGGAGGAGTTCTTCTCAACCATGGAGCTCCACGAAACAAGGCTTGAGGGAGTAATTGAAGAATCAAGTATCAAGCCATCAAGAGGAGTAGCCCTAGTAGCAAATAAGGGGAAGAAGAAGATAGAGACTTCCTCCTCCTCCAATGAAGCATCCTCCTCCTCCTCCATGGATAACACGGAAGAAGCTTATATGGTAAGGAGGGTAAGGCATGCATTAAAAGGTTTTAAATTTAATAAATCTATTGATAGGAGAAGAAGACCAAAGGGGAAGATAATTTGCTACAATTGCCAAGGAGAGGGACACATAAGGGATAATTGTCCCCTCCTAAACAAGAGTAAAGAAGAAAGGAGAAAGAAAGAAAAAAAGAAGAAGAAGGGAAGCAAGAAGAAGGAAGAAGAGAAAAAGGCCAAAGAAAAGGGGAAGGCCAAGGCACGAAAGGCAAGGAAATGGGATGACCCCTCTTTTATCATCATCATCATCGGAAGAAGAAAATGCTTTTGTCACCAACCTTGCTTTGATGGCGTTTGATGACCTAGACACTTCCTCCTCCGAACAAGAAAGATCAAGCTCAAGTGAGGAGAGCTCTAGTGAAGGGGGAGCTTATTCACCATCCTCATCTGAAGAAGAAGAAGACATGGAGACTGTGGTAACAAATCTCTCACCCCATAAAATAGTTTCCATGATTTCTAGTCTTACTAAGGATTTATTTAGAGCCAAGAAAAAGAACAAAAGCATGCTTGATCAAATTAAAGATCTAGAAAATAAATTAGAAAAAGCATGTTTAAATGTTAATAATGGTGATGCTTGCTCACATGACTATATGCTTCTTGATGTTAATGATGCATGCATTGAGGAAAATAGGATGTTAAGGGAAAAGGCACATCATTTGACCAAAGCCCTAGAAAAATTTACAATTGGCTCCAACACCCTTAATATGATTATAGGGAGCCAAAGGGCAAGCTTCAACAAGAAAGGCCTAGGATATAAGGAAAATAAAAATGAAAAGGCCTATAAATGCTTAATTGCTAGGGGTCAAGATAAAAAGAAAACAATAGATAAAAAATGGATCCCTAAGGAATTTTTAGTGAACCCCATAGGAAAGAATTTGTTTTGGGTTCCTAAATCCATCCTTAAGGGTTAGGAAAACCCTAGGATAGTCAACCACATGGAATTTATCTATATCATATTTTGGTTGACTTAGGATGGCATGACTAAGTTTTTGAAATAGTGTTGGGTGATGATAATGCACCCATAAATAGATAAATCATGCTTTAGGCGATATTTGCTTTATTATCATGATGTAATGCCTAATGCATGATCACAAATTGATGAATACATTTGTTTCATGATCATAATATGGAATTCATACATATATGTCTTTATGATCATGTGGTATGTTATGATGATACTTAACCTTGTGTAGAATTGCATGAATTAATGGTTAAGTATATACAAATACCTTAGGTTCATCTCACACTCACCATAGGCTACCTTGATTGAAAACATAGCATGGGTGAGATGATAGGATGATACAAATGGTCCACTAATGCCTATGGCATTTAGATGATCATTTAAAGTACCAAAATAGCAATAATAGACCAATCATGAGGAAGGTTTATGTTTAATTCATAGACATATTGCCCAAAGATCATGGTTGGATATTTCAAATGTTTTCGAAAACATTTCTTGTTTCATAAATTGAATGTTCATGTTTTGAAAAGCTTTAAGGCAAAACTAGGCTTCAAAATTGATACAAACTTTAGATATTTTCAAATTTTGAGATTTTGCCTAATTTTCAAAAATATAATGACTTTTCATGAAAACTCATTTTTCACTGATAAAGGAACTTAAAAGAAATGTGTTTTCAAAATTTCACTATTTTTTGAATTTTTTGTAATTTATAGTGCATTTCTGAATTTCATCTAGAAAATCTAAAAAATTGATTTTAATTATGCCAGTCGACTGCCATGCTGATAACAGTCGACGGATGTATTATGCACGAGCACAGTAACCTGATTTTATCAGTTTTTTTTATTATTTTTTGGTTTTTTGTTTCTCTCTAGACTTGATGTCATGCCATACAAACATTGTTTAAACTTTTTGATGGTGTCAAAGGGGAAGAAATATATATGTTTAAGAAAGGGGGAATGTATTTAGGGGGAGTTTCATGTATTAAGGGGAAGAGTTGATAATTATGTTATTTACATACTTTCTTTCCTTAATATTTTTATCAAATGTTTACCTAACTTAAACGAATTGCCACACATCAAAAAAGGGGAGATTGTTAGTGCAATCGACCCGTGATATGGTTTTGATGTGTGTGGCAAAGGGTTTAAGTTAGGTTGTTATTGTGATTTGATATGTACGTTAGAGTCTTGCAGGACTTAGTAATTCGCACATGAAGCTTAGGTGGGTTCACCACTCACAACCTCGTGCTTGAGCCGTGCGCTTGATGTTGCCGAGGGACCGCCAGATGAGATGACTTGAAGCGAAGCCAAGGAAGCAGACTTCGAAGGCAAGTGATGCAAAGGAGCATTGCAGAGCCGTGCGCCTGATGCTACCGAGGGACATGGCCATGAACGAAGAGAGCTTCGGCGAGGGACTTCGAGTGAGATGAGAGAATGAGGGAAATATAAGTAGTTCATTAGGGGAACTTGGCAGAATCGCTAAGTGTCGGATGAGATTATCCAACATCAGTCGACTGCCATGAAATGACAGTCGACTGCTCCATGTCGAACGGGGTTCGACTGGTGAGTTTTTGGCCTAGTAGTCGACTGCCATGGAATGGAAGTCGACTTCCAGACCATCAATCGACTGCCAAGGGTGGCAGTCGATTGATAAAGGCAGTCGTGGGCACTTAACCACTTGTAGTCGACTGACCAGTCGACTACGGAGGCATCAGTCGACTGATGGATACATCAGTCGACTGCTAAGGGTTTCGTTGGACTACAATGGTCGAGATCTGATGTGTTCAGAGGCTATTGTAGCGGCGCTAGTCGACTGCCAAAGGCAGCAGTCGTCTGATAGCGGCCAACGGGAAGAAATTAGCCCTCTCTATAAAAAGAGAGGGTGTGGGCTTTTGGATGGCCAATGCTCATGCTTCAAACTACCATCCAAGTGCTCCACAAGTGTTAAACTCCTTCTGCTAGTTTTCTTTCACATCTATCATAAAAGAAGGACTGTCCTCATTCTAGTAAGGGTTTACCTCCATCTTGCATTAGCTAAAGGGAGAGACAAATATTGGATTGGTTGCAGAGTGATTCACCGGGGATGAATCAGACCGTGGATTAGCGATGAGGCCGTGAACCACGTTACATCCCTTATTAGCGTTTGTATTCTTGTTATTGTTTTGTCTTTATTGTTTATATTTCCGCTTGCGCTAACGAATTAGTAGACGAGCAATCGACGAGAAAATTCCACCATATGCATAAAGGCTATTCACCCCCCTCTAGCCTGCCACCATTGACCCTACAAGTGGTATCAGAGCCAAGGTGCTTGTTGAGGACAAACCGCCAACACCAGCACTATATCAAGAGATGGCCGACACGAATTTCATCCACCGATGTTTGAAGGAGAATTCTCTTGGTGGAAAAAGAGAATGGAGGTATTTTTCGAAACCGATTTTGAAATTCTATTAATAATGGAAAATGATTTCGAAATACCTAGGTATGAAGAAGGGGAGCCATTGGAGAAGACAAGAAGGACAAAAAGATAAAGAGAGGAGTACTTGGCGAATTCGAAGGCCAAGCACCATCTCTACAATGTACTTCCCCAACAAGAAGTGAATAGGATAGGGGAATGTGCAAGTGCCAAGGAGATGTGGGAGAAGCTAGTAGAGCTTCATGAAGGTACCTCGGAGGCCAAGCTTGCAAGGAGAGACCTCCTCCGCTCCCAACTAACGAATATCAAACTTGAAAAGGGAGAAAAGGTAACCTCACTACACTCTCGATTTAAGGAACTTTTGATTCGGGTAACAAGTGTAGGAGAAAGACTTTTGAACCGGGATATGCTTATGAAAGCAATCGATGCTTTTCCCTTGTCATCGAAATGGAGCTCAATGGTGGACTCCTTCTACTTGTCAAAGAACCTAGAAGTGAGCACCTTGGAGGAGTTCTTCTCAACCATGGAGCTCCACGAAACAAGGCTTGAAGGAGTAATTGAAGAATCAAGTATCAAGCCATCAAGAGGAGTAGCCCTAGTAGAAAATAAGGGGAAGAAGAAGAAGATAGAGACTTCCTCCTCCTCCGATGAAGCATCCTCCTCCTCCTCCATGGATAGCACGGAAGAAGCTTATATGGTAAGGAGGGTAAGGCATGCATTAAAAGGTTTTAAATTTAATAAATCTAATTATAGGAGAAGAAGACCAAAGGGTAAGATAATTTTCTACAATTGCCAAGGAGAGGGACACATAAGGGATAATTTTCCCCTCCTAAACAAGAGTAAAGAAGAAAGGAGAAAGAAAGAAGAAAAGAAGAAGAAGGGAAGCAAGAAGAAGGAAGAAGAGAAGAAGGTCAAAGAAAAGGGGAAGGCCAAGGCACTAAAGGCAAGGACATGGGATGACCCCTCTTCATCATCATCATCATCGGAAGAAGAAAATATTTTTGTCACCAACCTTGCTTTGATGACATTTGATGACCTAGACACTTCCTCCTCCGAACAAGAAAGATCAAGCTCAAGTGAGGAGAGCTCTAGTGAAGGGGGAGCTTCTTCACCATCCTCATCCGAAGAAGAAGAAGACATGGAGACTGTGGTAACAAATCTCTCACCCGATAAAATAATTTCCATCATTTCTAGTCTTACTAAGGATTTATTTAGAGCCAAGAAAAAGAACAAAAGCATGCTTGATCAAATTAAGGATCTAGAAAATAAATTAGAAAAAGCATGTTTAAATGTTAATAATGATGATGCTTGCTCACATGACTATATGCCTCTTGATGTTAATAATGTGCGCTTGATGTTGCCGAGGGACCGTCGGACGAGATGACTTGAAGCGAAGCTAAGGAAGCAGACTTCGAAGGCAAGAGATGCAAAAGAGCATTGCAGAGTCGTGCGCCTGATGCTACCGAGGGACGTGGCCGTGAACGAAGAGAGCTTCGGCGAGGGACTTCGAGTGAGATGAGAGAATATGGGAAATGTAAGTAGCTCATTAGGTGAACTTAGCCGAATGGCTAAGTGTCAGATGAGATTTCCCGATATCATTCGACTGCCAAGAAATGGCAGTTGACTTATCTAATCGAAAGGGGTTCGACTAGTGTTCATCGATGGGTTTTGGCCCGGCCATTGCGCTGCACTCATCGATCAAGCTGGAAAGGGTGGCGATCGCGGCGCGAAAACACCGTAGCCGGTGACGATCGACTATGGAGGTATCGATCGATGGATACATCAGTCGATTGCCAAGGGTTCTATTGGACTACAATGGTCGGGATCTGATGTGTTCAGAGGCCATTGTAGCGGCACCAGTCAACTTCCAAAGGGAGCAGTCGACTAATAGCGGCCAACGGGAAGAAATCAGCCCTTTCTATAAAAAGAGAGGGTGTGGGCTTTTGGATGGCCACTGCTCATGCTCCAAACTACCATCCAAGTGCTCCACAAGTGTTAAACTCCTTCTCCTTGTATTCTTTCACATCTATTGTAAAAGATGGAGTGTTCTCATTGTTGTAAGGGTTTACCTCCACCTTGCATTGGCTAAAGGGAGAGACCGATATTGGATTGGTTGCAGAGTGATTCACCAGGGACGAATCGGACCGTGGATTAGCGGCGAGGCCGTGAACCATGTTACATCCCTTGTTAGCATTTGTATTATTGTTATTGTTTTGTCTTTATTGTTTATATTTCCGCTTGCGCTAACGAATTAGTAGACGAGCAATTGATGAGAAAATTCCACCATACGCATAAAGGCTATTCACCCCCTCTAGCCGGCCACCATCGACTCTATAGATGATTGACGTTTACATCAGTGTTAGCTAATTCTTCTAGTGTGGAATGAAGGGTATTGTACGCAGATGCATCATTATAGGGATTGGAATGATTCTAATGCAATTTCATGAGGCGTATCTTAAGCCTACGAGAGTTGAGGAATTGTGAGACAAGCTGTCATACACATGATGTGCACTTAGTGGATGTTATCCTAATTTGTAGATGTATGGAGCAGGAATGTTCATGGAGTTTTGGGCTAGCTACTGAATAGCTGCTATAGAGTGTATTTTGGATGGTAGATGGACTTCTCTTGTGAGAAGATAATTCCCCGCCTCTGATAAGGATAGTGGGTTCGACAGTTGCATTGTTTAAGGAAGAGTTGCTACAGGAAGCACATCATTCGAGATTTGCTATACATCCTGGTGGTACTTGGATGTACCGAGATTTGAAACATTTATACTGGTGGAACGGTATGAAGTGAGATATAGTAGATTTTGCTGCACAATGTTTAGTATGCTAGTAGGTGAAGGCTGAACATCAAAAACTCGCTGGATTGCTCCAGAAAATTTCGATTCCGGAATGGAAGTGGGAGAATATGATGTGTGCAAAACATATAGAGTTTTAGGAGTAGTTTTTGCTCACATCTTATTACATTTTATGTTAGTTTCATGCATATGTCACTTTGTTTTGCATGCATTTCCTATTTTCTGGTTCGGAGATATGCTCTTTGTACATTTGCGAGCAGGACAACATTTCGTGGGAAAAAGGCCACTTTCAAAGCAAAAGAATGGCATTTTGCATCTTGACGCAGAAGGGGACATGACCAGGGCATGTGGCTACACACGGTCATGTCTAAGGGGCGAAATAGGCCACCCCAAGGCCACACACGGCCTGACCGTGTGGCGACCCAGAAGATTGACGCGACTAGGGTTTTTTTCGGATTTCACAGTGATCCGGTGTGATGTCTATATATGGAGATCTCTGCCCAAACCCTAGGGGGGAGGCAAGACGGCTGGGACGGCACACTGAAGCCCTAAAAAGCATCGGGAACTCACAACGAGGAGGAAGAACACCACTGGATATCCGAGTTCTGCACTTCAACGCCATAGAGAAGGCCATATTGGCATTGTAAATTTTTGTTCTTGCACTTTATCTACTATGTATTCAAACATGAACTTGCCTTGTGTTTCTCCTTTCCAATCTATGAAGTAGTTTCTTTGATTCTAGGGAGTAGCTTGTGTGCATATGACATGCTGCATCAAATTGAATTCTGTTATTGAGTTTGAATTTGCAATTGGAATTTGTTTAGACCGATATCTATGTGTATTTGGTTTTCTATCTACTGTGCTTAGCCGATACAAGGGGGTGACAGCCCTCATGTCTAAGATTTAAGGGATTTATACGAGGAACCTAGGGGTTAGCCTCATCTCCTATAATCGTGGGTAGAAGGATGTGATAGAACTTGAAACCGTTCATCGCAAGGATTGATTCGGCATCCTTGTACCACCTATCCAATCCTTGTAAGGCAGAGATAGCTCCCGATAGATATGGTGGCTCATCGGGAGAGTGTATGATGTCCCTTCCACAAGACCGTAGATAGACGTTTAGACAACGACCAGTTGATAGCATGTCTTGTGACACACAAGCAAAATTGAAGTCCTTGAATCCCTTTAAAATATCTCGCGGCAACCTCCTTTCTTCCTCCATGTGACACCGAATTGAGTAGGACCACCGATAACTCTCGCATTCACAACCCCTTAGAGTCTAGTCCCGAATAATTATACCCACCGAACAAATCAGTACTCGAATCTCAGTCCCTGTGGGATCGATAATCTTTTTATTACTTGACGACATCCATGCACTTGCGAGCATTGAGTGCGAGCGCGCGCTTCGAGTCGTTGATGGTCTAAAACTTGATGCACATGAACGCGACTTCAAATCTCACTACAGAGACCGTCGAGGACTCAAAGCACGCGCTCATGCTCAATGCCCATAAGTGCACGAATGTCGTCAAGTAATAAAAAGATTATCGATCCCACAGGGACTGAGATTCGAGTATCGATTTGTTCGGTGGGTGTAATTGTTTGGGACTAGACTCTAAGTGGTTGTGAATGTGAGAGTTATCGGTGGTCCTACTCAATTTGGTGTCACACAGACGAAGAAAGAAGGTTGCCGTGAAATCTTTTAAAGGGATTCTAGGACTTCGATTTCGCTTGTGTGTCGCAAGACATGCTATCAACATGGCGTTGTCTAAACGTCTATCTACCATCTTGTGGAAAGGACATCATACACTCTCTCGATGAGCCACCACATCTATCGGGAGCTATCTATGCCTTACAAGGACAGGATAGGCGGTACGAGGATGCCGAATCAATCCCTACAACGAACCGTTTCCAGTTCTATCACATCCTTCTACCCACGATTACAGGATATGAGGCTAACCCCTAGGTTCCTCGTATAAATCCCCTAAATCTTAGATACGAGGGTTGTCCCCCCTCGTATCGGCTAAGCACAGTAGATAGAAAACCAAATACACATAGATATCAGTCTAAACAAATTCCATTTGCAAATTCAAACTCAATAACAGAATTCAATTTGAAACAGTATGTTATACGCACACAAGCTACTCCCTAATTCTAGAATCGAAGAAACTACTCCATAGATAGGAAATAAGAAACACAAGGCAAGTTCATGTTCGAATACATAGTAGTTAATGTGCAAGAAAAGGAATTTACAATGCCAATGTCTCCATCTCTCTTGCATTGAAGTGCAGAACTCGGATCTCCGACGGTGTTCTTCCTCCCCGTTGTGAGATCTCGAAGCTTTTTAGGGCTTCGGTGTGTCGTCCTAACCATCTTGCCTCCCCTCTCGGATTTGGGCAGAGCTCTCCTTATATATTCATCACACCGGATCGATGCGAAATCCGAAAAAAACCCTAGTCGTGTTAATCTGCTGGGCTGCCACACGACCATGTGTTTCCACATGGCCAACCTGTGTGTGGCTCTGGGGTGGCCGATTTCACCCCTTGGACACAGACATGTGTAGCCACAAATCCTGGTTGTGTCACCTTCTACGTATAGCTACAAAATGCCCTTCTTTTGCTCCAAAAGTGTGGTTTTTCCCCACGAAATGTTGTCCTGCATGCAAAACTACCAAGAGCAGATATCCGAACTAGAAAATAGAAAATGCATGCAAAACAAAGTGACATATGCATGAAACTAACATAAAATGTAATGAGATGTGAGTGAAAACTACTCCTAAAACCCTATATGTTTTGCTCACATCAACTCCCCCAAACTTAAATCTTTGCTTGTCCTCAAGCAAACCTTAGTGCCATGAAATTTTAAAAGGATATTGTTCCATACTTAGCATGTTAACTAAATTTATCAAGTGGTATATTCAATCAAAGCAAAATAAATATATTCTAGAAATTCACTAAATTAGCTCCTCGTGCTCGTGCTGAGCTGATCATTCTTAGGGGATACTCGTTCCATGGTGATTTAAGTCATCATCCTATAGCTTTCTAAGCTCTCCGGCTCTTAGGCACTTACCTGCCCAAAGTGAGGGTCGTTCCATAGATCTAGCACAAAGTCTCAAAGGTGTGCTCGATATTGAGAGAAATTGGTAGGTGTTTTCCCAGTAACCTAACTCGGTCTCAAAACAGCACCTAGCCATTTCCACCCACGATAACTATTTTTTTATCCCTCATAATCTCTTTCTTTTTTTTTTCTTTTTCTCTCTCTTATTTCTCTTTTCTTTTCCTTTCTCTCTTTTATTTTTTGGCTCATTGGGATTTTGATTTTTCCGAATGGGCTTACACAATCCGAGCATCTCCAGTAACTAAAATTCTAGTCTTAGGGTCACCTGTGGATTCCAAAGTACTAGACTACCGAGATGAATTATAACTAGGTATGTACTAGACTCTCCCTTTCAGAATGTTAGACATGTATAGGTGTAAAAATAGAAGATAACCAGTGTACGTCTTCATTCAAAGCCAATAAAATAAAATACAATGAGGTAAATGTAGTTATACTACTCATGGAAACAACTCATGAAGAAAACTCTAAAATACTACTGAGGCAGCTTTACAGATAACAAAAACTAAGTGCTGAAAGAAACTCAACAACCTATGCATGAACAAATGAATGCTAACAATAATGCAACTATCAGGAAAGAAACTTCTGCTAGAAACAAAATAAAATTGGGGGTCCCCCCCAGACTTAATTGAAGGTATACCTCTAGTATGGTGGACGAGGTGGAAAGTTCCGAAGCCTCGGCATCTCAGGATCCTCGGAGAACCTACTGCTGAGCTGCTGATACCACATGTACATGTTGTCGATCTGAGAGCTAGTGGATACATCGGCTGCTCGGTGCTCCTCCTCCCTAGCCCACTGCGCATGCTGGGCATGCATGTGCTGCCACATCTCCTGGCGGTAGGTGGCCTCATTCTGGTGACGAGCAGCCTCCTCCTCGAAGTAGATGTGAGCCTTGTCGTAGAACTCCTCAGCCCACTAGAAGTGCTCCCGGAAGCCCTGAAACTCTGCCTGCATGTAGGCACTCTGCTCCTCTCATCGTTGCCTCTGTGTGTGCTGCTCGGCATATATATCATCGAGGTGCGATCGAAACTCCGAGAAATCATAAGTCGATGTACCTATATCCTTCTCAAAAGTAGAAAAAGGTGGTGGTGTAGGTGCAGGCTCATGTCGACGTGGACTAGGTGGGCTCCTATGCATGCGTGGATTGGAGGGAGATTGATGTAAAGGGGGAGAGATGGTTGATGCTGTGGATGGTCCCTCATATGGCGGGGACTCCACTATCAGGTCTAAGCGCCAGTTGACATGCATGGTGATGGTGGTACGCTCAGGGTCCAGGAGCCTGAGGGTCGTCGGGTTATTCCTTACAAAGCATATGGAGTGTCCCTCTCTTACAATCATCTTCATCGCCATACACACTCCTAGGTCGATCCTATGGCTCCCCTCTATACTCTTTAATGTAGTGTAATCATACCCCATCCTATGGCAAATGTGAGTAAGTAGGCCCCCCTACATTAATCTCTCCTCTTGTTGCTTTGCCCATCTTCACTAAGTGTCTGATGAAATGAGACCCTACATCGATGTTACTCCTTTCTTGTAGCATGTCCCAGAGGCAAAGCAGCTTGCTGGCTCTCACTACACCGTCACTCTCCCCATGACCAAATATAGTGCTTGCCAAGATTTAGTTGAGATATCGGAAAACGGGGTTTTGGAGGCGTGATGCTTTGGCCCTAGAAGGGTCGTAAGCGTGCTCCCCTATCAATTCAGTCCAAAAGATCCGAGAGTTAAATCCAATAGGGGTTATTCTCTCTCCCCCACTCGACAAGCCAAAGCATGAATTCCATTGATGAAGTGTCCATTCATGCTCAATGTTAAATATCCTAAAAGTAATCCTACCCTCTTCGCTCTCTCTACTCGTTAAAATTTCCGCTTCTAAGGAACTCAAAAATTCTAAAACTATCCTAGGATAGGTTGGGTGTTTTATTCTCATTATCTCTTCCTACCCCATTTTTGCAAATAGGGCTTGAATGTCGCCCAATAACCCTAAGGACTCTAGCAAATCTTCATCAAGGTACCTAGTTGTAGTGAGTTTGCAAGTAGAAAGCATATTATATCTATCCTTATGTTCATTGTTGTGAAAATGAAGGGTTGGAAGAGCGTTACCCTCCTTCGGAGCTTGATGGGTGTCGGTTCTCCTTGCTCGTCCCTCCGAAGCACCGGATTGAGATGCTACTTGCTTGATCCTCCTCATCCTTGCTTCTTTTGGCTTCCTTGAAGGTTGGAAAAGCTTCTAGGTTGTGGGGACGAAGGATCCACACGACTACGGCAAGAAAAATCAAAACACACATCACAAATGGGGTGAAAATGCACGGCGTGCCCTTTTTAACCATGCGCGACACGACTGTAAGAAAACACACGGCCAGGCCATGTGCGCCTCGGGTTGGTTGGGCATGACCGTGGGAAAACACATGGTCAGGCGGTGTGTCCCCTTTTTCTCTCCTTTTATGCACAACGGTCCAAATTTTCTCACACAATTCATCGTGTAAGCTAAAAATTGATTTATCTTTATCTAGCAAAGTTCTTTTCTGATCCTAATGCAAAATGAAATGGAAATCAAAGTTCAAATTAACCTAAATGCATGCAATACAATAAAAGGAAAACCTAAAAACTAAACTTGGGTTGCCTCCAAAGAAGCGCTTTGTTTAAGGTCTTCTAGCTCGACCTAACTCCATTATCAACTTGGCTTTGGAGGTTTAGTGAACCTCCATTCATCCATGTCGGTTTCTTTATGTACGGTTTCCTCATTAGCTCTAGCTGGAATCACGTACTTCCCCGATGCGGGTTTGTGACTTTCCCGTTCCAGCGGGCTCAAATTCCATCTTATCCTCTCCCACATTTAGGGTCAGCTTGTGATTCCTTACATCAATGACCATTCCGGCAGTCGCTAAAAATGGTCGCCCAAGGATAATAGGTATCTTTAGATCCTCTTCCATTTCCATGACGACAAAGTCAGTTGGCAGTGTAATGTTCCCACCTTTACAGGAACATCTTTTAAAATCCCCATTGGGTATCGATATGTGTGGTCAGCTAGTTGTAGTGTCATAGTAGTGAATTTTAAATTTCCTAACCCTAGCATTTTACATAAGGTATAGGGCATAAGGCTCACACTCGTGCCCAAGTCACAGAAGGCTTTGCTAATCAATGTCATCCCTATATAAGATGGAATATAGAAGCTCCCTAGATCTTTTAGTTTATGAGTGGTCTCGTTCCAGAGATAAGCGCTTGATTCCTCTGTGAGGGCCACTATTTCAAACTTTGCAACCTTCCTACGATGCGTCAGAATATGTTTCATGAACCTTATGAACTGGGGCATTTGGTGCAACGCTTCGAGTATCGATACCTCTACTGAGATCGACTTCAACATGTCCAGAAATTTACCAAATTTAGCATCCTTCTTTGCATTAGTTAACCATTGTGGGAATGATACAATAAGGGGTGGTTGAGTCCTTGCGGCAAGCTCCTAGTTTATTTCTCCGGCTTCTTCCTTCTTGGTCTCCCCAAAGGTTCCCGTCTTTTAGGTCCTAGGTCCCCTTCAACAGCCGATCGGCCTGACATGTCTTTCAGAGCCCTCCCACTTTGCAGCATTACTACCTTGCACTGCTCTATCAGATTGGCCTCTGCTTTTCCTGGCAGCTTCCCTGGTGCCCTCGAGATCTTGTTTGCAATTTGAGCTACTTAAATCTCTAGCGACTTTTGCCTGTTGGCAAGATCCCTTACAAATGATCCCAACCCTTCCATCATCATATCTGTCTGCGAATGTCACCGCTGAAATTCAGTATTCACCTCCCGTTGTGTTCGGATGAAGCTCTCCAGCATATTCTCCAAACGGGTGTTAGGTGGCTATGGCTGCCCATTTCTTCCTGACTATTGGAACCTTCACAAGTTATTCTTATAGGGAAAATTTGGGTGGTTCCTCCATCCGGGATTGGAAATGCTGGAGTGTAGGTTATTAGCCTTTTTATTTAGGTCACCAACTACATCACAATGCTCAATCTGTTTTGCTAAGCCATCTTTTCCTCCACTGTAGTCCTCCCGATACGCTGTTGCTCCTTCTCCAAGGTCAATGGCCGCACATGCAAATGTAGGATTTAAAGATTCAAACCGTCTGCTAAGTGCATCCATCCTTGCTGCTATGTGGTCCATGGAGTCGACAGTATATCGTCCCGCTGCAGGAGCTAGGTGACCACGTTCGGAAGCCCATTGATGGTTGTTCTGGGCCACCTCTTCTTTCAGCTCTTCCACTTCCTCTATGGTCTTATTCATAAGTGCTCCTCCTATAGTAGAATCCAAGGACGTCTTCATGCCGTACGTGATCCCATTGTAGAAGATGTTGATTACTAGCCACCTTTCCAATTCGTGGTGGGGGCATTGGTAGAGTAGTCCTTTGTAGTGATTCCAAGATTCGAATAGGGACTCTCCTTCCTTCAGATGGAAGCTTGTTATACGATGGTGCATGTGAGCAGTCTTGGTTGGTTGGAAGTATTTATTCAGGAACTACTGCTCACATTGCTCCCATGTAGTAATGCTTCCCGAAGGCGGGGAGTGAAGTCATGCCTTAGCCTTAACCCGCAATGAGAACGAGAATAGGCTCAGGCGTATCGCGTCCGTAGGGACTCCATCTATCTTCATCGTTGAGCAGATTTCCAAAAATGTCTCTAGGTATCGGTTTGGGTCTTCAGTCGCAGCTCCCCCGAATTGACTCTGCTAGACCATATGGACGAGTGCTGGTTTCAATTCAAAGTTATTTGCCAAAATAGATTGTCCAACTATACTCGGCCTAAATCCTCTAGCGCTAGGAGCTGCATAATTTCGTAGAGGTCGGCTACCTATATTTACTTCGGATGCAGCTTGGTCCTCCATCCTCCTCTGTTCGGCTTTCCGGCGATGATAGGTTCATTCGATTTCTAAATCAATTAGAATCAGGCCTTCTGATCCTAGGCGTCTAAGCATAGGAAGAACCGAGCCACAAAAATTAGGAGTACTACCTAATACTAAGAAAAAAATATAAACAAATCTAGCTCAAATCAAAGAGATAATAAGGAAATAGAAATCTACTACTAAAATAAAATAAAATCTAAATCTAGATATGGAAAATCTAAAACTGAAGTAAAATAAATAAAAATGAAATAAAGCAAGTAAGTAAATCTAATCCTAAGTCCGATCCAATTATCCACTTCTCCATTCGATATCGAATCGATCAGTCCCCGGCAACGACGTCAAAAACTTGATGCACATGAACGCGACATCAAATCTCGCGATGGAGACCATCGAGGATTCGAAGCGCTCGCTTGCGCTCAATGCCCGCAAGTGCATGGATGTCGTCAAGTAATAAAATGATTATCGATCCCATAGGGACTGAGATTCAAGTACCAATTTGTTCAGTGTGTGTAATTGTTCGAGACTAGACTCTAAGGGGTTGTGAATGTGAGGGTTATCGGTGGTCCCACTCAATTCGGTGTCACACGGAGGAAGAAAGGAGGTTGTCACGAGATCTTTTAAAGGGATTCTAGGACTTCGATTTTGCTTGTGTGTCGCAAGACATGATATCAACTGGGCATTGTCTAAACGTCTATCTATGGTCTTGTGGAAAAGACATCATACACTCTTCTGATGAGCCACTGCATCTCTCGGGAGCTATCTCTACCTTACAAGGACTGGATATGCGGTACGAGGATGCCGAATCAATCCCTGCGATGATCCGTTTCAAGTTCTATCGCATCCTTCAACCCACGGTTATAGGAGATGAGGCTAACCCTTAGGTTCCTCATATAAATCCCCTAAATCTTAGAGACTTGAGTTGTCACTCCTCATATAGGCTAAGCACAGTAGATAGAAAACCAAATACACATAGATATCGGTCTAAACAAATTCGAATTGCAAATTCAAACTGAATAACAGAATTCAATTTGAAGAAGCATGTCATATGGACACAAACTACTCCCTAATCCTAGAATCGAAGAAACTACTCTATAGATAGAAAAGAAGAAACACAAGGCAAGTTCATGTTCGAATATATAGTAGATAAAGTGCAGGAATAGGAATTTCCAATGCTAATGTGGCCTTCTCTCTTGCATTGAAGTGCAGAACTCGGATCTCCAGCGGTGTTCTTCCTCCCCATTGCGAGTTCTAAAAGATTTTTAGGGCTTCGGTGTGCCGTCCTAGCCGTCTTGCCTCCCCCTTAGGGTTTGGTCGGAGGTCTCCTTATATAGACATCACCCCGGATCGCTGCGAAATTCGAAAAAAAAACCTAGTCGCGTTAATCTGCTGGGCCACCACACGGTCGTGTGTTTCCACATGGCTAGACCGTGTGTGGCCCTGGGGTGGCCGATTTTGCCCCTTGGACATGGTCGTGTGTAGCCACACGCCCTGGTCATGTCCCCTTCTACGTCTAGCTGCAAAATGCCCTTCTTTTGCTCTGAAAGTTCGCCTTTTCCCATGAAATGATGTCCCACAAGCAAAAGTACAAAGAGTAGATCTTCAAACCAGAAAATAGGAAATGCATGTAAAACAAAGTGACATATGCATGAAACTAACATAAAATGTAATGATATGTGAGAGAAAACTACTCCTAAAACCCTATATATTTTTCTCACATCAACATATCACTATTTATTTGGTTACGGGATTGCCTAGAACCCGTAAAGGACATGATGCGATTTGGGTGATCATGGATCGTCTAACTTTCTACTTATTTGTGGGCTGGATCCGTTGGATCGTTTGGCAGAGTTGTACTACCGAGAGATTATTAGGTTGCATAGAGTACCTTTGAGTACCATATCTGATAGAGATCCACGATTTACCTCACGATTTTGATAAAGCCTTCAGCAGACCATGAGGCCAGAGCTTTGGTTCAGTACAACATTTCATCCGCGGATTGATGGACATGCTGAGCGTATCATTCAGACATTCAAGGATCTATTGAGATCATGTGTCGTAGAGTTCGAAGGCAGTGGAGAAGATCTTGTCCACTAAGTGGAATTTGCTTATGACAACAACTACCACTCTTCTATTTAGATGTTTCCATTTGAGGCCTTATAAGGTAGACCCTGTAGATCTACTGTGTTGTGGGAGGAGGTCGGGAAACGACAACTATTGGGGTCATAGAGTATCCAACATAATGTAGAGTTGGTGCGCGTCATCAGATGATGGTTATTAGAGGCACAGGATTTACAGAAGAGTTACGCAGACCGGGGGTGAAGGCCTTTGGAATTCTCAATTGGGGAATAGGTATTTCTGCGTGTTTCACCTACGAAAGGGGTGAAATGATTTGGGCTAAAAGGGAAATTAGTTCCACGCTATATTGGCCCATTTGAGATATTGACGTGGATTGGAGGTGTAACTTACCGCTTGGCTTTACCTCCGACACTAGCAGGTGTTCACAATGTATTTTATGTTTCTATGTTAACGAAATACGTACCATGAGATGATCACGTTCTAAAGAAGGTATCAATTCCACTTCAGCCTAATGCGACTTACGAGGAGATTCCAGTGTGGATCCTGGGTCACAAGGAGCGACAATTGCGGAACAAAACCATCCAACTCGTAAAGGTTGGATGGCAGCATAATACTGATGAGGAGGCTATGTGGGAACTGGAAGATACTATCCAAGCTCAATACCCTCGTTTGTTCACTTGAGGAATGTATGTAGTAATTTCGGAAACTTGCTTGAAGTAATTTTTGCATATTAGTATGAAATTTTGGGACCAAATTTTTATTATTGGGGGAGAATGTAAAATACCAAAAAAAAATAAAATAAAATAATTCTTGTTAATTAGGAAAATATCCTATGGAATTTTCTAGGAATTTTCCTGGACTTAAATGGAAATTTCTATGGCAGTTGCGAGGAATGATTTATTAGGCTTGGGAAAGAATGTTTAGGTTATCTGCTTATGAGGGGTTAATAGGTTTAATTGACCTAAGTTTAAATATAAAACCCTAAAGTTAATGGATGGATAAGAGTCGGTTTAAGCCCGAACCCAACCCATTTCTTACAAACTCAACCCGTTTGCAAAACCCGACCCGCTTCATTTCGTAATGCCAAGTTGCTGCATTTCTCGCCGTCGACTTTTCTTCCCCGAGTGTTTTCTTCTCCCCATTCACTCACTGCATGACTTCACATCTTCTGATCCTTTCTCTTCTCCACCCGAGCTTTCATCGCTGCCTCTCTTCCTTGGCATCAATGCTCTTCTCCCCTGTGCTCCATTGTCGCTCCTCCTTTCTCTTGATTCGCCCGATCTTCGCTCCGAGCTTGTGCTCGCTGCCAATGGCTGCCTCCTCAAGCTGCTCACCGTGCATGCCACCGCATCACTCGTCGTCACCATGAGGGATCTATTATTGTCACCGTAATCTTTTTCCTCACGGTCACAGCTGCCCTTAGATCGCTACAAGCTTGGCCGCGTTGGCGCTGCCTTCCTCTTGTTGGTCCACCGCTTCGATTGCCGATGCTCTTGCTTGTGCACCGCGATTGATTAATGCGAACCAATGTCATCACTCTCTTCTCCATCGTTGTCCTCAACCCACTGTTTGCGAGCTCCATCCGGTGATCTTACTTGTCCGCATGGTTTCAGAGCTAGATCTCCTTGTCGTGTTCAGTTGATTCCAACAACAACGATTTCCACGGGACTGAAGCCGAAAGCAACAACTTCATTGCATTATTGTCACCGCGCTCAATTTAGGTGAGATCGATCTCACTGTGAGCTTGATCGGTGGTCACTGTGCACTCTTCTTCACTGTGGGTAACGATTTCATTGTCGAATTACTGCTGATTTATTTTCTAGATTTTGGTAATCTTTTAGCCCTTGTTATGTTCTTGAATTATGGATGCAAGGAGTAGGTTCATGAAGGTTTGCAATGGGTGTTAGGCGATGTGGGCAAGGATTGTTTTCCTGCTCAAAATGATTGGAACAAATCTGATGTCTTAAATGTGATTGAAGGGGGGCTAAGCGATTGAAGTTAAGCTGGCAGGTTTTATTCCTACCGTAGCATGCAAGAGAATTAAGTTAAGTGTTGTTTATCTTCTACTGGTTGGATTGAGTGGGAAGGGGATAGATCAATAGAAGTCTTATGCTATTTCAGTTGTAGGTACTAATTACATTAGAGTTAAGATGGAACTCGACCACAGTTCCATTAATTGGTGTTGATCCGAGGTTCTTTTGTATGAAGGAGTCAGTTGTGGTTGATTCGAACAGTGAGGTAAGTGAACCTTGAGCTAATATTTTGGTGATGAAATATAAGGATGGATGTGAAGGGTTGATTAGGTTAATTGGATAACTAAATCAACCTTATGGTTTGAGATATGAAGTCGATGTGTGGTTTTATTCGATTGTGCGATGTAGGATAAAACTAAATTACATTCTTTATGTTGATTTTAGGACCTTGATTCAAGATAGGTTCATGGATGTGAAGACTATCGACATAGTCTACATAACAGGTGGGTAATTTCCTACCCTGGTCAGGTAGTTGTTGATGCATGCAGATTTAGATATATAATCATATTATATGATCATATTACCTTGACTCCAGTCTTTTTTTTATTCTTGTGCTTGATACTTTGTCTTTTGCCTTATATGCTCTATTGTTGTTATCACATTTTCCTTCATCATGATTAGGAGTTACAGATGTGATATAAGTAAACCTATAAATGCTTAGTTATGTGTAAATAGTGGAGTACGGATGATGATCTAATTTGTAAATTGGGTAAAAAGGGTATCCGTGGGTAAGTAAGGTTATGAACGTAGGATTGATTCCAATACCTTATGTTGCATATTTACTACCGATCATGTGTTGTGTAAATTGTCATGTGAATTGCGAATAGTGTGTCACTACGGACCGGTGGTCCTAGTTTGTTATGATCAGTTGAGTACGACTCTCTGCAGGATAGAGAGTGTATTGATGAGATTAGTATGACTCTCTGTAGAACAGAGAGTGTGTGGTGGATGTATGTATGAGTGTCTGTGCATTCATGTTATTTATATGCATGCTGGCGACATGGTCTTCCCTGGTGGTTGAGAGGGTCGTCAGTCATCCTGCCTCCCAGGTTACCCATGGAGGAGTAACTGGTGTGAGGGCAGTGCATTTGTTGTGCCACACTCTACTACTATAGACGGAGGTAGTTGGAGTTGCATGTAGTTATCCTCGGTGCGTGGCACTCGACCACTCATGTGTAGTGTCAGTCGGAGTAGCCAACACTAGGGATCCCTGTTGTGTAGCTAGCTCTTTACGCTTATATGCTACTCATTCATACTATCCACTCGACCACTTGAGAGCAGTGGTTAGTGTTGAGTTGTGACAGTTGTCATGTTGTGCCACCTAGGCCACACTGGATCGTGGTAGCTAGCGAGTAGGGGTGCACAGGCATGACTATGCATGCTGCATTGCTGTGTCTTATGACATTTTGCATATTCCCATATATATATATATATACATATATGCATGTATATATATATATATATGGATGATTGTGATTAGTATATATATAGATGCAATCTATATATATATGCTTATTGTGATGTTGCATTTGATTATACTATACATGCTGCATTTTGTTGTACATCATCTTCATACATGCTACTCGCATCTGTTATATTGTTGTGTCGGATACCTGTATACCTATTGGTCAGACCATTAGATACCTTTGACCTGTATCATGATTATTGTCTTAGTTTTACTCTTCATGTTATATATTGTGGAAATATGCTCAGGTTGGATATATGTAGCATAACAGACTTCCAGGTATGTCTGCACTTTACGCTGTTCATTTTGTTTAGAGAGTATATGCATGTATTTATATATTATGCTGGTGTATACCTGATGTTCCTATAGGTTATATTGTTGAATCACATGTGATATTTGATATATATATATATATATATATATATGTTCTTTTATATTACTGCTGAGTTATACTCACCACTATGGACCCTGGGTTTTTCTGTCGCCAAAGTAATAGGTAGAAGTCTGTTGGGATGTATACTGAAAGCCTAGCTCTTTTGTATGAACATCTTTATTTTGAAATAAGAATCACATGATCATTATTTGCATATATTTATGCATATTGTCTAATACGTTACATTGTAGATAACATGGTGTGTGGTGTCACACGGGAGATCATGTTATCGGCTCCTTGTAAAGTATAAGTAAAGGCTCACAACCGAGATGGCTTTGGACAAACCATCGGAATGGTTGTAGTGTGATTTGGTATTGGTTTGTCTTGACCATAGAATCACACTAGTACACTTTGTGTGTATTGAGCAGGACCGACACAGAGGTGATTCGATTTATTGCTGACTACATAATCGAATCGGACCTCAGATATTATTTAGTACATGCTCTTAATCCCGATATAATAACGGACACATATACTTGGTACTCATCTCTTTGATTTACCAATGGGCGAGATTTATAGATTAAATCGATAGACTCGGTAAGTTGCGAGATGATATTATTTATATGGTGTGCCATTAATTATAGGAGGAAACCGTGTCCTATATATTAGGATGATGATGTCCCCTTGAGGAGCTCATAAGGTTCATCATGTAAACCCTGCAGGTGGACTAGGTCCGACATGATGAAAATGTTGAGTGGTACTACTCAAGGAGTTAGATGTTGATTAATTAATGGTTAGTAAATTAATTAATCGACGGACATTCGAGATCTTAAACACGGGGAGAAAATGTACAAATAATATATGGAGCCCATATTATCATATGGGGGTTGGTGAGGTAGATCAATGATGGACCTTTAGTGGATTGGACCATCATTAGTGGATCGGACTTTATGTGGGCTTGATCCATGGGTGGCCAAGACCCAACTCCTCCTCATGGTCCCTAATGTAGCTCATTAACACCTCAAGATGCTTAGATCCAATGGATAGAAACAAAACACTAAGATCCATTGGTAGAGATTAAATCTCTAAGATCCGATGGTTGAGATTAAATCTCTAGATCCGACGGTTGAGATTAAATCCCTAGAACCAATGGTGGAGATTAATTCATGACTTATCCCTAACTCTATAAAAGGAGGGCATGGGAAGTGGTCGTGGATAACATCATAGAGAGGGAGCAAGGCTTGGGCGACAAGAATAGGGCAATCCTAGTTGAGATAGGATTGGAATTAGGGTTAGGGTTTGGAAGCAAGGGTGGCACCAAATAAGGCAAGTTTTCCTTCTTCTTCCTTGCCTTGTGGCCAACGTCCAGCAGCTATTCCAGCCCTTCCCAGCCCTTGGACGACGCCCAAAACACTCCCCTCTCTTCTCCTTAGGTGGTGGAAACAAGATATAGGGTTTCCCTTGGTGTCTTGGTAGTTTTCCATCATCTTCTTCTCCTTCTAGTTGGCCGGCGGCAAGAACTTCTATAGTTCTTTGTTGGTTGAGTTTTTGAAGGAGAAAAACATTGTTTCTCTTCTTCCTCTTGCTTGGGAAAAGCAAGGAAGGAAGTTTTGCGATCTAGGAGCTTCGACTTTTGGTGGATCGTCGCCCACACGATGTCCAAAAGGAGGAGGGTCATACATTAGAAGACCAAGAGGTATAACTATTCTTCTATCTCTTTTATTCATTGCTTGTGTTTGTTTTTCAAAATATAAGCATGTTATATTTCTGTAAATAGGCTAAATAATACTTGGATCCCGAGTATAAACACAAAAACTGGCGATCCGGACATCGTCTATTCCGCGGCTACTCGTAGAATAGAGGATGGTCGCTTGAACAACTAGTTTGTTCAAGTGACCTCTCTAAACGAATAGCACGACGATGACTTGGTTGCTTTGGGAATCCCTTTTGTCTAGGATTAAATTTTTAATCCGGGGACATCGAAGGGATCACCATGGTCAAGCAACCGAGGCGAAGGGGAAGCGAAGTTTCCCCTCACGGATCAACCCCAACAAAGTCTTAGTGATTGCTTGGAGCATCGCTGGCTGGCATCATCTCATCTCAACTCCGAGGGTTCGAGCTTTTGGGTTTATCGTAGGTGTTTCGTTATGGATTTAGTTTTATATGATGATTTGTAGTGGTGGACACTACTGTTGTTCTACCATTCTTTTTGGTTTTGTTACAGTATTTTCTTAATGTGGTGTTAGTCATACCGATATGCATGCTGTGTGGTTTGTATTGTATTTGTGTTAGTTCTGCTGTGTTTTGTTATGTTGTTGTCTTTACATTTGTATATGTTATTGTTATTGTGGGCCCAAGGGCCTTGTATAAACAAGATATGTTGCCACGTATAGGGGAGATGCTGTCCGTTTGATTTTTGGTTCGGCATACTCTTGGGGCGTGACAGAAGGTCTCTACCTTCCCATTTAATCCTCTCTTTCTTTTGTAGATCCACTTGCATCCAATGGCTTTTATACCATTGGGAGGTTCTACTAGCTCCCAGACCTGATTTGAATCCATAGATTCTATCTCAAAATACATCGCCTTTTGCCAAGATACTGCATCTTCATCTTGGAGTGCCTCGTCATATGTCTAGGGATGAGGTTCATGTTCGCCAGGGACAAAATTAGAAGAATCTTCCAAGAAAATAAATCTATCAGGTTGTCTAACAACCCTCCTACTACGATGAGGTATCACCTGTGTTTCCTCTGTGACACACGGTGCAATCACTGGTGGTATGTCCTCTTGTACTGTTGGTACTGAAGTAGTGACTTCCCCTCTTAATTCGTCAAGAACAATCTTGCTCATGGGTTTATGGTTCATCACATAGTCTTCCTCTAAAAATCAGGCCTTCGTGCTAATGATCACCCTGTGATCTCTGTTGGTGCAATCGGCCCAGGTCACGATTGACCATACTCGAGTTTGACTCGAGTAATATTTAGATGTTTGACATAAGATGTTTAACAAAGTGGTTTGACATTGATGTTGGACATTGATGTCGGTTAATATGTTGGGGAGATTGTTGGAGCAATCGACCCAGGTTATAATTGACTAGACTCGAGGGAGACTTTGATGGTTGACTAGGGTTGACCATGTGATTAAGGTAAAGTTCAAGTCATGGGTACTTGGCATGGAAAGTCCAAGTCATGGGTACTTGGCATTTGGGAAAGTCCAAGTCTTGAGTACTTTGCACAAGGAAAAGTCCAAGAATGGGTCTTAGCAAGGAAAGTCCAACATGGGTTGGCAAGGGAAAGTCCAAGCTTGAGTCTTGGCATTTGAAGTCCAAGGGGTTTGATATTGGTGGCGTAAAGTCCAAGCGGGAGTCTTGGCAGTATAAGTCCAATGGTTGGCAGCGTAAAGTCCAAGCGGAGTCTTGGCGGCGTAAGTCCAATGTGCCTTGGCGGTGTAGACACCGTTAGCATGACATAGCCGAGGGAAGCACCTGGAAGCTAGCGCGATGGATGAATAAGTCATGGATGACTTAGAGGGATCCGAGAGGCGTGAGGCTGATGGAGGTAGCTAGAAGGCTTAAGTCTAGGCTAAGGGTGGTCTAGCAAGTATGAGGGGCACCATACTTGGGTTAAAACCTCATATTTGAGGTTGGCAGTCGACTGGCAATATGGCTGGTTCGACTGCCATGAGTCGACTTGAGTTCGACTGCCAGCTTACTAAATTGCTCGCGATCGATCTCATTCGAGCAATGATCGGTGATGACGGCAATGATCGGCCAAGGGCCTAGCGATCGTCGCTAGTTCTGTCGCGAGAATGCTCCGTGAGCCGACGACTATGGGAGATGGCAATCGACTGCCAATGTTGGCAGTCGACTGCCAAGAGTCCCGTTGGAACTTGTCCGACGTGGATTGAGCCGTTGTCTCACGACAACAGTGGCATCAGTCGACTGGGGACTTATGGCAGTCGACTGATAGGCAGAAATCCAGCCCGATGCAGGTCAAAAAGAGGAGCTTGTGGAGGATTTCATTATCAGTTTTTAAGGGTTTTCTTGGGCGATTTGAAGGGGAATTGTTGGTGCTCTTCTAGTCCTTCAAGGCTAGTCCAAGGCAACCAAAGATCAAGCAACCAAAGTGCTCTTGTAAAGTAGTTTTCTTTACTTGCATTATATTTCACTATTGTAATTGCTTGTATCTATTTCTTATTGTTGTAAGAATTGTTTGTAAGAGGTTTCTCCACCTCCGACTTGTGTCGAGAAGGACTATTTGTGGTTAGTGATTGCATTTGCATCGCTAGAGCTCTTTAGAGCTCGATCCGTGGAGTAGGAACCGGTTCGGTTCCGAACCACATTATATCCTTGCGTTTGTGTGTTTGTGTTTTCGTTATTGCTTTATTATCTTTGTTTCCGCTGCGCTAACGAAAATTGTAGACAAGCACGCGGACGTTTTCCATCTACGCAAGAGTAAACGCTATTCACCCCCCCTCTAGCAGCGTCAAATCTCCAACAATTGGTATCAGAGCCCGGGGCTCTTCTACGGATTAACAACCCGGAGTCAAGATGCTAGAGGAAAAGATGGAAATCCAAGGACATTTGGGATGGGATATCAACACACCTATCCCCTATACCTTCAATGGACAAGAAGGGTTTAAGCAATGGAAGTCAAGAATTGAAGACTTCCTAATGATGAGGGACTTCGAAGAATGGTCTATCTTGATGGAGGGTTTTAGCTATCCAATAGGACCAAAGGGAGAGTTCCTCAAGAAGAAGAAGTGGAGTGAAGATCAACTCCAAGCCTTCGAGAAAAACAAGAAGGTAATCAAATTCATCTTTGATTTAATTCCTAATGACCTCTTGTGTAGCCTAGGTGACTATGTGGATGCCAAGGAGCTATGGAGCGATTTGGCCAAGCTTCATGAAAATCCATCATCAATCCAAGAAGAAGAAGAAGAAGAGGAGTGCTCACCCTCTCAAGCTCAAGCAAGCACATCCCCATCTAAAGAGCTTGAGGAGTCGGAAGTTGATAGGGAGTCGACTTCCGGATCGGAGAAAGAAGAGGTGGAAGAGGTGGAAGAAGCATCCACCTCAAGGATTGAGGGGGAGGAGAGAACTTCCACACCGGAGCTGGAACAAATTCAAGAAGAACTCTCAACCTCTGGGAGGAATGAAGAATCCACTCCAATCACCACATCCACCATAGGTAACTCAAACATATCAATTTGTAATAAAAATCATATCATATGTTTTGAGTGTAGAGAAGCCGGGAACTACAAGAGCAAGTGCCCAAAGAAGGTTAGGAAAGCTCCACCGGCACCAAAAGTCAAGGATGCCGATGCCCCAAGACAAAAGAGCAAGGAGCATATCATATGCTTCAAGTGCAACTCAAAGGGACATTACCGGAGTCAATGTCCTAGGGGGAGCAAAAAGACCCAAGAAGGAGCTATACATGTAGGGGGAGCCTCCAAGGCAAACCCTAAGGTATATTTCAATAATGCACCTTCTATATTTAATAGTCAAAAGCATGCTAGGAATTTTAATTCCCTTGCAATTCATAAAGAGCATGCTAGAAGTAAGGAATTTTGCTTAGGTGCTAAAAATGTTTACCTTAGGAGAAAGGAGAAATTTGGGACTAATGTCCCTAAAAATATTTTACCTAAGGAATCAATTAGGAAAATAGGAGAACACCTAGATCTAAATCCTAAATGGACTAGGCATATGCCTAGAAAGTCTCATGCCCATGGTTTAAATCAAAATTCTAAAATTGGAAAATTAGAATTAGAGAATCAAGTCTTGAGGTCAAGGCTTGAAAAACTTGAAAAGACCCTAAATAAGATACAAAATCAATTTAAAGGGTCTAGTGGTCAAAATCAAGGGTCCAAAAGTCAAAGTCAACACCTAGGACCTAAGAGTCAAAAGTCAACAAAGGGCAAGCAAGGTTTGGGTCACAAACCTAAGCCTAAAGTGGCTTATCATAGTGTCTCATTTGACTATGGAACACAAACTAGGTCTAGGAAGACCAAGGTCAATAGGGAAGTCATCCCTAAGGTTGACCAAAGGTTGTGCCTAGTGGCTAGGGTTTCTAGGAAACCTAGGGTGGCCACTAAGAAGGTTGCAAGGGATGTTACCCCTAGAGTCAACCTAGGTAAGACCCAAATGACCAAGGCTAACAAGCCTAGGAGGGTCATTAGGAAGGTATCTAGGGAGGTTATCCCTAAGGAATACCTAATTAACCCTAGGAGCTCAAATCAGTTTTGGGTTCCTAAGAGCGTGATTGATTCACTCTAAGATGGGTTTAGGGTGTGCCAACCTTGATTGGATGGGTAGTTAACTCAACCATGGTAAAGGTGGTACTTTAGGATGTAACGCCCGCAAAATTCTAAACTATGCAAAGTAATTATATAGGTTTTAAGGCCATAAAAGGTTTAAAATAAAATAAAATAAAATAATGGTTATAGGTAGGATTTGAACCCTGAACCTCCTAATAGGGAGGTAGCCTTGACACCCCTAGACCCTAGGATAATTTATGGATAAGATATATAAAGAATGTACGAGACTATAGGATGATTCATGGATAAGATATATAAAGAATATACGAAGAATATAGATGGGAAGGATGAAGAGTGTTCATTCCCTAGGTATTAAAGAGGAGAATTAAGAAAAGAGAGGAAGTAAAACCCCACTTTCCTTCTTCATTCTCCTTCTTCCACATCCTTGGCCGAATTCCCCAATTCCCTTCCTTCCTTTTTCATCCCAAGCTCTAGAAATTTTATAAGAAATTTTGTATGATTATAGGGACTTTATGTGGGATCTTTCAAAAAATAAAAGAAAAGGAGTCAAAAAGGATGCAAGGCCTAGGAATTGAACCCCAAACCTCTAGAGATAGCCAAGCCCTATAGATGCATCCACTAACCAGAAGCCCAACAAGAATGTATTGTTAGAAGAACATGGAAAATTATAGTTAGAGGTAAAGGAGATGAAGGGACTCTTCAAGTGAATAAATAGGGGGAATGAGGCGGCATGAGTTACAAAGATTATTTTCTCCTCTTCTCTTCTTCTTCCTCACCGAATCCTAGAGCTCTCCCTCTCCATTTTCATCCCTCGGCCGAAACTCATCCAAGCAAGAAGCAAGGGCTAGGTTTGGTTCCTTAGGTCATCTTCCCACTACAAGCAAAGCGAAGGAAGTAAGTATCCCTCACCTGTATACGAGTAGCTTCGATTGATGGTTGTAAAAGAGATCTATATGTTATATTCGGCCAAGCTATGTTTTTGGTTTATCAATGAAGTTATATGCTATGTTTAGTAAGTATATGATGATGTTAAGATGGAAAAAGGGATTAGGACAAAAGCTAACCCTAATAGCCACCAAGATCCATTTGGCCAAGCCATGTTTTAAGGTTTCAATGAAGTTCTATGCTATGTTTTTGTAACTATATGATGATGTTAGGATTTAAGATGGATTAGGACAAAAGCTAACCCTAATAGCCACCAAGGTCCATTCGGCCAAGCCATGTTTTTAAGGTTTCAATGAAGTTCCATGCTATGTTTTTGTAACTATATGATGATGTTAGGATTTAAAATGGATTAGGACAAAAGCTAACCCTAATAGCCACGAAGGTCCATTCGGCCAAGCCATGTTTTTTAAGGTTTCAATGAAGTTCCATGCTATGTTTTTGTAACTATATGATGATGTTAGGATTTAAAATGGATTAGGACAAAAGCTAACCCTAATAGCCACCAAGGTCCATTCGGCCAAGCCATGTTTTTAAGGTTCCAATGAAGTTCCATGCTATGTTTTGTAACTATATGATGATGCTAGGATTTAAAATGGATTAGGTCAAAAGTTAACCCCAAAAGCCAACAAGGACCATTCGGCCACCCCTATATTTTGATGATTCAATGAAGCTTTATTCCATGTTTGTATGCTTATGATGTTGTTAGTATGTTAATCGAATTAGGGTAAAGGACTATCCCTAAAAACCTATAAAGACATTCGGCCACCCCTATATTGTGGTGATTCAATGAAGCTTTTGCATGCTTATGATGTGGTTAGTATGTTAAATGAATTAGGTTAAAAGATAACCCTAGAAACCCCTATGGACCATTCGGCCATCATGTATTTTTGGGTGATTAAATTAAGTTTTGATTCAAGTTTTATATGCTTATGAAGTTGTTGTTATGTTAGATGAATTAGGTTAACATATGTTTTATGTTGGGTGAATTCATGTTGACTTGTGATATTAAATGATGCTAGATGAAGACAATATGCCTTAGGTTAATGTTTACTTACTCTTGATGCCTTGCCTTATGCCATGCTTATGTGTATGTGATATTTAAGATATGTTATGAAATGGAATACGATAAGATTATGAAATGAAACAAAATGATACGTTCACAAAATGAATATGATATGATGATGAAATGAAGTATGATATGTTACGAAATGAAGTATGGTATGTTTATGAAATGAAAGATGATATGTTCATGAAGTGAAGCATGATATGTTATGAAATGAAGTATGCTATGTTGCAAAATGAAATAAGCTATGTTATAAAATAAGCATATAAGTATTTTACCTTCTGCATGGCTTGTACCAAGACCTTAACAAGGTCCAAGAAG
Organism: Wurfbainia villosa; assembly: GCA_025175895.1. NCBI lineage: Eukaryota > Viridiplantae > Streptophyta > Magnoliopsida > Zingiberales > Zingiberaceae > Wurfbainia > Wurfbainia villosa. The sequence goes on along the minus strand of CM046004.1, from coordinate 36,956,855 downwards.
GGATGGGCTCCTAAGATGCCCTAGGTCGATGGAATAAGACTCGGGCCTAGTATGGGATGGGCTTCTACGCTATGACGACTGCCCTAGGTCGACGGACTAAGATCGGGCCTAGTAACCTAGAAGGTTCGAGACTTGCTACCTCGGGCCTATTTAGGGATGCGCGCTATGATAATGAAGAAGTGGTACAATGTCGGGCCCAAATATGTTGAGATTTATGTTTACGTACCTATAATATATGTTTTCAAAAGCATCCTGCATATGTTACATGATTAGATTGTTATGTTCACATGCTATGGTGATATGTTACATATGATGTAGGTTATGTTTGATATGCCATGTTTATGCCACTATGTTACATATGATGTAGGTTATGTTTGATATGCCATGTTTATGCCACTATGTTACATATGATGTAGGTTATGTTTGATATGTCATGTTTATGCCACTATGTTACATATGATGTATGTTATGTTTGATATGTCATACATATATGTTGTATGTTATGTTGATTTGCTATGTTACGTATGTTATATGTTATGTTTGATTAAGTCATATATTTACATGATATGCTGCTATGTTATAGATGATACATGTTATGCTGCCATGTTATGGATGATACATGTTATGTTTACTTACGTTACTTATGCTACATGTTAAGTTGATTACGCCATGTATGTTACATGTTATATTGCTTATATGTTATGAATGTTACATGTCATGATTAATGTCGATGTATGATTTTTGTGAGTAGGACAGGATCTTACTAAGCCTATGTGCTTATAGTTTATCTTTCTCTCGTACTGCAGATAAGGGTAAGGGATGGATAAACTAAAGGGAGCAGCAGGAGGGGCCAAATGTGTGTGGTAGTGGCATGGTGGAGAAGATCCGTTAGGTCTATATATATATGTTTACGTATGATGATGATGTCTATGGATGTCCTTACTTATGTCTCCTTATGAGGATGATGTTTAAGAACTTGAACTAAGCACTAAGTATCTATATATGTTATGACGCATGCTCTATGTTAATAAGAAGAAGTAAGAAGAAATATCTATATATGTTATGATGCACGCTCTATGTTAAGAAGAAGAAGTATATATATATGTCAATGCATGTTTATGTTTTTAAAGAAAAAAAAATATGTCTAAAGTCTTCCGCTATAAGAAGTACGAAATATGTATAAAGTCTTCCGCTGTAAGTAATGTATGTATGTACGGTCGCATCACGCGCCGCCCCTTCCGGATTCTGGGTCCGAAAAGGGCGGGCGTGACATAGGATATTTTCAAGGTTATGGTTACCTTGGAAATAGATTTGAATCAATATCCTAAAAGATTTTAGGATGTGCCAATGCACTTTTGAAATTAAGAAAAATCAATTAAATTGGCACAATTTAGGTTTAGAGGTTAGTGTGCCATTTTGGGTTTTTGGCACACTAGGGAGATTAGGTTAATATGGCAAAATATGATTAATCCCAATAAATGGCAATTAATATTAAATTTTAGGTATTATTATACCTATATATTTTATATGTCATGCTTTGTTTGCCATATAACATGCCATGACATCATGCTTACTTTTAATCATTTTATATGTCATGTTCATGTTTTAGGATTAAGTTTTTAAATGCCATGTGTTTTTAGATTTCATCTTATGCCATGACATCATGATTATGAGCATATTCTTATTTATATCATTTCTAATGCCATAATCATTCATGCATTTAAGACAATTGGTTGAAATTGATTTAAGGACTATGACATGACTTGAAGTCCCATTTATAAGGGAATCAAGTAGGGTTGCCTAGGAAATGCATGAAACCCTAGATTAGGATAAACAAAACCCACATCTCACATTAAATTGACATCTATGTGTATTTTATACACCCTAGATACATGTGAGATGCTAGGATATGAGTTGAGTTCAAGGTGCATAGGTTTTGCATCTAGATGAACTCAAACTCATCTTATATGATTAGTGGATCATTAGGAAAGCTTGTGTACAAGTCATGTTCATAGAGCCCAAGGAATATGATCCAAGACATGGTTTTGAAATCATTTTAAAATCAATTTAGAAAACCTTGGTGAAGTCTATCTTTTGATAGCAATCACCATTGATAGAGTTGATACAAAATAGGGCCAAAATATTGAAAATTTCAATGGTTTTGAGTTTTGTATCAAACTCACTATTTTATGGGTAAAATAATTTTCAAATATTTTTCACCCATTGTAATGACTATAAGTAATATACGTATCAAATTTTATGATTTTTCAAATTACGTAGAATTACTTATGCTTTTCCAAATCTCGATTCTGATAGTTGAAATTCGGAAATTTCAGCTATCAGTCGACTATCCTTGGTGTCAGTCGATTGATATGGGTGGCAGTCGACTGCCAGGTCTGATTTCAGGTTAACGAGGTTTGTTTAGCCCGGGTTCAGCTATGGAAAAGGTTCCTAATCACTCCTAACCCTAGGATATACTTTAGGAAGCATTATAAAGGGTGAAAATCCATTGGATATGGATTAGGAACTGTGTTAGGTCAAAGTATCAAATTTAGGGTGAGTGAAAGTTCTATGTTGAACTTAAAACCTTAATTTTGATGGTTTAGAGTTCCTATTGGCTTAGGGGCTTTCCAAGGACATTGTTGGTGCAATGGTCAAGGGGAAGCAAGCCTTTAGGGGGAGGTATCCATCTTGGGATGATGGATGTGTTTTTCTCCTTGAAGAAGAGAAGTTATTGGGAGAAAATCATCAATTGAGAAAATTGATGGGATGTTTGAGAAACCCAATTTGAAAATTGGGAGAGAGTATAAAATTGCCTCTTTTGAGTGATATGGGACTTATCACTAGGAAGATGGTAGGCATCCTAGGTATTTTTGGATCAAGGGGGAGATTGTAAGATCTCATTAGGACATGAGACATTGACCTCCTTGGAGAGATAACCTTTTTTGATGTATGTCAAAAAGGGGGAGAAGATTAAATTACCAATTTGGAAAATTGGTAGAGGAATAACTCAAGGTTTGTTTTGTCAAACATCAAAAAGGGGGAGATTGTTGGTGCAATCAGCCTAGGTCACGATTGACCATACTCGAGTTTGACTCGAGTAATGTTTTGATGTTTGACATATGATGTTTGACAAAGTGGTTTGACATTGATGTTGGACATTGATGTCGTTTAATATGTTGGGGAGATTGTTGGAGCAATCGACCCAGGTTATAATTGACTAGACTCGAGGGAGACTTTGATGGTTGACTAGGGTTGACCATGTGATTAAGGTAAAGTCCAAGTCATGGGTACTTGGCAAGGAAAGTCCAAGTCATGGGTACTTGGCATTTGGGAAAGTCCAAGTCTTGAGTACTTGGCACAAGGAAAAGTCCAAGCATGGGTCTTGGCATGGAAAGTCCAACATGGGTTGGCAAGGGAAAGTTCAAGCTTGAGTCTTGGCATTTGAAGTCCAAGGGGTTTGATATTGGCGGCGTAAAGTCCAAGCGGGAGTCTTGGCAGTATAAGTCCAATGGTTGGCGGCGTAAATTTCAAGCGGAGTCTTGGCGGCGTAAGTCCAATGTGCCTTGGCGGTGTAGACACCATTAGCATGACATAGCCGAGGGAAGCACCTGGAAGCTAGCGCGATGTATGAACAAGTCATGGATGACTTGGAGGGATCAGAGAGGCGTGAGGCTGATGGAAATGGCTAGAAGGCTTAGGTCTAGGCTAAGGGTGGTCTAGCAAGTATGGGGGGGCACCATACTTGGGTTAAAATCTCATGTTTGAGGTTGGTAGTCGACTGGCAATATGGCCGGTTCGATTGCCGTGAGTCGACTTGAGTTCGACTGCCAGCTTAGAGCTAAAATTACTCTGGCAGTCAACTGCTCATTGGAGCGATCGATGTCGACGGATCGCGCCAATCGGAAGTCGCTGGATTACGTACCGCTAGTTCGCGGACGAATGCCCGTGAGCCGATTGGCCAGTCGACTACGGGAGATGGCAGTCCACTGTCAATATTGGCAGTCGACTGCCAAGAGTCTCATTGGAACTTGTCCAACGTGGATTGAGTCGTTGTCTCACGACAACAGTGGCATCAGTCGACTTGGGACTTATGGCAGTCGACTGATAGGCGGAAATCCAGCCCGATGCAGGTCAAAAAGAGGAGCTCATGGAGGATTTCATTATCAGTTTTTAAGGGTTTTCTTGGGTGATTTGAAGGGGAATTGTTGGTGCTCTTTCAGTCCTTCAAGGCTAGTCCAAGGCAACCAAAGATCAAGCAACCGAAGTCCTCTTGTAAAGTAGTTTTCTTTTTTTGCATTATATTTCATTGTTGTAATTGCTTGTATCTATTTCTTATTGTTGTAAGAATAGTTTGTAAGAGGTTTCTCCACCTCCGACTTGTGTCGAGAAGGAGTATTTGTGGTTAGTGATTGCATTGGCATCGCTAGAGCTTTTTAGAGCTCGATCCGTGGAGTAGGAACCGGTTCGGTTCTGAACCACGTTATATTCTTGCGTTTTTGTGTTTGTGTTTTCATTATTGCTTTATTATCTTTGTTTCTGCTGCGCTAATGAAAATTGTAGACAAGCACACGAACATTTTCCATCTACGCAAGAGTAAACGCTATTCACCCCCCCTCTAGCGGCGTCAAATCTCCAACAATCTCTAGGACTATAGAACAAACCACCTTTCGTTTCTCTAGGATAGCCTACGAACAAATGCACTTATGTACGAGATTCCAACTTACTAGCATCTCCCTTCAGCACATGTGATGGACTACTCCAAATCCGAATATGTCTCAGACTAGGCTTTCGCCTGGTCCACAATTCTGTGGGAGTAGAAGGTAATGATTTATATGGTACCAAGTTTAGAATATACATTATCGTTTCCAGAGAATACCCCCAGAACGAATCTAGTAACTCAAAATAACTCATCATCAATCTAACCATCTCTATAAGAGTCTTATTCCTTTGCTCCACCACACCATTCTACTGGGGTGTACTAGGTGCAGACAGTTGGGATTGAATCCCAGCTTCTGATAAGTAACTCCTAAACTCTCCCAAGAGGGACTCATCACCACAATCAGATAGTAGTGTCTTGATACTTTTACCTTGATGTTTCTCCACATCAGCCTTGAATTCTTTGAACATGTCAAAGCATTCAGACTTGCAGCGCATCAAGTAAATGTATCTATATCTTGAATAATCGTTTATAAAAGAGACAAAATATTCAAAACCACCTCTAGCCTAGATAGACATAGGACCACACAAATCAGAATAAACCAATTCCAACACATCTTTTGCTCTATACCCCTTGGCCTTAAAAGGCCTCTTGGTCATTTTGCCTTCCAAGCAAGATTCACAGGTTGGAAAATCTTTCACCACTAATGAACCCAAAGGTTCATCAGCTATCAACCTTTGAATTCTACTCAGGTTAATATTACTTAACCTTAGATGCCAAAGATATGTTTGGTTGATTTTCGAAGGTTCTTTTCTCTTATTAGATTTAGAAGATAAGTTATTTATTTCTATTTGCATCGTCGGAGTTTTTGGTTCAAGAGTGTATAAATTTCCTACCAATGCACCAGAACAGATAATCTCCCTATTCCTTTTTATAACAACTATGTGATTAAAAGAAATAGAATACCCATCCAAAAACAATTTAGAAACTGAAATCAAATTCTTTCTAAATGAAGGTACATAAAGGCAATTTCTCAGAACGAAAGTTTTATTTCTATCAAAAGATAAATAAACATCTCCCACTGCAATAGCCGCCACCTTCATAGCATTGCCCATGTAGACGGTAATCTCTCTCTCGGCTAGTCGTCTGGTTTCTTGGAACCCCTACAAAGAATTTGCAGACAAGATCAGTAGCTCCCATATCTAGGCACCAGGTACCGGTAGTTTGTTTGGATGTATACTGAAAAGTCTATCTTTTGTATGCATATCTTTAATTTTGAAATAAGAATCACATGATCATTTTTTGCATATTGATGGTTATGCATATAGTCTCATACATTAAATCGTAGATAACATGGTGTGTAGTGTCACATGGTAGATCATGTTATCAGCTCCTTGTAGAGTATAAGTTAAGGCTCACAACCAAGATGGCTTTGGACAAACCATTGGTATGGTTGTAGTGTGATTTGGTATTGGTTTTTCTTGACCATAAAATCGCACTAGTACACTTTGTGTGTATTGAGCAGGACCGACTTAGAGGTGATTCGATTAATTGCTAACTACATAATCGAATCGAACCTCAGATATTATATTGTACATTCTCTTAAGCACGATATAATAACGGGCACATATACTTAGTATTCATTTCTTTAATTTACCAATGGGCGAGATTTATAGAGTAAATTTGTAGGCTCGGTAAGTTGAGAAATTGTATTTTTTATATGGTGTGTCGTTGATTATAAGAAACCGTGTCCTATATATTAAGATGATGATGTCCCCTTGAGGAGCTCATAAGGTTCATCATGTAAACCCTGCAGGTGGACTTGGTCCGACATGATGATAAGGTTGAGTGGTACTACTCATGGAGTTAGATGTGGATTGATTAATTGTCAGTAAATTAATTAATCAACAGACATTCGATATCTTAAACACAGGGAGATAAATGTACAAATAATATATAGAGCCCATATTAACTTATGGGGGTTGGTGAGGTAGATCAATGATAATCCTCTAGTGGAATGGATTATCATTAATGGATCGGACTTTTTGTGGGCTTGATCCATTGGGTGGCCAAGATCCAACTCCTCCTCATGGTCCCTATTGTAGCCTATTAAAACCTCATGGAGCCTAGATCCGATGGTGGAAGATGAAACTCTAGATCCGACGGTGGAGATTAAATCTTTAGATCCGACAGTTGAGATTAAATCTCTAGATCCGACGGTTGAGATTAAATCCCTAGAACCGACGGTGGAGATTAAAACAAGGCTTAAGTCTAACTCTATAAAAGGAGGAATTAGGGTGGGCGGCAAGGGCAATTGGAGGCAAGGAGGGATTAGGGTTTGGCCGGCAAGGGGCTTGGAGGGTGGGAGGCGACAAATTAGGAAATTTTTTCCTTCTTCTTCCTTAGGTGGTCGGCGCCCATCCCCTCCTCTCCTCTCTTTGGCTGACGTCCAAAGCTCTTCTTTCTCTTTTCCTTGGCTAGAGGAAACAAGGATTAGGGTGATTCCTTGGAGCTCTTGGTCGGTGCCCACCATCCCCTCTCTTTGAGCCGACGACAAGATTCAAGTTGGGAGCTTGTTGGTTGGTCCTAAATAGAGGAGAGTTTTGTTTCTATATTTCCTCTTGTTCGGAGCGAGAAAGGAAAGGAAGATTGGTGATCTAAGAGGCTTCGACTTTTGGAAGATCATCGCCCACACGACATCCAAAAGGAGATAGGACATACGATAGAAGACCTAGAGGTAAACAAGAGGTATAAATCTTGTTTTGCTTTCCTTTTTGTTTCTTTGTATATTGTATGAATGGCATGTTGTTAAATTTACTTGGACCCCGAATACAAACACAAAAGTCGGTGATCCATACATCGTCTATTCCGCAGCTAATCGTAGAATAGAGGTTGGTCGCTTGAACAATAAGTTTGTTCAAGTGACTACTCTAATCGAATAGCACGATGATGAAACAGTAGCTTGAGTGATCCCTCCTTGTCAAGGATAAATTTTTTTTATCCGGGGACATAGAAGGGATCACAATGAACAAGTGACCGAGTTGAAGTGGGAAGCGAAGTTTCCTACCTTCAAGTGGTATCAGAGCCACGGTTTCCTGTTTTGTGTCTTTAGGATTCGATTACTTTTATGCACTTTTCATATATTATATGTGTTGGATAATAGTAGGATGTGCATAGGTTATCTTTTTGGTTGCAGGCATAGGATCCAACTATTATGGCCATATGTGTGTATGTGATTGTATGTGTGTAATTATATATTTTGTTGAATCCTCGGGGTTGACGAGACTAGTATTTAATTTTTGTAATTAGATACGACATTGTTTAGCCACTCCTTTTATTTTAGTTTACTTTCGATCTAGATTTCATGTACACTCTCTCGTGGAGTATAGGATCGATGGATGTAAATTAAAATAGTTAGTCTCGGCTCGGATCTCCGGATGGCTCGTACATGGCATAGAGAGGAGCGCACGAGATGGCGATACGATGGGAGGCATATTGGAGACAAAAGTCATAATAGTTGGAAAATATTTCTTTTTCATATTTATTGCTTATTGTTTGATATGCATGTCGTAGGTTAGAAAATTACTCAATTTTAAATTACTAAGTGGGAGAGGGATATTTTTATAAATTCCCACGGCCTCCATTATAATTTGACATGTGATGCAAACAAACTTGCATATCGGCTCTGAGTGCCTTCCTCCCCATCGGATGAGTTTGTTTGCGGATCACAAGGTCGAATATGGTTAGAGGAAATTATTATGGAGCGTGTGTACTTCCCCATCTGAAGGCACAAAACCCGAGATAATTACCTTGGTACCGAGTAATGGTGAACACTTAGATACAAATATAAGTATCCTCCCCATCGGAGTCACTGCTTTTATTTGTAGGGCCGAAGAGGAACAAACTATTAATTTTATTTGTCAAAAAGTTAGGTTGACAAGATAGTAAAATTAATGGGTAAAACCTCCTCTTACAAATGTAGATTTCGTATATGTCCACACTATCGTGGCATACGATATTCTCGGTGTTTTGAGGTGTTGGTTGATTTTAAAATTTTATTGTTTGAGGAATGAATAATTTTTTGGAATCTAATGTTTTGATCTATGTGATTCTTAGGTTTTTTTCAAAATGACTTTCAACCTGCTTGCTGTGATACTGAAAGAAAATAAACTTACTGGACCCAACTATGTTGATTGGAAGAGGAATCTTGACATTGTCTTGACTGCTGAGGAATACAAATATGTACTCCTCGAAGAGTGCCCTCCTAAGCCTGCAGATGATTCTGGGGAAAAGGAGAAGGAGAGTTATAAGAAGTGGATTAAGGCCGATGAAATGGCGCGGTGTTATATTTTGGCATCTATGTCAAATGTACTACAAACATCAGCATCAAGTCATGCCCACTGCTTATGACATGATGCTCAATCTCAAAGAGATTTTCAGACACTAGAATCGGTATGCTAGGCAGGAAGCCTTGAGGAACCTGTTAACGACCACCATGATCGAGGCAACACCCATGAGGGATCATGTTCTCAAGATGATGGCTCATTTGAATGAGCTGGAAGTCCTTGGAGTTGTGATCGATGGGGAAACCCAGGTCGATATCATTCTCCAGTCTCTGCCTTGGAGTTTTGAGCAGTTTCACTTGAACTACAACATGAACAAGAGGTTGTATTCGTTGGCGGAGCTTCTGACAGAACTCTAGGCGGCAGAGGGGCTTTTTCGTCAGAGTGCTCCGGCGCAAGCTATGGTTGCCCAAAAGGTTTCTACTTCTAAGCCGAAAGGCAAGAAGAAGAAGAAACAAGCTGGGGCAAAGGCAGTGGGAGGAACTCAGGGAGGAGTGAAGAAGCCGAAAAGCAAGTGCTTCACTTGTAATCAGACTGGACACTGGAAGAAGGATTGCCCCAACCGGAAGCAGAACAAAGGTATATTTTTTGGCATAGTCATTGAAACATGTTTAGCGGTGTTATCTACCGACACCTAGTGTGTAGATACGGGAGCCACTGATCCTGTCTGCAATACTTTGTAGGGGTTCCAGAAAACCAGACGACTGGCTGAAGGGGAGATTATTGTCTACTTGAGTGATGCCACGAAGGTGGCGGCTATTACTGTGGGAGATGTTTATTTGTCTTTTGAGAGGAATAAAGTTGTGGTTCTTAAATATTGCCTTTATGTACCTTTATTTAGAAAGAATTTGATTTCGATTTCTAAATTGTTTATGGATGGATATTCTATTTCTTTTAATGACAGAGTTGTTATAAAAAAGAATAGGGAGATTATCTGTTCTGGTGCATTGATAGGAAATTTGTATACACTCGAAACAAAAGCTCCCAAGATGAAAATTGAAGTGAATAACTCATCTTCTAATTCCAATAAAAGAAAAGAACCTTCAAAGATGAACCAAACATATCATTGGCATCTAAGGCTTGGTCATATTAACCTAAGAAGAATTCAAAGGTTGATAGCTGATAGACCTCTGAGTTCATTTGTGGTGGAAGACTTCCCAACCTGTGAGTCCTGGTTGGAAGGTAAAATAACCAAGAGGCCTTTTAAGGCCAAGGGGTATAGAGCCAAAGATGTGTTGGAATTGGTTCATTCTGATTTGTATGGTCCTATGTCTATCCAGGCTAGAGGTGGTTTTGAGTATTTTGTATCTTTCATATAGGATTATTTAAAATATGGATATATTTACTTGATGCGCCGCAAGTCTGAATGCTTTGACAAGTTCAAAGAATTCAAGGCTAATGTGGAGAAATGTCAAGGTAAAAGTATCAAGACACTACGATCTGATCGTGGTGGTGAGTACCTCTTAGGAGAGTTTAGGAATTACTTATCGTGAGGTCGATTCAATCCCAATTATGCACCCTAGCGGACAGCGAAGGAATAGTGTACTTATGGAGATGGTTAGATCGATGATGAGTTATTCTGAGTTGCCAGATTCGTTCTGGGGATATGCTCTAGATACGGTAGTGCATATTCAGAACTTGGTACCATCTAAATCAGTGCCTTCTACTCCCACAGAATTATGGACTGGGCGAAAGCCTAGTCTAAGATATATTCGGAGCACATATGCTGAAGGCAGATACTGGTAAGTTGGAACCTCGTAAAGAAGTGCGCATGTTCGTTGGCGATCCAAGAGGAACGAAAGGTGGTTTGTTTTATAGTCCTAGAGATCAGAAGGTGACCGTTAGCACGAACGCCAGATTTCTAGAGGAAGACTATGTGATGAACCACAAGCCCATGAGTAAAATTATTCTGGAGGAATTGAAAGGGGAAGTCACTACTTCAGTACCACCGGTACAAGAGGATATACCACAAGTCACTGCACCATGTGTCATAGAGGATACACAGGTGATACCTCATCGTAGTGGGAGGGTTGTTAGACAGCCTGATAGATTGATGTTCTTGGGAGAATCTTCTGATTTGGTCCCTGGCGAACATGAACCTGATCCCTGGACATATGACGAGGCAATCTAAGATAAAGATGTGGTATCTTTGCAAAGTGCAATGAATGCTGACATTGAATCTATGGATTCAAATCAGGTCTGGGAACTAGTAGAACCACCCGGTGGTGTAAAAATCATTGGATGCAAGTGGATCTACAAAAGGAAGAGAGGAATAGACGGGAAGGTTGAGACCTTCAAAGCGAGGCTTATTACGAAGGGGTATACTCAGAAAGAGGATATCAATTATGAGGAGACTTTTTCGCCCATAGCCATGCTTAAGTCTTGCTGGGATGTTTACTGAAAAGTCTATCTTTTGTATAAACATCTTTATTTTGAAATAAGAATCACATGATCATTATTTGCATATTTTTATGGCTATGCATATTCTCTAATACATTACATTGTAGATAACATGGTGTGTGGTGTCACACGGGAGATCATGTTATCGGTTCCTTGTAAAGTATAAGTAAAGGCTCACAACAGAGATGACTTTGGACAGACCATTGGAATGGTTGTAGTGTGATTTGGGATTGGTTTGTCTTGACTATAGAATCACACTAGTGCACTTCGTGTGTATTGAGCAGGACCGACTTAGAGGTGATTCGATTTATTGCTGACTACATAATCAAATCAGACCTCAGATATTATATTGTACATACTCTTAATCCCGATATAATAACGGGCACATATACTTAGTATTTATCTCTTTGATTTACCAATGGGCGAGATTTATAGATTAAATCGATAGGCTCGGTAAGTTGGGAGGTGATATTATTTATATGGTGTGTCATTGATTATAGGAAGAAATTGTGTCCTATATATTAGGATGATGATGTCCCCTTGAGGAGCTCATAAGGTTCATCATGTAAACCCTGCAGGTGGACTTGGTCCGACATGATGATAAGGTTGAGTGGTACTACTCATGGAGTTAGATGTTGATTAATTAATGGTCACTAAATTAATTAATCGATGGACATTCGAGATCTTAAACACGGGGACAAAATGTACAAATAATATATAGAGCCCATATTAACTTATGGGGGTTGGTGAGGTATATCAATGATAATCCTTTAGTGGATTAGATTATCATTAATGGATCGGACTTTATGTGGGCTCGATCCATGGGTGGCCAAGATCCAACTCCTCCTCATGGTCCCTATTATAGCCTATTAAAACCTCATGAAGCTTAGATCCAATGAATAGAAACAAAACTCTAGATCCAAAGGTAGATATTAAATCTCTAGATCCGACGGTTGAGATTAAATCTCTAGATCCGACGATTGAGATTAAATCCCTAGAACCAATGGTGGAGATTAAAACAAGGCTTATCCCTAAACTCTATAAAAGGATGCTTAAGGGTTGGAGTGGAGGGAAATTAAGAAGCAAGGGGAGGCTTGGAATTGGCGGCAAGGAGTTGGAGCTAGGGTTTGGGCTTGGCGGCACCAAATAAGGAAAGACTTTCCTTGTCTTCTTCTTCTCCATTGGTGGCCGGTGCCCATAGAAGCCTTTCCAGCCCTTGGCTGGCATCCAAAGGAGCTCCTCTCCTTCTCCTTGACCGGTGGAACCAAGGCTTAGGGTCCGTCCTTGAAGCTCTTGGCCGGCAACCATTGTTTTCTCTCTTCTTCCTTCTTAGCCGACGGCAATCTCCAAACTTGGAGTTTGGTGGTTGGTTGAAAGAAGGAAAAGAGCCTTGTTTCTATTCTTCCTCTTGCTCGAAAAGAGCAAGGAAGTAAGATTGGTGATCTAGGAGCTTGAACATTTGGTAGATCGTCGCCCATACGATGTTCGAAAGGAGCAAGGTCATACAATAGAAGATCGAGAGGTATATCGATTCTCTATTTTCATATGTTACATGTTTATATTTGTTTTTCAATTATATGCATGATATATATTCTGTTTTGTGGCTAAATATACTTGGACCCCGAACATAAACACAAAAACCGACGATTCGTAGATTGTCTATTCCGCGGCTATTCATGGAATACGGGTTGGTCGCTTTAACAACAAGTTTGTTCAAGTGACTATTCTAAATGAATAGCACGACGATGACAAGGTTGCTTGGGTGTTTCCTTTTGTCTAGGATTAAATTTTTAATCCAGGGACATCGATGGGATCGCCATGAATAAGCGACCGAGTTGAAGTGGGAAGCGAAGTTTCCCCTCACGGATCAAACCTACCTTCGATTGGTATCAGAGCTAAGGTTTCCAGTTTTGTGTTTTTAGGATTCGGTTACTCTTATGAATTTTTCAGATATTATATGTGCCGAATAATAGTAGGATATGCGTAGGTTAACTCAATGGTTGCAGGCATAAGATCCGACTATTATGGCCATATGTGTGTTTGTGATTGTATGTGTATATTTTGTTGAATCCTCGGTGTTGACGAGGCTAGTATTTAATTTTTGTAAATTACATACGGCATTGTTTAGCCACTATTTTTATTTTAGTTTACTTTCGATCTAGATTTCATGTACACTCCCTCATGGAGTATAGGATCGATGGATGTAAATTAAAATAGATTTTAGTCTCGGCTCGGATCTCCGGATGGCTCGTACATGGCGTAGAAGGAGCGGACGAGAAGGCGATGCGACGGGAGACATGTTGGGATGTATATTGAAAGCCTAGCTCTTTTGTATGAACATATTTATTTTGAAATAAGAATCACATGATCATTGTTTGCACTTTATATTTATATATGTGCATATTGTCTAATACTTTACATTATAGATAACATAGTGCTTGGGTGTGGCACAGAAGATCATGTTATCAGTCCCTTGTAGAGTATAAGTAGAGACTCACAACCAAGATGGTTTTGGACAAACCATTGGCATGGTTGTAGTGTAGCTTCGTATTGTTTTATCTTGAACATAGAGTTACACTAGTACACTTAGGTGTATTGAGCAGGACCGACATAGAAGTGATTCAATTTATTGCTGACTACATAATTGAATCGGACCTCGGATATTATGTTGTACATGCTCTTAATCCCGATATAATAACGGGCACATGTACTTAGTATTTATTTCTTTGATTTACCAAAGGGTGAGATTTCTATGGATTAAATCAATATGCCCGGTAAGTTGGGAAATGATATTATTTACATGGTGTGCCATTGATTATAGGAGGAAACCGTGTCCTATATATTAGGTTGATGATGTCCCCTTGAGGAGCTCATAAGGTTCATCATGTAAACCCTGCAGGTTGACTTAGTCAACATGATGATAAGGTTGAGTGGTACTACTCGAGGAGTTAGATGTTAATTAATTGATGGTCAGTAAATCAATTAATTGACGGACATTCGATATCTTAAACACGGGGAGATGGATGTACAAATAATATATGGATCCCATATTAATTTATGGGGGTTGGTGAGGTAATTCAATGATGATCCTCTAGTGGAATGGAACATCATTGATGGATCAAGTTTGTGTGGTTCCGAACCATCGGGTGGCCAAGATCCAACTCCTCCTCATGATCCCTATCGTAGCCTAATATAAACCTCATGAAGTCTAGATCAAATGATGGAAAACAAATCTCTAGATCCGACGGTTGGGATTAAATCCCTAGAACCGACGGTGGAGATTAAATCTCTAGATCCGACGGTTGGGATTAAATCCTTAGAACCGACGGTTGAGATTAAATCCCTAGAACCGATGGTTGAGATTAAATCTCTATATCCGACGGTTGGGATTAAATCCCTAGAACCGACGGTGGAGATTAAATCTCTAGATCCGATGGTTGGGATTAAATCCCTAGAACCGACGGTTGAGATTAAATCCCTAGAACCGACGGTGAGATTAAATCTCTAGAACCGAAGGTTGAGATTAAATCTCTAGATCCGACGGGTGTGATGAAACCTTAGATCCGACGGTTGGGATGAAACCCTAGATCCGACGATTGGGATGAAACCCTAGATCCGACGGTTGAGATTAAAACTCTAGAACCGACGGTGGAGATTAAACCAAGGCCTATCCCTAACTCTATAAAAGGGTGGCTTAGGGTGGGCGGCAAGGATTGATGTTGGTTGATGATGATGGATGCTAAGGAGATTAGGGTTTTGCCTAGCATTGCTTTGGCGGCAAGAAACCCTAAGGAGGAAACCCTAACTAGGGTTTGGCTCCTATGGTTGGGCGGCCAAGGTATGGAAAGAAAGTGGGTGGCAACTTGTGGAAGAGTTCTTCTTCTTCCTAGGAAAGGTGGCCGGTTCCTAGATCTCTTCCTTCCATCTTGGTTGGGCGGAAAGAAAGCCTAAGGAGGAAACCCTAATTAGGGTTTTGCTCCTATGGTTGGGCGGCTAGGGTTTGCAAGAAGGTGGGCGGCAACTATAGGAGAGGAGCTCTTCTTCTTCCTAGGGTGTGGCCGGCTCCTTCCTCTATTCCCTCCACCTTGGCCGGCGCCTAACATATTCCCTTTCTCCTCTTCACTCCATCTTGGCCGGCGGCACTAGAAGCTAGGGTTTGTCCCTAGTTTGGTTCCTTGGTGGTTTCCATTTTGTTCTCTCTATTCTTGGGGCCGGCGGCATCAATCCTTTGTGGATTGGTGGTTGGATTAAGCAAGAAGGGAAAGAGAGTTCTTCTTTCTTTGGATTGAAGAAGATCTAGGAAGCTTCAACTTGTGGAGGATCTTCGCCCACACGAAGTCTACAAGGAGGTTAGGACATACGATAGAAGATCAAGAGGTATAAAAGTTTTACAACTTTTATTATTGTTCTTTCCATGTTCTTATTTGGTATGCTAGCTTATGTTCTTTATGTTAGTATGTGTTGATTATACTAGTTTACATTTGTATGTATTTGTATAATCATGGACCCAGAAGATAAACACAAAAACCGGCGATCCGTCCGTCGTCTCTTCTACGGCTAACCGACTAGAAGAGTTGTGTTGCTTGAACAAATAGTTTGTTCAAGCGATCGCTCGAGTCGTTAGCACGACGATGAATTGGTTGTGCTTAGGAAACTCATCCCATCCGGATTAGTTTTCATTGGTGAAAATTTTAATCCGGGGACTTGGGAGCCGATGAGCATTCCGAGGAATAACACATTGCCATCAAATGGTATCAGAGCCACGGTTTCCGGTTTTGTGTGTTTTTGATTCGGTTACTTTCATGCACATATCATATATTGAGTATGCCGGATAATAGTAGGATGTGCGTAGGCTAACTTTTTGGTTGCAGGCATAAGATCCGACTATTATGGCTATATGTGTGTATGTGGTTGTTTGTGTGTGATTGTATGTATATTATTTGAATCCTCGAGGTTGACGAGGCTAGATTAGTATTTAATTTTTGTAATTAAATACGACATTGTTTAGCCACTCTTTATTTTATTTTACTTTCGATATAGATTTCATATACACTCCCTCGTGGAGTATAGGATCGATGGATGTAAAATAAAATAGGTTTTATTCTCGGCTCGGATCTCCAGATGGCTCGTACATGGCGTAGGAGGAGCGGACGAGGTGGCGACACGACGGGATGCATATTGGAGAACAATGCCATAATAGTTGGAAAAATTCTGATTTTTCCATATTTATTGTTGATTTGTTTTATATGCATGTTGTGTGTGCTTGAAAATTCCTCATTTTAAATTTACTAAGTGGGAAAGGGATATTTTAATTTATTCCCGCGACCTCCATTACAATTTGACGTGTGATGCAACAAACTTGCGCGTCGGCTCTGAGTGCCTTCCTCCCCATCAGATGAGTTTATTTGTGGATCACTAGGTCAAATAATGGTTATAGGAAATTATTTAGGAGCGTGTGTACTTCCACATCGATAAGGCACATAATCCGAGGTAATTCCCTTAGTATCGTGTAATGGTGCATACTTAGATGCAAAAAAAAAGTATCCTCCCCATCGGAGTCACTGCTTTTATTTGTAGGGCCAAAGAGGATCCAACTATTAATTTTATTTGTCAAAAAGTAAGGTTGACAAGATAATAAAATTAATGGGTAAAACCTCCTCTTACAAATGTATAATTCGTATACGTCCACACTATCGTGGCATGCGATATTCTTGGTGTTTTGAGGTGTTGGTTGATTTTGAAATTTTATTGTTTTGAGGAATCAATAATATTTGAAATCTAATATTTTGATCATTGTGATTCTTAGGATTTTCAAAATGACTTTCAATCCACTTATTGTGATACTAAAGGAAATAAACTTACTGTACCCAAATAATGTTGATTGGAAAAGAATCCAGATATTGTCTTATCTACTAGGAAGTACATGTATGCACTCTTCGAAGAGTATCCTCAAGCCATGGTTGCTCAAAAAAGGTTTCTACTTCTAAGCCGAAAGGCAAGAAGAAGGAGAAACAAGGTGGAGCAAATGTGGTGGGAGGATCTCAGGGAGGAGTGAAGAAGCCGAAAGGCAAGTACTTCACTTACAAGCAAGATTGACATTGGAAGGAGGACTGTCCCAATCCAAAGCAGAACAAAAGTATATCCTTTGGTCTAGTCGTTGAAACATGAGTAGCGGTATTATCTACCGGCACCTGGTGTGTAGATGCGAAAGCCACTTATCATGTCTGCAATACTTTGCAGGGGTTCCAGGAAACCCGACGACTAGCTAAAAGGGATATTACCATTTACTTGGGCAATGCCATGAAGATGGTGGCTATTACAGTGGGAGATGTTTTATTTTTGGTTCTTAAGAATTTTCTTTATGTAGATTTATTTAGAAAGAATTGCTTTCGGTTTCTAAATTATGGATGGATAATCTATTCCTTTTAATGACAGATTTGTTATAAAAGGAATAGGGACATTATATATTTAGGTACATAGATAGAAAATTTATAACTTGAACCACAATCTCCTACAATGCAAATTGAAGTTTACAACTCATCTTCTAATTCCGATAAGAGAAAAGAACCTTCGAAAATGAACCAAACATATCTTTGGGATCTTAGACTTGGTCATATTAACCTAAGCAGAATTCAAAGGTTGATAGCTGATGGACCTTTGGGTTCATTAGTGGTGGAGGATCTCCCAACCTGCGAATCTTGCTTGGAAGGTAAGATGACCAAGAGGCCTTTCAAGGCCAAGGGGTATAGATCCAAAGATGTGTTGGAATTGGTTCATTCTGATTCGTATGGTCCTATGTCTATCCACGCAAGAGGTAGTTTTGAATATTTCGTCTTTTTCATAGACAATTATTCAAGATGACACTACGATCTGATCGTAGTGGTGAATACCTCTTGGGAGAGTTTAGGAATTACTTATCAGAGGATGGGATTCAATCCCAATTGTCTGCACCTGGCACACCCCAGCAGAATGGTGTAGCGGAGCAAAGGAATAGGACTCTTATGGAGATGGTTAGATTGATGATGAGTTATTCTGACTAGCCAGATTCGTTCTGGGGATATGCTCTAGATACGGCGGTGTACATTCTGAACTTGGTTCCATCTAAATCAGAGCCTTCTACTCCCACAGAGTTGTGGACTAGGCGAAAGCCTAGTCTAAGACATATTCAGATATGGGGGAGTCCAGCACATGTGCTGAAGGCAGATACTGGTAAGTTGGAACCTCGTACAGAAGTACGCAGGTTCATTGGCTATCCCAGGGGAACGAAGGGTGGATTGTTTCATAGTCCTAGAGATCAAAGGGTGATCGTTAACATGAACGCCAGATTTCTTGAGGAAGACTATGTGATGAGCCACAAGCCCAAGGGTAAAATTGTTCTGGAGGTGCTAAAAGGTAAGTCACTTCTTTAGTACCACCTATACAAGAGGACATACCACATGTCACTACACCGTGTGTCACAGAGGATACACAAGTGATACCTCGTTGTAGTGGGAGGGTTGTGAGTCAGCCTGATAGATTCATGTTCTTGGGAGAATCTTCTGATTTGTTCCCTGGCGAACATGAACCTGATCCCTGAAAATACGACAAAGGCAATCCAAGATATAGATGCAGCATCTTGGCAAAGTGCAATGAATACTGAGATTGAATCTATGGATTCAAATCAGGTCTTAGAGCTCTTATGCATAGCAGCTCATATGAATTATGAGGTGTGGCATATGGATGTCAAGACAGCTTTCCATTGATGGAAGTCTTGAGGAAAACATCTACATGAAGCAACCAGAGGGATTCATTGCTAAGGGCAAAGAGCATCTTGTATGTAAGCTTAATCGGTCTATTTATGGATTGAAGCAAGCTTCGAGGTCTTGGAACATCCGCTTTGAGGAGGTAAATCAGTCTTATAGATTTATTCAAAGTTCGGATGAGTCTTGTGTATACAAGAGATGTGACGGAAATGTAGTGGTATTTTTGTACTATACGTAGATGACATTTTGGTGGTTGGAAACAACATCGAAGTGTTATCAGACGTAAGGGTATGGTTGTCCAAACAGTTAGATATGAAGGACTTGGGAGAAGCAGGACACATCCTTGAGATCAAGGTTATAAGGATCGCAGGAAAAGGATGTTGTGCTTATCCCAAGCTTCATACATAGACATGATTTTGGATCGTTTTAGCATGCAGAACTCCAAGAAGGGTTTTCTACCTTTCAGGCATGGAGTTCCTCTATCTAAGGAGATGTGTCCTAGATCATCTGAAAAGATAGAGGAGATATAGGCAGTTCCTTATGCTTCGGCGATAGGAAGCCTAATGTATGCTATGCTATGTACGAGACCAGATATCTGCTTTGCCGTGGGCATAGTCAGCAGATATCAGAGTAATCTAGGACAGGGACATTGGACTGCGGTAAAACATATATTGTAGTGCCTGAGAAGGACTAGGGATTATATGCTAGTTTACCGGGCAGACTAATTATTCCCTGTGGGTTACACGGATTCGGATTTCTAATCAGATAGGGACAAGAGTAAGTCTACCTCGGGGTTTGTGTTTACTTTTGGAGGTGGAGCCATAGTATGGAGGAGTGTCAAGCAGAAATGCGTGGTGGACTCCACCATGGAAGCTGAGTATGTGGCAGCCTATGAGGTGGCCAAAGAAGCTATGTGGCTCAGAAACTTCCTGATGAACTTGGATGTGATTCATGGTTTGCCCAGAACAATCACAATTTATTGTGATAATAATGGTGCAGTTGCAAACTCGAATGAACCACGAGCCCATAAGGCTAGTAAACACATGGAGCACAAGTACCACCTAATACGAGAAATCGTAAAGGAGGTAGAAGTTATTGTCGCCTAGATTGCATCAGAGGATGACCTGGTAGACCCTTTCACTAAGGCCCTTCTGGCGAGAGCTTTGATAGGCATGTGGAGGGAAGGGGAATCAGATGTATGACAGTATGAGGACAGCATAGTCTTTTAGTATAAGTGGGAGATTGTTGGGATGTATACTGAAAGCCTAGCTCTTTTGTATGAACATCTTTATTTTGAAATAAGAATCACATGATCATTGTTTGCACTTTATATTTATATATGTGCATATTGTCTAATACTTTACATTGTAGATAACATGGTGCTTGGGTGTGACACAGAAGATCATGTTATCAGTCCCTTGTAGAGTATAAGTAGAGGCTCACAACCAAGATGGTTTTGGACAAACCATTGGCATGGTTGTAGTGTATCTTGGTATTGTTTTATCTTGAACATAGAGTTACACTAGTACACTTAGGTGTATAGAGCAGGATCGACATAGAGGTGATTCAATTTATTGCTGACTACATAATTGAATCGAACCTCGGATATTATGTTGTACATGCTCTTAATCCCGATATAATAACGGGCACATGTACTTAGTATTTATTTCTTTTATTTACCAAAGGGTGAGGTTTCTATGGATTAAATCAATATGCCCGGTAAGTTGGGAAATGATATTATTTACATGGTGTGCCGTTGATTATAGGAGGAAACCATGTCCTATATATTAGGTTGATGATGTCCCCTTGAGGAGCTCATAAGGTTCATCATGTAAACCCTGCAGGTTGACTTAGTCAACATGATGATAAGGTTGAGTGGTACTACTCGAGGAGTTAGATATTAATTAATTGATGGTCAGTAAATCAATTAATTGACGGACATTCGATATCTTAAACATGGGGAGATGGATGTACCAATAATATATGGATCCCATATTAATTTATGGGGGTTGGTGAGGTAATTCAATGATGATCCTCTAGTGGAATGGAACATCATTGATGGATCAAGTTTGTGTGGTTTCGATCCATCGGGTGGCCAAGATCCAACTGCTCCTCATGGTCCCTATCGTAGCCTAATATAAACCTCATGAAGTGTAGATCAAATGATGGAAAAAAAATCTCTAGATCCGACGATTGGGATTAAATCCCAAGAACCGACGGTGGAGATTAAATCTCTAGATCCGACGGTTGGGATTAAATCCCTAGAACCGACGGTTGAGATTAAATCCCTAGAACCGACGGTTGAGATTAAATCTCTAGATCCGACGGTTGGGATTAAATCCCTAGAACCGACGGTGGAGATTAAATCTCTAGATCCGACGGTTGGGTTTAAATCCCTAGAACCGACGGTTGAGATTAAATCCCTAGAACCGAAGGTTGAGATTAAATCTCTAGAACCGAAGGTTGAGATTAAATCTCTAGATCCGACGGTTGTGATGAAACCCTATATTTGACGGTTGGGATGAAACCCTAGATCCGACGATTGGGATGAAACCCTAGATCCGACGGTTGAGATTAAAACCCCAGAACCGATGGTGGAGATTAAACGAAGGTCTATCCCTAACTCTATAAAAGGGTGGCTTATGGTGGGCGGCAAGGATTGATGTTGGTTGATGATGATGGATGCTAAGGAGATTAGCGTTTTGCCTAGCATTGCTTGGGCGGCAAGAAACCCTAAGGAGGAAACCCTAACTGTAGGGGATCGATATGGCCGGCTAGAGGGGGGTGAATAGCCCTCGTACGATGGTGGTCGTAATTCGTTCGTTCGTAGTTCGTGCTCGTCTACAATTGTCGTTAATACGCAGCGGAATACAATAGAAATAATAACAACAAATAAGCACACGACAAAACACAAGATATACGTGGTTCGGAACCGAATGGTTCCTACTCCACGGGCGAGCTCCTCGAGCTCTAGTTATGTGCACGGCACTAACTAAAACACTCCTTCTCAACAACACGTCGGAGGTGGAGAAACCTCGTACAAGCAACTACAATAGTAATACAA
Organism: Wurfbainia villosa; assembly: GCA_025175895.1. NCBI lineage: Eukaryota > Viridiplantae > Streptophyta > Magnoliopsida > Zingiberales > Zingiberaceae > Wurfbainia > Wurfbainia villosa. Next base: position 36,934,646 of record CM046004.1, on the reverse strand, counting down.
AAGTATAAGCAAATACAAAGACAATACAAAAGAAACAACTTTTACAATGATCGCTTTGAACCCTTTGCTTGTTGCTTGCTTTGCTTGGCTCTTGAAGGACTGGAATGCAGCAGCAATTCCCCTCCAATAGCTCCACAAAAACCATTGCGAAATCCTCCATCTCGAGCTCCTTTTATAACCTGCATCGAGCTATTTTCGCGCTATCGATTGCCAAAAGGCCCGATCGCCCTGTCCGTTGTCTCACAAGCGGATCCACGTCGGACAAGTTCCAACGGATCTCCTACGATCGATTGCAGTCTTTGCGATCATTGTCTAATAATCGGCTTGCCCGATTGTCTGAGCGTTTGCTCGAAACACTTCCATCGATCATTGCCATCCACGGCGATTCGGCTGTCACTATCGATCATTGCCGATCCATAGCGATCGGCCGCGCTAAGCCTCAAAACGACCTTACACCAGTCGAACCCTAGTCGACTTGGACCAGTCGAACCAGCACCTATACCAGTCGACTGCTGTCGGGCAAAACCTCAAAAACCAAGTTGTTTGAGCCTCCGACCGTCGGGTAAACCCTCAAACATCAAGTTTGAGCTTCCGACACTTAGTCTTAGCCACTTGGCCAAGTCCACCTTATCCCTCATGGAGTTCCCCACCGAAGCTCTCTTCCCTCGGCCTACGTCCCTTGGATGCGCCAAGCGCACGGCTTCGCAACGCCATCCTTCGCGTCTCTTTCCCTAGAAGTATGCTTCCCTTTGGGCTCACTCCATTCGCTCCCCGTCCGGCGGTCCCTCGGATGCACCAAGTGCACAGCTTCGCAATGTCATCCTTCACCGACTCAAGGACCCCGAGCCTAGTGAACTTGCCAAGTTCTCAAGACTTCCCATATGCACCAAGCGCATGGCTTCGCAAAGCATTTCTCACCAAGCACCAAGCGCACGGCTTCGCAATGCTTTGGACTTTCCCATGTCAAGCACCAAGCGCACGGCTTCGCAATGCTTTGGACTTTCCCATGACAATCCCATGTCATGAGTTTTGTCTATCATCAAAATACCATCAAGGTATTGATGGGCCGATTGCACCAACAATCTCCCCCTTTTTGATGATTGACAAAACTACCATCTCAAGTCTACCAATTCTCCAATATTGCCAATTCTCACATCCCAAATGAGAATTCCAAACCTAATTGGTAACTGTTGGATCGAAAGTGTCGCTAGAGGGGGGGGGTGAATAGCGATACGGTGTCGTTAAAAACTTTTGCAATAAGTAAAAAGCAAGTAGAGAATGCACAGCGGAAATATAAAGTAGACAAGATATTTTTACGTGGTTCACAATCTTTCGATTGCTAATCCACGGCCCTAGTGATCCTTGATCACGTACGGAGGGCAATTCACTAAAGCCACTCCTCCTCGTTGGAGGTAGGAGCAACGATTACAAAAAGAAATCAAGGCAAAGGGACACTCCCCCTTTCCTTGTTACGATTAAAGCACAAAGACAATTTAAAGAAGTAGAACTTAAATAAATATACCGACAACTCTTATAAGTAGAAGATGTAGCTTTCGTTGTCGGCGGCACTTCGTCGTAGCAAATGTGAGTAGTAGTAGCGGCGTTACGACGGCGTGTTGAGAGCTCTTGATATCTTGTTATTTGCTTGGAGTGAACATGTCTATTTATGGATATTGATCTATGAATTTAGACATAGGTAGTGTCCAAGGTGAGGTTCTTATCACAACTCAAGGATGAGGTGTTTCATCCAACCACCTTGTGCCACCTCCAACCTTCTTGTGCGCCAACTCAAGGATGAGGTGTTTCATCCAACCACCTTGTGCCACCTCCAACCTCCTTGGGCGCCAACTTGAGGATGAGGTGTTTCATCCAACCACCTTGTGCCACCTCCAACCTCCTTGGGCGCCAACTTGAGGATGAGGTGTTTCATCCAACCACCTTGTGCCACCTCCAACCTCCTTGGGCGCCAACTTGTTGGAGCCATTCAACAATGCCACATCATGGGAGCCAACCATCTTGTGCCAACTCACCTTATTTTGGGCGTCCACCACAAGGAAGCTTGGTGATGGTTTGGATGTCCACCTTGATGCCACATCACCCTTTGTACCAAAACACGAGTCAAGTCCAAATTCACCCCCTGGAAATTCGAGCTCTTCTAGGCGAACTTGACTAGCGATTGATGTAGTCAAGGGTTTTGGACCGCAGATATAAGTTAGCTTAAAATAAAAAGAAATATGGTTCTAACCATTTCATCTCGACCTAGACCTTCCATTGGAGGTATTGGTTCGGATCTACGCTTAACGACCTTGCTTCGCTTTCACACGAGCTTACCTTGTAGCCTCGCTTCCGGTCTTCACCCGAGTACCTCGGCTTCCTCCGAAGTCCCTCTGGCGTTGCCCGACCACCTCGGTTCCCACCGGGTGTCGCAGACCTTCCGCTCAACTTTAGCATTTCTGCACACTTACTTGAGCTCGTAAGATAACAAATATACCCTTAACTATTGAGCCTTTTGCCATAATCAAAATACCGGTTCGACTTTGGTGCCCACTGCACCAACAATCTCCCCCTTTTTGATTCATTGCAAACCGACACAAAAGTTAAGGAAAAATTAAGCTAGCATAATGATTAAGCATGAATGAGCTAGCATAAAGATTAAATATGAATGAGCTAGCATAATGATTAAATATGAATGAGAAATATTATTGTTTCAAGTTCTCCCCTTTGAGGTAACCTCCCCCTTGACCGAAGGTGAGTTCTTGAAAAATAATTTTTACTCCCCCTTAATAGTTGCTTAAGTAATCGGAATTACTTAATATAAAAGGTAATAATTTTGTTTACTTTCTTCCCCTTTAATTTTGGTTAATTTTGGTTACTTTTGTGACTTTCTCCCCCTTTTGCCTTAACTCAAAAAGTTTGTAAATATATTTTAGGGTTTGTAAGTCCAAGCAAGTTCCCAATATGATTTCTAAGGTTTGATTTGGACTCAACATACTCTAGTTGTATAGTTCCATTAGTTACATGTTCCCTAATGAAGTGGTGTTTAACTTCTATATGTTTTGTCCTAGAATGACATATTGGATTTTTAGTTAAGTTAATTGAACTAATGTTATCTATGTAGGTTTTAATGTTGTTAAAGATTAAGCTAAAGTCTTGGAGAGTGTGCTTCATCCACGAGGTGAAGACACACTCACCCATCGCAACGTATTCGGCGGTGGTAGATAAGGCAACGCAATCTTTGCTTCCTCTTGCACCAACTTACTAGACTCGAGCCGAGGATTTGACAACAACCACTCGTGCTCTTTCTATCGAGTTTACTACCGGCATAGTCGGAGTCGGAGTAGCCGATTAGATTAAACTCGGTAGATCTAGGGTACCAAATACCTACGTTTAGCGTGCCCTTTAGATATCTAAGGATACGCTTGACTAGGGTTAGGTGAGACTCCTTGGCACAGGTTTGTAACCTTGCGCACATACTTACCGCGAATAAAATGTCTGGTCGGCTCGCGGTTAAGTATAGGAGACTTCCTATTGCGCTCCTATAGTATTTTAGGTCAACGGGTTTTCCTTCTACATCTTCGTTTATATTAACATTAGTTGCCATAGGTGTATTGATTATTTTAGCATCTTGCATTCCAAATCGATTTATTAAGTCATTAGTATATTTTTGTTGATGTAAATATATTCCATCTTTAGTTTGTTTAATTTGTAAACCTAAGAAGAAACTTAACTCTCCTACTAAATTCATTTCAAATTCACTTTCCATAAGTGAGATGAATTCATTTAGCAGGATCGAGTTGGTAGTTCCAAAAATTATATCATCTACATAGATTTGGGCTATAAAGATTTCTTTTCCTACGGTTTTTACGAATAAGGTTGGGTCGACTAAACCTTGGTTGAATCCTTTGGACTTAAGATAGATCGAAAGCCTTTCGTACCAAGCTCTTGGGGCTTGTTTGAGTCCATATAGGGCTTTCTTAAGTCTAAGGACATGGTCAGGTTTATCTAGATTTTCGAATCAGGAGGTTGGTAGCGTAAACTTCTTCCTTAATGTATCCATTCAAAAATGCTGACTTGACATCCATTTGAAACAATTTAAAACCTCGATGTGCGGCATATGCTAACAACATTCGGATGGACTCTAGTCGCTCGGCGTAGGTCTCATCGTAATCTAAACCTTCGACTTGACTAAACCCTTTTGCGACTAACCTAGCTTTATTTCTAACTACTTCACCTTTATCATCAAGTTTATTTCGAAATACCCACCTTGTTCCAATAATTGATTTTCTTTAGGTGGTGGTACTAATTCCCGGACTTCATTTCTAGTGAATTGAGCTAGCTCTTCTTGCATAGCAATAATCCGGTCGGGATCGAAGTGCTTGTTCAATAGTTTTGGGTTCGATTTTGGAAATTACGAGATTTGACTAAGGTTTAGTATGAAGCTCTAGTTGAACCCTAAATTTGGATCACCTATAACTTGATTGATAGGATGATTTGTTTGAGTCTTAGTGTGACTCGGGTTAGGGTCATCTATCACTTGGTCGATAGGATGACTTGGGTGAGTTCTAGTTTGACTTGGGTTAGAGTCATCTATCACTTGGTCGATAGGATGACTTGGGTTAGACGAGATTCAAGTTCAAGATCGAGTCGGGTTCGCTATAAGTTGATTTGCTAGTTGGTTTTGTTAAGGATTGAGCAGGTTGTGTCCTTCGTCGAAAACTATATTAATGGTTTCTTCGACTCTTATGTGTAGGATCAATGGAATTACTAAAGGGTTGTTTGTAAGTTTTAAACCTAAATCATCTCACCAATATCTACATGATCAAAACATGTTATTCCTATGTATTCTTGTGAGATGACTTTCAATTTTACTTGATTAATTAACCAACATTAGGTTAGATTCGGATTTAGTCTAAGCTCATCAAGTAATCTTTTCAAGAGATTAGCTTCGGTCGTGGCGAGAGCACAGAGGCCTTCTTTGATCGGAACAACGACCACTTCCTTAGACAAAGCTAATTTCAAGAAATTGATAACTCGACTTACTTGAGACTACATCTTGGTCTAACTAGTTATTTTTGAAAAGAGGCTCCCAGAGGCTCAATCTTTTAAATAGGATTTTAGTTGATTTATTTTTGAAAAGAGGCTCCCAGGCTCAATCTTTTCGCAGGATTTTAGTTGGTTATGAGTCCTATCTAACCATTCTAAAAATAAAGGAAAAACTAAGCATGCAATTTCTAAGACTTAACAAAAATACATTTTGTATTGGCTCCCCCTGGACCATTGAATCGAGTGGGTCTATTCACATAGTGACTTTGGTCCTTGGGAACCCACTACATGTTAGATCCTAAAGGTGAAATCAACGTGATCGTAGGGACCCATGCGTGGACATGTTTCTTATGTTGGTTTACTAGAGACATATATGACTTATTGGTTGTATTTGAGTTAAACCCGAGTCCGGCCTTGTTGTACACGGCCCTTTGTGATCCAAGTAAGAGGTCAAGTCCCTTGGATCCCAAAGTGAACCTTTCCAACGTGTTCCTAAGGTCTTCGACTTGTGTTTTCAAAAGCGAGTTCTCAACTTCAAGCTTTTCAACTTGAGTTGAGTCCTCCTCTTGAATACGAGTAGTCGAAGAGGTTAGGGAGACCTCATGTTTGAGGAGGTTAACCTCCTCAATTAGAGTCTCGACCTTGGACTCGGACTTAGCTAGTTTCTTATTTAAAAATTTAATTGCACCATACAAAGTATTAAGTAACGACCGACTTACCCTTAATGATTCTTTTGAACCGGATACGGATCCGTGGCTTGTCTTGAATGGAAGCTCATCATCGGATTGAGACTCGGACTCTTCTTGGTTTGAGTCGTGCTCTCTCGGCTTGGCCATTAGAGCTTGGATATTCTTCTTCCTCAGGGTGGCTTGCTTGGGGGCTTCTTCTTCTTGGAACCTGCAACTAACGCAATACTCTTCTCGGCCTGGACCACGTTAGTTTGCTCATGTAATTCAAGTTCCGAAAACAATTCGTCTAACCTAATCTTAGAAAGGTCCTTGGAGACCTTGTAGGCATCGACCATGGATGCCCACAAGGTGGTCCTAGGAAGCGAGTTAAGAGAATACACGATAAGGTCGCGATTCTCGACCTTTTGTCCGATGGCATGGAGTTGGTTGTGATGTCTTGGATCTGAGCATGTAGTTGAGTTGCGGTCTCGTTTTCCTGCATTTTCAAGTTATACAATTTATTTAAAAGTAAATCTCTTTTACATACCTTCGTCGTCGGTGCCTTCGTGTAGTTCCACTAGCTTGGTCCATAAGTCCTTTGCACTAATGAAGGGCCGACGCGGTTGAACTCTTCCTTGGACAACCCACATTGCAAGATTTGAGTTGCCTTGGCATCGGCTTCTACTTGTTTTTCATGGAATTTGACCATTGATCGTAACCCAAAGATTCACCATCTTCATTAGGAAGTGTGAAACGGTTTGAATTACGATCCACATCTCGATTTGGGTTTTAAGAAAGCATTCCATCCGACCCTTCCAATAAGGAAAGTCATTACCGTTGTAAAGCGGGAGTGCTAAACCCTTCGAGATGGGCCATTTAAAACAAGAAGAAGAAGAGCAACGAAAAGAATCTTGCAAAACACACACGGAAAGAATATTCCAAGACTTTCGTCTTGGATTAGTAGTCTTGAGAAGTAAAAAGATATATAAAATGTAACTTGCAAAAGAAATAAACAATCAAATGCGAATGTCGTTGAAGTTCCAGGAGGATAACCTTACTCGGGATCTAACAAGGACAACCTTATCCGGATCCTAAAGCCTCTAATGCAATTCTATATGTAGGAGAAGATAAGCAAGTGAAATAATTATCACGAAAACAGAAATAAATAAATAAAAATCTGTAAAAAGAAAAACAAAGCTAGATTGGTGGTTTCACGAATCTTAGCGCCCGACTCGATACCAATTGTTGGATCGAAGTGGCTAGAGGGGGTGAATAGCGATCTGTGTCGTTAAAAACTTTTGCAATAAGTAAAAAGCAAGTAGAGAATGCCAGCGAAATATAAAGTAGACAAGATATTTTTACGTGGTTCACAATCTTTCGATTGCTAATCCACGGCCCTAGTGATCCTTGATCACGTACGGAGGGCAATTCACTAAAACCACTCCTCCTCGTTGGAGGTAGGAGCAACGATTACAAAAAGAAATCAAGGCAAAGGGACACTCCCCCTTTCCTTGTTACGATTAAAGCACAAAGACAATTTAAAGACGTAGAACTTAAATAAATATACCGACAACTCTTATAAGTAGAAGATGTAGCTTTCGTTGTCGGCGGCACTTCGTCGTAGCAAATGTGAGTAGTAGTAGCGGCGTTACGACGGCGTGTTGAGAGCTCTTGATATCTTGTTATTTGCTTGGAGTGAACATGTCTATTTATGGATATTGATCTATGAATTTAGACATAGGTAGTGTCCAAGGTGAGGTTCTTATCCCAACTCACGGATGAGGTGTTTCATCCAACCACCTTGTGCCACCTCCAACCTTCTTGTGCGCCAACTCAAGGATGAGGTGTTTCATCCAACCACCTTGTGCCACCTCCAACCTCCTTGGGCGCCAACTTGAGGATGAGGTGTTTCATCCAACCACCTTGTGCCACCTCCAACCTCCTTTGGCGCCAACTTGAGGATGAGGTGTTTCATCCAACCACCTTGTGCCACCTCCAACCTCCTTGGGCGCCAACTTGTTGGAGCCATTCAACTTGTGCCACATTATGGGAGCCAACCATCTTGTGCCAACTCACCTTATTTTGGGCGTCCACCACAAGGAAGCTTGGTGATGGTTTTTATGTCAACCTAGATGACAAATCAACATTTGTACAAAAACACGAGTCAAGTAAAAATTCTCCCACTTGAAATTCGAGCTCTTCTCTAGAAATTTGGAACTTGACTAGCAGTTGAGTAGTCAAAGGGTTTTGGACAGATACAAGTTAGCTTAAAATATAAAGTACGATGGTTCTAACCATCTGATCTCGACCTAGACCTTCCATTGGAGGTATTGGGTCGGATCTACGCTTAACGACCTTGCTTCGCTTTCACACGAGCTTACCTTGTAGCCTCGCTTCCGGTCTTCACCCGAGTACCTCGGCTTCCTCCGAAGTCCCTCTGGCGTTGCCCGACCACCTCGGTTCCCACCGGGTGTCGCAGACCTTCCGCTCAACTTTAGCATTTCTGCACACTTAATTGAGCTCGTAAGATAACAAATATACCCTTAACTATTGAGCCTTTTGCCATAATCAAAATACCGGTTCGACTTTGGTGCCCACTGCACCAACAGTAACTTCTCCCCCTTTTTGACATTACATCAAAAAGGTCCTCCCCAAGGGTATGAATGTCTCATATCCCAATGAGATCTTATATCTCTCCCTTGGAGGAACACATGCCTACAATCTTTCAAGTGATCCCATATCACTTAAAGAGAGGCACCCCAATTTCCTCCCATGAGGAAATACAAATCCATCCTCCCATGATGGATACATCCCCCTAGAGGCTTGCTCCCCCTTGACCATTGCACCAACAATGTCCTTGGAGAGTCCCTAAGCCAATAGGTACATAAACCAATCAAAATTAAGGCAAAGTTCAACAATGAACTTTCTTCCACCTTAAAATTGATACTCACCCTCAACCCAACTCCTAATCCATGTCCAATGGATTTCCACCCTTTCTAATGCTCTCCCAAGCATATCCTAGGGTTAGGAGTGGTTAGGGGACCTTAACCTAGCTGAACATGGGCCTAACCATCAAGATTTACCCGAATCAGCGGGCGATGAAATCGAATCACGGTCATTTCCACTATCGATCGCCATACATGGCGTCGATCGATAATCGATTTGAAGATTTCAGAAATGGATTTTCGAAATCCATAAGTAAATATACATACGTTGATAAATCATGAAATTTGGTACGTATATTACTTATCCTAAACACTATGGGTGAAAAGTATTGGAAAATTATTTTACCCATTAAATTAGGAGATTGATACAAAGTTCAAAAGTTTAGAAAAGCTTCAATAATAAGTCATCTTTGTATCACCCCATTCAATGGTGATAGCTATCAAAAGATAGGCTTCACCAAGGTTTTTCAAAATATTTTCAAAATGTTTTTCAAACCTTTATTTTCTTTTTCCTAAACATCTCACCAATATCTAGATGTGTAAAACACATACAAGTCAAATTATATAGTGAGATGTGGGTTTTTCTTCCTTTAAGTTCTCATGCATATTCCTAGGCAACATCTATTTGATTCCCATCAAATTGTGCCATAGTCCTTAATTTCATTTTATTTTATGCATGATATGATTATGGCATAGATATGATATAAATAGAAGAATATGCCAAAATCATGATGTCATGGCATGTGAATGACAACTAAGCATACATGACATCTAAATATAAGTCTAAATATGATCATGACATTTTATAGATAAAAATGAAAATGATGTCATGACATGGCAAGGCAAACAAATCATGGCAACTAAAATATACTAAGGTATAGAATACCTAAGTGTTAAAATCAATTTGCCATTTCTAGGGATTAAATTAATTTTGCCTTAATGCCATTCATCTTCCTAGTGTGCCAAAAACCCAAAATGACACACCATGACCTCTATGACCTCATTGTGCCAATTCAAATCATTTTAAAAACTTCTCAAGCATATTGGCACACTCTAATGTGTCAACTCACCATGGCTAGGTTAACTACCCATCCACTTAGGGTTGACACCCCCTAACCCATTTAGCGTGAATCAATCACGCTTTTAGGAACCCAATACCTATTGGAGCTCCTTGGGTTAACAAGGTATTCTCTAGGGATAACTTCCCTAGATACCTTCCTAATGACCCTTTTTGGCTTTGAAGCCTTAGTCAATTGGGTCTTTCTTGGGTCAACTCTAGAGGTGACTCCTCCATTGACCTTCTTAGTGGCTTTCTTGGTTTTCCTTAGGTCCTTAGCCACTAAGCAAACACCATGGCTAGACTTAGGGATAACTTCCCTATTAGCCTTGGCTTTCCTAGACCTAGAAATAGTTCCATAATCAAATGGAACATTATGATAAGTCTTCTTGGGCTTAGGTTTGTGACCCAAACCTTCCTTGCCCTTAGACCGTTTTTGAATCTTAGGTCTTGACTTTTGGGCATTTCACCCTAGAAATGAATTTTCTATGATTCTAAGGGTTTTCTCCATTCTCTCAAGTCTTGACCTCAAGACTTGGTTCTCTAGCTCTAATTTTCCCAATTTTGAATTTTCATTAGGTTTTTGGGAAAGGTTCTTCCTCTTAGGCATGTGCCTAGATTTCTTGGGATTAATACCCAAGTTTTCTTCAACTCTCCTAATTGACTCCCTAGGTAAAATAGGTCTAGTGTTTTGGGTCCTAGGTTTGTCTTTAGTCATATAAACATGCTTGGCACCTAGACAGACATATTTATTTTTCTTAGCATGCTTTTCATTTATAATTGCAAGTGAGCTAAAGTAATTCTTAGCATGCTTTTTAACTCTAGGAATTGAAGGTGCATTAAATAAATTTACCTTAGGGTTAGCTTTATAAGCTCCCCCTACATGAGAAACACCTTCTTGCCCTTTCTTCCTCCCCCTAGGGCATTGACTTTGGTAGTGTCCCTTTGGTTGCATTTTGAAGCACACAATGTGCTCTTTGCTCTTATTTTTGGGAACACTCCTTTGACTTTGGGTTGACTTTTGGTGTGGATGCCTTTTCCTTAGCCAATTTAGGGCATTTACTTTTGTAGTGCCCTTTCTCCCTACACTCAAAGCATATTATGTGATTTTTATTTAAAATTACAACGCTTGAGTTACCTAGGGAGGTGGTGGAGGCCTCTTCTTGATCTTCACTTCTCCCGGATGTGGATAATTCTTGTTCTTGCTCCGGGATTGAAGATTGCCTTTCCTCCCCCTCAATACTAGAGGTGGAGGTCTCCACCAAATCATCAACATCTTCAAATGTTGTGGGAGCTTCTTCTTCGGCATTTTCTTCTATTTGTGCCGGTTGGGGATTCTTGTGGAATTCAATCACCTTATTCCACAAATCCTTTGCATTCCTAAAATTACCTAGCCTAGACCAAATATGGTTAGGAATCAAATCACTAAGTAATTTGATTACCTCAAGATTTGTCTTGAAATCCTTCATTTGGTCTTGAGTCCACCTTGATTTTTCTAATGGCTTGTTTTCTTTGTCCCTAGGCACTTCAAAACCATTTTCAATGATTAACATGAAATCGAAATCGGTTTCGAAATATACCTCCATCCGTTTCCTCCACCAAGAAAAATCTCCATCGAATTTCGGTGGATGGATGAAGCCGGCCATCTTGAATTGCTCTCGCGGCGGTTAGTCCTTGAAGAGCGACCTCGCTCTGATACCACTTGTAGGGGATCGATATGACCGGCTAGAGGGGGGTGAATAGCCCTCTTACGATGGTGGTCGTAATTCGTTCGTTCGTCGTTCGTGCTCGTCTACAATTGTCGTTAATACGCAGCGGAATACAATAGAAATAATAACAACAAATAAGCACACGACAAAACACAAGATATACGTGGTTCGGAACCGAATAGTTCCTACTCCACGGGCGAGCTCCTCGAGCTCTAGTTATGCGCACGGCACTAACTAAAACACTCCTTCTCAACAACACGTCGGAGGTGGAGAAACCTCGTACAAGCAACTACAATAGTAATACAAAAGTATAAGCAAATACAAAGACAATACAAAAGAAACAACTTTTACAATGATCGCTTTGAACCCTTTGCTTGTTGCTTGCTTTGCTTGGCTCTTGAAGGACTGGAATGCAGCAGCAATTCCCCTCCAATAGCTCCACAAAAACCATTGTGAAATCCTCCATCTCGAGCTCCTTTTATAACCTGCATCGAGCTGTTTTCACGCCTTATCACCGCCAAAGGCCCGATCGCCCTGTGTCCGTTGTCTCACAACGGCCAGATCCACGTCGGACAAGTTCCAACGAATCTCCTACTACCGATGCGCCAGTCGGCGATCGCGTAATCTAGTAGTCGATCGCCCGATCGGCTCACGGAGCGCTCATCTCGACACTTCCATCACCGATTGCCATCCCACGGCAGCGATCATTGCATCGGCCGATCATTGCCGATCCATGGCGATCGTAGCCAAGCACCAAAACGCAGCCTTACACCAGTCGAACCCTAGTCGACTTGGACCAGTCGAACCGGCACCTATACCAGTCGACTGCTGTCGGGCAAAACCTCAAACACCAAGTTGTTTGAGCCTCCGACCGTCGGGTAAACCCTCAAACATCAAGTTTGAGCTTCCGACACTCAGTCTTAGCCACTTGGCCAAGTCCACCTTATCCCTCATGGAGTTCCCCACCGAAGCTCTCTTCCCTCGGCCTACGTCCCTCGGATGCGCCAAGCGCACGGCTTCGCAATGCCATCCTTCGCGTCTCTTGCCCTAGAAGTATGCTTCCCTTTGGGCTCACTCCATTCGCTCCCCGTCCGGCGGTCCCTCGGATTCACCAAGCGCACAGCTTCGCAATGCCATCCTTCACCGACTCAAGGACCCCGAGCCTAGTGAACTTGCCAAGTTCTCAAGACTTCCCATATGCACCAAGCGCACGGCTTCGCAATGCATTTCTCACCAAGCACCAAGCGCACGGCTTCGCAATGCTTTGGACTTTCCCATGACAATCCCATGTCATGAGTTTTGTCTATCATCAAAATACCATCAAGGTATTGATGGGCCGATTGCACCAACACTAACTAGGGTTTGGCTCCTATGGTTGGGCGGCCAAGGTATGGAAAGAAAGTGGGCGGCAACTTATGGAAGAGTTCTTCTTCTTCCTAGGAAAGGTGGCCGGTTCCTAGATCTCTTCCTTCTATCTTGGTTGGGCGGCAAGAAAGCCTAAGGAGGAAACCCTAATTAGGGTTTGGCTCCTATGGTTGGGCGGCTAGGGTTTGCAAGAAGGTGTGCGGCAACTATAGGAGAGGAGCTCTTCTTCTTCCTAGGGTGTGGACGGCTCCTTCCTCTATTCCCTCCACCTTGGCCGGTGCCCAACATATTCCCTTTCTCCTCTTCACTCCATCTTGGTCGGCGGCACTAGAAGCTAGGGTTTGTCCCTAGTTTGGTTCCTTGGTGGTTTCCATTTTGTTCTCTCTATTCTTGGGGCCGGCAGCATCAATCCTTTGTGGATTGGTGGTTGGCTCAAGCAAGAAGGGAAAGAGAGTTCTTCTTTCTTTGGATTGAAGAAGATCTAGGAAGCTTCAACTTGTGGAGGATCTTCGCCCACACGAAGTCTACAAGGAGGTTAGGACATACGATAGAAGATCAAGAGGTATAAAAGTTTTATAACTTTTATTATTGTTCTTTGCATGTTTTTATTTGATATGCTAGCTTATGTTCTTTATGTTAGTATGTGTTGATTATACTAGTTTACATTTGTATGTATTTGTATAATCATGGACCCCGAAGATAAACACAAAAACCGGCACTCCGTCCGTCGTCTCTTCCGCGGCTAACCGACTAGAAGAGTTGTGTTGCTTGAACAACTAGTTTGTTCAAGAGATCGCTCGAGTCATTAGCACGACGATGAATTGGTTGTGGTTAGGAAACTCATCCCATCCGGATTAGTTTTCATTGGTGAAAATTTTAATCCGGGGACTTGGGAGGCGATGAGCATTCCGAGGAATAGCACATTGCTATCAAGACATATTGAAGACAAAAGTCATAATAGTTGGAAAATAATTTTATTTTCATATTTATTGCTTATTGTTTGATATGAATGTCGTAGGCTAGAAAATTCCTCATTTTCAAATTACTAAGTGGGAGAGAGATATTTTTATAAATTTCCACGACCTCCATTACGATTTGACAAGTGATGCATGTTGGTGCAGTAGGCACCTAAGTCGAACCTGAGTTTTGATTATAGCAAACGATACAAAGTTAAGCTCATATTGTTATCTCACGAGCTGAATCGAGTGTGCAGAAAATTGCTATAGCTGGAGCTGAAGGCTAGCGACACCTAGAGGAAGCCGCGGTGGTCAGGCGACACTCAAGTGACTTTGGAAGGAGCCAAAGGAATTGAGTGGAAGGTAGGAAGCAAAAGCAACACATAAGTATCGAGGTAAGCTCGTGTATGCAAGTGTAAGTAAGGTCGTATCCTCATTACGGGGAAAGACTTAAGCGTAGATCCGACCCAAGACATCTCATAGGTGGTCTAGGTCGAGATCGGACGGTCGACGACCGTCGAAATAATGTTTTCTTTAAGCTAACATTGCCTTGTAGCCAGCATCAGTCGACTGCCAACCTGAAGGACTCGACTGCCGTCCATCAGTCGGGTGACTACGGCTAGCACTCGGTGATCGCGTGATCATTGGTGATGGCCATCGTCATTGTCAAATGATCATCCTCAAGGAGTCAAGGTTTATCACCAAATTTCAAGGGGAGTGGTGTTCAAATATGATTGGCTAGGGTTCCTCTCGAAAAGGGGCTCAAAGGCTATAAAAGGAGGTCCTAACCTAGGGTTTTCAGATAATTCTAAGTGCTCAAAAGCTTCCGCAACGCTGTGACTCTCCGACGACTCTAAGACAACGAAGTGCTGCCAACAACCCTAGCTTAAGGTCTTTCTTTTTAGTTGTTGGTATAATCCTTGTTATTGTTTTCAATATTGCAACTCTTTTACTCGAGGTTTTTCTATCGTTGCATTTTACTTTAATAGAAGAGAGGGTTTGTCTCTCTATCATTTTGCTTCGAAGTTTTTTTTGTAATCGTCAAACTCCTACCTCCAACGAGGAGGAGTGTTTTAGTGAATTGCCCTCCGTACACGGTCTAGGACCGTTAGGGCCTTGGAGTAGTAGCCGAAGGCTACGAACCAAGTAGAAAACAAACTTGTCTCTTTTTGTTTCATTTACATTTCTGCTGCGTATATTTGTCTTGAAACGAATTCGAAAGAAAAAGGCTTTTTGCTATTCACCCCCCCTCTAGCGAACCGCATCGATCCAACAATTGGTATCAGAGCCGGGGGTTGCTAAGATTTGGTGAAACCACCAATCTAGCCATTTTTACAGATTTATTTTTTTCTTTTAATTCTGTTTTTTTTTGGATTTATTTCGCTTTGTTAAGTATTCTCCTGCACTACTAATCCAAGACGCGAGTCTTGGCACTTGTTTTTGTGTTTTTGTCGTTGCTAGTTTCTTTGTCATCGTCTCCTTGTGTCTTTTGTTCTAATGGCCCATCTCGAGGGTTTTAGCACCGCCCGACCTCCGTTTTACAATGGAGATGACTTCCATTATTGGAAGGGTTGGATGAAATGCTTCCTAAAAACCCAAATAGAGATGTGGATTGTGATCCAAACCGGGTTCACCCTTCCTACTAATGAAGAAGGTGAATCCTTGGATTACAATCAATGGACCATTGCGACAAAACGACAAGTCGAAGCCGACGCCAAGGCAACACAAATCCTCCAATGCGGCCTATCCAAAGAGGAGCTAAATCGCGTCGGCCCCTTCATAAGCGTAAAAGATCTTTGGACAAAACTAGTGGAGCTACACGAAGGGACCGATGAAGCCAAGGTATGTAAGCGCGACCTCTTGTTCAATAAATTATATAATCTAAAAATGCACGAACACGAGTCCGCGACGCAACTCCACGCCCATATCCAAGACATAGTCAACAACCTACATGCAATCGTACAAAAGGTCGAAAACCGTGACCTTAAAGGTATGTTCTAAACTCCTTTCCGAGGACTACCTTGTGGGCATCCATGGTCGATGCTTACAAGGTCTCCAAGGACCTCTCTAAACTTAGATTAGATGAACTCTTTTCCGATTTTGAATTACATGAGCAGTCCAACTTGGAACCCGAGAGGGGTATAGCCTTGTTTGCAGGTTCAAAGAAGAAGAAAATCGCAAGCAAGCCATCACCAACCGAGGAGGAAGACGAGTCCGAAGAAGTTGACCCGGAATTGACTGCCGAGCTAATGAACCTAGCTCGAAGGATAGCCAAGGGACGAAAGCGAACCACAACTCGACCCAACCAAGGTAAGCTTAAAAGTTCTAATATTAGGTGTTATGAGTGTAACAGGTTTGGACATATCAAGTCCGAGTGCCCCAAGCTCAACCATAAAGCACCTAAGCACAAGAAGGCCCTCAACCCGACATGGGAAGAAGCATCATACGAAGAAGACGAAGACCACGTCTTCATGGCGAAATCAATTGAGTCAGACACGAAGACCGAACCTGAACTTGAGTCAGAACCTGAGGATGACTTGGACTATGAAGCTACCTTCAAGTCAAGCCACGGATACGCATCCGGTTCAAAAGATACCCTTAAAGTAAGTCGAACTTTATTTAATACTTACAAAATACGGTTAGGTTTTTGTCTAGGAAATTAGTTAAATCCGAGTCCAAGGTCGAGACCCTGGTTGAGGAGGTCAAACTCCTCAAACACAAGGTCTCCCTAACCTCTTCGACTAGTCAAGTTCAAGAGAAGGGCTCAACTCGGGTTGAAAAACTCGAAGTTGAGAACTCACTCTTGAAAAGTCAAGTTGAAGATCTTAGGAACACGTTGGAAAGGTTCACTTCGGGATCCAAAGGACTTGACCTCCTACTTGGATCTCAAAGGGTCGTGTACAACAAGGCTGGACTAGGGTTTAACTCAAACACGACTAATAGGTCATATATGTCGATTGTAAGTCGACATAGGAAACATGTCCAAGCATGGGTCCCTAAGAACCTTTTGATTTTAACTCTAGGATCCAACCCGTACTTGATTCTCAAGGACCAAATCCACTATGTGGATAGACCGAACCGATTCAACGGTCTAGGGGGAGGCAGTACAAAACATGTTTGTGCTTTAACTTAGAAATTGCATGTTTTAACTTAGAAAGTTTGTGCTTTAACTTAGAGATTGCATGCTTTAACTTAGAAAGTTTGTGCTTTAACTTAGAAATTGCATGTTTTAACTTAGAATGTTTGTGCTTTAACTTAGAAATTGCATGCTTTAACTTAGAAAGTTTGTGCTTTAAAACTTGTGAACTCACTTAGAACATGAACATAACCAACTAAAATTCTTCGAAAAGATTGAGTCTCGGGGAGCCTCTTTTCAAAAACATAACCAACTAAAATTCTTCGAAAAGATTGAGCCTCGGGGAGCCTCTTTTCAAAAATAACCAGTTAGACTAGGAAATAATCTTAGGTGAGTCAAGTCATCATTTTCTTGAAAATGGCTTTGTCTAAGGAAGTGGTCGATTATCCGATAAAAGAAGGCCCCTGTGCCTCGCCACGACCTGGAAGCCATGATCTTGAAAAGGTAAACTTGACAAGCCTAGGGTCAAATCCAAATCTAACATAAAATTACTTGAACCTAAATGCAATTAATCAACTTAATTGGAAGTCATCTCACAAAAAACACATAAGTATAATATGCTTGATCATATAGACACAGGTGAGATGACCTAGGTTTAACAACTCACAACCAATTTTTTTAAAAATCTAACATCCAATCCAACCACTTTGTGTGTAGGATCAATGGATGTTGGACAGCGGTTGCTCCCGACACATGACCGGGGATCAACTCAAATTCACAAAGCTTCGATTCAAACGACAAGGATCGGTAGCCTTTGGGAATAACGGCAAGCTCAAAATCACTGGATCAGGTGATATCGAGCTTAACTCGAATTTTGTCATTAAAAATATATTACTTGTAGAAAATTTTGAATATAACCTGCTTAGCGTAAGTCAATTATGTGACAATAACTATAAGGTCGTATTTTTAGAAAATGAATGTGTAATTAAAACAAATAAAAAAGCTAAAACAATACTCAAAGGAACTAGGACAAATAACATTTATACAATTAACTTAATCAAATCCTCAGCCAAATGTCTTTTGACACAGGAAGAGGAATCATGGTTGTGGCACCGATGACTCGGTCACTCGCACCCAAGACTCGTCCACAAGATGAGTCAGAGTGGCTTAGTCAGAGGGTTACCCAACCTCAACAACTTGGTTAATAAAATCTGTAATGCTTGTCAACAAGGAAAACAACCTAGGACACAACACAAGTTAACTAACCAAGAGCGAACCTCAAGTGTACTTGAGCTCCTGCATATGGATCTATTCGATTCACATGGAGCCAAGTCACTAAATAGAAGTCAATATTGCTTAGTCATAATTGACGACTACTCCAGGTTTACCTGGGTTAGGTTCATCAAACATAAAAATGATACCCTAGATCAATTAATCAATCTATTCAAATTAATCGAGAATCAAAAAAACCTTAAGGTTAAAAGACTTAGAAGCGATTGTTGGGAGTATGGGGAATACAATCAAAGTCCCACATTGGTAAGACATGGAAAAGATCATGTGCTTATAAGAAAAAAGATATCTCCATTGGTGTGAGGCCTTTTGGGTAAAGCCCAAAAATAAAACCATGAGGGCTTAGACCCAAAGTGGACAATATCATACCATTGTGGAGATATGTGGATCTTATATGCACTAACAATTGGTATCAGAGCCATGGTCCATGTCAAGCCATGAACCTCGAACGAAGGAAGTTGAGCTCACGTCATCAAGAGAACCAGGACATCAAGGAAGTCTAGTTGGCCTGGGACCGAACAACCGCGTGAAGTCTCGGTGGGTTGAAGATCGGACATCAAGCAGAGAAAATCCTTCGAGGAGGGATAGGCTTGAGGGGGGGCCCAATGTGGTCCTTCGTTTGAGGGGGGGATTGTTGGGAGTATGGGGAATACAATCAAAGTCCCACATTGGTAAGACATGGAAAAGATCATGTGCTTATAAGAAAAAAGATATCTCCATTGGTGTGAGGCCTTTTGGGTAAAGCCCAAAAATAAAACCATGAGGGCTTAGACCCAAAGTGGACAATATCATACCATTGTGGAGATATGTGGATCTTATATGCACTAACAACGATCATGGTGGTGAATTCGAAAATCAAAGGTTCACCGACTTCTGTAACCTAAACGGATACCACCATGAATTCTCTTGCCCTAGGACCCCTCAACAAAATGGCCTAGTGGAGCGGAAAAACCGAACTCTACAAGAAGCCGCTAGGACCATGTTGAACGAATATGACCTACCTGATAGGTTTTGGGCAGAAGTCGTTAGCACGGCTTGCTCTGTCCAGAATAGGATCCTTATGGTAAAGAGGCACCTTAAGACCTCGTACGAGATTTATCACAATAAAGTACCCAACATCAAGTACTTTAGGGTATTTGGATGTAAAGTACATATCTTAAACACTAAGAACCACCTAGGAAAATTCGAATCGAAAACTTCCACCAGAATCTTCTTAGGATAATCAACCACGAGTAGGGCCTATAGGGCCTATAACCACGATACCCTTAAAGTCGAAGAGACTATTAATGTAGTGTTCGATGAAGTACCCGAACCTACAAAACCCTTAATGACCCCAAGTATTGAGCCCACTGATACCAAACTCGTCTCCGACCCTGAGATCGAGTCTAATCCACATCAACCAACTTCTCTTGTCGACCAAGTGACAAGTGATCCGAGTCAAACTAGTGTTCAACCAAGTCACCCCATTGATCAAGCATTAGGTGACACAAACCCAACCCAATCTAGGATTCAAACTAACCACCCTATCGATCAAGTGATAGGAGATCCTAATCTAGGAGTTCGAACTAGAGCATCCTATAGGAACCTTAGTCAAATTTCCTTAATTTCAAAGATAGAACCCAAATCAATTGAACAAGCTCTTCTTGATCCCGATTGGATTATTGCAATGCAAGAAGAGCTAGCTCAATTTACTAGGAATGAAGTGTGGGAATTAGTACCACCACCCAAAGACAAAACGATAATTGGAACAAAGTGGGTGTTTCGAAATAAGCTTGATGATAAAGGTGAAGTAGTTAGAAACAAGGCTAGGTTGGTCGCCAAAGGGTTTAGTCAAGTCGAAGGCTTAGATTACGACGAAACCTATGCCCCAGTAGCTAGACTCGAATCCATTCGAATGTTGCTAGCTTATGCCGCACATCGAGGATTTAAGCTGTTTCAAATGAATGTTAAGTCGGCATTCCTAAATGGATACATTAAAGAAGAAGTTTATGTTAGCCAACCCCCCGGATTCGAAAATCTAGATAAACCCGACCATGTTCTAAAACTTAAGAAAGCTCTCTATGGACTTAAACAAGCTCCTCGAGCTTGGTACGAGAGACTTTCAATCCATCTTAAGTCAAAAGGGTTTAACCAAGGCTTAGTTGACCCAACTCTCTTCGTAAAAACCTTAGGTAAAGAAATATTCATAGCTCAAATTTACGTAGACGATATAATTTTTGGAACCTCTAACTCAGCCTTACTAAACAAGTTCGTTTCACTCATGGAAAGTGAGTTCGAAATGAACTTGGTAGGCGAGTCAAGTTTCTTTTTAGGTCTACAAATTAAAGAAACTAAGGATGGTATATACCTATATCAACAAAAATACACTAAGGAGTTAATTAAAAGATTTGGAATGCAAGACGCTAAGATAATAAACACCCCAATGGTGATTAATGTTAACATAGGAGAAGACCTAGAAAGTAAGTCCATTAACTTAAAGTACTATAGGAGCGCGATAAGAAGTCTCCTATACTTAACTGCGAGCCGACCCGACATCCTATTCGCAGTAAGTATGTGTGCCAGGTTCCAAACCTGTGCTAAGGAGTCTCACCTAACCCTAGTTAAGCATATCCTTAGATATCTTAAGGGTACACTTAACGTTGGTATTTGGTACCCTAGATCTACGGAGTTCGAACTAATCGGCTACTCCGATTCAGACTATGTTGGTACTAAGCTTGATAGAAAGAGCACGAGTGGTTGTTGTCAACTTCTCGGCTCGAGTCTAGTAAGTTGGTGCAGTAGGAAGCAACACTGTGTCGCTTTATCTACCACCGAAGCTGAATACATCGCGATGGGTGAGTGTGTCACTCAACTTCTTTGGATGAAGCACACTCTCCGCGACTTTAAGTTAGACTTTACGAATACTAAACTTCATGTAGACAACATTAGTTCAATTAATCTTACTAAGAATCCGATATGTCACTCTAGGACCAAACATATAGAGGTCAAACACCATTTCATTCGAGAACATGTGGCCAACGGAGCAATACAACTCGAATACGTCGAATCGAAGTCTAACTTAGCCGACCTATTTACTAAACCCCTACCCGAAGCCGAATTTAGTCTATTAAGACGAAAATTGGGCATGTGCGTAGTAGAATAGGAACTTGCAAATTATATTTTCTTACCACTATTTCTTAAATTTTCATTTTTATGGAGCTAGCATAGGACATACCTTAGATATCATGCACCTATAGATTTAAGGAGCCAATACATCTCACAACACATAGGACTAATGTGTTTGTGTACTTAGCCACGTAGATGGGCGTTAGATGTTAGGACCTTACTCCTGGTTCCAAATGTAGATCTAGTGCATCGCCACAACCATGGAGTATAATCATACACACTAACCGACTCTGACCAGGACTGGTTGATCTTTCATATCAATCAAGCCAAATATGAGTCGAACATTTTATAGATTATTTTCAGTATATTTTTTTTAAAAATAAAAAATGGGGAACATGCTTGGACTTTAAATTTAACACTTATTTTGTTTTCCTCACACCCCTTACTCTTTTCGATATACGGCAAAAGGGGGAGAAAAAGGCCAAAGTTAAAAGGTCAAAGTTAAGGGGTCAAATTTTTTCGATATACGGCACTTGAACTTATTTATTTTAAATACTATGGCCAATATTAAGTAATTTCGGTTACTTAATTCTTTTTTAGTAGCAAACGTCAAGGGGGAGAGTTAAAACTCTTTCTCAAGTACTCACCCTCAGTCAAGGGAGAGGATTCCTTAAGGGGGAGCACTTGAAAAAGAGTTTTTATACTCCTGTTCATTCATGCTCTTAACACTCCTGCTCATTCATGCTCTTAACACTCCTGCTCATTCATGCTCTTAACACTCCTGCTCATTCATGCATATCTTTTCTTAATGCACTTAACTTTGTATGTGGGTTTGCCATAAATCAAAAAGGGGGAGATTGTTGGTGCAGTAGGCACCTAAGTCGAACCTGAGTTTTGATTATAGCAAATGATACAAAGTTAAGCTCATGTTGTTATCTCACGAGCTGAATCGAGTGTGCAGAAAATTGCTATAGCTGGAGCTGAAGGCTAGCGACACCCGGAGGAAGCTGGTTAGGCGACACTCAAGTGACTTGGAGGAGTGTCAAGGAATTGAGTGGAAGGTCGGAAGCAAAAGCAACACGTAAGTATCGAGGTAAGCTCGTGTGTGCGAGTGTAAGTAAGGTCGTATCCTCATTACGGGGAAAGACTTAAGCGTAGATCCGACCCAAGACATCTCATAGGTGGTCTAGGTCGAGATCGGATGGTCGACGACCGTCGAAATAATGTTTTCTTTAAGCTAACATTGCCTACCAACATCGAACTGAAGGACTCATGGCATCCATCGATCGGGTGACTATGGCTAGCACTCGTGATCTTTGCCCAAGGATGATCGTGGTGATTGCCATCATCATTCCGGTCAAAGATCGACCTCGAGGAGTCAAGGTTTATCACCAAATTTCAAGGGGAGTGGTGCTCAAATATGATTGGCTAGGGTTCCTCTCGAAAAGGGGCTCAAAGGCTATAAAAGGAGGTCCTAACCTAGGGTTTTCAGATAATTCTAAGTGCTCAAAAGCTTCCGCAACGCTGCGACTCTCTGACGACTCTACGACAATGAAGTGCTGCCAACAACCCTAGCTTAAGGTCTTTCTTTTTAGTTGTTGGTATAATCCTTGTTATTGTTTTCAATATTGCAACTCTTTTACTCGAGGTTTTTCTATCGTTACATTTTACTTTAATAGAAGAGAGGGTTTGTCTCTCTATCATTTTGCTTCGAAGTTTTTTTTGGAATCGTCAAACTCCTACCTCCAACGAGGAGGAGTGTTTTAGTGAATTGCCCTTCGTACACAGTCTAGGACCGTTAGGGCCTTGGAGTAGTAGCCGAAGGCTACGAACCAAGTAAAAAACAAACTTGTCTCTTTTTGTTTCATTTACATTTCTACTACATATATTTGTCTTGAAACGAATTCGAAAGAAAAAGGCTTTTCGCTATTCACCCCCCCCGTCTCTAGCGAACCGCATCGATCCAACAATGCAAACAAACATGCGCATCGGCTTTTAGTGCCTTACTCCCCATCGGATGAGTTTGTTTGCAGATCACAAGGTCGAATATGGTTATAGGGAATTATTAAGGAGCGTGTGTACTTCCCCATCGGAAGACACATAACCCTAGATAATTACCTTGGTACCGAGTAATGGTGAACACTTAGATACAAATATAAGTATCTCCCCATCAGAGTCACTGCTTTTATTTGTAGGGACAAAGAGGAACCAACTATTAATTTTACTTGTCAAAAAGTTAGGTTGATAAGATAGTAAAATTAATGGGTAAAACCTCCTCTTACAAATGAAGAATTCGTATACGTCCACACTATCGATATTCTCGGTGTTTTGAGGTGTTGGTTGATTTTAATATTTTATTGTTTGAGGAATCAATAATTTTTTGAAATCTAATGTTTTCATCTATGTGATTCATAGGTTTTCTTTCAAAATGACTTTCAACCCGCTTGTTGTGATACTGAAAGAGAATAAACTTACTGGACCCAACTATGCTGATTGGAAGAGGAATATTGACATTGTCTTGACTGCTGAGGAATACAAATATGTACTACTCGAAGAGTGCCCTCTTAAGCCTGCAGATGATTCTGGGGAAAAGGAGAGAGAGAGTTATAAGAAGTGCATCAAGGCCGATGAGATAGTGCTGTGTTACATTTTGGCATCTATGTCAAATGTACTGCAACATCAACATCAAGTCATGCCCACTGCTTATGACATGATGCTCAATATAAAAGAGTTTTTCGGACACCAGAATCGGGCTGCGAGGCAAGAAGCCATGAAGAACTTGATGACGACCACCATGATTGAGGGAACACCCTTAAGGGATCATGTTCTCAAGATGATGGCTCATTTGAATGAGTTGGAAGTCCTCAGTGCTGAGATTGTTGGACTTTCTGAGCCGTAAAAATAGCTTTTTGCATTGCAGAAACCCCGGAAGTCCGGCCATGGATCCGTACAAAGATATATTAAAATAAAAACATATATGTGCTAAGTAAACCTAGATCTACCTTAGATCTAGAAGTTGAGAGTGTTACCCTCGATGCGACGCCCTTCGCAAATCCCATTCGTCCAAATAGCTTGCCGGAACTCTAGAGTGTCAAGTGTACACTCCTCTATTGGTATCCACACAAGCAATAGGTGGAGAAAACACACCCTTGAGTGTGCTAGGACCCTATGGATGGTTCAGCCAAGGAGGAGAGGGCAGCATGAGAGGATGATCCAAGGAGGAAGATGAAGTTGGAGTAACTCACAAAATCAATTCTCATCTAATGAGAATAGTGGCCGGCCACTTCATGATTTGGGGGGTTACATGCATGCATGTAAGTCCAAGAGCCAATGGCTCTTGGTCTCCCTCATGAGGTGGCACCACATGATAAGTCAATGATGATGTGGAGCATCATCATTGGTCATCCATGACAAATCATCATCATGACATGGCATTTGGTCAAGTCAAACTTAACCTTTCATCTTCCCTCTCAAGTCAAGTCAAACTTAACCTCTTGTCTCCCATGGTTGATCAAATCCAACCATTTGATTCAAGTCAATTTAATTTAATGAATCTCTATTCATTAATTTAAATTGATTTCATGAATCAAATCTAAATTCGACTCATTCAACACTTGAATTAACTTGAGTCTAACTCAATTAGTCTAATTAGGATTACTCTTAATCCAATTCAGTTCATCACATGAACCTAATCCTCATGGTTCATCATATGAACCTAATTTTCATCTAATTTCCCTTTGTGTGTGACCCTATAGGTTCTTGTAACGTTGGCAATGTCCCTAAACCGATTTAGGAACATAAGCAATGAGCGGTATCTAGCAACACATCATTGTTACCCAAGTTACAAGAATGTTGAGCTCCAACATCACCTTTGTGACTACTAATTGTGACTCTCACAATATGTCACAATGTCCCTCTATCCTTGACATCTAGATTGACCAATTGAGGCATAGACCATGTCATCCTCGGTATAATCTATATCTTGAACTCTAATTAGACTCACTCTAATCAAATGAGCTCAATATCTCATATTGACTCATTTGGGCATGGGCATGCACTTCGTGGTCTCACTCTATCAAGAATATCGATGTCACGCCCATCATATAGGAGGGATAGATCCCATCTACATCACTCACTACCCTCCGCATAATTTGTTACATACCCAGAAATTCTTTTATAGTCCGCCCATTTACGGATGACGTTTGACGAAGCCAAAGTATGCAACTCCTTATGTAGGGAACCATGGTGACTTCAGGTCTAAGGACTAATAGTCATACTAATAGCCACATGAGAAAGTATATGGCACTCATATAACGATCCATGATACTATCTTATGGCGGGTCATTCAGTATACATTCTCCAATGCATACCCATGTGTCAACTTGATATCTCATATCTGTGACTTGTGAGATCAAGTCATCGTGTTGACCTACATGCTAGTCTCTACGCATTAACATTGTCCCTGAATGTTAATACTTGACTAGAAATGATTAAGAGTAGTGTTCTCTATATCTTCTCATTATCGATTCAACCAATCGATTGATATAGATAAGAACATACTATTCAAGGACATTATTATATTTAGTTATTTGGCACCAATACAAGTAAATATAATAACCATGCCTTTATAAATAGGAATATGATACAATAAAGTCCATACAACAATCATCACATGATTGACTCTAGGGCTTTCACTAACAATCTCCCACTAGCACTAGTGCCAATCACCATAGTATCTAATACCCAATGACCTAGTGTGACAATCATGCTTTTTCTGTGCCAAAGCCTTGGTCAAGGGATCTTCAATGTTCGCCTCTGTGGGTACTCTGCAAATCTTCACATCTCCTCAATCGATAATCTCTCGAATGAGAAGGAAGCACCGTAGTATGTGTTTGGTCCGCTAGTGTGAGCGAGGTTCCTTAGCCTTGCAATCGTTCCATTGTTGTCACAATAGAGATATATGGGATCTGCTATGCTAGCAACCACCCCAAGCTCAGTAATGAACTTGCGGATCCAAACTGCATCCTTTGCTGCCTCGGATGCAGCAATATACTCGGCTTCTGTTGTAGAATCAGCAACTGTGTCCTGCTTCGAACTCTTCCATCTCACAGCGCCACCATTCAAGCAAAACACGAATCCTGACTGCGATCTATAATCATCCTGGTCAATTTGGAAGCTGACATCGCTGTAACCCTTTACAACTAGCTCCTCATTGCCTCTAAATATCAAGAAATATTCTTTAGTCCTTCTCAAGTACTTAAGAATATTCTTGACTGCTATCCAGTGACGCTCACCAGGATCTGACTGGTATCTACTCGTCATGCTCAAAGCATACGAGACATTAGGACGAGTACACAACATGGCATACATGATAGATCCTATAGTAGATGTGTAAGGGATCTTATCCATGCAGTCTCTCTCCTCTCTAAAAGAGGGACTTTGAGTCTTCGAAAGACTCACACCAAGTGACATCTGTAGAAGTCCCTTCTTGGAATTCTACATTGCAAACCGTAGTAATACCGTGTCAATGTATGTACTCTGACTTAGGCCAAGCAATCTCTTAGATCTATCTCTATAGATCTTGATGCCTAGAATACAGGTTGCTTCACCTAAGTCCTTCATTGAGAAGCACATCCCCAGCCAAGTCTTCACAGACTATAGCGAAGGGATGTCATTCCCAATAAGTAGTATGTCATCCACATACAATACAAGGAAGACAACTATGTTCCCATTAACCCTCTTGTAGACACAGGGTTCATCTTCATTCTTGATGAAACCAAACTGTTTAATCGCATCATCGAATGGACCTATAAGATTCCAGCTCCGAGAGGCTTGCTTTAGCCCATAAATGGACATTTACAGCTTGCATACTTTCCCAGTATGTTGTGGATATTCAAAACCCTCAGGTTGTGTCATGTACACATCCTCGAGTAAGTTTCCATTCAGAAATGCAGTTTTGACATCCATCTGTCAGATCTCATAATCGTGGTATGCTGCAATAGCAAGCAAGATCCGAATGGACTTAAACATCGCCACTGGAGAAAAGGTTTCATCATAGTCAATACCATGAATTTGCTTGAAACCTTTAGCCACCAATCGGCCCTTATAGGTATGCGTAAGTCCATCCATGTCAATCTTTCTCCTAAAGACCCACTTACACCCAATGGGTTTGACCCCTTCAGGTGGATCAACCAAAGTCCATACTTGGTTAGTGTACATGGATTCCATCTCGGATCTCATGGCCTCTAGCCATTTCTCAGAATGTGGGCTCATCACAACTTCCCGATAGGAGGTAGGCTCATTCTCAATGTGCATAACATCATCATGGTTAGACAAGAGAAATTAATATCTCTCAGGCTGATGACATACACTATCAGACCTGCGAAGAGGTAGGTCTACATGAACAGGTGGTTATTCCACAACTCTTTGTGCAATAACCTCATCACCCACAACACTTTGTGGTTCCTGTTCAACCTCCATCAAGGCCTCAGTGCTATGGTCCTTATCTTGAATTTCTTCAAGATCGAATATACTCTCACTAGTTTTTCTAGAAACAAAATCCCATTCTAGAAAAACCCCAGTCTTTGCCATAAACACTTTGTGCTGACTGAGAATGTAGAAGTAATATCCCTTTGTTTCCTTAGGATATCCAACAAAATAGCACCTATCGGATTTGGGTCCCAGTTTGTCTGAGACTTGACGTCGAACGTAAGCCTCACAACCCTAAATCCTCATAAAAGACATCTTGGGATTTCTCCTTGTCCATATCGTATATGGTGTCTTTATCATAGCCTTGGATGGTACACGATTAAGAGTAAAGGCTGCTGTGTCTAGAGCATATCCCCAAAAGGATATAGGAAGATTTGTGTGACTCATCATATATTGTACCATATCTAATAAGGTACGATTCCTCCATTCGGATACACCATTCCACTGTGGTGTTCCTGGAGGAGTGAGTTGGGATAGAATCCCACACTCAGCTAGATAGTCATGAAACTCATGGCTAAGGTATTCACCACCTCGATCTGATCGAAGTATCTTAATACTCTTGCCAAGCTGGTTTTGTACTTCATTCTTGAATTCTTTGAACTTTTCAAAGGATTCTGATTTATGTGTCATAAGATACACATAACCATATCTATTGAAGTCATCAGTAAATGTAATGAAGTACTTGTAACCACGTCTAGCAGCAACATTGAAAGGGCCACATACATCACTATGTATAAGTCCTAACAAGTTTATTGCTCTTTCGTTGTGTCCACTAAAGGGAGTCTTGGTCATCTTGCCTAAAAGGCAAGACTCACATGTCTCATATGATTCAAAATCAAATGAGTCTAGCAACCCATCCTTATGGAGTTGTGATAAGCGACTCTTGTTTATGTAACCTAAGCGACAATGCCAGAGATAGATTTGGTTCAACTCATTTGACTTGAACCTTTTGGTACTTATGTTATAGATAGGGCTCTCTAAGTCTAGAAAGTAGAGTCCATTCCTTAGAGGTGCACTACAATAGAACATATCATTTAAATAAACTGAACAATATTTGTTCTTTATTATAAATGTAAATCCTTTCTTATCCAAACAAGAAATCGAAATGATGTTCTTAGTTAAGGAAGGCACATAACAAAATTCATCTAATTCTAGTACAAGCCCAGAGGATAGAGATAGATCATAAGTGTTGGTGCAATCGGCCCAGGTCATGATTGACTAGACTCGAGTTTGACTCGAGTGATATTTTGATGTTTGACAAAGGGATTTGACAAAGTGGTTTGGCATTGATGTTTGACATTAATGTCGGTTAATATGTTGGGGAGATTGTTGGAGCAATCGACCCGGGTCATGTTTGACCGGACTCGAGTTTGACTCGAGGAAGACCTTGATGGTTGACTGGGGTTGACCATGTGATTATGGGAAAGTCCAAGCATGGGTCTTGGCAAGGTAAAGTCCAAGTCATGGGTACTTGGCATGGAAAGTCCAAGTGGGACACTTGGCATTTGGTAAAGTCTAAGTCTTGAGTACTTGGCATGAAAAGTCCAAGTGGGACACTTGGCGCATGGAAAGTCCAAGTCATGGGTACTTGGCATTTGGGAAAGTCTAAGTCTTGAGTACTTGGCATGAGAAGTGTTGGCAGATCGTGCTATTCCTCGGAATGCTCATAGGCTCCCATGTCCCCGGATTAAAATTTTCACTAATGAAAAACAATCCGGATGGGATGAGTTTCCTAAGCACAACCAATTCGTCGTCGTGCTAACAACTTGAGCGATTGCTTGAACAAACTAGTTGTTCAAGCAACACAACTCTTCTAGTTGGTTAGCCATGGAAGAGACGACGCACGGATCGCCGGTTTTTGTGTTTCTTATTCGGGGTCCATGATTATACAAATACATGCAAATGCAAACTAGTATAATCAACATATACTAACATAAAGAACATAAGCTAGCATATCAAATAAGAACATGAAAAGAACAATAATAAAAGTTGTGAAACTTTTATACCTCTTGATCTTCTATCGTATGTCCTAACCTCCTTGTAGACTTCGTGTGGGCGAAGATCCTCCACAAGTTGAAGCTTCCTAGATCTTCTTCAATCGAAAGAAAGAAGAACTCTCTTTCCCTTCTTGCTTGAGCCAACCACCAATCCATCAAAGGATTGATGCCGCCGGCCCCAAGAATAGAGAGAACATAATGGAAACAACCAAGGAACCGAACTAGGGACAAACCCTAGTTTTGGTGCCGCCGGCCAAGATGGAGTGAATAGGAGAAAAGGAATATGTTGGGCGCCGGCCACGGTGGAGGGAATAAAGGAAGGAGCCGGCCACACCCTAGGAAGAAGAAGACCTCCTCTCCTATAGTTGCCACCCAACTTCCTTGCAATCCCTAGCCGCCCAACCTAAGGAGGAAACCCCAATTAGGGTTTCTCCTTAGGCTTTCTTGCCGCCCAACCATGGTGGAGAGAAGAGATCTAGGAGCTAGCCACCTCCAAGGAAGAAGACAAGCTCTTCCACAAGTTGCCACCCACTCTTCATTCCCATCCATGGCCGCCCATGCAAAGGAGCCAAAACCCTAATCAAATTAGGGTTTCTTCCATAGGGTTCCTTGCCGCCCAAGCATGGTGGAGAGAAGAGATCTAGGAGCTAGCCACCTCCATGGAAGAAGACAAGCTCCTCCACAAGTTGCCGCCCACTCTTCATCCTCACCTTGGCCGCCCAACCTAAGGATCCAAAATCCTAATTAGGGTTTCCTCCTTAAGGTTGCTTGCCGCCCAAGCAATGCTAGGCAAAACCCTAATTTCCTTAGCATCCATCATCAACCACTCTAACTTGTTGCCGCCCAACCCATAGCCACCCTTTTATAGAGTTAGGGTTTAGGCCTTGGTTTAATCTCCACCGTCGGTTCTAGGGTTTTAATCTCAACCGTCAGATCTATAGATTTAATCTCAACCATCAGTTCTTAGGAATTTAATCCCAACCGTCGGATCTAGAGATTTAATCTCCACCGTCGGTTCTAGGAATTTAATCCCAACCGTCGGATCTAGAGATTTGTTTTCCATCATTTGATCTAGACTTCATGAGGTTTATATTAGGCTACGATAGGGACCATGAGGAGGAGTTGGGTCTTGGCCACCCGATGGATCGGAACCACACAAACTTGATCCATCAATGATGTTCCATTCCACTAGAGGATCATCATCGAACTACCTCACCAACCCCATAAATTAATATGGGCTCCATATATTATTTGTACATCCATCTCCCCGTGTTTAAGATATCGAATGTCCGTCAATTAATTGATTTACTGACCATCAATTAATTAACATCTAACTCCTCGAGTAGTACCACTCAACCTTATCATCATGTTGACTAAGTCAACCTGCAGGGTTTACATGATGAACCTTATGAGATCCTCAAGGGGACATCATCAACCGAATACATAGGACACGGATTCCTCCTATAATCAACGGCACACCATGTAAATAATATGATTTCCCAACTTACCGGGCATATTGATTTAATCCATAGAAATCTCACCCTCTGGTAAATCAAAGAAATAAATATTAAGAACATGTGCTCGTTATTATATCGGGATTAAGAGCATGTACAACATAATATCTGAGGTCCGATTTAATTATGTAGTCAGCAACAAATTGAATCACCTCTATGTCGGTCCTGCTCAATACACCTAAGTGTACTAGTGTAACTTTATGTTCAAGATAAAACAATACCAAGCTACACTACAACCATGCCAATGGTTTGTCCAAAATCATCTTGGTTGTGAGCCTCTACTTATACTCTACAAGGGACTGATAACATGATCTTCTGTGCCATCACCCAAGCACCATGTTATCTACAATGTAAAGTATTAGACAATTTTGCATAATCATAAAAATATGCAAACAATGATCATGTGATTCTTATTTCAAAATAAAGATGTTCATACAAAAGAGCTAGGCTTTCAGTATACATCTCAACAATCTCCCACTTATACTAAAAGACTATGCTGTCCTTATACTACCATACATCTGATTCCCATTCCCTCGACATGCCTATCAAAGCTCTCGCTAGAAGGGCCTTAGTGAAAGGGTCTACCAGGTCATCCTCTGATGCAATCTAGGCGACAGCAACTTCTACCTCCTTTACGATTTCTCGTATCAGGTGGTACTTGCACTCTATGTGTTTACTAGCCTTATGGGCTCGTGGTTCCTTCGAGTTTGCAACTGCACCATTATTATCACAATAAATTATGATATTTTTGGGCAAACTAGGAATCACATCCAAGTCCATCAGAAAGATCATGATCCACTCAGCTTCTTTGGCCGCCTCATAGGCTGCCACATACACAGCTTCCATGGTGGAGTCCGCCACGCATTTCTGCTGGGCACTCCTCCATACAATGGCTCCACCTCCTAAAGTAAACACAAAACCTGAGGTAGACTTACTGTTATCCCTATATGATTGGAAATCAGAATCTGTGTAACCCACAGAGAGTAATTGGTCTGTCCGGTAAACTAGCATATAATCCCTAGTCCTTCTCAGGCACTATAATATATGCTTTACCGTAGTCCAATATCCCTGTCTTGGATTACTCTGATATCTGCTGACCATGCCCATGGAAAAGCAGATATCTGGTCTCGTACAGAGCATTGCATATATGAGGCTTCCTACTGCCGAAGCATAAGGAACCGCCTTCATGTCCTCTATCTCCTTTGATGATCTAAGACACATCTCTTTAGATAAAGGTACTCCATGCCAGAAAGGTAGAAAACCTTTCTTGGAGTTCTGCATGCTAAAACGATCAAGATTGTGTCTCTGTATGAAGCTTGGGATTAGCACACTAACCTTGATCCCAAGGATGTGTCCCACTTCTCCCAAGTCCTTCAACACTGTTTGGACAACCATACCCTTACGTTTGATAACACTCTGATATTGTCACCAACTATCAAAATGTCATCTACGTATAGTACAAGAAATACCACTACGTTTCCGTCACATCTCTTGTATACACAAGACTCATCCGATCTTTGAATAAATCCATAAGCCTGGATTTATCTCCTCAAAGTGGATGTTCCAAGACCTCGAAGCTTGCTTCAATCCATAAATGGACCGATTAAGCTTACATACAAGATGCTCTTTGCCCTTAGCAATGAATCCCTCTGGTCGCTTTATGTGGATATTTTCCTCAAGACTTCCATGAATGGAAAGCTGTCTTGACATCCATATGCCACACCTCATAATCCATATGAGCTGCAGTGCACAAGAGCTCCCAGACCTGACTTGAATCCATAGATTCAATCTCAGTATTCATTGCACTTTGTAAAGATGTTGTATTTATATCTTGGATTGCCTTGTCGTATGTCTAGGCATCAGGTTCATGTTTGCTAGGGACCAAATCAGAAGATTTGTCCAAAAACATGAATCTAAGAGGCTGTCTAACAACCCTCCCACTACGACGAGGTATCTTCTGTGTATCCTCTGTGACACGCGGTGTAGTGACATGTGGTATGTCCTCTTGTACCGGTGGTACTAAAGAAGTGACTTCCCCTTTTTAACTTCTCCAGAACAATTTTACCCTTGGGCTTGTGGCTTATCACATAGTCTTCCTCTAGAAATCTGGCATTCGTGTTAACGATCACCCTCTGATCTCTAGGACTATAAAACAAGTCAGAATAACTCATCATCGATCTAACCATCTCCATAAGAGTCCTATTCTTCGCTTCTCGCTACACACTGCTCACTGGGTGTGCAGTGCGAAAATGATTGGGATTGAATCCCAACCTCTGATAAGTAGTTCCTAAACTCTCCCAAGAGGTACTCACCACCACAATCAGATCGTAGTGTCATCTTGAATAATTGTCTACGAAAAAGACAAAATATTCAAAACTACCTCTTGCCTGGATAGACATAGGACCATACGAATCAGAATGAATCAATTCCAACACATCTTTGGATCTATACCCCTTAGCCTTGAAAGGCCTCTTGGTCATCTTACCCACCAAGCAAGATTCGTAGGTTGGGAGATCCTCCACCACTAATGAACCCAAAGGTCCATCAGCTATCAACCTATTGAATTCTGCTTAGGTTAATGTGACCAAGCCTAAGATGCCAAAAGATATGTTTGGTTCATTTTCGAAAGGTTCTTTTCTCTTATTGGAATTAGAAGATGAGTTATTAACTTCTATTTGCACCGTGGGAGCTTGTGGTTCAAGTTATAAATTTCCTATCTATGTACCTGAATATATAATGTCCCTATTCCTTTTATAACAAATCTGTCATAAAAAGAAATAGATTATCCATCCAAAAATAATTTAGAAACCGAAATTGAATTCTTTCTAAATAAAGGTACATAAAGGGAATTTTCCAGAACCAAAGTTTTATTATTTTCAAGAGATAAATAAAACTTCTCCCACTACAATAGCCGCCACCATCATGGCATTGCCCAAGTAAATGGTAATCTCCCCTTCAACTAGTCATCGGGTTTCCTGGAACCCCTGCAAATTGTTGCAGACATGATTAGTGGCTCCCGTATCTACTCACCAGGTGCCGGTAGATATCACCGCTAATCATGTTTCAATGACTAGTCCAAAAGATATACCTATGTTCTGTTTTGGATTGGGACAGTCCTTCTTCCAATGTCCATCATGCTTGCAAGTGAAGTACTTGCCTTTCGGCTTCTTCACTCTTCCCTGAGATCCTCCCACTATCTTTGCTTCACCTTGTTTCTTCTTCTTCTTGCCTTTCGGCTTAGAAGTAGAAACCCTTTTGAGCAATGATGGCTTGAGGACACTCTTTGAAGAGTGCATACTTGTACTCTTTAGCAGATAAGACAATATCTTGAATCTTTTCCAATCAACATTATTTAGGTACAGTAAGTTTATTTCCTTTAGTATCACAGTAAGTGGACTGAAAGTCAATTTTGAAAATCCTAAGAATCACATAGATCATTACTTTAGATTTCAAAAAATTATTGATTCCTCAAACAATAAAATTTCGAAATCAACCAACACCTCAAAACACCGAGAATATCACATGCCACGATAGTGTGGACGTATACGAATTCTACATTTGTAAGAGGAGGTTTAACCCATTAATTTTATTATCTTGTCAACCTTACTTTTTGACAAATAAAATTAATAGTTGGTTCCTCTTTGCCCCTACAAATAAAAGCAGTGACTCCGATGGGGAGGATACTTTTTATTTGCATCTAAGTGTGCACCATTACACGGTACTAAGAGAATTATTTCGGATTATGTGCCTTACCACTGTGGAAGTACACATGCTCCTAGACAATTTCCTATAACCATTATTTGACCTAGTGATCCGCAAACAAACTCATCCGATGGGGAGGAAGGCACTCAAAGCCGACGCGCAAGTTTGTTGCATCACATGTCAAATTGTAATGGAGGCCGCGGGAATTAATTAAAATATCCCTCTCCCACTTAGTAAATTGAAAATGAGGAATTTTTAAGCATACACAACATGCATAAAAAACAAATCAGCAATAAATATGGAAAAATCAGAATTTTTCCAACTATTATGGCATTGTTCTCCAATATGCGTCCCGTCGTGTCGCCACCTCGTCCGCTCCTCTTACGCCATGTACGAGCCAACCGGAGATCTGAGCCGAGAATAAAACCTATTTTATTTTACACCCATCGATCCTATACTCCACGAGGGAGTGTTCATGAAATCTAGATCGAAAGTAAAATAAAATAAAGAGTCGCTAAACAATGCTGTATTCAATTACAACAATTAAATACTAATTTAGCCTCATCAACCCCGAAGATTCAAATAATATACAATCACACACACATGCAATCACATACACACATATATAGCCATAATAGTTGGATCTTATGCCTGCAACAAAAAAGTTAGCCTATGCACATCCTACTATTATCCGGCATACACAATATATGATAAGTGCATGAAAGTAACCGAATCCAAAACACACAAAACCGGAAACCATGGCTCTGATACCAATTGTTGGCGGATCGTTCTATTCCTCGGAATGCTCATAGGCTCCCATGTCCCCGGATTAAAATTTTCACTAATGAAAACTAATCCGGATGGGATGAGTTTCCTAAGCACAACCAATTCATCGTCGTGCTAACAACTTGAGCGATCGCTTGAACAAACTAGTTGTTCAAGCAACACAACTCTTCTAGTTGGTTAGCCTTGGAAGAGACGACGCACGAATCGCCGGTTTTTGTGTTTCTTATTCGGGGTCCATGATTATACAAATACATGCAAATGCAAACTAGTATAATCAACATATACTAACATAAAGAACATAAGCTAGCATATCAAATAAGAACATGAAAAGAACAATAATAAAAGTTGTGAAACTTTTATACCTCTTGATCTTCTATCGTATGTCCTAACCTCCTTGTAGACTTCGTGTGGGCGAAGATCCTCCACAAGTTGAAGCTTCCTAGATCTTCTTCAATCGAAAGAAAGAAGAACTCTCTTTCCCTTCTTGCTTGAGCCAACCACCAATCCATCAACGGATTGATGCCGCCGGCCCCAAGAATAAAGAGAACATAATGGAAACAACCAAGGAACCGAACTAGGGACAAACCCTAGTTTTGGTGCCACCGGCCAAGATGGAGTGAATAGGAGAAAAGGAATATGTTGGGCGCCGGCCACGGTGGAGGGAATAGAGGAAGGAGCCGGCCACACCCTAGGAAGAAGAAGACCTCCTCTCCTATAGTTGCCGCCCAACTTCCTTGCAATCCCTAGCCGCCCAACCTAAGGAGGAAACCCCAATTAGGGTTTCTCCTTAGGCTTTCTTGCCGCCCAACCATGGTGGAGAGAAGAGATCTAGGAGCTAGCCACCTCCAAGGAAGAAGACAAGCTCTTCCACAAGTTGCCACCCACTCTTCATTCCCATCCATGGCCGCCCATGCAAAGGAGCCAAAACCCTAATCAAATTAGGGTTTCTTCCATAGGGTTCCTTGCCGCCCAAGCATGGTGGAGAGAAGAGATCTTGGAGCTAGCCACCTCCATGGAAGAAGACAAGCTCCTCCACAAGTTGCCGCCCACTCTTCATCCTCACCTTGGCCGCCCAACCTAAGGAGCCAAAACCCTAATTAGGGTTTCCTCCTTAAGGTTGCTTGCCGCCCAAGCAATGCTAGGCAAAACCCTAATTTCCTTAGCATCCATCATCAACCACTCTAACTTGTTGCCGCCCAACCCATAGCCACCCTTTTATAGAGTTAGGGTTTAGGCCTTGGTTTAATCTCCACCGTCGGTTCTAGGGTTTTAATCTCAACCGTCAGATCTATAGATTTAATCTCAACCGTCGGTTCTTAGGAATTTAATCCCAACCGTCGG
This sequence comes from Wurfbainia villosa, assembly GCA_025175895.1. Lineage (NCBI taxonomy): Eukaryota > Viridiplantae > Streptophyta > Magnoliopsida > Zingiberales > Zingiberaceae > Wurfbainia > Wurfbainia villosa. The sequence continues at coordinate 36,897,603 of CM046004.1, read as the reverse complement.
ATCTAGAGATTTAATCTCCACCATCGGTTCTAGGAATTTAATCCCAACCGTCGGATCTAGAGATTTGATTTCCATCATTTGATCTAGACTTCATGAGGTTTATATTAGGCTACGATAGGGACCATGAGGAGGAGTTGGGTCTTGGCCACCCGATGCATCGAAACCACACAAACTTGATCCATCAATGATGTTCCATTCAACTAGAGGATCATCATCGAACTACCTCACCAACCCCATAAATTAATATGGGCTCCATATATTATTTGTACATCCATCTCCCCGTGTTTAAGATATCGAATGTCCGTCAATTAATTGATTTACTGACCATCAATTAATTAACATCTAACTCCTCGAGTAGTACCACTCAACCTTATCATCATGTTGACTAAGTCAACCTGCAGGGTTTACATGATGAACCTTATGAGCTCCTCAAGGGGACATCATCAACCTAATACATAGGACACGGATTCCTCCTATAATCAATAACACACCATGTAAATAATATCATTTCCCAACTTACCGGGCATATTGATTTAATCCATAGAAATCTCACCCTCTGGTAAATCAAAGAAATAAATATAAAGAACATGTGCCCGTTATTATATCGGGATTAAGAGCATGTACAATATAATATCCGAGGTTCGATTCAATTATGTAGTCAACAACAAATTGAATCACCTCTATGTCGGTCCTGCTCAATACACCTAAGTGTACTAGTGTAACTTTATGTTCAAGACAAAACAATACCAAGCTACACTACAACCATGCCAATGGTTTGTCCAAAACTATCTTGGTTGTGAGCCTCTACTTATACTCTACAAGGGATTGATAACATGATCTTCTGTGCCATCACCCAAGCACCAAGTTATCTACAATGTAAAGTATTAGACAATTTTGCATAATTATAAAAATATGCAAACAATGATCATGTGATTCTTATTTCAAAATAAAGATGTTCATACAAAAGAGCTAGGCTTTCAGTATACATCCCAACAAGAAGTCCAAGCATGGGTCTTCGCAAATGTGAAGTCCAAGCATGGGTCTTGGCAAATGGAAAGTCCAAGCATGGGTCTTGGCATGGAAAGTCCAACATGGGTTGGCAAGGGAAAGCCCAAGCTTGAGTCTTGGCATTTGGAAGTCAAAGGGGATTGATATTGGCAGCGTAAAGTCCAAGCGGAGTCTTGGCGGCGTAAGTCCAATGTGCCTTGGCGGTGTAGACACCGTTAGCATGACATAGCCGAGGGAAGCACTTGGAGGCTAGCGCGATGGATGAACAAGTCATGGATGACTTGGAGGGATCCGAGAGGCGTGAGGCTGATGGAGGTGGCTAGAAGGCTTAGGTCTAGGCTAAGGGTGGTCTAGCAAGTATGGGGGCACCATACTTGGGTTAAAACCTCATCTTTGAGGTTGGCAGTCGACTGGCATTATGGCCGGTTCGACTGCCGTGAGTCGACTTGAGTTCGACTGCCGTTAAGAGCTGGAACTGCTCTGGCAGTCGACTGCTCATTGGAGCAGTCGAACTGATGTCTACGGCAGTCGACTGCCAAGGGTCGGCAGTCGACTGCTTAGTTCTGTGTCGAGCACAGAACGCTTCGTAGCCGACTGGCCAGTCGACTACGGCGTTGGCAGTCGACTGCCAAGAGTCCCGTTGGAACTTGTCCAACGTGGATTGAGCCGTTGTCTCACAGCTACAGTGCTGGCAGTCGACTGGGGACTTATGGCAGTCGACTGCTAGGCGGAAATCCAGCCCGATGAAGGATAAAAGCAGCTGTTCGTGGAAGGCTCAAGCATCAGATTTTTGGGAGCTTTGGTGAGGCGATTTGAAGGCGATTTGCAGGTGCATTTCAGGGTCCTTCAAGCTCATCCAAGCAACCAACAAGCAAGCGCTCAAAACCCTAGTTTGTAAAGTGTTCTTTACATTTCCTTGTATTTTGCTTGTATTTTTGTGTATTACTTGTTGTAATCCATTGTACGAGGTTTCTCCACCTCCGACTTGTTGTCGAGAAGGAGTTATTGCTTAGTGGTGTGTGATTGGCATCACTAGGGCTCGTTTGAGCCCGATCCGTGGAGTAGGAACCGTGCGGTTCCGAACCACATTATATCTTTGTGTTTGCGTGTTGTATGTTTCGTTATCATTATTATTCTTGTTATTCCGCTGCGTACTAACGAAATTGTAGACAAGCACGCGAACGATTTCCATCTTCCTACGGTCAACGCTATTCACCCCTCCCTCTAGCGCCCTCAAATCTCCAACAAGTTGTATCAGAGCCCGGGGCTCTTCAACGGATTAATAACCGGGAGCATGACGCTAGAGGGTAAAAGATGGAAGTCCAAGATCAATTAGGTTGGGACATCAACACACTGGTGCCCTACACCCTATATGGACGAGAAGGATTCAATTCTTGGAAGGGAAGAATTGAGGATTTTATTATGATGAGAGACTTTGAGGAATGGTCCATTTTGATGGATGGATTTGAATATCCAAGAGGACCAAGAGGTGGATTCCTCAAAAAGAAGAGATGGACCGAAGAGCAAGTTCAAGCATCCGAGAAAAATGGTAAGGTGATAAAATTTTTAATTGATTTAGTGCCTAACAATATCTTGTGTATGTTAGGTAATTATGTAGATGCTAAAGAGTTATGGAGCCAAGTGGCAAAGCTCCATGAAAACTCATCATCGGTCCAAGAAGAAGAAGAAGAAGAGGAGGGCTCACCCTCTCAAGCTCAAGAAGAAACATCCAAAGAGCTAGAGGATTCGGAGGTTGATAGGGAATCAACATCTGGATCTGAAGAGGTAGAAGCAGTGGAAGAAGTGGAGGAGGCATCCACCTCTAGATTTGAGGGGGAGAGACCATCCACACCGGAGTCGGAACCAATTCAAGAAGAAGCCTCAATATCCGGGAGGAATGAAGAATCCACTCCGGCACCCATCACAAATACCCTAGGTAACTCAAGCAATTTAGGTTTAAATAAAAATTACATAACTTGCTTTGAGTGTAGGGAAAGTGGGCATTACAAGAGCAAATGCCCAAAGAAGATTAGGAAAGCTCCACCGGCACCAAAAGTCAAGGATGTCGGTTCCCCAACACCTAAAGGCAAGGAGCACATCATATGCTTCAAGTGCAATTCAAAGGGGCATTATCGGAGTCAGTGCCCTAGGGGAAAGAAGAAGGGGCAAGGAGGAGCATCACAAGTAGGGGGAGCTTCTATAGCTAACCCTAAGGTATATTTCAATAATGCACCTTCTAGATTTAAAAGTCAAAAGCATGCTAGGAATTTTAATTCCCTTGCAATTCATAAAGAGCATGCTAGAAGTAAGGAATTTTGCTTAGGTGCTAAAAATGTTTACCTTAGGAGTAAGGAAAAATTTGGGACTAATGTCCCTAAAAATATTTTACCTAAGGAATCAATTAGGAAAATAGGAGAACATCTAGATCTAAATCCTAAATGGACTAGGCATATGCCTAGGAAGTCCAATGCCCAAGATTTAAATCAAAATTCTAAAATTGGGCAATTAGAAAAGGAAAATCAAGTCTTGAGGTCAAGGCTTGAAAAACTTGAAAAGACCCTAAATAAGATACAAAATCAATTTAAAGGGTCTAGTGGTCAAAATCAAGGGTCCAAAAGTCAAAGTCAACACTTAGGACATAAGAGTCAAAAGTCAACTAAGGGCAAGCAAGGTTTGGGTCACAAACCTAAGCCTAAAGTGGCTTACCATAGTGTTCCATTAGATTATGGAACACTAACTAGGTCTAGGAAGACCAAGGTCAATAGGGAGGTTATCCCTAGAGTTGACCAAAGGGTGTGCCTAGTGGCTAGGGTTTCTAGGAAACCTAGGGTGGCCACTAAGAAGGTTGCAAGGGGAGTTACCCCTAGAGTCAACCTAAGTAAGACCCAAATGACCAAGGCTAACAAGCCTAGGAGGGTCATTAGGAAGGTATCTAGGGAGGTTATCCCTATGGAATACCTAATTAACCCTAGGAGCTCAAATCGGTTTTAGGTTCCTAAGAGCGTGATTGATTCACGCTAGATGGGTTTAGGGTGTGCCAACCTTGATTGGATGGGTAGTTAACTCAATCATGGTAAAGGTAGAACTTTAGGATGTTTTCAAGGTGATGGTTACCTTGGAAATAAATTTGAATTATAATCCTAAAAGATTTTAGGATGTGCCAATATTAGTTATGAAGTTTGACAAAATGATCAAATTGGCACAATTAGGGTTTAGAGTGTTAGTGTGCCATTTTGGGTTTTTGGCACACTTGGGAGATTAATGATAATATGGCAAAATATATCTAACTATATCAAATGACAATTAATATTAAAATTTAGGTATTACTATACCTATACATTTTATATGCCATGCTTTGATTGCCATATGCCATGTCATGACATCATGCCTTGTTCTATGATTTTATATGTCATGTACATGTTTAGGATTAAGGATTAAATGTCATGTGTTTTTAGATTTCATATTATGCCATGACATCATGATTATGAGCATGTGTTTATCTGTATCATCTCTAATGCCATAATCACTCATGCATTTAAGATAATTTGATTGAAATTGATTTAAGGACAATGGCATGACTTGGAGTCCCATTTATAAGGGAATCAAGTAGGGTTGCCTAGGAAATGCATGAAACCCTAGATTAGGATAACCAAAACCCACATCTCACATCCAATTGACATGTATGTGTATTTATACAACTTAGATACATGTGAGATGCTAGGATATGAGTTGAGTTCAAGGTGCATAGTTTTTGCATCTAGATGAACTAAAACTCATCTAATTTCAATTTGTGGATCATTGGGAGAGCATGTGTACAAGTCATGTACATAGAGCCCAAGGAATATGATCCAAAATAAGGTTTTGAAAACATTTTAAAATGATTTTGAAAAACCTTGGTGAAGTCTATCTTTTGATAGCAATCACCATTGATAGAGTTGATACAAAATAGGGCCAAAACATTAAAAATTTCAATGGTTTTGAGTTTTGTATCAAACTCACTATTTTATGGGTAAAATAATTTTCAAATATTTTTCACCCATTTTATGTGTCATAAGTATTATACGTATGAATTTTCACAATTTTTCGAATCACGTATAATTATTTATGAATTTTCAAAATTCTCGATCGCCTAAATGTAATGATCGATGATAATGATGTGATCGGTGATTACTGTCAGGAGTCGACTACCAGGTCTGATTTCGGGTTAACAAGGTTTGTTTAGCCCGTGTTCAGCTATAGAAAAGGTTCCTAATCACTCCTAACCCTAGGATATGCTTTAGGAAGCATTATAAAGGGTGAAAATTCATTGGATATGGATTAGGAGCTGTGTTAGGTCAAAGTATCAAATTTAGGGTGAGTTAAAGTTCTATGTTGAACTTAGAACCTTAATTTTGATGGTTTAGAGTTCCTATTGGCTTAGGGGCTTCCCAAGGACATTGTTGGTGCAATGGTCAAGGGGGAACAAGCCTTTAGGGGGAGGTATCCATCTTGGGATGATGGATGTGTTTTTCTCCTTGAAGAGGAGAAGTTATTGGGAGAGTATCATCAATTGGGAAAATTGATGGTTTTTTGATACCCAATTTGGAAATTGGGAGAGAGTATAGGATTGTCTCTCTTGAGTGATATGTGAATTATCACTAGGAAGATGGTAGACATCCTAGGTATTTATTTTTGGATCAAGGGGGAGATTGTAAGATCTCATTGGGACATGAGACATTGACCTCCTTGGAGAGACCTTTTTGATGTTAGTCAAAAAGGGGGAGAATGTTTGGGGGAGAACATTTGGAGAGTGTTTACCAATTTGGGATAATTGGTAAGGGATTTGAGTTAGTGGTCTAACTCAGATGATTTGTTTGGTTTTTGTCAAACATCAAAAAGGGGGAGATTGTTTGTGCAATCGGCTCAGGTCACGATTGACCAGACTCGAGTTTGACTCGAGTGATGTTTTGATGTTTGACAAAAGGATTTGACAAAGTGGTTTGGCATTGATGTTTGACATTAATGTCGGTTAATATGTTGGGGAGATTGTTGGAGCAATCGACCCGGGTCATGTTTGACCGGACTCGAGTTTGACTCGAGGAAGACCTTGATGGTTGACTGGGGTTGACCATGTGATTATGGGAAAGTCCAAGCATGGGTCTTGGCAAGGTAAAGTCCAAGTCATGGGTACTTGGCATGGAAAGTCTAAGTGGGACACTTGGCATTTGGTAAAGTCCAAGTCTTGAGTACTTGGCATGAAAAGTCCAAGTGGGACACTTGGCGCATGGAAAGTCCATGTCATGGGTACTTGGCATTTGGGAAAGTCCAAGTCTTGAGTACTTGGCATGAGAAGTCCAAGCATGGGTATTGGCAAATGAGAAGTCCAAGCATGGGTATTGGCAAATGGAAAGTCCAAGCATGGGTCTTGGCATGGAAAGTCCAACATTGGTTGGCAAGGGAAAGTCCAAGCTTGAGTCTTGGCATTTGAAAGTCCAAGGGGATTGATATTGGCAGCGTAAAGTCCAAGCAGAGTCTTGGCGGCGTAAGTCCAATGTGCCTTGGCGGTGTAGACACCGTTAGCATGACATAGCTGAGGGAAGCACCTGGAGGCTAGCGCGATAGATGAACAAGTCATGGATGACTTGGAGGGATCCGAGAGGCGTGAGGCTGATGGAGGTGTCTAGAAGGCTTAGGTCTAGGCTAAGGGTGGTCTAGCAAGTATGGGGGCACCATACTTGGGTTAAAACCTCATCTTTGAGGTTGGCAGTCGACTGGCATTATGGCCGGTTCGACTGCCGTGAGTCGACTTGAGTTCGACTGTCGTTAAGAGCGAATCGTCAGAATGATCGCCATTGGAGCAATGAATCGAGCGATGGCAGCCAATCGCCAAGAGTCGGCAATGATCGCTTAGTTCGCGGTCGCAAAGAATGCTTCATAGTCGATCGGCCGATCGACGCATTGGCGATCGCCAATGTTGGCAGTCGACTGCCAAGAGTCCCGTTGGAACTTGTCCAACGTGGATTGAGCCGTTGTCTCACAGCTACAGTGCTGGCAGTCGACTGGGGACTTATGGCAGTCGACTGCTAGGAGGAAATCCAGCCCGATGAAGGATAAAAGCAGCTGTTCATGGAAGGTCGAGCATCATATTTTTGGGAGCTTTGGTGAGGCGATTTGAAGGCGATTTGCAGGTGCATTTCAGGGTCCTTCAAGCTCATCCAAGCAACCAACAAGCAAGCACTCAAAACCCTAGTTTGTAAAGTGTTCTTTACATTTCCTTGTATTTTGCTTGTATTTTTGTGTATTACTTGTTGTAATCCATTGTACGAGGTTTCTCCACCTCTGACTTGTTGTCGAGAAGGAGTTATTGCTTAGTGGTGTGTGATTGGCATCACTAGGGCTCGTTTGAGCCCGATCCGTGGAGTAGGAACCGTGCGGTTCCGAACCACGTTATATCTTTGTGTTTGCGTGTTGTATGTTTCGTTATCATTATTATTCTTGTTATTCCGCTGTGTACTAACGAAATTGTAGACAAGCACACGAACGATTTCCATCTTCCTACGGTCAACGCTATTCACCCCCCCTCTAGCGCCCTCAAATCTCCAACAATAAGTTCCTACAGCAACAACAGCAACTCTTGCTCCATTGCCTACTCGTAGGTCCACCTCACCCTTTGTCAATGTCTTGCTATTTCTCAGCGCCTGCACATTGGTACAAATGTGAGATGCACATCCGGTATCTAATACCCATGATGAAGAAATAGATAGATTGACTTCTATAACATTTATACATGAAGTAGAAGTCTCACTTCTCTTCTTCTTAAGATCATCCAGGTATGCCTTGCAGTTACGCTTCCAGTGTCCAGCTTCCTTACAGTGGAAGCAAGACCCTTCCTTGGCCACCCCTCCTTTGGGTTTCAGTTCCTTGCCTTTGCCCTTGGCTTGAGACTTTCCCTTACCTTTATGCTTGCCCTTGCCTTTTTCTTTTGCACCATCAAAATGGCGTCAGATTTTCCCTTCTTAAGTTTGAGCTCAGCAGTTCTCAACATGCTGAGCATCTCAGGCAGTGTCTTATCAATTTCATTCATATTGTAATTCATGACTAATTGATTGTAGCTTTGCGGCAAAGACTGCAAGATCAAGTCAGTGGCCAGCTCTTGGCCAAGGGGGAATCCCAATCTCTGTAGGTTTTCTACGTACCCAATCATCTTGAGTACATATGGTCCTATGGGAGTCCCATCTTGCATTTTGGAACCAAACAATGCCTTAGAGACTTTATATCTCTCGTGCCTTGCTTGTCCTTGATATAGTTGATGAAGATGTTCAACCATATCATAAGCATTCATGAACTCGTGTTGCTTCTAAAGCTCAGAGTTCATGTTCGCGAGCATTATACATGACACATCTAATGCATCTTCTTGATGCTTCTTGTAAGCATCTTTGTCAGCTCACGAGGCAGTGGCAGGAGGTGCCTCCGAAATGGGCTACTCCAGGAAGTATAGTTTCCTTTCTTGGGTGAGAACGATTCTCAGGTTCCTGTACCAGTCCAGAAAATTTGCTCCATTGAGCTTGTCCTTCTCAAGAATAGAACGCAGAGAGAGAGTGTTCATGTTTGTCGACATAGTAATCTACAACATACAATGCAGAGAATTAATATCATATTCATTTTATCATTTAATTAGGCCTTTAATCAAATGATGCTCCCACTGAATTTTAGGAATTTTGTAGAATCGAGTTATGGATGTGGTCAATCCAAATTACTAGATTCATACAAACTAGCTATAATTCTTGCGGGACAAGATCCACATCATACTAAGCCTTAAGTTAGCTTTGGCTAAATCACCCAAGACTTAGTACGATCGGTGGTTAACACATTACCGATTACATCTCTATGCAACTCTTGTTTATAAGATCAAGACCCACATTTACAAAAGACCTTGAGTTAGCTTTGGCTTAATCGCCCAAGATTTAGTGTAAATGCGATCTTATCCTATCTTTCCAATGGTTGGAATATGTCTATAGTTCTACTCGATCCAATTGAGTTAACTAGTTTTACTCAATCTAATTGAGCTTACTCTAACCCAAGCCGTGATAGGCGGGACCAAGATTGTCCCTCCGCACCCTACCATGATAATATGCGTTGCTCTGCTTTGGCAGATTCAACAACTACAAATGATCGAGGTAGTGATGGGTATCAAGGACTTGGTAGGTATTTACGAGTTGATTCGATTAAGATCTAATCTAATCGTAATGTGTATCATATACGCATTAAGGCCTTTATTATCCTATATTAGCATGCATCACATACATACAAGCATTATTCTAGCATGCATCATATACATACAAGAAAAATATCCTAGCATACATCATATAAATACAAGCATTATTCTACTAGCATGCATCACATACATACAAGCAAAATCAAATATATATATATATATATATATAATTAACTGTGATATTGTCATGGCCCTACTACCATCTTCTCAAACCAATGAGAAGATCGGACGGTCAACCTAGGGCTAGCGGCTTCTCCAAGCGCTTCCTTTGACCGCCATGTGTCATCGACACCCTTCTCGTAACTTCGTCTACAAGTGAACTTTCCACTGCTCCATTTTGTACATTACAAATATTAAACTCGAGTTACATTCGAGTCTAAAACTATTTACAACTAGAATTTCAAAAGAAGAGGCACGACGCGAAGGTCGCATACACTATACAACACGCACAACCACAAAAATGGCATGCTGGCCGTATTATGAATTACAACACATTAACGTCCAATCAAATTGGGGTACATGGGCCATGACAATCACAGAATTATACATAATTCTAAATTATATATTTTTACAGAAAATTTCTATAATTTTTCCTAATGTTTTTCAATTTTATGAGTCACCTCTCCGTAACGGTCCCGGTATGCGGTTTCCGAGCGCGATCATGGGATAAGGCACCTTTCGGGGATAGGGACAGCACCCCTACTCACAAAATAAATTTTGCGAGGGTCCCTACTACGATCTTACAGTGACTTAAGTCGCTGTCCCAAAAACCTAAAGCGAGAACTCGCCGTTTTGGAGAGTTTTTCTCGATGGTTGAAGCCTACAAGTGTCCCAACACTCATTGCTTCGACTCTTCGAGAAAAATACTAAAAAATTCGATAAAAATAGGAAATTTACAGAAACATAAAAATATTTAATTTTTATATCTAATACAAAAACTACAAAAACAAAACACATACATGCTTTGCACATGGCTCTGATACCACTGTTGGACTTTCCGAGCCGTAAAAACCACTTTTTGCGTTGCGGAAACCCCGGAAGTCCAGCCACGGATCCGTGCGAAGATATATTAAAATAAAAACATGTATGTGCTAAGTAAACCTAGATCTACCTTAGATGTAGAAGTTGAGAGTGTTACCCTCGATGCGACGCCCTTCGCAAATCCTGTTCGTCCAAATAGCTTGCCAGAACTCTAGAGTGTCAAGTGTACACTCCTCTATTGGTATCCACACAAGAAATAGGTGGAGAAAACACACCCTTGAGTGTGTTAGCACCCTATGGATGGTTCGGCCAAGGAGGAGAGGGGAGATTGAGAGGATGATCCAAGGAGGAAGATGAAGTTGGAGTAACTGACAAAATCAATTCTCATCTAATGAGAATAGTGCCCAGCCACTTCATGATTTGGGGGGTTACATGCATGCATGTAACTCCAAGAGCCAATGGCACTTTGTCTCCCTCATGAGGTGGCACCACATGATAAGTCAATGATGATGTGGAGCATCATCATTGGACGGCCATGCCAAATCATCATCATGACATGACATTTGGTCAAGTCAAACTTGACCTTTCATCTTCCCTCTCAAGTCAAGTCAAACTTGACCTCTTATCTCCCATGGATGATCAAATCCAACCATTTGATTCAAGTCAATTTAATTTAATGAATCTCTATTCATTAATTTAAATTGATTTGATCAATCAAATCTAGATTAGACTCATTCAATACTTGAATGAAATTGAGTCCAACTCAATTAGTCTAATTAGGATTACTCTTAATCCAATTTGGTTCATCACATGAACCTAATCCTCTTGGTTCATCATATGAACCTAATCTCCATCTAATTGCCCTTTGTGTGTGACCCTATAGGTTCTTGTAACGTTGGCAATGTCTCTAAACCGATTCAGGAACATAAGAAATGAGCGGTATCTAGCAACACATCAGTGCTACCCAAGTTACAAGAATGTTGAGCTCCAACATCACCTTTGTGACTACTAATTGTGACTGTCACAATATGTCACAATGTCCCTCTATCCTTGACATCTAGATTGATCAATTGAGGCATAGACTGTATCATCCTCGGTACAATCTATATTTTGAACTCCAAGTAGACTCACTCTAATCAAATGAGCTCAATATCTCATATTGACTCATTTGGGCATGACCATGCACTTCGTGGTCTCACTCTATCAAGAATATCAATGTCACCCCCATCATATAGGAGGGATAGATCTCATCTACATCACTCACATCCCTCCACATAATTTGTTACATACCAAGTAATCGCCTTTATAGTCTATCCATTTACGGGTGACGTTTAACGAAGCCAAAGTATGCAACTCCTTATGTAGGGAACCATGGTAACTTCAGGTCCAAGGACTAATAGTCATACTAATAGCCACAAGAGAAAGTATATGACACTCATATAATGATCCATGATACTTTCTCATGGCGGGTCATTCAGTATACATTCTCTAATGCATACCCATGTGTCAACATGATATCTCATATCCATGACTTGTGAGATCAAGTCATCGTGTTGACCTACATGCTAGTCTCTACGCATTAATATTGTCCCTGAATGTTAATACTTGACTAGGAATGATTAAGAGTAGTGTTCTCTATATCATCTCATTATCAATTCAACCAATCGATTGATATAGATAAGAACCTACTACTCAAGGACATTATTATATTTAGTTATTTGGCACCAATACAAGTAAATATAATAACCATGCCTTTATAAATAGGAATATGATACAATAAAGTCCATACAACAATCATCACATGATTGACTCTAGGGCTTTCACTAACAGAGATCGATGGGGAATCCCAAGTCGATAACATACTCCAGTCTCTACCTAGGAGTTTTGAGCAATTTCGCCTGAACTACAACATGAAAAAAAGGTTGTATTCGTTGGCAGAACTTCTGAAAGAACTTCAGGCGACAGAGGGGCTATTTAGTCAGAGTGCTCAGGCACATGCCATGGTGACCCAAAAGGTTTCTACTTCTAAGCCAAAAGGCAAGAAGAAGAAGAAACAAACTGGGGCAAAGGCAGTGGGAGGTACTCAAGGAGGAGTGAAGAAGCCAAAAGGCAAGTGCTTCACTTGTAAGCAGACTGGACACTGGAAGAAGGACTGCTCCAACCACAAGTAGAACAAAAGGTATATCTTTTGGTCTAGTCGTTGAAACATGTTTAGCGGTGTTATCTACCGACACCTGGTGTGTAGATACGGGAGCCACTGATCATGTCTACAATACTTTGCAGGGGTTCCAGGAAACCAGACGACTGGCTGAGGGGGAGATTACCATGTACTTGGGCGATGCCATGAAGGTGGCGACTGTTGCAATGAGAGACGTGTTGGTGCAGGGGCACCTAAGTCGAACCTGTATTTTGATTATGGCAAAAAATGCAAAGTCAAGGATATATCATTATCTCACGAGCTGAATAGAGTGTGCAGAAAAGTGCTAAAGCTAAAGCTGAAGGCTAGCGACACTCAGAGGAAGCCGCGGTGGTCGGGCGACACTCGAGTGACTTCGGAGGGAGCCGAAGGAATCGAGTGGAAGGCCAAAAGCGAAAGCGACGCAGTAAGTATCGAGGTAAGCTCGTGTGTGTGAGCGTAAGTGAGGTCGTATCCTCCTTACGGGGATGGTCTTAAGCATAGATCCGACCAAAGACATCCCATCGATGGTCTAGGTCGAGATCGGATGGTCGACGACCATCGAAATTATATTTTTGTTGAGCTAACTTTGACTTGCAGCAAGCATCAGTCGACTGCTAACTTGGAGGACTCGACTGCCATCAATCAGTTAACTACCGGAGTTCAGCACTCGACTGATGCTGCCATCAGTCGACTGATGATGGCCATCAGTCGACTGATGGTCAATGATCAGCCTCGAGGAGTCAAGGCTTATCACCTCTTTTCAAGGAGGTTTTGTGCCCATTTGTGATTGGTTGAAGACCCATTCGATGAGGGGCTCAAAGGCTATAAAAGGAGGGCTTGTCCTAGGGTTTTTCATCAATTAAAAAGCTTCCAAGTGCTTCCGGTACGCTATGAGTCTCCGACATTCCTACGACGAAGCTTTGCAGACACGACAACTAGGGTTTCATCTTTCCATCTACGAGTCATCGGTATAATCTATGTTTAATTCAATTCTGTACTTCTTTTTATTTTTGTTTTATCATAACGAGAAGAGGGGGAGTGTCCCTCTATCTCGAGTCTCTTTCGTGGTTTTTGTATCCGATTAACTCCTACCTCCAACGAGGAGGAGTTCATTAGTGATTTGCCCTCCGTGCGTGATAAAGGATCACTAGGGCCTTGGAGTAGTAGCCGAAGGCTACGAACCAAGTAAAAAATCTACTTGTCTCTTTTATTTTTCTTTCCGCTGCATATAAGTGTTTTGAAATGAATTCGTACGAAAAAGTTTTATCGCTATTCACCCCCCCCTCTAGCGATCCGCTTCGATCCAACAAGACGTTCATTTATCTTTTGAGAAAAATAAACTTTTGGTTCTTAAGAATTGCCTTTATGTACCTTTATTTAGAAAGAATTTAATTTCGGTTTTTAAATTATTTATGGATGGATATTCTTTTTTTTTAATTATAGAGTTGTTATAAAAAGGAATAGGGACATTATCTGTTCAAGTGCATTGATAGGAAATCTATACACACTTGAACCAAAACCTCCCACGATGCAAATTGAAGTTAATAACTCATCTTCTAATTCCAATAAGAGAAAAGAACCTTCGAAGATGAACCAAACATATCTTTGGCATCTTAGGCTTGGTCATATTTACCAAAGTAGAATTCAAACGTTGATAGCTGATGGACCCTTGGGTTCATTAGTGGTGGATGATTTCCCAACCTGTGAATCTTGCTTGGAGGGTAAAATGACCAAGAGGCCTTTTAAGGACAAGGGGTATAGAGCCAAAGATGTGTTAAAATTGGTTCATTCTGATTTATGTGGTCCTATGTCTATCCATGCTAGCGATGGTTTTGACTATTTCGTCTCTTTTATAGACGATTACTCAAGATATGGATACATTTACCTGATGCGCCGCAAGTCTGAATGCTTTGACAAGTTTAAAGAATTCAAGGCTGATGTGGAGAAACATCAAGGTAAAAGTATCAAGACACTACGATTTGATCGTGGTGGTGAGTACCTCTTAGGAGAGTTTTGTAATTACTTATAAGAGGTTGGGATTCAATCCCAATTGTCTGCACCTGGCACACCCCAGCATAATGGTGTAGCAGAGCGAAGGAAAAGGACTCTTATGGAGATAGTTAGATCGATGATGAGTTATTCTCAGTTGCCAGATTCGTTCTTGGGATATGCTCTAGATACGACGGTATACATTCTGAACTTGGTTCCATCTAAATCAGTGTCTTCTACTCCCACAGACTTGTGGACTGGGCAAAAGCTCAGTCTAAGACATATTCGGATATGAGGGAGTCCAGCACATGTGTTGAAGGCAGATGCTAGTAATTTGGAACCTCGTACAGAAGTATGCATGTTCATTGGCTATCCTAGACGAACGAAGGGTGGTTTGTTTTATAGTCCTAGAGATCTAAGGGTGATTGTTAGCACGAACGCCAGATCTAGAGAAAGACTATATGATGAGCCACAAGCCCAAGAGTAAAATTGTTCTAGAAGAATTAAAAGGGGAAGTCACTTCTTCAGAACCAACCGGTACAAGAGGATATACCACAAGTCACTGCACCGCGTGTCACAGAGAATACACAGGAGATACCTCATCGTAGTGGGAGGGTTGTGAGACAGCCTAATAGATTCATGTTCTTGGGAGATTCTTCTGATTTGGTCTCTAGCAAACATGAACTTGATCCCTGGACATATGATGAGGCAATCCAAGATAAAGATGTTGTATCTTGGCAAAGTGTAATGAATGCTGAGATTGAAACTATGGATTCAAATCAGGTATGGGAGCTAGTAGAACCACCCGATTGTGTAAAAACCATTGGATGTAAGTGGATTTATAAAAGAAAGATAGGAATAGATGGGAAGGTTGAGACCTTCAAAGCGAGGCTTATTGCGAAGGGGTATACTCAGAAAGAGGCTATAGATTATGAGGAGACTTTTTCGCCGGCAGCCATGCATAAGTCTTCTGAATTCCCTTATGCATAGCATCTCATATGAATTAAGAGGTGTGGCAGATGGATGTCAAGACAGCTTTCCTTAATGGAAGTCTTGAGGAAAATATCTATATGAAGCAACCAGAGGGATTCATTGCAAAGGGCAAAGAGCATCTTGTATGTAAGCTTAATCGGTCCATTTATGGATTGAAGCAAGCTTCGAGGTCTTGGAACATCCGCTTTGATGAGGTCATCCAGTCTTATGAATTTATTCAATGTCCAGATGAGTCTTGTGTATACAAGAGATGTGATGGAAATGTAGTGGTATTTCTTGTACTATACGTAGATGATATTTTGTTGATTGACAACAATATCAAGGTTTTATCGGACATAAGGGTATGGTTGTCCAAACAGTTTGATATAAAGGACTTGGGAGAGGTGGGACACATCCTTAGGAACAAGGTTATAAGGGATCGCAGGAAAAGGATGTTGTGCTTATCCCAAGCTTCTTACATAGACACGATTATGGATCGTTTTAGCAAGAAGAATTCCAAGAAGGGTTTTCTACCTTTCAGGCATGGAGTTCCTTTATCTAAGGAGATGTGTCCTAGAACATCTAAGGAGATAGAGGAGATGAAGGAGGTTCCTTATGCTTCGGTAGTAGGAAGCCTCATGTATGCGATGCTATGTACGAGACCAGATATCTGCTATGCCGTGGGCATGGTCAGCATATATCAGAGTAATCCATGACAGGGACATTGGACTGTAGTAAAGCATATATTGAAGTACCTGAGAAGGACTAAGGATTATATGCTAGTTTACAAGGTATACCAATTACTCCCTGTGGGTTACACGGATTCCGACTTCAAATCAGATAGGGATAATAGTAAGTCTACCTCAGGTTTTGTGATTACTTTGGGAGGTGGAGCCATTGTATGGAGAAGTGTCAAGCAGAAATGTGTGGCGGACTCTACTATGGAAGCTGAGTATGTGGCAGTCTCTGAGGTGGCCAAAGAAGTTGTGTGGCTCAGGAACTTCCAGATGGACTTGGATGTGATTCCTGGTTTGCCCAGAACTATCACAATTTATTGTGATAATAGTGGTGCAGTTACAAACTCGAAAGAACCACGAGCCCATAAGGCAAGTAAGCACATAAAGCGCAAGTACCCACCTGATACGAGAAATTATAAAGAGAGGAGAAGTTGTTGTGGCTAAGATTGCATTAGACGATAACCTGACAGATCCTTTCTCTAAGGCCCTTCCGGCGAGAGCTTTTGAAAGGCATGTGGAGGGAATGGGGATCAGATGTATGGCAGTTTGAGGACAGCATAGTCTTTTAGTATAAGTGGGAGATTGTTGGGATGGATACTGAAAAGTCTATCTTTTGTATGAACATTTTTATTTTGAAATAAGAATCACATGATCATTGTTTGCATATTTTTATGGCTATGCATATTGTCTAATATATTACATTGTAGATAACATGGTGTGTGGTGTCACACGGGAGATCATGTTATCGGTTCCATGTAAAGTATAAGTAAAGGCTCATAACCGAGATGACTTTGGACAAACCATTGGAATGGTTGTAGTGTGATTTGGTATTGGTTTATCTTGACTATAGAATCACACTAGTGCACTTCGTGTGTATTGAGCAGGACCGACTTAGATGTGATTCGATTTATTAAATGACCACATAATCCAATCAGACCTCAGATATTATATTGTACATACTCTTAATCCCGATATAATAATTGACACATATACTTAGTATTCATCTCTTTGAATTACCAATGGGTGAGATTTATAGATTAAATTGATAGGCTCGGTAAGTTGGGATATGATATTATTTATATGGTGTGCCATTGATTTTAGGAGGAAATCGTGTCCTATATATTAGGATGAAGATGTCCCCTTGAGGAGCTCATAAGGTTCATCATGTAAACCGTGCAGGTGTAATTGGTCCGACATGATGAAAAGGTTGAGTGGTACTACTCATGGAGTTAGATGTTGATTAATTAATGGTCAGTAAATTAATTAATCGATGGACATTCGTGATCTTAATGTACAAATAATATATGGAGGCCATACTAACTTATGGGGGTTGGTGAGGTAGATCAATGATAATCCTTTAGTGGATTGGATTATCATTAATGGATCGGACTTTATGTGTGCTTGATCCATGGGTGACCAAGATCCAACTCCTCCTCATGGTCCCTATTGTAACTATTAAAACCTCATGAAGCTTAGATCCAATGGATAGAAACAAAACTCTAGATCCAAAGGTAGAGATTAAATCTCTAGATCCGACGGTTGAGATTAAATCTCTAGATTCGACGGTTGAGATTAAATCTCTAGAACCAATGGTGGAGATTAAAACAAGGCTTATCCCTAAACTCTATAAAAGGATGCTTAAGGGTTGGCGTGGAGGGCAATTAAGAAGCAAGTGGAGGCTTGGAGTTGGCGGCAAGGAGTTGGAACTAGGGTTTGGGCTTGGCGGCACCAAATAAGGAAAGACTTTCCTTGTCTTCTTCTTCTCCATTGGTGGTCGGCACCCATAGAAGCCTTTCCAGCCCTTGGCCGACGTCCAAAGGTGCTCCTCTCCTTCTCCTTGACCGGTGGAACCAAGGCTTAGGGTCCTCCCTTGAAGCTCTTGGTCGCAACTATTGTTTTCTCTCTTCTTCCTTCTTGGCCGGCGGCAACCTCACAACTTGGAGTTTGGTGGTTGGTTGAAAGAAGGAAAAGAGCCTTTTTTCTATTCTTCCTCTTGCTCAGAACGAGCAAGGAAGGAAGATTGGTGATCTAGGAGCTTCAACTTTTGGTAGATCGCCGCCCACACGACATCCGAAAGGAGGAAGGTCATAAAATAGAAGGTTGAGAGGTATATCAATTCTCTATGTTCATATGTTACATGTTTATATTTGTTTTTCAATTATATACATGATATATATTCTATTTTGTGGCTAAATATACTTGGACTTCGAACATAAACACAAAAACCGACGATCCATACATCGTCTATTCCGCGGCTATTAGTGGAATAGGGGTTGGTCGCTTGAACAACAAGTTTTTTCAAGTGACTACTCTAAACGAATAGCACGACGATGACAAGGTTGCTTGGGTGTTCCTTTTTGTCTAGGATTAAATTTTTAATCCGGGGACATCGATGGGATCGCCATGAACAAGCGACCGAGTTGAAGTGGGAAGCGAAGTTTCCCCTCATGGATCAAACCTACCTTAAAGTCTATCCGGATTCTCTTATACATTGCTACTCATGGATTATGAGGTATGACAGATGGATGTCAAGACAACTTTCCTTAATGGAAGTTTTGAGTAAACCATCTATATGAAGCAACCAGAGAGATTCATTGCAAAGGGCAAAGAGCATCTTGTGTGTAAGCTTAATCTATCCATTTATGGATTAAAGCAAGCTTCGAGGTCTTGGAACATCTTCTTTTATGTGGTAATCCAGTCTTATGAATTTATTCAATGTCTGGATGAGTCTTGTGTATACAAGAGATATGACAGAAACGTAGTGGTATTTCTTGTACTATACGTAGATGACATTTTATTAATTGACAACAATATCAAAGTGTTATCGGACGTAAGGGTATGGTTGTCCAAACAGTTTCATATGAAGGACTTGGGAGAAGTGGGACACATCCTTGGGATCAAGGATATAAGGGATCGCAAGAAAAGGATGTTGTGCTTATCTCAAGCTTCAAACATAGACACAATTATGGATTGTTTTAGCTTGCAAAACTCCAAGAAAGGATTTCTACCTTTCAGCCATGGAGTTTCTTTATCTAAGGAGATGTGTCCTAGAACATATGAGGAGATAGAGGAGATGAAGGCGGTTCCTTATGCTTCTGCAGTAGGAAGCCTCATGTATGTTATGCTATCTACGAGATCGGATATCTACTTTGCCATTGGCATGGTTAGCAGATATTAGAGTAATCCAGGACAGAGACATTGGACTACAGTAAAGCATATATTAAAGTACCTGAGAAGGACTAGGGATTATATGCTAGTTTACCAAGCAGACCAATTACTCCCTGTGGGTTACATAGATTCTGACTTCCAATCAGACAGGGATAACAGTAAGTCTACCTCAAGTTTTGTGTTTACTTTGGAAGGTGGAGCTATTGTATGGAGCAGTGTCAAGCAGAAATATGTGGCGGACTCCACTATGGAAGCTGAGTATGTGGCAACCTCTGAGGTGGCCAAAGAAGTTGTGTGACTTAGGAACTTCTTGATGGACTTGGATGTGATTCCTGGTTTGCCCAGAACTATCACAATTTATTGTGATAATAGTGGTGCAGTTGAAAACTCGAAAGAACCACGACCCCATAAGGCAAGTAAACACATAGAGTGCAAGTACCACCTGATACGAGAAATCTTAAAAAGAGGAGAAGTTGCTGTGGCCAAGATTGCATCAGAGGATAACCTGACAGATCCTTTCACTAAGGCCCTTCCGACGAGAGATTTTAATAGACATGTGGAGGGAATAGGAATCAGATGTATGGCAGTTTGAGGACAACATAGTCTTTTAGTATAAGTGGGAGATTATTGGGATGTATATTGGAAGTCTATCTTTTGTATGAACATCTTTAATTTTGAAATAAGAATTACATGATCATTGTTTACATATTGATGGTTATTCATATTGTCTCATACATTACATTGTAGATAACATGGTGTGTAGTGTCACACAGTAGATCATGTTATCAGCTCCTTTTAGAGTATAAGTAAAGATTCACAACCGAGATGGCTTTGGACAAACCATTTGTATGGTTGTAGTGTGATTTGGTATTGGTTTGTCTTGACCATAGACTTGCACTAGTACACTTTGTGTGTATTGAGCAGGACCGACTTAGAGGTGATTCGATTTATTATAGACTACATAATCGAATCGGACCTCAGATATTATATTGTACATGCTCTTAAGCTCGATATAATAATGGGCACATATACTTAGTATTCATTTCTTTGATTTACCAATGGGCGAGATTTATAAAGTAAATTGATAGACTCGGTAAGTTGGGAAATGATATTATTTATATGGTGTGCCGTTGATTATAAGAGGAAATCGTGTCCTATATATTAGGATGATGATGTCCCCTTGAGGAGCTCATAAGGTTCATCATGTAAACCCTGCAGGTGGACTTGGTCCGGCATGATGATAAGGGTTGAGTGATACTACTCATGGAGTTAGATGTTGATTAATTAATTATCAGAAAATTAATTAATCAACAGACATTCGAGATCTTAAACACAGGGAGATAAATGTAGAAATAATATAGGAGCCCATATTAACATATGGGGGTTGATTAGTTAGATCAATGATAATCCTCTAGTGGAATGGATTATCATTAATGGATCGGACTTTATGTGGGCTTGATCCATTGGGTGGCCAAGATCCAACTCCTTCTCATCGTCCCTATTGTAGCCTATTAAAACCTCATGGATCCTAGATCTGATGGTGGAAGATGAAACTCTAGATCCGACGGTGGAGATTAAATCTTTAGATCCGACGGTTGAGATTAAATCTCTAGATCCGACGGTTGAGATTAAATTCCTAGAACCGAAGGTGGAGATTAAAACAAGGCTTAAACCTAACTGTATAAAAGGAGGAATTAGGGTGGGCGGCAAGAGCAATTGGAGGCAAAAAGGTATTAGGGTTTGGGCGGCAAGGGGCTTGGAGGTTGGGCGGCCACAAATTAGGAAAATTTTTCCTTCTTCTTCCTTAGGTGGCTGGCGCCCATCCCCTCCTCTCCTCTCTTTGGCTGACATCTAAAGCTCTTCTTTCTCTTCTCCTTGGCCAGTGGAAACAAGGGTTAGGGTGATTCCTTGGAGCTCTTGGCTGGCACCCAACATCCCCTCTCTTTGAGCCGGCGGTAAGCTTCAAGTTGGGAGCTTGTTGGTTGGTCCTAAATAGAGGAGAGTTTTGTTTCTATATTTTCTCTTGTTCAGAGTGAGCAAAGAAAGGAAGATTGGTGATCTAGGAGGCTTCGACTTTTGGAAGATCGTCACCCACACGACGTCCAAAAGGAGATAGGACATACGATAGAAGACCTAGAGGTAAACAAGAGGTATAAATCTTGTATTGCTTTCCTTTTTGTTTCTTTATATATTGTATGAATGGCATGTGGTTAAATTTACTTTGACCCCAAATACAAACACAAAAGCCGGCGATCCATACATCGTCTATTCCGCGGCTAATCGTAGAATAGAGGTTGGTTGCTTGAACAACAATTTTGTTCAAGTGACTACTCTAATCGAATAGCACGACAATGAAACGGTAGCTTGGGTGATCCCTCCTTATCAAGGATATTTTTTTTTTATCCGGGGACATAGAAGGGATCGTCATGAACAAGCGACCGAGTTGAAGTGGGAAGCGAAGTTTCCTACCTTCATAAATAACACCGCTAAACATGTTTCAATGACTAAACTAAATGATATACCTTTGTTCTATTTTTGGTTAGGACAGTCCGCCTTCCAATATCCAGTCTGCATGCAAGTGAAGCACTTGCCTTTCGACTTCTTCTCTCCTCCCTGAGATCCTCCAGCCACCTTTGCTACACCTTATTTCTTCTTCTTGTTGCATTTCTACTTAGAAGTAAAAACCTTTTGAGCAACCATGGCCTGAGCACTCTGACGAAAAAGCCTCTCTGTCGCCTGGAGTTTTGTCAGAAGCTCCGCCAACGAATACAACCTCTTATTCATGTTGTAGTTCAAGTGGAACAGCTCAAAACCCCTTGGTAGAGATTGGAGAATGATATCGACCTGGGTTTCCCCATTGATCTCTGCTCCAAAGATTTCTAGTTCATTCAAATGAGCCATCATCTTGTGAACTTGATCCCTTATGGGTGTTCCCTCAATCATGGTGGTCGTCATCAAGTTCCTCATAGCTTCCTGCCTAGTAGCCCGATTCTGGTGTCTGAAAAGTTCCTTGAGATTGAGCATCATGTCATAGGAAGTATTCATGGCTTGATGCTAATGTTGCAATACATTTGACATAGAAGCCAAAATGTAACACCGCACAATCTCATAAGCCTTGAATCGCTTCCTATAACTCTCTTTCTCCTTTTCACTAGAATCGTCCATTGGCTTAGGAGGACACTCTTCGAAGAGTATATATTTGTACTCCTCAACAGTCAAGACAATATCAAGATTCCGTTTCCAATCAACATAGTTAGGTCTAGTAAGTTTGTTTTCTTTCAGAATCACAGCAAGTGATTTGAAAGCCATTTTGAAAAAAACAAAGAATCACAGTGATCAAAATATTAGATTTTAAAATTTATTGATTCCACAAACAATAAAAATTTAAAATCAACCGACACCTCAAAACACCGAGAATATCGTATGCACGATAGTGTGGACGTATACGAATTCTACATTTGCAAGAGGAGGTTTTACCCATTAATTTTATTATCCTGTCAACCTTACTTTTTGACAAATAAAATTAATAGTTAGTTCCTCTTCAGCCCTACAAATAAAAGCAGTGACTCCGATGGGGAGGATACTTTTATTTGCATCTAAGTGTTTACCATTACCAGATACTAAGGCAATTACCTCGGATTATGTGCCTTCTGATGGGGAAGTACACACGCTTATAAATAATTTCCTATAACCATATTTGACCTAGTGATCCGCAAAACAAACTCATCCGATATGAAGGAAGGCACTCAGAGTCAATGTGCAAGTTTGTTCGCATCACATGTCAAATTGTAATAGAGGTCGCAGGAATTAAAAAAAATGTCCCTCTCTCACTTAGTAATTTAAAATTGAGGAATTTTCACACAACATACATATCAAACAATAAGCAATAAACATGAAAAAAAATGTTCCAACTATTATGACTTTTGTTTTCCATTATGCTTCCCCTCGTGTCGCCACCTCGTCCGCTCCTCCCTTTACCATGTGCAAGCCACAAAAGGATCCGAGCCAAGATAAACTATTTTAATTTACATCCATCGATTCTATACTCCACGAAGGAGTTTACAACATATCTAGATCGAAAGTAAATTAAAATGAGCGACTAAACATTGTCATGTTTAATTACAAAAATTAAATTCTAATTAGCCTCGTCAACCCCGAGGAATCAAATAATTAGTTACAATCACACACACATAATCACATACATCCACATAGCCATAATAGTTAGATCTTATGCCTGCAAACAAAAAGTTAGCCTACGAACATCCTACTATTATCTGGCATATACAATATATGATAAATGAATGAAAGTAACCAAATCCCAACACACAAAACCGAAAACTATGGCTCTTATACCACTTGAAGGGAATTGCTTATGTGCTTCGGTCACTTGTGCATGGCGATCCTATCACACGTACCCGGATTAAAATTTTATTAATCAAAACTAATCCGGATAGAGATGGATTACCCATGAAACTGATTCATCATTGTACTATTCGATTTGAGTAGTCTCTTGAACAAATATGTTGTTCAAGCAACCTTACTCTTTTCCTCGATTAGCCACGGAATAGATGATGAACGGATCGCCAATTTTTGTTTTTATCATCGGGGTCTATGTTAATCAATAACATACAAAATACAAAAGAACTAGAATCAAAATTAAAAAAGATTATACCTCTTTTTTTACCTCTTGTTCTTCTATTGTATTTCAATCCTCTTCTTGGACGTCGTGTGGATGACGATCTTTCAAGAATCAAAACCTCCTAGATTGTGTGTCTTCCCTCCCTTTCTCGCTCCAAACAATGGAATAACAAACTCCCTTATTCTCCTTGCTTGTGCCAACCACCAACCACCAAGCTTGGTGTCCGCCGACCCTAAGGAGAGGGAGAGGATGTGCCGACCAAGACAAAGGAAGAAGGCACCCTATCCTTTGTTGCCGCTGGCCCTAGGAGAGGTGAAAGAGGCGCCGGCCAAATCCCAAGGAAGAATGTATGTTGTCGCCGGCCCTTGGAGATGGAGAGGAGGTGCCAGCCAAAAGAGGAAAAAGATGCAAAACCCTAGCCACCTCTTGTTACCACCGACCCTAGCCCAACTCTTGTTGTCGCCCAAGCCTCTCCAACGCAAACCCTAGCACAACTTCTATTTCACCCAAGGCTCTCCACATCCTTATATAGATCTAGGCTTCATGAGGTATTTATAATAGGCTACAATAGGGACCATGAGGAGGAGTTGGATCTTGGCCGCCCAATGGATCCAAACCACATATAACGCGATCCATTAATAATGATCCATTCCACTAGAGGATCATCATTGATCTACCTCACTAACCCCCATAATTAAATATGGGCTCCACATATTATTTGTACAAAATATCTCCCCGTGTTTAAGATATCGAATGTCCATTAATTAATTAAATTATTGACAATTTAATTAATTAATATCTAACTCCACGAGTAGTATCGCTCATCCTTATCATCGTGGTGGACCAAGTCCACCAGCAGGATTTACATGATGAACTTTATGAGCTCCTCAAGGGGGCATGATCATCCTAATATATAGGACATGGTTTTCTCCTATAATCAATGGCACAACATGTGAATAATATTATTTCCCAACTTACCAGGCCTATCGATTTAACAAATAAATCTCCCCCATTGGTAAATCAAAGAAATAAATACTAAGTAAATGTGCCCGTTATTATATCGGGATTAAGAGCATGTACACTATAATATCTGAGGTCTGATTCAATTATATAGTCAATATAAATTTAATCACCTTTGGATCGGTCCTGGTCAATACACACAAAGTGTACTAGTGTAATTTTATTGTCAAGATAGACCAATACTAAATTACACTGCAACCATGTCAATCGTTTGTCTAAAACCATCTTGGTTGTGAGCCTCTACTTATAATCTACACGGAACTGATAACATGATCTTCTGTGTGACACCTCACACCATGTTATCTACAATATAACGTATGAGACAATATGCATATATAAATATAAAATGCAAACAATGATTATATGATTCTTATTTCAAAATGAAGTTGTTCATACAAAGGCTAGGCTTTCAGTATACATCCCAAAATTTGGTTATTCCTATACTAAGGTCTCATTCATTTTCTAGGCAACACTATTTGATTCCCTTATACATGGGACTTCAAATCATGTCATCTTCCTTAAATCAATTTTAGTAAATCCTAAATGCATGAATGATGATTATGATATATAATGATAGCATAAATGAAATATGTGCCAATAATCATGATGTCGTGGCATAAAAGCAAGACTAAAACATACATGACATAAGAAACATTAAACCTAAGCATTATCATGACATTTTATATGATTAAAATGAAATATGATGTCATGACATGGAAATGACAATCAAAATATGCCAAGTAAAATGTAAAACCATAAGAATACCTAAATTTTAATATTAATTGTAATTTGTTAGGATTAAGTCCATTTTGCCATAATACTACTCATCTCCCAAGTGTGCCAAAAACCATAAATGACACACTATGACCTCTAAACTTAATTGTGCCAATTTTATCAATTTTGCATACTTCTCAAATTATATTGGCACATCCAAAAAACTTTTAGGAATAAATTCTAAGTACATTTCTAAAGTATCACATTACCTTGGAAATGATCTAAAGTGTCAACTCTTGCATGGTTAGGTTAACTACCTATCAACTTAGGTTGACACACCCAAACCCATCTACCGTGAATCGATCACGCTCCTAGAAACCCAAAAACTATTGGAACTCCTTGGGTTAATTAGGTATTCACTAGGGATGACCTCCCTTGATACCTTCCAAATGAACCTCCTAGGCTTTGAAGCCTCAGCCATTTGGGTCTGGTCTAGGTCAACTCTAGGGGTAACTCACCTTGTGACCTTCTTAGTGGCTACCTTAGGCTTCTTTGAAACCTTGTCCACTAGACACACACCATGGTTATGAAGGGATGTATATTGAAAAGTCTATCTTTTGTATGAACATCTTTATTTTGAAATAAGAATCACATGATCATTGTTTGCATATTTTTATGGTTATGCATATTGTCTAATACATTACATTGTTGATAACATGGTGTGTGGTCTCACACGGGTGATCATGTTATCGACTCCTTGTAAAGTATAAGTAAAGGCTCACAACCAAGATGACTTTGGACAAACCATCAGAATGGTTGTAGTGTGATTTGGTATTGGTTTGTCTTGACCATGGAATCACACTAGTGCACTTTGAGTGTATTGAGCAGGACTGACTTAGAGGTGATTCGATTTATTACTGACAACATAATCTAAATAAGACCTCAGATATTATTATGTACATACTCTTAATCCCGATATAATAACGAGCACATATTCTTAGTATCCTTCTCTTTGATTTACCAATGGGTGGGATTTATAGATTAAATCGATAGGTTGGGTAAGTTGGTAGATGATATTATTTATATGGTGTGCCGTTGATTATAGGAGGAAACCGTATCCTATATATTAGGATGATGATGTCCCCTTGAGGAGCTCATAAGGTTCATCATGTAAACCCTGTAGGTGGACTTGGTCCGACATGATGAAAAGGTTGAGTGGTACTACTCATGGAGTTAGATGTCGATTAATTAATGGTCAGTAAATTAATTAATCGACGGACATTCGAGATCTTAAACACGGGGAGAAAATGTACAAATAATATATGGAGCCCATATTATCTTAATGGGGTTGGTGAGGTAGATCAATGATAATCTTTTAGTGGATTGGATTATCATTAGTGGACCGGACTTTATGTGGGCTTCATCCATGGGTGGCCAAGATCCAACTCCTCCTCATGGTCCCTAATGTAGCCTATTAACACCTCATGAAGCTTAGATCCAATGGATAGAAACAAAACTCTAGATCCAAAGGTAGAGATTAAATCTCTAAGATCCAACGGTTGAGAATAAATCTCTAGATCCGACGGTTGAGATTAAATCCATAGAACCAATGGTGAAGATTAAAAGGAGGCTTATCCCTAACTCTATAAAAGGAGGACAAAGGGTTGGCGTGGAGTTTGAAGAACTTAGGGTTTTGGAGGTTGGCGGCAAGAGAGCTAGGGTTTGGGCTTGGCCGACACCTAATAAGGAAAGAATTCCTTGCTTTCTTCTCCTTCCTCAAGCTGTCGGCGCCCCTCCAGCCCTTTCTAGCCATTGGACGGTGGCCAAAGACCCTCTTCCCATTCTCCTTAGGTGGTGGAAACAAGATATAGGGCTTTCCCTTGGTGTCTTGGCCGGTTTCCACCATAATCTCCTTCTCCTTGTTGGCCGGAGGCAAGCATTCTCCTTGTTGCTTGTTGGTTGGCTATAGGAAGGAGAAGAGCCTTGTTTCTATTCTTCCTCTTGATTTGGAAGAGCAAGGAAGGAAGATTTATGATTTAGGATCTTCAACTTTTGTAAATTGTCGCCCACACGACGTCTAAAAGGAGGAAGGTCATACATTAAAAGATCGAGAGGTATACCTATTCTCTATTCTCTTTTGTTACTTGCTTGTATTTTCTTTTCCATTTATGAGCATGTAATATTCTGTTTGTGGCTAAATAATACTTGGATCCCGAACATAAATACAAAATTCGGCGATCTGGACATCGTTTATTCCGCGGTTACTCGTAGAATAGAGGTTAGTCGCTTGAACAACAAGTTTGTTCAAGTGACCTCTCTAAACGAATAGCACGACGATGACTTGGTTGTTTGGGCAATCCCTTTTGTCTAGGATTAAATTTTTTTAATCCGGGGACATTGATGGGGTCGCCATGAACAAACAACCAAGGTGAAGTGGGAAGCGAAGTTTCCCCTCACGGACTCGATAAGCAAAACCCTTCAATTGGTATCAGAGCCAAGGTTTCCGATTTTGTGTGTTTAGGATTCGGTTAATTTTTATGCACTTTTCATATATTATATGTTCCAGATAATAGTAGGATATGCGTAGTTTAACTCTTTGCTTGTAGGCATAAGATCCGACTCTTATAGTCATATGTGTGTATGTGATTGTATGTGTATATTTTGTTGAATCCTCGGGGTTGACGAGGCTAGTATTTAGTTTTTGTAAATTAGATACGACATTGTTTAGCCACTCTTTTTATTTTAGTTTACTTTCCATCTAGATTTCATGTACACTCCCTCGTGGAGTATAGGATCGATGGATGTAAATTAAAATAGGTTTTAGTCTCGGCTCGAATCTTTTGATGGCTAGTACATGGCGTAGGAGGAGCGGACGAGAAGGCGATGCGATGGGAGACATATTGAAGACAAAAGCCATAATAGTTGGAAAATAATTTATTTTTCATATTTATTGCTTTTTGTTTGATATGCATGTCGTAGGCTAGGAAAATTCCTCAATTTCAAATTACTAAGTGGGAGAGGGAAATTTTTATAAATTCCCACGACCACCATTACGATTTGACAAGTGATGTAAACAAGCTTGCACGTCAGCTCTAAGTGCCTTCCTCCCCATCGAATGAGTTTGTTTGTGGATCACAAGGTCAAATATGGTTATAGGGAATTATTAAGGAGCGTGTGCACTTCCCCATCGGAAGTCACATAACCCGAGATAATTACCTTGATACCGAGTAATGTTGAACACTTAGATACAAATAAAGTATCCTCCCCATCGGAGTCACTGCTTTTATTTGTAGGGCCAAAGAGGAACCAACTATTAATTTTACTTGTCAAAAAGTTAGGTTGACAAGATAGTAAAATTAATGGGTAAAACCTCCTCTTACAAATGTAGAATTCGTATACGTCCACACTATCGTGGCATACGATATTCTCGGTGTTTTGAGGTATTGGTTGATTTTAAAATTTTATTATTTGAGGAATCAATAATTTTTTGAAATCTAATGTTTTGATTTATGTGATTCTTAGGTTTTCTTTCAAAATGACTTTCAACTCACTTGCTGTGATATTGAAAGAGAACAAACTTACTGGACCCAACTATGTTGATTGGAAGAGGAATCTAGACATTGTCTTGACTGTTGAGGAATACAAATATGTACTCCTCGAAGAGTGCCCTCCTAAGCCTACAGAAGATTCTGGTAAAAAGGAGAGAGAGAGTTATAAGTAGTGGGTAAAGGCCGATGAGATGGCGCTGTGTTACATTTTGGCATCTATGTCAAATGTACTGCAACATCAGCATCAAGCCATGCCCACAGCTTATAACATGATGCTCAATCTCAAAGAGCTTTTCGGACACCTGAATCGAGCTGCGAGGCAAGAAGCCATGAGAAACTTGATGACGACCACCATGATCGAGGGAACACTCATGAGGGATTATGTTCTCAAGATGATGGCTCATTTGAATGAGTTGGAAGTCCTTGGAGCTGAGATCGATGGGGAAACCCAGGTCGATATCATTCTCCAGTCTCTACCTAGGAG
The DNA here is from genome assembly GCA_025175895.1 of Wurfbainia villosa. Classification (NCBI taxonomy): domain Eukaryota; kingdom Viridiplantae; phylum Streptophyta; class Magnoliopsida; order Zingiberales; family Zingiberaceae; genus Wurfbainia; species Wurfbainia villosa. Next base: position 36,867,910 of record CM046004.1, on the reverse strand, counting down.
TTTTGAGCAGTTTCGCCTGAACTACAACATGAACAAGAGGTTGTATTCGATGGCGGAACTTCTGTTAGAAGCCCAGGTGGTAGAGGGGCTATTTCGTCAGAGTACTCAGGCACATGCCATGGTGACACAAAAGGTTTCAACTTCTAAGCCGAAAGGCAAGAAGAAGAAGAAACAAACTGGGGAAAAGGCGGTGGGAGGTACTCAGGGAGGAGTGAAGAAGCCGAAAGGCAAGTGCTTCACTTGTAAGGAGACTGCACACTGGAAGAAGGACTGCCCCAACCGCAAGAACAAAGGTATATCTTTTGGTCTAGTCATTGAAACATGTTTAGCGGTGTTATCTACCGACACCTGGTGTGTAGATACGAGAGCCGCTGATCATGTCTACAATACTTTGCAGGGATTTCAGGAAACCAGACGACTGGCTGAGGGGGAGATTACCGTGTACTTGGGCGATGCCACGAAGGTGGTGGCTGTTGCAGTGAGAGATGTTCATTTATCTTTTGAGAAAAATAAACTTTTCGTTCTTAAGAATTGCCTTTATGTACCCTTATTTAGAAAGAATTTAATTTCGGTTCCTAAATTGTTTATGGATAGATATGCTATTTCTTTTAATGACAGAGTTGTTATAAGAAGGAATAAGGACATTATCAGTTCGGGTGCATTGATAGGAAATTTATACACATTTGAACCAAAACCTCCCACGATGCAAATTAATGTTAATAACTCATCTTCTAATTCCAATAAGAGAAAAGATCTTTCGAAGATGAACCAAACATATCTTACGCATTTTAGACTTGGTCTCATTAACCTAAGCAGAATTCAAAGGTTGATAGCTGATGGACCTTTGGGTTTATTAGTGGTGGAGGATCTCCCAACCTGCGAATCTTGCTTGGAGGGTAAGATGACCAAGAGGCCTTTTAAGGCAAAGGGGTATAGAGCCAAAGATGTGTTAGAATTGGTTCATTCTGATTTGTGTGGTCCTATGTCAATCCAAGCTAGAGGTGGTTTTGAGTATTTCGTCTCTTTTATAGACGATTATTCAAGATATGGATACATTTACCTAATGCACCGCAAGTCTGAATGCTTTGACAAGTTCAAAAAATTCAAGGCTGATGTGGAGAAACGTCAAGGTAAAAGTAACAGGACACTACGATCTGATCGTGATGGTGAGTATCTCTTGGGAGAGTTTAGGAACTACTTATCAGAGGCTGGGATTCAATCCCAATTGACTGCGCCTAGCACACCCCAGCATAATGGTGTAGCAGAGCGAAGGAATAAGACTCTTTTGGAGATGGTTAGATCGATAATGAGTTATTCTGAGTTGCCAGATTTGTTCTGGGGATATGCTCTAGATATGGCGGTGTACATTCTGAACTTGGTTCCATCTAAATCAGTACCTTCTAATCCCACAGAATTGTGGACTGGGCGAAAGCCTAGTCTAAGACATATTCGGATATGGGGGAGTCAAGCACATGTGTTGAAGGCAGATGCTAATAAGTTGGAACCTTGTACAGAAGTACGCATGTTCGTTGAGTATCCTAGAGGAACGAAGGGCGGTTTGTTTTATAGTCCTAGAGATCAGAGGGTGATCATTAGCACGAACACTAGATTTCTAGAGGAAGACTATGTGATGAGCCACAAGCCCAAGTGTAAAATTGTTCTGGAGGAATTAAAAGGGGAAGTCACTTCTTCAGTACCACCAGTACAAGAGGATATACCACAAGTCACAACACCGCGTGTCACAGAGGATACACAGGAGATACCTCATCGTAGTGGGAGGGTTGTGAGACAACCTGATGGTGTAAAAACCATCCGATAAAGATCCCTAGTCATATGATGAGGCAATCCAAGATAAAGATGCAGCATCTTGGCAAAGTGCAATGAATACTGAGATTGAATCTATGGATTCAAATCAGGTCTGGGAGCTAGTAGAACCACCCGATGGTGTAAAAACCATTGGATGCAAGTGGATCTACAAGAGAAAGAGAGGAATAGATGGGAAGGTTGAGACCTTCAAAGAAAGGCTTGTTGCGAAGGGGTATACTCAGAAAGAGGGTATCGATTATGAGGAGACATTTTCGTCGGTAGCCATGCTTATGTCTATCTGGATTCTCTTATACATAGCAGTTCATATGGATTATGAGGTGTGGCAGATGGATGTCAAGACACCTTTCCTTAATGGAAGTCTTGAGGAAAACATCTATATGAAGCAACAAGAGGGATTCATTGCGAAGAATAAAGAGCATCTTGTATGTAAGCTTAATCGATCCATTTATGGATTGAAGCAAGCTTCGAGGTCTTGGAACATCAGCTTTGATGAGGTAATCCAGTCTTATGGATTTATTCAAAGTCCGGATGAGTCTTGTGTATACAAGAGATGTGACAAAAATGTAGTGGTATTTCTTGTACTTTATGTAGATGACATTTTGTTGATTTGCAACAATATCAAGGTGTTATTGGACGTAAGGGTATGGTTGTCCAAACAGTTTGATATGAAGGACTTGGGAGAGGTGGGACACATCCTTGGGATCATGGTTATAAGGGATCGCATAAAAAGGATGTTGTGCTTATCCCAAGCTTCATACATAGACACAATTATGGATCATTTTAGCATGCAGAACTCCAAGAAGGGATTTCTACCTTTTAGGCATGGAGTTCCTTTATCTAAGGAGATGTGTCCTAGATCATCTGAGGAGATAGAGAAGATGAAGGTGGTTCCTTATGCTTCGACAGTAGGAAGCCTCATGTATGCGATGCTATGTACGAGACCAGATATCTGCTTTGCCGGGGGCATGGTCAGAAAATATCAAAGTAATCCAGGACAGGGGCGTTGGACTGCTGTATAACATATATTAAAGTACCTGAGAAGGACAAGGGATTATATGCTAGTTTACCGGGCAGACCAATTACTCCCTGTGGGTTACACGAATTCCGACTTCCAATCTGATAGGGATAACAGTAAGTCTACCTCAGGTTTTGTGTTTACTTTAGGAGGTGGAGCCATTGTATGGAGGAGTGTCAAGCAGAAATACGTGGCGGACTCCACCATGGAAGCTGAGTATGTGGCAGACTCTGAGGCGACCAAAGAAGCTGTATGGCTCAGGAACTTCCTGATGGACTTGGATGTGATTCTTGGTTTGCCCAGAACTATCACAATTTATTGTGATAATAGTTGTGCAGTTGCAAACTCGAAGGAACCATGAGCCTATAAAGCTACTAAACACATAGAGTGCAAGTACCACCTGATACGAGAAATCGTAAAGAGAGGAGAAGTTGTTGTGGCGAAGATTGTATCGGAGGATAACCTGGAAGATCCTATCACTAAGGCCCTTCCGGCGAGAGCTTTTGATAGGCATGTGGAGAGAATGGGGATCAGATGTATGGCAGTTTGAGGACAACATAGTCTTTTAGTATAAATGGGAGATTGTAGGGATGTATATTGAAAAGTCTATCTTTTGTATGAACATCTTTATTTTGAAATAAAAATTACATGATCATTGTTTGCATATTTTTATGGTTATGCATATTGTCGAATACATTACATTATAGATAACATGGTGTGTGGTGTCACACGGGAGATTATGTTATTGGCTCCTTGTAAAGTATGAGTAAAGGCTCACAACCGAGATGGCTTTGGACAAACCATCGGAATGGTTGTAGTGTGATTTGGTATTGGTTTGTCTTGACCATAGAATCACACTAGTGCACTTTAACTGTATTGAGCAGGACCGACATAGAGGTGATTGGATTTATTGCTGACTACGTAATCGAATCGGACCTCAGATCTTATAATGTACATGCTCTTAATCCTGATATAATAACGGGCACATATACTTAGTATTCATCTCTTTGATTTACCAATGAGCGAGATTTATAGATTAAATCGATAGGCTCGGTATGTTGGGAGATGATATTATTTATATGGTGTGCCATTGATTATAGGAGGAAACCGTGTCATATATATTAGGATGATGATGTCCCCTTGAGGAGCTCTTACGATTCATCATGTAAATCCTGCAGGTGGACTTGGTCCGGCATGATGAAAAGGTTGAGTGGTACTACTCATGGAGTTAGATGTCGATTAATTAATGGTCAATAAATTAATTAATCGATGGACATTCGAGATCTTAAATACGGGGAGAAAATGTACAAATAATATATGGACCCCATATTATCTTATGGGGGTTGGTGAGGTAGATCAATCATAATCCTTTAGTGGATTGTTTTATCATTTGTGGATCGGACTTTATGTGGGCTTGATTGGTGGCCAAGATCCAACTCCTCCTCATGGTCCCTAATGTAGCCTATTAACTCTTCATGAAGCTTAGATCCAATGGATAGAAACAAAACTCTAGATCCAAAGGTAGAGATTAAATCTCTAAGATCCGATGGTTGAGATTAAATCTCTAGATCCGACGGTTGAGATTAAATCTCTAGAACCAATGGTGGAGATTAAAAGGAGGCTTATCCCTAACTCTATAAAAGGAGGACAAGGAGGCTTATCCCTTGTTTTTATTCTTTCTCTTGCTTTGGGAGAGCAAGGAAGGAAGATTTGTGATCTAGGAGCTTCAACTTTTGGTAAATCGTCGCCCACACGACGTCAGAAAGGAGGAAGGTCATACATTAGAAGGTCGAGAGGTATACCTATTCTCTATTCTCTTTTGTTACTTGCTTGTATTTGTTTTTCCAATTATGAGCATGTAATATTCTGTTTGTGGATAAATAATACTTGGATCCCGAACATAAATACAAAAGCTGGCGATCCGAACATCGTCTATTCCGTAGCTACTCGTAGAATAGAGGTTGGTCCCTTGAACAACAAGTTTTTTCAAGTGACTTCTCTAAATGAATAGCACGACGATGACTTGGTTGTTTGGGCAATCCCCTTTGTCTAGGATTAATTTTTTTTAATCCGGGGACATCGATGGGGTCACCATGAACAAACAACTAAGGTGAAGTGGGAAGTGAAGTTTCCCCTCACGGACTCGATAAGCAAAACCCTTCAGGTTAACCTTAGGGATGACATTTCTAGTAACCTTGGATTTTCTAGACCTATGAATGGTTCCATAATCGAATGGAACACTCTGATAGGTCTTCTCGAGCTTAGGTTTGTGACTCAAACCTTTCTTACCCATGGAAGGCTCTTGCCTCCTAAACCCTAATTTTTGTCCATTAGACCCTTGAATTGGATTTTGCATCTTCCTAAGGGTCTTATATAATTTATCAAGCCTTGATCTTAAGGCTTGGTTCTCTAATTCTAATTTCCCAATCTTTGAAGTTTTATTTAGCCTTTGGGCATGGTTCATTATTTTAGACATATGTCTACCCTTCTTAGGGTTAATGCCTAAATGATCTTCTAGCTTCCTAATACTTTCCCTTGGTAGAATTATTTTAGGGGTATTGGTTCTAGATTTGTCCTTAACCCTAACATCGCAAGATTTTACACCTGAGCAATAAAATCTATTCCTAGTATGCTCTTTATGATTATGCACAATTGAAAGAGTATTAAAATTACTCCTAGCATGCTTTTGACTATCAATTGAAGAAGAAACATACTTAAAAGTTACCTTAGGGTTTGCCTTAGCTCCCCCGACATGTGTAGATCCTTCTTCACCCTTGATTTGCTTCCTCCCCTTAGGGCATTGACTTATGTAGTGGCCCCGTTGTTGACACTTGAAGCACACCACGTGCTACTTGCTCTTATGTGTTGGGGGACCGACCTCCTTGGCCTTCGGCGTAACTTGTGTTGTCTTCTTGACATATTTTGGACACTTACTCTTGTAGTGTTATACTTCCTTACACTCAAAACACATAATATGATTTTTTTTATTTTTAATTAAAATGCTTGAGACAACTAGGTCAGTGGTAGAAGGAGAATTTGATTCTTCATCTATTCCAAAGGTTGAAGCTTCCTCTTGATTTTGCTCCGATGTAGAAATTCTCTCCTCCCCCTAAATCAGAGAGGTGGAGGCTTCCTCCAATTCTTCCTCTTCTTCTAATGATCCGGATGTGGATTCCCTCTCAATCTCCAAATCCTCATGGGCTTGAGAGGATGAGCAATCCTCTTTTTCTTTTTCTTGTGTGGGTTCGAGATTTTCGTGAAGCTTTGCCAATTTACTCCATAGCTTCTTGGCATCTTAAAATTCACCTAATATAGACAATAAATCATTAGGTATTGAATCAACTAATATATAGATTACCTTGTCATTTATTTTGGATTTTCGGAGTTGGTCTTGGGTCCATCTCTTCTTCTTGAGATTTCCTCAATTTGGACCCCTTGGAAGTTCGAATCTGTCTAGTATGATGAACCACTACTCGATGTCCATCATTAAGAAACTTTGCATCCACATCCTCCATTGGTCAAATCCCTTAGCTCCAAAAAGTTCATATGGAGGAGGCGTGTTGATGTCACGACCTAGTCTAAAACTTGGCTCCACATCATCTTTGTTTTTCAACTTTGTATAAATCTCACTATTTAATGGGTATTTTATTTTTCAAATATTTTTCACCCAAAATGATTGACATAAGTATTATATGTATGAGGTTTCTATAGGGATGTATACTGAAAAGTCTATCTTTTGTATGAACATCTTTATTTTGAAATAAGAATCACATGATCATTTTTTGCATATTTTTATGGTTATGCAATATTGTCTAATACATTACATTGTAGATAACATGGTGTGTGGTGTCACATGGAAGATCATGTTATCGGCTCCTTGTAAAGTATAAGTAAAGGCTCACAACCGAGATGACTTTGGACAAACCATCGGAATGGTTGTAGTGTGATTTGGTATTGGTTTGTCTTGACCATGGAATCACACTAGTGCACCTTGTGTGTATTGAGCAGGACCGACATAGAGGTGATTCGATTTATTGCTGACTACATAATCAAATCGGACCTCAGATATTATTTTGTACATGCTCTTAATCCTGATATAATAATGGGCACATATACTTAGTAGTCATCTCTTTGATTTACCAATGGGTGAGATTTATAGATTAAATCAATAGGCTCGGTAAGTTGGGAGATGATATTATTTATATGGGCTATCATTTATTATAGGAGGAAACTATGTCCTATATATTAGGATGATGATGTCCCCTTGAGGAGCTCATAAGGTTCATCATGTAAACCCTGCAGGTGGACTTGGTCCGGCATGATGAAAAGGTTGAGTGGTACAACTCAAGGAGTTAGATGTTGATTAATTAATGGTCAGTAAATTAATTAATCGACAGACATTCGAGATCTTAAACACGGGGAGAAAATGTACAAATAATATATGGAGCCCATATTATCATATGGGGGTTGGTGAGGTAGATCGATGATGATCCTTTAGTGGATTGGATTATCATTAGTGGATCGGACTTTATGTGGGCTTGATCCATGGGTGGCCAAGACCCAACTCCTCCTCATGGTCCCTAATGTAGCCTATTAACACCTCATGAAGCTTAGATCCAATCGATAGAAACAAAACTCTAGATCCAAAGGTAGAGATTAAATCACTAGATCCGACGGTTGAGATTAAATCTCTAGATCCGACGGTTGAGATTAAATCCCTAGAACCAATGGAGGAGATTAAATCATGGCTTGAGCCCAACTCTATAAATAGAGATCATGAAGTGGGCGTCATGATGGATGATGGATGAGAGGATTAGGGTTTGTCCCTTAGGCGACAACCAATCCTAATTAGATTAGGATTGGGAGTGGAGGCTATGGTTAGGGTTTTGGGATTAGGGTGGGCGGCAACAAGAAGATGAAGCTCTTTTCTCCTTCTTCCTAAGGTTGATCAGCCCCGATTCTTCTTCCCTATACCTTGGCATGAGCTCATCCTATTCTTCTTACCCACTTCCATGGCTGTCCATTAAGGAGAGCTAGGATTATGTTTTGGAAGCTTAGGGTTTAGGAGGCTTGGGTGGCACCAAATAAGGAAGTAGTTTGTTTTCTTCTTCCTTTCCCTTGGTGGCCGGCGCCCACAACCCTCTTTCCAGCCCTTGGTTGGCATCCAAAGACCCTATTCTCCTTTTCCTTGGGTGTTGGAAACAAGACTTAGGGGTTTCCCTTGGTGTCTTGGCCGGTTTCCACCATTATCTCCTTCTCCTTCTTGGCCGGCGGCAAGCATTCTCCTTGTTGCTTGTTGGTTGGCTATAGGAAGGAGATGAGCCTTGTTTCTATTCTTCCTCTTGCTTTGGAAGAGCAAGGAAGGAAGATTTGTGATCTAGGAGCTTCGACTTTTGGTAGATCGTCGCTCAAACGATGTCCGAAAGGAGGAAGGACATACATTAGAAGATCGAGAGGTATATTGATTCTATAATTTTTATATGTTTCATGTTTGTATTTGTTTTACAACTATGCGCATGATATAAATCTATATATGGCTAAATAATACTTGGATCCCGAGCATAAACACAAAATCCGATGATCCAGACATCGTCTATTCCGCGGCTACTCGTAGAATAGAGGATGGTCGTTGAACAATGAGTTTATTCAAGTGACCTCTCTAAACAAATAGCACGATGATGACTTGGTTGTTTGGGCAATCCCTTGTGTCTAAGATTAAATTTTTTAATCCGGGGACATTGATTGGATCGCCTTGAACAAACGACCGAGGCGAAGTGGGAAGCGAAGTTTCCTCTCACGGACTCGAGAAGCAAAACCATTCAATTGGTATGAGTGCTTCTGGGGCTAAACCTTACAATTGGTATCAGAGCCAATATTTTCAATTTTATGTGTTTAGGATTCGGTTAATTTTTTATGCACTTTTCATATATTATATGTGTCGGATAATAGTAGGATATGCGTAGTTTAACTCTTTTGTTGCAGTCATAAGATCCGACAATTATGGCCATATGTGTGTATGTGATTGTATGTGTGTAAATGTTTATTTTGTTGAATCCTCGGGGTTGACAAGGCTAGTATTTGATTTTTTTGTAAATTAGATACGACATTGTTTAGCCACTCTTTATTTTATTTTACTTTCGATCTAGATTTCATGTACACTCTCTTGTGGAGTATAGGATCTATGGATGTAAATTAAAATAGGTTTTAGTCTCGCCTCAGATCTTCGGATGGCTAGTACATGGCGTAGGAGGAGCAGACGAGATGGCGATGTGACGGGAGACATATTAAAGACAAAAGTCATAATAGTTGGAAAATTTTTATTTTTCATATTTACTGCTTTTTTTTTATATGCATGTTGTAGGCTAGGAAAATTCTTCATTTTCAAATTAATAAGTGGGAGAGGGATATTTTTATAAATTCCCACGACCTCCATTACGATTTGACATGTGATGCAAGCAAACTTGTGCGTCAGCTCTGAGTGTCTTCCTCCCCATCGGATGAGTTTTTTTGTGGATCACAGGGTCAGATATGGTTATAGGAAATTATTTAGAAGCGTGTGTACTTCCCATCGGAAGGCACATAACCCGAGATAATTTCCTTGGTATCAAGTAATGGTGAACACTTAGATGCAAATAGGAGTATCCTCCCCATCGGAGTCACTGCTTTTATCTGTAGGGCCGAAGAGAAACCAACTATTAATTTTATTTGTCAAAAAGTTAGGTTGACAAGATAGTTAAATTAATGGGTAAAACCTCCTCTTACAAATGTAGAATTCGTATACGTCCACACGATCGTGGCATGCGATATTCTCGGTGTTTAGAGGTGTTGGTTGATTTTAAAATTTTATTGTTTGAGGAATCAATAATTTTTTGAAATCTTAAGTAATGATCTATCTGATTCTTAGGATTTTCAAAATTGACTTTCAGTCCACTTGATATGTTACTAAAGGAAAATAAACTTACTGTACATAATTATGATGATTGGAAAAGAATCTAGATATTGTCTTATCTGCTAAGGAGTACAAGTATACACTCTTCGAAGAGTGTCCTCAGGCCATGGTTGCTCAGAAGTTTTCTACTTCTAAGCCGAAAGGCAAGAAGAAGAAGAAACAAGGTGGAGCAAAGCTGGTAGGATGATCTCAGGGAGGAGTGAAGAAGCCGAAAGGCAAGTACTTCACTTGCAAGAAGGATGGACATTGGAAGAAGGACTGTCCCAATCCGAAATAGAACAAAGGTATATCCTTTGGTCTAGTCGTTGAAATGTGGTTAGCGGTGTTATCTACCGACACCTGGTGTGTAGATTCGGGAGCCTCTGATCATGTCTGCAATACTTTGCAGGGGTTCCAGAAAACCTAACGACGAGCTAAGGGAGAGATTACCATTTACTTGGGCAATGCCATAATGGTGGCGACTATTGCAGTGGGATAAGTTTTATTTATCTTTTGAGAAAAATAAAACTTTGGTTCTGAAAAATTTCCTTTATGTACCTTTATTTAGAAAGAATTTAATTTCAGTTTCTAAATTGTTAATGGATGGATATTCTATTTTCTTTAATGATAGAGTTGTTATGAAAAGGAATAGGGAGATTATCTGTTCAGGTCCATTGATAGGAAATTTGTATACACTTGAACCAAAATCTCCCATGATGCAAATTAAAGTTAATAACTCATCTTCTAATTCCAATAAGAGAAAAGAACCTTCGAAGATGAACCAAACATTTCTTTGGCATCTTAGGCTTGGTCATAATAACCTAAGCAGAATTCAAAGGTTGATAGCTGATGGACCTTTTGGGTGCATTAGTGGTGGAGGATCTCCCAACCTGCGAATCTTGCTTGGAGGATAAAATGACCAAGAGGCCTTTTAAAGCCAAAAGGTATAGAGCCAATGATGTGTTAGAAATGGTTCATTCTGATTTGTGTGGTCCTATGACTATCCAGGCAAGAGGTGGTCTTGAATATTTCATCTCTTTCATAGACGATTATTCAAGATTTGGATGACACTACGATTTGATCGTGGTGGTGAGTACCTCCTGGGAGAGTTTAGGAAATACTTATCAGAGGATGAAAATCAATACCAATTGTCTGCACCTGGCACACCCCAGCAGAATGGTGTAGCAGAATGAAGGAATAAGACTCTTATGGAGATGGTTAGATCAATGATGAGTTATTCTAAGTTACCAGATTCGTTCTGGGGATATGCTCTAGATACAGTGGTGTACATTCTGAACTTAGTTTCATCTAAATCAGTGCCTTCTACTCCCATAGAATTGTGAACTGGGCAAAAGCCCAGTCTAAGACATATTCGGATATGGGGAGTCCAGCACATGTGTTGAAGGCAGATGCTGGTAAGTTGGAACCTCATAGAGAAGTATGCATGTTCATTGGCTATACTACAGGAACGAACGGTAGTTTATTTTATAGTCCTAGAGATCAGAGGGTGATCATTAGCACGAATGCCAGATTTCTAGAGGAAGACTACATGATGAGCCACAAGCCCAAGAGTAAAATTATTCTAGAGGAGTTAAAAGGGGAAGCCACTTATTTAGTACCACCCGTACAAGAGGATATACCACATGTCACTGCACCGCGTGTCACAGAGGATACACAGGTGATACCTCATCGCAGTGGGAGGGTTGTGAGACAGCCTGAAAGATTCATGTTCTTCGGAGAATCTTTTGATTTGGTCCCTAGTGAACATGAACCTGATCCCTAGATATATGACGAGGCAATCCAAGATAAAGATGCAGTATCTTGGCAAAGTGCAATGAATGCTGAGATTGAATCTATGGATTGGGAGCTAGTAGAGCCACCCGATGGTGTAAAAACCATTGGATGCAAGTGGATCTACAAGAGAAAGAGAGGAATAGATGGGAAGGTTGAGAGCTTCAAAGCGAGGCTTGTTGCGAAGGGGTATACTTAGAAAGAGGGTATCGATTATGAGGAGACATTTTCGTCGGTTGCCATGCTTAAGTCTATCCGAATTCTCTTATACATAGCAGCTCATATGGATTATGAGGTGTGGCAGATGGATGTCAAGACAGCTTTCCTTAATAGAAGTCTTGAGGAAAACATCTACATGAAGCAACCAGAGGGATTCATTGCTAAAGGCAAAGAGAATCTTGTGTGTAAGCTTAATCGGTCCATTTATGGATTGATGCAAGCTTCAAGGTCTTGGAACATCCGCTTTGATGAGGTAATCCAGTCTTATGGATTTATTCAAAGTCCGGATGAGTCTTGTGTATACAAGAGATGTGACGGAAATGTAGTTGTATTTCTTGTACTATACGTAGATAACATTTTGGTGATTGACAACAATATCAAGGTGTTATCGGGCATAAGGGTATGGTTGTCCAAACAGTTTGATATGAAGGACTTGAGAGAGGTAGGACACATCCTTGGGATCAAGGTTATTAGGGATCACAAGAAAAGGATGTTGTGCTTATCCCAAGCTTCATACATAGACACGATTATAGAGCGTTTTAGCATGCAAAACTCCAAGAAGGGTTTTCTACCTTTCAGGCATGGAGTTCCTTTATCTAAGGAGATGTGTCCTAGATCATCTGAGGAGATAGAGAAGATGAAGGCGGTTCCTTATGCTTCGGTAGTAGGAAGCCTCATGTATGCGATGCTCTGTACGAGACCAGATATCTGCTTTGCCGTGGGCATGGTCAGCAGATATCAGAGTAATCCAGGACAGGGACATTGGATTGCGGTAAAGCATATATTGATGTATCTGAGAAGGACTAGGGATTATATGTTGGTTTACCGGGCAGACCAATTACTCCCTGTGAGTTACACGGATTCCGACTTCTAATCTGATAGGGATAACAGTAAGTCTACCTCAGGTTTTGTGTTTACTTTGGGAGGTGGACCATTGTATGGAGGAGTGTCAAGCAGAAATATGTGGCGGACTCCACCATGGAAGCTGAGTATGTGGCAGCCTCTAAGGCGACCAAAGAAGCTGTGTGACTCAGAAACTTCCTGATGGACTTGGATGTGATTCCTGGTTTGCCCAGTACTATCACAATTTATTGTGATAATAATGGTACAGTTGCAAACTCGAAGGAAACACGAGCTCATAAGGCAAGTAAACACATAGAGCACAAGTACCACCTGATACGAGAAATCGTAAAGGTGGTAGAAGTTGTTGTTGCCTAGATTGCATCAGAGGATGACCTGGTAGACCCTTTCACTAAGGCCTTTCTAGCGAGAGCTATGATAGGCATGTGGAGGGAAGGGGAATCAGTTGTATGGCAGAATAAGGACAACATAGTCTTTTAGTTTAAGTGGGAGATTGTAGGGATGTATACTGAAATGTCTATCTTTTGTATGAACATCTTTATTTTGAAATAAGAATCACATGATCATTGTTTGCATATTTCTATGGTTATGCAATATTGTCTAATACATTACATTGTAGATAACATGGTGTGTGGTGTCACATGGGAGATCATGTTATCGGCTCCTTGTAAAGTATAAGTAAAGGCTCGCAACCGAGATGACTTTGGACAAACCATCGGAATGGTTGTAGTGTGATTTGGTATTTGTTTGTCTTGACCATGGAATCACACTAGTGCACTTTGTGTGTATTGAGCAGGATCGACATAGAGGTGATTCGATTTATTACTTACTACATAATCGAATCGGACCTCAGATATTATTTTGTACATGCTCTTAATCCCGATATAATAACGGGCACATATACTTAGTAGTCATCTCTTTGATTTATCATTGGGCGAGATTTATAAATTAAATTGATAGGCTCGGTAAGTTGAGAGATGATATTATTTATATGGTGTGGCGTTGATTATAGGAGGTAACCATGTCCTATATGTTAGGATGATGATGTCCCCTTGAAGAGCTCATAAGGTTCATCATGTAAACCCTGCAGGTGGACTTGGTCCGGCATGATGAAAAGGATGAGTGGTACTGCTCAAAGGGTTAGATGTTGATTAATTAATGGTCAACAAATTAATTAATCGATGGACATTCGAGATCTTAAACACGGGAAGAAAATGTACAAATAATATATGGATCCCATATTATCATATGGGGGTTGGTGAGGTAGATCGATGATGATCCTTTAGTTGATTGGATTATCATTAGTGGATCGGACTTTATGTGGGCTTGATCCATGGGTGGCCAAGACCCAACTCCTCCTCATGGTCCCTAATGTAGCCTATTAACACCTCATGAAGCTTAGATCCAATGGATAGAAACAAAACACTAGATCCAAAGGTAGATATTAAATATCTAGATCCGACGGTTGAGATTAAATCTCTAGATCCGACGGTTGAGATTAAATCTCTAGAACCAATGAAGGAGATTAAATCATGGCTTGTGCCCAACTCTATAAATAGAGATCATGAGGTGGGCGGCATGATTGATGATGGATTAGAGTATTAGGGTTTGTCCCTTGGGCGGCAACCAATCCTAATTAGATTAGGATTGGGAGTGGAGGCTAGGGTTAGGGTTTTGGGATTAGGGTGTGTGGCAACAAGAAGATAAAGCTCTTTTCTTCTTCATCCTAAGGTTGGCCGGCCCCTATTCTTCTTCCCTCTACCTTGGCATGAGCTCATCCTATTCTTCTTCCCCACTTCCATGGTCGGCCATTAAGGAGAGCTAGGATTAGGGTTTGGAAGCTTAGGGTTTAGGAGGCTTGGGTGGCACCAAATAAGGAAGTAGTTTGTTTTCTTCTTCCTTTCCCTTGGTGGCCCGTGCCCACAAGCCTCTTTCCAGCCCTTTGCTGGTGTCCAAAGACCCTATTCTCTTTCTCCTTGGGTGGTGGAAACAAGACTTAGGGGTTTCCCTTGGTGTCTTGGCCGGTTTCCACCATTATCTCCTTCTCCTTGTTGGCCGGCAGCAAGCATTCTCATTGTTTCTTGTTGGTTGGCTATAGGAAGGAGATGAGCCTTGTTTCTCTTCTTCCTCTTGATTTGGAAGAGCAAGGAAGGAAGATTTGTGATCTAGGAGCTTCGACTTTTGGTAGATCGTCGCCCACACGACGTCCGAATGGAGGAAGGACATACATTAGAAGATCGAGAGGTATATCGATTCTCTAATTTTTATATGTTACATGTTTGTGTTTGTTTTACAACTATGAGCATGATATAAATCTGTATATGGTTAAATAATACTTGGATCCTGAGCAAAAATACAAAAATTGACGATCCAAACATCGTCTATTTCGTGGCTACTCGTAGAATAGAGGATGGTCGTTTGAACAACGAGTTTGTTCAAGTGACCTCTCTAAACGAATAGCATGATGATGACTTGGTTGTTTGGGCAATCCCTTGTGTCTAGGATTAAATTTTTTAATCTGGGGACATCGATGGGATCGCCATGAACAAACGACCGAGGCGAAGTGGGAAGCGAAGTTTTCTCTCACGGACTCGAGATGCAAAACCATTCAATTGGTATGAGAGCTTCCGGGGCTAAACCCTACAGTTTCATTATTTTTAAAATTAAGTATATTTACTTATGATTTTATAAACATCGAATTCTGAACTTGATTTTTGCACATTGCAGAAACCAGTCGACTGCCGCTTGAGGAAGTCGACTAGAGTTGAGGTCAGTTAATGGGTTGCTGACCGAGTCAACTTCTAAAACTGATTTCGAGTAAACAAGGTTTGTTTAGCCCATTTTCATCCATCAATATATGTCCTAACTTCTCCTAACCCTAGGGCATGCTTTTGAAAGCATTGGAATCGTGAAAATTCATTGTAAGTGAATTAGGAGAGTTGTTTAAGGTGGAGATTCTGGGATCAGGTGTAGTAGAATATAGCGAATAAAACAATTTTTATTACATCTCAAACACCCCTTGGGGGCCAGGAAAACTTTCATTTGCATAATCACATATAAACACTCAAAATAGGAAGTGAAGTTCTACCTTCGAGATTCTTTCGAATCCGTCGAAACTAAAAGCAAGACCAATGGGCCTTGCCTGTATCAGTATCCACACCGGGATCACCTGAGACAACTTTTAAAGAAGCAAGTCTTTGTCTCCGATTGGTGCTAGCCAACTAGCGGAGACAAGAGAAGAAGGGGGACAGGAAGACAACTACCAAGGAAAACCTAAAAACTCATGTCTCCACAGATTATCAAGGGATCTATTTATAGATCTTTTGATTAGGGAATCTTAGGATATTTAAATAGAACCTATCTTACCATAATTATCCTATAATTAAGGTAAGAACAACCCAGGAAATTTTCATAAGAGAAATCTCCAATAACTGTGTAACCGCGACAAGACCATGCCAGGACACACAACTAGTCGTGTGTCATTCTTGGCACAACCTAGGTTTTGGTCATTTTTGTCAAGAGTTAGGCATGACCTGTGCTAGGTTAGGCATGACCGTGTGAGGCTCTGTATTATCTATTTGACTTCGTTTAGGTGTGATATAGTCGTACTAAATCCGACAAAGCCATAGGAGGTTGCATAGCCTCCGTTTCGCACCCCCTTAGTCTAGTCCAACAAGATATATCCTCTCTCATCGAGAATTTTATTATTAGAATTGTTTTACATCTCAAGATCACCTGTAGTGCGTATGACCCAATAGGTTATCGGTTATGTTGGCCATTCATAATTAACCCTTTAATTATGAATAGATCATGAGTGACACCTAGCTATACATCATGGCCCCTACTTGATCGGAAAGTCTAAATCAACTCCAGAACATTTTTGAACCCTTTCAGCAATTACAGTTGTTCATGCCTTGTTCTTTTCACTCATCCTATACCCACTTGGTTCAGGACATGATCTGTGTGTTCATCCCTTCCAGCCTGACTACGTCACACCTAGCCCAAGTTAGTTTCTTTATCCTAAGGATTCAAGTTACTCCTACATGTTCCCAAGAAGACCATCTTCTTAACATGTTTTCTTTTGCTAGAGACTTCTGAGTAATAATCTTTACAAGAGGCCTAGGGTATACTTCTCCTTTATCAAGACTGTTGAATCCTCTGTGGGTTATTCAAACACCTTCGATCACTTTGGCTTATACCCAATCATCTCGGAGTTACACCTCCTATGGAGATGGCTGCGAAGAAGTCAAAGTATAAGGCAACATGATGAAGGTGACTTGAATACCTCAAGTCTAAGAAAGCTCACACTCGAGCTGCAATGAGATCTTCAACAACATATAGAACCAAATGAAGTCTCATAGCAGGTCACTCCAATGAACTAGTTACCATAACTAGCATCCATATGTTCACTCTCAGCATCCCTATACTTCCATTTAGTGAGTACCGAATGCCTGGATAAACCAAGGAGAATAACATGTGCTAGTCTTACATAATTGGTGATGTCCAATCTCATTAATTCATCGACTAGGGATAGTTTCAATACTTGCATGATTACAGATGATACGATACCCACTAATTGTAATCCAATCACAATTTCTTTCATGCCATGCATCATATTGTGGACTTCAATACATGAGTTTAAGATCCAATCAAATACATAGATAATACATACTCAATTAGTGAATTTTATTAATAACTTCTAAAGTGATTGTCTTAGGACACCACTCAACTATACTAAACTCTCACTTGGCCTACAACTAATCGCCTTATTATCTAATACCATAGGCCTCTATATACCTCTTGAACTTTTCTTGGGGAAAAAGTTTTGTCAAGATATCTACTAGATTCTTATCGGTGGAAACTTTCTATATTTGTACATCTCTTCTACCTATGATCTCTCTGATCAAATGGTAACGACATATTACGTGATTGGATCGCTGATGAGACTGTGGTTCCTTCTCCTGTTCAATGGTGCCATTGTTGTCGCAGTAAATTTGTATTGCTTCAACAATACTTGGAATAACTCCAAGTTCAGTAATGAACTTCTTGATTCAGACTGCCTCCTTGTTGCTTCAAAAGCTGCAATGTACTCTGCCTCCGTAGTAGAATCAATAACAGTGTCTTTCTTGGAACTTTTCCAACTCACCACACCACCATTCAAGATGAATATGTATCTAGAGTGAGATTTGGAATCATTCTTATATGTTTGGAAGTTGGCATCAGTATAACTGCTCACTACCATATCACCTCCTCCATATACCAAGAACAAATCCTTAGTTCTTCTCAACTACTTAAGAATTATCTTAACAGCCACCCAATGGTCCATACCAGGATCCGATTGGCATCTACTAGTAACGGTAAAAGTGTACGATACATTAGGCCTCGTACATAACATACCATACATGATCGATCCTATAGCTAACACATATGGGATCTGACATATGTGAATCCTCTCGTCTTCAGTGCGTGGGCACATAGACTTCGAAAGGCGAATCCCATGCCACATGGGAATAAAACCTTTCTTGGATTCTTCCATGCTAAACCGTTTTAGCAACTTATCAATGTATGTGGACTATGAAAGATCAAGCAGCCGATTCGATCTATCTTTATATATCTTAATCCCCAAAATATAGGTTGCCTCTCCCGTGTCTTTCATGGAGAACATTTTGGACAACCAGACCTTGACTGTTTGCAAAATAGGAATATCATTTCTTATAATTAGTATGTCATCGACATACAATACTAGGAACACGATCACACTCCCACTAACCTTCTTATACACACAGGGCTCCATAGGATTTTTTGAGAAATCAAACTGTTTGATTGCCTCATCAAAATGGATATTCTAACTCCTGGATCCTTGCTTCAATCCATAAATGGATAGTTGAAGGTGCATACTTTGTTCTTATCAATGGATGTGAAACCCTCAGGTTGTATCATATATACATCCTTAGAATGGGTTTTCGTTAAAGAAAGTTATTTTTACATCCATCTTCCATATCTCATAATTAAAATGAGCCACTATGAAAAGGAGTATCCGAATGGATCTAAGCATAGGTACTAGTGAAAAGGTTTCGTCATAGTCAACACCTTGTCTTTGATGATAGCCTTTTTCCACTAATATAGCTTTATAGGTAATAACATTACCATCCATGTCAGTTTTCTTCTTGAAAACTTACTTGCACCCTATAGGTGTTATGCCTTCGGCTAGGTCTACAAAGTTCCAAACTTGGTTTTCATACATGGAATCCATTTCTGATTTCATGGCTATTAGCCACCTATCCATGTCTGAACTTTTTAGTACTTCTTCGTAACTAGTGGGTTCCTCATCTTCTATGAACAACATGTCATTAGATTCACTTATGAGGAATCCATATCTCTCAGGAATCCTATGTGGAATCCTATGTGTCCTACTAGATCTATGAGAAAGTGGTGTATTATTAGGTTCAACTATCACCTCATATGAATGAGTAATTAGTTGTTGTTTTTGACTAGGCTTCTCTTTTGTGTCTACCAGAGTCTCTTGAACTACGCCTAGCTCAATCTCACTCCCACTATTTTCCTATAAGAGAAACTCCTTCTCTAGGGATACAACAATCCTTGAAACAAATACCTTTTGTTCCAAGGGATGATAGAATTGGTAACCCCTTATTTGCTTAGGGTAATCAGTAAATAGACACTTATCAGACTTAGCCTCTAGCTCATATGATATTATCCTCTTCACATATGCAGGATAACCCTATATCTTTAAATAAGATAAATGACGTTTTCAACTATTCCACATCTCATATGGAGTAGTAGGGACTATATTTAATAAGTAAACAACGGTCTTGAGTGCATAACTCCAAAAGGTTTTTGGAAGACTTGCATGCTGCATCATTGACCTAACCATGCCCAACAAGGTTCGGTTTTGCCTTTCAGCCACACCATTTTGTTGTGGCATGTAAGGTGGAGTCCTTTGGGACAAGATGCCATTACCCCTTAGATAATCTTGAAACTCTTAGCTTAAGTAATCACCACCTCGATCCGATTGATGTACTTTAATACTTTTCCAAAGTTGTTTCTTTACTTCCTTTCTGAAATCTTTAAACCTGTCAAAGACTTCATATTTGTATCTTAACATATACAAATACTCATATCGTGAATAATCATCGATAAAAGTAAAAAAGTAGCTATAATCTCCTATGGAATGAGTTGACATTGGTCTACATAAATCGGTATGTATAAGGCCCAATACCTCAACTGCTCGTTCACTCTTTCCAAAAAAAGGTAACTTAGTCATATCATTCCTTTTAAGCATGAAACAAATGTGTCTAATGAATCTGATTCATAAGACTCAAAAATGCCAAGCTTATGCTGTTTGGACATACGTTCATTTCTTATATGGACAAGATGACAATGGCATAATTGCGAGGTTAATTGATTATCTAATTTAGCTCGTTTGATATTTGATTCGATATTGAATATCTCATTAGATGTATCTAACGTGTAGATTCCACTATTTAATATTCCAGAAGCATAAAGAACACCATTTAACATAATATAACAATAATTATTAATAAACATCAAATGATAACCTTTCTTATTTAAACATGAAATAGAAATAATGTTCTTTATTAATACAGAAATATAAAAATAATCATCCAACTCTAAAACTAGTCCCGTAGGAAGTCGTAACATATAAGTACCCTTGGCTACAGCAGTAACTTTTGCTCCATTGCCAACCCTTAGATCTGCTTCTTCCTTAACCAGTCTTCTTCTGTTCCTAAGCCCCTGTATGTCATTACATATATGTGAGCCACACTCGGTATCCAATACCCAAGTGCTAGAAGAAACAACATGACATTCAATAACAAATATACCTAAAGTAGATTTGGCATCATATGTCTTTTTTTCCTTTAGTGACTCTAGATATTGCTTGCAGTTTCTTTTCTAATGTTTATCCTTGCCACAATGATGGCAGGTGCCCTTGGGAGTTAATTCTTCTTTCTTTCCCTTTTTCTTCCCTTTAGCTTTGGTTTTTGACTTCCTCTTAGAACCTTTCTTAGAGGAGTCAACCAAAATCACCGCCTTTGTTTTTTAGCAATAGATGACTCCACTGTTTTGAGCATATTGATCAATTTGAGAATTGTTGACTCAATCTTATTCATCCGATAGTTTATCACAAAACGTGAATAGATACCAGTCATATTTTGAAGAATTAAATCAATACTTAATTCATGGTCGATGAAAAACCCTAATGATCCAAATCGCTCAATATAGCTATTCATCCTTAGTGCAAACTGCACTACAGATGAACCCTCCTACATCTTTGAGTGAAAAAGGAGCTGGGTGACCTCGAACCTTTCATATCATGCATGCTCATCGAACAACATTCAAAGATGGAAAACAATTGTATTAGCATCCATATGCTCATGTTGCTTCTATAACTCAGGAGACATCAACGCTAGTATAACGCAACTCACTATCTCAAAGTCAACAACATGTTTCTGGTAAGCCAAATTTCAGTCGCCAGATGCATTGTCTCCAGGAGATTGGGGAAGAACCTCTTCAAGGATATAAGCTA
Source organism: Wurfbainia villosa (assembly GCA_025175895.1). NCBI lineage: Eukaryota > Viridiplantae > Streptophyta > Magnoliopsida > Zingiberales > Zingiberaceae > Wurfbainia > Wurfbainia villosa. The sequence goes on along the minus strand of CM046004.1, from coordinate 36,846,703 downwards.
GCTTTTCAGCCTTGAGAATAATTCTCAGGTTGCGAAGCCAGTTTAAGAAGTTTGGCCCAGCCAATTTGTTGTTTCCAAAATAGAACGTAAGTTAATGGAGGTCGACATGTTGTTCTAATTAGTACCTAGACATACAAAAAGAGGTGTATAAAAGAGATGAATTTATAGTAATGCAAACAATTTACATTAACAAGAAACTCCCACTATTTTTATCGAGAGATGGTAGGTTATCTCTTAGTGGGCTGATATCCATTATGACTAAAAATCAACCTTGTAGAGAGTCCAACAAGCCATTCATAGTCATAATGTTAAGTATCAAAAGTACCCATTATATATCAAATATATAACCATACTTAATGCTATCAACTAATTGAATGTTCACATATACATTATGCCATGACATCATATCTATTTTTAATCATTTAAAATGTCATGATCATGCTTAGGGTTAGGTTAAATGTCATGTATGCTTAAATTGTATCATATGTGTTGGTGCAACAATGCCCCAAGCATTTATATGTTTTGATGTTTGGATATTCATCTAAGTTAGGCAACAATTTGTGATCTAATTGTGAACGTGTTCAAGTGACAGGGAAATCCAAGTATGAAGACTTGGTAAAGGCAACGTCCAAGTATGATCTTGGCAAGAGAAGTCCAAGTATTATCTTGGCAAGAGAAGTCCAAGCATGTTGTCTTGGCGGCATTAAGTCCAAACGGACCTTGGCAAAGGAAGTCCAAAGGCAAGTCTTGGCAGCGTACGTCCAAGCATGTAGACTTGGCAGCGTAAAGTCCAAGCACACTTTGGCAAAGGGAAACCCAAGACATGACAAAACCGAAGGAAGCTCTTAGAAGCAAAGCGTAAAGGATGAACAAGTCACGGACTCGGAGGGATCCTGGAGGCACAAGGCTTAAGGAAAAGCTAGAAGGTTGAGTGTAGGTCTAGGGGGTAAAATCAAGTATGAATTAATCATACTTGATGAGTATCAATCGACTTATACGATGTATCACGATCGCTGGTCATGAGATGAAACCGATCGTGATATTGAATCGATCATCGCCAAACAGTGGCAGTCGACTTATCAAGTTAAACACAAGCACAGATTGGAGTCTCGCTCAACTGCGGCCCGCGATCACTCCATTAGTCGACTGATGGATGGATCAGTCGACTGATTAAAGTACCATTGGAGGTAACGACTTTGAATCCCACGAATCTGGCTATTCAAAAGTCATTAACCGCACCGGCAGTCGACTGATGTTGTGCATCAGTCGACTGATGGTGCTCTAATGGGAAAATCAACCCTCTCTCTATAAAAAGAGGGCTTGTGGTGGTTTTGAGGGTTAATGCTTATTCTCTGATCATACTCTCGAGCCTCCACGAGTTTTCCAAGATTTCTAGTGTTTTTAAATTCCCTCCTCCTCTCTAAGCTCCATCTTCATCCTTTGTATGAAGAGGAGGGTTGTTGTAAAGAAAGCTTCATAGTGATATTGATTATGATTGATCCACCTCAAGGATCACCGTGGAGTAGGAGCGCTATCTCCGAACCACGTAAAGGAATTGTGTTAGCATTGTTTTTCATTTGTGTTATTATTATTTTTGTTGTGCTTCCGCTAATCATTCTTGTAGAAATGAAAATGCGCTATTAACCCCCCTCTAGCTTCCAATCGATCCCCTACATTATGCCATGACATCATGATCATTGGCCATGCTTTATTATGCTATCATTTATGCCATGATCATTCATGCATTTAATTTTATTAAAATTGATTTAAGAATAATGACATGACTTGGAGTCCCATTCATAAGGGAATCAAGTAGGGTTGCCTTAGAAAAATTCATGAAACCCTAGATTAGGAGAACAAAACCCACATCTCTGATTACATTGACATGTATGTGTATTTATATACCCTAGATACATGTGAGATGCTAGGATATGAGTTGAGTTCAAGGTGGATAGTTTTTGCATCTAGATGAACTAAAACTCATCTTTAACTAAAGGTGGATCATTGGGAAAGCTGGTGTATAAGTCATGTACATTGAGCCCAAGGAATATAATCCAAAATAAGGTTTTAAATATATTTTAAAATCATTTTAGAAAACCTTGGTGAAGTCTATCTTTTGATAGCAATCACCATTGATGAAGTTGATACAAAGTAGGGCCAAAACATTGAAAATTTCAATTGTTTTGAACTTTGTGTCAATTTCACTATTTTATGCGTAAAATAATTTTCAAATATTTTTCACCCATTCTATTGATCATATGTATTATACGTATGAAATTTCATGATTTTTCGATATGAGTATAATTATTTATGAATTTTTTAAATCTATTTCTGATAACTGAAATTCAAAAATTTCAGTTATCAATCGACTGCTCATAGTGACAGTAGACTGATGTGCAAGGCAGTCGACTGATTTCTGAAGGACTCGACTGCCAAGCTGATTTCGAGAAAAACAAGGATGTTTAGCCTGTGTTCAGCTACGGTAAAGGTCGCTAACCATTCCTAACCCTAGAATATGCTTTGGGAAGCATTAGAAAGGGTCAGTATACTTCGTTCCAGTTACATGTGCTATATGGATTAAAAGTTGGATAAACAGATTTATAGAAAAAAGTTCAATGTTGAATTTCTAACCTTATTTTTGATGGTTTAGAGTTCCTATTAAATCCTAAAATGTTCCAGTAAATTAAGAAAGCCTTTGGGAGGCATCCATCATGGGATGATGGATGACATTTTTCCTCATGAGGAGGAAAATTGGAACTTTGAGATACTCAATTTGGAAATTGGGAGAGTGTATAGGATTGTCTCTCTTGAGTGATATGGGACTTATCACTAGGAAGATGGTAGGCATCCTAGGTATTTTTGGACCAAGGGGGAGATTGTAAGATCTCATTGGGACATGAGACATTGACCTCCTTGGAGAGTAAACCTTTTCGATGTTAGTCAAAAAGGGGGAGAATGTTTTGGGGGAGAATCTTATGGAAATTAGTAATCTTACCTTTCTCCAAAATGTTTTGGGGGAGAATGGTATGGAGAATGTTATCAATTGTCAATTCAGATAATTGGGGAGAATATTTGGGATTACCAATTTGGGATAATTGGTAAGAAGATTTGAGTTAATGTTCTAACTCAAAGGTATGTGTTTTTGTCAAACATCAAAAAGAGGGAGATTATTGGTCCAATTAGGCCAGGTCACGATTGATCGGACTTGAGTTTGACTCGAGCGATGTTTTGATGTTTGATATCGATGTTTGACATTGATGTCTGATATCGTTTTGGGGATATTGTTGGCACAATCGACCTGGGTCATGATTGATCAGACTCGAGTTTGACTGGAGGGGGATTTTGATGGTTGACTAGAGTTGATCATGTCATGGAAAGTCAAAGTCTTGAGTACTTGGCATGGAAAGTACAACATGGGTTGGCAAGGAAAATTCCAAGCTATTGGTGCAGTAGGCACCTAAGTCGAACCTGAGTTTTGATTATAGCAAACGATACAAAGTTAAGCTCATGTCATTATCTCACGAGCTGAATCAAGTGTGCAGTAAATTGCTATAGCTGGAGCTGAAGGCTAGCGACACCCGGAGGAAGCCGCGGTGGTCGGGCGACACTCGAGTGACTTCGTAGGGAGCCGAAGGAATCGAGTGGAAGGCCGGAAGCAAAAGCAACATGTAAGTATCGAGGTAAGCTCATGTGGCCGAGCATAAGTGAGGTCGTATCCTCGTTACGGGGATGATCTTAAGCATAGATCTGACCAAATACATCCTATAGATGGTCTAGGTCGAGATCGGACGGTCGACGACCGTCGAAATTATGTTTTTGTTGAGCTAACTTTGACTTGCAGTAAGCATCGATCAGCCGACTTGGAGGACTCGACTTAATCAATCGATCATTGCCGGAGGTCGACTCGGCCCGATCTTGCCGCCATCGATCAATGATGATGACCATCAGTCGACTGATGGTCAAAGGATCAGCCTCGAGGAGTCAAGGTTTATCACCAAATTTCAAGGGGAGTGGTGCTCAATTGTGATTGACTAGGGTTCCTCTCAAAAAGGGGCTCAAAGGCTATAAAAGGAGGGCCAAACCTAGGGTTTTATCATCAATTCTAAGTGCTCAAAAGCCTCCGCAACGCTGCGACTCTCCGACAACTCTATGACAACGAAGTGCTTCCAACAACCCTAGTTTAAGTCCTATCTTCGAGTTGTTGGTATAATCTTGTCTTGTCATTTCTTTTAATCCTGCAATTAGTTTTTTAATCGAGGCTTTCTATCATTGCATTTTCATTTTAATAGAAGAGAGGGTTTGTCTCTCTATCTTGTGCTTCGAAAGTTTTTTTTGTAATCGTAAACTCCTACCTACAACGAGGAGGAGTGTTTTAGTGAATTGCCCTCCGTACATGGTCTAGGACCGTTAGTGCCTTGGAGTAGTAGCCGAAGGCTACGAACCAAGTAAAAAACTATTTGTCTCTTTTAGTTTTTTTTTACATTTCCGCTGCGTATATTTGTCTTGAAACGAATTCGAAAGAAAAAGTTTTTTTTATCGCCCCCTCTAGCGATCCGCTTCGATCCAACAATTGGTATCAGAGCCGGGGGCGCTTAGATTTGATGAAACCACCAATCAAACATTTTTTACAGATTTGTTTTTCGTTCGTTTAAATTTTTCTCCCGCACTACTAATCCAAGACGAAGTCTTGGTACTCTTCGTTTGGTTTTGTTTTGCAAGTATTCGCTTTTGTAGTAGCCGACGGTCAAACGGGCATAACTTTTCTTACAAGTTAACCCATGACACGATCTACCTACCAAATCGAAGCCCTCGCAGAGATCTACACTTCTTATGTAGGTTTACCCCCGTAACAAGTTGTTTTCATCCTCAAAAATCGACGTTTAGTAGCCTTTCGGGGACATCGATGGTTGTGAGTACTTACTTTTTATTTAGTTTATTATTTCTTTGCTTAACTTTCTATTTTTCGTTTGTTTCTTTTTATTTCCCACACTACTAATCCAACACGCAAGTCTTGGTACTTTCGTGTGTTTTTGTCATTGCTAGGTCTTCATTTTAGTCTCCTTGTTTTTTTGTTCTAATGGCCCATCTCAAGGGTTTTAGCACCGTCCGACCTCCGTTTTACAACGGAGATGATTTCCGCTACTGGAAAGGTCGGATGGAATGCTTTCTCAAAACCCAAATCGAGATGTGGATCATAATCCAAACGGGTTTCACACTTCTGACTAATGAAGTGGGTGACTCCTTGGATTATGATCAATGGACCGTTGCAACAAAACGACAAGTCGAAGCCGATGCCAAGGCAACACAAATCCTCCAATGCGGCTTGTCCAAGGAGGAGTTAAATCGCGTCGGCCCCTTCATAAGCACAAAAGATCTTTGGACAAAACTAGTGGAGCTACACGAAGGGACCGATGAAGCCAAGGTATGTAAGCGCGACCTTTTATTCAATAAATTATATAATCTAAAAATGCAGGAACACGAGTCCGCAACGCAACTTCACGCCCGAGTCCAGGACATCGTCAACAACCTACACGCAATTGGGCAAAAGGTCAAAAACCGCGACCTTATAAGGTATGTTCTAAACTCTTTTCCGAGGACTACCTTGTGGGCATCCATGGTCGACGCCTACAAGGTCTCCAAGGACCTTTCTAAAGTTAGAATAGATGAATTATTCTCAGATTTCGAATTACATGAGCAGTCCAACTCAGAACTCGAGAGGGGTATAGCCTTGTTTGCAGGTTCAAAGAAGAAGAAAATCGCAAGCAAGCCACCACCAACCGAGGAGGAAGATGAGTCCGAAGAAGAAGTTGACCCGGAGTTGACTGCCGAACTAATGAACCTTGCTCGAAGGATAGCCAAGGGACGAAAGCGAACCACGACTCGACCCAACAAAGGTAAGCCTAAAAGTTCTAATATTAGGTGTTATGAGTGTAACAGGTTTGGACATATCAAGTCCGAGTGCCCCAAGCTCAACCACCAAGCACCTCAGCACAAGAAGGCCCTCAACGCGACATGGGAAGAAGCGTCATCCGAAGAAGACGAAGACCACGTCTTCATGGCGAAATCGATTGAGTCAGACACGGAGACCGAACCTGAACTTGAGTCAGAACCTGAGGATGACTCGGACTACGAAGCTACCTTCAAGTCAAGCCACGGATACGCATCCGGTTCAAAAGATACCCTTAAAGTGAGTCGAACTTTATTTAATACTTTACATAATACGGTTAGGTTTTTGTCTAGGAAATTAGTTAAGTCTGAGTCCAAGGTCGAGACCCTGGTTGAGGAGGTCAAACTCCTCAAACACAAGGTCTCCCTAACCTCTTCGACTAGTCAAGTTCGAGAAGAGGACCCAACTCGAGCTGAAAAGCTCGAAGTTGAGAACTCTCTCTTGAAAAGTCAAGTTGAAGATCTTAGGAACACGTTGGAAAGGTTCACTTCGGGATCCAAAGGACTTGACCTCCTACTTGGATCTCAAAGGGCCGTGTACAACAAGGCTGGACTAGGGTTTAACTCAAACACGACTAATAGGTCGTATATGTCGATTGTAAGTCAACATAGGAAACATGTCCAAGCATGGGTCCCTAAGAACTTTTTGATTTCAACTCTAGGATCCAACCCGTACTGGGTTCCCAAGGACCAAATCCACTATGTGGATAGACAGAACCGATTCAACGGTCTAGGGGGAGCCAGTACAAAACATGTTTGTGCTTTAACTTAGAAATTGCATGCTTAGAATTTTTTTTGTTTTGTTTTTTTTTAACTTGTGAACTCACTTAGAACACATACATAACCAACTAAAATCCTTCGAAAAGATTGAGCCTCGGGGAGCCTCTTTTCAAAAATAACCAGTTAGACCAGGAAATAGTCTTAGGTGAGTCAAGTCATCATTTTCTTGAAAATGGCTTTATCTAAGGAAGTGGTCGATGATCTGATAAAAGAAGGCCCCTGTGCTTCGCCACGACCTGGAAGCCATGATCTTGAAAAGGTAAACTTGACAAGCCTAGGGTCAAATCCAAATCTAACATAAAATTACTTGAACCTAAATGCACTTAATCAACTTAATTGGAAGTCATCTCACAAAAAACGCATAAGTATAACATGCTTGATCATATAGACACAGGTGAGATGACCTAGGTTTAAAAACTTACAACCAATTTTTTAAAAAAATATAAAAAAATCTAACATCCATTCCAACCACCTTGTGTGTAGGATCAATGGATGTTGGACAGTGGTTGCTCCCGACACATGACCGGGGATCAACTCAAATTCACGAAGCTTCGATTCAAACGACAAGGATCGGTAGCCTTTGGGAATAACAGCAAGCTCACAATCATCGGATCAGGTGATATCGAGCTTAACTCGAATTTTGTTATTAAAAATGTATTACTTGTAGAGAATTTTGAATATAACCTGCTTAGCGTAAGCCAATTATGTGACAATAACTATAAGGTCGTATTTTTAGAAAATGAATGTGTAATTAAAACAAATAAAAAAGCTAAAACAATACTCAAAGGAACTAGGACAAATAACATTTATACAATTAACTTAATCAAATCCTCAGCCAAATGTCTTATAAACACAGGAAGAGGAATCATGGTTGTGGCACCGACGACTCGGTCACTCGCACCCAAGACTCGTCCACAAGATGAGTCAGAGTGGCTTAGTCAGAGGCTTACCCAACCTCAACAATTTGGTTAATAAAATCTGTAATGCTTGTCAACAAGGAAAACAACCTAGGACACAACACAAGTTAACTAACCAAGAACGAACCTCAAGTGTACTTGAGCTCCAGCATATGGATCTATTCGATTCACATGGAGCCAAGTCACTCAATAGAAGTCAATATTGCTTAGTCATAATTGACAACTACTCCAGGTTTACCTGGGTTAGGTTCATCAAACATAAAAATGATACCCTAGATCAATTAATCAATCTATTCAAATTAATCGAGAATCAAAAAAATCTTAAGGTTAAAAGACTTAGAAGCGATCATGGTGGTGAATTCGAAAATCAAAGGTTCACCGACTTCTGTAACCTAAATGGATACCACCATGAATTCTCTTGCCCTAGGACCCCTCAACAAAATGGCCTAGTGGAGCGGAAAAACCGAACTCTACAAGAAGCCGCTAGGACCATGTTGAACGAATACGACCTACCTGATAGGTTTTGGGCAGAAGCCGTTAGCACGGCTTGCTATGTCCAGAATAGGATCCTTATGGTAAAGAGGCACCTTAAGACCTCGTACGAGATTTATCACAATAAAGTACCCAACATCAAGTACTTTAGGGTATTTGGATGTAAAGTACATATCTTAAACACTAAGAACCACCTAGGGAAATTCAAATCCAAAACCTCCACCGGAATCTTCTTAGGATACTCAACCACAAGTAGGGCCTATAGGGTATATAACCACGATACCCTTAAAGTCGAAGAGACTATTAATGTAGTGTTCGATGAAGTACCCGAACTTACAAAACCCTTAATGACCCCAAGTGTTGAGCCCACTGATACCAAACTCGTCTCTGACCCTGAGATCGAGTCTAATCCACATCAACCAACTTCTCTTGTCGACCAAGTGACAAGTGATCCGAGTCAAACTAGTGTTCAACCAAGTCACCCTATTGATCAAGCATTAGGTGACACAAACCCAACCCAATCTAGGATTCAGACTAACCACCCTATCGATCAAGTGATAGGAGATCCTAATCTAGGAGTTCGAACTAGAGCATCCTATAGGAACCTTAGTCAAATTTCCTTAATTTCAAAGATAGAACTCAAATCAATTGAACAAGCTCTTCTTGATCCCGATTGGATTATTGCAATGCAAGAAGAGCTAGCTCAATTTACTAGGAATGATGTGTGGGAATTAGTACCACCACCTAAAGACAAAATGATAATTGGAACAAGGTGGGTGTTTCGAAATAAGCTTGATGATAAAGGTGAATTAGTTAGAAACAAGGCTAGGTTAGTCGCCAAAGGGTTTAGTCAAGTCAAAGGCTTAGATTACGACGAAACCTATGCCCCAGTAGCTAGACTCGAATCCATTTGAATGTTGCTAGCTTATGTCGTACATCGAGGATTTAAGCTGTTTCAAATGGATGTTAAGTCGGCATTCCTAAATGGATACATTAAAGAAGAAGTTTATGTTAGCCAACCCCCCGGATTCGAAAATCTAGATAAACCCGACCATGTTATAAAACTTAAGAAAGCTCTCTATGGACTTAAACAAGCTCCTCGAGCTTGGTACGAGAGACTTTCAATTCATCTTAAGTCAAAAGGGTTTAACCAAGGCTTAGTTGACCCAACTCTCTTCGTAAAAACCTTAGGTAAAGAAATATTCATAGCTCAAATTTACGTAGATGATATAATTTTTGGAACCTCTAACTCAGCCTTACTAAACGAGTTCGTTTCACTCATGGAAAGTGAGTTCGAAATGAACTTGGTAGGCGAGTTAAGTTTCTTTTTAGGTCTACAAATTAAACAAACTAAGGATGGTATATACCTATATCAACAAAAATACTCTAAGGAGTTAATTAAAAGATTTGGAATGCAAGACGCTAAGGTAATAAGCACCCCAATGGCGATTAATGTTAACATAGGAGAAGACCTAGAATGTAAGTCCATTGACTTAAAGTTCTATAGGAGCACGATAGGAAGTCTCCTATACTTAACTGCGAGTCGACTCGACATTCTGTTCGCAGTAAGTATGTGCGACAGGTTTCAAACCTGTGCTAAAGAGTCTCACCTAACCCTAGTTAAGCGTATCCTTAGATATCTAAAGGGTACACTTAATGTCGGTATTTGGTATCCTAGATCTACCGAGTTCGAACTAACCGGCTACTCCGATTCATACTATGTCGGTAGTCTGCTCGATAGAAAGAGCACGAGTGGTTGTTGTCAACATCTCGGCTCGAGTCTAGTGAGTTGGTGCAGTAGGAAGCAACACTGTGTTGCTTTATCTACCACCGAAGCCGAATACATCGCGATGGGTGAGTGTGTCACGCAGCTTCTTTGGATGAAGCACACTCTCCGCGACTTTAAGTTAGACTTTACGAATACTAAACTTCACGTAGATAACATTAGTTCAATTAATCTTACAAAGAATCCGATATGTCACTCTAGGACCAAACCTATAGAGGTCAAACACCATTTTATTCGAGAACATGTGGCCAACGGAGCCATACAACTCGAATACGTCGAATCGAAGTCTAACTTGGCAGACCTATTTAGTAAACCCCTACCCGAAGCCGAATTTAGTCTATTAAGACGAAAATTGGGCATGTGCGTAATAGAATAGGTACTTGCAAATTATATGTTCTTACTACTATTTCTTTAATTTCATGGAACTAGCATAGGACATACCTTAGATATCATGCACCTATAAATTTAAGGAGCCAGTACATCTCACAACACATAGGACTAATGTGTTTGTGTACTTAGCCACGTAGATGGCCATGAGATGTTAGGACCTTACTCCTGGTTCCAGATGTAGAGCTAGTGCATCGCTATGAACCACAGAGTATAATCATACATACTAACCGACTTTGACCAGGACTGATTGATCTTCCATATCAATCAAGCCAAATATGAGTCGAACATTTTATAGATGAACTTATTTTCAGTATATTATTTTCAAAATAATGTGGAACATGCTTGGACTTTGAAATTAAAACTTGTTTTTATTCCAGACACACTCTCACTCTTTTGGATATATGGCAAAAGGGGGAGAAAAAGGCCAAAGTTAAGGGATCAATATTTTTTTTAAGGCTTACTCAAACTTTAACACATTTAGTTAACTTGTTAACAGAAAATAATTTACTTTACTTTTAGTTAACTTGTTAACAAAAAGTAATTTACTTAACTTTAACTTGTTAACAAAATGGAAGTAAAGGCCAAGGTTAAGAAATCAATTTTTTTGATTTCTTAACTTAAAACTTAAACACTATGGCCAATATTAAGTAATTTCGGTTACTTAATTCTTTTTTAGTAGCAAATATCAAGGGGGAGAGTTAAAACTCTTTCTCAAGTACTCACCCTCGGTCAAGGAGGAGGTTTCCTCAAGGGGGAGCACTTGAAAAAGAGTTTTTATACTCCTACACATTCATGTATATCTCATACTCTTTTTGCTTAATTTATTTTTCTTAACTTTGTATGTGGGTTTGCCATAAATCAAAAAGGGGGAGATTGTTGGTGCAGTAAGCACCTAAGTCGAACCTGAGTTTTGATTATAGCAAATGATACAAAGTTAAGCTCATGTCATTATCTCACGAGCTAAATCAAGTGTGCAGTAAATTGCTATAGCTGGAGCTGAAGGCTAGCGACACCCGGAGATAGCCGCGGTGGTCGGGCGACACTCGAGTGACTTCGTAGGGAGCCGAAGGAATCGAGTGGAAGGCCGGAAGCAAAAGCAACATGTAAGTATCGAGTTAAGCTCGTGTGGGCGAGCATAAGTGAGGTCGTATCCTCATTACAGGGATGATCTTAAGCGTAGATCCGACCAAAGACATCCTATATATGGTCTAGGTTGAGATCAGACGGTCGACAACCGTCGAAATTATGTTTTTGTTGAGCTAACTTTGACTTGCAGCAAGCATCAGTCGACTGCCAGCTTGGAGGACTCGATCGCCACAATCGCTGATCGCCGAGGTCGAAGACTGATCGATGCGCCATCGATCGATGATGACCATCAGTCGACTGATGGTCAAAGGATCAGCCTCGAGGAGTCAAGGTTTATCACCAAATTTCAAGGGGAGTGGTGCTCAATTGTGATTGGCTAGGGTTCCTCTCAAAAAGGGGCTCAAAGGCTATAAAAGGAGGGCCAAACCTAGGGTTTTATCATCAATTCTAAGTGCTCAAAAGCCTCCGCAACGCTACGACTCTCTGACAACTCTACAACAATGAAGTGCTTCCAACAACCCTAGTTTAAGTCCTATCTTCGAGTTGTTGGTATAATCTTGTCTTGTCATTTCTTTTAATCTTGCAATTAGTTTGTTAATCGAGGCTTTCTATCGTTGCATTTTCATTTTAATAGAAGAGAGGGTTTGTCTCTCTATCTTGTGCTTCAAATGTTTTTTTTGTAATCGTAAACTCCTACCTCCAATGAGGAGGAGTGTTTTAGTGAATTGCCCTCCGTACACGGTCTAGGACCGTTATGGCCTTGGAGTAGTAGCCGAAGGCTACGAACCAAGTAAAAAACTATTTGTCTCTTTTAGTTTTTATTTACATTTCCACTGTGTATATTTGTCTTGAAACGAATTCGAAAGAAAAAGTTTTTTTTATCGCTATTCACCCCCCCCCCCCTCTAGCGATCCGCTTCGATCCAACACAAGCATGGGTCTTGTCAAGGAAAAGTCCATGTCTTGATTACTTAGCATGGAAAGTCCAACATGGGTTGGCAAGGGAAAGTCCAAGCTTGAGTCTTGGCATTCGAGAAGTCCAAGGGGTTTGATATTGGCGGCATAAAGTCCAAGCGGGAGTCTTAGCAGCATAAGTCCAATGGTTGGCGGCATAAAGTGCAACCGGAGTCTTGGCAGCGTAAGTCCAATGTGCCTTGGCGGTGTAGACACCAATAGCATGACATAGCTGATGGAAGCACCTGAAGGCTAGCGCAATGGATGAATAAGTCATGGATGACTTGGAGGGATCCGAGAGGTGCGAGGTTGACGGAGGTGGCTAGAAGACTTAGGTCTAGGCTACGGGTGGTCTAGCAAGTATGGGGGAACCATACTTGGGTTAAACCTAATGTTTGAGGTTAAAACCTCATGTTTGAGGTGTGCGATCCAAAGTGCCATATAGCGATCGAAGTCAATTAGGGTTTATTGCAAAAAGTGTCTTAGCATTGGTGCGGAGGTGGACAATCGATCGTTGGCTCGAGTAGTCGGTGATCATGTGATCGATCGGTGCTCGAAATTTAGCGCAGTGGAGTCGAGACACGCATCGCCGGGTTAGCGATCAGTGAAGGATCCATCGATCGGTGATGGGTATGATCAGTCGACTGATGATGGATCCGTTAGATTTTTCCAGCGTGGATCTAGCCATTGTCTCACGACAACAGTGGCATCAGTCAACTGATGGTCCCGATCAATCGACTGATCGGCGATTTCCAACCTAGGTAGAAACTTTAAATGGAGCTCGTGGAGGAGGAAATCAACAACATTTCTTGATGAGTTTTGGGGCGAATTGCTGGTGTAATTCAGGGTCTCCAAGTGCAACTCAAGCAACCACAAAGAAAGCAATCCAAAACCTCTTGTAAAGTTGTTTTCTTTACTTGTATTGCATTATATTGTTGTATCTTGATTGTTTTTATTTCTCACTATTGTAAGATCACTTGTACGAGGTTTCTCCGCCTCCGACTTGTGTCGAGAAGGAGTTATTGTGATTAGTAGTGCGTGTTTGAATTGCTAGGGCTTTTAGAGCCCGATCCGTGGAGTAGGAACCGTTCGGTTCCGAACCACGTTATATGATTGTGTAATTGTGTGTTTGTATTTGTGTTTGTTTTATTTCTGCTGCGCTAACATAAATTGTAGAAAAGCACGCAATCAAATTCCATCTACACATCCTACGATGCTATTCACCCCCCCTCTAGCGGTCAACATTTCCCCAACATAGCAGTCGAGCCTCCATTCGATTATTAACCAATCGACTGGGGCATAAAACCCAGTCGACTACTCCGACTCAACTAGGCTTCCGAGTGTAAAACACTCGGTCAATCGACTGGTCCAATACCCCAATCGACTGGTAAACCTCAAACATGAGGTTTAACCCAAGTATGATCCCTTCATACTTGATACTCACCCATAGCCTAGACTTAAGCCTTCTAGCCACCTCCATCAGCCTCACGCCTCTCGGATCCATCTAGTTTGTGACTCTTCATCCTTCGCATTAGCTTTCAGGTGCTTCCATTAGCTATGTCATGCTAATCGGGTCATTTGTCAAGGTTTATTTGGACTTATGCCGACAAGACCCATGCTTGGACTTTACATCGCTAATCATACACCCTTGGACTTCCACATTTCCAAGATCCATTTGGACTTACGCTGCTAAGACCCATGCTTGGACTTTACGCTGCCAACCTACCCTTAGACTTTCTCTTTGCCAAGTACCTATGACTTGGACTTTCCAATTGCCAAAGTTCTCTTGGACTTTATGCCGCCAAGACTACACACTTGGACTTATGCTGCCAAGAATATATCTTTGGACTTTACCATTGCCAAGTACCCATGACTTGGACTTTCCAATTTCCAAGTCCATGCTTGAACTTTTCCATGCCAACTCAATGTTGGACTTTCTAATATCCATAGTTCACTTAGACTTTACCCCGTTAAGACTACACACTTGGACTTATACTGCCAAGACTATACCTTTGGATTTTACCATTGACAAGTACCTATGACTTGGGCTTTCCATGGGTTATTTGCTCCAACAATCTCTCCCAAATAATCTCCCCCATATGACTTTGGATATCCCAATCGTCCACTAGTCATATGGTCAATATATGGTCAAACCATATAGTTAAACAATGGTCAAACCCATTGTCAAACATCAAAACACTACTTGAGTCCCACTCAAGTTTGGTCAACAACCCATTGTAAAATAACAAAACACTACTCGAGTCCCACTCGAGTTTGGTCAACATCACATTGTCAAACATCAAAATACTACTCAAGTTCCACTCGAGTTTGGTAAATACTACCCGGAGCTTGTTGCACCAACAGAATTCTCTTCCTCAAGGTTTTTGACTAGAGTTGAGTTTCCCTCTTGAACTTGACAAGTTGGAGAGGTTAGGCTAGCCTTATGCTTAATAAGTTTAACCTCCTTAAGTAAAGACTTGACCTTCGACTCGGACTTAGTCAACTTTTTATTCAAAAATTTTATAGTATCATACAAAGTTTTAATTAATGAATGACTCACTTTATTGACCCTTTTGAACCGGATATAGATCCATAGCTTGACTCAAACTTGGGCTTGGTGTCAAATTTTGACTCGGTGTCGGTCTTGGATCGGACTCAAACGCGAACGATCTTTCCATGAGAACCAAGTTGTTGACTTGGTCTTGTTCTTCCTCGTCCGAAGTCTCTTCCCATGTTGCGTTTAAAGCTTTCATGGATTGTTGTTGTTTAGACTTTAGCTTTGGACACTCGGACATGAAGTGCCCCTTATTGTTGCATTCTTAACACTAGTAGTTCTGATTAGTGTCGGATCTCTTTTCCTTGGTTGGATTGGATGGTTGCCTGATAGTCGCATTTTTATCGCGTGACTTTTATTCACATTTGGGGATTTTAGGCTCTTTGATTTGGGTAATTATGGTTATTCATGACGTCTTTTGTATATTGTATTTAATTGAAATTAATTGTTTATTCCCTACAATTTCAATATTATTTTTCACGGGTGAATGTGATTTTGTAAGTAACATGAAAGAGCCAAATCGGAGCAATGATAGCCATTGATTAAGATCAAATTCCTCTCAGTTGTTGGATTGAATGGATCAGCTTTTTAATTGAAGTCAATTAACCTAGATGAATTTGGGCGGTTGAGATTAAAACCAGCACAATCGGACGGCTGAGAAAATTGGAGATAAAATCCAACTTCTTCCCAGCTGTGCTAGAATCGCGCGACACAAAATAGTGATCGCGGCGTTGTCTTCCTCTCGTGAGCTCGGCGATAGCTCCACTACAGCACTCCGACAAGAATTCCACCAATCCCAGGTTCTACCCCAGTCCATTCCACCCGGCGAACTTTTCCCTCTTCGGTCAGGCGGAGCTCGCAGCAGCATTTGTGCGGTGGCACTCCATCGACCGAGCAGTGGAGTTCGCCCGTCTTCACCGGTGATCTTCAGATTCATTACCACCAGAGCTGAGCTACTCCAGCTAGACGTGGTCGCAGAAGGCTGGGGGTGATTTGCTACTGCCGTGGTAGTGGCAGAATATATTCCCAGTTTTGGCAGTATCGCTTCTTTCGATCTAATGGCGGTCTTCAATGGTTCCAGGCGGTGGCGATGATACCCTTCATTCCCAGTTCCGATCCCATCCACAATAGCGGTCGTGATTCGCACCGTGCCATCTCCGCATAACCATTCCACCGACTGTCGTGGTAGCGGTTGTACCACATCCATCATCGGAGCAATGAACTACAGCATCGATCCAACTCTCGTCGAGTTCGGATGAGAGATTCGTACCCTCTGACCCTTGTAGTGTTCGGTATTGTTGTAGGACACCGGAAAGGTACCGGTCACCAGAGAGGGTGGTACCTTTCCGGTGTTTGTGGATGACTGTTGATTTATTTTATTGATATACTGTTGATTCAGTATTGTGTTTGTTATTGTTTTACTATGTTACCTTGTTACTTTGTGTGATTTCAGTTTATGGTTCAGTTTGTGTTTTCATTTGTATTTGCACTTGTGTTTTCATTCGTATTTGCACTTGTGTTTTCATTTGTGTTGTCACTGGTGTTATTACATTGTGTTTGCATTAGTGTTTTCAATTGTGTTTTCGCTAGTGTTTTTAATATGTGGTTTCACTAGTGGCCTTGAATTGTGTTTTTACTAGTGTTTGTAACCTGTGTTTTCACTAGTATTTTACTTTGTGTTTCAATCTGCACTTTACCTTGTATCTTATTTTGTATTATAACTTGTGTTTAATTTGAGTCGTAGTTAGAGTTTTATTTGTGTTATGCTTTAGTTGTTAGGATAATTTAATTTACATTCGACCAATGTGTCGTATAGTGACAGTGCAGTGCTCGGTTGAATTGTTTTCGTTTATTGCAGTTTCATTTATTGAAGTTTTTAGTGACTGTTTGACTACTGTGTCGTATAGTGACAGTGCGGTGCATGGTTGAAATGTTCACATTTGTTTGATCATTGTACCGTATAGTGACAGTGCGGTGCTTGGTCGATTGCTTTTCTCTCTGTTAGCTTATTTTTTCAGTGACTGTTTGATCACTGTGCCGTATAGTGACAGTGCGGTGCTTTGTTGAATTGTTCACATTTGTTTGATCATTGTACCATATAGTGATAGTGCGGTGCGTCATCACTTACTTTTGTGCATTATGATAGTTGTTTGTTACTTGTTATTTGGTAGTTAGATTTACATTTTGCATGTTTAATTCTCATGTTTGCTTTTGATTTTGCATTTTAATTGTTTTGATAATTGTAAAAACCCCCAGTGTTTACTTCTATTTAAAAACAAACATCCAACCATTAGGTTTGTTGGGAGACGATCCGAGTCAGTCCTATACTGCATTAGTGTAGTTAGGGGGTTCGGTAAATAATTTGGGAACGGTATTGCGACAATTAAAATCGTTCGATCAAATTTTGGCGTCGTTGCCGGGGAACTTTAATGGGTTTGTTTGTCTTTAAACTGTAGTTTGTTTGTTTGTTTTCTTTTTCTTTTGTTATTATTGTCTTTCTTATTATCTATATTTATTTCTCATTGTATTTGTATTTGTGGATGATTAGGACTTCAGGCAATAATCTACTTGAGTTTTATACAGCAGTTTTTCTCTTCCCTCAGAGGCCCAGCCTAGGAAGAGGGTTGTTGAATAAAAGGCTAGGGAATTCCTAGAGCTAGCATATTCCTAAGTATGCCAAGTTTTTTTTTAAAGATCTGTGTGTTCACAAGAAGTTGTACTTTTTTTATGGAGGTAGGAGACACTGTAGTTCGGTTCAGTATTTTGGGCGCAATGAGGTACCCGATGGAGGATCATTATATTCTTAGTATGGTTATAGCTGATGAGTTGGACTGCATGAACTTTTTTTCTTATTCTATTTTTCATTTGGATATCTCTGCACCTTCTACATTTTGTTGTGATTTTATTGATTCTGATGTTGATAATGATTTGTCATTAGGACCTATCTGTGGGCCCTCTTTATGTAGACAGGGATATGGATTGTGTAGGGACTAGCGCTCTTCAGGCGACGCCCCAAGAATCACTTCCATCAGATGTTTATGAGAAATGTCATTTCATGGTCAAGCATGGGATAGTCTTAGGTCATATCTTCTCTGTGTATGATAATGAAGTAGATCCTGCTAAAATTCAAGTTATATCTTCATCTTACCCCACTTCTATACGGGAAGTTTGTGCTTTTCTAGGTCATGGAGGTTTCTACAGACGTTTTATCAGAGACTTCAGTAAGATTACCCTACCCTTGACTAACTTGTTGCAAAATGAGATGGTATTTCAATTTGACCAGGATTGTGAGGGAGATCGAGCCCACCCCCATAGCAGATTCTTTTCCAGATGAGCAATTTTTTCACGTGAAGGGTAAGACACCATGGTATGCAGATCTTGCTATTTATTTAGTCGTCATGTTGTACCTTCACATTTTACTCATGCACAAGTCTAGAAATTGAAAAGTGATACTAAGTATTATGTATGGGATGATCTTTATCTTTGAAAATTTTGTAGTGATCAGATTATTAGATGATTTGGACTTGATTATGAGTTTCATTCCATATGTACTTACTTTTTGTTATTCTCTGGCTTGTGGGGGGTATTTTCGACCCCAAAGAACTGTTAGAAAAGTTGTATAGTCTAGTTTGTATTGGCCCACCTTATTTCATGATGCCTTTGAATTCTACAAGTCTTGTGAGCGATGTCAATGAACAGGGAACATAGGACGTAGAAATGAAATGCCTCAACAACATTTGTTATTCTGTGAGATTTTTGATATTTGGGGTATTGATTTTATGGGTACGTGTCCTGTATCTTTTGGATTTTCATATATTCTTTTGGCATATGATTATGTTTCTAAATGGGCGAAGGCCATCCCCACCAGGACTGATGATTCTCTAGTTGTTGTGGATTTTGTTAGGTCTCACATATTTTGCAGATTTGGAGTTCCCAGGGCGATTATTAGCGATCAAGGGTCTCACTTTTGCAACAGACTCATGAAGTGTCGAGCAAAGATATCAAGTCTATTCTGGAGAATACGGTGGGGCCAGACATGATGATGCTTCTTCTTCGACTTGAAAGGGGAGTGTATTCTTTTATTTACTGCATTTATCTTCTTCCTTTCATGTTCGAAATAAATTGTGTGGTTGATTGCTTGTTTGCCTGTTTACCTAGGTTTAGTGTTGCTGTTGAGTCAAATAATATTCCCTATGAATGCCTTAGTATCATTTCATAGGTGGTAAAAATTAGTTAAGTTTGATCATCAAATTGTCGATTTTTGTGTATGATAGGAGACTTCACCTGCATGCAGTCACTTGTTATGATGGTGAACTTTTTATTGATAGATTAAGCTTGATTTTGATTCACCTAGTGAGGTTGCAAGCCATTCTTATCATCTACCCACTTTTGTGTGATAACACATGTGATTCTTGTTACTCTAGAACTTGCTTTGAGTCTTTTCAAAACTGCAGTAACATTTATTTGCATGAATATGATGAAGGATTTCACTCTTGATTCTTTTCCTCACTTGTATTGCTTGTCTAATCCACTTGATACTTCCATGTTGTCTTACATGTCATATATCCTTACATTTATCATTTATTGTGTTTGTTATCTTCGTGGATTATCTTCTCTCATATCTTTTGTTCCCATATTGAAAGAATAACTTGATAAGTTGTTTGTCTGAGACGAACAAAATTCTTAAGTGTGGGGGAGGATATATTGTTTTGTTGGGCAGCACTGAATCAAAAATGTGTTCAAATAAGATGATGAAATTTGTTCACAAGTGAGAGAGGGCGCAGAAATAGAGGCAGATTCCAACTAAATCTGAAAATCCAGAAAAAAAAAGAGAACTTGTTCATTGCAGCTATGTACTGATCTAAATGGATTGCATTGGAAATTACATCATTATCAGAATTGTGCCAGTACCAATAGCAGCCTTACCTATATGTGCAGCCCAATTTCAACCTCAACAAGGGTGCAACAGAATTTTTGAAAACAACAGCTGTAGAACGTTCTGAACCAAGAAACTTAATGCAGTTCCTGTTGCTGTGACATTCTGATAAGCTGGAAGATGAAGCTTGGGTTTTGGAGACTGCAGATCGTGTTTCTGGTGAGAGCATAATAGAACTGCATGTTCACTTCATGAAAAACTTGCAAAATGTCAAGGAATTGTAACCTTGGAGAAGCTGCACGTGTAAGTATAGAGGAGTTAGTTACAGTCTGAAAAATATTTTTTTGAAAAACATGAGTCACCAAAGATCCAATGGGTTATGCTTACACGTGGATGAAATATTCTTGCCAAGTGCTGCACTTGCAGTGTAGAGAGACCCTGCATGTTCACTTCATGAAAAACCTGAAAAATGTCTGGGAAAATGCATGAATCACCAAGCTATAAAAGGCTGAGCTTACACGTGGATTCAAGGAATAGCTATTGGAGGTTATAACAAATTTTCAGAATTCAAGGACATTTGGGATGGCTCTACATAAATTTGGGCAGCTGATGTCAGTCTAACACTAGGCCCACTTCAATCTAAAGGCTATAACTCATGCCGAGGCCATCAAACTGGATCAGATTAAGGCTGATTAAGGAAAGTTTCTGAAATTTTATATGATACAACAGCTGTTGAAGTTGCTGAATTTCCACAGCTGCTCAGCAGAGTATCAGCAGCCAATCAAAAATTTGATGAAAGTATCAAGGTTAACTGCAGGAAATTGAAAGGGAAATCCAAATTTAGAGATAAAAGTTGTTGCATTTTAGAGATTGGTTTGAGATGTTTTCTAGTCAAAGCTCCTCCCGAAAGCTACAAATTCAAAGGAAATGCAATTCTGATATGAACAATTCTAAAATTTTCAGATTTACAGAAATTGAAATTACCTAAGATATAAATTGAAACCAGATTTTAGGGTTCTTATTTACCTTCTTTGATATGCTAAAATTGCAAGCTTAGAGGAGCTAGATACAATCTAAATGTGTTCTTAATTCTGTTGCAGAGTGTTGCTCTATTTTGCTTAACAGCTGGTTATCAGAAAGTGTATTCATTGTAGAGATGATATAAGGAATTGTGGAGACCTTTGGAGCTCTACTGATTTTAATGGATGTATGTAATTCTTAGCACCAGAAATATACTTGTCGTGATCTTGTTTGCTTGCCTTTGAAGCTGAATGTGCAAGCTTGGGTATCCTTTACGGTATGGACAAGATGAGAGGATTAAAGTCACTTATTGCTTTAAGTGCTTCAGTAGGAGCTGATGACTTTGAATCTGATTATAAAGGATTTAAATGTGTGGTCTATTATTCATGTTTACTACAGTTTCAGATTTGAGATATTCTCAATTTGGTGATTACCCCAGCTAGCTAAAGTTGTGGCTTATGGAAATAGAATGGAGATGTTGTGAGTGTTATTTTCTTGGATCGTATTGGAAATCTCCCTACACACTTCTTATTGCAACTAATCAGGTTTATTCTTCCAATTCTACTATTGTCTTGTTCATTTCATCTTGATCTTCTTTGTATTTCTCTGTTGCAATCTATTTCTGGTCTTGTTTAGATCTCGATAAATTCTTTTGATTCATGTATGGAATGTATTGATAGCAGTAGAGAAATAGACGATAAGCAAGCATATGGTAGGACAAGATTACATGTTGTTTTGAGGGTACCCCACTCCTATGATCATTATGTGAGCATGAGTGCATATATCCATTTGGGAGGTTTTGTATCAGGCTTGGTTTATTTGATTTGACTGTAAATCATCATACATATTGACTGTTGTAGGAGTCGGATCTTTTGACTACCCTAGATCCGGATGAATTTGGTGATCCTAAGTAACTTATTTTTTCTATCTCTTAATTATTGATCTAAGTACCGTTTGGGAAACGAGTTAGGGAGTCAGTGTTTCTGTGTTTTTTTTATTGCTCGGGACGCGCAAAAATAAGTGTGGGGGAATTTAATAGTCGCATTTTTATCACGTGACTTTTATTCACATTTGGGGATTTTAGGCTCTTTGATTTGGGTAATTATGGTTATTCATGACGTCTTTTGCATATTGTATTTATTTGAAATTAATTGTTTATTCCCTACAATTTTAGTATTATTTTTCACGGGTGAATGTGATTTTGTAGCGAACATGAAAGAGCCAAATCGGAGCAATGATAGTCGTTGATCAAGATCAAATTCATCTCAGCCGTTGGATTGAATGGATCAACTTTTTAAATGAAGTCAATTAACCTAGATGCATTTGGGCTGCTGAGATCAAAACCGACACAATCGGGCAGCTGATAAAATTGGAGATAAAATCCAACTTCTTCCCAGGTACGCTAGAATCGCACGACACAGAATAGTGAACACGGCGTCGTCTTCCTCTCGCGAGCGCGGCGACAGCTCCACTACAACACTCCTGCGATAATTCCAGCAATCCCATGTTCTACCCCAGTCCATTCCACCCGGTGGACTTTTCCCTTTTCAATCAGACGGAGCTCGGAACAGCATTTGGGCAGCGACACTCCATCGACCGAGTAGTGGAGTTCATCCGTCTTCACCGGCGATCTTCAGATCCATTACCACCGAAGCTGAGCTACTCCAGCTAGATGTGGTCGCAGAAGGCTGGAGGTGATTTGCTACTGTCATGGTAGCGGAAAAATATATTCCCAGTTCCGGTGGCATCGCTTCTTCCGATCTAATGGCGGTCTTCAATGGTTCCAGTCAGTGGCGATGATACCCTTCATTCCCAGTTCCGATCCCATCCACATAGTGACATATAGGATAATTTCCTTCATTCAATGTTAGGATAATTTCATTTACATTCGACCAATGTGTCATATAGTGACAGTGCGGTGCTCGGTTGAATTGTTTTCATTTATTACAGTTTTTAGTGACTGTTTGACTACTGTGTCGTATAGTGACAGTGTGGTGCATGGTTGAATTATTCACATTTGTTTGATCATTGTACCGTATAGTGACAGTGCGGTGCTTGGTCGATTTCTTTTCTGTCTGTTAGTTTAGTTTTTCAGTGACTGTTTGATCACTGTGTCATATAGTTACAGTGCAGTGCTTGGTTGAATTGTTCACATTTGTTTGGTCATTGTACCGTATAGTGACTGTGCGGTGCGTGATCACTTACTTTTGTGCATTAGGATAGTTGTTTGTTACTTGTTATTTGGTAGTTAGATTTACTTTTTGCATGTTTAATTCTCATGTTTGCTTTTGATTTTGCATTTTAATTGTTTTGATAATTGTAAAACCCCCAATGTTTACTTCTATTTAAAAACAAACATCCAGCCATTAGGTTCGTTGGGAGACGATCCGAGTCAGTCCTATACTGTATTAGTGTAGTTATGGGGTTTGGTAAATAATTTGGGAACAATATTGCGACAATTAAAATCGTTCGATCATTGCCTTCTTCACTTGATCAATTTTCGAACTAGATTAACTAGTTCGGTCTCCATCTCCCCATTTAAATCTGAGTTGGTCTCATCATCTTCGAGAGGAGGCATGCTTTTTTCCTTTCTTTTGACTTGCAAATAAGGCAATACTCTTCTTGACTAGGGCCTAATTAGACTGCTCATGTAATTCAAACTCAGAAAATTTTTTATCTAACCTAATTGTAGATAAATCTCTAGATACTTTGCAAGCATCGACCATGGATGCCCACAAAGTAGTCCTAGGAAAGGCTCTTAGAGCGTACCTTATGATGTCACAGTTCTCCACCTTCTGTCCAATGGCATGAAGACCATTTAATATATCTTGGATGCGAGCATGGAGTTGGCTCAGGGTCTCACTATCCTACATTTTCAGATTATATAATTTATTAACCAACAAGTCTCTCTTATATACATTTGCATCGGATGTCCCTTCATGAAGTTTAGTAAGTTTGTACCAAAGGTCCTTGCAGCTGATGAATGCACCAATGCAGTTAAGCTCCTCCTTGAATAGACCACATTGCAAGATTTGATTGGCCTTTGCAAAGGCTTCAACCTATTGCTTCATTGCGTTGGTCCATTTGTTGTAGTCCAAAAACTCTCCATCATCACTAATCGATAGATTGAACCCCGTTTGAATAATGATCCACATCTTGACTTGTGTCTTAATATAGCCCACCATTTGACCCTTCTAATAACGGAAGTCATCTTCGTTAAAGAATGGAGTTTGAATGGTGTTGTATCCCTCAAGATGGGCAATTTAGATCCCTCACAAAGACAAAAACACTAAATGTATTCCAAGACTTGGTCTTGGATTAGTAGTGCGAGATAAAAACTAAAACACACTAAAATTCTAGAGAAATAAAAGAAAACATTTGCTTAAGATGGTGGTTGCACCGAAATTGAGCGCCCCCGACTCTAATACCAATTGTTGGATAGTAGGATGCACTAGAGGGGGGAGGGGTGAATAGCATTTTAAAAGCCTTCACAGTGAAAAAAGAAGCAAAACAAAAACTAAGGACACGTTTTCTTTTTACTTGGTTCACAACTAAAAGGTTGCTAATCCAAGGCTTGTGTGATTCTTCATTGCTCTCAAGGGGACAAACAACTAAAAGAGTCTCTTCCTCATTAAAGGTCAGTGACAAGACGATTACAAAAGATTGAAGGGCAAGTAACAACCTTACCAGACCTTATACAAATTAAGTACAAAAGAATTACAAGCTCAAAAACAATATATTGACAATTGAAGGTAAAAAAAAAGCACGGTCGGAGTAGTGTTGTAGCACGAAGGAGGATGGCAAGAGCACTTTGGAGCAAATTGATTTCTAGGGTTTATGTCTAATCCTTCTTTTATAGAGTTTCCTAGGCCTTTGAGATGATCCATTTTGTCAAGATCTAGATCTAATCTTGATCTAGATAAACTTTATCCAAACTTCTTATCTTTGAGGTGGCAACTTGGCTCTTCACGTGCACACCAATCGGCTACTTCTATTGCCAGTCGACTGCTGTGACTAGTCGACTGTTGATTCCTTCCAGTTGACTGCTGCACTTGAGTTTCCATTGAATCGGCTGCATAACGAGATTAGTCCAAGCCATATACAACAATAGTGGTAACGACAATCTTTGACTGCCCGATCTCGACTTCGACATTCGAATCGATGCATAGGGTTGTCCCCATACTAAGGATGTGACCTTACAACTGCTCCTTACACAGAGCTTACCTTACTTACCCTTGGTTTGTGTGACCTATTGCTTAGAATCTAATCTTTGATCACCATTCCTCTGTGTGTCTTTGAACTCAGCAAAGACTATTCAAGTTCTGCACACTTTACACACTATATAAGATCACATAATGACTTAACTTTAAACCTTTACCATTATCAAAACTCAGATTCTATTATCTGGTGCCCCTGCACCAATAAAAATACAACACACACATAAAACCAAGGGTTTTACGTGGTTAAGAATCGACAGTTCCAACTCCACGACAAGCTAGTGATCCACACCCACTATACTCTTCTCCTTCTCGGCAACACGCCGAAGGTGGAGAAATCCCTTACAAAGATCTATAATGAAAATACAACAAATATTATAAAGAAGAAATTAAATACAAGGAAAGGGTATTTTACACAACAATCTTTGCTTGAAAGTTCTTATGGTTGTTTTGGAAGCCTTTGAAGATCCTGAAATGCACCAGCACTTCGCTTCAAAATCGCCCAAGAACCTTGATCGAAATCCTCCATGAGTTGCTCCTTTTATAACCTGTTGTTGGCTGATTTCGCACCTAGATGTCAACTGCCAAAAGGCACTAGTCGAATGCTCCCTTATCTGTTGTCTCACAATGAACTAATCCACATTAGCATTCTAGCCAACAGATACTTTAGTAGTCGACTGCCCTTACCAGTAGTCAACTGCCATCTCAGTAGTCGACTGGCAAGTCGACTATGGGATATTCTATGCTTGTGTCCACCACCACAAGTCGACTTCCCATCATTGGCAGTAGATTTTTGTGGACCAGTCGACTGCCCAAAAATAAGTTGAGTAGTCAAAGCTTAGTCGACTACATGACCAGTTGATTGGTCATAACCCTAGTCGACAGCTCCAAGTTGACTAGGCTCTTGATTGCTGAACACTCGACCAGTTGACTGACCCTTAGTCCTAGTTGACTGATAAAACTCAACCATGAGATTCAACCCAAGTATGATCCCCTTATACTTGATTGACCACCCTTAGCCTATACCTAAGCCTTCTATCCACCTCCATCAGCCTTACGCCTCTCAAATCCCTCGAGTCTGCGACTCTTCATCTTTCACGTTTGCCTTCAGATGCTTCCATCCACTATGTCATGCTAACCGGGTCCTTTGTCGAAGTTTATTTGGACTTATACTGCCAAGACTTCATGCTTGGACATTACGTTTTCAAACCTACACCTTTAGAATTTCACGTTGCCAAGATCCATTTGGACTTACACCACCAAGACCCATGTATGGACTTTACACTGCCAAACCTACCCTTGGACTTCCCAATTGCCAAAGTTCACTTGGACTTTATACCTTAAAGACTACATCCTTGGATTTATGCCGCCAAGACTATACCTTTGAAATTTACCATTGCAAAGTACCCATGACTTGGACTTTTCTTACCAAGATCATTCTTGGACTTTCCAATTGCCAAAACCATGCTTGGACATTCCATGTCAAGTATCCAAACTTGGACTTCCGAGGATGATTGCTCCAACAATTTCCCCAAAATAATCTCCCCCATCTGATTTTGGATATTCGAATCATCCACTAGTCATATGGGGCAACATATGGTCAAATCATATAGTTAAACAATGGTCAAATCCATTGTCAAACATCAAAACACTACTCGAGTTTGGTCAACATTGACCAGGGCTTGTTGGAGCAACATTCTCCCCTTTTTTGATGTTTGACAATACCTTTAAGTTAGGATAACTTTGTTGGGTTTTTGGGGCACCAACGTGGGTGTGTGTTCGAACATGTTTCGTAAACATGCACAGTGGAAGCAAATAAAATAGATAATAAACTATTTTATTACATTACACTCACCACACGCATGTAGGATACAATAGTGTAGACATAATCGTAATTTCAAATTTTGCAATAAAGAAAATTACTCTAGGTATACCTGACGAATTATGTGAAGTGGATATGGTAATAACCTTAGTGACCCTCGCAAGTTTCGCCTCTATCCGCATCCACGCCGAGTATCATCGGGATTGCTTCAACAAGCTACGAGCCCCATCTTCACACGAGATACTAGTCTCGTGTCGAAGATATTGTGATACGAGAGACAATCACAATTCGAATCGTATATAAATTCAAACGAGTTTCACAAACTCATTTCTCGAAAGTGGTTTTCATCAACCAATTGACGAAACTTCAATCCTCCACCAATGAGGATTGTCGGAGATCCAATCCCCGACAAGGAGGTCACTGTCAGAGTTCCAAACATCGACTAAACGATGTTCTTGTCACAATGGACACAAGTTGTCCAAGAGGGCAGCTTGGTGGAGGAGATGACTGGCTAAACAAATGGCCGGTGACAGACTTGTGCCCGGCGGCTAGAGACGGTTGGCTAGAGGAAGGTCGACGGTTGGTGGCTGGCTGGAGGCTAGAGGAGGAAGGGCAACCATAAAAGGTCAGCGGCTCCAATGCTTGGGTGGCACACAAACAAGAGAGAAGAGGAGAAAATGACTAGGGTTTCACTAAACCTAAGTCGTCCAGGAAATATCTCTCAACCCTATTATTTATAGAGAACATGTCTCTTAACCATTAAGAGACCTTTTCTCAAGGGTTATTGGTTCACATAACCCGCTCCATTAATTTAAGTTAAAATAAATTGAACCGCGTTGGTCTATTGGCTGGGTTTCCGGCACCGCGACGAGTGTGTGTTTGAACATATTTCGTAAACATGTGCACAGCAGAAGATATAAAAAATAATAAATCTAATTTACTACAATACACACACCACACGCATGCATAGTACAACATGTGTAGACATAACCGTAGTTTCAAATTTTGCAATAAAAGGAAATTTATTCTACGTATACCTGATGTATCACGTGTAGCGGGAAAGGCATCAACCGGAGCGACCCTCGCTAGAATCGCCTCTATCCGTATCCACGCCGAGTATCTTCAGAATGACTTCACAAAGTCACAAGCCTCATCTTCGTACGAGTCACTAGCCTCGTGTCGAAGAAGATGTGATCGAGAGAAGATCACAATCCGAATCAAAATTCAGATTCAAAACGAGTACTCAAAAACTCGCTTCTCCGGAGAGGTATTCGTCAACCATTTGACGAATCGTTCGTCCTCCATCTATGAGGATTACCGGAGATCGAATCCTCAGCAAAGTAGCCACTGTCAGAGCTCCAAATGTCGTCCAAATGACGCTCTGACAAGAAGGAAACAAGCTGTCCAGAAAACTGGACAGCTTGGTGGAGGAGTTAGCACCGGAGAAAGGGAAGAGGGCCAGCTAGTCCTTGGTCACTGGAGCCAAGGAGAATCACCGGAGGCTTGCCAGAGGATCACCGGCTGATGCTTGGATGCCGGCAACAACTTGGACAGCGGCACAAGGGTGGGCGGGGCCTAGGGTTTGGGCGGCGACCACAAGAGGAGAAGGAGAGGGGGGCGGCAACTTTGGGATTGCTTGGATTAGGTCTTCACAAAACCCTTAAGCCCTATTTTTATAGAGATCAAATTCTCCTAATGGTTATTGGTTCATAACCAAAATCTATTAACCCGCTCCATTAATTTAAGTTAAAATAAACCAAACCGATTTTGTCTATTTTAAGTTAAAACGAACCGAACCAACTTTGGTTCATTCGTTTAAAACAAACCAAACCCCTTTGGTTTATTCTCCACCATTGGATTAGAACCAAACCAATTTGGTTCATCCATCATGTCTTCATAAGACAAGGCCCATCCATGCTTCCATTGCAACTGAAACAATTTCATTCTCGCTCCTTGTTTGGTCCAACCAATCCTAGTTTCTCTCAGTCTGAGAATCTCATTCTCAAGCTCGTTTTAAACCCTTCGGATTACGCTCATTGTGCGTGTGACCAAAAAGGTTCTCGATTTATGTGGGCCATCTATAATTAACCATTAATTATAGAACGATCATGAATAACACCTAGTAGTACATCATGATCCCCAATTAACCGAAAAGATTAACGGTTCATCTAGAACTATTTCTGAAACCCTCCAACAGCTACAATGAATCATGCCCCATTCCCTTTACTCATCTTATACCCACTTGGTTCAGGACATGGTCTATAGTGTCAGTCCCCACTAGGTTGACTACGTTACACCTAGCCCAAGTATCATTTCCTCGTCCTACGGATTCTAGTTACTTCACAAGTATCCAAGAGTACCTTACTTTAAACATGTAATGCTTTGGCCAAAGACTTTAGTAACAATCTGACGAGAGGCCATGGGTATACATCTCCTCACAAGGAGTGGTGAATCCTTTATAGCCTACTCAAACACCTTCGATCACTTCGACTTATACCCAATCATCCCGGGTCCACATCTCCTCAGAGATGTTTGCTGAAGATGTCAAAGCATAAGTCTTCATGATCAAGATGACTTGAATACCACAAGTCAAAGGAACATCGCACTTAAGATGCAGTAAGAACTTCATTGACATATCTATATATGCAGAGAACCATATGAAGTCTTACGGCTGGTCACTCCAATGAACTAGTTACCATAACTAGCATCCACGATTAACTCCGGACATCTCAATGTCTCCAGCCAGTGAGAATCATCTGCTTGGATACACCAAGGAGTATACCTCATGCTAGTCTCGACAGAATTGATGGTATCCAAATCCATCAATTCATCGACTAGGGATAATTCCAATATATCACAATTACACATGTAGAGATACTCACTAGTTGTTATCCAATCATAAATTCTCTCATGCTGTGAGTCGTATCGTGGACATTTAGTAAATGAATTTAAGATCTAATCAAATACATGAAAACATGTATACTCAAATAGTGAATCTTCATTTATCAAATAAATTGTTCAAACATAAGGCGATTGCCTTAGGACATCTCTCATATATTACTAAAGAACTCCCACTTGGCCTAATGCCAATCGCTACAGTATCCAATACCATAGGCTCTAACATGACACTCAAACTTACTTTGAGGTAATGACTTAGTCAAAGGATACGCTAAGTTCCTTTCAGTGGGGATTTTCTCGATTTGTATTTCCTTCCTACTAATGATCTCTCTGATCAAATGATAGCGGCAAAGAACATGTTTGGATTGTTGATGAGACCTTGGCTCTTTCTCCTGTGCAATTGCTCCATTGTTGTCACAGTAGACCGGTATTGCTTCAACAATGGCTGGAACCACACCAAGTTCATAAATGAACTTCTTGATCCAAACCACTTCCTTTGCTTCTTCCGAAGCTGCAATGTATTTTGCCTCAGTGGTAGAATCTGCTATAGTGTCTTGTCTGGAACTTTTCCAACTCATTGCGCCACCATTCAAGGTGAACATGTATCCATACTAAGACCTGGAATCATCCTTGTATGTCTGGAAGCTGGCATCCATATACCCGCGTATCACCATGTCCCCTTCTCCATATATTAGGAACACATCCTTAGTTCTTCTCAAGTACTTAAGGATTGTCTTAACAACAGCCCAATGATCCATTCCTGGATCAGACTGGTATCTACTTGTGACACTCAGAGCATACGATACATCGGGCCTTGTACATAACATAGCATACATCATAGATCCTATTGCGGATGCATAGTGAATCTTACTCATGCAAATCCTCTCGTCTTCTATGCGCAGACATATAGACTTCGAAAGGTGTATCCCATGACTGATGGGTAGGAAACCTTTCTTGGATTTCGACATGCTAAACCTTTTAAGCACTCGGTCTATATATGTAGACTGCGAAAGACCAAGCAACCATTTCAATTTATCTCTATAGATCTTAATCCCAAGGATGTAGGTTGCTTCTCTTAGGTCTTTCATGAAGAATGTCTTGGATAACCAAATCTTAACTGACTGTAAGACTGAAACATCGTTTCCTATAAGTAATATGTCATCGACATTCAATACTAGGAACACAACTCCACTCCCACTAACCTTCTTGTACACACAAGGTTCGTCTGGATTTTGTGAGAAATCAAACTTTTTGATTGTCTCATCAAAATGGATATTCCAGCTCCTGGATGCTTGCTTTAATCCATATATGGACCGTCGCAATTTTCATATCTTGGTTTTATCAACCGATGTGAAACCCTTAGATTGTATAATATACACATCCTCGAGCAGGTTTCCATTAAGGAAAGTTGTTTTCACATCCATCTACCATATCTCATAATCATAATGAGATGCTATGGCAAGGAGCATCCGAATGGATTTAAGAATAGAAATAGTCGAATAAGTTTCATCATAATCAACACCTTGCTTTTGACGATATCCTTTCGCCACCAATCTTGCCTTATAGGTAATCACATTACCATCCATGTCAGTTTTCTTCTTGAAAACCCACTTGCACCCTATAGGTTTTATGCCTTCAGGTGGGTCAACCAAGTTCCAAACTTGGTTTTCATACATGGAATACATTTTCGACTTCATGGCTTCAAGCCACTTATCCCTTTTTGAACTTGTCAGAACTTCTTCATAACTGGTAGGCTCCTCATCATCAATGAGTAACACATCGTTCGATTCACTTACGAGAAATCCATATCTCTCAGGAATATTATGTGTTCTACCAGATCTACGAAGATGTGGTGTTTCAATAGGTCCAGCTGATTGCTCATCACTATGAGTTATCGATTGTTGTGCTTCACCAGGTATCTCATCAATGTCTATTTGAGTCTCTCGAGCCTCCTCAAGCTCGACGACACTCCCACTGTTTTCTTGCAAGAGAAACTTTTTCTCTTGAAACACAGCATGCCTTGAAACAAACACCTTTTGTTCCACAGGATGATAGAATTGGTAATCCCTTATTTCCTTAGGATATCCAATAAATAGACATTTTTCAGACTTAGCATCTAATTTGTCTAATATAGTCTGCTTCACATAAGCAGGACAATCCCATATCTTCAAGTAAGATACATGAGGTTTCTTACTATTTCATATCTTATATGGAGTAGTGGAGACTACCTTGGTTGGCATTCTATTTAACAAGTAAACATCAGTCTGAAGTGCATAGCCCCAAAAGGACTTGGGAAGATTCACATGATTCATCATTAACCTGACCAACAAGGTCCGGTTACGCCTCTCAGATACACCATTATGCTATGGTGTATATGGCGGAGTCCATTGAGACAATATACCATTGTCTCTTAGATAATATAGAAACTCTAGACTTATGTATTCACCACCTCGATCTGATCGAAGTATTTTAATACTCTTGTCATGTTGTTTCTCTACTTGATTTCTAAATTCTTTGAACATTTCAAAGGCTTCAGACTTGTGTTTCATCAAGAACACATACCCAAACCGTGAGTGATCATCGGTGAAGGTAATGAAGTAGCTATAGCCTCCTAAAGCTTGAGTCGACATAGGTCCACATACATCAGTATGTATTAGACCTAGCAACTCTCCCACTCATTCACCTTTTCCTGTAAAACGTAACTTAGTCATCTTTCCGTTTAAGCATGATTCGCATGTATCGTATGAATCCAATTTAAACGATTCCAGAATTCCACATCGGTGTAATTCGGACATGCGTTTCTTGCTTGTATGGCCAAGACGACATTGCCACAAGTAGGAGTCTAATTGATTATCCTTTCGAGCACGCTTGTTGCTCACTTCAATATTGAAAATGTCACTGGATACGTCCAACGTAT
The DNA here is from genome assembly GCA_025175895.1 of Wurfbainia villosa. NCBI lineage: Eukaryota > Viridiplantae > Streptophyta > Magnoliopsida > Zingiberales > Zingiberaceae > Wurfbainia > Wurfbainia villosa. The sequence goes on along the minus strand of CM046004.1, from coordinate 36,814,049 downwards.
AAATACCATTGCTCAAAGTTCAAGTTCCATAAAGTATGCCATTCAAAGTTATATAACAACAATTGTTACTAAACGTCAAATGGTAACAATTTCTATTTAAGCAGGAAATAGAAACAATGTTCTTTATTAGAGAAGAAACACAATAGCAATTGTCCAGTTCTAACACTAATTCACTAGGGAGCTTCAGCAAATAAGTACTGATGGCGACCGCAGCAACCTTTGCTCCATTTCCAACTCACAAATTTGACTCCCCTCTGATGAGTCTTCTTCTATTCCTTAGCCCCAATATGTCATTACATATATGTGAGACACACCCAGTATCCAATACCCAAGTGTCTAAGGAAATAGAATGACAATCAATAACGAAGATACCTGAAGAAGATGGGGCATCGGATGCCTTCTTCTTCTTCACGGACTCAAGATAAATCTTAAAGTTTCTTCGCTAGTGGCCTTCCTTGCCACAATGATGGCAAGTGCCCTTTTGTGATGGTTCTGCCTTCATAGCCTTCTTGTTCTTCCCTTTCTTCTGTTCCTTTGCCTTCCTCTTAGAACCTTTCTTTGAGGAATCAACTAACATAACCACCTTCTCCTCATGCTTCACAGAAGGCTCCACAGTCTTCAACATATTGAGGAGCTCAGGAATAGTGGATTCTAATTTGTTCATCTGATAGTTCATCATAAATTATGAGAAACTCTTAGGCAAACAATGCAGAATTAAGTCAATACTTAATTCATGATCCATCACAAACCCGAGGGTGGGAAGCCGCTCGATGTACCCGTTCATCTTTAGCACAAACTGCACTACAGATGAACATTCTTGCATCTTAGAGGAGAAGAGGAGCCTGGAGACTTCGAACCTTTCAGATCTCGCTTGCTCATCAAACAACTCATGAAGATAGAAGACTATGGTATTAGCATCCATATGCTCATGCTTCTTTTGCAGCTCAGGAACCATCGCAGCTAACATGATGCAACTCGCCAGTTTAGAATTTGCCACATGTTTCTGACAGGCCAACAATTGGTTTGGAGTTGCATCGTCTATAGGACGGTTGGGAAGAGACTCTTTAAGGACATACGCTAGCTTTTCTACCTTGAGAACAATTCTCAAGTTTCTAAGCCAGTCCAGGAAGTTAGGACTGTTGGAATGTATACTGAAAGCCTAGCTCTTTTTGTATGAACATTTTATTTTGAAATAAGAATCACATGATCATTGTTTGCACTTTATATTTATTATATGTGTGCATATTGTCTAATATTTTACATTGTAGATAACATGGTACTTGGTGTGGCACAGAAGATCATGTTATCAGTTCCTTGTAGAATATAAGTAGAGGCTCACAACCAAGATGGTTTTGGACAAACCATTGGTATGGTTGTAGTGTATCTTGGTATTGTTTTGTCTTGAACATAGAGTTACACTAGTACACTTAGGTGTATTGAGCAAGATCGACATAGAGGTGATTCAATTTATTGCTGACTACATAATTGAATCGGACCTCGGATATTATGTTGTACATGCTCTTAATCCCAATATAATAACGGGCACATGTACTTGGTATTTATTTCTTTGATTTACCAGAGGGTGAGATTTCTATGGATTAAATCAATATGCTCGGTAAGTTGGGAAATGATATTATTTACATGGTGTGTCGTTGATTATAGGAGGAAACCTTGTCCTATATATTAGGTTGATGATGTCCCCTTGAGGAGCACATAAGGTTCATCATGTAAACCCTGCAGGTTGACTTAGTCAACATGATGATAAGGTTGAGTGGTACTACTCGAGGAGTTAGATATTAATTGATTGATGGTCAGTAAATCAATCAATTGACGGACATTCGATATCTTAAACACGGGGAGATGGATGTACAAATAATATATGGAGCCCATATTAATTTATGGGGGTTGGTGAGGTAATTCAATGATGATCCTCGAGTGGAATGGAACATCATTGATGGATCAAGTTTGTGTGGTTCCGATCCATCGGGTGGCCAAGATCCAACTCCTCCTCATGGTCCCTATCGTAGCCTAATATAATCCTCATGAAGCTCTAGATCCAAGGATGTAAAACAAAACTCTAGAACCGACGATTAAGATTAAATCTCTAGATCCGACGGTGGAGATTAAATCTCTAGAATCGACGGTTGAGATTAAATCCCTAGAACCGACGGTTAAGATTAAATATCTAGATCCGACGGTGGAGATTAAATCTCTAGAACCGACGGTTGAGATTAAATCCCTAGAACCGACAGTTGAGATTAAATCTCGAGATCCGACAGTGGAGATTAAATCTCTAGATCCGACGGTTGGGATGAAACCCTAGATCCGACGGTTGGGATGAAACCCTAGATCCGACGGTTGGGCTGAAAAACCTAGATCCGACGGTTGGGATGAAAACCCTAGATCCGACGGTTGGGATGAAACCCTAGATCCGACAGTAGGGATGAAACCCTATATCCGACGGTTGGGATAAAACCCTAGATCCAACGGTTGGGATGAAACCCTAGATCCAACGGTTTGGATGAAACCATAGATACGACGGTGGAGATTAAAGGAGGATTATGCCTAACTCTATAAATAAGGCTCTATAGGTTGGGCGGCAAAGGAATAAGAGTTCGAGGTTGGATTTGGAAACTAGGGTTTGGCCTTCCATTTGTGTGCGGCAAGAAACCCTAGAGCTTTCCTTTCCTTGGTTGGGCGGCTAGGTTTTGGAGGGGAAAGTGGGCGGCAACTAGAGGAGAGGATTTCTTCTTCTTCTTCCTAGGGTGTGGCCGGCTCCTAGATCTCTTCCCTCTACCTTGGTCGGCGCTCAACCTATTCCTCTTCTCCTCTTCTTTTTCTCTTGGCCGGCGGCATTAGGAGCAAGGGATTGTCCCTTGTTCGGTTCCTTGGTTGTTTCCATTTTGTTCTCTCCTTTCATGGGGCCAGCGACATCAATTCTTTGTGAATTGGTGGTTGGCTCAAGCAAGAAGGAAAGGAGAGTTCTTCTTTCTTTGGATTGAAGGAGATCTAGGAAGCTTCAACTTATGGAGGATCTTCGCCCACACGGAGTCTACAAGGAGGTTAGGACATACGATAGAAGATCGAGAGGTATAAAACTTTTACAAGTTTTATTATTGATCTTTGCGCGTTCTTATTTATATGTTTGTATGTGTTGATTATACTAGTTTACATTTGTATGTATTTGTATAATCATGGACCCCGAAGATAAAAACAAAAATCGGCGATCCATCCGTCGTCTCTTCCGCGGCTAATCGACTAGAAGAGTTTGGTTGCTTGAACAACTAGTTTGTTCAAGAGATCGCTCAAGTCGATAGAACGACGATGAATTGGTTGAGCTTAGGAAACTCATCCCATCCGGATTACTTTTCATTAGTGAAAATTTTAATCCGGGGACATGGGAGCCAATGAGCCTCCGAAGCAATTCCCTACAATTGGTATCAGAGCCACGGTTTCCGATTTTGTATGTTTAGGATTCGGTTAATTTTTATGCACTTTTTCATATATTATGTGTGCCCGATAATAGTAGGATATGCGTAGTTCAACTCTTTGGTTGCAGGCGTAAGATCCGACTATTATGGTCATATGTGTGTATGTGATTGTATGTGTGTAAATATTTATTATTTGAATCCTCGGGGTCGACGAGGCTAGATTAGTATTTAATTTTTGTAAATTAATACGGCACTGTTTAGCCGCTCATTTTAGTTTACTTTCGATCTAGAGTATTTGTACACTCCTTCGTGGAGTATAGGATCGATGGATGTAAATTAAAATGATTTATCTCGGCTCGGATCGCTTTGGTGACTTGCGCACGAAAAAAGGTGGAGCGGACGAGGTGGCGACACGACGGGACGCATATTGGAGAACAAAGCCATAATAGTTGGAAAAAATTCTGTTTTTTTTTCATATTTATTGCTGATTTGTTTTATATGCATGTTGTGTGTGTTTGAAAATTCCTTATTTTCAATTTACTAAGTGGGAGAGAGATATTTTAATTAATTCCCGCGGCCTCCATTACAATTTGACGTGTGATGCAACAAACTTGCATGTCGGCTCTGAGTGCCTTCCTCCCCATCGGATGAGTTTGTTTGTGGATCACTAGGTCAAATAATGGTTATAGAACATTATTTAAGAGCGTGTGTACTTCCCCATCGGTAAGGCACATAATCCGAGATAATTCCCTTAGTATCGTGTAATGGTGCACACTTAGATGCAAATAAAAAGTATCCTCCCCATCGGAGTCACTGCTTTTATTTGTAGGGCCAAAGAGAAACCAACTATTAATTTTATTTGTCAAAAAGTAAGGTTGACAAGATAATAAAATTAATGGGTAAAACCTCCTCTTACAAATGTAGAATTCATATATGTCCACACTATCGTGGCATGCGATATTCTCGGTGTTTTCAGGTGTCGGTTGATTTTGGAATTTTATTATTTTGAGGAATCAATAATATTTGAAATCTAATATTTTGATCATTGTGATTCTTAGGATTTTCAAATGGCTTTCAACCCACTTACTATGATGCTAAAGGAAACAAACTTACTGTACCCAAATAATATTGATTGGAAAAGAAATTTGGATAGTGTCTTAACTGTCGATGAGTGTCCTCCTAAGCATGCGGATGATTATGGGGAAAAGGAACTTTTTGGATACCAGAATCGAGCTGCTAGGTAGGAATCCATGGTTGCTCAGAAGGTTTCTACTTCTAAGACGAAAGGCAAGAAGAAGAAGAAACAAGGAGAAGCAAAGGTGGTGGGAGGATCTCAGGGAGGAGTGAAGAAGCCGAAAGGCAAGTGCTTTACTTGTAAACAGACTGGACATGGGAAGAATGACTTCCCCAACCTTAAGCAGAACAAAGGTATATCTTCTGCCTTAGTCGTTGAAACATGTTTAGTGGTGTTATCTACCGGTACCTGGTGTGTAGATACGGGAGCTACCGATCATGTCTGCAATTGTTTGCAGGGGTTCTAGGAAACCCGACGACTAGCTGAAGGAGACATTACCGTCTACATGGGCAATGCTAGCGGCTATTGCAGTGGGAGACGTTTATTTATCGTTTGATGGAAATAAAGTTTTGGTTTTGAGAAATTGTTTTTATGTACCTACATTTAGAAAGAATTTGATTTCGGTTTCTAAATTATTTATGGATGGATATTCTGTTTCTTTTAATGACAGAGTTGTTATAAAAAGAAATAGAGAGATTATCTGTTCAGGTACATTGGTTGGCAATTTGTATACTCTTGATCCAAAAGCTCCCATGATGCATATAGAAGTGAATAACTCATCTTCTATGTCCAATAAGAGAAAAGAACCTTCGAAAAAACCAGACATATCTTTGGCACCTAAGACTTGGTCATATTAACCTGAGTAGAATTCAAAGGTTGATAGCTGATAGACCTTTGGGTTCATTAGTGGTGGAGGATCTCCCAACTTGCGAATCTTGCTTGGAAGGTAAAATGACCAAGAGGCCTTTCAAGGCCAAGGGGTATAGGGCCAAAGATGTGTTAGAATTGGTTCATTCTGATCTGTGCGGTCCTATGTCTATCTAGGCTAGAGGTGGCTTTGAATACTTCATCTCTTTTATAGACGATTATTCAAGGTATGGATATATTTACTTGATGCGCCACAAGTTTGAATGCTTTGACAGATTATAAGCATTCAAGGCTGATATGGAGAACCGTCAAGGTAAAAGTATCAAGACACTACGATCTGATCGTGGTGGCGAGTACCTCTTAGGAGAGTTTAGGAGTTACTTATCAAAGGCTGGGATTCAATCCCAATTGTATGCACCTGGCACACCCCAACAGAATGGTGTGGCGGAGCGAAGGAATAGGACTCTTATGGAGATGGTAAGATCGATGATGAGTTATTCTGAGTTACCTGATTCGTTCTGGGGGTTTGCTCTAGAAATGACAGCACACATTTTGAACTTGGTTCCATCTAAGTCAGTACCTTCTACTCCCACAGAATTGTAGACTGGACGAAAGCCTAGTCTAAGACATATTCGGATTTGGGGTAGTCTAGCACATGTGTTGAAGGCTGATGCTAGTAAGTTGGAACCTCGTACAGAAGTGTGCATGTTCGTGGGGTACCCTAAAGGAATGAAAGGTGGTTTGTTTTATAATCCTAGAGATCAAAAGGTGATCGTGAGTACGAATGCCAGATTTCTAGAGGAGGACAATGTGATGAACCACAAACCCACAAGTAGGATTGTTCTTGAGGAGTTGACAGGGGAAGTCCCGACTTCAGTACCACCGGTACAAGAGGAGATACCACAAGTCACTGCACTGTGTGTCACAGAGCATACACAGGAGGCACCTCGTCGTAGTGGGAGGGTTGTTAGACAACCAAAGATATTCATGTTCTTGGGAGAATCTTCTGTTTTGTTCCCTGTCGAACATGAACCTAATCCCTGGACATTTGACGAGGCAATCCAAGATAGAGATGCGGTATCTTGGCAAAGAGCGATGAATTCAGAGATAGAATCTATGGATTCTAATCATGTCTGGGAGCTAGTAGAACCACCCGATGGTGTGAAATCCATTGGATGCAAGTGGATCTACAAGAGAAAGAGAGGAGTAGACGGGAAGGTTGAGACCTTCAAAGCTAGGCTTGTTGCGAAAGGGTATACTCAGAAAGAGGGTATCGATTATGAGGAGACTTTTTCGCCAGTAGCTATACTTAAGTCTATCCGGATTCTCTTATCTATAGCTGCTCATATGGATTATGAGATTTGGCAGATGGATGTCAAGACAGCTTTCCTTAACGGAAGTCTTGAGGAGAACATCTATATGCGACAACCAGAGGGATTTATTGCTAAAGGCAAAGAGCATCTAGTGTGTAAGCTTAATCGGTCCATTTATGGATTGAAGCAAGCTTCCAGATCTTTGAACATCGGTTTTGATGAGGTATTCCAGTCATATGGATTTATTCAAAGTCCGGATGAGCCATGTGTATACAAAAGATGTGACGGAAACATAGTGGTATTTCTTGTACTATACATATATGACATTTTGTTAGTTGGTAACAATATCAAAGTGTTATCAGACGTAAGGGTATGGTTGTCCAAACAGTTTGACATGAAGGACTTGGGAGAAGTGGGACACATCCTTGGGATCAAAGTTATAAGGGATCACAAGAAAAGGATGTTGTGCTTATCTCAAGCTTCATACATAGACACGGTCCCTAGCTCGTTTTAGCATGCAGAACTCCAAGAAGGGTTTTCTACCTTTCAGGCATGGAGTTCCTTTATCTAAAGAGATGTGTCCTAAAACATCAAAGGAGATAGAGGAGATGAAGGCAGTTCCTTATGCTTCGGCAGTAGGAAGCCTCATGTATGCTATGCTATGTACGAGACCAGATATATCCGCTGCCATGGGCATGGTTAGAATATCAAAGTAATCTGAGCGAGGACATTGGACTACAGTAAAGCATATATTGAAGTACCGAGAAGGACTAGGGATTATATCTTTGGTTTACAGGGTAGATCAATTAGTCCTGTGGTTACTGATTCAGATTTCCAATCAGATAGGGACAAGAGTAAGTCTACCTCGGGGTTTGTGTTTACTTTTGGAGGTGGAGCCATAGTATGGAGGAGTGTCAAGCAGAAATGCGTGGTGGACTCTACCATGGAAGCTGAGTATGTGGCAGCCTCTGAGGCAGCCAAGGAAGCTGTATGACTCAGGAACTTCTTGATGGACTTGGATGTGATTCTTGGTTTGCCCAGAACTATCACAATTTATTGTGATAACAGTGGTGCAGTTGCAAACTCGAAGGAACCACGAGCCCATAAGGCGAGTAAACACATAGAGCGCAAGTACCACCTGATACGAGAAATCGTAAATCGAGGAGAAGTAGCTGTCGCCAAGATTGCATCAGAGGATAACCTAGCGGATCCATTCACTAAGGCCCTTCCAGCGAAAGCGTTTGATAGGCATGTGGAGGACATGGGGATCAGATGTATGGCAGTGTGATGACAGCATAGACTTTTAGTATAAGTGGGAGATTGTTGGAATGTATACTGAAAGCCTAGCTCTTTTTATATGAACATATTATTTTGAAATAAGAATCACATGATCATTTTTTGCACTTTATATTTATTATATGTGTGCATATTGTCTAATATTTTACATTGTAGATAACATGGTGCTTGGTGTGGCATAGAAGATCATGTTATCAGTTCCTTGTATAATATAAGTAGAGGCTCACAACTAAGATGGTTTTGGACAAACCATTGGCATGGTTGTAGTGTATCGTGGTATTGTTTTGTCTTGAACATAGAGTTACACTAGTACACTTAGGTGTATTGAGAAGTATCGACATAGAGGTGATTCAATTTATTGCTGACTACATAATTGAATCGGACCTCGGATATTATGTTGTACATGCTCTTAATCCCGATATAATAACGGGCACATGTACTTAGTATTTATTTCTTTGATTTACCAGAGGGTGATATTTCTATGGATTAAAATCAATATGCCCGGTAAGTTGGGAAATGATATTATTTACATGGTGTGTTGTTGATTATAGGAGGAAACTGTGTCCTATATATTAGGTTGTTGATGTCCCCTTGAGGAGCTCATAAGGTTCATCATGTAAACCCTGCAGGTTGACTTAGTCAACATGATGATAATGTTGAGTGGTACTACTCGAGGAGTTAGATGTTAATTGATTAATGCTCAGTAAATCAATCAATTGACGGACATTCGATATCTTAAACACTGGGAGATGGATGTACAAATAATATATGGAGCCCATATTTATTTATGGGGGTTGGTGAGGTAATTCAATGATGATCCTCTAGTGGAATGGAACATCATTGATGGATCAAGTTTGTGTGGATCCGATCCATCGGGTGGCCAAAATCCAACTCCTCCTCATGGTCCCTATCGTAGCCTAATATAATCCTCATGAAGCTCTAGATCCAAGGATGTAAAACAAAACTCTAGAACCGACGGTTAAGATTAAATCTCTAGATCCGACAGTGGAGATTAAATCTCTAGAACCGACGGTTGAGATTAAATCCCTAGAACCGATGGTTAAGATTAAATGTCTAGATCCGACGGTAGAGATTAAATCTCTAGAACCGACGGTTGAGATTAAATCCCTAGAACCGACGGTTGAGATTAAATCTCGAGATCCAACGGTGGAGATTAAATCTCTAGATCCGATGGTTGGGATGAAACCCTAGATCCGACGGTTGGGATGAAACCCTAGATCCGACGGTTGGCATGAAAACCCTAGATCCGACGGTTGGGATGAAAACCCTAGATCTGACGGTTGGGATGAAACCCTAGATCCGAAGGTTGGGATGAAACCCTAGATCCGATGGTTGCGATAAAACCCTAGATCCGACGGTTGGGATGAAACCCTAGATCCGACGGTTGGGATGAAACCCTAGATCCGACGGTGGAGATTAAAGGAGGATTAAGCCTAACTCTATAAATAAGGCTCTATAGGTTGGGCGGCAAAGGAATAAGAGTTAGAGGTTGGTTTTGGAAACTAGGGTTTGGCCTTCCATTAGTGGGCTTCAAGAAACCCTAGAGCTTTCCTTTCCTTAGTTGGGCGGCTAGGTTTTGGAGGGGAAAGTGGGCGGCAACTAGAGGAGAGGATCTCTTCTTCTTCTTCCTAGGGTGTGGTCGGCTCCTAGATCTCTTCCCTCTACCTTGGTCGGCGCTCAACCTATTCCTCTTCTCCTCTTCTTTTTCTCTTGGCCGGCGGCATTAGGAGCAAGGGATTGTCCCTTGTTCGGTTCCTTGGTTGTTTCCATTTTGTTCTCTCCATTCTTGGGGCCGGCGACATCAATTCATTGTGAATTGGTTGTTGGCTCAAGCAAGAAGGAAAGGAGAGTTCTTCTTTCTTTGGATTGAAGGAGATCTAGGAAGCTTCAACTTGTGGAGGATCTTCGCCCACACGGAGTCTACAAGGAGGTTAGGACATACGATAGAAGATCGAGAGGTATAAAACTTTTACAAGTTTTATTATTGATCTTTGCGTGTTCTTATTTATATGTTTGTATGTGTTGATTATACTGGTTTACATTTGTATGTATTTGTATAATCATGGACCCCGAAGATAAACACAAAAACCGGCGATCCGTCCGTCGTCTCTTCCGCGGCTAATCGACTAGAAGAGTTTGGTTGCTTGAACAACTAGTTTGTTCAAGCGATCGCTCAAGTCGATAGCACGACGACGAATTGGTTGAGCTTAGGAAACTCATCCCATCCGGATTACTTTTCATTAGTGAAAATTTTAATCCGGGGACATGGGAGACAATGAGCCTCCGAAGCAATTCCCTACAAGGCCCAGTCAATTTGTTTGAATCTAAAATAGTGCGCAAATTCAAAGACGTCATGATCAATCGATTAACCTAGAAATACAAAACGAGCATATATGAGAAAATGGTTTTAAAATACATCAACATACATTTATAAATCCCATTCATTTTTCGAATTTCAAAAACCCTAAAATCACTTTGGGAGATCGTAGGTCCATCACCGAATGGACTGATATCCAACATAAATATGAACAACCTTGGAGAGTGTCCAACAAGCCATTCATAACTACGATGGTAGATAGCAAATATACCGATTGCATATAACATATATGCAACTATCACAATATGGTTTCAACTTATTGAATGTTCACACATACATCGGGTTGTTAACTCATTAATGAGTATGCATCATATGCATAGCACCCAACTTCACCTCCCTTCACATCGACTTTGGAGAGAGTCCAACAAGCCGATGCTCCAGGTTAAAGCCAACCCATTAATCGAGAAATAGTTTTAATATGGTTAGAGCACATTCAACCAATTAGCCCGGCTTGGAGAGAGTCCAACAACCAAAGCTAATGATTGACCTCTGACTCTTACCATATTAGTATTAAACTATTCCATGGTTTGAACATGTTCGGGTTCGAGTCGGGCTTGGAGAGAGTCCAACAACCCAAACAAGAAATGGAACTCTGGTTCTAACCATATTAATGGAAGGTGTAGGCTTTAATATTGAGTAAGGGTTTTTATGTCTCATCCTCTTTGCATGTAAATAACTATTATCTACATGGCATGACATACATGGCATACATCTACATGTCACGACACGCATGACATAATGATATGCATCTAATGCAATTACATGACATACAATTATGACATGTACAAAATTTCCTTATATGTCATAACTATTTATGGAAATAAAATATGTTTGAGATTTGATTCTTCAAATCAAATCATGATTAAATTAGGAAATAAATTTCCAAATCTAATCACATATTTTATTTGTGAAAAGTGTTGATTAAGGAAAGTCAATTTAGGAAACAAATTTACTAAATCATCAAAACTACGTATGGAAATAAAATATTTTAAGATTTGATTTCCCAAATAAAATCATAATTAAATTAGGAAACAAATTTTTCAAATCTAATCAAATATTTTGTTTATGGAAAATATCAATTTCCATAAATACTTCTAACTTTCAAAAAGTAGAAGATTTCCATAAATACTTCTAGACTTTCCGAAATTAAAAATTTACATAAATACTTCTAACTATCCAAAAGTAGAAAATTTTCATAAATACCATTACGACTATCGTAAAATAATTTTACGATTATGTCGAAATACAACTTGGGCTCTGATACCACTATTGGGTTTCCGGCACCGCGGCGAGTGTGTGTTCGAACATGTTTCGTAAACATGTGCACAGAGGAAGAAATAAAAAATAATAAATCTAATTTATTACAACACACACACCACGCACATGCATAGTACAACATGTGTAGACATAACCATAATTTCAAATTTTGCAATAAAAGAATATTTATTCTACGTATACCTGACGTATCACGTGCAGCGGGAAAGGCATCAACCGGAGCGACCCTCGCTAGAATCACCTCTAACCATATCCACGCTGAGTATCTTCGATATGACTTCACAAAGTCACAAGCCTCATCTTCGTATGAGTCACTAGCCTCGTGTCGAAGATGATGTGATCGAGAGAAGATCACAATCCGAATCAAAATTCCGATTCAAAACGAGTCCTCAAAAACTCGCTTCTCCGGAGAGGTATTCGTCAACCCTTTAACGAATCCTTCATCCTCCACCTATGAGGATTATCGAAAATCGAATCCCCGACAAAGTAGCCACTGTCGGAGCTCAAAACGTCATCCAAACGATGCTGCGACACGAAGGAAACAAGATGTCCGGAAAACTGGACAGCTTGGTGGAGGAGTTAGAGCCGGCCAAAGGGAAGAGGGTCAGCTAGTCCTTGGTCACTGGAGCTAAGGAGAATCACCAGAGGGTTGCCGGAGGATCTCCGACTGAAGCTTGGACACCGACAACAACTTGGATGGCGGCACAAGGGTGGGCATCGGTTAGGGTTTGGGCGCCGACCACAAGAGGAGAAGGAGAGGGGGGCGGCAACTTTGGGGTTGCTTGGATTAGGTCTTCACAAAACCCATAAGTCCTATTTTTATAGAGAACAAATTCTCCTAATGGTTATTGGTTCATAACGAAAACCTGTTAACCCACTCCATTAATTTAAGTTAAAATAAACCAAACCGATTTGATCTATTTTAAGTTAAAACGAACTGAACCAACTTTGGTTCATTCATTTAAAACAAACAAAACTCCTTTGGTTTATTCTCCACCATTGGATTAGAACCAAACCAATTTGGTTCATCCATCATGTCTTCAGAAGACATGGCCCATCCATGCTTCCATTGCGACTGAAACGATTTCATGCTCGCTCCTTGTTTGGTCCAACCAAACCTAGTTTCTCTCGGTCTGAGAATCTCATTCTCAAGCTCGTTTTAAATCCTTTGGATTATGCTTGTTGTGCGTGTGACCTAATAGGTTCTCGATTTATGTTGGCCATCTATAATTAACCATTAATTATTGAATAATCATAAGTGACACCTAGTAGTACATCATGATCCCCAATTAACCGAAAAGATCAACGGTTGATCCAGAACTATTTTTGAAACCCTTCAGCAGCTACAATGAATCGTGCCCCATTCCCTTCACTCATCTTATACCCACTTGGTTCAGGACATGCTTCCATTATGGCCCTCCTTTCCATAATGATGGCAAGTGCCCTTTTGAGCTGGTCCTGCCTTTTTAGCCTTTTTCTTTCCCTTCTGCTATTCCTTTGACTTTCTCTTAGAACCTTTCTTCGGGGAATCAACTTACAGCATCATGCCCTACTCATGCTTCACAGAAGGCTCCACAGTCTTCAGCATGTTGAACAGTACCACAGATGAACCTTCTTGCATCTCAGAGGTGAAGAGGAGCTTGGAGACTTCGAACCTTTCGAATCTCTCTTGCTCATCAACCAACTCATAAAGATGAAAGACTATGGTATGAGCATCCACATGCTCAGGCTGCTTTGGCAGCTCAGGTACCATCGTGGCTAGCATGATGCAACTCGCCATTTCAGAATCAGTCACATGCTTCTGATAGGCCAATAATTGGTCCAGAGTTGCATTGTCACTAGGACGGGCGGGAAGAGGCACTTCGAGGACATTCGTAAGCTTTTCTGCCTTGAGAACAATTCTCAAGCTTCTAAGCCAGACCAAGAAGATCGACCCAGTCAATTTATTTGAATTAAAAATAGAGCACAAATTCAAAGACATCACGATCAATCGATTAACTTAGAAATACAAATCAAGCATATATGAGAAAATGATTTTAAAATGCATCAACATACATTTATAAATCCGATTCATTTTTCAAATTTCAAAAAACCCCAAAATCACTTCAGGAGATCGTAGGTCCATTTCTGAATGGGCTGATATCCATCATACATATGAACAACCTTGGAGAGAGTCCAACAAGTCATTTATAGCTACGATGGTAGGTATCAAATATACCGATTGTATATCACATATATGCAACTATCACAATGTGCTATCAACTAATTGAATCTTCAAACATACATCGGGTTGTTAACTCATTAACAAGTATGCATCATATGAATAGCACCCAACTTCACCTCCCTTCACATCGACCTTGGAGAGAGTCCAACAAGTCGATGCTCCAGGTTAAAGCCAACCCATTAATCAAGACATAGTTTTAATATGGTTAGAGTACATTCAACAAATTAGCCTAGCTTGGAGAGAGTCCAACAACAAAAGCTAACGATTGACCTCTGACTCTTACCATATTAGTATTAAACTATTCCATGGTTTGAACATGTTCGGGTTCGAGCTGGGCTTGAAGAGAGTCCAGCAACCCAAAATAGAAACCAAACTCTGGTTCTAACCATATTAATGGAAGGTGTAGGCTTTAATATTAAGTAAGGGTTTTTTTTTATGTCTCATCCTCTTTGCATGCAAATAACTATTATCTACATGGTATGACATACATCTACATGTCACGACACGCATAACATAATGATATGCATCTAATGCAATTACATGACATACAATTATGACATGTACAAAATTTCCTTATATGTCATAACTATTTATAGAAATAAAATATGTTTGAGATTTGATTCTTCAAATCAAATCATTATTAAATTAGGAAACAAATTTCCAAATCTAATCACATATTTTATTTGTGGAAAGTGTTGATTAAGGAAAGTCAAATTTAAATTAGGAAACATATTTCCTAAATTGTCAAAACAATTTATGGAAATAAAATATATTTAAGATTTGATTTCCCAAATCAAATCATGATTAAATTAGGAAATAAATTTCCAAATCTAATCAAATATTTTATTTATCAAAAATGTTAATTTCCATAAATACTTCTAACTTTCCAAAAATAAAAGATTTCCATAAATACTTCTAGGCTTTCCAAAATTAAAAATTTCCAAAAATACTTCTAACTTTCCAAAAGTAGAAAATTACAATAAATACAATTATGACTATTGCAAAATAATTTTACGATTATGTCAAAACACAACTTAGGCTCTGATACCACTATTGGGTTTTCAGCACCACGCCGAGTGTGTGTTCGAACATGTTTCGCAAACATGTGCGCAGCGGAATAAAAAAAAAGTAATAAATCTAATTTATTACATCACACACACCACACGCATGCATAGTACAACATGTGCAGACATAACCGTAAATTCAAATTTTATAATAAAAGGAAATTATTCTATGTATACCTGACGTATCACGTGTAGCGGGAAAGACATCAACCGGAGCGACCCTCGCTAGAATCGCCTCTATCCGTATCCACGCCGAGTATCTTCGGGATGACATCACAAAGTCACCAGCCTCGTCTTTGTACGAGTCACTAGCCTCGTGTCAAAGACGATGTGATCGAGAGAAGATCACAATCCGAATCAAAATTCGGATTCAAAATCGAGTCCCCAAAACTCACTTCTCCGAAGAGGTATTTGTCAACCGTTTGATGAATCCTTCATCCTCCACCTATGAGGATTACTGGAGATCGAATCCTTGGCAAGGAAGACACTGTCAGAGCTCCAAACATTGACCAAATGACGCTCCGACAAGAAGGAAACAAGCTATCCAGAAAACTAGACAACTTTGGTGGAGGATGTTGCGTCGGCCAAATAAGGAAAGCTAGATGCTCACCTTATCGCCGGAGCCAAGGAAGATCACCGGAGGATCACCGGCAGAAGCTTAGATGCTAGCAACGACTTGGACGGTGGCACAAGGGGTGGGCGGCGGCTAGGGATTGGCCACCGACTACAAGAGGAGAAGAGGGAGAGGGGGTGGCAACTTTTTGGGTTTGGGCTTTCTCAAAACCCTTAAGCCCTATTTTATAGAGAACAAATTCTCCAAATGGTTATTGGTTCATAACCAAAAATCCGTTAACGCGCTCCATTAATTTAAGTTAAAATAAACCAAACCAATTTGTTCTATTTTAAGTTAAAACGAAGCGAACCAACTTCCTTTGGTTCATTCGTTTAAAACAAACCAAACCCCTTTGGTTTATTCTCCACCATTGGATTATAACCAAACCAATTTGGTTCATCCATCATGTCTTCATAAGACACGACCCATCCACGCTTCCATTGCGACTGAAATGATTTCATCACTACAAAAAATATAGTCATTAGCGACGAATTTTAAAAAAAAATCATTGCAAAATAAATTAGCGATGAATTTAGCGACAAAAATATTTTCGTTGCGGATAAAGCGTCGCAAATATTAGCGACAAAAATAGCGACGAATTATAGCGACAAAAATTTGGGACGAATTTAAATTTTCGTCCCTAATTTTGTTGCAAAAGTTACAAAGAATTCAAAAATTCGTCGCAAAAATTTGCGACGAATTAATTTTTTCGTTGCTAATTTTTGCGACAAAAAAAAAATTCATCGCAAAACCTTACGACGAAAAAATAAATTAATCGCAGAAAATTCACGACGAAATAACGATTTCGTTGGTAAATTTGCGACTGATACAAATTCGTCACAAATTAAATTTCGTCGCAAAAAACCATATTTTGCGATGAATTTTTTTTTCATTGCAAAAATTTGCGACGAATTAAATTTTCGTCGCAAATTTCGTTGCAAAATTCGTTGCAGAATTTGTCGCAGGTTAGTTTCGTTGCTAAATTCGTCGCTAATTTGCGACGAAAACAAAATTCGTCGCAGAATTCCCAGAATTTAGCAATGAATTTGTATTTTTGTCGCTAAATAAAATTTTTTTTAATAGGTTCCATCCATTTCGATATTCTATCGTATATACAAATTTCACACATATAAAACAAAACACAATAAGTTCTGATATCCAAATAAATACATTCAATACAAACAAAACACACACACATTTAATACAACAAAATAACATTCAATAATATTCAAAAATATTTCATATCCAAATAAATACAAACTAACACAATAAGCTAAGAACAATACAACATTCCAAATAACAAAGTTATATCGTACAACATTCCAAACATCAACACATATCTAATATCAAAATAACAATGTTCACGCAAAAGATCTCAATACATGCGAAAGAAAAATGGAAAGATCATCTGTAAAGCAACGGGCGTCATTCTTCTACCTGCATTAGAAAAGAAACAAACAAAAAGTATCATACATTAAAAAAAACTATATACTAACACGAAAATAAATATGGAAAGACTTACTCAGATTTGCATTTTCAACCGGCACAAGGATTGACTTCATCATTCCTGTTTAAAGCATAATAAAAAGTACTAATAAAAAATTAAAAAAATGAAGGATTAACAAACTCAATAAACTACAAAATTTTAAAAGTACTAATTACAAACATGCATACAATATCATCATCGTCGCCACCATCATCTTCATTACTTGGAGGAATATGACTTGGACCGGAACTAAATTGCTGAAACTGTCGCATAAGAAAGGCTTGTTGTCGTCGCATTTCTATCATTTCTTGATCCCTTTGTGAGTTTTGTTGTTGTATTTCTAGAATTTGCTGATCTCTTTCAAGTATTATGCCCTTCAAATTGCTAACCTCCTCAGTTAAGTTATGTATCTGTGTCGCTACTGCTGGTGGAGTAGAAGAAATAGATCTACGAGGAACATTATGCATTCTGCTCAGAGAACCCATACCTAATATCCTTCCCCCTTTTGCTCCTCCACTTGCCTCAAGCCATAAATCCAAATTATAACTAACGGATGGCTCAGATCCCTCATTATCACCGTCATCTCCTGAAATTCTCTGAGATGAGGATAACTGATCATATCTCTCCTATACAAAATTTAAATTTTAATCAGAGCATATACATAACTAACAGAATTAAAGTTATAAAGTATGTTTAAAGATTAATTCAAACCTTAATTGCTCTAGCTCTATCTCCACTCCAAGACTTATCTTTTATTTGGAAAGTGCGAACGAAAGTATCTATAAATTCCGGCTCCTTTCCCAATTCCTTAGACTAAAAATAAGAATGTTAGAAATAAAATAATAATCTGAAATAAATTAAAAAACTAATTGTAGAATTAAAAAATTACCAATCTACGTGAATGCTCCTCGATATTTATAGATCCTCCCGCATATGTTGTAGATAAGTCTCCAGAATTACATGCTTGATTTATTTTATTCTGTTGACTCCTTTTTTTGCTCTCATCAGATTGCCAATAATTGGATATTTTACTCCAATTTCCGACGTGACACAGGCTGGTTTTTTTCGAGTACTTTTTGCATGATTCAATACATGTCGGATATGATCGCCACTTTTTTTTTTTTAAATTCTTTTAACTTCCAAGTCTTGAGAAGGATTCCAAATAAATGTCCGCTGAGATGAAAAAAAAACAATTTATTATATAATCACTTATTTAATATATAAAATGAATCAATTATACCTTAAACTCGCACCACCATAGTTCTTTTATAGGTCCTAGCGTACTTGAGTATGACAATGAGTCTCCTCTCCAATAGTTATTCACGATTTTATTAATCTCGCGAATAACAGTTACAGAATTATCAAACCTATGATAAAGTGAAAAAAAATTGGATAAATAATTAAGATAGTTTAAAAATTATAATATTTATATTACTTACGAATCTCCAATCGCAAATATATACGGTCGACTTTCGATATTCTCAGTAGAGGAGTGTCTGGTGGGTACAGGTGAATTTGAATGGGAAGGCCCTGCCGGTGAATGAGATGAATCTTGGATCGATCATGTGAAGGTCCAAATTTGATCGAGGCATGTAGGTATAGTGTTGGCAGGCGGTGAATTAGTCTGGCCAGTACTAGTATTGTGTCGTCTATGGCCACCACGTCGAAACTATCAACCAAAATCAAAATTAGAATAAAGCAAATAAAACTTTGATGCTTAATGAAGAACATGAAAAACTTACAAAATTCATAATGAAGATCTGAGAGACATGCGAGAAGCTACGATGATGTCACTTCTGATAACCTATAAGAACAAAATATACACAACATACAGAGACAAAAGATATAAATTTAACAATGAGACATTATATAAACAAATAATTGAGCTAAGAAATTTGATAAAATTATAGTTTAAAACTAAAATTATATATAAAAAAACTTACCCTAGACGTCAAAATTCAAAGTCCTCATTATCATCTTCCTCATCCTCATCGGTCTCCTCCTCCTCCTCCTCATCATCATCAATTTCAGTTGCATCCACGTTTATCACTACTCCGCTGGGATCTCGTAACGTTGGAATAATATATTCCTCGGTATGAAACATATTTGTAACTTTGTCTTGTTGATATGCAATGTCTTGCCAACGCTCTTCAATTTTTTTCCGTGCTTTTGTTTTACAAACAGCCCACCATTCATTTTTGTCATGCTTCAAACTAGGATATGGAGCATAGAAAACTTGAATCGCTTGTTGTGCCAAAATAAATGGTTCATATCTCTTATACAATCTTTTATGATTTATTTCAACCAAATTATACTGTGGATGCACCTTCATCCCTCTGACGGGGTCAAACCAGCGACACATAAATAAGATAACTCGCATTTCTGGACCAGGATATTCAATCTCTATAATTTCATCCAACAAACCATAAAATTCATTGCTTGCACCTCCATCATTGAAAGACTGAACACATACTCCACTATTCATTGTACTCTTTCCATTTCCATATTTTTGAGTATGGAAATTATAGCCGTTTATGAAAAATGCTGGCCAAGTGCGTACCATTGCTTTTGGACCCCATGATAGATGGATTAGCAATTCTTGCTGAACGTGAGTTTGATTAGCATAAACCTATACTCAAATGAAAATGATATTTATTTAAAAGCTAAGATATGTGTAAAAAAAATGAGGTAATTAAAACTGCTTACATATGATTTGAACCATGGTGCAAATTCTTGATCGCAGAAGTGATCAAACTCACGTGTCGGGATTTCAGAATATAAGTTTTGGAAAATCCTATAATAAAAAATTGAATTATAACATAAAAAAATTAACACTTAACGAAGAAATAGGAAATATATACTAACTCGAAAAAATTAACACTTTTTTCTTCAAATGATATAAGAATCTGATTGTAATATAACAAATTGTATTAGAAATGAATATATAAAAAAATTATAAATTTTTATGCAATAATAATGAAGTATAGAATATGCAAATTATACCTTTCAAAAGGATACATCCATCGATAATGAACTGGTCCTCCAACTTTGGCCTCATATGGCAAGTGAACCAAAAGATGTTCCATTGAATCAAAAAATGCTGGCGGAAAAATCCTTTCTAAATTGCACAAAATGATTGGAATGTCTCTCTCTAACTTCTCCATGTGTGAATATCCCAAAACTGTTGAGCATATGTCATGAAGAAAAATACTTAACTCTGTAATGGCACCCCATACAAAATTCGGTAAGAGTTCTTTAAAGGCAATAGGAATTAGTCTTTCCATGAATATATGACAATCATGGCTTTTCAAACCCATCAATTTGCATTCCTTCATATCGACACATCTCCCAAGATTAGAAACATACCCATCAGAAAATCTCAATGACTTTAACCATTCACAAACAACACGTCTCTGTTCCTTATTCAATGTATAAACTGCCTTTGGTTTTGGTCCCCTACTATTTTCATCAACATCAAGGGTGGGTCGTTTACAAATGAGTCGCATATCTTTTCTTGCATTCAGATTATCTTTTTTTTTTCTGGTGATATCCATCACTGTATTTATCAGATTATCAAAAATATTCCTCTCAATATGCAAAACATCGAGATTATGATGAATCAAATTACTAAACCAATACGGTAACTCCGAAAATATACTTCGTTTGGTCCATTTATGGTTGCTTCCATATTCATAAGTTGTATCATGTGGCTCTTCAATAACAGATTGAAAGTGAAGAACTCTGTACCAAATATCTTGACCTGTCAATCTCAATGGCGGAGGTGTTCTTTCAATTCGATTCCTAGTGAATTCATCTTTATTCCTTCTGAAATTGTGATTTAGTGGTAAAAATTGTCTATGACAATCAAAATAACTCGGCTTCTTACCATGTTTCAATCTAATCGACTTTGATCTCTCCATACATATTGGGCATCCTAAGATCCCTGCAGTACTCCAACCTGATAGCATACCATAAGCCGGAAAGTCATTTATGGTCCAAAGAAGAGCAGCCTTCATTACAAACATCTGATTAGTATGAACGTCGTATGTAGGAAAACCTTCATCCCATAGTTGTTTTAGCTCTGCAATCAATGGTTGCTTATAAACATCTATTAACTTCTTCGGATTTTTTGGGCCAAGCACAACCAATGTTAAAAACATATACAGTGTTTTCATGCACATCCCAGGCGGAAGATTATACGGAGTTAATATAACTGGCCAACAAGAATAGTGTCTTCCTGTTTTACCAAATGGAGAAAATCCGTCAGCACAGAGACCTAACCTAATATTTCGAGTCTCCTTCGCAAAATCAGGATATGTTCTATCAAAATTTTTCCACACCTCTGCATCTGATGGATGACACATTAGTCCCTCTTCTATTCGATGATTTGCATGCCAAGTCATGTGTTCAACAGTTGTCTTTGATGCATAAAGCCTTTGTAACCTAGGAGTTAAAGATAAATAAAACAACTGACTATATGATTTATGTTGTTGCTGCCTCCTACTAGTGCTCTTGTACCTATCTTGATTACAGAATTTATAAACATCTACATCTGCATCATCTCCCCAATATAACATACAACCATCTCTGCACACCTCAATTCTTTCCACTGGAAGACCTAATTCTTTCATCAGTTTTTTCATACTGTACAAATCATTGGGCAGTATATGATCACGCGGCAATGCCTCTTCAAAAGCTTGAACAAAATTATTAAAACAATCTTCAGACACATTATGCTCTGCCTTGACATTCAACATTCTTGCGGTGAACGATAGTTTAGTGTGAGTCTCACAACCAGCCCATAATGGTTCATCTGCAACACTCAACACCTCCTAAAATTTGAGATATTCTTCATTATTCATATTTTCACCGATATCTGTTACTTGTACCTCTTCCAAGGGTGATGCATTAGTAAACATTTGCTCAACTGTTTGAGGACAACTTGAAGCTGCATCTTGTGATTGGGGAATCAAATTCGGGCCCGCTACATCATATATCATCCTTTGAAATGGATTTAATTGATTATAATCACTTTGATCCCTAGAGACTTGTGTGTTGTGTCTATGATACTCCTCATCAGATATAAATGGTTCACCATGACATGTCTAGTTATAGTAATTTGCAGTAAAACCAAATCTACAAAGATGCTCTAAAACTTTGCTAGACGGTAAAAATCTACCATTGTGACACTTTCTGCACGGACACCTTATCTGATTACCATCCATAAACTCAACATTACTAGCTGGGAAATTTAAAAACTCTTTCAACCCACTCATAAATTCATCAGTTAAACCCGACGTTGCTCGTAAATTCCTATTATACATCCAACTCCTTTCACGCTGCATTATGTCTGTATTCAATCAATTATATTAATATAAACTCCTAGAAAATACAATAATACGAAACTTAACATTAATTGAATCCTAACAAACATAATTCACGGTAGATCTTTGATCTTTGAAATTAATAACTAATACATAAAAAGATTACACCCTCACATTTATAAAGGATTAATCTATTATTCTATGATACAATTAGTCAACAATCATCAATATTATTGAAGAGAACAAAAAAATCCAGAGCAAAATTAAATGAACAGGTATGTCGATTTAATTTCCAACGCAAAATGGATTCAATGTTTTTTAGCTTCTTCTGTGTCCTTTTTTGAATAAACACATTATTATCTGACTCATACTATCCATACATGTTCACATTGATCACACCGTACAGGACTCATGGTATCCATACATGTTCACATCTATCCATCTTAGCAACCATACATGTTCACACTATTAGTTGTGTTTCTCCTATATCTACATCTATCCATCTTAGCAACCATTTATAAATATTAGCCTATAATTGTTTAGTAAAATAGTAGTAGTTGTTGGTACTATAATGCCTTAACTCAACTAGTTGAGTGCAATTAGGGTATTTTGATGTTGTGTTTTAATGTGGTTGTTTATCGTGTGTTTCTTTGAATCTAAGGTTCAAAATGAGGTGAACTTGAAGGTGATAGGAAAACAAAGGCATGGAACAAGCTTCAATTTGATACATCAGAGAGAATAGATCCTAGTTGAAATAGAATGAGGAGCAAATGAGATATACAGTGGATGGTCTTCAATTTGGAGGTGCGTATGGTGTTTTGTCGATCTGTTGTGGGAGAAGGTTGGTGGCGAGGCGACCGGCGGCGCGGGCGGGCCAGCGGGCGACGGCTCGCGGCGGCGGTGGCTTGCCACTTGTGGCGGGAGGCGGTGACGGCTCCCGGCCGTTACGAACGCTGCGGCGACACGGGCGGCGGCGGGCTCGGCCTACGACCCGACGGTCTGACGGCCAGCTTCGTCATAGGGCACGCGGCGACGAGCGAGCGGCGGTGGCCTCATGGGCATCGCTGCCGGGCTCGGCGGCCAGGCTCGGTGCGGCGGCGCTCACGGGCCCCGGGCCGGACGGCCTGGTCGCGGCTGGGAGCACAACCGACAAGAGGCTCACGGCAGCCGGGTCGTGCGGACGGCGGGGAAGATGAAATGGTATCGGGAATTAGGGCGTCCGTGGAAAAGTAAAAAAAAAATTCCAACGAATCTTTGGATTCGTTGCAAATTTGCAACGAATCCAAAGATTCATTGCAAATTTTTAAAAAAAAAATTAAAAAATTTGAAAAGTTTGCAACGAATTTGTGATTCGTTGCAATTTTTTTTTAAAAAATAAATTAAAACATTTGAAAACGTTAACTGATTTTTTTAATTTTTTTTTTATAAATTTAAAAAATTTCAACGAATCCAGGATTCGTTGTAATTTTGCAACGAATCCATGGATTCGTTGCAAATAATTTTTTAAAAAAAATTAAAAAACTTTAAAATCGTTAAATGAATTTTTAAATTTTTTTTTTAAATTAAGAGTTTGCAACGAATCTGTGGATTCGTTGCAAAATTAGCAACGAATCCACAGATTCGTTGCAAATAATTTTTTATTTTAAAATAAATAAAATACTTGAAACTCATTAACTAACTTACAGATCTACGAATGAGATAAAATCAGTGCCAATATATTCATCTAGTTCTCCTCATTATATAAACATCGTCAAAAATGTTTTAATCCGGGAATTTTCGAATATCGGTCTGTCTAAGAAATCTAATTCACGTTAAAAAAAATCACATATCGCAATATTTTTGGTAAAATTGATTTTTAAAAAAATATATATAATCAGGGGAACTAGACGAACACATAGAACTTGTTTCATCTCATTCCGAACACTCTAAGTCACTTAACCCGCTTCGACGAATTTTTAATTTTTTTTTTCTAAAAATAAGAATTTGCAACGAATCCTCGGATTCGTTGCAAAATCAGCAATGAATCCACAGATTCATTGCAAAATATTTAAAAAGAAACTCATTCACGAGAACCTATTTTTTTTTAATAAAATAAAAATCTGCGAGGAATTATGATTTCGTCGCTAAATTAGCGACGAATTCTAAATTCGTTGCAAATTTTTGCGACGAAAATAATTTTCGTCGGCAATTAGCGACGAAAAAAAATTCGTCGTAGATTTTGCAACGAATTTTGAATTCGTTGCAGAAATTTGCGACAAATTTATTTTTTCATCGCAAATTGGCGACGCAAAATAATTTTCGTCGCCAATTTGCGACGAATTTTGCAACAAAATTTGAATGTTGGAAATTTTTAATTTTTTCAGCAAATTTTTTTCCATTGGAAATTGCATTACAAATTTGCGACAAAACATAAGATTCGTCGCTAATATTGTTGCAGATTTGCAACCAAAATAATTCGTTGCCAAAGTTCATCGCCAAAAAGCAGTTTTTTTGTAGTGCATGCTCACTCCATGTTTGGTCCAACAAAACCTAGTTTCTCTCTGTCTGAGAATCTAATTCTCAAGCTCATTTTAAATCCTTCGGATTACCCTCATTGTGCGTGTGACCAAATTTGTTCTCGGTTTATGTTGGCATCTATAATTAACCATTAATTATAGAATGATCATGAGTGGCACCTAGTAGTACATCATGATCGCCAATTAACAGAAAAGATCAATGGTTGATCCAGAACTATTTCTGAAACCCTTTAGCAGCTACATTGAATCGTGCCCCATTCCATTCACTCATCTTTTACCCACTTGGTTCAGGACATGGTCTATAGTGTCAGTCCCCACTAGGTTGACTATGTCACACCTAGCCCAAGTATCATTTCCTCGTCCTACGGATTCTAGTTACTGCACATGTATCCAAGAGTACCTTACTCTAAACATGTAATACATTGGCCAAATACTTTAGTAACAATCCGAGGTTAGGCCATGGGTATACATCTCCTCGCAAGGAGTGGTGAATCCTTTATATGCTATTCAAACTCCTTCGATCACATTGACTTATACCCAATCATCCTAGGTCCACATTTCCTCAGAGATGATTGCTTAAGATGTCAAAGCATAAGTCTTGATGATCAAGATGACTTGAATTCCGCAAGTCAAAGGAACATCGCACTTAAGCTGCAATAAGAACTTCATTCACATATCTATATATGAGAGAACCATATGAAGTCTTACAGCTGGTCACTCCAATGAACTAGTTACCATAACTAGCATCCACGATTAACTCCGGACATCACAATGTCTCTAGCTAGTGAGAATCAGCTGCTTGGATACACCAAGGAGTATACCTCGTTCTAGTCTCGACAGAATTGATGGTGTCCAAATCCATCAATTCATCGACTAGGGATAATTCCGATACATCACAATTACACATATAGAGATACTCACTAGTTGTGATCTAATCACAAATTCTCTCATGCTGTGAATCGTATCGTGGACATTCAGTAAATGAGTTTAAGATCTAATCAAATACATGAAAACATGTATACTCAAATAGTGAGTCTTCATTTATCATATAAATGGTTCAAACATAAGGCGATTGCCTTAGAACATCTCTCATATATTACTAACACATATTAGCTCATTATGACTATGAGATATGGAAAATGGATGTGAAAATAGTTTTCCTTAATGGAAACCTACTCGAGAATGTGTATATGATACAACCCGAGGGTTTTACATCGGTTGATAAAACCAAGGTATGCAAACTTCGACGTTCCATATATGGACTGAAGCAAGCATCCGAAATCTAGAATATCCGTTTTGATGAGACAACCAAATGTTTTGAATTCTCACAAAATCCAAACGAACCTTGTGTGTACAAGAAGGTTAGTAGGAGTGTAGTCATGTTCCTAGTGTTGTATGTCGATGACATATTACTCATAGGAAATAATATATCTATCTTACAATCGATCAAAATTTGGTTATACAAAACATTCTCTATGAAAGACCTCGGAGAAGCGACCTACATCCTTGGGATTAAGATCTATAGAGAAAAATCAAAACGGTTGCTTGGTCTTTCATAGTCTACATATATAAGCCAAGTGCTAAAGAGGTTTAGCATGTCAGAATCCAAGAAAGGATTCCTTCTCATTAGGCATGGGATACACCTTTCGAAGTTTATGTGTCCGCGCACAAAAGATGAGAGGATTTGCATGAGTAAGATCCCCTATGCATCGGCAATAGAATCTATCATGTATGCTATGTTATGTACGAGGCCCAATGTATCATATGCTATGAGTGTCACGAGCAGATATCAGTATGATCCAGGAATGGATCATTGGGCGACTGTTAAGATAATCCTTATGTACTTGAGAAGAACTATGGATGTGTTTCTAATATATGGAGAAGGTGATATGGTAATACGCGGGTATACGGATGCTAGCTTCCAGAAAGACAAGGATGATTCCAGGTCTCAGTCTGGGTACATATTCACCTTGAATAAAGGTGCAATAAGTTGGGAAAGTTCCAAGCAAGACACTGTAGCAGATTCTTTCACTGAGAAAGAATATATTTCATCTTCGAAAGCAGCAAATGAAGGGATTTGGATCAAGAAGTTTGCCTCTGAACTTGGTGTAGTCTCATCAACGATCCAAACATGTGCTTCGATGCTATCATCTGATCAGAGAGATCATCAGTAGAAAAGAAATACAAATCGAGAAGATTCCCACTGAAAGGAACTTAGCAGACCCTTTAACTAAGGCCTTACCTCAAAGTAAGTTTGAGGGTCATGGTAGAGCTTATGTTAGTGGATACCGTGGAAATTGACATTAGGCCAAGTGGGAGTTTGTTAGTTATATATGAGAGGTGTCCTTTGGCAATCATCTTATGGTTGTACTATTTATTTGATAAATGAAGATTCACTATTTTAGTATACATGTTTTCATTTATTTGATTAAATCTTAAACTCATTTACTGAATGTACATAATACGATTCACAGCCTGAGATAATTTGTGATTGGATCACAACTAGTGAGTATCTCTACATGCGTAATTGTGATGTATTGGAATTATCTCTAGTCGATGAATTGATGCATTCTGACACCATAAATTCTGTTGAGACTAGCATGAGTTAAACTCTTTGGTTTATCCAAGCAGCTATTTCTCACTGGTTGGAGACATTGGGATGTCCGGAGTTAACCGTGGATGCTAGTTATGGTACCAAGTTCATTGGAGTGACTAGCTATAAGACTTCATATGGTTCTCTGCATATACAAATATGTCAATGAAGTCATTACTGCAGCTTAAGTGCGATGTTCCATTTGACTTGTGGTATTCGAGTCATCTTGACCATGTAGACTTATGCTTTAACATCTTAAGCAAGCATCTCCGAGGAGATGTGGACCCAGGATGATTGGGTATAAGTCAAAATAGCCGAAGGTGTTTGAATAGCCTATAGAGGATTCACCACTCCTTGCGAGGAGATGTATACCCTATGGCCTCTCGTCGGATTATTACTAAAGTCTTTGGCCAAAGCATTACATATTTAGAGTATGGTAGTCTTCGATACATGTGTAGTAACTAGAATACGTAGGACGAGGAAATAATACTTTGCCTAGTTGTGACGTAGTCAGCCTAGTGGGGACTAATACAATAGGCCATGTCCTGAACCAAGTGGGTATAAGATGAGTGAATGGAAAGGGTCACGACTCACTATAGTAGCTGAAAGAATTTAGAAGTTGTTCTAGGGTCAACTATTGATTTTTCAGTTAATTGGGGATCATGATGTACTACTAGGTGCCACTCATGATCGTTCTATAATTAATGGTTAATTATAAACGACCAACATAAATTGGAAACCTATTTGGTCACACACACTATGAGTGTTATTCGAAGGATTTAATACAAGTTTGAGAATGGAATTCTAAGATTGAGAGAGACTTGGTTTGGTTGGACAAACAAGGAGCAAGCATGAAATTGTTTTAGTCACATCGGAAGCAATGATGACCTGAGTCTTTTGAAGACATGATGGATAAACCAAATTGGTTTGGTTCTAATCCAATGGTGGAAAATAAACCAAAGGGGTTTGGTTTGTTTTAAACGAATGAACCAAAAGTGGTTTGGTTTGTTTGAACTTAAAATAGTGTTAGTAATATATGAGAGATGTCCTAAGGCAATCGCCTTATGTTTGAACCATTTATATGATAAATGAAGATTCACTATTTGAGTATACATGTTTTCATGTATTTAATTAGATCTTAAACTCATTTACTGAATGTCCACGATACGATTCACAGCATGAGAGAATTTGTGATTGTATCACAACTAGTGAGTATCTCTACATGTGTAATTGTGATGTATCGGAATTATCCCTAGTCGATGAATTGATGGATTTTGACACCATCAATTCTGTCGAGACTAGAACGAGGTATACTCCTTGGTGTATCCAAGCAGCTGATTCTCACTAGCTGGAGACATTGTGATGTCCGGAGTTAATCGTGGATGCTAGTTATGTTAACTAGTTCATTGGAGTGACCAGCCGTAAGACTTCATATGGTTCTCTGCATATATAGATATGTGAATGAAGTTCTTACTGCATCTTTAGTGCGATGTTCCTTTGATTTGTGGAATTCAAGTCATCTTGATCATGAAGACTTATGCTTTGACATCTTAAGCAAGCATCTCTGAGGAGATGTGGACCTAGGATGATTGGGTATAAGTCGAAGTGATCGAAGGTGTTTGAATAGCCTATAAAGGATTCACCACTCCTTGCGAGGAGATGTATACCCATGGCCTATCGTCGGATTGTTACTAAAGTATTTGGCCAAAGCATTACATGTTTAGAGTAAGGTACTCTTGGATACATGTGCAGTAACTAGAATCCGTAGGACGAGGAAATGATACTTGAGCTAGGTGTGACATAGTCAACCTAGTGGGGACTGACACTATAGACCATGTCCTAAACCAAGTGGGTATAAGATGAGTGAATGGAATGGGGCACGATTCATTGTAGCTGCTGAAGGGTTTCAGAAATAGTTCTGGATCAACCATTGATCTTTTTTGTTAATTGGCGATCATGATGTACACTAGGTGCCACTCATGATCATTCTATAATTAATGGTTAATTATAGATGGCCAACATAAACCGAGAACATATTTGGTCACATGCACAACGAGCGTAATCCGAAGGATTTAAAATGAGCTTGAGAATGAGATTCTCAGACAGAGAGAAACTAAGTTTTGTTAGACCAAACAAGGAGCGAGCATGAAATCGTTTCGGTCGCAATGGAAGCGTGGATGGGTCGTGTCTTATGAAGACATGATGGGTGAACCAAATTGGTTTGGTTCTAATCCAATGGTGGAGAATAAACCAAAGGGGTTTGGTTTGTTTTAAACGAATGAACCAAAGGAAGTTGGTTCGGTTCGTTTTAACTTAAAATAGAACAAATCGGTTTGGTTTTTTAAATTAATGGACGGGGTTAACAGGTTTTTTGTTATGAACCAATAACCATTAGGAGAATTTGTTCTCTATAAAATAGGGCTTAAGGGTTTTGAGAAAGCCCTAACCCAAAAAGTTGCCACCCCCTCTCCCTCTTCTCCTCTTGTATCGACGGCCAAGCCCTAGCCGCCGCCCACCCCTTGTACCACCGTCCAAGTTGTTGCTAGCATCTAAGCTTTTGCCGGCGATCCTCCGGTGACCCTCTGGTGATCTTCCTTGGCTCCGGCGATAAGGTGAGCATCTAGCTTTCCTTATTTGGCCGGCGCAACATCCTCCACCAAAGCTATCCAGTTTTCTGGACAGCTTGTTTCCTTCTTATTGGAGCGTCATTTGGACGATGTTTGGAGCTCCGACAGCATCTTCCTTGCCATGGATTTAATCTCCGGTAATCCTCATAGGTGGAGGACGAAAGATTCATCAAACGGTTGACAAATACCTCTCCGGAGAAGTGAGTTTTGGGGACTCGATTTTTAATCCGAATTTTGATTCGGATTGTGATCTTCTCTCGATCACATCGTCTTTGACATGAGGCTAGTGACTCGTAAAATGACGAGGCTCGTGACTTTGTGAAGTCATCCCGAAGATACTCGGCGTGGATATGGATAGAGGCTATTCTAGCGAGGGTCGCTCCGGTTGATGCCTTTCCCGCTACACGTGATACGTTAGGTATACGTAGAATAATTTCCTTTTATTGCAAAATTTTAATTTACGGTTATGTCTGCACATGTTGTACTATGCATGCGTGTAGTGTGTGTGATGTAATAAATTAGATTTATTACATTTTATTTATTCCGCTGCACACATGTTTGCGAAACATGTTCGAACACACACTCGCCGTGGTGCCAAAAACCCAACAGTGGTATCAGAGCCCAGGTTGTGTTTTGACATAATCGTAAAATTATTTTGCAATAGTCATATTTGTATTTATTGTAATTTTCTACTTTTGTAAAGTTAGAAGTATTTATGGAAATTTTTAATTTTGGAAAGTCTAGAAGTATTTATGGAAATCTTCTATTTTTGGAAAGTTAGAAGTATTTATGGAAATTAACATTTTTCATAAATAAAATATTTGATTAGATTTGGAAATTTGTTTCCTAATTTAATCATTATTTGATTTGGGAAATCAAATCTCAAATATATTTTATTTCTATAAATAGTTTTGACAATTTAGGAAATTTGTTTCCTAAATTAAATTTGACTTTCCTTAATCAACATTTTCTACAAATAAAATTTGTGATTAGATTTGGAAATTTGTTTCCTAATTTAATAATCATTTGATTTGAAGAATCAAATCTCAAACATATTTTATTTCCATAAATAGTTATGACATATAAGGAAATTTTGTACATGTCATAATTGTATGTCATGTAATTGCATTAGATGCATATCATTATGTCATGCGTGTCGTGACATGTAGATGTATGCCATGTATGTCATACCATGTAGATAATAGTTATTTGCATGCAAAGAGGATGAGACATAAAAAAAAAATCCTTACTCAATATTAAATCCTACACCTTCCATTAATATGGTTAGAACCAGAGTTCGGTTTATTGTTTGGGTTGTTGGACTCTCTCCAAGCCCGGCTCGAACCCGAACATGTTCAAACCATGGAATAGTTTAATACTAATATGGTAAGAGTCAGAGGTCAATCATTAGCTTTTGTTGTTGGACTCTCTCCAACCTGGGCTAATTGGTTGAATGTACTCTAACCATATTAAAATTATGTCTTGATTAATGGGTTGGCTTTAACCTGGAGCATCAGCTTGTTGGACTCTCTCCAAGGTAGATGTGAAGGGATGTGAAGTTGGGTGCTATGTATATGATGCATACTTGTTAATCAGTTAACAACCCGATGTATGTTTGAACATTAAATTAGTTGATAGCACATTGTGATAGTCGCATATATGTGATATGCAATCGGTATATTTGATACCTACCATCGTAGTTATGAATGACTTGTTGGACTCTCTCCAAGGTTGTTCATATCTGTGATGGATATCAGCCCATTCGGAGATGGACTTACGATCTCCCGAAGTGATTTTGGGGTTTTTTGAAATTTGAAAATTGAATATAATTTATAAATGTATGTTGATGCATTTTAAAATCATTTTCTAATATATGCTTGATTTGTATTTCTAAGTTAATCGATTGATCGTGATGTCTTTGAATTTGCGCTCTATTTTGAATTCAAATAAATTGAGTGGGTCGATCTTCTTGGTCTGGCTTAGAAGCTTGAGAATTATTCTCAAGGTGGAAAAACTTACGAATGTCCTCGAAGTGCCTCTTCCTGCCCATCCTTGTGACAATGCAACTCTGGACCAATTGTTGGCCTATTAGAAACATGTGACTAATTCTGAAATGGCGAGTTGCATCATGCTCCCGGGTTACATTCGCTCACTCTCATCCCTCGGAGTCCCTCGCCTTAGAAGTTGTCTTCGTCCGACCATGTGCCTCGGATGCGCCAAGCGCACGACTCTACAGCGCCATCCTTCACGTCTCGCCCTGAAGTCTACTTCCTCCGGCTTCACTTCAAGCTCCTCGTCCGGTGGTCCCTCGGATGCTCCAAGCGCACAACTTCCGCAAAGCCATCCTTCACCGACTCAAGGACCGAGTCATGAGAGGTGAAACTCACTAAGGCTCCATGTGCGAATTACTAAGCCCTGTAAGACTCCAACGCACATATCAAATCATAATAACAATCTAACTTAACTCTTTGCCACACATATCAAAACCTTATCATGGCAAGAGATTGCCCTAATAATCTCCCCCTTTTTGATGTGTGGCAATCCGTTTAAGTTAGGTAAAACATTTGATAAACTATTAAGGAAAGAAAGAATATAAATAACATGATTAGCAACTCTCCCCCTTAATACATGATATCCCAAGAACATGAATCTATCCGGCTGTCTCACAACCCTTCCACTATGACGTGGTATCACCTATATATCCTCTGTGATACGTGGTGCAGTGACATGTGGTATATCCTCTTGTATTGTTGGTACTAAAGAAGTGACTACCCCTTTTAACTCCTCCAGATCAATTTTACTCTTGGGCTTGTGGCTCATCACATAGTCTTCCTCTAGAAATCTGGCGTTCGTGCTAACGATCACCCTCTGATCTCTAGGACTATAAAATAATCCACCCTTCGTTCCCTTGAGATAGCCAACGAACAAGGGTACTTCTGTATGAGGTTCCAACTTACCAGCATCTGGCTTCAGCACATGTGCTGGACTCCCCCATATCCAAATATGTCTTAGACTAGGCTTTCGCCCAGTCCACAACTCTGTGGGAGTAGAAGGCACTGATTTAGATGGAACCAAGTTCAGAATGTACACCGTCGTATCTAGAGCATATCCCCAGAACGAATCTGGCAAGTTAGAATAACTCATCATCGATCTAACCATCTCCATAAGAGTCCTATTCCTTCGCTCTGCTACACAATTCTGCTGGGGTGTGCCAGGTACAGTCAATTGGGATTGAATCCCAACCTCTGATAAGTAGTTCCTAAACTCGACCAAGAGGTACTCACCACCACGATCAGATCATAGTGTCGTGATACTTTTACCTTGACGTTTCTCCACATCAGCCTTGAATTCTTTGAACTTGTCAAAGCATTCAGACTTGTGGCACATCAGGTAAATGTATCCATATCTTGAGTAATCATCTATAAAAGAGACGAAATACTCAAAACCACCTCTAGCCTGGATAGACATAGGACCACACAAATCAGAATGAACCAATTCTAACACATCTTTGGCTCTATACCCCTTGGCCTTAAAAGGCCTCTTGGTCATCTTACCCTCCAAGCAAGATTCACAGGTTGGGAGATCCTCCACCACTAATGAACCCAAAGGTCCTTCAGCTATCAACCTTTGAATTCTACTTTGGTTAATGTGGCCAAGCCTAAGATGCCAAAGATATGTTTGGTTCATCTTCGAAGGTTTTTTTCTCTTATTCGAATTAGAAGATGAGTTATTAACTTCAATTTACATCGTGGGAGGTTTTGGTTCAAGTGTGTACAAATTTCCTATCAATGCACCCGAACAGATAATGTCCCTATTCCTTCTTATAACAACTCTGTCATTAAAAGAAATAGAATATCCATCCATAAACAATTTAGAAACTAAAATTGAATTCTTTCTAAATAAGGGTACATAAAGGCAATTCTTAAGAACCAAAAGTTTATTTTTCTCAAAAGATAAATGAACATCTCCCACTGCAATAGCCGCCACCTTGTGACATCGCCCAAGTACACGATAATCTCCCCCTTAGCCAGTCGTCTAGTTTCCTGGAACCCCTACAAAGTATTGCAGACATGATCAGTGGCTCGCGAATCTACGCACCAGGTGCTGGTAGATGACACTTCTAAGCATGTTTCAACGACTAGACCAAAAGATATACCTTTGTTCTTGCAGTTGGGGTAGTCCTTCTTCCAGTATCCAGTCTGCTTACAAGTGAAGCACTTGCCTTTCGGCTTCTTCACTCCTCCCTGAGTGTTAGTAATATATGAGAGATGTCCTAAGGCAATCGCCTTATGTATGAACCATTTATATGATAAATGAAGATTCACTATTTGAGTATACATGTTTTATGTATTTGATTGGATCTTAAACTCATTTACTGAATGTCCACGATACGATTCGCAGCATGAGAGAATTTGTGATTGGATCACAACTAGTGAGTATCTCTACATGTGTAATTGTGATGTATCAGAATTATCCCTAGTCGATGAATTGATGAATCTGGACACCATCAATTCTGTTGAGACTAGCACGAGGTATACTCCTTGGTGTATCAAAGCAGCTGATTCTCACTGGCTGGAGACATAGTGATGTCCGGAGTTAATCGTGGATGCTAGTTATGGTAACTAGTTCATTGGAGTGACCAGCCGTAAGACTTCATATGGTTCTCTGCATATATAGATATGTCAATGAAGTTCTTACTGTGGTTTAAGTGCGATGTTCCTTTGACTTGCAGTATTCAAGTCATCTTGATCATGGAGACTTATGCTTTGACATCCTAAGCAAACATCTCTAAGGAGATGTGGACCCGGGATGATTGGGTATAAGTCGAAGTGATCGAAGGTGTTTGAATTGCCTATAAAGGATTCACCACTCCTGCGAGGAGATGTATACCCATGGCCTCTCGTCGGATTGTTATTAAAGACTTTGGCCAAAGAATTACATGTTTAGAGTAAGGTACTCTTCGATACATGTGGAGTAACTAGAATCTGTAGGACGAGGAAATGATACTTGGGCTAGGTCTGACGTAGTCAGCCTAGTGGGGACTGACACTATAGACCATGTCCTGAACCAAGTGGGTATAAGATGAGTGAAGGGAATGGGGCACGAATCATTCGAGCTGCTGAAGGGTTTCAGAAATAGTTCTGGATCAACTGTTGATCTTTTCGGTTAATTGGGGATCATGATGTACTACTAGGTGCCACTCATGATCGTTCTATAATTAATGGTTAATTATAGACGGCCAACATAAATCGAGAACCTATTTGGTCACACGCACAACGAGTGTAATCCAAAGGATTTAAAACGAGCTTGAGAATGAGATTCTCAGACCGAGAGAAACTATGTTTGGTTGGACCAAACATAAAGCGAGCATGAAATTGTTTCAGTCGCAATGGAAGCGTGGATGGGCTGCGTCTTATGAAGACCTAATGGATGGACCAAAATAGTTTGGTTCTAATCCAATGGATAAGAATAAACACAAGGGTTTGGTTTATTTTAAACGAATGAACCAAAAGTTGGTTCGGTTCGTTTTAACTTAAAATAAACCATCATGGTTTGGTTTATTTTAACTTATCTTAATGGAGCGGGTTAACGGGCTTTATGGATATGATCAATTAACCATTAAGAGAATTAGTTCTCTATAAAATAGGGAGGGATTAAACCCAACCCTAATCACAACTAGTTGCCACCAATCTATTGTGGCCGCACTAACATCTTGTTGCCGCCCAGCTTGTGTGCAGCCTTCCAACTTGTTGCCAAGTACCAAGCTTCAGCCGTGAACTCTCCGGCGACTCCTCCGTGATCCCCTAAAAGGTTTGGCATCAAGGTGAGCTTTTGTCTCCTTGTTTTGGCCGGGCGCTATCTCCTCCACCAAGCTGTCCAGTTTTCTGACAGCTTCTTCCTCTCGCCGAGCATCGCTTGGACGACGGTTAGTGCTCCGACAGCGCTAAAATACCGGGATTTGATCTCGTAATCCTCTGAGGTGGAGGACGGCGATTCGCCAAACGGTTGACGAATACCTCTCGGAGAAGCGAAGTTTTGAGAACTCGCTTTGGATCCGAATTTGGATTCGGATCGTGATCATCTCTCGATCACGCCGCCTTCAACACGAGGCTAGTAACCCGCACGAAGACGGCTCGTGGCTTAGCGGGTCATCCCGAGGAGCTCGGGCGTGATACGGATAGAGACGATTCTTACGAGGATCGCTCCGGCTGATGCCGTTTCGCTACACGCCATAATGGAAGGTATAACGTAGTTTAATTTCCTTTTATTGCAATTTTAATTTACGGTTATGTCTACACTTGTTGTAATAGCATGCGTGTGTTGTGTGTGTTGTAATAAATAGGAGTATTTATTATTTTTATTGCTTCCGCTGTGCTCATGTTTACGAAACATGATCGAACACACACACGCCAAGGTGCCTAAACCCAACAAAGGGTATCGTGAGCCTGTGTTGTGTTTCACATAATCGTAAAAATGGTTTTGCGATAGTCATAATGTATTTCTGGAAGTTTTCTAAATTTTGGAAATTTAGAAGTATTTATGGAAAATTTTCAATTTTGGAAAGTCTAGAAGTATTTATGGAAATCTTCCACTTTTGGAAAGTTGGAAGTATTTATGGAAATTGATATTTTCCATAAATAAAATATTTGATTAGATTTGGAAATTTGTTTCCTAATTTAATCATGATTTGATTTGGGAATCAAATCTTAAAATATTTTATTTCCATAAGTAGTTTTAATGATTTAGGAAATTGGTTTCCTAAATAGATTTTCCTTAATCAAATAATTCCATGAATAAAATATGTGATTAGATTTGGAAATTTGTTTCCTAATTTAATTATGATTTGATTTGGAGAATCAAATCTTAAACATATTTTATTTCCATAAATAGTTATGACATATAATGAAATATATACATGACATAATTGTATGCCATGTAATTGCATTAGATGCATAACATTATGCCATGCGTGTCGTGACATGTAGATGTATGCCATGTATGCCATGCCATGTAGATAATAGTTATTTGCATGCAAAGAGGATGAGACATAAAAACCCTAACTCAATATTAAAGCCTACACCTTCCATTAATATGGTTAGAACCAGAGTTCTGTTTCTTGTTTGGATTGTTGGACTCACTCCAAGCCCGGCTCGAACCTGAACATGTTCAAATCATTGGAATAGTTTAACTCTAATATGGTAAGAGTCAGAGGTCAATCGTTAGTTTGGGTTGTTGGACTCACTCCAAGCCTGGCTAATTGGTTGAATGCGCTCTAACCATATTAAAACTATTTCGCGATTAATGGGTCGGCTTTAACTTGGAGCATCGATTTGTTGGACTCACTCCAAGGTCGATGTGAAGAGAGGTGAAGTTGGGTGCTATGCATATGATGCATACTTGTTAATGTGTTAACAACCCAATGTATGTGTAAACATTCAATTAGTTGATAGCACATTGTGATAGTTACATATACATGATATGTAATCGGTATATTTGATACCCACCATCATAGCTAAGAATGGCTTGTTGGACTCACTCCAAGGTTGTTCTTATCTATGATGGATATTAGCCCATTCGGAGATGGACCTACGATCTCCCGAAGTGATTTTAAGGGTTTTTGAAATTCGAAAAATGAATGGGATTTATAAATGTATATTGATGCATTTTTAAAAAAAAAACATCTTTCTCATATATGCTCGTTTTGTATTTCTAAGTTAATATATTGATCATGATGTGTTTGAATTTGCGTTCCATTTTGGATTCAAATAAATTGACTGGGCCGAACTTCTTGGACTGGCTTAGAAACTTGAGAATTGTTCTCAAGGTGAAAAGCTTGTGTATGTCCTCGAGGCGCCTCTTCCCGCCCGTCCTAGTGACTATGCAACTTTGGACCAATTGTTGGCCTATCAGAAACATGTGAGTGATTCTGAACAAATGAGTTGCATCATGCTAGCCGCGATGGAACCCAAGCTACGAAAGCAGCATGAGCATATGGATGCTCATATCGTAGTCCTTCATCTTTGTGAGTTGGTTGATGAGCAAGTGAGATTCGAAAGGTTCGAAGTCTCAAAGCTCCTCTTCACCTCTGAGATGCTAGGAGGTTCATCTGTGGTACTGCTCAATATGCTGAAGACTGTGGAGTCTTCTGAGAAGCATGAGCAGGGGACGGTGCTGTTAGTTGATTCCTCGAAGAAAGGTTCTAAGAGGAAGTCAAAGGAACAGCAGAAGGGAAAGAAGAGAAGGGCTAAGAAGGTAGAACTAGCACAAAAGGAAACTTGCCATCATTATGGCAAGGAGAGCCATTTGCGAAGAAAGTGCAAGATTTATCTTGAGTCCGTGAAGAAGGATAAGGCATCGGATGCCCCATCTTCTTCAGAAATCTTCTTTATTGATTGTCATTCTATTTCCTCAGACACTTGGGTATTTGATACTGGGTGTGGCTCACATATATGTAATGACATACATGGGCTAAGGAATAGAAGAAGACTCGTCAAGGGAGAGTCAAATTTACGTGTTGGGAATGGAGCAACGGTTGCTGCACTCGCCATCGGAACGTATTTGTTGGAACTCCCTGTAGGACTTGTCTTAGAACTGGACAATTGCTTTTATGTTCCTTCGTTGATAAAGAACATCATTTCTATTTCTTGTCTAAATAGAAATGGGTTCCATTTGACTTTTAGTAACAATTGTTGTTACATAACTTTGAATGGAGTTCTTTATGATATTGGAACTTTAAGCAATGGTGTTTATACGTTGGATGTATCCAGTGACGATTTCAATATCGAAGCGAGCAACACGCGTGCTCGAAAGGATAATCAAATAGACTCCTATATGTGGCATTGTCGTCTTGGCCATGTAAGCAAGAAACGCATGTCCGAATTACACCGATGTGGAATTCTGGAATCGTTTGAATTAGATTCATACGATACATGCGAATCATGCTTAAAAGGCAAGATGACTAAGTTACCTTTTACTGGAAAGGGTGAACGAGTGGGAGAGTTACTAGGTCTAATACATACTGATGTATGTGGACCTATGTCAACTCAAGCTTTAGGAGGCTATAGCTACTTCATTACCTTCACCGATGACCACTCACGGTTTGGGTATGTGTTCTTGATGAAACACAAGTCTGAAGCCTTTGAAAGGTTCAAAGAATTCAGAAATGAAGTAGAGAAACAACATGACAAAAGTATTAAAATACTTCGATCGGATCGAGGTGGTGAATACTTAAGTCAAGAGTTTCTTGATTATCTAAGAGACAATGGCATATTGTCTCAATGAACTCCGCCATATACACCAAGGCATAATGGTGTATCTAAGAGGCGTAACCGGACCTTGTTGGACATGGTCAGGTCAATGATGAATCATGCGACTCTTCCCAAGTCCTTTTGGGGCACAAATTGTTTACTTGTTAAATGTAATGCCTACCAAGGTAGTCTCAACTACTCCATATGAGATATGGAATGGTAAGAAACCTCATGTATCTTACTTGAAGATATGGGGTTGTCTCCGCTTATGTGAAGCGATCAGACGTATAAACTGGATGCTAAGTCCGATAAATGTCTATTTATTGGATACCCTAAGGAAACAAGGGGTTACCAATTCTATCATCCTGTGGAACAAAAGGTGTTTGTTTCAAGGCATGCTGTGTTTCTAGAGAAAGAGTTTCTCTTGCAAGAAAACAAGGGGAGTGTCGTCGAGCTTGAGGAGGCTCGAGAGACTCAAATAGACATTGATGAGATACCCGGTGAGCACAACACAACCTATAGTGACGAGCAATCGGTCGACCTATTGTAACACCACATCTTCAGAGATCCGTAGAACACGCAATATTCCCGAGAGATATGGATTTCTCGTAAGTGAATCGAACGACGGTTACTCATTGATGATGAGGAGCCTACCAGCTTATGAAGAAGTGCCGACAAGTTCGAAGGGATAAGTGGCTTGGTGCCATGAAGTCGAAATGGATTCCATGTACGAAACCAAGTTTGGAACTCGTCGACTCCACCAAGGCATAAAGCCTATAGGGTGCAAGCGGGTTTTCAAGAAGAAAACCGACATGGATGGTAATGTGATTACCTATAAGGCTAGATTGGTGGCGAAGGATATCGCCAAAAGCAAGGTGTTGATTATGACGAAACCTATTCGCTCAGAGCTATGCTTAAATCCATTCGATGCTCTCGCCATAGCGGCTCATTATGATTATGAGATATGGCATGGATGTGAAAACACTTTCCTTAATGGAAACTCGCCGAGGACGTGTATATGATACACCGAGGGTTTCACATCGGCTGATAAAACCAAGGTATGCAAATGCGACGATCCATTTATGGATCAAGCAAGCATCCAGAGTCGAATATCCGCTTTGATGAGACAATCAAAAAGTTTGATTTCTCACAAAATCCGACGTAACCTTGTGTGTACAAGAAGGTTAGTGGGAGGCAAATGTGTTCCTAGTATTGTATGTCGATGACATATTACTTATAGGAAACGATGTGTCAATCTTACACCGCTAAGGTTTGGTTATCCAAGACATTCTCCATGAAAGACCCGGGAGAAGCAACCTACATCCTGGGATTAAGATCTATAGAGATAGATCAAACTTGCTTGGTCTTTCGCAGCCTACATATAGACCGAAAAGCAAAGAGGTTTAGCATGTCAATCCAAGAAAGGTTATCCGCCCATCGTGCATGGGGTACACCTTCAAGTCTATGTGTCCGCACGTACGTAAGACGAGAGGATTTGCATGAGTAAGATTCCCATGCATCCGCAATAGGATCTATCAGCTATGTTATGTACGAGGCCCGATGTATCGATGCTCGAGTGTCACGAGCAGATACTCACCGATCCAGAATGGATCATTGGGTGGTCATATAAGACGATCCTTAAGTACTTGAGAAGAACTAAGGATGTGTTCCTAATATATGGAGAAGGGTACATGGTGATACGTGGTATACGGATGACCCGCATGCATAAGGATGATTCCATGTCTCAGTCTGGGTATGTATTCACCTAGAATGGAGGCGCAATAAGTTGGAAAGGTTCCAAGCTTGACACTATAGCGGATTCTGCCACTAAGGCAGAATACGTTGCAGCTTTGGAAGCAGCAAAGGAAGTGGTTTGGATCAAGTAGTTCATCTATGAACTTGATGTAGTCTCATCAATGATCCAAACATGTGCTTCGCCGCTATCATCTTATCAGAGAGATCATAAGTAGGAACGAAATACAAATCGAGAAAATTCCCACTGAAAGGAACTTAGCGGATCCTTTGACTAAAGCATTACCTCAAAGTAAGTTTGAGGGTCATGTTGGTGCTTATGGTATTGGATACCGTAGCGATTGGCATTAGGCCAAGTGGGAGTCTGTTAGTAATATATGAGAGATGTCCTAAGGCAATCGCCTTATGTATGAACCATTTATATGATAAATGAAGATTCACTATTTGAGTATACATGTTTTATGTATTTGATTTGATCTTAAACTCATTTACTGAATGTCCACGATACGATTCACAGCATGAGAGAATTTGTGATTGGATCACAACTAGTGAGTATCTCTACATGTGTAATTGTGATGTATCGGAATTATCCCTAGTCGATGAATTGATGGATCTGGACACCATCAATTCTATTGAGACTAGCACGAGGTATACTCCTTGGTGTATCCAAGCAGCTGATTCTCACTGGCTGGAGACATAGTGATGTCCGGAGTTAATCGTGGATGCTAGTTATGGTAACTAGTTCATTGGAGTGACCAGCCGTAAGACTTCATATGGTTCTCTGCATATATAGATATGTCAATGAAGTTCTTACTGTGGCTTAAGTGCGATGTTCCTTTGACTTGCGGTATTCAAGTCATCTTGATCATGGAGACTTATGCTTTGACATCTTAAGCAAACATCTCTAAGGAGATGTGGACCCGGGATGATTGGGTATAAGTCGAAGTGATCGAAGGTGTTTGAATAGCCTATAAAGGATTCACCACTCCTTGCGAGGAGATGTATACCCATGGCCTCTCTTCGGATTGTTACTAAAGTCTTTGGCCAAAGCATTACATGTTTAGAGTAAGGTACTCTTCGATACATGTGGAGTAACTAGAATCCGTAGGACGAGGAAATGATACTTGGGCTAGGTGTGACGTAGTCAGCCTAGTGGGGACTGACACAATAGACCATGTCCTAAACCAAGTGGGTATAAGATGAGTGAAGGGAATGGGGCACGAATCATTCGAGCTACTGAAGGGTTTCAGAAATAGTTCTGGATCAACCGTTGATCTTTTCGGTTAATTGGGGATCATGATGTACTACTAGGTGCCACTCATGATCGTTCTATAATTAATGGTTAATTATAGACGGCCAACATAAACCGAGAACCTATTTGGTCACACGACAATGAGTGTAATCCAAAGGATTTAAAACGAGCTTGAGAATGGGATTCTCGCATCGAGAGAAACTATGTTTGGTTGACCAAACATAAAGCGAGCATGAAATTGTTTCAGTCGCAATGGAAGCGTGGATGGGCTGCGTCTTATGAAGACGTAATGGATGGACCAAAATGGTTTGGTTCTAATCCAATGGATAAGAATAAACCAAAGGGTTTGGTTTATTTTAAACGAATGAACCAAAAGTTGGTTCGGTTCGTTTTAACTTAAAATAAACCATCATGGTTTGGTTTATTTTAACTTATCTTAATGGAGCGGGTTAACGGGCTTTATGGATATGATCCATTAACCATTAAGAGAATTAGTTCTCTATAAAATAGGGATTAAACCCTAACCCTAATCCTAATCAACTAGTTGCCGCCCAACACATTGTGGCCGCCCAACATCTTGTTGCCGCCCAGCTTGTGGTGCAGCCTTCCAACTTGTTGCCGGCGACCAAGCTTCAGCCGTGAACCTCCGCGACCCTCCGTGATCCCCTAAAAGGTTCGGCATCAAGGTGAGCTTTTGTCTCCTTGTTTTGGCCGGCGCCTATCTCCTCCCCCAAGCTGTCCAGTTTTCTGGACAGCTTCTTCTCCTCTCGTCGGAGCGTCGTTTGGACGACGGTTAGTGCTCCGACAGCGGCTAACATACCGGGATTTGATCTCCGGTAATCCTCTGAGGTGGAGGACGAAGGATTCGTCAAACGGTTGACGAATACCTCTCCGGAGAAGCGAGTTTTGAGAACTCGTTTTGGATCCGAATTTGGATTCGGATCGTGATCATCTCTCGATCACGTCGTCTTCAACACGAGGCTAGTAACCCGTACGAAGACGAAGCTCGTGGCTTGGCGAAGTCATCCCGAGGAGCTCGGCGTGGATACGGATAGAG
The DNA here is from genome assembly GCA_025175895.1 of Wurfbainia villosa. NCBI lineage: Eukaryota > Viridiplantae > Streptophyta > Magnoliopsida > Zingiberales > Zingiberaceae > Wurfbainia > Wurfbainia villosa. The sequence goes on along the minus strand of CM046004.1, from coordinate 36,770,638 downwards.
ACGATTCTTACGAGGATCGTTCCGGTTGATGCCGTTCCCGCTACACGTCATACGAAAGGTATAACGTAGTTTAATTTCCTTTTATTGCAATTTTAATTTACGGTTATGTCTACACTTGTTGTAATAGCATGCGTGTGTTGTGTGTGTTGTAATAAATAGGAGTATTTATTATTTTTATTGCTTCCGCTGTGCTCATGTTTACGAAACATGATCGAACACACACACGCCGCGGTGCCGGAAACCCAACACTGAGTACCTCCCGCTGCATTCGCCCTAGTTTGTTTCTTCTTATTCTTGCCTTTCGGCTTAGAAGTAGAAAACATTTGGGTCACCACGGCATGCGCCTGAGCACTCTGACGAAATAGTCCCTCTGTTGCCTAGAGTTCTATCAGAAGTTCCGCCAACGAGTACAACCTCTTGTTCATGTTGTAGTTCAGGCGAAACTACTCAAAACTCCTAGGTAGAGAATGGAGTATGATATCGACAAGTGGGTTGAAAGTCATTTTGAAAGAAAACCTAAGAATCACATAAATCAAAACATTAGATTTCAATAAATTATTGATTCCTCAAACAATAAAATTTTAAAATCAACCAACATCTCAAAACACCGAGAATATCGTATGCCACGATAGTGTGGACGTATCCGAATTCTACATTTGTAAGAGGAGGTTTTACCCATTAATTTTACTATCTTGTCAACCTAACTTTTTGACAAGTAAAATTAATAGTTGGTTCCTCTTTGGCCCTACAAATAAAAGTAGTGACTCCGATGGGGAGGATACTTATATTTGTATCTAAGTGTTCACCATTACTCGGTACCAATGTAATTATCTCGGGTTATGTGCCTTACGATGAGCAAGTACACACGCTCCTTAATAATTTCCTATAACCATATTCGACCTTGTGATCCGCAAACAAACTCATCCGATGGGGAGGAAGGCACTCAGAGCCGACGCGCAAGTTTGTTTGCATCACTTGTCAAATCGTAATGGAGGCCGTGGGAATTTTAAAAATTCTCTCTCCCACTTAGTAATTTGAAATTGAGGAATTTTCCTAGCCTATGACATGCATATCAAACAAAAAGAAATAAATATGAAAAATAAATTATTTTCCAACTATTATGGCTTTTGTCTTCAATATGACTCCCGTCGCATCGCCATCTCATCCGCTCCTCCTACGCCATGTACAAGACATCCAGAGATCCGAGCCGAGTCTAAAACCTATTTTAATTTACATCCATCGATCCTATACTCCACGAGGGAGTGTACATGAAATCTAGATCAAAAGTAAAATAAAATAAAGAGTGGCTAAACAATGTCGTATTTAATTTACAAAAACTAAATAAAAGCCTCGTCAACCCCGAGGATTCAACAAAATAAATATTTACACACATACAATCACATACACACATATGGCCATAATAGTCAGATCTTATGCCTGCAACCAAATAGTTAAACTACGCATATCCTACTATTATCTGGCACATATAATATATGAAAAAGTGCATAAAAATTAACCGAATCCTAAACACACAAAACCGGAAACCTTTGCTCTGATACCAATTGAAGGGTTTTGCTTATCGAGTCCGTGAGGGGAAACTTCGCTTCCCACTTCACCTTGGTTGTTTGTTCATGGCGATCCCCTCGATGTCCCCGGATTAAAAAAATTTAATCCTAGACAAAAAGGATTGCCCAAACCACCAAGTCATCGTCGTGCTTTTTGTTTAGAGAGGTCACTTGAACAAACTAGTTGTTCAAGCGACCATCCTCTATTCTACGAGTAGCCGTGGAATAGACGATGTCCGGATCGCCGGTTTTTATGTTTATGCTCAGGATCCAAGTATTATTTAGCCATATACAGATTTATATCATGCTCATAATTGAAAAACAAATACAAACATGTAACATATAAAGATTAGAGAATCAATATACCTCTTGATCTTCTAATGTATGACCTTCCTTCTTTCGGACGTCGTGTGAGCGATGATCTACCAAAAGTCGAAGCTCCTAGATCACAAATCTTCCTTCCTTGCTCTTCCAAAGCAAGAGGAAGAATATAAACAAGGTTTTTCTTCTCCCTAAAACCAACCAACAAGGAGCACACAAACTCCTTGCCGTCGGCCAACTAGAAGGAGATGTTTGTGGTGGAATCCGGCCAAGACACTAAGGGAAGCCCTATATCTTGTTTCCACCTCTTAAGGAGAAGGAGAAGAGACGCTTGGCTGCTGGCCAAAGGCTAGAAGAGGGATGGAAAACAAGCTGGACGCCAGCCAATGAAGGAAGAAGAAGAAAAGAGAACCTTCCATATTTGGTGCCGCCCTTGCCTCCAAACCCTAACCCTAATCCTATCTCAACTAGGATTCCTTCTCTTGTTGCCCAAAACCCTAGCTCTCTTGGATGTTCTTCACGCCAACTCCCATGCCCTCCTTTTATACAGTTAGGGATAAGTCATGAATTAATCTCCTCCATTGGTTCTAGAGATTTAATCTCAACCGTCGGATCTAGAGATTTAATCTCAACCGTCGGATCTTAGATATTTAATCTCTACCTATGGATCTTAGAATTTTGTTTCTATCCATTGGATCTAAGCTTCATGAGATGTTAATAGGCTACATTAGGGACCATGAGGAGGAGTTGAATCTTGTCCACCCATGGATCAAGACCACATAAAGTCCGATCCACTAATGATGATCCAATCCACTAAAGGATCATCATTGATCTACCTCACCAACCCCCATATGATAATATGGGCTCCATATATTATTTGTACATTTTCTCCCCGTGTTTAAGATCTCGAATGTCTGTCGATTAATTAATTTACTGACCATTAATTAATCAACATCTATCTCCTTGAGTAGTACCACTCAACCTTTTCATCATGCCGGACCAAGTCCACCTGCAGGGTTTACATGATGAACCTTATGAGCTCCTCAAGGGGACATCGTCATCCTAATTTATAGGACACGGTTTCCTATTATAATCAATGACACACCATATAAATAATATCATCTCCCAACTTACCGAGCCTATCGATTTAATCTAGATATCTCGCCCATTGGTAAATCAAAGAGATGAATACTAAGTATATGTGCCCGTTATTATATCGGGATTAAGAGTATGTACAATATAATATCTGAGGTCCGATTCAATTATGTAGTCAGCAATAAATCGAATCACCTCTATGTCAGTCCTGCTCAATACACACAAAGTGCACTAGTGTTATTCTATGGTCAAGACAAACCAATACCAAATCACACTACAACCATTCCGATGGTTTGTCCAAAGCCATCTCGGTTGTGAGCCTTTACTTATACTTTTTAAGGGGCCGATAACATGATCTCCTGTGTGACACCACACACCATGTTATCTACAATGTAAAGTATTAGACAATATTTCATAACCATAAAAATATGCAAACAATGATCATATGATTCTTATTTCAAATTAAAGATGTTCATACAAAAGATAACTTTTCAGTATACATCCCTACAAGGGGGAGTAAAGCACCTCCTTGTGCAAGGATATTCAAGTTATGGCATTATTGGAGACAAAGCTGGAGGAAAATTTACTTGATCATATTATGCAGCGACGATTTTTAGGTATGGGGCATGTTCATAACTTTAGCATGTCTAACCGTGGATGTATGTTGCTATAGTGGAATCAACAGAGGGATGATCTGGAGGTCACTCGGATGTTGGATCAGTTCATACATTTCCACATACAATGTAGGATTTTCGAAAAGGACTTCATGGTGACTTTTGTTTATGGACTACATTCTAGTGGTACACGACGACCATTATGGGAGGCACTTATGTAGATTGGAGGGGACATTTCGGTGCCTTGGATGGTTATGGGGGATTTTAATTCGATTCTATCTTTAGAGGATAAGCAAGGTGGCGTGCCTATTACAAATTATGAAATGAGGGATTTTCAACAAGTGGTTAAATCATGTGTGTTGGTGGATCTTCGCTCTATAGGTTGCCGACATACTGTTGGAATGTATAATGAAAGCCTAACTCTTTTGTATGAACATTTTTATTTTGAAATAAGAATCACATGATCATTGTTTGCACTTTATATTTATTATAAGTGTGCATATTGTCTAATATTTTACATTGTAAATAACATGGTGCTTGGTGTGGCACAGAAGATCATGTTATCAGTCCCTTGTAGAATATAAGTAGAGGCACACAACCAAGATGGTTTTGGACAAACCATTGGCATGGTTGTAGTGTAGCTTGGTATTGTTTTGTCTTGAACATAGAGTTACACTAGTACACTTAGGTGTATTAAGCAGGACCAACATAGAGGTGATTCAATTTATTGCTGACTACATAATTGAATCGGACCTTGGATATTATGTTGTACATGCTCTTAATCCCGATATAATAATGAGCACATGTACTTAGTATTTATTTCTTTAATTTACCAAAGGGTGAGATTTATATGGATTAAATCAATATGCCCAGTAAGTTGAGAAATTATATTATTTACATGGTGTGACGTTGATTATAGGAGGAAACCGTGTCCTATATATTAGGTTGATGATGTCCCCTTGAGGAGCTCATAAGGTTCATCATGTAAACCCTGCAGGTTGACTTAGTCAACATGATGATAAGGTTGAGTGGTACTACTCGAGGAGTTAGATGTTAATTGATTGATGGTCAGTGAATCAATTAATTGACGAACATTCGATATCTTAAACACGGGGAGATGGATATACAAATAATATATGGAGCCCATATTAATTTATGGGGGTTGGTGAGGTAATTCAATGATGATCCTCTAGTGGAATGGAACATCATTGATGGATCATGTTTGTGTGGTTCCGATCAATCGGGTGGCCAAGATCCAACTCCTCCTCATGGTCCCTATCGTAGCCTATTAAATCCTCATGAAGCCTAGATCCAATGATGGAAAACAAATCTCTAGATCAGATGGTTGAGATTAAATCCCTAGATCCGACGGTGGAGATTAAATCTCTAGATCCGACGGTTGAGATTAAATCTCTAGATCCGATGGTTGAGATTAAATCCCTAGATCAGACGGTGGAGATTAAATCTCTAGATCCGACGATTGAGATTAAATCTCTAGAACCAACGGTTGAGATTAAAACCCTAGAACTGACGGTGGAGATTAAAACAAGGCTTAAGCCCAACTCTATATAAGGTGGCTTAAGGTGGGCGGCAAGTATAGAAGTTGGTTGTTTTTGGAAATTAGGGTTTTGCCTATCAATAGCTTGGGAGGCAAGAAACCCTAAGGAGAAAACCCTAATTAGATTAGGGTTTGGCTCTTTGGTTGGGTGGCTAGGGTTTGCAAGAAGGTGGGCGGCAACTATAGGAGAGGAGCTCTTCTTCTTCCTAGGGTGTGGCCGGCTCCTTCCTCTTCTTCCCTCTACCTTGGTCGGCGCTCAACCTATTCCTCTTCTCTTCGTCTTTTCCTCTTGGCCAGCGGAACAAAGGAGCTAGGGATTGTTCCCTTGTTTGGTTCCTTGGTTGGCCATCTTGTTCTCCTTTTCTTGGGGCCGGCGGCATCAAGCCTTTGTGGTTTGGTGGTTGGCTCAAGCAAGAAGGGAAGGAGAATTCTTCTTTCTTTTGATTGAAGAAGATCTAGGAAGCTTCAACTTGTGGAGGATCTTCGCCCACACGAAGTCTACAAGGAGGATAGGACATATGGTAGAAGATCGAGAGGTATAAAAGTTTTTACAAGTTTTATTATTGATCTTTGCATGTTCTTATTAATATGAATGTATGTGTTGATTATACATGTCTACATCCATATGTATTTGTATAATCATGGACCCCGAAGATAAACACAAAAACCGGCGATCCGTCCATCGTCTCTTTCGCGGCTAACCGACTAGAAGAGTTTGGTTGCTTGAACAACTAGTTTGTTCAAGCGATCGCTCAAGTCATTAGCACGACGACGAAATGTTTGAGCTTAGGAAACTCATCCCATCCGGATTAGTTTTTATTAGTGAAAATTTTAATCCGAGGACATGAGAGCCTATGAGCCTCCAAGCAATGCCATCAAAATGGTATCAGAGCCACGGTTTCCGGTTTTGTGTGTTTTGGATTCGGTTACTTTCATGCACATATCATATATTGAGTATGCCGGATAATAGTAGGATGTGCGTAGGCTAACTTTTTGGTTGCAGCCATAAGATCCGACTATTATGGCTATTTGTGTGTATGTGATTGTTTTGTGTGTGATTGTATGTATATCATTTGAATCCTCGGGGTTGACGAGGCTAGATTAGTATTTAATTTTTGTAATTAAATACGGCATTGTTTAGCCGCACATTTTAGTTTACTTTCGATCTAGATTATTTGTACACTCCTTCGTGGAGTATAGGATCGATGGATGTAAATTAAAATGATATGTCTCGGCTCGGATCTCTTATGTGGCTTGCGCACGGAAAAGGTGGAGCGGACGAGGCGGCGACACGGCGGGACGCATATTGGAGAACAAAGCCATAATAGTTGGAAAAATTCTATTTTTTCCATATTTATTGCTGATTTGTTTTATATGCATGTTGTGTGTGCTTGAAAATTCCTCATTTTCAATTTACTAAGTGGGAGAGGGATATTTTAATTAATTCCCGCGGCCTCCATTACAATTTGACGTGTGATGCAACAAACTTGCGTGTCGGCTCTGAGTGCCTTCCTCCCCATCGGATGAGTTTGTTTGCGGATCACTAGGTCAAATAATGGTTATAGGAAATTATTTAGGAGCGTGTGTACTTTCCCATCGGTAAGGCACATAATCCGAGATAATTCCCTTAGTATCGTGTAATGGTGCACACTTAGATGCAAATAAAAAGTATCCTCCCCATCGAAGTCACTGCTTTTATTTGTAGGGTCAAAGAGGAACCAACTATTAATTTTATTTGTCAAAAAGTAAGGTTGACAAGATAATAAAATTAAAGGGTTAAACCTCCTCTTACAAATGTAGAATTCGTATACGTCCACACTATCGTGGCATGCGATATTCTCGGTGTTTTGAGGTGTTGGTTGATTTCGAAATTTTATTGTTTGAGGAATCAATAATATTTGAAATCTAACATTTTGATCATTGTGATTCTTAGGTTTTTCAAATGGCTTTCAACCCACTTACTGTGATATTAAAAGAAAATAAACTTACTGGAACAAATTATATTGATTGGAAAAGAAATTTGGATATTGTTTTAACTGCAGAGGAGTACAAATTTGTACTCTTCGAGGTCTGTCCTCCTAAGCCCACCGATGACTCTGATGAAAAGGAGAAAGAAAGTTATAAGAAATGGATCAAGGCAGATGAGATGGCGCAGTGTTACATTTTGGCATCTATGTCAAATGTCTTAACATCGCATCGTGCCATGGCCATGCATTATGACATGATGTTCAATCTCAAGGAACTTTTCGGACATCAGAGTAGGGCGGCTAGACAGGAGGCTATGAGGAACTTGATGACGACCACCATGATCGAGGGAACACCCATCAGGGACCATGTTCTCAAGATGATGGCTCATCTTAATGAGATTGAAGTCCTCGGAGCTGAGATCGATGGGGAAACCCAGGTCGATATCATTCTCCAGTCTCTGCCTAGGAGTTTTGAGTAGTTCCGCCTCAACTACAACATGAACAAGAGGTTGTATTCATTGGCGAAGCTTCTGACAGAACTCCAGGCGGCAGAGGGGCTTTTTCGTCAAAGCGCTCAAGCCATGGTTGCTTAGAAGGTTTCTACTTCTAAACCGAAAGGGAAGAAGAAGAAGAAGCAAGGTGGAGCAAAGAAAGTGGCAGTAGGACCTCAGGCAGGAGTGAAGAAGCTGAAAGGCAAGTGCTTCACTTGCATGCAGACTGGACATTGGAAGGCGGACTATCCTTGCCGAAAGAACAAAGGTATATCTTCTTGTTTAGTTGTTGAAATATGTTTAGCGGTGTTATCTACCAATACCTGGTGAGTAGATACAGGAGCCACTGATCATGTCTGCAATACTTTACAGGGGTTCCAGGAAACCCGACGACTAGCTGAGGGATAGATTACCATCTTCATGGGCAATGCTTCAAAGGTAGCGGCTATTGCAGTGGGAGACGTTTATTTATCTTTTGATAGGAATAAAGTTTTGGTTTTGAGAAATTGTCTTTATGTACCTACTTTTAGAAAGAATCTAATTTCAGTTTCTAAATTGTTTCTGGATGGATATTCTGTTTCTTTTAATGACAAAGTTCTTATAAAAAGGAATAGGGAGATTATCTATTCTGGAACATTGGTTAGCAATTTGTATACTCTTGAACCGAAAACTCCAACGATGCATATAGAAGTGAATAACTCATCTTCTAAGTCTAATAAAAGAAAAGAACCTTCGAAAATGAACCAGACATATCTTTGGCACCTAAGACTTGGTCATATTAATCTGAGTAGAATTCAAAGGTTGATAGCTGATGGACCCTTGGGTTCATTAGTGGTGGAAGATCTCCCAACCTGCGAGTCTTGCTTGGAAGGTAAGATGACCAAGAGGCCTTTTAAGGCTAAGGGGTATAGAGCCAAAGATGTATTGGAATTGGTTCATTCTGATTTGTGCGGTCCTATGTCTATCCAGGCTAGAGGTGGCTTTGAATACTTTGTCTCTTTTATAGACGATTATTCAAGGTATGGATACATTTACTTGATGCGTCGCAAGTCTGAATGCTTTGACAGGTTCAAAGAATTCAAGGCTGATGTGGAGAACCGTCAAGGTAAAAGTATCAAGACACTACCATCTGATCATGGTGGAGAGTACCTCTTGGGAGAGTTTAGGAGTTACTTATCAGAGGCTGGGATTCAATCCCAATTGTCCGCACCTGGCACACCCCAGCAGAATGGTGTGGCGGAGCGAAGGAATAGAACTCTTATGGAGATGGTCAGATCGATGATGAGTTATTCTGAGTTACCTGATTCGTTCTAGGGGTTTGCTCTGGAAACGGCAGCACACATTCTAAACTTGGTTCCATTTAAGTCAGTACCCTCTACTCCCACAGAATTGTGGACTGGGCGAAAGCCTAGTCTACGACATATTCGGATTTGGGGTAGTCCAGCACATGTGCTGAAGGGAGATGCAAGTAAGTTGGAATCTCGTACAGAAGTACGCTTGTTTGTTGGCTACCCTAAGGGAACGAAGGGTGGGTTGTTCTATAGTCCTAGAGATCAGAAGGTGATCGTGAGTACGAATGCCAGATTTCTAGAGGAGGACTATGTGATGAACCACAAGCCCACGAGTAGGATTGTTCTTGAGGAGATGACAGGGGAAGTCCCGACTTCAGTACCACCGGTACAAGAGAATATACCACGTGTCACTGCACCGCGTGTCACAGAAGCATACACAGGTGATACCTCGTCGTAGTGGGAGGGTTGTTAGACAACCAGTGAAATTCATGTTCTTGGGAGAGTCTTCGGACTTAGTCCTTGGCAAACATGAACCTGATCCCTAGACATACGACGACGCAATCCAAGATATAAATACAACATCTTTGCAAAGTGCAATGAATACTGAGATTGAATCTATGGATTTAAGTTAGGTCTGGGAGCTCTTGTGCACTGCAGCTCATATGGATTATGAGTTGTGGCAGATGGATGTCAAGACAGCTTTCCTTAATGGAAGTCTTGAGGAAAACATCTATATGAAGCAACTAGAGGGATTCATTGCTAAAAACAAAGAGTGTATTGTATATAAGCTTAATCGGTCCATTTATGGATTGAAGCAAGCTTCGAGGTCTTGGAACATCCGCTTTGATGAGGTAAATCCAGATTTAGATGGATTTATTCAAAGTCCGGATGAGTCTTGTGTATACAAGAGATGTGACGGAAACGTAGTGGTATTTCTTATACTATACGTAGATAATATTTTGGTGATTGGCAACAATATCAAAGTGTTATCGGGCGTAAGGGTATGGTTGTCCAAACAGTTTGATATGAAGGACTTGGGAGAAGCAAGACACATCCTTGGGATCAAGGTTATAAGGGATCGCAGGAAAAGGATGTGGTGCTTATCCCAAGCTTTATAGATAGACACAATCTTGCTCGTTTTAGCATTCAGAACTCCAAGAAAGGTTTTCTACCTTTTAGGCATGGAGTACCTTTATCTAAAGAGATGTGTCCCAACATCAAAGAAGATAGAGGAGATGAAGGCGGTTCCTTATGCTTCGGCAGTAGAAAGCCTCATGTATGTTATGCTATGTATGAGACCAGATATCTGCTTTGCCGTGGGCATAGTTAGCAGATATCAGAGTAATCCAGGACAGGGACATTGGACTGCGGTAAAGCATATATTGTAGTGCTTGAGAAGGACTAGGGATTATATGCTAGTTTACCGGGCAGACCAATTACTCCTTGTGGGTTGCATGGATTGCGACTTCCAATCAGAAAGGGATAACAGTAAGTCTACCTCAGGTTTTGTGTTTACTTTGAGAGGTGGAGCCATTGTATGGAGGAGTGTCCAGCAGAAATGCGTGGTGGACTCCACCATGGAAGCTGTGTATGTGGCAGCCTATGAGGCGGCCAAGGAAGCTGTGTGGCTCAAGAACTTCCTGATGGGCTTGGATGTGATTCCTGGTTTGCCCAGAACTATCGCAATTTATTGTGTTAATAGTGGTGCAGTTGCAAACTCGAAGGAACCACGAGCCCATAAGGCTAGTAAACACATAGAGTGCAAGTACCACCTGATACGAGAAATCGTAAAGAAGGTAGAAGTTGATGTCGCCTAGATTGCATCAGAGGATGACCGTGTAGACCCTTTCACTAAGGCCCTTCTGGCGAGAGCTTTGATAGGCATGTGGAGGGAAGGGGAATCAGATGTATGGCAGTATGAGGACAGCATAGTCTTTTAGTATAAGTGGGAGATTGTTGAAATGTAGACTGAAAGCCTAGCTCTTTTGTATGAATATTTTTATTTTGAAATAAGAATCACATGATCATTGTTTGCACTTTATATTTATTATATGTGTGCATATTGTCTAATATTTTACATTGTAGATAACATGGTGCTTGGTATGGCACAAAAGATCATGTTATCAGTCCCTTGTAGAATATAAGTAGAGGCACACAACCAAGATGGTTTTGGAGAAACCATTGGCATGGTTGTAGTGTAGCTTGGTATTGTTTTTTCTTGAACATAGAGTTACACTAGTACACTTAGGTGTATTAAGCAGGACCGACATAGAGGTGATTCAATTTATTGCTGAGTACATAATTGAATCAGACCTTGGATATTATGTTGTACACGCTCTTAATCCCGATATAATAACGGGCACATGTACTTAGTATTTATTTCTTTAATTTACCAAAGGGTGAAATTTATATGGATTAAATCAATATGCCCAGTAAGTTGAGAAATGATATTATTTACATGGTGTGCCGTTGATTATAGGAGGAAACCGTGTCCTATATATTAGGTTGATGATGTCCCCTTGAGGAGCTCATAAGGTTCATCATGTAAACCCTGCAGGTTGACTTAGTCAACATGATGATAAGGTTGAGTGGTACTACTCGAGGAGTTATATGTTAATTGATTGATGGTCAGTGAATCAATTAATTGACGGACATTCGATATCTTAAACACAGGGAGATGGATGTACAAATAATATATGGAGCCCTTCGTTCCGGTTACGTATTGCTTCCTTGGGACAGTCTCCAATATATGATAAATCCTCATGAAGCCTAGATCCAATGATGGAAAACAAATCTCTAGATCCGACGGTTGAGATTAAATCCCTAGATCCGACGGTGGAGATTAAATCTCTAGATCCGACGGTTGAGATTAAATCTCTAGATCTGACGGTTGAGATTAAATCCCTATATTCGTCGGTGGAGATTAAATCTCTAGATCCGACGTTTGAGATTAAATCTCTAGAACCAACGGTTGAGATCAAAACCCTAGAACCGATGGTGGAGATTAAAACAAGGCTTAAGCCCAACTCTATATAAGGTGGCTTAAGGTGGGCGGCAAGTATAGAAGTTGGTTGTTTTTGGAAATTAGGGTTTTGCCTATCAATAGCTTGGGAGGCAAGAAACCCTAAGGAGAAAACCCTAATTAGATTAGGGTTTGGCTCTTTGGTTGGGTGGCTAGGGTTTGCAAGAAGGTGGGCGGCAACTATAGGATAGGAGCTCTTCTTCTTCCTAGGGTGTGGCCGGCTCCTTCCTCATCTTCCCTCTACCTTGGTCGGTGCTCAACCTATTCCTCTTCTCTTCTTCTTTTCCTCTTGGCCGGCGGCACAAAGGAGCTAGGGATTGTTCCCTTGTTCGGTTCCTTGGTTGGCCATCTTGTTCTCCTTTTCTGGGGGCCGGCGGCATCAAGCCTTTGTGGTTTGGTGGTTGGCTCAAGTAAGAAGGGAAGGAGAATTCTTCTTTCTTTTGATTGAAGAAGATCTAGGAAGCTTCAACTTGTGGAGGATCTTCACCCACACGAAGTCTGCAAGGAGGATAGGACATACGGTAGAAGATCGAGAGGTATAAAAGTTTTTACAAGTTTTATTATTGATCTTTGCATGTTCTTATTAATATGAATGTATGTGTTGATTATACATGTCTACATCTATATGTATTTGTATAATCATGGACCTCGAAGATAAACACAAAAATCGGCGATCCGTCCGTCGTCTCTTCCGCGGCTAACCGACTAGAAGAGTTTGGTTGCTTGAACAACTAGTTTGTTCAAGCGATTGCTCAAGTCATTAGCACGACGACGAAATGGTTGAGCATAGGAAACTCATCCCATCTGGATTAGTTTTCATTAGTGAAAATTTTAATCCGGGGACATTGGAGCCTATGAGCCTCCAAGCAATGCCATCACATACTTGGACGAATGGTATGGTCTCTTCTAAGCTTGATAGGGCTTTGGTAAACTCACATTGGTTAATGGAAGAATTGGATGCGTATGCGGAATTCCTAGCTCCTGAATGTCTATCGGATCACTCTTGCGGGGTGGTGAATACTATGGTGAAGGATAGGCCACCCAACTATCTCTTCAAATTTCTAAACATGTGGACGTTACCTGCTTATTTCAAGCGGATGGTAGCGGAGTCGTGGGTGCCTCTGGTCAATGGGAATATGCAATATGTGCTTAAGGTCAAGATGGGGTTATTAAAATGCAAACTACGGCAGCTAAACAAGGAGCATTTTGGGCATATCTCGGAGAAAGTGAGAAGGGCCAAAGCTGAGTTGGAGGAGGTGCAAAGAGGTATACTGGGGGAGGGCCGACCCCCGATGGTTATGATCGGATGAGAAAGTAAAACACACTTCTTGCAGAGGCGGAGAAGTAGTTTTACCAACAAAGGGCGAAGAATGTGTACCTACAGTGCTCGGACAAGTGTACTAATTTTTTTCATGATGTGGTGAAAATAAACAATAAGAGGAATGCTATTATTACACTCATTAAGTGGGATGGGGATCAAATAGAGAGTTTGGGGGAGATAGCAAGTGAATTTGTGGATGTTTTTCATGATCTACTTGGGCGTATGGAGCATTGCAACCCCTTAGACGGTAGCTCAATCTCTGGTTGGATTCTGAATGCCGCCCAAGTTGCAAGTTTTGTGGAGGAGGTAGGGGTCTTGGAGATAAAGGCAACTTTGCTTCATATTGGTGGCGAGAAGGCATCGGGTCTGGATGGTTATGGTGCAAAGTTCTTCACGGCGGCATAGGATATTGTTGGTGCAGATTTTGTTGCTGCTATTCAGGAGTTCTTTAGGGAGCAGAAGTTGCTTAAGAAGTGGAACCATTCCTTGATTTCTTAAGTGGCGATGGCAGATCATGCTCCAGGGGTTTCTGACTATAGCCCGATATCATGTTGCACTATATTCTATAAGGTTATTGCCAAAATAATGGCAGGATGATTGGCAAAAGTACTGGGCTATTTACTTGATCCAGTGCAGGCGGTGTTTGTGTTAGGCCGTTCTATTGGAGATAACAACTGTTTGGCTCAGGAACTACTTTGGAAGAATGCACGGAAACGGGTTTCTCCTAAATGCATGTTGGATCGAGCGGATCGCTAGAGGGGGGGGGGTGAATAGCGATAAACCTTTTTTTTCTTTTTCTTTCGGTAGACGATTCAAAAACACTTATACGCAGGAGAAATGTAAATGTAAAGTAAAAAGAGACAAGGGAATTTTACTTGGTTCGTAGCCTTCGGCTACTACTCCAAGGCCCTAGCGGTCCTTGACCACGTACAGAGGGCAAAAATACTAAAGAACTCCTCCTCGTTAAAGGTAGGAGTTTAATCGATACAAGTGAAGCACAAAGCTTGAGGTAGAGGGACACTCCCCCTCTCCTCGTTACAATAAAAGCTCCGAGAATTGAAAGTAATAAACTAAAATAAAAACTTTAACCGACGTAATAAAATGAAAACAAATAAACCTAGATGTCGGAGAAGAAGCACTTCGTTGTCGGAAGGTTTGTAGCTTGTCGGAGGCTTTTGGAAGCTTAGAATTGATGATGAAACCCTAGGATTGACCCTCCTTTTATAGCCTTTGAGCCCCTTTTCGAGAGGAACTTCATCCAAAAGGAATTGGGCACATGGCTCCTTGAAAAATGGTGATAAGACTTGACTCCTCGAGGCTGATCCTTGACCATCAGTCGACCGATGGCCATCATCAGTTGAATGATGGCAGTAACAGTCGAATGCTGACCTCAGGCAGTCGACTATTGGACGGAAGTCGAGTCCTCCAAGCTGGCAATCGACTAATGCTATCTTCAAGGCAAAGTTAGCTTAACAAAAACATTATTTTGATGGCCTCCAACCGTCCGATCTCTACCTAGACCACCTATAGGATGTCTTTAGTCGGATCTATGCTTAAGATCATCCCCGTAAAGAGGATACGACCTCACTTACGCTCGCACACACGAGCTTACCTCGATACTTACTGTGTTGCTTTTGCTTCTGGCCTTCCACTCGATTTCTTCGGCTTCCTCCGAAGTCACTCGAGTGTCGCCCGACCACTGCGGCTTCCTCCGGGTGTCGCTAGGCTTCAACTCCAGCTATAGCAATTTTCTGCACACTCGATTCAGCTCGTTAGATAATGACATGAGCTTAACTTTGTATCGTTTGCTATAATCAAAACTCAGGTTCGACTTAAGTGCCTACTGCACCAACAATCTCCCCCTTTTTGATTTATGGCAAACCCACATACAAAGTTAAGAACATAGCATGATTGAAGAATAAAAATAGCATGCATGAAGAATAATAATGTGCATAAAATATCATGCATGAAAAATAATAATGTGCATGAAAAACAAAAATAAAGATTAAGTTGGAGTAGTAAGAATTTTCTTCTAGTACTCCCCCTTGAGGAAACCTCCCCCTTGACCGAGGGTGAGTCTTGAAAGAAGACCTCAGTCCTCCCCCTTGAGTATTGCTATTTAGGAAGAGTTTAAGTAATTAACATTACATAAAGTTGGCCTTTGTAAAACATTTAAGTTAAGATGACTTCTTAACTTGGCCCTTTCTCCCTCTTTCTTAAGCAAAGCATTAGCATTTGGCCATAGTGTTTAAAAAATAAGTTTAAGTTAAGAATTCTCTTAACTTGGCCTTTACTTCCTTTTAAGTAAATTTTTAAAGTTAAGTAAACATTTACATAATTTTTGGCCATGAAAATTTTTGATCCCTTAACTTTGGCCTTTTTCTCCCCCTTTTGTCATATATCGAAAAGAGTGGGGTGAGTGAAAAACAAATATAGATATTAATTTTAAAGTCCAAGCATGTTCCACATTATTTTGAAAATAGTATATTGAAAATAAGCTCATCTATAAAATGTTCGACTCATATTTGGCTTGATTGATATGAAAGATCAACCGGTCTTAGTCAGAGTTGGTTAGTATATATGATTATACTCCGTGGTTCATGGCGATGCACTAGCTCTACATTTGGAACCAGGAGTAAGGTCCTAACATCTCACGACCATCTATGTGGCTATGTACACAAACACATTAGTCCTATGTGTTGTGAGATGTATTGGCTTCTTAAATCTATAGGTGCATGATATCTAAGTTATGTCCTACGCTAGTTCCATGAAAATGAAAAGTAAGAAATAGTAGTAAGAAAATATAATTTGTAAGTTCCTATTCTACTACGCACATGCCCAATTTTCATCTTAATAGACTAAATTCAACTTTGGGTAGGGGTTTAGTAAATAGGTCTGCCAAGTTAGACTTCGATTCAACGTATTCGAGTTGTATGGCTCCATTGGCCACATGTTCTCGAATGAAATGATGTTTAACTTCTATATGTTTGGTCCTAGAGTGATATATCAGATTCTTAGTAAGGTTAATTAAACTAATGTTATCTACATGAAGTTTAGTATTTGTAAAGTCTAACTTAAAGTCGTGGAGAGTGTGCTTCATCCAAAGAAGCTGAGTGACACACTCACCCATTGCGATGTATTCGGCTTCGGTGGTAGATAAGGCAATACAGTGTTGCTTTCTACTATACCAACTCACTAGATTTGAGTCGGAAAGTTGACAACAACCACTCGTACTCTTTCTATCGAGCTTACTACCGGCATAGTCCGAATCAGAGTAGCCGGTTAGTTTGAACTCGGTAGATCTAGGGTACCAAATACCGACATTAAGTGTACCCTTTAGATATCTAAGGATATGCTTGACTAGAGTTAGGTGAGACTCCTTGGCACAGGTTTGGAACCTTGCGCACATACTTACTGCAAATAAGATATCAGGTCGGCTTGCAGTTAAGTAAAAGAGACTAGCTATTATGCTCCTATATTTACATTCGTTGCCATTGGGGTATTAATAATTTTAGCGTCTTGCATTCCAAACCGTTTAATTAATTCCCTAGTATATTTACGTTGATGTAGTTATATTCCATCTTTAGTTTGTTTAATTTGTAGACCTAAGAAGAAACTCAACTCTCCTAGTAAATTCATTTCAAATTCACTTTCCATAAGTGAAATGAACTCATTCAGTAGGATCGAGTTGGTGGTTCCAAAAATAATATCATCACGTATATTTGGGCTATGAATATGTCTTTACCTAAGGTTTTTACAAAAAGGGTTGGGTCAACTACTCCTTGGTTAAATCCTTTAGACGTAAGATACATCGAAAGTCTCTCGTACCAAGCTCGAGGAGTTGGTTTAAGTCCATAGAGGGCTTTCTTTAACCTAAGTACATGGTCGTGTTTATCTACACTTTTCGAAACCGGGAGGTTGACTAACATAAACCTCTTCTTTAATATATCCATTTAAGAATGCTGATTTCACATCCATTTGAAACAATTTGAATCCTCGATGTGCAGCATACGCTAATAGCATTCGAATGGACTCTAATCTAGCTACTGGGGCATAGGTCTCATCGTAATCTAAACCTTCGACTTGACTAAACCCTTTAGCGACTAATCTAGGTTTATTTCTAACTACTTCGCCTTTGTCATCAAGTTTATTTCTAAACACCCACCTTGTTCCAATGATTGTTTTATCTTTAGGTGGTGGTACTAATTCCCATACTTTGTTCCTAGTGAATTGCGCCAGCTCTTCTTGCATTGCAATAATCCAATCGGGATCAAGAAGAGCTTGGTCAATAGTTTTGGGTTCAATTTTAGAAATCAAGGAGATTTGACTAAGGTTTCTGTATGAGGCTCTAGTTCGAACTCCTAGACTTGGATCACCTATCACTTGGTCGATAGGATGATTCGTTTGAGTCCTAGTTGGATTTGGGTTTGAGTCTACAACTTGATCAATAGGATGACTCGTTTGAGTCCTAGTTTGACTAGAGTCTTCTACCACATGGTCGATAGAATGACTTGGTTGACTTAGGTTAGGATTTATACTAGACTTGATCTCTGGATCTGAGTTAGGTCTGGTATGAATCGGCTCGCTAATTGGGGTTGCCGGGGGTTTTGTAGATTCGTGTCCTTCATCAAATACTACATTGATAGTTTCTTCGACTCTAAGGGTGTCATGATTATATACTCTATATGCTCTACTCGTAGTGGAGTTTCCTAGAAAGATTCCGGTCGAGGTTTTGGATGTAAATTTCCCTAGGTAATACTTAGTGTTTAGGATATGTACCTTACACCCAAATACCCTAAAGTACTTGATGTTAGGTATTTTATTGTGATAAATCTCGTATGAGGTCTTAAGGAGCCTCTTTACCATAAGGATCCTATTTTGGACATAGCATGTCGTACTCACGGCTTCCGCCCAAAACCTATCGGATAGGTTATACTCGTTTAACATTGTCTTAGCGGCTTCTTGTAAGGTTCTATTCTAGCGTTCTACTAGGTTATTCTGTTGTGGGGTTCTAGGACAAGAGAACTCATGATGGTATCCATTCAGGTTACAGAATTCTGTAAACCTATGGTTCTAGAATTTACCACCATGATCAGTCCTAAGTCTTTTGATTTTAATGCTTTGTTGATTTTCTATTGATTTAAATAGGTTGATTAATTGATCTAGGGTGCCACTTTTGTGTTTGATGAACCTAACCCAAGTAAATCTAGAGTAGTCATCAAATATTACTAAACAGAATTTACTTCAATTAAGTGACTTAGCCCCGAGTGAATCAAATAGATCCATGTGTAGGAGCTCAAGAACACTTTTGGTTCATTCTTGATTAGTTAGTTGATATTGTGTCCTAGATTGTTTACCTTGTTGACAAGCATTACATATTTTATTATTCAAATTATTGAGGTTAGGCAAACCTCTGACTAAGTCACTCTGACTCATCTTGTGGATGAGTCTTGGGTGTGAGTGACCGAGTCGTCGGTGCCACAACCATGATTCCTCTTGCCGTGTCATAAGACACTTAGTTGAAGAGTTAGTTAAGTTAATAGTGTAAATATTGTTATTTCTAGTTCCCTTAAGAATTGTATTAGAAGTTTCATTTTTATTAATTACGCATTCATTTTCTAGAAATATGACCTTATAGTTATTATCACACAATTGGCTTACACTAAGTAAATTATATTGAAAATTTTCTACTAATAAAACATTTTGAATAATAAAGTTAGAGTTAAGCTCAATATCACCTGATCTGATGATTTTGAGCTTGTCGTTTTTTCCGAAGGCTATCGATCCTTATCGTTTGAATCGAAGCTTCGAAAACTTGAGTTGATCCCTGATCATGTGTCGGGAGCAACCACTGTCCAACATACATTGATCCTACATGCAAGGTAGTTGGATTGGATATTGGATTTATTAAAGATTGGTTGAAAATTATTAACCTAAATCATCTCACCCATGTCTACATGATCAAACACGTTAACCCTATATGTTCTTGTGAGATGACTTCTAATTTTACTTAATTTAAATTTAATGACTTAAACACTTGTCAACCTTGCGTTAGATTCGGATTTGACCTTAGGCTTATCAAGTCACCTTTTCAAGATCATGGCTTCCAGGTCGTGGCGAGGCACAGAGGCCTTCTTTGATCGGAATAACGACCACTTCCTTAGACAAAGCCATTTTCAAGAAAATAGAGACTTGACTTACCTAAGACCACTTCCTGGTCTAACTAGTCTACGATACGGCGAGGTAGCTTCAGCTAGTTCCGCTCAGTCAAATGCACCGAACTAGATATGCCTTATCTAGCCTGAATACTCAAAACTCCGCTTTCCTAGCGTACTATCATCTCGTCGCATCCTGTTACTATGTTATCAAGTATTGACGAGTTATAGTCCTATCTAGCCATTCTAAAAAGAAAAATCAAACTAAATAAAGAACCTAAGCATGCAATTTCTAAGTTAAAATACAAACAAGTTTTGTACTGGCTCCCCCTGGACCGTTGAATCGGTTCAGTCTCTCTACATAGTAGATTTGGTCCTTGGGAACCTAGTACTGGTTCGATCCTAAGTTTGAAATCAAGGTGGTCTTAGGGACCCATGCTTGGACACATTTTTTATGTCGACTTACAATTGACATATACGACTTATTGGTCGTATTTGAGCTAAACCCTAGCCCGACCTTGTTGTACATGGCCCTTTGCGATCCAAGAAGGAGGTCAAGTCCTTTGGATCCCAAAGTAAACCTTTCCAACGTGTTCCTATGATCTTCGACTTGACTCTTCAAGAGTGAGTTCTCAACTTTGAGCTTTTCAACCCGAGTTGAGTCCTCCTCTTGAACTCGACTAGTCGAAGAGGTTAGGGAGACCTCGTGTTTGAGGAGTTTAACTTCCTCAACCAGGGTCTCGACATTGGACTCGGACTTAGCTAATTTCCTAGTTAAGAATTTAATTGCACTATAAAGCGTACTATTGAGAGATCGACTTACCTTGAGTGTATCTTTTGAACCGGATGCGTATTCGTGGCTTGTCTTGAATAGCGTTTCGCAGTCTGACTCATCTTCGATTTTCGATTCGTGTTCCGGTTCCGACTCCGTCTTTGATTCAACCGATTTAGCCATGAGGACTCGATCATCGTCTTCTTCCTCGGATGCTTCTTCCCATGTAGCGTTGAGTGCCTTTTTGTATTTTGGTGCTTTGCTTTTGAGCTTTGCTTTTGAGCTTTGGGCATTCGGACTTGATGTGTCCAAACCTGTTGCATTCGTAACACCTAATATTAGAACTTTTAGGCTTACCTTCATTGGGTCGAGTGATGGTTCGCTTTCGACCCTTGACTATCCTCCGAACTTGGTTGACTAGTTCGACCTCCATTTCCGGGTCGACCTCCGAATCGGACTCATCTTCTTCTTCCTTTGGGGGTGGCTTGCTTGCGGCTTTCTTCCTTGAACCTACAAAAAGTGCTATACCCTTCTCGAGTTCAGAGTTAGGCTGCTCATGAACTTCGAAATCTGAAAATAACTCATTTAACCTAAGTTTTGAAAGATCCTTGGACACCTTGTAGGCATCGACCATGGATGCCCACAAGGTAGTCCTAGGAAAAGAGTTAAGAACATACCTAATAAAATTGTGGTTTTTGACCTTTTGCCCGATCGTGTGTAGATTGTTGACTATGTCTTGAACGCGGGCGTGAACTTGCATCGCAGACTCATGTTCCTGCATTTTTAGATTATATAGTTTATTGAATAAAAGATCTCTCTTACATACCTTGGCTTCATTGGTCCCTTCATGTAGCTCCACTAGCTTTGTCCATAGGTCCTTTGCGCTGATGAAGGGGCCGACGCGATTTAATTCCTCTTTAGACAAGACACATTGAAGGATTTGAGTTGCCTTGGCATCGACTTCGACTTGTCGTTTTGTCGCAATGGTCCATTGGTCATAATCCAAGGATTCATCTACTTCGTTAGTCGGAGGTGTGAATCCCATTTGGATTATGATCCACATCTCGATTTGGGTTTTAAGAAAGCACTCCATCCGACCTTTCTAGTAAGAGAAATCATCTTCGTTGTAAAACGGAGGTCGGATGGTGCTAAAACTCTCGAGATGGGCCATTTGGAAGGGAAACCTTGCACACAAAATAATAAAAAAAACACAAGAAAGGTTCCAAGACTTCGCCTTGGATTAGTAATGTAGGAAATGAAAAGGAATAAACGATAAATAACCAACTAAAATAAAAGATGAGCACTTACAACCTTCGATGTCCCCGAAATGGTACTAAACATTGGTTTTTGGAGATGAAGACATCTTGTTAAGAGGGTACACCCCTGTAAGAAGTGTAGATCTCTCCAAGAGCTTCATTTTGGTAGGTAGCCCATTTCATGGGTCAACTTGTATGAAAAGTTATGCCCGTTTTACCGTCGCCTACTCCAAAAGCAAATACTTGCAAAACAAAACCAAAAGAAGAGTACCAAGACTTCGTCTTGGATTAGTAGTGCGGGAGAAAATTTAAACAATGAAAAAAGATCTGTAAAATACAAAAACAAATCTGCTAGATTGGTGGTTTCAACAAATCTTAGCGCCCCAGGCTCTGATACCAATTGTTGGATCGAGCGGATCGCTTGAGGGGGGGGGGTGAATAGCAATAAACCTTTTTTTTCTTTTCTTTCGGTAGACGATTCAAAAACACTTATACGCAGCAGAAATATAAATGTAAAGTAAAAAGAGACAAGGGAATTTTACTTGGTTCGTAGCCTTCGGCTACTACTCCAAGGCCCTAGCGATCCTTGACCACGTAGGGAGGGCAAAAACACTAAATAAATCCTCCTCGATAGAGGTATGAGTTTAATCGATACAAGTGAAGCACAAAGATTAAGGTAGAGGGACACTCCCCCTCTCCTCGTTACGATAAAAGCTCTGAGAATTGAAATTACTAAACTGAAATAAAAACTTTAACCGACGTAATAAAATGAAAACAAATAAACCTAGACGTCGGAGAAGAAGCACTTCGTTTTCGGAAGGTTTGTAGCTTGGCGGAGGCTTTTTGAAGCTTAGAATTGATGATGATGTTGGCATCGTGCTAATCCTCGGAATGCTCATCGGCTCCCATGTCCCCGGATTAAAATTTTCACTAATGAAAACTAATCCGGATGAGATAAATTTCCTAAGCACAACCAATTCATCGTCGTGCTAACAACATGAGCGATCGCTTGAACAAACTAGTTGTTCCAGCAACCCAACTCTTCTAGTCGGTTAGCCGCGGAAGAGACGACGGACGGATCGCCGATTTTTGTGTTTATCTTCGGGGTCCATGATTATACAAATACATGCAAATGTAAACTAGTATAATCAACATATACTAACATAAAGAACATAAACTAGCATATCAAATAAGAACATGAAAAGAACAATAATAAAAGTTGTAAAACTTTTATACCTCTTGATCTTCTATCGTATGTCCTAACCTCCTTGTAGACTTCGTGTGGGCGAAGATCCTCCACAAGTTGAAGCTTCCTAAATCTTCTTCAATCCAAAGAAAGAAGAACTCTCTTTCCCGTCTTGCTTGAGCCAACCCCCAATCCACAAAGGATTGATGCCGCCGGCCCCAAGAATAGAGAGAACATAATGGAAACAACGAAGGAACCGAACTAGGGACAAACCCTAGTTTTGGTGCCGCCAGCCAAGATGGAGTGAAGAGGAGAAAGGGAATATGTTGGGCGCCGGCCACGGTGGAGGGAATAGAGGAAGGAGCCGGCCAAAACCTAGGAAGAGGAAGAGCTCCTCTCCTATAGTTGCCGCCCACCTTCCTTGCATACCCTAGCCGCCCAACCATAGGAGCCAAACCCTAATTAGGGTTTCCTCCTTAGGTCTTCTTGCCGCCCAACCAAGGTGGAAGGAGGAGATCTAAACCGGCCACCTTTCCTAGGAAGAAGAACAACTCTTCCACAAGATGCCGCCTACCCTCCTTCCAAACCTTGGCCGCCCAACCCTAAAGGAGCCAAACCCTAATTAGGGTTTCCTCCTTAGGGTTGCTTGCCGCCCAAGCCATCCAACTCCATCAACTATGCGCCGACCATGGAAGAGGGGATAGAAGAATAGAATGTGGACCAACCAAGGTAGAAGGGTAGAAGGAAGGGACCGACCATGCCTTAGGAAGAAGAAGAAACTCTTCTTCCACTTGTTGCCGCCCCATACCTTTCTCCCAAACCCTAACCGCCCAAAATATTCTAAACCAACTAGGGTTCCTAGCCTCCAAAGGAAGCAAACCCTAATCCCCTAAATCATCCATCATCAACCACACTTGACGCCCACTTTAAGCCTATATATATATAGAGTTAGGTTTAGGCCTTGGTTTAATCTCCACCGTCGGTTCTAGGGTTTTAATCCCAACTGTCGGATCTAGAGATTTAATCTCAACCGTCGGTTCTAGGGTTTTAATCCTAACCATCGGATCTAGAGATTTAATCTCAACCGTCGGTTCTATGGTTTTAATCCCAACCGTCGGATCTAGAGATTTAATCTCCACCGTCGGTTCTAGGGATTTAATCTCAACCGTTGGATCTAGAGATTTGTTTTTCATTCTTTGATCTAGACTTTATGAGGTTTATATTAGGCTACGATAGGGACCATGAGGAGGATTTGGATCTTGGCCACCCGATGGATCAGAACCACACAAACTTGATCCATCAATGATGTTCCATTCCACTAGAGGATCATCATCGAACTACCTCACCAACTCCCATAAATTAATATAGGCTCCATATATTATTTGTACATCCATCTCCCCGTGTTTAAGATATCGGATGTCCATCAATTAATTGATTTATTGACCATCAATTAATTAACATCTAACTCCTCGAGTAGTACCACTCAACCTTATCATCATGTTGACTAAGTCAACCTGCAGGGTTTACATGATGAACCTTATGAGCTCCTCAAGGGGACATCATCAACCTAATACATAGGACACGGATTCCTCCTATAATCAATGACACACCATGTAAATAATATCATTTCCCAACTTACCGGGCATATTGATTTAATCCATAGAAATCTCACCCTCTGGTAAATTAAAGAAATAAATACTAAGTACATGTGTCCGTTATTATATCGGAATTAAGAGCATGTACAACATAATATCCGAGGTCCGATTCAATTATATAGTCAGCAACAAATTGAATCACCTCTATGTCGGTCCTGCTCAATACACCTAAGTGTACTAGTGTAACTTTATATTCAAGACAAAACAATACCAAGCTACACTACAACCATGCCAATGGTTTGTCCAAAACCATCTTGGTTGTGAGCCTCTACTTATACTCTACAAGGGACTGATAACATGATCTTCTGTGCCACACCCAAGCAACATGTTATCTACAATGTAAAGTATTAGACAATATGCACATATATAAATATAAAGTGCAAACAATGATCATGTGATTCTTATTTCAAAATAAAATGTCCATACCAAAGAGCTAGGCTTTCAGTATACATCCCAACAATCTCCCACTTATACTAAAAGACTATGCTGTCATCATACTGCCATATATCTGATTCCCCTTCCCTCCACATGCCTATCAAAGCTCTCGCTAGAAGGGCCTTAGTGAAAGGGTCTACCAGGTCATTCTCTGATGCATGCTAGGCGACAGCAACTTCTACCTCCTTTACGATTTCTCGTATCAGGTGGTACTTGCACTCTATGTGTTTACTAGCCTTATGGGCTCATGGTTCCTTCGAGTTTGCAACTGCACCATTATTATCACAATAAATTGTGATATTTCTGGGCAAACCAGGAATCACATCCAAGTCCATCAGAAAGTTCGTGAGCCACTCAGCTTCTTTGTCCGCCTCATAGGCTGCCACATACTCAGCTTCCATGGTGGAGTCCGGCACACATTTCTGCTAGGCACTCCTCCATACAATGGCTCCACCTCCTAAAGTAAACACAAAACCTGAGGTAGACTTACTGTTATTCCTATTTGATTGGAAATCACAATCCATGCAACCCACAGGGAGTAATTGGTCTGCCCGGTAAACTAGCATATAATCCCAAGTCCTTCTCAGGCACTACAATATATGCTTTACCGCAGTCCAATGTCCCTGTCACTGGATTACTCTGATATCTGCTAACCATGCCCACGGCAAAGCAGATATCTTGTCTCGTACATAGCATACATGAGGCTTCCTACTGCCAAAGCATAAGGAACCGCCTTTAGCTCCTTTATCACCTCAAATGATCTAGGACACATCTCCTTAGATAAAGGAACTCCATACCTGAAGGGTAGAAAACCCTTCTTGGAGTTCTGCATGCTAAAACGATCTAAAATCATGTCTATGTATGAAGCTTGGGATAAGCACAACAACCTTGATCCCAAGGTTGTGACCCACTTCTCCCAAGTCCTTCAAAACTGTTTGGACAACCATACCCTTACGTCTGATAACACTCTGATATTGTTGCCAACTACCAAAATATTATCTACGTATAGTACAAGAAATACCACTACGTTTCCGTCACATCTCTTGTATACACAAGACTCATCCGGACTTTGAATAAATCCATAAGTCTGGATTTACCTCATCAAAGCGGATGTTCCAAGACCTCAAAGCTTGCTTCAGTCCATAAACTGACCGATTAAGCTTACATACAATATGCTCTTTGCCCTTAGCAATGAATCCCTCTGGTTGCTTCATATAGATGTTTTCCTCAAGACTACCATTAAGGAAAGCTATCTTGACATCCATCTGCCACAACTCATAATCCATATGAGCTGCAGTGCACAAGAGCTCCCAGACCTGACTTGAATCCATAGATTCAATCTCAGTATTCATTGCACTTTGCAAAGATGCTGTATTTATATCTTGGATTGCCTCGTCGTATGTCTAG
Source organism: Wurfbainia villosa (assembly GCA_025175895.1). Classification (NCBI taxonomy): domain Eukaryota; kingdom Viridiplantae; phylum Streptophyta; class Magnoliopsida; order Zingiberales; family Zingiberaceae; genus Wurfbainia; species Wurfbainia villosa. Next base: position 36,744,526 of record CM046004.1, on the reverse strand, counting down.
GAATCAGGTTCATGTTTGCTAGGGACAAAATCAAAAGATTCTCCCAAGAACATGAATCTCTCAGGCTGTCTAACAACCCTCCCACTACGACGAGGTATCACCTGTGTATCCTCTGTGACACGCGGTGCAGTGACATGTGGTATGTCCTCTTGTATCGGTGGTACTAAAGAAGTGACTTCCCTTTTTAACTCCTCCAGAACAATTTTACCCTTGGGCTTGTCGCTCATCACATAGTCTTCATCTAGAAATCTGGCGTTCGTGTTAACGATCACCCTCTGATCTCTAGGACTATAAAACAATCCACCCTTCGTTCCCTTGGGATAGTCAACGAACATGCGTACTTATGTACGAGGTTCCATCTTACCAGTATCTGCCTTCAGCCAATGTGCTGTACTCCCATATCTAAATATATCTTAGACTAGGCTTTCGCCCAGTCCATAATTCTGTGGGAGTAGAAGGCACTGATTTAGATGGAACCAGGTTCAGAATGTATACCGTCGTATCTAGAGCATATCCCTAGAATGAATCTGATAAGTCAGAATAACTCATCATCGATCTAATCATCTCCATAAGAGTCCTTTTCCTTCGCTCTGCTACACCGTTCTACTAGGGTGTGCCAGGCGTAGTCAATTGGGATTGAATCCCAGCCTCTGATAAGTAGTTCCTAAACTCTCCCAAGAGGTACTCATCACCATGATCAGATCGTAGTGTCATGCGTATCTTGAACAATCATCTATGAAAAAGATAAAATGTTCAAAACTACCTCTTGTCTGGATAGACATAGGACCATACGAATCAGAATGAACCAATTCCAACACATCTTTGGATCTATACCCCTTGGCCTTGAAAAAGGCCTCTTGGTCATCTTACCCTCCAAGCAAGATTCGTAGGTTGGGAGATCCTCCACCACTAATGAACCCAAAGGTCCATCAGCTATCAACCTTTGAATTCTGCTTAGGTTAATGTTACCAAGCCTAAGAAGCCAAAGATATGTTTGGTTCATCTTTGAAGGTTCTTTTCTCTTATTGGAATTAGAAGATGAGTTATTAACTTCAATTTGCATCATGGGAGCTTTTGGTTCAAATTTCCTTTCAATGTACCTGAATAAATATTCTCCCTATTCCTTTTTATAACAACTCTGTCATTAAAAGAAATAGAATATCCATCCATAATAATTTAGAAACTGAAACTAAATTCTTTCTAAATAGAGGTACATAAAGGGAATTTTCCAGAACCAAAGTTTTATTATTTTCAAGAGATAAATAAAACTTCTCCCACTGCAATAGCCGCCACCATCATGGCATTGCCCAAGTAAATGGTAATCTCCCCTTTAGCTAGTCATCGGGTTTCCTGGAACCCCTACAAATTATTGCGGACATGATTAGTGGCTCCCGTATCAACTCACCAGGTGCCGGTAGATATCACCACTAATCATGTTTCAATGACTAGTCCAAAAGATATACCTTTGTTCTGTTTTGGATTGGGACAATCCTTCTTCCAATGTCCATCCTGCTCGCAAGTGAAGTACTTGCCTTTCGGCTTTTTCACTCTTCCCTGAGATCCTCCCACCATCTTTGCTTCTCCTTGTTTCTTCTTCTTCTTGCCTTTCGGCTTAGAAGTAGAAACCCTTTTGAGCAATGATGGCTTGAGGACACTCTTTGAAGAGTGCATACTTGTACTTCCTAGCAAATAAGACAATATTTGGATTCTTTTCCAATCAACATTATTTGAGTACAGTAAGTTTATTTCCTTTAGTATCACAGTAAGTGGACTGAAAGTCAATTTTGAAAATCCTAAGAATCACATAGATCATTATATTAGATTTCAAATATTATTGATTCCTCAAAACAATAAAATTCTGAAATCAACCAACACCTCAAATCACTGAGAATATCGTATGCCACTCTGTGTGGATGTATACGAATTCTACATTTGTAAGAGGAGGTTTTACCCATTAATTTTATTATCTTGTCAACCTTACTTTTTGACAAATAAAATTAATAGTCGGTTCCTCTTTGACCCTACAAATAAAAGCAGTGACTCCTATGGGGAGGATATTTTTATTTGCATCTAAGTGTGCACCGTTACACGATACTAAGGGAATTATTTTGGATTATGTGCCTTACCTCTGTGGAAGTACACATGCTCCTAGATAATTTCCTATAACCATTATTTGACCTAGTGATCCGCAAACAAACCCGTCCTCAGGGAGGAAGGCACTCAGAGCCGACACACAAGTTTGTTGCATCACACGTCAAATTGTAATGGAGGCCGCGGGAATTAATTAAAATATCCCTCTCCCACTTAGTAAATTGAAAATGAGGAATTTTCAAGCACACACAACATGTATATGAATCAAATCAGCAATAAATATGGAAAAATGAGAATTTTTCCAACTATTATGGCATTGTTCTCCAATATGATTCCCGTCGTGTCGCCACCTCGTCCGCTCCTCCTACGCCATGTACGAGCCATCCGGAGATCCGAGTCGAGAATAAAACCTATTTTATTTTACATCCATCGATCCTATACTCCACGAGGGAGTGTAAATGACATCTAGATCGAAAGTAAAATAAAATAAAGAGTGGCTAAACAATGCCGTATTTAATTACAAAAATTAAATACTAATCTAGCCTCGTCAACCCCGAGGATTCAAATAATATAAATACAATAACACACAAACAACCACATACAAACATATAGCCATAACAGTCGGATCTTATGCCTGCAACCAAAAAGTTAGACTACGCACATCCTACTATTATTCGGCATAATCAATATATGATATGTGCATGAAAGTAACCGAATCCAAAACACACAAAACTGGAAACCGTGGCTCTGATACCAATTGTTGGAATCGTGCTAATCCTCGGAATGCTCATCGGCTCCCATGTCCCCGGATTAAAATTTTCACTAATGAAAACTAATCCAGATGGGATGAGTTTCCTAAGCACAACCAATTCGTCGTCGTGCTAACAACATGAGCGATCGCTTGAACAAACTAGTTGTTCCAGCAACCCAACTCTTCTAGTCGGTTAGCCGCGGAAGAGACGACGGACGGATCGCCGGTTTTTGTGTTTATCTTCGGGGTCCATGATTATACAAATACATGCAAATGTAAACTAGTATAATCAACATATACTAACATAAAGAACATAAGCTAGCATATCAAATAAGAACATGCAAAGAACAATAATAAAAGTTGTAAAACTTTTATAACTCTTGATCTTCTATCGTATGTCCTAACCTCCTTGTAGACTTCGTGTGGGCGAAGATCCTCCACAAGTTGAAGCTTCCTAAATCTTCTTCAATCCAAAGAAAGAAGAATTCTCTTCCCCTTCTTGCTTGAGCCAACTCCCAATCCACAAAGGATTGATGCCGCCGACCCCAAGAATAGAGAGAACATAATGGAAAAAACCAAGGAACCGAACTAGGGACAAACCCTAGTTTTGGTGCCGCCAGCCAAGATGGAGTGAAGAGGAGAAAGGGAATATGTTGGGCGCCGGCCACGGTGGAGGGAATAGAGGAAGGAGCCGGCCACAACCTAGGAACAGGAAGAGCTCCTCTCCTATAGTTGCCGCCCACCTTCCTTGCATACCCTAGCCGCCCAACCATAGGAGCCAAACCCTAATTAGGGTTTCCTCCTTAGGTCTTCTTGCCGCCCAACCAAGGTGGAAGGAGGAGATCTAAACCAGCCACCTATCCTAGGAAGAAGAAGAACTCTTCCACAAGATGCCGCCTACCCTCCTTCCAAACCTTGGCCGCCAAACCCTAAAGGAGCCAAACCCTAATTAGGGTTTCCTCCTTAGGGTTGCTTGCCGCCCAAGCCATCCAACTCCATCAACTATGCGCCGACCATGGAAGAGGGGATAGAAGAATAGAATGTGGACCAACCAAGGTAGAAGGGTAGAAGGAAGGGACCGGCCATGCCTTAGGAAGAAGAAGAAACTCTTCTTCCACTTGATGCCGCCCCATACCTTTCTCCCAAACCCTAGCCGCCCAAAAGATTCTAAACCAACTAGGGTTCCTATCCTCCAAAGGAAGCAAACCCAAATCCCCTAAACCATCCATCATCAACCACTCTTGCCGCCCACTTTAAGCCTATATATATATAGAGTTAGGTTTAGGCCTTGGTTTAATCTCCACCGTCGGTTCTAGGGTTTTAATCCCAACCGTCGGATCTAGAGATTTAATCTCAACCGTCGGTTCTAGGGTTTTAATCCTAACCATCGGATCTAGAGATTTAATCTCAACCGTCGGTTCTAGGGTTTTAATCCCAACCGTCTGATCTAGAGATTTAATCTCCATCGTCGGTTCTAAGGATTTAATCTCAACCGTTGGATCTAGAGATTTGTTTTTCATTATTTGATCTAGACTTTATGAGGTTTATATTAGGCTACGATAGGGACCATGAGGAGGGGTTGGGTCTTGGCCACCCGATGGATCGGAACCACACTAACTTGATCCATCAATGATGTTCCATTCCACTAGAGGATCATCATCGAACTACCTCACCAACCCCCATAAATTAATATGGGCTCCATATATTATTTGTACATCCATCTCTCCATGTTTAAGATATCGGATGTCCGTCAATTAATTGATTTACTGACCATCAATTAATTAACATCTAACTCCTCGAGTAGTACCACTCAACTTTATCATCATGTTGACTAAGTCAACCTGCAGGGTTCACATGATGAACCTTATGAGCTCCTCAAGGGGACATCATCAACCTAATACATAGGACACGGATTCCTCCTATAATCAACGACACACCATGTAAATAATATCATTTCCCAACTTACCGGGCATATTGATTTAATCCATATAAATCTCACCCTCTGGTAAATCAAAGAAATAAATACTAAGTACATGTGTCCGTTATTATATCGGGATTAAGAGCATGTACAACATAATATCCGAGGTCCAATTCAATTATGTAGTCAGCAACAAATTGAATCACCTCTATGTCGGTCCTGCTCAATACACCTAAGTGTACTAGTGTAACTTTATGTTCAAGACAAAACAATACCAAGCTACACTACAACCATGCCAATGGTTTGTCCAAAACCATCTTGGTTGTGAGCCTCTACTTATACTCTACAAGGGACTTATAACATGATCTTCTGTGCCACACCCAAGCACCATGTTATCTACAATGTAAAGTATTAGACAATATGCACATATATAAATATAAAGTGCAAACAATGATCATGTGATTCTTATTTCAAAATAAAATATCCATACCAAAGAGCTAGGCTTTCAGTATACATCCCAACAGATGAAACCCTAGGATTGGCCCTCCTTTTATAACCTTTGAGCCCCTTTTCGAGAGGAACTTCAACCAATTGGAATTGGGCATATGGCTCCTTGAAAAATGGTGATAAGAATTGAATCCTCGAGGCTGTTCCTTAACCATCAGTCGACTGATGGCCATCATCAGTCGACTGATGGCAGCATAAGTCGAATGCTGACCTCAGGCAGTCGACTATTGGAAGACAGTCGATTCCTCCAAACTGGCAGTCGACTGATGCTTGCTGTAAGGCAAAGTTAGCTTAACAAAAATATTATTTTTGCGGCCTCCAACCGTCCGATCTCGACCTAGACCACCTATAGGATGTCTTTGGTCGGATATACGCTTAAGATCATCCCCGTAAAGAGGATACGACCTCACTTATGCTCGCACACACGAGCTTACCTCGATACTTACTGTGTTGCTTTTGCTTCCGGCCTTCCACTCGATTCCTTCGACTCCCTCCGAAGTCACTCGAGTGTCGGCTGACCACCGTGGCTTCCTCTGGGTGTCGCTAGCCTTCAGCTCCAGCTATAGCAATTTTTTGCACACTCGATTCAGCTCGTGAGATAACGACATGAGCTTAACTTTGTATCATTTTCTATAATCAAAACTCAGGTTCGACTTAGGTGCCTACTGCACCAATAATGCTCAAGGTCGACTTGAGGAAGGCTTTTGATATGATTTATTGGGATTTTCTCATGATGACACTTGTTGGTTTTGGACTTCCCCAACGATATTATGGATGGGGTTGTGAGTGTGTCTCGACGGTTTCATATTCTATAACTCTAAATTGAGGCATTTATGGTTTTTTCAGTGGGCACCATGGATTGAGGCAAGGGGATCCACTGTCACCGTTGCTATTTGGGTTGGTCCTTGAGGTTTTGTCTCGAAGGTTGAGGGATACTGCCTTGCTGCCATCTTTTCATTATCATCATATGTGTAAGGAAGTTTTCATCACTCTCTTGCATATGCGGATGATCTGATGATGTTTGCATGGGCGGATGTTAGTTTGATCACGGTGCTTACAAGATGTTTGGAGCGGTTTGGGGTTGAAGAAGGTTTGAGGGTTTATCCGTTGAAGTCTCATATGTATATGGCAGGTGTAGATGATGTGACGAAGGCCCAGTTGCTGGGTATTATTGGCTTTCAGGAGGGCACACTCCCATTCCGTTGTCTGGGGATTCCACTAGTGGTGGAAAAGTTGCACATTGCTAACTATGGTTCATTACTTGAGGCTATCACACGGATGGTCAATGCTTGGCCAAAGCATACCTTATCTTATGCAAGTAGATTGGAGTTGGTGGGTTATGTTCTTCAGGGGTTAGAGTGTTACTGGCTCTCTATGCTTCCGATCCCTTGTGGTGTGATTAGAAGGATTCATGGTAAATGTCAGGCTTTTGTATGGGCGCCCAAACATCCCCTGACGGCATGGAGTACTATATGTCTTTCAAGGAACCATGGAGGATATAGACTTCGTGACCTACATGTATGGAATTAGGCTCTGTTAAGCAAGATGTTGTGGGACATAAAGTCAAAAAAGGAATCGTTGTGGATCAAATGGGTGTGCCAACATTACATAAGAGGGTCTGATTTCTAGAATTGGGAAGCTAAGGCAATGGATTCGCCTCTCATTAAAAGGCTCGTGGAAGTAAAAAGTAAGATCCAAGGGGAGGACGGTGGGATTGGTGAGGTAAACATGATAATTCTTGATTGGTTTGCGGTGGCAAGAAAAGGCACAATGAATGCATATGAGTTCTTCAGGTTGAAGGCGCCAATGTTACCCTGGGCTTCAGTGGTTTAGAGGATTGAGATCATGCCAAACTATCGGTTCATGCTTTGGTTGTTTGCTCATGGGAGGATACAGACGGTGGATCGTATGGATCGTGTTCAGAATAAGGAGTGTGTGCTATGTCGGAGAAGCCCGGAGTCGAACCCGCGTTTGTTCCTTAAGTGTCTGGTTACAGGGGCGCTGTGGAGCAGAGTCTGAAAATGGCTTGAAATTGAACATGTTGGCAGCAATGTGATGGATCTCTTGGCATTCATGGGGCAGTACTATAAGGGAATTGATCGGTAGGAGAGAGCTAGGTACCTGGGGATCTCCTCTATGATATATGTCCTATAGGAGGCTCGCAACAGATGCAAATTTGAAGGGATAAGGCCAAATGTGAACAGGATGATGTGCAAGGTGCAGATACATGTTCATCACTTCATGGAGGGATAGTATTTCTCTTTATGTGTTGTATGACGTGGGTGTTTGTTATCCTGGGTGTGAGATGTTGATGTGAGATGGAAAGTTGTGGTTCATGTAGGCTATAACTATGTATGAATAATGTGTTGGTGTGTATTTTGGGTATTTTTCCCATTGGACATTTTCCCATTATATATATTTACTATTTTTCGTGACATAGGTCCACATACATCAGTATGTATTAGACCAAGCAACTCTCCCACCGTTTCACCTTTTCCAGTAAAAGGTAACTTAGTCATCTTGCCTTTTAAGTATGATTCGCATGTATCGAATGAATTAAATTCAAACGATTCTGGAATTCCACATCGGTGTAATTCAGACATGCATTTCTTGCTTACATGGCTAAGATGATAATGCCACATGTAGGAGGCTAATTTATTATCTTTTCGCGTATGCTTGTTGCTCGCTTCGATATTGAAAATGTTACTAGATACGTCTAAGGTATATATACTATTGCATAAAGTTCCAGTCCCATAAAAGCACACCATTTAAAGTTATTTCACAACAATTGTTACAAAAAGTCAAATAGTAACCATTTCTATTTAACCAGGCAATAGAAACAATGTTCTTTATTAATGAAGGAACATAATAGCAATTGTCCAATTCTAAGACAAGTCCTGTAGGGAGCTTCAACAAATATGTTCCGATGGTGACTACAACAACCTTTACTCCATTGTCAACTTGCAAATTTGATTCTCCCTTGACAAGTCATCTTCTATTCCTTAGCCCCACTTCGTCTGAAGTCCCATCTCTCTCTTCTCACCACCTTCGTACCAACAGATCGGAGACCTACATCTCCTCCCATATAATGCTTCATAAAGTGTCATTCCGATGGTAGCTTGGTAGCTATTATTGGAAGCGAATTCTGCTAAACATAAGTAGCGGCACCAACTCCCTTTGAAATCCAAGGCACAAGCCCGTAACATGTCTTCCAGTACTTGGTTTAGCCTTTTTGTTTGCCCATCTGTCTGAGGATGAAAGGCAGTACTAAAACGCAGCTTCGTGTCAAGTGCCTTATGAACACATACCCAAAACTGTGAAGCGACCATCCCTATCTGAAATAATGGTCTTGGGAATACCATGCAGTCTGATGATTTCCTTAGCATATAATTGAGCCAGTTGCTCAATCGAATATGTCATCTTGATCGCTAGGAAATGAACTGACTTTGTCAATCTGTCAACGATAACCCATATAGCGTCCTATCCATTCATAGTCCTGGGAAGACCTGAAATGAAATCCATAGAGATGTCTTCCATTTCCACTCCGGAATTTGGATCGGTTGCATAACACCTCCAGGCCTCTGGTGTTCTGCTTTAACTTCTTTGGCGGTCGGTGAGTCTTGACATCTTTGAGCTCGTCCTCTTCATCTTTGTACCACGAACTTCTCTTTCAGGTCTTGATACATTTTGGTGGATCCCGGATGCATAGAATAGGGGGTTCCGTGAGCCTCCTCTAATATCTTTTTACGTAGTTCTAGATCGTTAGGGATACATAACCGATCCCTAAGGTATAATACTCCGCTATTGGCGATATGGAAACCCTCGCCTTTTCCTTCTAGGATATCCTGCTTGATCCTCTGGAGACTTGGATCATCACTTTGTTTTGCTAATATGTCATCGAATAGTGCTGATATTATTGCCATGGTCGAAAGCTGCCCGAAAATAACCTCAATTCCATAGTGCATAATTTCCTTCTTCAGCGGTCGAGACAATACCGATAAGGACATCAGGGTGGCACTAGACTTTCTGCTGAGTGCATCGGCCACTTTGTTTGTCTTGCCAGGATGGTAAGAGATCTCGCAGTCATAGTCCTTCACGAGCTCCAGCCATCTGTGTTGTCTCATATTGAGGTCCTTCTGAGTGAAGAAATACCGCAGACTCCGGTGATCCATATAAATCTTGCACTGTGCTCCATACAGATAGTGCCTCCATACCTTGAGAGCGAAGACCACAGCTGCTAGCTCTAAATCGTGAGTGGGATAGTTCTTTTCATGTTCCTTGAGTTTCCTAGAGGCATAGGCAATAACTTTACCCCCCTGCATAAGTACAACTCCGAGTCCCAATCCGGAGGCATCGCTGTACATGTCGAAGCTCTTGTTGTTCTCTGGGAGAGTAAGGATTGGAGCACTTGTAAGTCTCCTTTTCAACTCCAAGAAACTCTTCTCACATTCCTCTGTCCATACATACTTCTTGTTCTTCCGGGTGAGAACTGTCATAGGTGTTGCTATTCTGGCGAAGTCTTCTACGAATTTCTGATAATAGCTCGCTAATCCGAGAAAACTCCTCACTTCGCTAGCATTCTTTGGCCTGTTCCAGTTACTCATAGCTTCAATCTTTATTGGCTCTACCATCACTCCGTGCTTGGATATAATGTGACCCAAAAATGATACTTGATCGAGCCAGAATTCGCATTTGGAGAACTTTGCATACAACTACTTTTCCCGAAGAATCTGTAATACCATATTCAGGTGTTCTGCGTGCTCTTCTTGGGTTCTCGAATATATCAGTATATCGTCGATGAAAACGATTACAAATTTGTCAAGGAATGCCGAGAATACCTAATTCATCAGATCCATGAACATAGCAGGTGCATTCGTCACTCCGAAGGGCATAACTACGAACTCATAAGGTTCGTATCTTGTTCGGAAAGTCGTCTTTGGTATATCATCTGGTTTCACTTTTACTTGATGATAGCTAGACCTTAGGTCAATCTTAGAGAAGACGGTGGCACCCTTTAACTGGTCGAACAGGTCGTCAATCCGTGGTAAAGGGTACCTATTCTTGAGCATCATATTATTTAGCGCTCGGTAGTCTATGCACATTCGCATAGACCCATCTTTCTTCTTTACCAACAATACTGGAGCTCCCTATGGAGAGAAAAATACTGTCTCATCGACTCTATTACTACATCTTCCATATATTACTGTCTCATCGACTCTATTACCACGTCTTCCATATATTACTGTCTCATCGACTCTATTACTATGTCTTCCAACCATGCTTATCTTCATTTATTATAATAAGGCTAGCATAAGATTATTATGCATATATTCATCTCATCGACTCTATTACTACGTCTTCCATATATTACTTGTCTCATCGACTCTATGACTACGTCTTCTAGCCATGCTTATCTTCATATATTATAATAAGGCTAGCATAAGGTTATCATTCATATTTATTTATGCATATTTAAACTAAAGGCTAGCATAAGGTTATCATACATATATTCATGCATATTTAAGCTAAAAGCATTTCTTATCTTACATGAAAGAAATAGAGTAGGCATAGAATTTCTTACTTGGAGCGACAGGATTTGGAGCTTGATGTGTGTGTAGTGGAAAGGCAGATCTGCTCTGATACCAACCTGTAACGCCCGCCCTTCCCGTCGTCCTAACACACATCCTATAGACGGGCGACTGTGCTATGCGATCATACATTCATGCATATAACAGCGGAAGCATTTAAAAACTTTACAACTTTTAACTCTAATTACATTAACCCAATCAACCTAACAATTTAATCATGACAAAAGGTCTTAGCAATTTTTTTAACTAAACGTGTATTAACCATTTCAAGGTTCATAAAAATAAACATGAGTAGCAACCATAGAAAGCATTAACGTATCCTAACAGTTTACACATAAATTGAAAATCATGCATAAGTCCGTATATGAAAAATGATCTCGTCCACAATGCCACTGCCACACACATCTTTGCCCATCCTGCTGCTCCCTTTAATTTATCCATTCCTTGCCCTTTTCCGCAGTACAAGGGAAAAATGACACTATCAGCACATTTGCTGAGTAAGATCCTTTCCTACTCACAAAATCCATACGACATAAATTACACATAAGATAGTGACATGTTCATTTAACTAACATATAGTCATAGCATGGATGTAACTATTAACATGATCATCAAGAGGCATATAGACTTAGCCTTCAAAATTCATGAGTAAAGCAATCCGTGACATGATCATCTAGGACCCCATGGCATTTTTATCACAATAACATAACATCTCGTAATAACATAGGCATGGAATAGTTATATGTAGAATGCTCTTTGAAAACATATACTTTCATAAGTACTTAAACATAATCTCAACATTAGGGCCCGACATTGTATCCATGACTCGGCCCAGCCCATTTGGCAGTACATTCGGCGGCCCATTTGGCGACCCCTTGTGGTCGTCGATCACGACCGTCATTACCACTAGGCCCGTACTTCGACCTAGGGGCAACTTTGGATACAAGCCATGCGTAAAGTAAAATAGGATACATGTTCTTTGACATAACATAAAGTGTGTTCTTGTCCCCACTCTTAGGGAAACATTTCTTAACTAATTCATATTCATAAGCCTTACGTAACCAAAGCATAGGGGTGCCTATCGTTCATGAACATAAATAGGTACATCATGATAAAATGAGCAAAACTTAACATATACATTATGATACAATGGTCTTACATCATCCGTTAACATGGACATAAGGTATGAAATCATGCGAATATATCGTCTAACTAGCATCATATCAATACCATATATATACCTAGCATAACATGGAAAATCATTCGGAATCATGTTCGGAAATATTTTTTTTATTTATTTATTTTCTTGTCCTTTTTAATCTTCCCAAGCCCAGCACAGCTGGCCTGCATTGGACGACACACCCATGTCATGGCCGAGCGGCACGCCTGCTAGCTGAGAGGTACGCCTGCTAGCCGAGCAGCACCTCCAGCGGTCGAGCAACACGCCTGGCGCCCGAGCGGCATGCTTTACGCCCGAGCAGCATGCTTTGTGCCCGAGCTGTTTGTCCCCGACACGCCTATGCCGGGGAGGCATAGGCGTGTACCGCGCTGCTCACCCCGACACGCCTGTGTCGGGTGAAAGAGCGGCGTGTTGGCCTCTGTACGTGTTCTGCTTAACAAAATTTATACGAACCTCGTCCTAGGGTCTTAAGCAATATCAACCATGGAACCACGACCAAGGTTAATCATATGCAATAGAGGGAAAAGAAGAACATGAATAACTCTTTATTGCATAGCACAACATTAGGAACATGAAAGCCATTCGAGAGAAACTCATGTACTGCAGGTGAGGGAATTCTTACCTATAAATCTAAATACACCTATATAATCTTGTCAAAACATATTCTTTATCATTTATCAAACATTTAACATGATCATACTCCCAAAACTCATATAGGAAGCCTTTCAAGACATGCAATCATGCTCTTTGTCACCAAAACTTATAGGGGAAGCATCTTTGCGATCTTATGTCTTACTTCAACATGAAAGATACTTAAAATACCTAAAAATCTAAACAAACATAATCTGGAAAGAATATATAAATTCAAATAAAACATGGTGATAGAAGTTAAATGGGCATATCAAAGAGTTACTTATGCTATTGGTGAGAGATAGCATCTTTGTGATCTTAGATCTTGCTTAAAAACATATATACCTTAACTATAAATCTAAACACAAACATATATCATTTGATCCAAACATATAATCTATCACAACATAAGAAAACAAGCTATATAAAATGATCGAAGCAACTTGTACTGCAGGTGAGGGGATTACTTATCTTCGATTGCTTTAACTTATATTTGTAAAACCTAATGAGATGCAACATTCTATCCCGCCCTAGCAGCTGCCCTCCAAGGTCTCTTGAATCCCACCTTTCCTTGGATTTGGCGGAGAAGACAACCCTAGGAGAGAATTCTCCTTGATGTGTGGTTCGGCGGTGGAGGGATCAAGAGAGAGTAGAGAGGTGTCCTCTAGGGTATTAGGGAGGTTAAATTTATAACCATCAAGGCTTAACCTATTCCCTTATAAATTTCCTAAAATTTCTCTCTTTAATAGAATTAATTCCTTCTTCAATTAAATTCATGACTTCTCCCTAATCATATAAAAATTTTATTGGATTTTTGGTGACTCACCCCTTCTTGTCCGGTTTTCTTTTCTTTTATCTTTTCTTTTATTTCCTTTAAATCCCACGTAAGCCTATTATCATCATGCATAATTATCTTTATTTTCTTTAACGCACACAAGGGCCCCTTTATTATCATGCCTCATTATCTATAAAACTCCTACGATTTTTTGGGCGTTACAATGATAGTGTGGACGTATAAGAATTCTACATTTGTAAGAGGAGGTTTTATCAATTAATTTTATTTTCCTGTCAACCTTACTTTTTGACAAATAAAATTAATAGTTAGTTCCTCTTTGGCCCTACAAATAAAAGCAGTAACTCTGATGGGGAGGATACTTTTATTTGGATCTAAGTGTTTACCATTACTCAATACTAATGCAATTACCTCAGATTATGTGCCTTCCAATAGGGAAGTACACACACTCCTAAATAATTTCCTATAACCATATTTGACCTAGTGATCCGCAAAACAAACTCATCCGATATGGAGGAAGACACTTAGAGCCAACGCGCAAGTTTGTTCGCATCACATGTCAAATTGTATTGGAGGCTAAGACAAGTCTTGTAGGGAGCTTCAACAAACATGTTTCGATAGCGACCGCAGAAACCTTTGCTCCATTGGCAATTCGCAAATTTGATTCTCCCTTGACGAGTCTCCTTCTATTCCTTAGCCCCTATATGTCATTACATATATGTGAGCCACACCCAGTATCCAATACCCAAGTGTTAGAGGAAATAGAATGACAATCAATAACGAAGATACCTGAAGTGGATGGGGCATCGGATGTCTTCTTCTTTTTCACCGACTCAAGATAAATCTTGCAGTTTCTTCGCCAATGGCCTTCCTTGCCACAATGATGGCAAGTGCCCTTTTGAGCTGGTTCCGTCTTCTTAGCCTTCTTCTTCTTGCCCTTGCGATGTTCCTTTGATTTCCTCTTAGAACCTTTCATAAAGGAATCAACTAACAACGTTGTCTTCTCCTCATGATTCACAGAACGCTCCATAGTCTTTAGAATGTTGAGGAGCTCTGGAATCGTGGTTTCAATTTTGTTCATCCGATAGTTCATCACAAACTATGAGAAATTCTTGGGCAAACAATGTAGAATCAAGTCACTACTTAATTCACGATCCATCACAAAATCGAGTGTTCCTAAACTCTCGATGTACCCGTTCATCTTTGGTATAAATTGTACTACAGATGAACCTTCTTGCATCTTAGAGGTGAAGAGGAGCTTAGAGACTTCGAACCTTTCAGATCTCGCTTGCTCATTAAACAACTCTTGAAGATGAAAGACTATAGTATTCACATCCATATTCTCATGCTGCTTCTAAAGTTCAGGTACCATCGCCGCTAGCATGATGCAACTTGCCAGTTTAGAATAATTCACATGTTTCTGATAGGCTAACAATTGGTCTGGAGTTGCATCATCTTTTGGGTAAGTGGGAAGAGGCTCTTTGAGGACAGACACAAGGCCTTGAAAACACTTCTCAGATTTATAAGCTAGTCCAAGAAGTTTGGCCCAGTCAATTTATTCGAATCCAAAATAGATCGCAAACTCAAAGACATCATGTTTAAGCGATTAAGCTAGAAATACAAATCAAGCATATATGAGAAAATCATTTTAAAATGCATCAACATACATTTACAAATCCCATTCATTTTTTTCAAATTCAAAAACCCTCAAAATCAATTCGGGAGATCATAGGTCCATCTCCGAATGGGCAGATATCCAACATATATAAGAACAACCTTGGAGTGAGTCCAACAAGTCATTCTTAGCTATGATGGAATGTATCAAGTATACCGATTACATATCATGTATATGTAACTATAACATTGTGCTATCAACTAATTGAATGTTCACACATACATTGGGTTGTTAACACATTAACAAGTATGCATCATATGCATAGCACCCAACTTCACCCCTCTTCACATTGTCCTTGGATTGAGTCCAACAAATCGATGATCCAAGTTAGACCCGACCCATTAATCGTGAAATAGTTTTAATAAGGTTAGAGCGCATTCAACCAATTATCCAGGTTTGGAGTGATTCCAACAACCCAAACTAACGATTGACCTCTGACTCTTACCATATTAGTGTCAAACTATTCCAATGATTTGAACATGTTCAGGTTCAAGTCGGGCATGGAGTGAGTCCAACAACCAAAACAATAAATGGAACTCTGGTTCTAACCATATTAATGGAAGGTGTAGCCTTTAATATTGTGTAAGGGATTTAAGGTCTCATCCTCTTTGAATGCAAATAACTATTATCTACATGTCATACATCTACATATCACAACACGCATGACATAATGATATGCATCTAATGCAATTACATGACATACAATATGACATGTACAAATAGTTTCCATATTGTCATAATTAATTTTGGAAATTAAATATGTTTGCGATTTGATTTCCCAAATAAAATCCCGATTAAATTAAGAAACAAATTTCCAAATTTAATCACATATTTTATTTATGGAAAATATTAATCAAGGAAATTCAAATTTAATTTTGGAAAAAAAATTCCTAAATTGTAATTTCCCTATCACATTAGAAAATTTTCAATTTGAATTTCTTTACTAATTAAAATTTCCATAATTATTTCTAAACTTTCCAAAAATAGAAAATTTCCATAACTAAAATTATGACTATCGCAAAAAAATTTTACGATTATGTCGAAACACAGTCGGGCTCTTGAAGGTAGGAAACTTCGCTTCCCACTTCAACTTGGTCGCTTGTTCATGGCGATCCCTTCTACGTCCCCGGATAAAAAAAATTATCCTTGACAAGAGGGATTACCTAAGCAACCGTGTCATCGTCGTGCTATTCGATTAGAGTAGTCACTTGAACAAATTTGTTGTTCAAGCGACCAACCTCTATTCTACGAATAGCCACGGAATAGACGATGTACGAATCGCCGCCTTTTGTGTTTATGTTCAGGGTCTAAGTTATATTATGTAACGCCCGTAAAATTTCTAGCAATATTACGAGAGTTTTTGGCTTTACAATAATGGGCTTGATGTGGGCTTTTTTCGAAAAATAAAAGAAAATAGCCAAAAAGAGATGCAAGGCCTAGGAATTGAACCCCAAACCTCTAGAGATAGCCAAGCCCTATAGATGCACCCACTAACCAGAAGCCCAATAGGATTATATCATTAGAAGAAGAGGGGAAAATTGTAGATAAGTGTGATGAGGGTAAATGAAGGGGCATGGAAAAGAGAAGAGAAACTTCTCTTCCTCCCTTTATAAAGAAGAAGGAAGTTTCCACTTGGCCACTTCTTCTTCCCTTCTTCTTCCTCACCGAAAACCATCTCTCCCCCTCTCCATTTTCACCTTTGGCCGAACCCCATCCAAGCAAGGAGAAGCTAGTTCTTGGCTTCCATAAGGTCAACTACCCACTAAAAGCAAGCGAAGGATGTAAGATTCCCTCACCTGCAGTATATTAGTTTTGTAGGATAGGTTACATGAAAGAAATATGAAGTTTGTAGTCCTATATGTTTCGGCCAACTAAGTTTATGGGCTAGGATTCATGAAAATGCTACTAGGGAAATTTTTATAGGTTGTATGCTTCAAGTAGGAATCTTTAGGTGTCAAAAGTCCAAAGATTATAGCCCTACATGTTTCGGCCAACCCAAGCTTTTGGGGTTAGGGTTGCATGAACTTGATTCTAAGGTTATGTTCATAGATGGTATGCTTCAAGTAGGATTTTTAGGTGTCAACAATCCAAGATAACGGCCCTATATGTCTCGGCCACCAATGGTTTTAGGGTTAGGGTTTCATGAAAATACCCCTTATGAAGTTATGTTATGATATATGCCTACATGAATAAATTTAGGTGACAAAATCCAAGCTTTGTGCCCCTATATGTTTCGGCCAACCTTGGGTTTAGGGTTAGGGATTCATGAAAACACCCCCTTATGAAGTTATGTTATGATATATGCCTACATGAATAAATTTAGGTGACAAAAATCCAAGCCTTGTGGCCCTATATGTTTCGGCCCCCAATGGTTTTAGGGTTAGGGTTTCATGAAATACCCCTTATGAAGTTATGTTTATGATGTAATATGCCATGAAATATGCCTATGTGATGAACATGTTTTATGATTTAATATGCCAAGAAATATGTTTATGAAATATACCTATGTGATGAACATGTTTTATGATTTAATATGCCAAGAAATATGTTTATGAAATATGCCTATGTGATGAACATGTTTATGATGTAATATGCCATGAAATATGCCTATGTGATGAACATGTTTTATGATTTAATATGCCAAGAAATATGTTTATGAAATATGCCTATGTGATGAACATGTTTATGATGTAATATGCCATGAAATATGCCTATATGATGAACATGTTTTATGATTTAATATGCCATGAATATGTCTATGAATTATGCTTATGTGATAAACATGTTTATGCTTTAGGACCCCTTTAGGGTACTCTTATGTTATGAATGCATGTATGCTATGAAATGTCTAAGATGGAGATGCTTCCCTTTCAAGTAGGAATTAAGAGCTCTCCTTAAGATAAGATAAGATGGAGATGCTCCCCTTTCAAGTAGGGATTAAGAGCTTGTTGGCAATGTGCTAATCCTCGGAGGCTCATTGGCTCCCATGTCCCTGGATTAAAATTTTCAACAAATGAAAACTAATCCGGAGGGGATGAGTTTTCTAAGCACAACCAATTCGTCGTCGTGCCAACGACTCGAGCGATCGCTTGAACAAACTAGTTGTTCAAGCAACCAAACTCTTCTAGTCGATTAGCCGCGGAAGAGACGACAGACGGATTGCCGATTTTTGTGTTTCTTATTCGGGGTCCATGATTATACAAATACATGCAAATGTAAACCAGTATAATCAACATATACTAACATAAAGAACATAAGCTAGCATATCAATAAGAACATGCAAAGAACAATAATAAAAGTTATAAAACTTTTATACCTCTTGATCTTCTATCGTATGTCCTAACCTCCTTGTAGACTTCGTGTGGGCGAAGATCCTCCACAAGTTGAAGCTTCCTAGATCTTCTTCAATCCAAAGAAAGAAGAACTCTCTTTCCCTTCTTGCTTGAGCCAACCACCAATCCACAAAAGGATTGATGCCGCCGGCCCCAAGAATAGAGAGAACATAATGGAAACAACCAAGGTACCGATCTAGGGACAAACCCTTATTTTGGTGCCGCCGGCCAAGATGGAGTGAAGAGGATAAAGGGAATATGTTGGGCGCCGGCCACGGTGGAGGGAATAGAGGAAGGAGCCAGCCACAACCTAGGAAGAGGAAGAGCTCCTCTCCTATAGTTCCCGCCCACCTTCCTTGCATACCCTAGCCGCCCAACCATAGGAGCCAAACCCTAATTAGGGTTTCCCCCTTAGGTCTTCTTGCCGCCCAACCAAGGTGGAAGGAAGAGATCTAAACCGACCACCTTTCCTAGGAAGAAGAAGAACTCTTCCACAAGATACCGCCTACCCTCCTTCCAAACCTTGGCCGCCCAACCCTAAAGGAGCCAAACCCTAATTAGGGTTTCCTCCTTAGGGTTTCTTGCCACCCAAGCCATCCAACTCCATCAACTATGCGCCGGCCATGGAAGAGGGGATTAAAGAATAGAATGTGGACCAACCAAGGTAGAAGGGTTGAAGGAAGGGACCGGTCATGCCTTAGGAAGAAGAAGAAACTCTTCTTCCACTTGTTGCCGCCCCATACCTTTCTCCCAAACCCTAGCGGCCCAAAATATTCTAAACCAACTAGGGTTCCTAGACTCCAAAGGAAGCAAACCCTAATCCCCTAAACCATCCATCATCAACCACATTTGCCGCCCACTTTAAGCCTATATATATATAGAGTTAGGTTTAGGCCTTGGTTTAATCTCCACCGTCAATTCTAGGGTTTTAATCCCAACCGTCGGATCTAGAGATTTAATCTCAACCGTTGGTTCTAGGGTTTTAATCCTAACCATCGGAACAAGAGATTTAATCTCAACCGTCGGTTCTAGGGTTTTAATCCCAACCGTCGGATCTAGAGATTTAATCTCCACCGTCGGTTCTAGGGATTTAATCCCAACCGTTAGATCTAGAGATTTGTTTTCCATTATTTGATCTAGACTTTATGAGGTTTATATTAGGCTACGATAGGGACCATGAGGAGGAGTTGGGTCTTGGCCACCCGATGGATCGGAACCACACAAACTTGATCCATCAATGATGTTCCATTCCACTAGAGGATCATCATCGAACTACCTCACCAACCCCCATAAATTAATATGGGCTCCATATATTATTTGTACATCCATCTCCCCGTGTTTAAGATATCGGATGTCCGTCAATTAATTGATTTACTGACCATCAATTAATTAACATCTAACTCCTCGAGTAGTACCACTCAACCTTATCATCATGTTGACTAAGTCAACCTGCAGGGTTTACATGATGAACCTTATGAGCTGCTCAAGGGGACATCATCAACCTAATACATAGGACACGGATTCCTCCTATAATCTATGACACACCATGTAAATAATATCATTTCCCAACTTACTGGGCATATTGATTTAATCCATAGAAATCTCACCCTCTGGTAAATCAAAGAAATAAATACTAAGTACATGTGTCCGTTATTATATCGGGATTAAGAGCATGTACAACATAATATCCGAGGTCCGATTTAATTATGTAGTCAGCAACAAATTGAATCACCTCTATGTCGGTCCTGCTCAATACACCTAAGTGTACTAGTGTAACTTTATGTTCAAGACAAAACAATACCAAGCTACACTACAACCATGCCAATGGTTTGTCCAAAATCATCTTGGTTGTGAGCCTCTACTTATACTCTACAAGGGACTGATAACATGATCTTCTGTGCCACACCCAAGCACCATGTTATCTACAATGTAAAGTATTAGGCAATATGCACATATATAAATATAAAGTGCAAACAATGATCATGTGATTCTTATTTCAAAATAAAATGTCCATGCCAAAGAGCTAGGCTTTCAGTATACATCCCAACAATCTCCCACTTATACTAAAAGACTATGGTGTCATCATACTGCCATACATCTGATTCCCCTTCCCTCCACATGCCTATCAAAGCTCTCGCTAGAAGGGCCTTAGTGAAAGGGTCTACCAGGTCATCCTCTGATGCATGCTAGGCAACAGCAACTTCTGCCTCCTTTACGATTTCTCGTATCAGGTGGTACTTGCACTCTATGTGTTTACTAGCCTTATGGGCTCGTGGTTCCTTCGAGTTTGCAACTGCACCATTATTATCACAATAAATTGTGATATTTCTGGGCAAACCAGGAATCACATCCAAGTCCATCAGAAAGTTCCTGAGCCATTCAGCTTCTTTGGCCGCCTCATAGGCTTCCACATACTCAGCTTCCATGGTGGAGTCCGCCACGCATTTCTGCTAGGCACTCCTCCATACAATGGCTCCACCTCCTAAAGTAAAACCAAAAACCTGAGGTAGACTTATTGTTATTCCTATTTGATTGGAAATCGCAATCTATGCAACCCACAAGGAGTAATTGGTCTGCCCGGTAAACTAGCATATAATCCCTAGTCCTTCTCAGGCACTACAATATATGCTTTACCGCAGTCCAATGTCCCTGTCACTGGATTACTCTGATATCTGCTAACCATACCCACGGCAAAGTAGATATCTTGTCTCGTACATAGCATACATGAGGCTTTCTACTGCCAAAGTATAAGGAACCGCCTTCAGCTCCTTTATCACCTCAGATGATCTAGGACACATCTCCTTAGATAAAGGAACTCCAAACCTATAGGGTAGAAAACCCTTCTTGGAGTTCTGCATGCTAAAATGATCCAAAATCATGTCTATGTATGAAGCTTGGGATAAGCACAACAACCTTGATCCCAAGGTTGTGACCCACTTCTCCCAAGTCCTTCAAAACTGTTTGGACAACCATACCCTTACGTCTGATAACACTCTGATATTGTTGCCAACTACCAAAATATTATCTACGTATAGTACAAGAAATACCACTACGTTTCCGTCACATCTCTTGTATACACAAGACTCATCTGGACTTTGAATAAATCAATAAGTCTGGATTTACCTCATCAAAGCGGATGTTCCAAGACCTCAAAGCTTGCTTCAGTCCATAAACGGACCGATTAAGCTTACATACAATATGCTCTTTGCCCTTAGCAATGAATCCCTCTGGTTGCTTCATATAGATGTTTTCCTCAAGACTTCCATTAAGGAAAGCTGTCTTGACATCCATCTGCCACAACTCATAATCCATATGAGCTGCAGTGCACAAGAGCTCCCAGACCTGACTTGAATCCATAGATTGAATCTCAGTATTCATTGCACTTTGCAAAGATGTTGTATTTATATCTTTGATTGCGTCGTCGTATGTCTAGGGATCAGGTTCATGTTTGCTAGGGACCAAATCAAAAGATTCTCCCAAGAACATGAATCTATCAGGCTGTCTAACAACCCTCCCACTATGATGAGGTATCACCTGTGTATCCTCTGTGACATGCGGTGCAGTGACATGTGGTATGTCCTCTTGTACCGGTGGTACTAAAGAAGTGACTTCCCTTTTTAACTCCTCTAGAATAATTTTACTCTTGGGCTTGTGGCTCATCACATAGTCTTCCTCTAGAAATCTGGCATTCGTGTTAACGATCACCCTCTGATCTCTAGGACTATAAAACAATCCACCCTTCGTTCCCCTGGGATAGTCAACGAACATGCGTACTTCTGTACAAGGTTCCATCTTACCAGTATCTGCCATCAGCCAATGTGCTGTACTCCCATATCTAAATATGTCTTAGACTAGGCTTTCGCCCAGTCCACAATTCTATGGGAGTAGAAGGCACTGATTTAGATGGAACCAGGTTCAGAATGTATACCGTCGTATCTAGAGCATATCCCTAGAACGAATCTGATAAGCCAGAATAAATCATCATCGATCTAATCATCTCCATAAGAGTCCTTTTCCTTCGCTCTACTACACTGTTCTGCTGGGGTGTGCCAGGCACAGTCAATTGGGATTGAATCCCAGCCTCTGATAAGTAGTTCCTAAACTCTCCCAAGAGGTACTCATCACCACGATCAGATCGTAGTGTCATGCGTATCTTGAACAATCATCTATGAAAAAGATGAAATGTTCAAAACTACCTCTTGTCTGGATAGACATAGGACCATACGAATCAGAATGAACCATTTCTAACAAATCTTTGGCTCTATACCCCTTGGCCTTAAAAAAGCCTCTTGGTCATCTTACCCTCCAAGCAAGATTCGTAGGTTGGGAGATCCTCAACCACTAATGAACCCAAAGGTCCATCAGCTATCAACCTTTGAATTCTGCTTAGGTTACTGTGACCAAGCCTAAGAAGCCAAAGATATGTTTGGTTCATCTTCGAAGGTTCTTTTCTCTTATTGGAATTAGAAGATGAGTTATTAACTTCTATTTGCATCGTGGGAGCTTGTGGTTCAAGTTATAAATTTCCTATCTATGTACCTGAATAGATAATGTCCCTATTCCTTTTATAACAAATCTGTCATGAAAAGAAATAGATTATCCATCCAAAAACTATTTAGAAACCGAAATCAATTCTTTCTAAATAAGGGTACATAAAGAAAATTCTTAAGAACCAAAAACCTTTATTTTTCTCAAAAGATAAATAAAACATCTCCCACTGCAATAGCCGCCATCTTCATGGCATTGCCCAAGTAAATGGTAATATCCCCTTTAGCTAGTCATCGGGTTTCCTGGAACCCCTGCAAATTGTTGCAGACATGATTAGTGGCTCCCGTATCTACTTACCAGGTACCGGTAGATATCAACGCTAATCATGTTTCAATGACTAGTTCAAAAGATATACCTTTGTTCTGTTTTGAATTGGGACAGCCCTCCTTCCAATGTCCATCCTGCTTGTAAGTGAAGTACTTGTCTTTCGGCTTCTTCACTCTTCCCTGAGATCCTCCCACCATCTTTGCTTCACCTTGTTTCTTCTTCTTCTTGCCTTTCGGCTTAGAAGTAGAAACCCTTTTGAGCAATGATGGCTTGAGGACACTCTTTGAAGAGTGCATACTTGTACACCTTAGCAGATAAGACAATATCTAGAATCTTTTCCAATCAACATTATTTAGGTACAGTAAGATTATTTCCTTTAGTATCACAGTAAGTGGACTGAAAGTCAATTTTGAAAATCCTAAGAATCACATAGATCATTACTTTAGATTTCAAAAAATTATTGATTCCTCTAACAATAAAATTTCGAAATCAACCAACACCTCAAAACACCGAGAATATCGCATGCTACGCAGTGTGGACGTATACGAATTCTACATTTGTAAGAGGAGATTTTACCCATTAATTTTATTATCTTGTCAACCTTACTTTTTGACAAATAAAATTAATAGTTGGTTCCTCTTTGGCCATACAAATAAAAGCAGTGACTCCTATGGGGAGGATACTTTTATTTGCATCTAAGTGTGCACCATTACACGATACTAAGGGAATTATTTTGGATTATGTGCCTTACCTCTGTGGAAGTACACATGCTCCTAGATAATTTCCTATAACCATTATTTGACCTAGTGATCCGCAAACAAACCCGTCCTCAGGGAGGAAGGCACTCAGAGCCGACACACAAGTTTGTTGCATCACACGTCAAATTGTAATGGAGGCCGCGGGAATTAATTAAAATGCCCCTCTCCCACTTAGTAAATTGCAAATGAGGAATTTTCAAGCACACAGAACATGCATATAAAACAAATCAGCAATAAATATGGAAAAATCAAAAATTTTCCAACTATTATGGCATTGTTCTCCAATATGCGTCCCGTCGTGTCGCCACCTCGTCCGCTCCTCCTATGCCATGTACGAGCCATCCGGAGATCCGAGCCGAGAATAAAACCTATTTTATTTTACATCCATCGATCCTATACTCCATGAGGGAGTGTACATGAAATCTAGATCGCAAGTAAAATAAAATAAAGAGTGGCTTAACAATGCCATATTCAATTACAAAAATTAAATACTAATTTAGCCTCGTCAACCCCGAGGATTCAAATAATATACAATCACACACACATGCAATCACATACACACATATATAGCCATAATAATTGGATCTTATGCCTGCAACCAAAAAGTTAGCCTACGCACATCCTACTATTATCCGGCATACACAATATATGATAAGTGCATGAAAAGTAACCGAATCCAAAACACACAAAACCAGAAACCGTGGCTCTGATACCAATTGTTGGCAATGTGCTAATCCTCGGAGGCTCATTGGCTCCCATGTCCCCGGATTAAAATTTTCAACAAATGAAAACTAATCCGGAGGGGATGAGTTTCCTAAGCACAACCAATTCGTCGTCGTGCCAATGACTCGAGCGATCGCTTGAACAAACTAGTTGTTCATGCGACCAAACTCTTCTAGTCGATTAGCCGCGGAAGAGACGACAGACGGATTGCCAGTTTTTGTGTTTCTTATTCGGGGTCCATGATTATACAAATACATGCAAATGTAAACTAGTATAATCAACATATACTAACATAAAGAACATAAGCTAGCATATCAATAAGAACATGCAAAGAACAATAATAAAAGTTATAAAACTTTTATACCTCTTGATCTTCTATCGTATGTCCTAACCTCCTTGTAGACTTCGTGTGGGCGAAGATCCTCCACAAGTTGAAGCTTCCTAGATCTTCTTCAATCCAAAGAAAGAAGAACTCTCTTTCCCTTCTTGCTTGAGCCAACCACCAATCCACAAAAGGATTGATGCCGCCGACACCAAGAATAGAGAGAACATAATGGAAACAACCAAGGTACCGAACTAGGGACAAACCCTTGTTCTGGTGCCACCGGCCAAGATGGAGTGAAGAGGATAAAGGGAATATGTTGGGTGCCGGTCACAGTGGAGGGAATAGAGGAAGGAGCCGCCCACAAACTAGGAAGAGGAAGAGCTCCTCTCTTATAGTTGCTGCCCACCTTCCTTGCATATCCTAGCCGCCCAACCATAGGAGCCAAACCCTAATTAGGGTTTCCTCCTTAGGTCTTCTTGCCGCCCAACCAAGGTGGAAGGAGGAGATCTAAACCGGCCACCTTTCCTAGGAAGAAGAAGAACTCTTCCACAAGATGCCGCCTACCCTCCTTCCAAACCTTGGCCGCCCAACCCTAAAGAAGCCAAACCCTAATTAGGGTTTCCTCCTTAGAGTTGCTTGCCGCCCAAACCATCCAACTCCATCAACTATGCGCAGGCCAAGGAAGAGGGGATAAAAGAATAGAATGTGGACCAACCAAGGTAGAAGGGTAGAAGGAAGGGACCGGCCATGCCTTAGGAAGAAGAAGAAACTCTTCTTCCACTTGTTGCCGCCCCATACCTTTCTCCCAAACCCTAGCCGCCCAAAAGATTCTAAACCAAATAGGGTTCCTAGCCTCCAAAGGAAGCAAACCCTAATCCCCTAAACCATCCATCATCAACCACACTTGCCGCCCACTTTAAGCCTATATATATATAGAGTTAGGTTTAGGCCTTGGTTTAATCTCCACCGTCGGTTCTAGGGTTTTAATCCCAACCGTCGGATCTAGAGATTTAATCTCAACCGTTGGTTCTAGGGTTTTAATCCTAACCATCGGATCTAGAGATTTAATCTCAACCGTCGGTTCTAGGGTTTTAATCCCAACCGTCGGATCTAGAGATTTAATCTCCACCGTCGGTTCTAGGGATTTAATCCTAACCGTTGGATCTAGAGATTTGTTTTCCATTATTTGATCTAGACTTTATGAGGTTTATATTAGGCTACGATAGGGATCATGAGGAGGAGTTGGGTCTTGGCCACCCGATGGATCGGAACCACACAAACTTGATCCATCAATGATGTTCCATTCCACTAGAGGATCATCATCGAACTACCTCACCAACCCCCATAAATTAATATGGGCTCCATATATTATTTGTACATCCATCTCCCCGTGTTTAAGATATCGGATGTCCGTCAATTAATTGATTTACTGACCATCAATTAATTAACATCTAACTCCTCGAGTAGTACGACTCAACCTTATCATCATGTTGACTAAGTCAACCTGCAGGGTTTACATGATGAACCTTATTAGCTCCTCAAGGGGACATCATCAACCTAATACATAGGACACGGATTCCTCCTATAATCAACGACACACAATGTAAATAATATCATTTCCTAATTTACCAGGCATATTGATTTAATCCATAGAAATCTCACCCTCTAGTAAATCAAAGAAATAAATACTAAGTACATGTGTCCGTTATTATATCGGGATTAAGAGCATGTACAACATAATATCTGAGGTCCGATTCAATTATGTAGTCAGCAACAAATTGAATCACCTCTATGTCGGTCCTGCTCAATACACCTAAGTGTACTAGTGTAACTTTATGTTCAAGACAAAATAATACAAAGCTACACTACAACCATGCCAATGGTTTGTCCAAAACCATCTTGGTTGTGAGCCTCTACTTATACTCTACAAGAGACTGATAACATGATCTTCTGTGCCACACCCAAGCACCATGTTATCTACAATGTAAAGTATTAGACAATATGCACATATATAAATATAAAGTGCAAACAATGATCATGTGATTCTTATTTCAAAATAAAATGTCCATACCAAAGAGCTAGGCTTTCAGTATACATCCCAACAGAGCTCTCCTTATGATAAGATATGATGGAGATGCTTCCCTTTCAAGTAGGGATTAAGAGCTCTCCTTATGATAAGACAAGAAAGAAAGGAATTAAGTATTTTACTTTGTAAGAGGTTAAGTACCCGACCCGTCAGGTGGTCGTTAATCAAATCCATAGGGACATAAGAAGACGTAAGAGGTCTTGCCCTGGTAAGACGTAAGAGGTCTTGCTCTAGTAGGTCTGGTGGCTCGCTACCCCAGCCTATTAGGGAACACACATTATGTGGTACTTAACCTGGGCCCCCCCATGCAAGTTACGATTATGTTGAAGTATCTATATGTATATGTTTTGAAAAGAAAAGACCTTTAAGTAATTATGAATGTTAGGTTCAAGTTTAAGAATGCTTATGATTATGTCTTTGATGCATGTTTAGGATTTAAGAAATTATGAATGCTTATATTCAAGTTTAAGAATGCTTATGATTATGTCTTTGATGCATGTTTAGGATTTAAGAAATTATGAATGCTTATATTCAAGTTTAAGAATTCTTATGATTATGTCTTTGATGCATGTTTAGGATTTAAGAAATTATGAATGCTTATATTCAAGTTTAAGAATGCTTATGATTATGTCTTTGATGCATGTTTAGGATTTAAGAAATTATGAATGCATATATTCAAGTTTAAGAATGCTTATGATTATGTCTTTGATGTATGTTTAGGATTTATGTAATTATGAATGCTTATGTTCAAGTTTAAGAATTCTTATGATTATGTCTTTGATGCATGTTTAGGATTTAAGAAATTATGAATGCTTATATTCAAGTTTAAGAATGCTTATGATTATGTCTTTGATGCATGTTTAGGATTTAAGAAATTATGAATGCTTATATTCAAGTTTAAGAATGCTTATGATTATGTCTTTGATGCATGTTTAGGATTTAAGAAATTATGAATGCTTATATTCAAGTTTAAGAATGCTTATGATTATGTCTTTGATGCATGTTTAGGATTTAAGAAATTATGAATGCTTATATTCAAGTTTAAGAATGCTTATGATTATGTCTTTGATGCATGTTTAGGATTTATGTAATTATGAATGCTTATGTTCAAGTTTAAGAATGCTTATGATTATGTCTTTGATGCATGTTTAGGATTTAAGAAATTATGAATGCTTATGTTCAAGTTTAAGAATGCTTATGATTATGTCTTTGATGCATGTTTAGGATTTATGCAATTAAGAATGATTATGTTTAATTTATGCCTTGCTTAGAGTTAATTATGTTTAGCATGCTTATGTAAATTGTATGTCATGCTTATGTTTTCATTACGTTTGTATGTTGATGAATAGTGTTGCTATGAAATACTTATGCTATTTTTGCTAGTATGCTCCTGTTTTCTAATTGTTTGATGAAGTTTGTGGCTTTTGTGAGTAGGCAAGAATCTTACTAAGCTATATGCTTATAGTTTATGTTGTCCATATACTGCAGATAAAGGAAACCTGAACTAAGAGGAAGTAGCAGGAGGGGCCATGTGTGTGTGATAGTGGCATGGTGGAAAGAGACCCTATTACTATCTGCTTATATTTATATGCTCAGTGAACACCTTAAGACATGTGCTTCCGCTTATAAGACCTATGATTTATTAGTACCATGATTGAATGTTGCTTAGTTATGTTACTGTTCAATTACTTATAAAAGTTTGGTATGTTAGAACTCATGGATGAATCTTGATGTTATGCATGTTATAAAATGAGATAAGATGAGATAACATGCTAATTATGAATATGATATGTGATGCATGTATAAAAGAATGTTTAAGCCATGATAACATGTTTAAGTATGTAGAAGGAGAAATGATTCATATATGTTATGTTATAAGGAAAAAGAAAAAAAAGTTGCGCCGCCCTGAGAGAAGATAAGGGCGGGCGTTACATATTAGCCACAAAACAGAATATATCATGCATATATAATTGAAAAACAATTACAAACATGTTACATATGAAGATAGACAAGTTGTATACCTCTCGATCTTCTATCGTATGTCCTTCCTCCTTTTGGATGTCGTGTGGGCGACGATCTACCAAAAGTCGAAGCTCTTAAATCACCAATCTTCCTTCTTTGCTCGTTCCGACCAAGAGGAAGAATAGAAACAAGACCCTTCTCCTTCCTTTAGCCAGCCAACAAGCACCAAGCAAGTTGTTGCCGCCGGCCAACAAGGAAAAGGGAGAGAATGATGGATGTCGGCCAAGAGCTTCAAGAGAAGACCTCAAGCTATGTTTCAACCAGCCAAAGAGAGGAGAATCAAAATTTTTTGACGCAAGCCAAGGGCTGAAAAGGGCTATATGGGCGCCGGCCACCAATAGAAAGAAGAAGATAAGAAAAGAGTTTCCTTATTGGAGTCGCCAACTCCCAAACCCTAATTTCCAAGCCTCTTGCCGCCCAACCCTAATCTCCAAGCTTCCAATTTTTTCTCCACGCCAACCCTTAAGCCCCTTTTTATAGGTTTAGGGATAAGCCTTGTTTTAATCTCCACCATTGGTTCTAGGGATTTAATCTCAATCATCAGATCTAGAGATTTAATCTCAACCGTCGGATCTAGAGATTTAATCTCTACCTTTGAATCTAGAGTTTTGTTTTCATCCATTGGATCTAGGCTTCATGAGGTATTAATAGGATACAATAGGGACCATGAGGAGTTGGATCTTGGCCACCCAATGGATCAAATCCACATAAAGTCCGATCCATTAATGATAATCCAATCCACTAAAGAATTATCATTGATCTATCTCACCACCCCCCATAAGTTAATATGGGCTCCATATATTATATGTATATTTTCTCCCCGTATTTTAGATCTCGAATGTCCGTCGATTAATTAATTTACTGACCATTAATTAATCAACATCTAACTCCATGAGTAGTACCAGTCAACCTTTTCATCATGCCGGACCAAGTCCACCTGCAGTGTTTACATGATGAACCTTATGAGCTCCTCGTGGGGACATCATCATCCTAATATATAGGACACAATTTTCTCCTATAATCAACAACACACCATATAAATAATATCATTTCCCAACTTACCGAGCCTATCGATTTAATCTATAAATCTCGCCCATTGGTAAATCAAAGAAATGAATACTAAGTATATGTTTGCATTATTATATCAGGATTAAGAGTATGTACAATATAATATCTGAGGTCTGATTTGATTATGTAGTCAACAATAAATCAAATCACCTCTATGTCGGTCCTGCTCAATACACACAAAGTGTACTAGTGTGATTCTATGGTCAAGACAAACCAATACCAAATCACACTACAACCATACCAATGGTTTGTCCAAAGCCATCTCAGTTGTGAGCCTATACTTATACTATACAAGGAGCCGATAACATGATCTCCCATGTGACACCACGCACCATGTTTTCTACAATGTAATGTATTAGACAATATGCATAACCATAAAAATATGAAAACAATGATCATGTGATTCTTATTTCAAAATAAAGATGTTCATACAAAAGATAGACTTTTCAGTATACATCCTAATAGGTCTGATACCACTGTTGGGTTTCCCTGGCACCGACCTGTGTGTGTGTTCGAAGATGTTTCGTAAACATGCACAATGGAAGCAAATAAAATGAGTAATAACTAACTTATTACAACACACACACAACACACATGCAAGGATATATCAAGTGTAGACATAATCGCTATTTCAAATTTTGCAATAAAGAAACTAATCTAGGTATACCTGACGAATTACATGAAGCGAAAATGGCATCAACCTTAGTGACCCTCGTAAGTTTTGCCTCTATCCATATATACGCCTAGTATCATCGGGATAGCTTCACCAAGCTATGAGCCCCGTCTTCTCACAAGATACTGGTCTCGAGTCGAAGACGTTCTGATCGAGAGATGATCACAATCCGAATCAAATTCGGACCCAAAAATCGAGTTCCACGAACTCGCTTCTCGGAAGTAATTTTCATCGACCAATTGACGAAACTTCGTTCCTCCACTAATGAGAATTGTCGGGGATCCAATCCACGGCAAGGAGGTTGCTGTCGGAGTTCCAATGCTGGCTAAATGAGGCTCTAATCGTAATGGACACAAGCTGTCCAAGAGGGCAACTTGGTGGAGGAAGGTTGCTGGCCAATCATGATGGTCGACGGTAGCCAAGGGAAGCCGACGGCTA
Organism: Wurfbainia villosa; assembly: GCA_025175895.1. NCBI lineage: Eukaryota > Viridiplantae > Streptophyta > Magnoliopsida > Zingiberales > Zingiberaceae > Wurfbainia > Wurfbainia villosa. The sequence goes on along the minus strand of CM046004.1, from coordinate 36,713,153 downwards.
GAGGCAGACCGATGGCGGGGATGCTGGTCGGCGACTGGGGCTACTGGCCGGCGGTGGAAGTTGGCCGACGCTTGGAGCTTGGGCGCCGCCAAGCTTGGGCGGCACAAGGAGAGGGAGAGGGGAGAAAATGGCTAGGGTTTCACAAACCTTGAACCGATTGATTCTGGGATATCTCTCAACCCCGTTATTTATAGAGAACGTATGTTTAATCCATTAAGAGACTTTGTCTTAAGACCTTTTTCTCAAGACCTCTTCTCTAAAACCTTTTCTCAAGAAACCTTTTCTTCAAGGGTTATTGGTTCACAACCAAAACCCGTTAACCCACTCCAATAACTTAAGTTAAAATAAACCAACCCATGTTGATCTATTTTAAGTTGAAACGAACCGAACCAATTTCGGTTCATTCGTTTAAAACAAAACAAACCCCTTTGATTTATTTTTCCACCATAGGATTAGAACTAAATCGATTTGGTTCATACATCATGTCTTCATAAGACTCGGCCCATCCACGATTCCGAAGCGACTGAATCAATTTCATACTCGCTCGTTGTTTGGTCCATCCAAACCAAGTCTCTCTTGATATGAGAATCCAATTCTCAAGCTCATTTTAAATCCTTCAGATTACACTCGTAGTGCGTGTGAAAAAATAGGTTCTCGATTTATGTTGGTTGTCTATAATTAACCATTAATTATAGAATGATAATGAGTGACACCTAGTAGTACATCATGATCCCCAATTAATCAAAAAATCAACGGTTGATCCCAGAACACTTCTAAAACCCTTCAGCAACTACAGTGAAATGTGTCACGTTCCTTTCAGTCATCTTATACCCACTTGGTTCAGGACATGGTCTATTTTGTTAGTCCCCACTAGGCTGACTACGTCACACCTAGGCGAAGTATTACTTCCTTGTCCTATGGATTCTTGTTATTGCACATGTATCCAAGAGTACCATACTCTAAAACATGTAATGCTTTGGCTAAAGACTTTAGTAACAATCCGACGAGTGGTCATAGGGTATACATCTCCTCGCAAGTAGTAGTAAATCCTCTGTAGTCTATTCAAACACCCTCGGCTAATTTGACTTATACCCAATCATCCCGGGTTCACATCTCCTCCGAGATATTTGCTTAAGATGTCAAAGTATAAGTCTACATAACCAAGATGACTTAAATACCGCAAGTCGAAGGATCATCGCACTTAAGCTGCAGTAAAAACTTCATTGACATATCCATATGCAGAGAACCATATGAAGTCTTATAGCTAGTCACTCCAATGAACTAGTTACCATAACTAGTATCCACGATTAACTCCGGACATCCCAATGTCTCCAGCCAGTGAGGAACAACTGCTTGGATAAACAAAGGAGTATAACTCGTGCTAGTCTTAACAGAATTGATGGTGTCCGAATACATCAATTCATCGACTAGGGATAATTCCAATACATCACACTTACACATGTAAATATACTCACTAGTTGTGATCCAATCACAAATTCTCTCATGCTGTGAATCGTATTGTGGACATTCAATAAATGAGTTTAAGATTCAATCAAATACATTAAAACATGTATACTCAAATAGTGATTTTTCATTTATCATATATATGGTACAACCATAAGGCGATTACCTTAGGTCATCTCTCATATATCACTAACAATTAAGGATCTAGTGGAAAAATTGAAGAATGCATGTTTAAATGTTAATGATTCTTCTTCTAGTGTTAACGATGCATGCTTAGAGGAGAATAAGGCCTTAAGGGAAAAGGTAGATCATTTAACTAAGGCCCTTAGAGAAATTCACAATTGGCTCCAACACCCTAAACATGATTATTGGGAGCCAAAGGGCCGGTTTCAACAACAAGGGCCTAGGTTATAAGGGATCAAAGATTGAAAAAGCTTACCATTGTTTAATAGCTAGGGGGCAATCAAAGACTACAATGATAGCTAGGAAATGGATCCCAAAGGAGTACTTGGTGAACCCTATTGGAAAGAATTTATATTGGGTTTCCAAGTCAATCCTTAAGGGTTAGAGAAACCTAGGTTAGTCAACCATAGTTGAACTTATTTTATATCATGCTAAATGGTTGACTTATGTTGAAGTTGGGAAGTATTTGATTTATCATGATCATGTTGGGTGATAATGATATGAATCATGATTTGTGATACTTGTTTTTATTATCATGATAATATGTGACTTATGATGATGTGGTTGATGGCTTTTGATTTATGATATTGGGTGATAATATTTATGATTATGATATGCAATTATGATAATGTTTGTGTTATGATCATGTTGGTTGTTTTGGATGATACTTAACCTCGATAGAATTTCATGAAATTGATGGTTAAGTATAACACCTTAGGTACATCTCACACTCACCATAAGGCTAACTTGATTGAAAACATAGCAATGGGTGAGATGTTAGGATGATTCAAGTGATTCGCTAATGCTTATGACATTTAGATGAGTCATTATAAGTATCATGATAGAGTAATCATAGACCAACCATGGGGAAAGCTTATGTTTAATTCATGGACATATTTCCCAAAGATCATGGTTGGATATTTTAAAGGTTTTAAAACCATTTTATGTTTTGAAAACAGTGAATTGATGCTTTAAAACAACTCAAGGCTAAACAAGGTCTTAAAGTTGATACAAAATTGAGACATTTTACAACTTTTTATTTTTTTCCTAATTTTCGAAAATAGAATGTATTTTCATGAAAAATCATTTTTCCTTAATAGAGGGACTCATAAGAAATGTTTTCCCAAAATTTCATGATTTTTTAAAATTTCTATAATTTTTAATACATTTCTGAACTTGGGTTCAGAAATCAGAAAATGCAGATTTTCAATTGTCAGTCAACTGATGTACTGTGCATGAGCATAGTAACCTATTTTAAGTGGCTTTTAGCCTTATTTTGGTATTTTTCTTCCTTTAGACTTTGTTTCTATGTTGTATAACATATGTTAAATATTTTTGATGGTGTCAAAGGGGGAGAAATGGTTGAGTTTAAGTTAATCATGCTAGGGGGAGAATTAGCATGTGTTAAGGGAGAGTTGCATGTATTAAGGGGGAGTGTTTGATACTCATATTTGATTTACATGCTTATCTTCCTTATGTGATTTTATGTTTTTTTACCAAACTTAAGCATGTTTCCATACATCAAAAAGGGGGAGATTGTTACGACAATCAACCCATGTATGATGTGGTTTTGATGCGTGTGGCAAAGGGTTTAAGGTAGGTTGTTATGTTATTTGATATGTGCATTTAAGTTGTGCATGACTTAGTAAATCACACATGAGTTAGCTTGATGATAGCATTGGTGGGTTAACCATCTTATAATTCGGGTCCTTGAGTCGGTGAAGGATGGCATTGCGAAAGTCATGTGTTTGGTGCATCCGAGGGACTGTCGGACGAGGATCATTAGAGTGAAGCCAAAGGAAGTAGACTTCAGGGTGAGACGTGAAGGATGACATTGCGGAAGCCGTGTGCTTGGTGCATCCGAGGGGCGTGGTCGGACGAAGAGAGCTTCGGTGAAGGACTCCAAGGGAGATAAGAGATTGAGCGATTGTAATGGTAGCTCATAAGTGAACTTGGCCGAATGTTTAAGTCAAGTGTCGGATGCTCAAACATAGGTTTGAGGTTTACCCGACTGTTAGCTGCTCAAACAAGTATATGTTTAAGATTTTACCCGACACCAGTCGACTGCTATAGATAGCAGTCGACTACTCTGAGGTGATGGCAATCAATTGGTGCTCAATCAGTGTTTGACTGTTTGGTTTCTGGCTCAGCAGTCGACTGATGAGCCATCAGTCGACTTCCAAGGGACGACAGTCGAGTGCTCAAGGAGGTCGCAGGCATAAAAGGTTTGAAAGTCGACTGATTGCCAAGATCACTCGACTGATGTCTCGATCAGTCAACTGATAGGATGGTCAGTCGACTGATGGAGGAGCCATTGGATGTGACGACCACGTTTTAGTCAGGTCAGAAGCCATTGGGTTGGCCATCAGGAAGAAATCTCTTCTCTCTATAAATAGAAGGGGTGAGGGCCTTGGGGATGCTAATGCTTCATTCCTAAGTGCTCCCCAAGTGCCCTAAATGTCCCAAACCTCCACTTCCTTGTTCTCATCTAAATCATATTGTAAGTGGGAGGATTTTGTAAGAAGGTTTCTTCTCCACCTTGATTGAGCTCAAGGAGAAGTTTAGTGATTAATTGTGGGAGTGATTCGACGAACGAATCGTCCGTGGACTAGCGGCAAGTGTCATGAACCACGTTACATAGGTGTGTTTGAGTTTGCATCTTCTTCACTTTGTGTTTTGTTTTAATTGTCTTAATTAGTACATTCCACTGTGCTAACGATTATCTTAGACGATTAAGTGAACGATTTCCATCGACAAACATAAAGGTTATTCAACCCTCCTTCTAGCCAGGCCACGATCCTCCAACCATGGCACACCAAGTCGTCTAACCCTAATTGTGCCAATTTGATTAATATTCAAACTTCTCAAAACACATTGGCACATCCTAAAGTGTCAACTCTACCATAGTTAGGTTAACTTCCCATCCACTTAAGGTTGACACACCCTAACCCATCTAGCGTGAATCGATCATGCTCCTAGGAACCCAATACCTATTGGAGCTCCTTGGGTTAACAAGGTATTCACTAGGGATAACTTCCCTAGATACCATCCTAATGACACTTTTTGGCTTTGAAGCCTTAGTCATTTGGGTCTTTCCAAGGTTAACCTTAGGGATTGCCTCCCTAGTAACCTTCTTAGTGGTCTTCCTAGGTTTTATAGAACACTTAGCCACTAGACACACACCATGGTTAACCTTAGGGATGACTTTCCTATTGACCATGATTTTCCTAGACCTATATATTGTTCCATAATCAAATGGAACATCGTGGTAGGTCTTCTTGGGATTAGGTTTGTGACCCAAACCTTTCTTCCCCCTTTTTGGTTCTTGCCCCCTAGAACCTAGATTTTGATCATTAGACCCTTGAATTTGATTTTACATCTTTCTAAGGGTCTTTTCTAATTTTTCAAGACTTGACCTCAAGGCTTGGTTCTCTAATTCTAATTTTCCCAATTTTGATTTTTTATTGATCTTTTGGGAAAGACTCTTCTTCTTAGGCATGTGCCTACCCTTCTTAGGATTAATGCCTAAATTTTCTTCTATCCAGCTTAATACTCTCCCTATGTAAAATAGGTCAAGTATTATTGGTTCTTGATTTGTTCTTAGATAAATCTACATGCTTGGCACCTAAACAATAAAATCTATTATTTCTACTAGCATGCTTTTCATGAGGAGTAGCAAGAGTACTAAAAACATTCTTTTTAACCCCAGAACTAGATGGTGCATTAAAATATACCTTAGAGTTTTCTTTGGAAGCTCCCCCTACATGTGTAGCTCCTTCTTGCCCCTTCTTCCTCCCGCTAGGCCATTGGCTTTGGTAGTGTCCCCGTTGATTGCACTTGAAGCACACAATGTGCTCTTTACTTTTCTTAGTGAGGACTCCGGTATCCTTTGACTTGTCCTTGACTTTTTGTGTCGGTGCTTTCTCCTCGGCCAATTTTGGGCATTTACTCTTGTAATGCCCGGCTACTCTACACTCAAAACATATGATATGATTTTTATTTTTAAGAATTGCATTTGAGTTACCTAGGGTGGTGGAGACGATATAGGAAGGTTCTTCACTTCTTCCGGAGGTAGATGCTTCTTCTTGTTCTTGCACCAGAATAAAAGATTGTCTCTCCTCCTATTCGGATGTTGAGCATCTCTCAACTTCCGAGTCCTCACTTTCTTGTGAGGATGAGCTTGATTCTCCTTGGACTTGAGAGGATGAACACTCCTCTTTGGTCTCCTTCACCGATTAAGCCGGTTCGGAATTTTCGTGGAATTTTACCTACTTATTCTACAAGTCCTTAGCATCCCGATATTCACCTAGCTTGCACAAAATATTGTTAGGTATTAATATTACTAACATAATCATTACCTTTACTTTTGTTTTGAATTGTTGTCATTTCTCCTCGGTCCATCTTGATTTTACTAATGGCTTGTTGTCTTCACCCATAGGCACAACAAAACCATTTTCAATTATTAGTATAGTATCAAAATCGGTTTCGAAGTATACGTCCATCCTTCTTCTCCACCATAAGAATTCTCCCTCGAATTTTGGTAGATGGATGTTGATGCTGGCCATTTCATTGTTGTCGCGGCGGTGAGTCCGATGACAACCTCCTCGCTCTGATACCACTTATTGGAGGATCGTGGACCGACTAGAAGGGGGTTGAATAGCCCGTGTATGACCTTCGTTTGAATTTGTTCATTCATCTACAATGTTCATTAGCGCAGCGGAAATACAAATACGAATATAGATACAAATACAAGCACACATAATAAACACGCAATATATGTTGTTCGGAACCTTAGGATTCCTACTCCACGGGGTGAGCTCAACCAACTCGAGTGATGAACACACCACTACTAAAACTCCTCGACAACAAGTCAAAGGTGGAGAATGTTAGAATGTATACTGAAAGCCTAGCTCTTTTTGTATGAACATTTTATTTTGAAATAAGAATCACATGATCATTGTTTGCACTTTATATATTTATTATATGTGTGTGCATATTGTCTAATATTTTACATTGTAGATAACATGGTGCTTGGTGTGGCACAGAAGATCATGTTATCAGTCCCTTATAAAATATAAGTAGTGGCTCACAACCAAGATGGTTTTGGACAAACCATTGGCATGGTTGTAGTGTAGCTTGGTATTGTTTTATCTTGAACATAGAGTTACACTAGTACACTTAGGTGTATTGAGCAGGACCGACATAGAGGTGATTCAATTTAGTGCTGACTACATAATTGAATCGGACCTTGGATATTATGTTGTACATGCTCTTAATCCCGATATAATAACGGGCACATGTACTTAGTATTTATTTCTTTGATTTACCAGTGGGTGAGATTTAGATGGATTAAATCAATATGCCCAGTAAGTTGGGAAATAATATTATTTACATGGTGTGCCGTTGATTATAGGAGGAAACCGTGTCCTATATATTAGGTTGATGATGTCCCCTTGAGGAGCTCATAAGGTTCATCATGTAAACCCAGCTGGTTGACTTAGTCAACATGATGATAAGGTTGAGTGGTACTACTCGAGGAGTTAGATGTTGATTAATTGATGGTCAGTAAATCAATTAATTGACGGACATTCGATATCTTAAACACGGGGAGATTAATGTACAAATAATATATGGAGCCCATATTGATTTATGGGGGTTGGTGAGGTAGTTCAATGATGATCCTCTAGTGGAATGGAACATCATTGATGGATCAAGTTTGTGTGGTTCCGATCCATCGGGTGGCCGAGACCCAACTCCTCCTTATGGTCCCTATCGTAGCCTAATATAATCCTTGTGAAGTCTAGATCCAAGAATGTAAAAACAAAACCTAGAACCAACGGTTGGATTAAATCCATAGATCTGATGGTTAGGATGAAACCCTAGAACCAACGGTTGGATTAAATCCATAGATTCGATGGTTAGGATGAAACCCTAGATCCAACGGTTGGATTAAATCCATAGATCCGATGGTTAGGATGAAACCCTAGAACCAACGGTTGGATTAAGTCCATAGATCCGATGGTTAGGATGAAACCCTAGAACCAACGGTTGGATTAAATTCATAGATCCGATGGTTAGGATGAAACCCTAGAACCAACGGTTGGATTAAGACCATAGATCCGATGGTTAGGATGAAATCCCTAGATCCGACGGTGGAGATTAGAGGAGGCTTAAGCCTAAATTCTAGAATTAGGGTTTGGCTCATCCTTGGTTGGGCGGCAACAAATCTTAAAAGGGATAAGGTTGGTTGGGCGGCAAGAATATAGGAGTTAGTTCCTATATTTTAGGCTAACCAACTTTCTCCTAAATTCTATAAATAAAGGCTTAGGCATTGGGCGAAAATATGTTTTTTGGATTGGAGAATTAGGGTTTGGCTCATCCAAGAGTTGGGCGGCAACAAACCCTAGAGGAGCTAGGGTTTTTGGGCGGCTAAGAAAGTGGGTGGCAAGGTGATTGTTCTCCCTAAGGTTTTTGGCCGGCGCCCCTCTTTCCCTTCTCATCCTTGGCCGGTTCTCTTCTTCCTCCTCTCTTGCTCCTTGGTGGCCGGTGCTTCTCCAACATCTAGGTGGCCGGCGGCAACAATACAACAAGTTGGCCGGCACTCATCCAATCGTTCCTTGGCCGGCGGTTGCATCAAACTCTCTTGTTTGGTGGCCGGTTCTAGAAAGGAAAGGTTTTGGTGGTTCTTCTCTTTGTTCGCAGCGGACAAGGAAGAGAAGAACGTGATCTAGAAGGCTTCTACTCGTGGAGGATCTTCGTCCACACGTCGTCCACGAGAAGGATAGGACATACGGTAGAAGATCGTAAGGTTTAAAGTTTTATAACTTTAATTTCAGATCTGAGCATGTTCTTATATATGATGATTATACATGTGTGTATATGAATATATATTGTATAATCATGGACCCCGAAGACAAACACAAAAACCGGCGATCCGTCCGTCGTCTCTTCCGCGGCTAACCAACTAGAAGAGTTGTGTTGCTTGAACGACTAGTTTGTTCAAGCGACCACTCGAGTTGTTAGCACGACGATGAATAGGTGTTGCTAAGGAAGCTCATCCCATCCGGATTAATCCTTTCATTAGTGAAAAATTTTAATCCGGGGACATGGGAGCCAATGAGCCTCCGAAGCATCCACCCATCAGAGAAACCACATACAAGCAATTACAAAGTAATACAAAAATGTACAAGCAGATACAAAGACAAAATGAAATACTTAAAGAAAACTTTACAACAAATGGCTTTGAACTCTTGCTTACTGCTTGCTTTGGTTTGCTCTTGAAGGTCTGGAATGCAGCAGCAATTCTTCTCCAAAATCTCCCTAAATATTGTTATGGAAATCCTCCCCAAGCTTCTCCTTTTATGGTTGTCTCGAGCTTATTTCGCACCAAGCAGTCGACTGCCATAAGGCTTTAGTCGACTGCTCCTGTAGTCATTGTGAGACAACGACCTAATCCACATTTACATTATAGCCAACGGATACAGTGACAGTCGACTGCTAATTACCATAAGTTGACTGTTAACCATGTAGCTGACTAATTAGTCGGCTACCGAGCATTCTGCTCGTGTCCTCGACTAGCAGTCGACTGCCATCCATGGCAGTTGACTGTTAAAGCCATTAATCGACTGCCCAATTTTGGTAGTCGACTGCCATGACATACGACGTAGTCAAATAACAATCAACTTTCACCAGTCAACTGGGACATACCACAAGTCGACTGTTGTCGGGTAAAACCTCAAACAAAAGTTGTTTGAGCATCCGACCATCGAGTAAAATCTCAAACACCAATGTTTGAGCATCCGACATTAATCTTAGCCACTTGGCCAAGTTCACCTCATCCTCCCATGGAGTTCCCCATCGAAGCTCTCTTCCTCCGCCCTACATCCCTCAGATGCACTAAGCTCACGACTTCTCCCCGTGCCATCCTTTGTGTCTTGCCCTAAAGTCTGCTTCCTTTGGCTTAACTTCATTGCTCCTTGTCCGGCCGTCTCTCGTATGCACTAAGCTCATGGCTTCTCCCCGTGCCATCCTTCACCGACTCAAGGACCCAAGCCATGAGACAAGTGACCTTGCCAAGTACTCAAGACTTTCCCATTGCCAAGGCTACACACTTGGACTTTCTCAATGCCAACTCCATGTTGGACTTTTCCTTGCCAACCCTAATGCACGCAAACGCGAACTCAAATCTCACAATGGAGAACATCGAAGACTCGAAGTGTTCATGCGCGCTCAATGTCATCAAGTGCACGGATGTTGTCAAATAATAAAAAGATTCTCGATCCCATAGGGACTGAGATTCGAGTACCGATTTGGTAAATGGATGTATTGTTCAGAATTCAGATATGAGGGTTATGATTGCGAGGGTTGACGATGGTCCCAACTCAATACGGTGTCACACGGAAGAATAAAGAAACTAGTTGCGAGTCTTTGGAAGGGATTCTAGGATTTCAAATGTTTGTGTGTCGCAGAACAAGTTGCCAATTGGGTTTTGTCTAGGTTTCTAGCTACGGTTTTGTGGAAAGGAAATCATACACTCCCCCGATGAGCTTTCACATCTATCGGAAGCTATCTCTGCCATTACCAGGTTGACCTTGGACTTAGGACGGGATAGTCGGTACGAGGATGTCGAATCGATCCCTACGACGAGTCGAAAACAGGGCACATTTCCTACTCTATCGCATCCTTCTACCCTTTGTTATGGGAGGTGACACCAACCCCTAGGTTACTCCTTAATTCTCCTAAATATTAGATACAAGGGCTGTCACCCCTCGTATCGGCTAGCAAAGTAGATAGAAAATCAAAACAATAGTTAAAGCTCTAAACCTAACGCCAATTGAAAATATAAATTAAAGAACGAAAAGATATTTGAACCAACATGTTCTAACTCAACACAAACTACTCCCTAGTCCTAAAATCGAAGAGTCTACTCCATAAATAAGAGAGGAGAAACACAATGCACGATCATGTTCATATAAACAATGGAAATTATTTAAACAACAAAAATTACAATGCGATGTGACCCTTCTCTCCGACGTTGAATTGCAGAATTTGGATCTCTGGCGGCTTTCTTCCTCCCCATTGCGAGTTCTCGAAGCTTTTTAGTGTGTTGGAGTGTCGTCCCGGCCGTCGTGCCTCCCCCCTAGGGTTTGGGCATAACCTCCTTTATATAGACATCAGCCTGGATCTCCCTAAAACTTGGAAAATAACCGAATCATGTCGGAATCGTACAGTGCCACATGACTGTGTGTTTCCACATGACCAGGCCGTGTGTGGTGCCGTGGTGGCCAATTTCGATCCTTGGACATGGCCGTGTGTAGCCACACGCCTTGGCCGTGCCCCTTTCTTCTTCCAACTGCAAAATGTCCTTTTGCTCCGAAAGTGCGCCATTTTCCCCATGAAATTCTATCTTGTACACAAAAGTACAAAGAGAAGATATCCAAACCAGAAAAAGGAAATGCATGCAAACCAAAGTAAAATATGCATGAAACAAACATAAAATGTAATGAGATGTGAGCGAAAACTAGTCTTAAAGCCCTATATGTTTTGCTTACATCAATTCCCCCCGACTTAAGTATTTCCTTATCCTCAAGCAAACCTCAGTGCCATGAAATTTTAAAAGGTATTGTTCCATACTTAGCATGGTAACTAGATTTATCAAGTGGTATTTGCAATCAAAGCAAAATAGATATGTTCTAGAAATTCACTAAGTTAGCTCCTCGTGCTCGTGCTAAGCGAATCTTCTTAAGGGAAACTTGTTCCATGGTAAGTTAAGTCGTCATCCTATAGCTTTCCTAAGGTCTCCAGCTCTTAGGCACTGCCCAAAGCGAGGGTCATTCCCTATATCTAACACAAAGTCTCAAAGGCGTGCTCGGTATTAAGAGAAATTGGTAGGTGTTTCCCAAGTAACCTTACTCGGTCTCAAAGGGGCACCAAACCATTTCCACCCACTACAACTATTTTTTTATCCCTCATAATCTTTTTCAATCAATAATTTTTTTTTCAAGATTTTAATTTTTCCGAATGGGCTTCCACAATCCGAGCATCTCCAGTAAATAAAATGCTAAATCTAGAGTTACCTATGGATTCCAAAGTACTAGACTACTGAGATGAATCATAACTAGGTATGTACTAGATTTTCCCTTTCAGAATGTTTGTCATGTGTAGGTGTAAAATTAAAAGCTAACCAGTGTATGTCTAGAACATTGTTAGAGCAAATAAAATAAAATATCATGAGGTAAATGAAGTTAAGCTACCCATGGAAACCACTTATGAAGAAAACTTTAAAAATACTACTGAGGTAGTTTAAAGATAGCAAAAATTAAGTAATGACAAAACTAAATACTCTATGTATGAACAAATAAATGCTAACAAAAAATGCAAATGACATGAAAAAATCAATTGCTAGAAACAAAATAAATCAAAACTTGCCCCCCCCTAGACTTATATGGGATTGTACCTCTAATATGGTGGCCGAGGTGGGAAGTCTGGCAGTCTCGACATGTCAGGCTCCTGGGTAAACCTGGTGCTTAGCCGCTGATGTCACATATACATGTGATCGATCTGAGAGCTGGTGGATGCAGAGGTCGCTCTATGCTCCTCCTCTCGAACCCATTGTACCTGCTGGGCATGCATGTGTTGTGCCATCTCCTGGCGGTAGGTGGCCTCATCCTGGCGACGGGTAGCCTCCTCCTGGAAGTAGATGCGGGCATCATCGTAGAACTCCTCAGCCCACTGGAAGTGCTCCCAGAAGACCTAAAACACTGCCTGCGAGTAAGCGCTCTTCTTCTCCCATCACTGCCTCTGTGTCTACTGCTCATCATATATGTCATCGAGGCACGATCGGAACTCCAAAAAATCATAGGCAGATGTATCTGCATCATGCTCAAAAGTAGAAAAAGATAGTGGTGCAGGTGCAGGCTCATGTCGATGTGGACTAGGTGGGCTCCTATACATCTGTGGACTAGAGGGAGTGTGATGCAAAGGGGGAGAAATGGGTGCCAAAGTGGATGGTCCCTCATATGGCGGGGACTCCACTATCAGGTCTAAGCGCCAATTGGGGCGTGTAGTGATGGTGGTACGATCGGGGTCGGGGAGCCTAAGGGATGATAGGTTTTTCCTTACAAAGCATAAGGAGTGTCCCTCTCTCACTATCATCTTCATGGTCATACACACTCCTAAGTCGATCCTAGGGCTCCCCTCTATGCTATATAGCGCAGTGAAGTCATACCCCATCCTATGGAAAATGTGGGTAAGTAGGCCCCCCCACAATAATCTCTCCTCTCACTGCTTTTCCCATCTTCACTAGGTATCTAATGAAATGGGACCCTACATCAATGCTACTCCTTTCTTGTAGCATGTCCCACAAGCAAAGCAGCTCACTAGCTCGCACTACACCATCACTCTCCCCACAACCAAAAATAGTACTTGCCATGATTCAATGTAGGTAACAAAAAATGGGGTTTTGGAGGCATGCTTTGGCCCTAGAACGGTCGTAAGCATGCTCTCCATTCAATTCAGTCAAAAAGATCCGAGAGTTAAACCCAATACGGGTTCTTCTCTCTCCTCAACGAGGCAAGACAAAATATGTGTTCCATTGGTGTAATGTTCATTCATGTTCAGTGTTAAATAACCTAAAGATAATCCTACCCTCTTCACTCTCTCTACCCGTTAAAACCTCAGCTTCTAAAGAACTTAAAAACTCTAAAACTATCCTAGGGTAGGTTGGGTGTCTTATCCCCATTATCTCTCCACACCCCATTTTTGCAAACTTGTCTTGAATATCACGAAACAAACCTAGAGTATCTAAGAGATCCTCATCAAGATATCTATTAGTGGTGATTCTTCTACTAGTAAACATATCAAATCTCTCCCTATGCTCATTATTTCGAAAAAGAAGGGTTGGAAGAGCGTTATCTTCTTCCAGAGCATGAGGGGTGTCTGTTCTCTTTGTTCTTCGCTCCGAAGCACCGGATTGAGATGTCACTTGCTTGGTCCTGCTCATCCTTACTTCTTTTGGGCTTCCTTGAAGGTTGGAAAGGCTTCTAGGTGGTGGGGAAGAGGGATTCACATGGCTAGGGCAAGAGGATCAAAGCACATGGTGCCTTTGGGGTGAAAACGCATGGCTTGGCCTCTTAAACCTCACGTCCCATAGCCATGTGAAAACACATGGCCAGGTCGTGTGTCTCCCATTTCCTTCTCATGGTGAACAATAGATCGAATTCTCTTTATTCGCTCAGTCGTGTGGGTTGAAAGTGATTTTTCTTTTACCTAGCAGGTTCTTTCTAGTCCTAATTCATGTTTAAAATGCTAAATGAATGGAATCCAAAGTTTGAAACAAATGAATGCAACAAACTAATAAGAAATAAACACAAAATCTAAACATGGATTGCCTCCCAAGAAGCACTTGTTTAAGGTCTTTAGCTCGACCGTACCGTTATTCTTCAGCTTGGCTTTGATGGCCAAAGGAGATCTTTCTCCCTCCCCTGATGTGTTTGAATCTTGCTTGTGGGGGAGCAAGATACTTGCTCACTTTTTGGCTCTTGCTTTTTGTTCCTCCATCACTATCTCCCTTAAATCTTCTTCGTGGAGGGGCAAGATACGTTTTAGCTGCTTTCCTTTGCTCGAGATTAAGCATACTTAGCCTCAATGAATTTTTTGGAGTTTGATCATAATATTTCATATCATCCATATTCTATAAATAATGTAACTCACCTCAAATATTCTCACTAAAATATTGATTAGTAGATTCTATTAGGTCAAATGAAATTTTATCATTACAAATCACTAGATGGGCTTCATTATTGGTAACTAAAGTTTTGGTGAGGTTTAAGGTAGGCCCTTTTAGATCCTTGAGGTTAGGAGGTGTTTTAATTGAAACAATGCACTCCTCGATTAAAGTATTAATTATATAATCCTCAAGTTCTCCATCTAGTGGTGATTGAATGGATTGTCCTTCTTCACTTCCTGGTAATCCACTCGATGTTCTAGCAAACTGATCGACGATCTGTGCTATTTGAATCTCCAGCTTCTTTTGTCGGCTAGCAATGTCATTCACAGATGACCTTAATTCTTCAATCATCATTTCTGTCTACGAATGTCGCGGTTGAAATTCAACGTTCGCCTCTTGTTGCGTCTGAATAAAGCTTTCTATCATCTGCTTTAGTCGAGATTTGGGCGAACAATATTGAGGGTTTAAGTGGCCAGGGTCATAACTATATGAATAGGAATCATCTTGTGGCCACTGGTTCTAATAATAGGTGATATCTTCTTGTTCACATTGTGAAGGTTCAAATATATTCGAACAATCGTTAATGTTATGCCATGTTTCACCACAATGCTCACAATAAATGTTACCAAAATTCACAACATTAAATTGACCATAATCATGAGTAAAATCATGCATTGTTATATGCAAAAAATTATAAATAAGGAAAGTGCAACAGAATGAACAAAATTGAAATAAAATAAAATAAAAAAAGTAAAGTAAATCTAGCCTAGGTCAGATCCAACTATCCACTTCTTGATTTGATATTGAATCAATCAGTTCCCAGCAACGGTGCCAAAAACTTGATGCATGCGAACGTGATCTCAAATCTCGTGACAGAGACCGTCGAGGACTCGAAGCGCGCACTCTCGCTCAACGCCTGCAAGTGCATGGATGTCGTCGAGTAATAAAATGATTATCAATCCCATAGGGACTGAGATTCGAGTACCGATTTGGTATGTGGAGGTTATTGTTCAGAATTCAGATCTAAGGGTTGTGAATGCGAGGGTTGACGGTGGTCCCAACTATATACGGTGTCACACGGAAGAAGAAAGAAATTAGTTGCGAGTCTTTGGAAGGGATTCTAGGATTTCAGTTTCATTTGTGTGTCACAGAACATGTTGTGAATTGGATTTTGTTTAGGTTTCTAGCTACGGCTTTGTGAAAAGGACATCATACACTCCCCCGATGAGCCTTCGCATATATTAGAAGCTATCTCTACCATTACCAGGTCGACCCTTGGACTTAGGATGGGATAGTCGATAAGAGGATGCATAATCGATCCCTGCGACGAGTCAAAAACGGGTCGCGTTTCCTACTCTATCGCATCCTTCTACCTACGGTTAGGGGAGATGATGCCAACCCCTATGTTCCCCCTTAATTCTCCTAAATCATAGATATGAGGGTTGTCACACCTTGTATCGGCTAGCACAGTAGATAGAAAACCAAAAGAATAGTTATAACTCTAAACCAAATTCCAATTACAAATATAAATTCAAGAACAAAAAGATATTTTAACCAACATGTAATAACTCAACACAAACTACTTCCTAGTCCTATAATTGAAGAGTCTACTCCATAAAAAAGAGAGGAGAAACACAAAGCACGATCATATTCATATAAACAATGGAAATTATGTAAAGAACAAAAATTACAATACGATGTGACTCTTTTCTCTGCCATTGAAGTGTAGAATTTTGATGCCCGACAGCTTTGTTCCTCCCCGTTGTAATTTTCTGAAGCTTTTTAGGGCGACGGAGTGTCATCCCGGTCGTCGTGTCTCCCCTCTAGGGTTTGACTATAGCCTCCTTTATATAGACATCGGCCTGGATCTCCCTAAAACCTAGAAAATAATCGAATCACGTCAAAATCGTGCAGCGCCACATGACCGTGTGTTTCCACATGGCCAAGCTATGTGTGGCACCATGGTGGCAAATTACGTCGCTTGGACAAGGCCATGTGTAGCCACACGCCCTGGTCATGTCCACTTCGGCGTCCAGCTACAAAATGTCCTTTTTTTGCTCTGAAAGTGCATCATTTTCCCCATGAAATGCTATCCTGCACACAAAAGTACAAAGAGCATATCTCCGAACCAGAAAATAGGAAATGCATACAAAACAAAGTAAAATATGCATGAAACAAACATAAAATGTAATGATATGTGAGCGAAAACTACTCCTAAAACCCTATATGTTTTGCTCACATCAAACCCATGTTGGACTTTCATCGCCAAGGCTACACAGTTAGACTTACGTGGCCAAGGCTACACACTTGGACTTCCCATTACCAATGCCAACCCATGTTGGACTTTCACCGCTAAGGCCACACACTTTGACTTACATGGCCAAGGCTACACACTTGGACTTCCCATTGCCAATGCCAACCCATGTTGGACTTTCACCGCCAAGGCTACACACTTGGACTTATGTGGCCAAGGCTACACACTTGGACTTCCAATGATAATCACATGTCATATGTTTTGTCCAACATCAATATACTGCTAGAGTCCAACTCGAGTTTGGTCAATCATGACTTGGGTCAATTGCACCAACAAAGGGTACATCACCGTTCACCCTCCTCTATGTAACGGAGAGGACTTTTCTTATCAGAAGAGGCGAATGGAGTTATGCCTGAAAACTAACCTCGAGGTATTGTTTTTAATTAGGAAAGGTTTCGCCTCTACAGTAGACGACTCAGGTGAGTTGTTAGAACTGGAGAAATGGACTGTGGACTTAAGGAAATGAGCTCAAGTCGATTACAAGGCCCTTAATGCCTTGCAATGCAGACTTATCAAAGAAGGGCTCAATAGAGTCGATCCCATCAAAACATCAAAGGAACGTTGGGATAAGCTAATTGAATTACACGAAGGAACTAATGATACTAGAATAGATAAACGAGATAGGTTACTTAATAAACTTTGTAATTGTAAAATGAATGAAAATGAAAATGCTAGTAAACTCCACACTAGAATAAAAGATATATTAAATGGGCATCATTTAATAGGACATCAAATAGAAAAGAGGGATGTAATTAGGTATACACTTAAGGCATTCCCAAGGAACTCTTTATGGACATCCATTATCGATGCCTATAAGGTCTCAAGGGATCTTTCCTTAATTATATTAGACAAACTATTTTGTGAACATGAACTACACGAACAAGCTAACTCACGTAAACCGAGAATGATATTGCTTTAGTGGCATGTTCGACTAAAAAGGAAAGAAAAACAAAAAGTGAATCCGAAGATGAGTTAGAGACGCTGTGAGATATCGAAAAATAAAATACTCCTAGTTGATTAAGAATAATAATAAATAAGACTGGTTAATCAAGGAAAATTTCTTAATAGATTTTTTTAGAGTTTTTAATAATTTTATGGAGTTAAAATGGAGTTTATATATGACAATTTGAGGGGAAATGGGAAATATTTAATAGTCTTTGATCAAGTCTATTTTAGTTATTAATTAATTATGAGTGAATGGATTTAATTAAATAGGATTAGGTTATTAAAAACCTAGGTCTAATATTTTTTCCTCTTCCATTTCTCTCGAGGCTTTTTAACCATTTCTTCTTTCTCCACCGCCCAAACTTATGATTCCTTCTCCTCATTCTCGATTTCATTCCACTCCTGCGCGCGATGACAGCTGGTCCGTTCCTACACGCGACACCCATCGCCTTTTTTCGTGTGTCTAGGGCGAGCAGTAGCTGTTAGTAATATATGAGAGATGTCCTAAGGCAATCGCCTTATGTATGAACCATTTATATGATAAATGAAGATTCACTATTTGAGTATACATGGTTTCATGTATTTGATTGGATCTTAAACTCATTTACTGAATGTCCGCGATACGACTCACAGCATAAGAGAATTTGTGATTGGATCACAACTAGTGAGTATCTCTACATGTGTAATTGTGATGTATTGGAATTATCCCAAGTCGATGAATTGATGGATTTTGACACCATCAATTCTGTCGAGACTAGCACGAGGTGTACTCCTTGGTGTATCCAAGCAGCTGATTCTCACTGGCTGGAGACATTGTGATGTTCGGAGTTAATCGTGGATGCTAGTTATGGTAACTAGTACATTTGAGTGACCAGTCGTAAGACTTCATTTGGTTCTCTGCATATATAGATATGTCAATGAAGTTCTTACTGTGTCTTAAGTGCGATGTTCCTTTGACTTGCGGTATTCAAGTCATCTTGATCATAAAGACTTATGCTTTGACATCTTAAGCAAGCATATCTGAGGAGATGTGGACCCGGGATGATTGGGTATAAGTCAAAGTGATCGAAGGTGTTTGAATAGCCTATAAAGGATTCACCACTCCTTGCGAGGAGATGTATACCCATGGCATCTCGTCGGATTGTTACTAAATTCTTTGGCCAAAGCATTACATGTTTAGAGTAAGGTATTCTTCGATACATGTGCAGTAACTAGAATCCGTAGGACGAGGAAATGATACTTGGGCTAGGTGTGACGTAGTCAGCCTAGTGGGGACTGACACTATAGACCATGTCCTAAACCAAGTGGGTATAAGATGAGTGAAGGGAATGGGCACGATTCATTCGAGCTGCTGAAGGGTTTCAGAAATAGTTCTAGATCAACCATTGATCTTTTCGATTAATTGGGGATCATGATGTACTACTAGGTGCCACTCATGATCGTTCTATAATTAATGGTTAATTATAGACGACCAACATAAACCGAGAACCTATTTGGTCACACGCACAACGAGCGTAATCTGAAGGATTTAAAATGAGCTTGAGAATGGGATTCTCAGACCGAGAGAAACAAGGTTTGGTTGGACCAAACAAGAAGCGAGCATGAAATCGTTTCAGTCGCAATGGAAGCGTGGATGGGCCGTGTCTTATGAAGACATAATGGATGAACCAAAATGGTTTGGTTCTAATCCAATGGAGGAGAATAAACCAAAGGGTTTGGTTTATTTTAAATGAATGAAGCAAAAGTTGGTTCGGTTCATTTTATCTTAAAATAAACCATCATGGTTTGGTTTAATTTAACTTATATTAATGGAGCGGGTTAACGGGCCTTATGGTTATGATCTAATAACCATTAAGAGAATTAGTTCTCTATAAAAGAGGGCTTAAACCCTAATCCAAAACCCTAACCTAGTTTTTGCCGCCCACCTCTCCCTCCTCTCGTTGGGTATTCGGCGCCAACTCCATTGTGCCGCCACCCAACCCCTTGTGCCACCGTCCAACTTGTTGCCGGTGTCCAAGCTTTAGTCGGTGATCCTCCGGCAACTCTCCGGTGATCTCCTTTGGGTTCGGCATCAAGGTGAGCTTCATCTTACCCTTTTTGGCCGACGCCTACTCCTCCACCAAAGTGATGGGATGTATACTGAAAGCCTAGCTCTTTGGTATGAACATTTTATTTTGAAATAAGAATCACATGATCATTGTTTGCACTTTATATTTATATATGTGCATATTGTCTAATACTTTACATTGTAGATAACATGGTGCTTGGGTGTGGCACAGAAGATCATGTTATCAGTCCCTTGTAGAGTATAAGTAGAGGCTCACAACCAAGATGGTTTTGGACAAACCATTGGCATGGTTGTAGTATAGCTTGGTATTGTTTTATCTTGAACATAGAGTTACACTTGTACACTTAGGTGTATTGAGCAGGATCGACATAGAGGTGATTCAATTTATTGTTGACTGCATAATTGAATCGGACCTCGGATATTATGTTGTACATGCTCTTAATCCCGATATAATAACGGGCACATGTACTTAATATTTATTTCTTTGATTTATCAGAGGGTGAGATTTCTATGGATTAAATCAATATGCCCGGTAAATTGGGAAATGATATTATAGGAGGGAACCGTATCCTATATATTAGGTTGATGATGTCCCCTTGAGGAGCTCATAAGGTTCATCATGTAAACCCTGCAGGTTGACTTAGTCAACATGATGATAAGGTTGAGTGGTACTACTTGAGGTGTTAGATGTTAATTAATTGATGGTCAGTAAATCAATTAATTGACGGACATTCGATATCTTAAACACGGGGAGATGGATGTACAAATAATATATGGAGCCCATATTAATTTATGGGGGTTGGTGAGGTAATTCAATGATGATCCTCTAGTGGAATGGAACATCATTGATGGATCATGTTTGTGTGGTTCCGATCCATCGGGTGGCCAAGACCCAACTCCTCCTTATGGTCCCTATTGTAGCCTATTAACACCTCATGAAGTCTAGATCAAATGATGGAAAACAAATCTCTAGATCCGACGGTTGGGATTAAATCCCTAGAACCGACGGTTGAGATTAAATCTCTAGATCCGACGGTTGAGATTAAAACCCTAGAACCAACGGTGGAGATTAAATCTCTAGATCCGACGGTTAGGATTAAAACCCTAGAACCGACGGTTGAGATTAAATCTCTAGATCCGACGGTTGAGATTAAATCTCTAGATCCGACGGTTGAGATTGAATCTCTAGAACCAATGGAGGAGATTGAACCAAGGCCTAAACCTAACTCTATATATATGGGCTTAGGCTTGGGCAGCAAAGTGAGATGAAAAACCTTATTGAGACAAGGTGGCTTGGCCGGCAAGAAAGAAAAGAATGTTAGGGTTAGGGTTTGGTTCATTGTGTTGGGCGACAAGGCTTCTTCTTCTTCCCATTGATGGCCGGCAACCCTTCCTCCCTTTTCCTCCTTGGTTTGGCCGACGCCCAAGCTTTTCCCTTCCTTCTATGGCTTAGGTTGGATGGAAATAGGATGGCTTCCCTTGGGCGGCAACCAAATCCTAGATGGGATAGGCTTGGGGTTGGGCGGCTAGGGTTAGGGTTTTGGGATTAGGGTGGGCGGCAACAGGAAGATGAAGATCCATTTCTTCTTCCTTCTAAGTGTTGGCCGGCAACTATCTTTGTTCCCTCTACCTTGGCCGGAGCTCAACCTATTCTCCTTCCCTTCATCCTTGGCCGAAAATTACGAAAGCTTTGTCTAGGGTTTGGGCGGCAACAAGGAAGAGGATTGTTTTCCTTTCCTTTCTCCAAGTGTTGGCTGGCACCCATACCCTTGGTGTTTCTCTTTTGGTTGGTTTCTATACTCCATTTTATCTTCCTTGGCCGGCGGCAACATCAAGTTTATTGACTTGGTGGCCGGTTCTAGAAAGGAAGATGAGTTTTGTTTTGGGATCTTCCTTTGTTCCTAGTGAACAAGGAAAGGAAGATTGGTGATCTAGGAGGCTTCAACTTTTGGTAGATCGTCGCCCACACGACGTCCAAAAGGAGGGAGGACATACAATAGAAGATCAAGAGGTATAACAAGAGGTATAATCTTGTTTATTTTAATTAATGTTCTTTTGTATTATGTTTATAATTGCTCTTCAATTATATGCATGTTTTGTGTGGATGCTTACTTTGAGTATGTGTTGATTATACTATTTTACATTTGTATGTATTTGTATAATCATGGACCCCGATAAGAAACACAAAAACCGGCGATCCGTCCGTCGTCTCTTCCGTGGCTAACCGACTAGAAGAGTTGATTGCTTGAACAACAAGTTTGTTCAAGCGATCGCACGAGTCGTTGGCACGACGACGAATTGATTGTGCTAAGGAAACTTATCCCATCCGGATTAGTTTTCATAAGTGAAAATTTTAATCCGGGGACATGGGAGCCAATGAGCCTCCGAGGAATAGCACGATTCCAACAAATGGTATCAGAGCCACGGTTTCCGGTTTTGTGTGTTTTGGATTCGGTTACTTTCACGCACTTATCATATATTGTGTATGTTGGACAATAGTAGGATGTGCGTAGGCTAACTTTTTGGTTGCAGGCATAAGATCCAACTATTATGGCTATATATAAGTGTATGTGATTGCATGTGTGTGTGATTGTATATTATTTGAATCCTCGGGGTTGACGAGGCTAAATTAGTATTTAATTTTTGTAATTGAATACGACATTGTTTAGCCACTCTTTATTTTATTTTACTTTCGATCTAGATTTCATGTACACTCCCTCGTGGAGTATAGGATCGATGGATGTAAAATAAAATAGGTTTTATTCTCGGCTCCGATCTCCAGATGGCTCGTACATGGTGTAGGAGGAGCGGACGAGGTGGCGACACGACGGGACGCATATTGGAGAACAATGCCATAATAGTTGGAAAAATTCTGATTTTTCCATATTTATTGCTGATATGTTTTATATGCATATTGTGTCTGCTTGAAAATTTCTCATTTTCAATTTACTAAGTGGGAGAGGGATATTTTAATTAATTCCCGCGGCCTCCATTACAATTTGACATGTGATGCAACAAAACTTGCGCGTCGGCTCTGAGTGCCTTCCTCCCCATCGGATGAGTTTGTTTGCGGATCACTAGGTCAAATAATGGTTATAGGAAAATATCTAGGAGCGTGTGTACTTCCACAGCGGTAAGGCACATAATCTGAAATAATTCCCTTAGTACCATGTAATTGTTCACACTTAGATGCAAATAAAAAGTAGTTTTATTTGTAGGGCCGAAGAGAAACCAACTATTAATTTTATTTGTCAAAAAGTAAGGTTGACAAGATAATAAAATTAATGGGTTAAACCTCCTCTTATAAATGTAGAATTCATATACGTCCACACTATCGTGGCATGCGATATTTTTGGTGTTTGAGGTGTTGGTTGATTTCGAAATTTTATTGTTTGAGGAATCAATAATTTTTATTGAAATCTACAGTAATAATAAGCATGTTGTGTGTGCTTGAAAATCTCTCATTTTCAATTTACTAAGTGGGAGAAAGACATTTTAATTAATTCCCGCGGCCTCCATTACAATTTGACATGTGATGCAACAAACTTGCGCGTCGGCTTTGAGTGCCTTCCTCCCCATCGGATGAGTTTGTTTGCGGATCACTAGGTCAAATAATGGTTATAGGAAATTATCTAGGAGCGTGTGTACTTCCACAGCGGTAAGGCACATAATCCAAAATAATTCCCTTAGTACCGTGTAATGGTGCACACTTGATGCAAATAAAAAGTAGTTTTATTTGTAGGGCCGAAGAGAATCCAACTATTAATTTTATTTGTCAAAAAGTAAGGTTGACAAGATAATAAAATTAATGGTTTAAACCTCCTCTTACAAATGTAGAATTCGTATACGTCCACACTATCGTGGCATGCGATATTCTCGGTGTTTGAGGTGTTGGTTGATTTCGAAATTTTATTGTTTGAGGAATCAATAATTTTTATTGAAATCTATAGTAATAATAATCATGTTGTGTGTGCTTGAAAATCCCTCATTTTCAATTTACTAAGTGGGAGAGGGACATTTTAATTAATTCCCACGGCCTCCATTACAATTTGACATGTGATGCAACAAACTTGCGCATCGGCTCTGAGTGCCTTCCTCCCCATCGGATGAGTTTGTTTGTGGATCACTAGGTCAAATAATGGTTATAGGAAATTATCTAGGAGCGTGTGTACTTCCACAATGGTAAGGCACATAATCCGAAATAATTCCCTTAGTACCGTGTAATGGTGCACACTTAGATGCAAATAAAAAGTATCCTCCCCATCGGAGTCACTGCTTTTATTTGTAGGGCCAAAGAGGAACCAACTATTAATTTTATTTGTCAAAAAGTAAGGTTGACATGATAATAAAATTAATGGGTAAAACCTCCTCTTACAAATGTAGAATTCGTATACGTCCACACTATCGTGGAATGTGATATTCTCGGTGTTTTGAGGTGTTGGTTGATTTCGAAATTTTATTGTTTGAGGAATCAATAATTTTTTGAAATCTAAAGTAATGATCTATGTGATTCTTAGGATTTTTAAAATTGACTTTCAGTCCACTTACTGTGATACTAAAGGAAATAAACTTACTGTACCTAAATAGTGTTGATTGGAAAAGATTCTAGATATTGTCTTATCTGCTAAGGAGTACAAGTATGCGCTCTTCAAATAGTGTCCTCAAGCCATCATTGCTCAAAAAAGGGTTTCTACTTCTAAGCCGAAAGGCAAGAAGAAGAAGAAACAAGGTGGAGCAAAGATGGTGGGAGGATCTCAGGGAAGAGTGAAGAAGCTGAAAGGCAAGTACTTCACTTGCAAGCAGGATGGACATTGGAAGAAGGACTGTCCCAATCCAAAATAGAACAAAGGTATATCTTTTGGACTAGTCATTGAAACATGATTAGCGGTGATATCTACCAGCACCTGGTGAGTTGATACGGAAGCCACTAATCATGCGCATAATTCTTGGGGGTTCCAGGAAACCCGATGACTAGCTAAAGGGGAGATTACCATTTACTTGGGCAATGTCATGATGATGGCGGCTATTGCAGTGGGAGAAGTTTTATTTATCTCTTGAAAATAATAAAACTTTGGTTCTGGAAAATTCCCTTTTTGTACCTTTATTTAGAAAGAATTTAGTTTCAGTTTCTAAATTATTATGGATGGATATTCTATTTCTTTTAATGACAGAGTTGTTATAAAAAGGAATAGGGAGAATATCTATTCAGGTACATTGAAAGGAAATTTGAACCAAAACCTCCCACGATGCAAATTGAAGTTAATAACTCATCTTCTAATTCCAATAAGAGAAAAGAACCTTCGAAGATGAACCAAACATATCTTTGGCTTCTTAGGCTTGGTCACATTAACCTAAGCAGAATTCAAAGGTTGATAGATGATGGACCTTTGGGTTCATTAGAGGTGGAGGATCTCCCAACCTACGAATCTTGCTTGGAGGGTAAGATGACCAAGAAGCCTTTTTAATGCCAAGGGGTATTGAGCCAAAGATGTGTTAGAAATGGTTCATTCTGATTTGTGTGGTCCTATGACTATCTAGGCAAGAGGTGGTCTTGAATATTTCGTCTCTTTTATAGACAATTATTCAAGATATGGATGACACTACGATCTGATCGTGGTGGTGACAACCTCTTGGGAGAGTTTAGGAACTACTTATCAGAGGTTGGGATTCAATCCCAATTGACTGCACCTGGCACACCCCAGCAGAACGGTGTAGCAGAGCGAAGGAATAGGACTCTTATGGAGATGGTTAGATAGATGATGAGTTATTCTGACTTGTTTTATAGTCCTAGAGATCAGAGGGTGATTGTTAACACAAACACCAGATTTCTAGAGAAAGACTATGTGATAAAGCCACAAGCCTAAGAGTAAAATTGTTCTGGAAGAGTTAAAAAGGGAAGTCACTTATTTAGTACCACCGGTACAAGAGGATATACCACATGTCACTGCACCGCATGTCATAAAGGATACACAGATGATACCTTGTCGTAGTGGGAGGGTTGTTAGATAGCCTCTTAGATTCATGTTTTTGGGTGAATCTTTTGATTTGGTCCCTAGCAAACATGAACCTGATCCCTAGACATACGACGAGACAATCCAAGATATAAATACGGCATCTTGGCAAAGTGCAATGAATACTGAGATTGAATCTATGGATTCAAGTCAGGTCTGCGAGCTCTTATGCATAGCAGCTCATATGGATTATGAGGTGTGGAACATGGATGTCAAGACAGCTTTCCTTAATGGAAGTCTTGAGAAAAACATCCAAATGAAGTGACCAGAGGGATTCATTGCTAAGGGCAAAGAGCATCTTGTATGTAAGCTTAATCGATCCATTTATGAATTGAAGCAAGCTTCGAGGTCTTGGAACATCTGCTTTGAGGAGGTAAATCAGTCTTATGGATTTATTCAAAGTCTGGATGAGTCTTGTGGATACAAGAGATGTGACGGAAATGTAGTGGTATTTCTTGTACTATACGTAGATAATATTTTGGTAGTTGGCAACAATATCAGAGTGTTATCAGACGTAAGGGTATGGTTGGCCAAACAGTTTTGAAGGACTTGGGATAAGTGGGTCACAACCTTTGGATCAAGGTTGTTGTGCTTATCCCAAGCTTCATACATAGACATGATTTTGGATCGTTTTAGCATGCAGAACTCCAAGAAGGGTTTTCTACCTTTCAGGTATGGAGTTCCTTTATCTAAGGAGATGTGTCCTAGATCATCTGAGGTGATAAAGGAGCTGAAGGCGGTTCCTTATGCTTCAGCAGTAGGAAGCCTCATGTATGCTATATACGAGACAAGATATCTACTTTGCCGTGGGCATGGTAAGAAGATATCAGAGTAATCCAGGACTAGGGATATTGGATTGTGGTAAAGCATATATTGTAGTGCCTGAAAAGGACTAGGGATTATATGCTAGTTTACCGGGCAGACCAATTATTCCCTGTGGGTTACACAGATTCTGATTTCCAATCATATAGGGATAATAGTGAGTCTACCTCAGGTTTTGTGTTTACTTTTGGGAGGTGGAGCCATTGTATGGAGGAGTGTCCAGCAGAAATGCGTGGCGGACTCCACCATGGAAGCTGAGTATGTGGCAGCCTAAAAGGCAGCCAAAGAAGCTGTGTGGCTCAGGAACTTTCTGATGGACTTGGATGTGATTCCTGGTTTGTCCAGAAATATCACAATTTATTGTGATAATAATGGTGCAGTTGCAAACTCGAAGGAACCACGAGCCCATAAGGCTAGTAAACACATAGAGTGCAAGTACCACTTGATACGAGAAATCGTAAAGGAGGTAGAAGTTGCTGTCGCCTAGATTGCATCAGAGGATGACCTGGTAGACCCTTTCACTAAGGCCCTTCTGGCGAGAGCTTTGATAGGCATGTGGAGGGAAGGGGAATCAGATGTATGGCAGTATGATGACACCATAGTCTTTTAGTATAAGTGGGAGATTGTTGGGATGTATATTGAAAGCCTAGCTCTTTGGTATAAACATTTTATTTTGAAATAAGAATCACATGATCATTGTTTTCACTTTATATTTATATATGTGCATATTGTCTAATACTTTACATTATAGATAACATGGTGCTTGGGTGTGGCAGAGAAGATCATGTTATCAGTCCCTTGTAGAGTATAAGTAGAGGCTCACAACCAAGATGGTTTTGGACAAACCATTGGCATGGTTGTAATGTAGCTTGGTATTGTTTTATCTTGAACATAGAGTTACACTTATACACTTAGGTGTATTGAGCAGGACCGACATAGAGGTGATTCAATTTATTGCTGACTACATAATTGAATCGGACCTCAGATATTATGTTGTACATGCTCTTAATCCCGATATAATAACGGGCACATGTACTTAATATTTATTTCTTTGATTTATCAGAGGGTGAGATTTCTATGGATTAAATCAATATGCCCGGTATGTTGGGAAATGATATTATTTACATGGTGTGCCGCTGATTATAGGAGGAAACCGTGTCCTATATATTAGGTTGATGATGTCCCCTTGAGGAGCTCATAAGGTTCATCATGTAAACCCTGCAGGTTGACTTAGTCAACATGATGATAAAGTTGAGTGGTACTACTCGAGGAGTTAGATGTTAATTAATTGATGGTCAGTAAATCAATTAATTGACGGACATTCGATATCTTAAACACGGAGAGATAGATGTACAAATAATATATGGAGCCCATATTAATTTATGGGGGTTGGTGAGGTAATTCAATGATGATCCTCTAGTGGAATGGAACATCATTGATGGATCATGTTTGTGTGGTTCCGATCCATCGGGTGGCCAAGACCCAACTCCTCCTCATGGTCCCTATTGTAGCCTATTAACACCTCATAAAGTCTAGATCAAATGATGGAAAACAAATCTCTAGATCCGACAGTTGGGATTAAATCCCTAGAACCGACGGTTGAGATTAAATCTCTAGATCCGACGGTTGAGATTAAAACCCTAGAACCGACGGTGGAGATTAAATCTCTAGATCCGACGGTTAGGATTAAAACCCTAGAACCGACGGTTGAGATTAAATCTCTAGATCCGACGGTTGAGATTAAATCTCTATATCCGACAGTTGAGATTAAATCTCTAGAACCAATGGAGGAGATTGAACCAAGGCCTAATCCTAACTCTATATATATGGGCTTAGGCTTGGGCGGCAAAGTGAGATGAAAAACCTTATTGAGACAAGGTAGCTTGGGCGGCAAGAAAGAAAAGGAGGTTAGGGTTAGGGTTTGGTTCATTGTGTTGGGCGGCAAGGCTTCTTCTTCTTCCCATTGATGGTCGGCAACCCTTCCTCCCTTTTCCTCCTTGGTTTGGCCGGTGCCCAAGCTTTTCCCTTCCTTCTATGGCTTAGGTTGGATGGAAATAGGATGGCTTCCCTTGGGCGGCAACCAAATCCTAGATGGGATAGGATTGGGGTTGGGCGGCTAGGGTTAGGGTTTTGGGATTAGGGTGGTCGGCAACAAGAAGATGAAGATCCATTTCTTCTTCCTTCTAAGTGTTGCTCGTCCACTATCCTTGTTCCCTCTACCTTGGCCGGAGCTCAACCTATTCTCCTTCCCTTCATCCTTGGCTGGAAATTAGGAAAGCTTTGTCTAGGGTTTGGGCGGCAACAAGGAAGAGGATTGTTTTCCTTTCCTTTCTCCAAGTGTTGGCCGGTGCCCATACCCTTGGTGTTTCTCTTTTGGTTGGTTTCTATACTCCATTTTATCTTCCTTGGCCGGCGGCAACATCAAGTTTATTGACTTGGTGGCCGGTTCGAGAAAGGTAGATGAGTTTTGTTTTGGGATCTTCCTTTGTTCCTAGTGAACAAGGAAAGGAAGATTGGTGATCTAGGAGGCTTCAAATTTTGGTAGATCGTCGCCCACACGACGTCCAAAAGGAGGGAGGACATACAATAGAAGATCAAGAGGTATAACAAGAGGTATAATCTTGTTTATTTTGATTAATGTTCTTTTGTATTATGTTTATAATTGCTCTTCAATTATATGCATGTTTTGTGTGGATGCTTACTTTGTGTATGTGTTGATTATACTATTTTACATTTGTATGTATTTGTATAATCATGGACCCTGATAAGAAACACAAAAACCGGCGATCCGTCCGTCGTCTCTTCCGCGGCTAACCGACTAGAAGAGTTGATTGCTTGAACAACAAGTTTGTTCAAGCGATTGCACGAGTCGTTGGCACGATGACGAATTGGTTGTGCTAAGGAAACTTATCCCATCCGGATTAGTTTTCATTAGTGAAAATTTTAATCCGGGGACATGGGAGCCAATGAGCCTCTGAGGAATAGCACGATTCCAACACAAAGCTGTCATGTTTTCTGGACAGCTTGTTTTCTTCTCGTCGGAGCGTCGTTTGGACGATGTTTGGAGCTCTGACAGCGCCTTACTTACTGGCGATTCGATCTCCGGTAATCCTCAGAGGTGGAGGACGAAGGATTCGTCAAACGGTTGATGAATACCTCTACGGAGAAGCGAGTTTTGAGGACTCGTCTTTGGATCCGAATTTGGATTCGGATCATAATCCTCTCTCGATCACGTCGTCTTCAACACGAGGCTAGTAACCCGTACGAAGATGAAGCTCATGACTTTTTGAAGTCATCCCGAAGATACTCGGCGTGGATACGGATAGAGACAATTCTAGCAAGGATCGTTCCGGTTGATGTCGTTCCCGCTACACGTGATACGAAAGGTATACGTAGTTAAATTTCCTTTTATTGCAAAATTTAAATTTACGTTTATGTCTACACATGTTGAACTATGCATGCGTGTGATGTGTGTGTTGTAATAAATGTAGATTTATTATTTTTATTTCTTCCGCTGTGCACATGTTTGCGAAACATGTTCGAACACACACTCGCTGCGGTGCCGAAAACCCAATAGTGGTATCAGAGCCCAGGTTGTGTTTCGACATAATCGTAAAATGGTTTTGCGATAGTCATAATGATATTTCTGGAAATTTTCTACTTTTGAAAGTTAGAAGTATTTATGAAAATTTTTTCAATTTTGAAAAGTCTAAAAGTATTTATGGAAATCTTCCACTTTTGGAAAGTTGGAAGTATTTATGGAAATTGATATTTTCCATAAATAAAATATTTGATTAGATTTTTGAAATTTGTTTCCTAATTTAATCATGATTTGATTTGGGAAATCAAATCTTAAAATATTTTATTTCCATAAGTAGTTTTGATGATTTAGGAAATTGGTTTCCTAAATAGACTTTCCTTAATCAACCATTTCCATAAATAAAATATGTGATTAGATTTGGAAATTTGTTTCATAATTTAATCATGATTTGATTTGGAGAATCAAATCTTAAACATATTTTATTTCCATAAATAACTATGACATATAAGGAAATTATATACATGACATAATTGTATGCCATGTAATTGCATTAGATGCATATCATTATGCCATGCGTGTCGTGACATGTAGATGTATGCTATGTATGCCATGCCATGTAGATAATAGTTATTTTCATGCAAAGAGGATGAGACATAAAAACCCTAACTCAATATTAAAGCCTATACATTCCATTAATATGGTTAGAACCAGAGTTCCGTTTCTTGTTTGGGTTGTTGGACTCTCTCCAAGCCCGGCTCGAACCCGAACATGTTCAAACCATGGAATAGTTTAATACTAATATGGTAAGAGTCAGAGGTCAATCGTTAGCTTTGGTTGTTGGACTCTCTCCAAGCCGAGCTAATTGGTTGAATGCGCTCTAACCATATTAAAACTATGTCTTGATTAATGGGTTGGCTTTAACCTGGAGCATCGGCTTGTTGGACTCTCTCCAAGGTCGATGTAAAGGGAGGTGAAGTTAGGTGCTATGCATATGATGCATACTTGTTAATGTGTTAACAACCCGATGTATGTGTGAACATTCAATTAGTTGATAGCACATTGTGATAGTTGCATATACGTGATATGCAATCGGTATAGTTGATACCTACCATCGTAGTTATGAATGACTTGTTGGACTCTCTCCAAGGTTGTTCATATCTATGATGGATATCAGCCCATTCGGAGATGGACCTACGATCTCCCGAAGTGATTTTGGGGTTTTTGAAATTCGAAAAATGAATGGGATTTATGAATGTATATTGATGCATTTTAAAATCATTTTCTCATATATGCTCGTTTTGTATTTCTAAGTTAATCGATTGATCATGATGTCTTTGAATTTGCGTTCCATTTTGTATTCGAATAAATTGACTGGGCCAAACTTCTTGGACTGCTTAGAAACTTGAGAATTGTTCTCAAGGTTGAAAAGCTTGCAAATGTCCTCGAAGCGCCTCTTCCGGCCCGTCCTAGTGACAATGCAACTCTGGACCAATTGTTGGCCTATCAGAAACATGTGAGTGATTCTGAACAAATGAGTTGCATCATGCTAGCCATGATGGAACCCAAGCTACGGAAGCAGCATGAGCATATGGATGCTCATATCGTAGTCCTTCATCTTTATGAGTTGTTTGATAATCAAGTGAGATTCGAAAGGTTCGAAGTCTCCAAGCTCCTCTTCACCTCTGAGATGCAAGAAGGTTCATCTGTGGTATTGCTCAATGTAGGGAATTCTCGTATGCCAAATGGCATATGCGCAACGGAAAATAGGATCCCTTCCAAGTGATCCATGCGAAAGCAAACTCGTATAAAATAAATTTCTCTAAACCAAACCTATCTTATAGGAGAGGATTACCTTTGTTGCGTGCCCTTGTTAATCCCGCTTTTCCTTTCGGTTTGTTGGATCTTTAG
The DNA here is from genome assembly GCA_025175895.1 of Wurfbainia villosa. Classification (NCBI taxonomy): domain Eukaryota; kingdom Viridiplantae; phylum Streptophyta; class Magnoliopsida; order Zingiberales; family Zingiberaceae; genus Wurfbainia; species Wurfbainia villosa. The sequence goes on along the minus strand of CM046004.1, from coordinate 36,681,170 downwards.
CACGTTCAAGTGTCCGTGCCTCTATACGTATCCACACGAGCACGCTCTTGTCTCACAAAAGGAAAACTAGAAGAGCTCTCCTTTACTTCTTGCTAGAGAAGTCCCTAAAGGAGAGGAAGAGAGGGAAAAGGAGAAAGGAAGAAGAAGACTCCTCTTCTTGCTAGCCTACACTCACAAACCCACACAACTAAAGCTTCCACCAAGCTTTCTCACCACTAACACAACCAAAGCTTCCACCAACAACAAAAGCCAATGCTCTCTTTGGCCGGCCACTTAGGGTGTCTTTTATAGGGTTGGAAAAACCCTTTCACCTCCACACATTCAATGCAATCCATTGCATTGAGACATATCCTTGTTTGGCCGGCCACTTAAGGAGACAAAACCATTTTGTTTCCTTCCACCTTAACTAGCTTAGGTGGATGCTTAGGTGGCATGCTTATGTGGCATGCTTATGTGGCATTCATGCATGTTGAATTAATCTTATTAATTCAATTAAGCTTATGTTATCATATTGAATTAATCTTATTAATTCAATTAAGCTTATGTTATCATATTGAATTAATCTTATTAAATCAATAAGGTAACATATTGAATTAATCTCATTAAATCAATTAGCTAAAATTCTCATTAAGCTTAAAGTCCAAAAACCATTTTGTACTTAAGCTTATTCCCAAATTATTCTAGTCAAACTAGAATACTCTAATTCCTCTAATTATCATGCTCTTTGTGTGTGACCCTATAGGCTCTCATAACGTTGGCAGTGGACCTAAACTCTTTTAGATACACAAGCAATGAGCGGCATCTAGCAATACATCATTGCTACCCAAGTTACGAGATAAGTCAAGATCCGACTAACCTTTCCGTGACTACTATAATATATGACCGTGTCCTTCTATCCTTGATATCAGATTGATCAATGAGGCATAGACCGTGTCATCCTCGATCAATCTATGTGTTTCTTGATCCCTGAGTAAACTAACTCAAACAAATGAGCTCAATAACTCATATTGACTCATTCGAGCATGGCCATGCGTTTTAGTAGTTCTACTCAATCAAGGGGCCCACCGATATCACTCCCGTCATATGGAAGGGATAGATCCCATCTACATCACTCACATTCCTCCGCATAATTTGTTACATACCCAGTAATCGCCTTTATGGTCCACCCTGTTACGGGTGACGTTTGACGATACCAAAGTACATAACTCCTTATGTAGGGAACCGTAGTGACTTCAGGTCTAAGGACTATTCATACCAATAGTCACATGAGAAAGTTTATGACACTCATATAACGATCCATGAAACTTTCTCATGGCGGGTCAGTTCAGTATATATTCTCCAATATATACCCATGTGTCAACTTGATATCATATATCCATGACTTGTGAGATCAAGTCATCAATTGACCTACATGCTAGTCTTTATGTATTAATATTGCCCTTGCATATTAATACTCGACTAGGAACATTTAGGAAAGTGTTCTCTACAGCCTCTCATAATCAATTCTGCCAATTGATGTGCTGTAGATAAGAACCTACTTTTCTAGGGCATTATTATATTTAAATTAGCTGGCACAAGCAAGATGTAAATATAATAACCAATCCTTTGCCTTTATAGAATATGATACAAAATGTTCCCTATTCAACCATCACATGATTGGTTCTAGGGCTTTAACTAACAATCTCCCACTAGCACTAGTACCAATCACTATGATATCTAATACCTAGTGACCTAGTGTGACCATCATGCTTCCTCGTACCAAAGCCTTGGTCAATGGATCTGCGATGTTAGCTTCAGATCTTGTGCATATCCTCACATCTCCTCTATCGATGATCTCTCGAATGAGATGGAAGCGCCGCAGTATGTGTTTGGTCCGCTGATGTGATCGAGGTTCCTTAGCCTGTGCAATAGCCCCAGTGTTGTCACAATAGAGGTCTATTGGATCTGCAATGCTCGGAACTACCCCAAGTTCACTGATGAACTTGCGGAGCCAAATGACCTCCTTTCGCATCGATCGCAATATACTCGGCTTCGTAGAATCAAGAATCGTGTCTCGCTTGAACTCTTCCACGGCTCCACCATTCAGTGCAAAACACGCACTCGATTATGCGATCTATAGTCATCCTTGTCTGTTTGGAAGCTTGCATCACTGTAACCCTTTACAGTTAGCTCCTCATTGCCTCCAAATATCAAGAAATATTCTTTCGTTCTTCGTAAGTATTTAAGAATATTTTGACGCTATCCGATGACTTTCACCCGGATCTCGATCGTATCTACTCGTCATGCTCAAAGCATACGAGACGTCGAGCAGTACAAAGCATGGCGTACATGATAGACCCTATAGCTGATGCATAAGGGATCTTATCCATGCGATCTCTCTCCTCCTTAGAAGAGGGACATTGAGTCTTCGAAAGACTCACACCATGTGATAAAGGCAGAAACCCTTTCTTAGAATTTTGCATAGCAAAACGATCTAGCACTTTATCAATGTATGTACTCTGACTTAGGCCAAGTAATCTTTTAGATCTATCTCTATAGATCTTGATGCCTAGAATATAGGCAAACTACCTAAGTCTTTCATCGAGAAACAATTCCCTAACCACATCTTCACAGCATCGGAGTGAGGGAATATCATTTCCGATGAGAAGTATGTCATCTACATACAAGACAAGAAATACAACTGTGCTCCCACTATTTCTCTTGTAGACACAAGGCTCATCTTCATTCTTGATGAAACCAAACTCTTTGATTGCATCATCGAATCGAAGATTCCAGCTTCGAGAGGCTTGCTTTAGTCCATAAATGGACCTTTGCAGTTTGCATACCTTTCCAGGATGCTTTGGATCTTCAAAACCCTCAGGTTGTGTCATGTACACATCCTCGAGTAGCTTTCCATTCAGAAAAGCGGTTTTGACATCCATCTGCCAGATCTCATAATCATGGTAGGCTGCAATAGCAAGTATGATCCGAATGGATTTAAGCATCGCAACTGGTGAAAAGGTTTCTTCATAGTCAATACCATGAATTTGTTTGAATCCTTTAGCCACCAATCTACCTTTATAGGTATGCTTATTACCATCCATGTCAGTCTTTACTTTAAAGACCCACTTACACCCAATGGGTTTTACCTTCGTGGATCAACCAAAGTCCATACTTGGTTAGTGTACATGGATTCCATTTCGGATCTCATGGCCTCTAGCCATTTCTCAACTGGGCTCATCATAGCTTCTTGATAGGATGTAGGCTCGTCAAGATCGACAAGCAATACTTCACCGTTGTCAGTCAAGAGAAAAGAATATCTCTCGGGTTGACAACGGATCCTATTAGATCTACGAAGAGGTTGGTCTACTTGAACAGGTGTTTGCTCCACAACTCTTTGGGCAACAAATTCCTCATCCACAACACTTTGTGGTGCCTGTTCATTTTCCATCGAAGCCTTAGTGTTATCATCATCTTGAACTTCTTCAAGATGAATTTTACTCCCACTAGTATTTCTAGAAATAAATTCTCTTCTAGAAAGACAAAGATTTCGCAACAAACACCTTGCCAAGTGTGGGATTGTAAAAGTAATATCCCTTAGTTTCCTTGGGATATCCTACAAAATAACACTTATCTGATTTGGGTCCTAGTTTATCTGAGACTTGACGTCTAACATAAGCTTCACAACCCCAAATCTTTATAAAAGACATTTTGGGACTCTTCCCGGTCCATATCGTATATGGTGTCTTTTCTACGGCTTTGATGGAACGCGATTAAGTGTGAAAGCAGCTGTCTCTAGAGCTAAACCCCAAACGGAAGTAGGTAGATCAGTCTGGCTCATCATTGATCGTACCATATCTAATAGAGTACGATTTCTCCTCTCAGATACACCATTCCATTGTGGTGTTCCAGGTGGAGTGAGTTGGGATATTATCCCACACTCACCAGTGATCATGAAACTCTTGACTAAGGTATTCACCACCTCATCGCTTAATACGCAAGTTGGTTTTGTACTTCATTCTTGAATTCTTTGAACTTTTCAAAGGATTCTGACTTATGTCTCATCAAATATAAGTAGCCAAATCTACTCATATCATCAGTGAAAGTAATAAAGTACTTATAGCCTCCTCTGGCTTCGACATTGAAAGGGCCACATACATCAAGATGTATGAGTCCTAACAAATCTCGCTCTCTCGCCATGTCCACTAATTGGAGTTTTAGTCATCTTTCCTAACAGACAAGACTCGCATACCTCATATGATTCAAACTCAAATGAGTCCAATAATCCATCTTTATGGAGTTGGGATATGCGTTTTTCATTTATGTGACCTAGGCGACAGTGCCAGAGATATGTTTGGTTCAAATCATTCGATTTGAACCGTTTGGTATTTACGTTATAAATTGGGTTATCTAAATCTAGAACATAGAGACCATTCATAAGTGGTGCATTACAATAGAACATTTCATTTAAATAAATGGAACAACATTTGTCCTTTATTATAAAAGAAAAGTTTTTCTTGTCTAAACAAGATACGAGATTATGTTCTTTGTCAATGCAGGTACATAAAAGCACTCTTCTAGTTCTAAGATAAGCCCAGTGGGCAAAGACAAAGAATATGTTCCTACAGCTACAGCAGCAACTTTTGCGTCATTGCCTCCTCGTAGGTCCACTTCACCCTTTGCCATTAGGCTACTATTTCTCCCTCGCACATTAGTACAAATGTGAGATGCACATCCGGTATCTAATACCCATGTAGAAGAAATAGATAGATTAACCTCTATAACATGTATACCTGAGGCAGAAGTCCCACTTCTCTTAATCTTTACTTCCTCAAGGTAGACTTTGCAGCCCGCCAAAGATCCGGCCTTACCAAGAATGGAAGCACCCTTCCTTAGGTACTTTACCTTTACCCTTTGAAGTGGATGAATTGGCCTTGCTTTTGGCTTCTGGTCTTACCTTTGCCTTTGCGCTACCTTTGTCCTTCTTGACCATTAGTACATTACTAACTTTCTTCTTGAGATTTGGTTCATCAGTTCTTAACATGCTGAGAATCTCACGCAAAGGTTTATCAATTTCATTCATGTTATAATTCATGAAGAATTGATTGTATGCTTCCGGCAACGATTGCAGGATAACATCGGTTGCCAATTCTTGGCCTGATGGAAAACCTAGTCTTTCAAGGTTCTCAACGCATCAATCATTTTGAGTACGTGAGTTCCTACAGTGTTCCTTCTTGCATCTTGCATGCAAAAAGAGCCTTAGACACTTCAAAACGCCGTGCCTAGCTTGTCCTTGATATAGTTGTTTCAAATGCTCAACCATATCATAGGCATCCATGTTCTCATGTTGCTTCAAGCTCGAGTTCATGGTGGCAAGCATAAGGCATGACACATCTAATGCATCATCTGATGCTTCTTATAAGCATCCTTTTCAAAGACTAGTGGCCGTAGGCGTATTTCAGGTAGACTGCTCTAGGACATACGGTTTGCATTCTTGCTTGAGGGATAACCCTAAGTTCCTATACCTACCAAGAAAGTTCGCCCATTGAGCTTGTCCTTCTCAAGGACAGATCGCAAGTCGAGGGGTGTGTCGTGTTAGATGACATGGTGATCTACAACATTAAAATGCAAAGTTAAGTATCATACCTAAATCATTTAATTAGGCCTTTAATTAAATGAGGCTCTACTAAATTCTCATAGCTACTATTTAGCTATAAATTTATATGGGATAAAGATCCACATCATAATTGCCTTGAGTTAGCTTTGGCTAATCGCCCAAGACGTAGTATAATTAGGTAGGCAATCTTTGCCAATTACATCTGATGTAACTCTTAATAGCTTTGGTTAAGTTTTAGATTAGTTTAGTGTTTATTCCTAAACCAAATTCCAGTGTGGCGAGGCACAGTGGGCCTTCTTGGATATCGGAGCAACGACCACTTCTAAGACAAAGCCGATGTTCTAAATCACATAAAACTAATTTTACAACTTATGTTCAAAGCTAATATAGGCCTCTACTTTCTTAACTACGTAAGAAAACTTCATTAAGTCTTAACCAAGTTTGATAGCGGGACATCACGATTGTCCACTCGCACTCTTCCAAGATAAAATGCATTGCTTTGCTTTGGCAAACCCAATAACAAATGATCGAGGAAGTAGTGAGTACCAACTTTGGTAGGCATATCGCTTAGACTTATTAAGAAATAAACATGTATCATATACATATTAGCATACATCACATATAAGCTAAACTAATCATGCATCACATACAAGCTAAACTAACATGCATCACATACATATTAAACTAACGTGTCATGGTTATGGCCCTTATTCTACAATCTTCTCAAGCCAATGAAAAGATTGATTGGTCAACCTAGGGATAGCATCTTCTCCTAAGTGCTTCCTTAGGTAGTCTTGTGTGTTGACTTCCTCCTTGTAACCTCATCTTCCAATGGACCCTCCATCCTTGTTTTGTACATTACAAAAGGAGAAATACTGAGTTACATTCAGTCTAAAACTAATTTTACAACAAGAATATTAGGAGAAAGGCACCACACGCAGCCGTATTAAGAATTACAACACACAATCACAAACTTTTTGGGACTAGGCTATAACCATGCACCATGTCATTTTAACTTTTAAAGATATTGATATTTTATTATGTTTGAAAATTTGCTAATGCAATTATCAACTCATAATAAAATTTATCCTACTTCTATATCACATATAAAATAGAGAAAACCTATTTTTATACGATCTTCGCAAGTGGCTCGATACCACGTAGGGAATTCTTTATGCCAAATGGCATATGAACGGAAAATAGGATCCCTTCCAAGTGATCCATGCGAAAGCAAACTCAGATAAAATAAATTTCTCTAAACCAAACCTATCTTATAGAGAGGATTACCTTTGTTGCGTGCCCTTGTTAATCCCGCTTTTCCTTTCGGTTTGTTGATCTTTAGCACGCTCAAGTGTCCGTGCTCTATACGTATCCACACGAGCACGCTCTTGTCTCACAAAAGGAAAACTAGAAGAGCTCTCCTTTACTTTGCTAGAGAAGTCCCTAAAGGAGAGGAAGAGAGGGAAAAGAGAAAGGAAGAAGAAGACTCCTCTTCTTGCTAGCCTACACTCACAAACCCACACAACCAAAAGCTTCCACCAAGCTTTCTCACCACTAACACAACCAAAGCTTCCACCAACAACAAAGCCAATGCTCTCTTTGGCAGCCACTTAGGTGTCTTTTATAGGGTTGGAAAAACCCTTTCACCTCCACACATTCAATGCAATCCATTGCATTGAGACATATCCTTGTTTGGCCGGCCACTTAAGGAGACAAAACCATTTTGTTTCCTTCCACCTTAACTAGCTTAGGTGGATGCTTAGGTGGCATGCTTATGTGGCATTCTTATGTGGCATTCATGCATGTTGAATTAATCTTATTAATTCAATTAAGCTTATGTTATCATATTGAATTAATCTTATTAATTCAATTAAGCTTATGTTATCATATTGAATTAATCTTATTAAATCAATAAGGTAACATATTGAATTAATCTCATTAAATCAATTAGCTAAAATTATTGCTTAAAGTCCAAAACCATTTTGTACTTAAGCTTATTCCCAAATTATTCTAGTCAAACTAGAATACTCTAATTCCTCTAATTATCATGCTCTTGTGTGTGACCCTATAGGCTCTCATAACGCTGGCAAGTGGACCTAAACTCTTTAGATACACAAGCAATGAGCGATCTAGCAATACATCATTGCTACCTAAGTTACGAGATAAGTCAAGATCCGACTAACCTTTCCGTGACTACTATAATATATGACCGTGTCCTTCTATCCTTGATATCGATTGATCAATGAGGCATAGACCGTCATCCTCGATCAATCTATGTGTTTCTGATCCCCGAGTAAACTAACTCAAACAAATGAGCTCAATATCTCATATTGACTCATTCGAGCATGGCCATGCGCTTTTAGTAGTTCTACTCAATCAAGGGGCCCACCGATATCACTCCCGGTCATATGGAAGGGATAGATCCCATCTACATCACTCACATCCTCCGCATAATTTGTTACATACCCAAGAATCGCTTTATGGTCCACCTGCTACGGGTGACGCTTTGACGATACCAAAGTACATAACTCCTTATGTAGGGAACCGTAGTGACTTCGTGTCTAAGGACTATTCATACCAATAGTCACATGAGAAAGTTTATGACACTCATATAACGATCCATGAAACTTTCTCATGGCGGGTCATTCAAAGATATATTCTCCAATATATACCCATGTGTCAACTTGATATCATATATCCATGACTTGTGAGATCAAGTCATCAATTGACCTACATGCTAGTCTTTATGTATTAATATTGCCCTTGCATATTAATACTGACTAGAACATTTAGGAAAGTGTTCTCTATAGCCTCTCATAATCAATTCGCCAATTGATGTGTCAGAGATAAGAACCTACTTTTCTAGGGCATTATTATATTTAAATTAGTGGCACAAGCAAGATGTAAATATAATAACCAACTTTTGCCTTTATAGAATATGATACAAAATGTTCCCTATTCAACCATCACATGATTGGTTCTAGGGCTTTAACTAACAATCTCCCACTAGCACTAGTACCAATCACTATGATATCTAATACCTAGTGACCTAGTGTGACCATCATGCTTCCTCCGCCAAAGCCTTGGTCAATGGATCTCGCGATGTTAGCTTCTGACTGCATATCCTCACATCTCCTCTATCGATGATCTCTCGAATGAGATGGAAGCGCCACAAGATGTGTTTGGTCCACGATGTGATCGAGGTTCCTTAGCTCGCAATAGCCCCATTGTTGTCACAATAGAGGTCTATTGGATCTGCAATGCTAGGAACTACCCCAAGTTCATCGATGAACTCATGAGCCAAAGCCTCCTTTCGCACGAGATCTGCAATATACTTGGCTATTGTAGAATCAAGAATCGTGTCCGCTTGAACTCTTCCACCACACTCCACCATTCAGCAAAACACGACTCGATTACGCGATCTATAGTCATCCTTGTCTGCTTGGAAGCTTGCATCATCAGTAACCCTTTACGCTAGCTCTCATTGCCTCCAAATATCGGAAATATTCTTTCGCTCTTCGTAAGTACTTAAGAATATTTTATCGCTATCCAAAGATGACTTTTCACCGGATCGATCGTATCTACTCGCCATGCTCAAAGCATACGAGACGTCGGAGCAGTACAAAGCATGGCGTGCATGATAGACCCTATAGCGATGCATAAGGGATCTTATCCATGCGATCTCTCTCCTCCTTAGAAGAGGGACATTGAGTCTTCGAAGACTCACACCATGTGATAAAGGCGAAACCCTTTCTTAGAATTTTGCATAGCAAAACGATCTAGCACTTTATCAATGTATGTACTCGACTTAGGCCAAGTAATCTTCTAGATCTATCTCTATAGATCTTGATGCCTAGAATATAGGCACTTCACCTAAGTCTTTCATCGAGAAACAATTCCCTAACCACATCTTCACAGACCGAGTGAGGGAATATCATTTCCGATGAGAAGTATGTCATCTACATACAAGACAAGAAATACAACTGTGTTCTACTATTTCTCTTGTAGACACAAGGCTCATCTTCATTCTTGATGAAACCAAACTCTAAGATTGCATCATCGAATCGAAGATACCAGCTTCGAGACGCTAGCTTTAGTCCATAAATGGACCTTTGCAGTTTGCATACCTTTCTAGGATGCTTTGGATCTTCAAAACCCTCAGGTTGTGTCATGTACACATCCTCGAGTAGCTTTCCATTCAGAAAAGCGGTTTTGACATCCATCTGCCAGATCTCATAATCATGGTAGGCTGCAATAGCAAGTATGATCCGAATGGATTTAAGCATCGCAACTGGTGAAAAGGTTTCTTCATAGTCAATACCATGAATTTGTTTGAATCCTTTAGCCACCAATCTACCTTTATAGGTATGCTTATTACCATCCATGTCAGTCTTTACTTTAAAGACCCACTTACACCCAATGGGTTTTACCCTTCGTGGATCAACCAAAGTCCATACTTGGTTAGTGTACATGGATTCCATTTCGGATCTCATGGCCTCTAGCCATTTCTCGAAATCTGGGCTCATCATAGCTTCTTGATAGGATGTAGGCTCGTCAAGATCGACAAGCAATACTTCACCGTTGTCAGTCAAGAGAAAAGAATATCTCTCGGGTTGACGACGGATCCTATTAGATCTACGAAGAGGTTGGTCTACTTGAACAGGTGTTTGCTCCACAACACTTTGTGGTGCCTGTTCATTTTCCATCGAAGCCTTAGTGTTATCATCATCTTGAACTTCTTCAAGATGAATTTTACTCCCACTAGTATTTCTAGAAATAAATTCTCTTTCTAGAAAGACAAAGATTTCGCAACAAACACCTTGCCAAGTGTGGGATTGTAAAAGTAATATCCCTTAGTTTCCTTGGGATATCCTACAAAATAACACTTATCTGATTTGGGTCCTAGTTTATCTGAGACTTGACGTCTAACGTAAGCTTCACAACCCCAAATCTTTATAAAAGACATTTTGGGACTCTTCCCGGTCCATATCGTATATGGTGTCTTTTCTACGACTTTTGATGGAACGCGATTAAGTGTGAAAGCGGCTGTCTCTAGAGCTAAACCCCAAAAGGAAGTAGGTAGATCAGTCTGGCTCATCATTGATCGTACCATATCTAATAGAGTACGATTTCTCCTCTCAGATACACCATTCCATTGTGGTGTTCCAGGTGGAGTGAGTTGGGATATTATCCCACACTCAGCCAGGTGATCACGAAACTCTTGACTAAGGTATTCACCACCTCGATCTGATCGAAGTAGCTTAATACGCTTACCAAGTTGGTTTTGTACTTCATTCTTGAATTCTTTGAACTTTTCAAAGGATTCTGACTTATGTCTCATCAAATATAAGTAGCCAAATCTACTCATATCATCAGTGAAAGTAATAAAGTACTTATAGCCTCCTCTGGCTTCGACATTGAAAGGGCCACATACATCAGTATGTATGAGTCCTAACAAATCCGTCGCTCTCTCGCCATGTCCACTAAATGGAGTTTTAGTCATCTTTCCTAAAGACAAGACTCGCATACCTCATATGATTCAAAATCAAATGAGTCCAATAATCCATCTTTATGGAGTTGGGATATGCGTTTTTCATTTATGTGACCTAGGCGACAGTGCCAGAGATATGTCTGGTTCAAATCATTCGATTTGAACCGTTTGGTATTTACGTTATAAATTGGGTTATCTAAATCTAGAACATAGAGACCATTCATAAGTGGTGCATTACAATAGAACATTTCATTTAAATAAATGGAACAACATTTGTCCTTTATTATAAAAGAAAAGTTTTTCTTGTCTAAACAAGATACAGAGATTATGTTCTTTGTCAATGCAGGTACATAAAAGCACTCCTCTAGTTCTAAGATAAGCCCAAGGCAAAGACAAAGAATATGTTCCTACGACAAGAAGAACTTTTGCTCCATTGCCTACTCGTAGGTCCACTTCACCCTTGCCATTATTCTACTATTTCTCCCCCTCGCACATTAGTACAAATGTGAGATGCACATCCAGATCTAATACCCATGTAGAAGAAATAGATAGATTAACCTCTATAACATGTATACCTGAGGCAGAAGTCCCACTTCTCTTGTTCTTTACTTCCTCAAGGTAGACTTTGCAGCCCGCTTCGTGTCCGGGCCTTACTGCAATGGAAGCATCCCTTCCTTAGGTACTTTACCTTTACCCTTTGAAGTGGATGAATTGGCCTTGCCTTTGGCTTGGGTCTTACCCTTGCCGGTGCGCTTACCTTTGTCCTTCTTGACCATTAGTCCATTCCTAACTTTCTTCTTGAGATTTGGTTGTAGCTTCTAACATGCCGAGAATCTCAGCAAAGGTTTATCAATTTCATTCATGTTATAATTCATGACGAATTGATTGTATGCTTGCACGATTGCAGGATAACATCGGTTGCCAATTCTTGGCTCAGTGGAAAACCTAGTCTTTCAAGGTTCTCAACGTACCCAATCATTTTGAGTACGTGAGTTCCTACAGGTGTTCCTTCTTGCATCTTGCATGCAAAAAGAGCCTTAGACACTTCAAAACGCTCGTGCCTAGCTTGTCCTTGATATAGTTGTTTCAAATGCTCAACCATATCATAGGCATCCATGTTCTCATGTTGCTTCTGAAGCTCAGAGTTCATGGTGGCAAGCATAAGGCATGACACATCTAATGCGTCATCTTGATGCTTCTTATAAGCATCCTTTTCAGCACGAGTGGCCGTAGGGGCGGGTATTTCAGGGGTAGACTGCTCTAGGACATACAGTTTGCGTTCTTGCTTGAGGATAATCCTCAAGTTCCTATACCAGTCAAGAAAGTTCGCTCCATTGAGCTTGTCCTTCTCAAGGACAGATCGCAAGTTGAGGGGGTGTGTCGTGTTAGATGACATGGTGATCTACAACATTTAAAATGCAAAGTTAAGTATCATACCTAAATCATTTAATTAGGCCTTTAATTAAATGAGGCTCCCACTAAATTCTCATAGCTACTATTTAGCTATAAATTTATATGGGATAAAGATCCACATCATAATTCGTCTTGAGTTAGCTTTGGCTAATCGCCCAAGACGTAGTATAATTAGGTAGGCAATCTTTTGCCAATTACATCTGATGTAACTCTTTAATAGCTTTGGTTAAGTTTTAGATTAGTTTAGTATTTATTCCTAAACCAGCTTCCAGGCTGTGGCGAGGCACAGGGGCCTTCTTGGATATCGGAGCAACGACCACTTCTAAGACAAAGCTGATGTTCAGAAATCACACAAAACTAATGTTAACACTTATGTTCAAAGCTAATATATGCCTCTACTTTCTTAACCAATTAAGAAAACACTTAATTAAGTCTTAACCAAGACTGATAGCGGGACATCACGATTGTCCACTCGCACCCTTCCAAGATAAAATGCATTGCTTTGCTTTGGCAAACCCAATAACAAATGATCGAGGAAGTAGTGAGTACCAACTTTGGTAGGCATATCGTTTAGACTTATTAAGAAATAAACATGTATCATATACATATTAGCATACATCACATATAAGCTAAACTAATCATGCATCACATACAAGCTAAACTAACATGCATCACATACATATTAAACTAACGTGTCATGGTTATGGCCCTTATTCTACAATCTTCTCAAGCCAATGAAAAGATTGATTGGTCAACCTAGGGATAGCATCTTCTCCTAAGTGCTTCCTTTTGGTTGTCTTGTGTGTTGACTTCCTCCTTGTAACCTCATCTTCCAATGGACCCTCCATCCTTGTTTTGTACATTACAAAGGAGAAATACTCGAGTTACATTCGAGTCTAAAACTAATTTTACAACAAGAATATTAGGAGAAAGGCACGACACGCAGGCCGTATTAAGAATTACAAAACACAATCACAAACTTTTTGGGACTAGGCCATAACCATGCACCATGTCATTTTAACTTTTTAAAAGACAATGGATATTTTATTATGTTTGAAAATTTGCTAATGCAATTATCAACTCATAATAAAATTTATCCTACTTCTATATCACATATAAAATAGAGAAAACCTATTTTTATACGATCTTTCGCAAGTGGCTCTGATACCACTGTAGGGAATTCTCGTATGCCAAATGGCATATGCGCAACGGAAAATAGGATCCCTTCCAAGTGATCCATGCGAAAGCAAACTCGTATAAAATAAATTTCTCTAAACCAAACCTATATTATAGGAGAGGATTACCTTTGTTGCGTGCCCTTGTTAATCCCGCTTTTCCTTTCGGTTTGTTGGATCTTTAGCACGTTCAAGTGTCCGTGCCTCTATACGTATCCACACGAGCACGCTCTTGTCTCACAAAAGGAAAACTAGAAGAGCTCTCCTTTACTTCTTGCTAGAGAAGTCCCTAAAGGAGAGGAAGAGAGGGAAAATGAGAAAGGAAGAAGAAGACTCCTCTTCTTGCTAGCCTACACTCACAAACCCACACAACTAAAGCTTCCACCAAGCTTTCTCACCACTAACACAACCAAAGCTTCCACCAACAACAAAAGCCAATGCTCTTTGGCCGGCCACTTAGGGTGTCTTTTATAGGGTTGGAAAAACCCTTTCACCTCCACACATTCAATGCAATCCATTGCATTGAGACATATCCTTGTTTGGCCGGCCACTTAAGGAGACAAAACCATTTTGTTTCCTTCCACCTTAACTAGCTTAGGTGGATGCTTAGGTGGCATGCTTATGTGGCATTCTTATGTGGCATTCATGCATGTTGAATTAATCTTATTAATTCAATTAAGCTTATGTTATCATATTGAATTAATCTTATTAATTCAATTAAGCTTATGTTATCATATTGAATTAATCTTATTAAATCAATAAGGTAACATATTGAATTAATCTCATTAAATCAATTAGCTAAAATTCTCATTAAGCTTAAAGTCCAAAACCATTTTGTACTTAAGCTTATTCCCAAATTATTCTAGTCAAACTAGAATACTCTAATTCCTCTAATTATCATGCTCTTTGTGTGTGACCCTATAGGCTCTCATAACGTTGGCAGTGGACCTAAACTCTTTTAGATACACAAGCAATGAGCGGCATCTAGCAATACATCATTGCTACCCAAGTTACGAGATAAGTCAAGATCCGACTAACCTTTCCGTGACTACTATAATATATGACCGTGTCCTTCTATCCTTGATATCAGATTGATCAATGAGGCATAGACCGTGTCATCCTCGATCAATCTATGTGTTTCTTGATCCCCGAGTAAACTAACTCAAACAAATGAGCTCAATATCTCATATTGACTCATTCGAGCATGGCCATGCGTTTAGTAGTTCTACTCAATCAAGGGCCCACCGATATCACTCCCGGCCATATGGAAGGGATAGATCCCATCTACATCACTCACATCCCTCCGCATAATTTGTTACATTCCCAGTAATCGCCTTTATGGTCCACCCTGTTACGGGTGACGTTTGACGATACCAAAGTACATAACTCCTTATGTAGGGAACCGTAGTGACTTCAGGTCTAAGGACTATTCATACCAATAGTCACATGAGAAAGTTTATGACACTCATATAACGATCCATGAAACTTTCTCATGGCGGGTCAGTTCAGTATATATTCTCCAATATATACCCATGTGTCAACTTGATATCATATATCCATGACTTGTGAGATCAAGTCATCAATTGACCTACATGCTAGTCTTTATGTATTAATATTGCCCTTGCATATTAATACTCGACTAGGAACATTTAGGAAAGTGTTCTCTACAGCCTCTCATAATCAATTCTGCCAATTGATGTGCTGTAGATAAGAACCTACTTTTCTAGGGCATTATTATATTTAAATTAGCTGGCACAAGCAAGATGTACATATAATAACCAATCCTTTGCCTTTATAGAATATGATACAAAATGTTCCCTATTCAACCATCACATGATTGGTTCTAGGGCTTTAACTGACACTCAACATGTTGTAGACTGTGGAGCCTTCTGAGAAAAATGAGTAGGGGACGGTGTTGTTAGTTGATTCCTCGAAGAAAGGTTCTAAGAGGGAGTCAAAGGAACAACAGAAGGGGAAGAAGAAAAGGCTAAAAAGGTAGAACCAGTTCAAAAAGGACACTTGCCATCATTATGGCAAGGAGGGCCATTGGCGAAGAAATTGCAAGATTTATCTTGAGTCCGTGAAGAAGAATAAGGCATAAGATGCTCCATCTTTTTCATGTATCTTCGTTATTGATTGTCATTCTATTTCCTAAGACACTTGGGTATTGGATACTGGGTGTGGCTAACATATATGTAATGATATACATGGGCTAAGGAATAGAAGAAGACTCGTCAAGGGAGAGTCAAATTTATGTGTTGGGAATGGAGCAAAGGTTGCTGCACTCGCCATCGGAACGTAATTATTGAAACTCCCTGCAGGACTTGTCTTAGAACTCGACAATTGCTTTTATGTTCCTTCGTTGATAAAGAACATCATTTCTATTTCTTGTTTAAATAGAAATGGGTACCATTTGACTTTTAGTAACAATTGTTGTTACATAACTTTGAATGGAGTTCTTTATGGAACTGGAACTTTGAGCAATGACATTTATATGTTGGACGTATCCAGTGACATTTTCAATATCGAAGCGAGCAACAAGCGTGCTCGAAAGGATAATCAAATAGACTCCTACATGTGGCATTATCGTCTTGGCCATGTAAGCAAGAAACGCATGTCCGAATTACACCGATGTGGAATTCTGGAATCGTTTGAATTGGATTCATACGATACATGCGAATCATGCTTAAAAAGCAAGATGACTAAGTTACCTTTTACTTGAAAAGGTGAACGAGTGGGAGAGTTACTAGGTCTAATACATACTGATGTATGTGGACCTATGTCAACTCAAGCTTTAGGAGGCTATAGCTACTTCATTACCTTGACCGATGATCACTCACGGTTTGGGTATGTGTTCTTGATGAAACACAAGTCTGAAGCCTTTGAAAGATTCAAAGAATTCAGAAATGAAGTAGAGAAACAACATGACAAGAGTATTAAAATACTTCGATCAGATCGAGGTGGTGAATACTTAAGTCAAGAGTTTCTTGATTATCTAAGAGACAATGGCATATTGTCTCAATGGACTCCGTCATATACACCACAGCATAAAGGTGTATCTGAGAGGCGTAACCGGACCTTGTTGGACATGGTCAGGTCAATGATGAATCATGCGAATCTTCCCAAGTCCTTTTGGGGCTAAGCACTTCAGACAGCTGTTTACTTGTTAAACAGAATGCCAACCAAGGTAGTCTCTACTACTCCATATGAGATATGGAATGGTAAGAAACCTCATGTATCTTACTTGAAGATATGGGGTTGTCCTGCTTATGTGAAGTGGACTGTATCAGACAAATTGGATGCTAAGTCTGATAAATGTCTATTTATTGGATACCCTAAGGAAACAAGGGGTTACCAATTCTATCATCCTGTGGAACAAAAGGTGTTTGTTTCAAGGCATGTTGTGTTTCTAGAGAAAGAGTTTCTCTTGCAAGAAAATAGTGGGAGTGTCGTCGAGCTTGAGGAGGCTCGAGAGACTCAAATAGACATTGATGAGATACCTGGTGAAGCACAACAACCGACAACTCATAGTGATGAGCAATCAGCTGGACCTATTGTAACACCACATCTTCGTAGATCTGGTAGAACATGCAACATTCCTGAGAGATATGGATTTCTCGTAAGTGAATCGAACGACGTGTTACTCATTGATGATGAGGAGCCTACCTGTTATGAAGAAGTGTTGACAAGTTCAGAAAGGGATAAGTGGCTTGATTCCATGAAGTCGGAAATGGATTCCATGTATGAAAACCAAGTTTGGAACTTGGTTGACCCACCTGAAGGCATTAAGCCTATAGGGTGCAAGTGGGTTTTCAAGAAGAAAACCGACATGGATGGTAATGTGATTACCTATAAGGCTAGATTGGTGGCGAAAGGATATCTTCAAAAACAAGGTGTTAATTATGACAAAACCTATTCGCCTGTAGCTATGCTTAAATCCATTTGGATGCTCCTGGCCATAGCGGCTCATTATGATTATGAGATATGGCAAATGGATGTGAAAATAGCTTTCCTTAATGGAAACCTGCTCAAGGACGTGTATATGATACAGCCTAAGGGTTTCAGATTGGTTGATAAAACCAAGGTATGCAAATTGCGACGGTCCATTTATGGATTGAAGCAAGCATCCAGGAGCTGGAATATCCGTTTTGATGAGACAATCAAAAGGTTTGATTTCTCACAAAATCCAGACGAACCTTGTGTGTACAAGAAGGTTAGTGGGTGTGCAGTCGTGTTCCTAGTATTGTATGTCGATGACATATTACTTATAGGAAACGATGTTTTAATCTTACAGTCAGTTAAGGTTTGGTTATCCAAGACATTCTCCATGAAAGACCTGGGAGAAGCAACCTACATCCTCGGGATTAAGATCTATAGAGATAGATCGAAACGGTTGCTTGGTCTTTCACAGTCTACATATATAGACCGAGTGCTAAAGAGGTTTAGCATGTCGAAATCCAAGAAAGGTTTCCTACCCATCAGGCATGGGGTACACCTTTTGAAGTCTATGTGTCCACGCACAGAAGACGAGAGGATTTGCATGAGTAAGATTCCCTATGCATCCGCAATAGGATCTATCATGTATGCTATGTTATGTACAAGGCCCGATGTATCGTATGCTATGAGTGTCACGAGCAGATACTAGTTTGATCCAGGAATGGATCATTTGGTGACTGTTAAGTCGATCCTTAAGTACTTAAGAAGAACTAAGGATGCATTCCTAATATATGGAGAAGGGTACATGGTGATACGTGGGTATACGGATGCCAGCTCCAGACAGATAAGGATGATTCCATGTCTTAGTCTGGGTATGTATTCACCTGGAATGGAGGCACAATAAGTTGGAAAGGTTCCAAGCTTGACACTATAGCGGATTCTGCCACTAAGGCAGAATACATTGTAGCTTTGGAAGAAGCAAAGGAAGCGGTTTGGATCAAGAAGTTCATCTCTGAACTTGATGTGGTCTAATCAATGATCCAAACATGTGCTTCACCACTATCATCTTATCAGAGAGATCATCAGTAGAAAAGAAATACAAATCGAGAAAATCCCCACTGAAAGGAACTTAGAGGATCCTTTGACTAAGGCATTACCTCAAAGTAAGTTTGAGGGTCATGTTACAGCTTATGGTATTGGATACCATAGCGATTGGCATTAGGACAAGTGGGAGTCTGTTAGTAATATATGATAGATGTCCTAAGGCAATCACCTTATGTATGAACCATTTATATGATAAATGAAGATTCACTATTTGAGTATACATGATATCATGTATTTGATTGGATCTTATACTCATTTACTGAATGTCTGCGATACGACTCACAGCATGAGAGAATTTGTGATTGGATCACAACTAGTGAGTATCTCTACATGTGTAATTGTGATGTATCAGAATTATCCCTAGTCAATGAATTGATGGATTTGGACACCATCAATTCTGTCGAGACTAGCACGAGGTATACTCCTTGGTGTATCCAAGCAGCTGATTCTCACTGGCTGGAGACATTGTGATGTCCGGAGTTAATCGTGGATGCTAGTTATGGTAACTAGTTCAATGGAGTGACCAGCCGTAAGACTTCATATGGTTCTCTGCATATATAGATATGTCAATGAAGTTCTTACTGCGGCTTAAGTGCGATGTTCCTTTGACTTGCGGTATTCAAGTCATCTTGATCATAAAGACTTATGCTTTGACATCTTAAGCAAGCATCTCTGAGGAGATGTGGACCCAGGATGATTGGGTATAAGTCGAAGTGATCTAAGGTGTTTGAATAGCCTATAAAACACCTTGCGAGGAGATGTATACCCATGACATCTCATCGGATTGTTACTAAAGTCTTTGGCCAAAGCATTACATGTTTAGAGTAAGGTACTCTTCGATATATGTGCAGTAACTAGAATCCGTAGGACGAGAAAATGATACTTGGGCTAGGTGTGACGTAGTCAGCCTAGTGGGGACTAACACTATAGACCATGTCCTGAACCAAGTGGGTATAAGATGAGTGAAGGGAATGGGGCACGATTCATTCGAGCTGCTGAAGGGTTTCAGAAATAGTTCTGGATCAACCGTTGATCTTTTCGGTTAATTGAGGATCATGATGTACTACTAGGTGCCACTCATGATCGTTCTATAATTAATGGTTAATTATAGACGGCCAACATAAACCGAGAACCTATTTGGTCACACACACAACGAGAATAATCTGAAGGATTTAAAACGAGCTTGAGAATGAGATTCTCATACCGAGAGAAACTAGGTATGGTTGGACCAAACAAGAAGCGAGCATGAAATCGTTTCAGTCACAATGGAAGCGTGGATGGGACGTGTCTTATGAAGACATAATGGATGAACCAAAATGGTTTGGTTCTAATCCAATGGAGGAGAATAAACCAAAGGGTTTGGTTTATTTTAAACGAATGAACCAAAAGTTTGTTCGGTTCGTTTTAACTTAAAATAAACCATCATGGTTTGGTTTATTTTAACTTATATTAATGGAGCGGGTTAACGGGCCTTATGGTTATGATCCAATAACCATTAAGAGAATTAGTTCTCTATAAAAGAGGGCTTAAACCCTAATCCAAAACCCTAACCTAGTTTTGGCCTCCCACCTCTCCCTCCTCTCCTTGGTGATTCGGCGCCAACACCATTGTGTCGCCGCCCAACCCCTTGTGCCGCCGTCCAACTTGTTGACGGGCGTCCAAGCTTCAGCCGGTGATCCTCCGGCAACTCTCGGGTGATCTCCTTTGGGTTCGGCATCAAGGTGAGCTTCATCTTACCCTTTTTGGCCGACGCCTACTCCTCCACCAAAGCTGTCCAGTTTTCTGGACAGCTTGTTTTCTTCTCGTCGGAGCATCGTTTGGACGACGTTTGGAGCTCCGACAGTGCCTTACTTACCAGGGATTCGATCTCCGGTAATCCTCAGAGGTGGAGGACGAAGGATTCATCAAACGGTTGACGAATACCTCTCCGGAGAAGCGAGTTTTGAGGACTCATCTTTGGATCCGAATTTGGATTTGGATCGTGATCCTCTCCTGATCACGTCGTCTTCAACACGAGGCTAGTAACCCGTACGAAGACGAAGCTCGTGACTTTTTGAAATCATCCCGAAGATACTCGGCGTGGATACGGATAGAGACAATTCTAGCAAGGATCGTTCCGGTTGATGTTGTTCCCGCTACACGTGATACGAAAGGTATACGTAGTTAAATTTCCTTTTATTGTAAAATTTAAATTTACAGTTATGTCTACACATGTTGTACTATGCATGCGTGTGATGTGTGTGTTGTAATAAATGTAGATTTATTATTTTTTTATTTCTTCCGCTGTGCACATGTTTGCGAAACATGTTCGAACACACACTCGCCGCGGTGCTAGAAACCCAACAGTAGCCTCGCCGTTGCCATTCTCCATCACTGCAAACACCCTGCGAGGATGCCATCTCCTGGACCTCAATCATCTATGGCTGACCTGTTCTTTTTCATGAGCTCTATTTACTTGTAAACCATTGTTGTGTCATCCGTAGCCACCTCGGCAAGCTGTGGACATCCCGGATAGGCCACCACCACTGCTTGAGATGCTAGGCTAATTGTCGCTCCACTTTGCTCAATCGTGGTATGCTCCGACGATTTCGTGATGGTTCTATTGTGTTAATGAGTTGGGAGTTCCAGATCTCGACTCTGTGAATCATAAATTTAGTGTTTGGCTAGAGATTTGAGGGAGGCAATATGGGTGGTTGTTGTGTTGTTGTAGTAAACGTAATTGAGCTAGGATGTAAGATAAAAAAAAAGAATATCCCTTGTTAATTAAGAAATTATTTCATATAATTTTCTGGAATTTTTAGAATTTTTTTTGGATTTAAATGGAAGTTTTATGAATATTTTATGGGGAAAGATTTAATAGGCTTTTACAAGGTCTGTTTGGATTATCAGCTTATGAGGAGTTAAATGGGATTAATTAACCCAAGTTATATAAATATGAAACTTAGGTTTAGGTTTTATTAATCTTCCTCATTTTCCCCGATTTTCTCTACTCGAGCGTTTCTCTTCTTCCTCAGTCGCCCAAGCTGCTTCGTTGCTCAACAGACAACGTCGACGTCTTAGCATTCCCGATCTGTTGATTCTTTCTTTTCCCTGCTCTGCTTCATCGCCGTAGCTCATCTCTTCCGATGCCCGATTTCGATCTACAGTCGCCCTTAGATCGTTGCAAGCTAGGCTTCATTAGCGTTGTTTCCCTCTCACTAGTCCATCTCTTCGGTCGTCGGCCTCCTGTTTGCACATCGTGACTGATTCACCCTTTTCTCTTCTTCCGCCGCTGCCTCCACTCCGCCCATTAACGGGTTGCCTCCGGCCATCGGAGTCACTTTCCAGTGACATCGTAGAGACCGCGAGCTCAGCTTGGTGAGATATGCATCGTCGCCCCTTTCTTCCATTTTTGATCCATCAACAACAAGTGGAACATCCATGGAACAGTGAATGTTGAAGTTTTGTTGGTGATGTGGGTGTATTGGGGTAGAATAGCTACAATAGGCGACCAGAGGAGTTGAGAGCTCAGATCTTCATATTAGTTGTTGTGCGATGCTCAAGCATCCAACTATTGGTATTGGTATCACTGTTGTTCTATTCTTCTGTTGGTTAAAGGTTCGGGGATGGATTGATTAGTGTGAGATTATGTTTGCAATTGCAGATATTATGGTTTATTGGAATTGGGCATTCTTGTAGTTCAACTGATTTGTGCAGATTGGGTTTCCCTTATGTTGGATCGAGAAGTTGAGCAGTTGATAGCTAAGCTTGGTATGTAGGATTTGGTTGTTCATAGTTGTATATCAGTTTTGTTTAGTAAACTGATCAGGATGAGCTATAATTATGTAGTGATGATATTGTTCCATGTTCATTGTGTGGTGATGTTTGATTGATTCAGATTAAATGGAGATCAAATTCCTTAAGTAGACTAAGAAGCTGGGTGGGATAGAAGCAACGTGAGGTAAGCCACAATCTAGATGTGGAATAATTCAACGCTAATGGTATTGTTCCATGATTATTGCAGTAGTAATGTATTGTTAGATTATATTGGTGATTAGTACATTAGTGTCATTTTGGTTATATTGGTATTCTACAGCTGCAGGCCTTTGATACGAGGTAGGTTCGCGGACACGAATACAATCAACAAAGTCTACATATCAGGTGGGTATGGAGGTCCTAGCTTTGTTGTTGTCAACTGTATATGCCTCTCTATAGAATAGAGAGTGTGTTGTTGGCATGTGTATGTCCTGTCATGCATTCATTTCATTTACATGCATGCTGACGACTTGGTCTCCCTTGTGGTTGAGAGGGTCGTCAATCATCTGTCTCCCAGGTTACTCGTGGAGGAGTAACTAGTTGAGGGTAGTGCATTTATTGTGCCGCACACTCCCCACTATTGACAGTAGTTGTTGGAGTAGTGTGCAATTGTCCTGGGTGTGTGGCACTCGACCACTCATGGGTAGTGTCAGTCGAAGTGACCAGCAGCAGGGACCTCCGTTTTGTAGAAAGCTCTTTACGCTTATATGCTACTTCATAATGCCCACTCAGCCACTCGAGAGTAGTGGTTGTTGTTGAGTTGGGACAGTTGTCATGTCGTGCCACGTAGGCCACACTGGGGTCGTGAAAGCAGTAGAGTGCACAGGCATGGCCATGCATTTGCATTACCTTAGTAGATGGATATTTCATATAAATAAATAAATAAATAAATAAATAAATATATATATATATATATATATATATATATATATATATATATATATATATATATATATATATATATATATATATATATATATATATATATAGCTAGAGTCTATATATATGATCGTTGGATGTTGCATTTGTTTGAACTATGATTGCTGCATTTGATTGTACATCATCTTGCATTCCACTTGCATATTATTGTATGGTCGTGTGTGGATTACCATAGTTGAATTGGTTAGATTGTCGTTTACCTTTGACCAGTACCTTGAGATGATATGGGATTGACCCAGTTCATGGTTGTATTAGCAATAGAATGTTAGTATGGTGATTTTTGATTATTATAGAGTTAGTATTTACTCTACCATGTTGTAGGTGTTGTATTACGGTACTTATACTCAGGTTGTATGAGTTACATCATTGTCGATCTTCAGGTATGTCAGTACCTTATGTTTATATTGTTGGTCAGTTTAGTTATACAATTGTTATATTATGCTGGTGTATACTTGTTATACCTTTTAGACAACATATTGTTGACTCACATGTGATATATATATATATATATATTATGCATGCACTTCTATTCTTATTACCGCTGAGTTTTTGTACTCACCACCATAGACCTTGGGTTTTCTTTCGCCCTGGTAACTGGTACTCGACTCCATGATGGGCTTGGAGCAACACTGGCTGGCAACCTCTCATCTCACTTCCGAGGGTCCCGGCTTGGATTTATGTTTCCTTTTATTTTCGGATGTTTCGTATATCAATCCGTGTTTATATGGTGAATGTTGTTTTTGACTTTGTTGATGGACACACTTGTTGATTCAGGTTTGGACAATGCTTTCTTTATGTTGTGTTAGTCATACCGGTATACATTGTGTGTAGATTGTTATGTCGTTGTGTTAGTTTCCACTGTGTTTTGTTATATTTAAAATTTATGTATGTTATTGTGATTGTGGCCGAAAGGCTTGTATAAACAGGATATGTTGCCACGTATAGGGGAGATCCTGTCAGTTTACTTTTTGGCTTGACATGCTCTCGAAACGTGACAGATAAGCTCAAGAGCTATAAGCTACACAATGGGGGTCCCTATTGCTAGAAACTCCGATATACACTACCCATGAGTGGTCGAGTGTCATACACTTAGGACAACTGTACGCAACCCAACAACCACTATCAATAGTGGCTGAGCATGGCACAAACAATGAATTGCCCTCACACCAATTACTACTACCACAAGTAACTGTGGAGGGAGGATGACTGATGACCCTCTCAACTATAAGGGAGACCAAGTCGCCAGCATGTATGCAAATGGAATGAATGCGCAATCATATATACGTACATCCACAACACACTCTCTATCCCTCAGAGAGTCGTATATAACTAATCCACGACCCTGCAAGGACTTCCAGTCCATAGCGACACGCCGTCAACAACCCACACTATAGGTACAGACATATGATCCGTACTAGTTATACAATGAAAGGTGAGACGACACAACAACTAACTCTATATTAAGGACACTATCCATCCCCCGGATTATTGTTCCTAATGACACGAGTCAAATCAATATTCATACTCAGCTACATACACATGGTTAAACGTTTAAAGATCTACATACTATAGCATAGAAAATTTATAGCAACGATGAACGAAATATGACAACAATAATAATATATTTCAAGTGCAAAGATTAAGTATCAAGCACAAAATAACATGAGTGGAGTCATGGTACAAGATTAACAATATATAAGCTCATACACCTGGAATAACCAACTACCTGACCAGGGTAGGAAATATTACCCACCTGATACGAAGCTCGTAACGATAATCCTCACACCCATGGTCCGACCTTGTATCCATGTATTGTAAATATCATCAACTACGATTAATTCAAGCACACACCAACATACTAATTAACTACCATATCATTCCTATATTCACGTCCTTTTATAACATACGAATTAGGAACCCCCCACTGAACCCTCAGCTCATATATTTAATACATTCACAAAACGTAACCCAAATAGCCGACTTAACAACTTAATCCATCGCTGACAACTCCATCACAAGCACAACCAGTGCATCACACCCCATCATCAGTCATCCATGCTGAACAATAGCCATGTAACCACATCATTGCTCAAAACAATCTGGACAACTCCTGGGTAACACACAAATCTAACCCACAACCCAACACACCATTCCAATCCATCTTGCTGTCGCTGCCCTTGTCTCACAAATTTGCATCAATGCTCCATTCAACCACATCGATCAAATAAAACACACTCACCAATAAAGAAAAGAAAATAACCTAGAGGTATACTTGAATTCAACTTCCCCGCCGGCACTTCCCCCACTAACTGCCCTATTTGCCAGTAGAAATCCACTGCTGCCCTAATCCCAGATTTGTGTACTGTAAGGAGGGGAACGGTATGCAATCAGAGATAGCTTCTCATTAGTAATCGAGAATGAAGGACGAAGCCTCACCTTGCTCTGACAAAAGTTGCGACTCTCGTTCAAGACAAGGTGTCGGATGCCACCGAGGTATACTCCCAACCGCGCTCCCTCGTCGCTCCAACTGGTCCGCGGAGATTGTCAAGGACGATCGCCACCTTTTTCCATGAGAGAGAAAGAACTCAAGGAGGGAGAAGGAGAGGTCAGTGGCTCAGAGAGAATCACAAGGGGTTTGGGTCGCAAGAAGAAGATTGTGCGGAGGAGATCACGAGGAAAAGGGTGTCACGAGGAAGAAGGCATCACGAGGAGTTGGGTGTTGTGCGGTGCGGTGGAGAGGGAATCACGATGGGGAAATCGTGAGAAGGAAGTGTTAGATGCGGCGGCGAGAAAATAAAACCAACGAACGGAAATAAATGGGATAGGTTTAAGTAAAGGACTGGATTAATTAGTTAAACCTAAACCTAGAATAGGTTTTTATTTAATCCAAAAGCTTTAACCCTAGGTTTGCTTTAAATAAATCCCTAGTCTTTCTTCATTAATCTAATTAACCCAACAATAAGTTCTATAATTAATGAATAACAAATACTATTCCATAGCAATTTATTTGTGGTATTTTATAGGTTGGGTCTGGAGATCGGACAACCGGTATAAAGTCCAGTTGGGTCAGGGAGACCGGATAGTTGGCGGGAAGCTCTGGTGGGTCAGATCGGATGTCAAGTATAGTAAGTTTGGCATGACAGCTGGCAGGTAAACCTTGAGTGAAGAGGTGAGGCTGAGTCATCTGTAGGGAGACAATGCTAGGTGTCATTCGATGGATAGTCCACATGGGACTAAGAAGTCGAGATCGAGTAGTTTTACTACTACTTTTGTATTTTAAACTATTTGTTTTTTCTAATCTCATTTTGGAGAGAATACTTGACTAAATGGATTCCATTCGACTGAGTATGGTCCTGTTGACTTGATACCCAGTTGGCAAGATTAGCTGGTTCGAGATCAAATATCTAGCAGCCCAGATGGAAAGAGTTTCAGTCGACTATGGAGGTCCAATCGACTAGAAAGGCAAATTTCTCGATGTGGAGCAAGGTGACCTGGAGTCAATTGAAACATGTTCAGTCGACTAGGAAGGAAGAAGTGTCATATTGATGGACTGATGTGGAGTTGACTAGAGGGCATTCCAGTAAGCTGGAAATGGCTTATAAAAAAATGCATGACTTGCTTCGAAAATAACTAATCTACTATGTTCAAGTGTTGTTACAAGTGTTCTTCATCTGCATACGCTACATCCCAATGCACCCACACCACTCCGACACTCCGTACACTAATTTAATAGCTACTAAATTGTCGGTACATTCTATTTGTTTTTATTTCCCTTTATGTACTTCATTTCAAATAGAAGGTAGTGTGTTACCTCTCTTAATAATTGTAAAAAATTGAATCCCTTGGAAGTCGAGAGTTCCCGAGTCAGAGTGCCTTATAGTGCATTGCCCATCGAGGTAGCTCTCGGAGAGCTATGAGCCTTGGAGTAGCAACCCAGCTAGGGTTGTGAACTAAGTAAATAACTTGTCTTCTTATTTTATTTGATTCCGCTGCATACTTTTTGTTTCTAAAGATTTCAAAAAATAAGTTTTAATTTCTAAAGAAAATTTATAACTTCCAAGATTCACCTCCTCTCTCGGAACATTACGATCCTACAGTTCCATGGTGAGTCAAGTCGTCATCCTAAAGCTTTCCTAAGATCTCTGACTTTTAGGCACTCACCTGCCCTAAGTGAGGGTCATTCCCTAGAATGAGCACAAAGTCTCAAAGGTATGCTCGATATTGAGAGAAATTGGTAGGTGTTTCCCCAGTAACCTTGGTCTCAAAGGGGCACCAAGTCATTTCCACCCACAACAACTATTTTTTTCAACTCTCATTTTTTTTCATCTTATTTTTATTTTTCATATATATATATTTTTATTTTATCACCATCACTAGCATTTTGATTTTTCAGAATTGGTTTACACAATCCGAGCATCTCCAGTAACTAAAATGCTAAATCTAGAGTCACCTATAGATTCCAAAGTACTAGACTACTTGGATGAATCATAACTATGTATGTATTAGATTTTCCCTTTCAGAATATTCGATAAGAGTAGGTGAAAGATAAAATGTAACAATTGAAACTCTATAACATCCATCAAAGCATCAAACAATAAAATACCACAAGATAAAGAAAGTTAAGCTATCTATGGCATGGGAACAGGTCGTGAAAATTTTTGAAAACATCACTGAGGTAGCTTAAAGTGATAAACAACCAAGTGTTGGAAGGAACCAAAACACTATATACATAACCAAATAAATGCAAATAAACTAAATATACTAACACTGGTAGAAGAGCATATAACAATTAGGCCCCCAAGACTTGAATGAAATCGTACCTTAAGTACGGCAGTAGAGGTGGGAAGTTTTGCAGTCTAGGCATATCAGGCTCCTGGGAGAATTGGGTACTCAATCTCTAGTTCCACATGTACATGTGGTCATCCTGGGAACTAATGGACATGATGAAGGCTTTGTGCTCGTCCTCTCTAGGCCACTGTGATTAGGCATCACTCCTGAACTGCTGGACCTCCTGATGATAGACGACCTCCTCCTAGAAAAAGCACCGAGTCTGTCCATAGAACTTCTCGACCCACTGGAAATGATCTCAGAGTCCCTGAAACTTTGCCTGCATGTAAGTACTGTGCTCCTCCCATTGTTACCCCTATTTCTGCTGCTCAGCATAAATATCATTAAGGCACAATCGGAACTCAGAGAAGTCATAAGTCAACGTACCTGCATCTTGGTCATAGGTAGAAAAAGAAGGAGGTGAGGGTGTTGGCTCGTGGTGTGGACTAGGGGGACTCCTGTACATGGAGTGATGGTCAAGAGGTGAGAGGGGTGCATGAGTGGAAGGCCCCCCATTTGGCAGGGATTCCACTATTCGATCCAATCATTAATTGGCATGGTTGGTGATGGTGGTACAATCAGTGTCAAAGAGCCTAAGGGGTAAGTTTTTCCACACAAAACACAAATAGTTCTCCTCTCTCACTATCATTTTCATCGCCATGAACACCCCTAGGTCAATGCTAGGGCTCCCCTCTATTATAGCCAATCCTTCATAGTGGTACCCCATATTATTGCAAATGTGAGTGATTAATCCCCCTAAAATAATTTTCCCCTTGGGTTCCTTGCCCATCTTCACTAGATGCCTAATGAAATGGGACCCTATATCAATGGTACTTCTCTCTTGTAGCATGTCCCAAAGGCAAAGAAGCTCACTCAATCTCACCACTCCATCGCTCTCCCCTCTCCTAAAAATAGTTCTCGCATTAACCCAGTGAATATATAAAAAAATAGGGTTTTGGAGGCATGAGCCATTGGCCCTAGAAGGGTCATACACATTCTCCCCCATTAAATCAAACCAAAAGGTTCGTGCATTAAACTCAATAGGGGTCCTTCTCTTTCCCCCACTAGGCAACCCAAAACATAGGTTCCATTGGTGCAAGGTCCACTCATGCTTTATATTAAATAGCCTAAAAGTAATGTTTCCATATCAACTATCTACCACCATCAAAATCTCTGCGTCTACTAAGCATAAAAATTCTAAAACTACCCTAGGGTGAGTTGGGCATCTTACCCCCATAATCTCCCCCAACCTATTTTTGCAAATAGACTTTGCACATCACCAAGCAAGCCTAGGATTTCTAAAAGATCTATATCCAAATACCTTGTAGCGGTGATTTTGTGGTTGGAAAGCATATTAAATCCATCCCTATGCTCATCATTACGAAATATAATGCTTGGGGGAGCATTACCTTCCTCCGGAGCTTGTGGAGTGTTTCTTCTCCTTGAAGTGAAGGGAGGTGAAACTTTGCTTCCCACTTCAACTCGGTCGCTTGTTCATGGCGATCCCATCGACATCCCCGAATTAAAAAAAAATAATCCTAGATAAAAGGGATCACCCAAGCAACCATTTCATCGTCGTGCTATTCGATTAGAGTAGTCACTTGAACAAACTTGTTGTTCAAGGAACCAACCTCTATTCTACGAATAGCTGCGGAATAGACGATGTACGGATCACCGGCTTTTGTGTTTATGTTTGGGGTCCAAGTTATATTAGCCAAAAAATAGAATATATAACATTCATATAATTGAAGAAGAAATATAGACAACTTACAAAAGAATATAAACAAACGTTATACCTCTTGGTCTTCTATTGTATGTCCTTCCTCCTTTTGGACGTCGTGTGGGAGACGGTCTACCAAAAGTCGAAGCTCCTAGATCACCAATCTTCCATCCTTGCTCATTCTGAACAAGAGAAAGTATAGAAACAAAACCCTTCTCCTTCCTTTAGCCACCCAACAAGCACCAACCTAGGTGCTTGCCGCCGGCCAACACGGAGAAGGGATGAGAAAGATGGATGGCGGCCAAAAGCTCCAAGAGAAGACCTTAAGCTATGTTTCCACCTGTCAAGGAGAAGAGGATGAAGGGGTTTGGACACCGACAAAGGAGGATAAAAGCTAGTTTGGGTGCCGACCAACAACAAGAAGAAAAGAAAAGGAAAACCTTTCCATATTTGTGGCCGCCTAGACCCCAAACCCTAATCGCCCAAGCTTGCTGTCCCATAACCCTAATCTCTCTTCTATATCCCTTGTCGTCCACCCTTAAGGACCCTTATATAGAGTTAGGCCTAAGCCTCATTTAATCTCCACCATCGGTTCTCGGGATTTAATCTCAATTGTCGGATCTAGAGATTTAATCTCAACCGTAGGATCTAGAGATTTAATCTCTACCATTGGATCTAGAGTTTTGCTTTCAACCATTGGATCTAGGCTTCATGAGGTTTTAATAGGCTACAATAGGGACCATGAGGAGGAGTTGTATCTTGGCCACCCAATGGATCAAGCCCACATAAAGTCCAATCCATTAATGATAATCCAATCCACTAAAGGATTATCATTGATCTACCTCACCAACTCCCATAAGTTAATATCGGCTCCATATATTATTTGTACATTTTTCTCCCCGTGTTTAAGATCTCGAATGTCCGTTGATTAATTAATTTACTGACCATTAATTAATCAACATCTAACTCCATGAGTAGTACCACTCATCCTTATCATCATGCCGGACCAAGTCCACCTGCAGGGTTTAAATGCTGAACCATATGAGATCCTCCTAAAATCAACGGCACACCATACAAATAATATAATTTACCAACTTACCGAGCCTATCGATTTAATCTATAAATCTCGCCCATTGGTAAATCAAAGAAATGAATACTAAGTATATGTACCCATTATTATATCGAGATTAAGAGCATGTACAATATAATATCTGAGGTCCGATTCGATTATGTAGTCAGCAATAAATCGAATCACCTCTTAGTCAGTCCTGCTCAATACACAAAGTGTACTAGTGTGATTCTATGGTCAAGACAAACCAATACCAAATCACACTACAACCATACCAATGGTTTGTCCAAAGCCATCTTGGTTGTGAGCCTTTACTTATACTTTACAAGGAGCCGATAATATGATCTCCTGTGTGACACCACACATCCTGTTATCTACAATGTAATGTATTAGACAATATGCATCATCATAAATATGCAAACAATGATCATGTGATTCTTATTTAAAAATAAATATGTTCATATAAATGATAGACTATTCAGTATACATCCCAACATGACCTTGGCCCGGAAGAAGTAGATCTTGTTGCACTATGCTTGGTCCTCCTCATTTCTACACCTTGAAGGATTCTTGGAGGTTGGAAAAGAAGATTTGGCACGGGCTAGAGTGGAATATTTGAGTCGCACGGCTGATTTAGGGCAAGTCGCACGACTTTTTCCCTTTTAAAGGGACGCGACATGGCAGTGTGGAATCCACATGGTTGGCCATGTTAGGCTCTGACGTGAGCACGTGGAAAAAGTTTGGGATTTGGCACGTCCATGTGAAACTCACATGACCACCCATGTGTGACTCTGGATTTCTCCCGGAGTGCAACACGGTTCGAGACATTCCACACGCCCCACTATGTGCTCTTCTGACCATTGGGAATTGTCGTGTGAAATTTACAATGTCGCCCATGCTTCCTTCTCGAGTTTTATAAAGGTACCTCCTTTCTACCTAGCAAGTTCTATCTGACCCTAAACTACTTGTGAAGATTCCCATGGACAAAAAATAAAGTCTAAACCTAGCATGCATGAATGTAAAACATCGGTTGCCTCCAAAGAAGTGATTGTTTAAGGTCTTTAGCTCGACCTTAATCCTATGCTTCAGCTTGGCTCAGGTGGTTCTATGAACCTCCATTCATCCTTGTCAGAATTGTTAACCTTGCTCTGTGCCTTAGCCCTTGCAGGAATGATGTACTTACCTAATGCGGGTTCCAAGCCCGCTGGGCTAGCAAGCTCAAACTCCAAACTATTGTCTGCCACTATCAGAGTTAGCATATGATTCTTTATGTCGATGACCATTCCTGCCGTGGCTAAAAAGGTCGTCCAAGAATTATAAGGATTTTTGAATTTTCTTCAATTTTAAAGACTACAAAATCAGTGGGAAGTGTAAAACCCCCCACCCTGACAGGCATGTCTTCTAGAATCCCCACTAGGTATCGCTACGAGTGATCAGTGAGCTATAAAGTCATAGTGGTCAATTTTAAATTTCCTAGCCCTGATTTTTTTCATAATGTGTATGGCATCAAGCTCACACTGATGCCTAATTCACAAAACACCTTATTTATCAGGGTCGTCCGTATATGACACGGAATATAGAAACTACCCGAGTCTTTTAGCTTTTGAGTGGCCCCATTCTGGAGATGAGCATTAGATTCCTCTGTAAGGTCCACTGTCTCTGACCACTCGACCATCCTACGATGTGCCAAAATATCCTTCATAAACTTTGCAAATTGAGGCATTTTGTGCAAAGCTTCGAGTATCGATACTTCCACTGAGATTCATTTCAACATGTTCAAGATTTTTCCAAACTCAGCATCCCTCTTTGTGTTGGTTAGCCGTTGTAGAAATGGTACTGTCACGGGTGGTTGAGTCCTTGTGCTAGGTTCATGCTCTGTATGTTCGGCTCCTTCCATCTTTGTTTCTTCATGAGGTTCTTTTTACCTCTGAGCCTTGTTCTGGCTCGGCAACTAATTTGCTTGGCAACTCCTTCATAATCCTCCCGCTTTCCTACATCACTACCTTGCATTTCTCCACTGGACTGTCCTCATATTTTTTATGTAACCGGCCTGGTGTTCTAGCAGACTGGCTGGCAATATGTGATATCAAAATCTTCATCGTCTTTTTGATTCGAGCAAAACATATAGGGTTTTATAAGTTATTTTCGTACACATCTCATTACATTTTATACTTATTTCATGAATAATCTACCTTGTTTTGCATGCATTTCCTATTTTCTAGTTCGAATATCTGCTCTTGCTATTTTTATGTGTAGGATGAAATTTTGGAGGAAAAATAACACACTTTTTGAGCCAAAGGAAGGCAAGCATACTCTAACTGTGTTTCTCCCAAAACATGGGCATGCACCGAAGCAAAAGAAGGAATTCACCAGATAGTTCAGAGGTGAACACGTCCTAGTCATGTGAATCTCACATGGTCGTGTCCAACCTCTGAAGCCGAAATCAGATAGAAAATTACAGTGCCCCACACGGTCGGTCGTGTCGATTCCACAGGGTCATGTAGCGCTAGGCTGACTTGATGCAACTAGGGTTTCATGGGTATTTAATGAAAGTCGAATCCTCTTCTATAAGTAGGAAGGCACACCCAAACCCTAGGGACGAGGCTGGACGGCTAGGATGGCAAGAAGGTGCCTTAAAATATAGGGATGTATACTGAAAAGTCTACTTTTTGTATGAACATCTTTATTTTGAAATAAGAATCATACGATCATTGTTTGCATATTTTTATGGTTATGCATATTGTCTAAAACATTACATTTTAGATAACATGGTGTGTGGTGTCACACGGGAGATCATGTTATCGACTCCTTGTAAAGTATAAGTAAAGGCTCACAACCGAGATGACTTTGGACAAACCATCGGAATGGTTGTAGTGTGGGTTGGTATTAGTTTGTCTTGACCATAGAATCACACTAGTGCACTTTGAGTGTATTGTGCAGGACCAACTTAGAGGTGATTTGATTTATTGCTGACTACATAATCGAATCGAATCTCAGATATTATTATGTACATGCTCTTAATCCCGATATAATAACGAACACATATACATAGTATTCATCTCTTTGATTTACCAATGGGCGAAATTTATAGATTAAATCGATAGGCTCGGTAAGTTGGGAGATGATATTATTTATATGGTGTGTCGTTGATTATAGGAGGAAATCGTGTCCAATATATTAGGATGATGATGTCCCCTTGAGGAGCTCATAAGGTTAATCATGTAAACCCTGCAGGTGGACTTGGTCCGGCATGATGAAAAGGTTGAGTGGTACTACTCATGGAGTTAGATGTTGATTAATTAATGGTTAGTAAATTAATTAATCGATGGACATTCGAGATCTTAAACATGTGGACAAAATGTACAAATAATATATGGAGCCCATATTAACTTATGGGGGTGGTGAGGTAGATCAATGATAATCCTTTAGTGGATTGGATTATCAT
The DNA here is from genome assembly GCA_025175895.1 of Wurfbainia villosa. Classification (NCBI taxonomy): domain Eukaryota; kingdom Viridiplantae; phylum Streptophyta; class Magnoliopsida; order Zingiberales; family Zingiberaceae; genus Wurfbainia; species Wurfbainia villosa. The sequence continues at coordinate 36,646,660 of CM046004.1, read as the reverse complement.
TTATGGATCGGACTTTATGTGGGCTTGATCCATGGCTGGCCAAGATCCAACTCCTCCTCATGGTCCATAATGTAGCCTATTAACACCTCATGAAGCTTAGATCCAATGGATAGAAACAAAACTCTAGATCCATAGGTAGAGATTAAATCTCTGAGATCCGACGATTGAGATTAAATCTCTAGATTCGACGGTTGATATTAAATCCCTAGAACCAATGGTAGAGATTAAAAGGAGGCTTATCCCTAACTCTATAAAAGGAGCTTGAGGGGTTGGCGTGGAGGAATGATCAAGAGAGGCTAAGGTTTTGGAGTTGGTGGCAAAGATAGAGTTAGGGTTTTGGAGGCTTGGGCGACACCAAATAAGGAAGGTAATTCCTTTCTTCTTCTTCCTTCAAGGTGGCCGGCGTCCAGCTTGTTTTCCCAGCCTTTTCCAGCCATTGTCCAGCATCCAAACCTCTCTTCTCCTTCTCCTTGAATGGTGGAAACAAGACTTAGGGGTTTCCCTTGGTGTCTTGGTTGGTTTCCATCATCATCTCCTTTTCCTTGTTGGCCGGCGGCAAGGATTTTCTTTGTTCCTTGTTGGTTGGCTTTAGGAAGGAGAAGAACCTTGTTTCTATTCTTCCTCTTGCTTTGGAAGAGCAAGTAAGGAAGATTTGCAATCTTGGAGCTTCGACTTTTGGTAGATCGTCGTCCACACGACGTCTGAAAGGAGGAAGGCATATATTAGAAGATCGAGAGGTATATCTATTCTCTATTATCTTTTGTTACTTGCTTGTTTTTATTTTTCAACTATGAGCATGATATAAATATGTATATGGCTAAATAATACTTGGATCCCGATCATAAATACAAAAGTTGGCGATCCGTACATCGTCAATTCTGTGGCTACTCGTAGAATAGAGGATGGTCGCTTGAACAACGAGTTTGTTCAAGTGACCTCTCTAAACGAATAGCACGACGATAACTTGGTTGTTTGAGCAATCCCTTATGTCTAGGATTAAATTTTTTTTAATCCGGGGACATCGATGGGATCGCCATGAACAAACGACCGAGGTGAAGTGGGAAGCGAAGTTTCCCCTCACGGACTCGATAAGCAAAACCCTTCAATTGGTATCAGAGCCAAGGTTTTCGATTTTGTGTGTTTAGGATTCGGTTAATTTTTATGCACTTTTCATATATTATATGTACCGGATAATAGTAGGATATGCGTATTTTAACTCTTTGGTTGCAGGCATAAGATCCGACTTTTATGGTCATATGTGTGTATGTGATTGTATGTGTATATTTTGTTGAATCCTTGAGGTTGACGAGGCTAGTATTTGATTTTTTGTAAATTAGATACGACATTGTTTATCCACTCTTTATTTTATTTTACTTTCGATCTAGATTTCATGTACACTCCCTCATGGAGTATAGGATCGATGGATGTAAATTAAAATAGGTTTTAGTCTCGGCTCAGATCTCCGGATGGCTTGTACATGGCGTAGGAGGAGCGGACGAGAAGGCGTTGCGATGGGAGACATATTGAAGACAAAAGCTGTAATAGTTGGAAAATAATTTATTTTTCATATTTATTGCTTTTTGTTTGATATGCATGTCGTAGGCTTGGAAAATTCCTCAATTTCAAATTACTAAGTGGGAGAAGAAATTTTTTTTTAATTCCCACGGCCTCCATTAAGATTTGACAAGTGATGCAAACAAACTTGCGCATCGGCTCTGAGTTCTTTCCTCCCCATCGAATGAGTTTGTTTGCGGATCACAAGGTCAAATATGGTTATAGGGAATTATCAAGGAGTGTGTGTACTACCCCATCGGAAGACACATAACCCGAGATAATTACCTTGGTACCGAGTAATGGTGAACACTTAGATACAAATATAAGTATCATCCCCATCGGAGTCACTGCATTTATTTGTAGGGCCAAAGAGGAACCATCTATTAATTTTACTTGTCAAAAAGTTAGGTTGATAAGATAGTCAAATTAATGGGTAAAACCTCCTCTTACAAATGTAGAATTCGTATACGTCCACACTATCATGGCATACGATATTCTCGGTGTTTTGAGGTGTTGGTTGATTTTAAAATTTTATTGTTTGAGGAATCAATAATTTTTTGAAATCTAATATTTTGATTTATGTGATTCTTAGGTTTTCTTTAAAATGACTTTCAACCCACTTGCTGTGATACTGAAAGAGAACAAACTTACTAGACCCAACTATGTTGATTGGAAGAGGAATCTAGACATTGTCTTACTGCTGAGGAATACAAATATGTACTCCTCGAAGAGTGCCCTCCCAAGCCTGTAGATGATTCTGGGGAAAAGGAGAGAGAGAGCTATAAGAAGTGGGTCAAGGCCGATGAGATGGCGCGGTGTTACATTTTGCCATCTATGTCAAATGTACTGCAACATCAACATCAAGCAATGCCCACTACTTATGATATGATGCTCAATCTCAAGGAACTTTTCGGACACCAGAATCGGGCTGTGAGGCAAGAAGCCATGAGAAACTTGATGACGACCTCCATGATCGAGGGAACACCCGTAAGGGATCATGTTCTCAAGATGATGGCTCATTTGAATGAGCTGGAGGTCCTTGGAGCTGAGATCGATGGGGAAACCCAAGTTGATATCATACTCCAGTCTCTACCTAGGAGTTTTGAGCAGTTTCGCCTGAACTACAACATGAACAAGAGGTTGTATTCGTTGGCGGAACTTCTGACAGAACTCCAGGCGACAGAGGGGCTATTTTGTCAGAGTGCTCAGGCACATGCCGTGGTGACCCAAAAGGTTTCTACTTCTAAGCCGAAAGGCAAGAAGAAGAAGAAACAAACAGGGGCGAAGGTGGTGGGAGGTACTCAGGGAGGAGTGAAGAAGCCGAAAGGCAAGTGCTTCACTTGTTAGCAGACTTGACACTAGAAGAAGGACTGCCCCAACCGCAAGAACAAAGGTTTATCTTTTGGTCTAGTCGTTGAAACATGTTTAGCGGTGTTATCTACCAGCACCTGGTGTGTAGATACGAGAGCCACTGATCATGTCTGCAATACTTTACAGGGGTTCCAGGAAACCAGACGACTGGCCGAGGGGGAGATTACCGTGTACTTGGGCAATGCCATGAAGGTGGCGGCTATTGTAGTGGGAGATGTTCATTTATCTTTTGAGAAAAATAAACTTTTGGTTCTTAAGAATTGCATTTATGTACCCTTATTTAGAAAGAATATAATTCTGGTTTCTAAATTGTTTTTGGATGGATATTCTATTTCTTTTAATGACAGAGTTGTTATAAGAAGGTATAGGGACATTATTTGTTCGGGAGCATTGATATGAAATTTGTACACACTTGAACCAAAACCTCCCACGATGCAAATTGAAGTTAATAACTCATCTTCTAATTCCAATAAGAGAAAAGAACCTTCGAAGATGAACCAAACATATCTTTGGCATCTTAGGCTTGGTCACATTAACCTAAGCATAATTCAAAGGTTGATAGCTGATGGACCTTTGGGTTCATTAGTGGTGGAGGATCTCCCAACCTGTGAATCTTGCTTGGAGGGTAAGATGACCAAGAGGCCTTTTAAGGCCAAGGAGTATAGAGCCAAAGATGTTTTAGAATTGGTTCATTCTGATTTGTGTGGTCATATGTCTATCCAGGCTAGAGGTGGTTTTGAGTATTTCGTCTCTTTTATAGACGATTACTCAAGATATGGATACATTTACCTGATGCGCCGCAAGTCTGAATGCTTTGACAAGTTCAAAGAATTCAAGGCTGATGTGGAGAAACGTCAAGGTAAACGTATCAAGACACTACGATCTGATCGTGGTGGCGAGTACCTCTTGGGAGAGTTTAGGAACTACTTATCAGGGGCTAGGATTCAATCCCAATTGACTGCACCTGGCACACCCCAGCAGAATGGTGTAGTAGAGCGAAGGTATAGGACTCTTATGGAGATTGTTAGATCGATAATGAGTTATTCTGACTTGCCAGATTTGTTCTGGGGATATGCTCTAGATACGACGATGTACATTCTGAACTTGGTTCCATCTAAATCAGTGCCTTCTACTCCCACAGAATGGTCAGTAAATTAATTAATCGATGGACATTCGAGATCTTAAACACGGGGAGAAAATGTACAAATAATATATGGAGCCCATATTAACTTATGGGGGTTGGTGAGGTAGATCAATGATAATCCTTTAGTAGATTGGAATATCATTTATGGATCGGACTTTATGTAGGCTTGATCCATGGGTGGCCAAGATCCAACTCCTCCTCATGGTTCCTAATGTAGCCTATTAACACCTCATGAAGCTTAGATCCAATGGATAGAAACAAAACTTTAGATCCATAGGTAAAAATTAAATCTCTAAGATTCGACGGTTGAGATTAAATCTATAGATCCGACGATTGAGATTAAATCCCTAGAACCAATGGTAGAGATTAAAAGGAGGCTTATCCCTAACTCTATAAAAGGAGCTTGAGGGGTTGTCATGGAGGAATCATCAAGAGAGGCTAAGGTTTTGGAGTTGGCGGCAATGCTAGGGTTAGGCTTGGGCGGCACCAAATAAGGAAGGTAATTCCTTTCTTCTTCTTCCTTCAAGGTGGTCGGCGTCCAACTTATTTTCCCTATTGGAATGTATATTGAAAGCCTAGCTCTTTTTGTATGAACATTTTATTTTGGAATAAGAATCACATGATCATTGTTTGCACTTTATATATTTATTATATGTGTGTGCATATTGTCTAATATTTTACATTGTAGATAACATGGTGCTTGGTGTGGCACAGAAGATCATGTTATCAGTCCCTTGTAAAGTATAAGTAGAGGCTCACAACCAAGATAGTTTTGGACAAACCATTGGCATGGTTGTAGTGTAGCTTGGTATTGTTTTGTCTTGAACATAGAGTTACACTAGTACACTTAGGTGTATTGAGCAGGACCGACATAGAGGTGATTCGATTTATTGCTGACTACATAATTGAATCGGACCTCGGATATTATGTTGTACATGCTCTTAATCCAGATATAATAACCGGCACATGTACTTAGTATTTATTTCTTTGACTTACCAGAGGGTGAGATTTAGATGGATTAAATCAATATGCCCGGTAAGTTGGGAAATGATATTATTTACATGGTGTGCCGTTGATTATAGGAGGAAACCGTGTCCTATATATTAGGTTGATGATGTCCCCTTGAGGAGCTCATAAGGTTCATCATGTAAACCCAGCTGGTTGACTTAGTCAACATGATGATAAGGTTGAGTGGTACTACTCGAGGAGTTAGATGTTAATTAATTGATGGTCAGTAAATCAATTAATTGACGGACATTCGATATCTTAAACACGGGGAGATGAATGTACAAATAATATATGGAGCCCATATAAATTTATGGGGGTTAGTGAGGTAGTTCAATGATTATCCTCTAGTGGAATGGAACATCATTGATGGATCAAGTTTGTGTGGTTCCGATCCATCGGGTGGCCAAGATCCAACTCCTCCTTATGGTCCCTATCGTAGCCTAATATAATCCTCATGAAATCAAGATCCAAGAATGTAAAACAAAACTCTAGAACCAACTGTTGGGATTAAATCCCTAGATTCGATGGTTGGAATGAAACCCTAGTACCAACGGTTGGGATTAAATCCCTAGATCCGATGGTTGGGATGAAATCCTAGAATCGACGGTTGGGATTAAATCCCTAGATCCGAAGGTTGGGATGAAATCCTAGATCCGACGGTTGCGATGAAACCCTAGATCCGACAGTTGGGATGAAATCCTAGATCCGACGGTTGGGATGAAACCCTAGATCCGACGGTTGGGATAAAACCCTAGATCCGACAGTGGAGATTAAATCCCTAGATCCGACGGTGGAGATTAAAGGAGGCTTAAGCCCAATTCTATAAATAGAGGGCTTAGGTTGGGCGGCAAGAGAGAATTTGGTTCAATTGGAAATTAAGGTTTTGCTCATCTCAAAGTGGGCGGCAACAAACCCTAGAGGAGCTAGGGTTTTGGGCTGCTAGAAGTGGGCGGCAAGCTTGGTTCTCCCTAGGGTTTTGGCCGACGCCCCTCATCCTCTTCTCATCCATTGACGGTGCTCCTCTCTTCCTCCTCTTTTGCTTCTAGGTGGCCGGCGGTTCTCCAACTCCTTGGTGGATGGTGCTTCTCCAACCTCTATGTGGCCGGCGGCCACATTGCAACAAGTTGGCCGACGCTCATCCATTCACTCCTTGCCCGGCGGTTACATCGAGTTCTTTTGATTGGTGGCCGGTTCAAGAAAGGAGAAGTTTTTGTTTTGTTCTTCTCTTTGTTCGCAGTGAACAAGGAAGGGAAGAATGCGATCTAGAAGGCTTCTACTCGTGGAGGATCTTCGCCCACACGTCGTCCACGAGGAGGATAGGACATACGGTAGAAGATCGTAAGGTATAAAAGTTTTACAACTTTATATTCTGATCTTAGCATGTTCTTTTATGTGTTGATTATACAAGTGTGCATTAGTATATATTTTGTATAATCATGGACCCCGAAGACAAACACAAAAACCGGTGATCCGTCCGTCGTCTCTTCCGCGGCTAACCAACTAGAAGAGTTGTGTTGCTTAAACAACTAGTTTGTTCAAGTGATCACTCAAGTTGTTAGCACGACGACGAATTAGTTGTGCTAAGGAAACTCATCCCATCCGGATTAATTCTTTCATTAGTGAAAATTTTAATCCGGGGACATGGGAGCCAATGAGCCTCCGAAGCAACTCCCTACAAGTGGTATTAGAGCCACGGTTTCCGATTTTGTGTGTTTTGGATTCGGTTACTTTCATGCACATATCATATTTTGAGTATGCCGGATAATAGTAGGATGTGCGTAGGCTAACTTTTTGGTTGCAGGCATAAGATCCGACTATTATGGCTATTGGGTTGTATGTGATTGTTTTGTGTGTGATTGTATGTATATTATTTGAATCCTCGGGGTTGACGAGGCTAGATTAGTATTTAATTTTTGTAATTAAATACGACATTGTTTAGCCGCTCATTTTAGTTTACTTTCGATCTAGATTATTTGTACACTCCTTCGTGGAATATTGGATCGATGGATGTAAATTAAAATGATATATCTCGACTCGGATCTCTTTGGTGACTTGCGCACGGGAAAAGATGGAGCGGATGAGGTGGCGACACGACGGGATGCGTATTGGAGAACAATGCCATAATAGTTGGAAAAATTTTATTTTCCCCATATTTATTGCTTATTTGTTTTATATGCATGTTGTGTATGCTTTAAAATTCCTCAATTTCAATTTACTAAGTGGGAGAGGGATATTTTAATTAATTCCCGCGGCCTCCATTACAATTTGACATGTGATGCAACAAACTTGCACGTTGGCTCTGAGTGCCTTCCTCCCCATCGGATGGGTTTGTTTGCGGATCACTAGGTCAAATAATGGTTATAAGAAATTATTTAGGAGCGTGTGCACTTCCCCATCGGTAAGGCACATAATCCGAAATAATTCCCTTAGTATCGTGTAATGGTGCACACTTAGATGCGAATAAAAGTATCCTCCCCATCGGAGTCAATGCTTTTATTTGTAGGGCTAAAGAGGAACCAACTATTAATTTTATTTGTCAAAAAGTAAGGTTGACAAGATAATAAAATTAATGGGTAAAACCTCCTCTTACAAATGTAGAATCATTATCGTCCACACTATCGTGGCATCACGATATTCTCGGTGTTTTGAGGTGTTGGTTGATTTCGGAATTTTATTATTTTGAGGAATCAATAATATTTGAAATCTAATATTTTGATCATTGTGATTCTTAGGTTTTTCAAATGGCTTTCAACCCACTTGTTGTGATTTTAAAAGAAAATAAGCTTACTGGACCAAACTATATTGATTGGAAAAGAAATCTGGATATTGTCTTAACTGCGGAGGAGTACAAATTTGTACTCTTCGAGGTCTGTCCTCCTAAGCCCACCGATGACTCTGATGAAAAGGAGAAAGAACGTTATAAGAAATGGATCAAGGCAGATGAGATGGCGCGGTGTTACATTTTGGCATCTATGTCAAATGTGCTGCAACATCAGCATCAAGCCATGGCCACAGCTTATGACATGATGGTAAATCTCAAGGAACTTTTCGGACATCAGAGTAGGGCGGCTAGGCAAGAGGCGATGAGAAACTTGATGACGACCACCATGATCGAGGGAACACCCGTTAGGGATCATGTTCTCAAAATGATGGCTCATCTTAATGAGATGGAAGTCCTCGGAGCTGAGATCGATGGGGAAACCCAGATCGATATCATTCTCTAGTCTCTGCCTAGGAGTTTTGAGCAGTTCCACCTCAATTACAACATGAACAAGAGGTTAATTCGTTGGTGGAGCTTCTGACAGAACTCCAGGCGGCAGAGGGGCTTTTTCGTCAAAGCGCTCAAGCCATGGTCGCTCAGAAGGTTTCTTCTTCTAAACCGAAAGGTAAGAAGAAGAAGAAATAAGGTGGAGCGAAGAAAGTGGCAGTGGGACCTCAGGCAGGAGTAAAGAAGCCGAAAGGCAAGTGCTTCACTTGCAAGCAGACTGGACATTGGAAGGCGGACTATCCTCGCCGAAAGAACAAAGGTATATCTTCTTGTTTAGTTGTTGAAACATGTTTAGCGGTGTTATCTACCAGTGCCTGGTGTGTAGATACAGGAGCCACTAATCATATCTGCAATACATTGCAGGGGTTCCAGGAAACCCGACGACTAGCTGAGAGAAAGATTACCGTCTTCATGGGCAATGCTTTAAAGGTGGCGGCTATTGCAGTGGGAGACGTTTATTTATCTTTTGATAGGAATAAAGTTTTGGTTTTGAGAAATTGTCTTTATGTACCTACTTTTAGAAAGAATTTAATTTCATTTTCTAAATTGTTTATGGATGGATATTCTGTTTCTTTTAATGACAAAGTGGTTATAAAAAGGAATAGGGAGATTATCTGTTCTGGTACATTGGTTGGCAATTTATATACTCTTGAACCGAAAACTCCCACGATGCATATAGAAGTAAATAACTCATCTTCTAAGTCTAATAAGAGAAAAGAACCTTCGCAAATGAACCAGACATATCTTTGGCATCTAAGGCTTGGTCATATTAACCTAAGCAAAATTCAAAGGTTGATAGCTGATGGGCCTTTGGGTTCATTAGTGGTGGAGGATCTCCCAACTTGCTAATCTTGCTTGGAAGGTAAAATGACCAAGAGGCCTTTCAAGGCCAAGGGGTATAGAGCCAAAGATGTGTTAGAATTGGTTCATTCTAATTTGTGCGGTCCTATGTCTATCCAGGCAAGAGGTGGCTTTGAATACTTCGTCTCTTTTATAGACGATTGTTCAAGGTATGGATACATTTACTTGATGCGCCGCAAGTCTGAATGCTTTGACAGGTTCAATGAATTCAAGGCTGATGTGGAGAACCGTCAAGGTAAAAGTATCAAGACACTGCGATCTGATCGCGGTGGCGAGTACCTCTTGGGAGAGTTTAGGAGTTACTTATCAGAGTCTGGGATTCAATCCCAATTGTCCGCACCTGGCACACCCCAGCAGAATGGTGTGGCAGAGCGAAGGAATAGGACTCTTATGGAGATGGTCAGATCGATGATGAGTTATTCTAAGTTACCTGATTCGTTCTAGGGATTTGCTCTGGAAACAGCAGCACACATTCTGAACTTGGTTCCATATAAGTCAGTACCCTCTACTCCCACAGAGTTGTGGACTGGGCGAAAGCCTAGTCTAAGACATTCGGATTTGGGGTAGTCCGGACATGTCAAGAGAGATCTTTGGTAAGTTGGAATCTCATACGATACGCTCGTTCGGTACGTATTGCTTAGCCACTAGTGTCATCGCCCTAACTAAACTCATTGATAAAACTCGCCCCGTGGAGTAAAGACCATTCGGTTCGAACCGCAATATATTATGTTATCTCTTGTGTGATTGTATTGTTGTTAGTATGAGCCATATTTGTATTATGGGGACTAACAGTAAACACAAGCACTACAAAATGGCCCAGCTGCCGACCACAGGGTAGAAGAATTTTCTATGGTGGAAGAAAAATGAGAGTATATCTAAAGCAGATTTTGATTTTATGTTTTGGGAGAGTCTTCAAACTTAGTCCCTGGTGAACATGAACTTGAACCATGGACATATGACGAGGCACTCCAAGATAGAGATGCGGTATCTTGGCAAAGAGCGATGAATTCAGAGATAGAATCTATGGATTCTAATCAGGTCTGGGAGCTAGTAGAACCACCCGATGGTGTAAAAGCCATTAGATGCAAGTGGATCTACAAGAGAAAGAGAGGAGTAGATGGGAAGGTTGAGACCTTCAAAGCTAGGCTTGTTGCGAAAGGGTATACTCAGAAAGAGGGTATCGATTATGAGGAGACCTTTTTGCCGGTAGCTATGCTTAAGTGTATCCGGATTCTCTTATCTATAGCTGCTCATATGGATTATGAGATTTGGCAGATAGATGTCAAGACAGCTTTCCTTAACGGAAGTATTGAGGAGAACATCTATATGTGGCAACCAGAGGGATTTATTGCTAAAGGCAAAGAGCATCTTGTATGTAAGCTTAATCGATCCATTTATGGATTGAAGCGAGCTTCTAGATCTTGGAACATCTGCTTTGATGAGGTAATCCAGTCATATGGATTTATTCAAAGTCCGGATGAGCCTTGTGTATACAAGAGGTGTGACGGAAACGTAGTGGTATTTCTTGTACTATACGTAGATGACATTTTGTTAGTTGGCAACAATATCAAAGTGTTATCAGACGTAAGGGTATGGTTGTCCAAGCTGTTTGACATGAAGGACTTGGGAGAAGTGGGACACATCCTTAGGATCAAAGTAATAAGGGATCGCAAGAAAAGGATGTTGTGCTTATCTCAAGCTTCATACATTGACACTATCCTTGCTCGTTTTAGCATGCAGAACTCCAAGAAAGGTTTTCTACCTTTTAGGCATGGAGTTCCTTTATCTAAAGAGATGTGTCCCAAAACATCAAAGGAGATAGAGGACATGAAGGCGGTTCCTTATGTTTCGGCAGTAGGAAGCCTCATGTATGCTATGCTATGTACGAGGCTAGATATCTGCTTTGCCATGGACATGGTTAGCAGATATCAGAGTAATCCTGGATAGGGACATTGGACTACGGTAAAGCATATATTGAAGTACCTGAGAAGGACTAGGGATTATATGCTGGTTTACCGGACAGATCAATTAGTCCCTGTGGGTTACACGAATTCGGATTTCCAATCAGATAGGGACAAGAGTAAGTCTACCTCGGGGTTTATGTTTACTTTTGGAGGTGGAGCCATAGTATAGAGGAGTGTCAAGATGAAATGCGTGGCAGACTCTACCATGGAAGCTGAGTATGTGGCATCCTCTAAGGCAGCCAAGGAAGCTGTATGGCTCAGGAACTTCTTGATGGACTTGGATGTGATTCCTGATTTGCCCAGAACTATCACAATTTATTGTGATAACAGTGGTGCAGTTGCAAACACGAAGGAACCATGAGCCCACAAGGCGAGTAAACACATAGAGCGCAAGTACCACCTTATACGAGAGATCGTAAAGCGAGGAGAAGTTGGTGTCGCCAAGATTGCATCAGAGGATAACCTGGCGGATCCATTCACTAAGGCCCTTCCAGTGAAAGCGTTTGATAGGCATGTAGAGGACATGGGGATCAGATGTATGGCAGTGTGATGACGGCATAGTCTTTTAGTATAAGTGGGAGATTGTTGGAATGTATACTGAAAGCCTAGCTCTTTTTGTATGAACATTATATTTTGGAATAAGAATCACATGATCATTGTTTTCACTTTATATATTTATTATATGTGTGTTCATATTGTCTAATATTTTACATTGTAGATAACATGGTGCTTGGTGTGGCACAGAAGATCATGTTATCAGTCCCTTGTAAAATATAAGTAGAGGATCACAACCAAGATGGTTTTGGACAAACCATTGGGCATGGTTGTAGTGTAGCTTGGTATTATTTTTTCTTGAACATAGAGTTACACTAGTACACTTAGGTGTATTGAGCAGGAACGACATAGAGGTGATTCGATTTATTGCTGACTACATAATTGAATCGGACCTCGGATATTATGTTGTACATGCTCTTAATCCAGATATAATAACGGTCACATGTACTTAGTATTTATTTCTTTGACTTACCAGAGGGTGAGATTTAGATGGATTAAATCAATATGCCCGGTAATTTGGGAAATGATATTATTTACATGGTGTGCCATTGATTATAGGAGGAAACCGTGTCATATATATTAGGTTGATGATGTCCCCTTGAGGAGCTCATAAGGTTCATCATGTAAACCCAGCTGGTTGACTTAGTCAACATGATGATAAGGTTGAGTGGTACTACTCGAGGAGTTAGATGTTAATTAATTGATGGTCAGTAAATCAATTAATTGATGGACATTGATATCTTAAACACGGGGAGATGAATGTACAAATAATATATGGAGCCCATATTAATTTATGGGGGTTGGTGAGGTAGTTCAATGATTATCCTCTAGTGGAATGGAACATCATTGATGGATCAAGTTTGTGTGGTTCCGATCCATCGGGTGGCCAAGATCCAACTCCTCCTTATGGTCCCTATCGTAGCCTAATATAATCCTCATGAAATCTAGATCCAAGAATGTAAAACAAAACTCTAGAACCAACGGATGGGATTAAATCCCTAGATCCGATGGTTGGGATGAAACCCTAGTACCAACGGTTGGGATTAAATCCCTAGATCCGATGGTTGGGATGAAATCCTAGAATCGACGGTTGGGATTAAATCCCTAGATCCGACGGTTGGGATGAAACCCTAGATCCGACGGTTGGGATGAAACCCTAGATCCGACAGTTGGGATGAAATCCTAGATCCGACGGTTGGGATGAAACCCTAGATCCGACGGTTGGGATAAAACCCTAGATCTGACGGTGGAGATTAAATCCCTAGATCCGACGGTGGAGATTAAACGAGGCTTAAGCCCAATTCTATAAATAGAGGGCTTAGGTTGGGCGGCAAGAGAGAATTTGGTTCAATTGGAAATTAGGGTTTTGCTCATCTCAAAGTGGGAGGCAACAAACCCTAGAGGAGCTAGGGTTTTGGGCTGCTAGAAGTGGGCGGCAAGCTAGGTTCTCCCTAGGGTTTTGGCCGGAGCCCCTCATCCTCTTCTCATCCATTGCCGGTGCTCCACTCTTCTGCCTCGTTTGCTCCTAGGTGGCCGGCGGTTCTCCAACTCCTTGGTGGCTGGTGCTTCTCCAACCTTTAGGTGGCCGGCTACAACATTGCAACAAGTTGGCCGGCGCTCATCCATTCACTCCTTGCCCGGCGGTTACATCGAGTTCTTTTGATTGGTGGCCGGTTCAAGAAAGGAGAAGTTTTTGTTTTGTTCTCCTCTTTGTTCGCAACGAACAAGGAAGGGAAGAATGCGATCTAGAAGGCTTCTACTCGTGGAGGATCTTCGCCCACACGTCGTCCACGAGGAGGATAGGACATACGGTAGAAGATCGTAAGGTATAAAAGTTTTACAACTTTATATTCTCATCTTAGCATGTTCTTTTATGTGTTGATTATACAAGTGTGCATTAGTATATATTTTGTATAATCATGGACCACGAAGACAAACACAAAAACTGGTGATCCGTCCGTCGTCTCTTCCACGGCTAACCAACTAGAAGAGTTGTGTTGCTTGAACAACTAGTTTGTTCAAGCGATCACTCAAGTTGTTAGCACGACGATGAATTGGTTGTGCTAAGGAAACTCATCCCATCCGGATTAATTCTTTCATTAGTAAAAATTTTAATCCGGGAACATGGGAGCCAATGAGCCTCCGAAGCAACTCCCTACATTCCCAACCTTTTCCAGCCATTGTCTAGCGTCCAAATCTTTCTTCTCCTTCTCCTTGAGTGGTGGAAACAAGACTTAGGGGTTTCCCTTGGTGTCTTGGTTGGTTTCCATCATCATCTCCTTCTCCTTGTTGGCCGGCAGCACGGATTTTCTTTGTTCCTTGTTGGTTAGCTTTAGGAAGGAGAAGAACCTTGTTTCTATTCTTCCTCTTGCTTTGGAATAGCAAGGAAGGAAGATTTGCAATCTTGGAGCTTCGACTTTTGGTAGATCGTCGCCCACATGACGTCCGAAAGGAGGAAGGTCATACATTAGAAGATCGAGAGGTATATCTATTCTCTATTCTCTTTTGTTACTTGCTTGTTTTTGTTTTTCAACTATGAGCATGATATAAATCTGTATATGGCTAAATAATACTTGGATCCCGATCGTAAATACAAAAGTCGACGATCCGTACATCGTCTATTCCGCAGCTACTCGTAGAATAGAGGATGGTGGCTTGAATAATGAGTTTGTTCAAGTGACCTCTCTAAACGAATAGCACGACGATAACTTGGTTGTTTGAGCAATCCCTTATGTCTAGGATTAAATTTTTTTTAATCCTGGGACATCGATGGGATCGCCATGAACAAATGACCGAGGTGAAGTGGGAAGCGAAGTTTCCCCTCACGGACTCGATAAGCAAAACCCATTCATAAAAAGGACTGGAGACTCGCATTGGGGAGGAAGGAAGTGGCTAGAAAATCCATCTCGACACTTCGACACCGTGGAGAATAACCAAGACACACATATTGGATAGGATAGAAAGTACTTTCTTTATTTTCTTGTTCTACTTACATTGGAATGACTTTTCTTAAGATGTCTTATGTTTATTCTCATTTTTCTATGGAGTAGATACTTTGATTCTAGGATTAGAGAGTAACTAGTTTATGTGGACATGCTAGTTCAAATAGTTATTCATCTCTTTTGATTCTATTTCAGATTTGGTGTTGTTTAGATCAATGAGGATGATGTTTTGATTCTATTTATATTGAACATAGGTGATACTAGGGTGAGAGCCTTCCTATAAAAAATCTAGGAGAACCAAGGATGAACCTTACGGTCATCCTCCCTCCCGTAATCGTAGAAGATAAAATATGATAGAGTAGGATATGAAATATGATCTGCATATTCATAGGGATAATTAGGATGCCTTCGTACCCCAATAACCTATCTTTGCAGAAGGCCCAAATAAGGAGAGATTAGCTCTAGAATGTTTGAAAGACCTTAGTGATAGATGTTGGATCGAGAAGCACGGTAGAGGGGGGGAGTGAATATCGAGCATAAAATTTTCTTTTCATTTCGTTAAAACTCGACTGACACAGCAAAAATTAAGATGCAAAAAGTAAAGGACACAATTTGTTTTTTTTACTTGGTTCACAACCTAATGGTTGTTGGTGCAATCGACCCAGGTCACGATTGACCAGACTCGAGTTTAACTTGAGTAGTTTTTTGATGTTTGTCATTGATGTCTGACAATGTGTTGGGGAGATTGTTTGTGCAATTTGTTAGTGAAAGCCCTAGAGCTAATCATGTGATGATTGTTGTATGAACTTTATTGTATCATATTCCTATTTATAAAGGCATAGTTATTATATTTACTTGTATTGGTGCCGAATAACTAAATATAATAATGTCCTTGAGTAGTAGGTTCTTATCTATATCAATCGATTGGTTGAATCGATAATGAGATGATATAGAGAACACTACTCTTAATCATTCCTAGTCAAGTATTAACATTCAGCGAAAATGTTAATGCGTAGAGACTAGGATGTAGGTCGACATGATGACTTGATCTCACAAGTCATGGATATGAGATATCAAGTTAACACATGGGTATGCATTGGAGAATGTATATTGAATGACCCACCATGAGAAAGTATCATGGATCGTTATATGAGTGTCATATACTTTCTCATGTGGCTATTAGTATGACTATTAGTCCTTAGACCTGAAGTCACCATGGTTCACTACATAAGGAGTTGCATACTTTGGCTTCGTCAAACGTCACCCATAAATGGGTCGACTATAAAGGCGATTACTGGGTATGTAACAAATTACGCGGAGGGATGTGAGTGATGTAGATGGGATCTATCCCTCCTATATGACGGGAGTGACATCGATATTCTTGATAGAGTGAGACCACGAAGTGCATGGCCATGCCCAAATGAGTCAATATGTGATTTTGAGCTTATTTGATTAGAGTGAGTCAACTTGGAGTTCAAGATTTAGATTGTACCGAGGATGACACGGTCTATGCCTCGATTGGTTAATCTAGATGTCAAGGATAGAGGGACATTGTCACATATTGTGAGAGTCACAATTAGTAGTCACAAAGGTGATGTTGGAGCTCAACATTCTTGTAACTTGGGTAGCAATGATGTGTTGCTAGATACCGCTCATTGCTTATGTTCCTAAATCAGTTTAGGGACATTGCCAACGTTACAAGAACCTATAGGGTCACACACATAAGGGTAATTAGATGGAGATTAGGTTCATATGATGAACCATGACGATTAGGTTCATGGGATGAACCAAATTGGATTAAGAGTAATCCAAATTAGACTAATTGAGTTAGACTCAAGTTGATTCAAGTGTTGAATGAGTCTAATTTATACTTGATTAATCAAATCAATTTAAATTAAGTGAATAGAGATTCATTAAATTAAATTGACTTGAATCAAATGGTTGGATTTGATCAACCATGAGAGATAAGAGGTCAAGTTTGACTTGACTTGAGAGGGAAGATGAAAGGTCAAGTTTGACTTGACCAAATGCCATGTCATGATGATGACTTGGCATGGCCGGCCAATGATGATGTTCCACATCATCATGGACACATCATGGGGTGCCACCTCATGAGGGAGACCAAGAGCCATTGGCTCTTGGAGTTACATGCATGCATGTAACCCCCTTATAGTGGGTTATGGATGATGTGAAGTTAAGTTGTGTAACTTCATCTTCTTCCTCTTCTCTTCCCTCAAGCTCTCTCTTCCTCATCTAGACATGAACGTCCAAGGGGTGCTAGCACACTCTAAGGTTTTTTTCTCCACCATTTGTCCGTGTGGATAATTGTAGAGGAGTGTACATTTGACACTCTTGAGTTCCGACAAAGCGTTTGGACGAGCGGGATAAGCGAAGGGCGTCGCTACGAGGGTAATGCTCTCACCTTCTAGATCTAAGGTAGATCTAGGTTTACATAAGAACATACATGTTTTTATTTTTATATACCTTCGCACGGAACCTTTTGTCCGGACTTTCGGGGTTTTCGCAACGCAAAAAGCGGTTTTTGCGGCTCGGAAAGTCCAACAGTGGTATCAAAGCCACGTGCGAAGCATGTATGTGTTTTGTTTTTTGTAATTTTTGTATTAGATATAAAAATTAAAGATTTATATGTTTCTGTAAATTTCCTATTTTTATAGAATTTTTGGGTATTTTTCTCGAAGAATCGAAGCAACGAGTGTTGGGACACTTGTAGGCTTCAACCATCGAGAAAAACTCTCCGAAACGGTGAGTTCTCGCTTTAGGTTTTTGGGACAGTGACTTAAGTTGTTGTAAGATCATTGTAGGGACACTCGCAAAGTTTATTTTGCGAGTAGGGGCACTGCCCCTATCCCCGAAAGGGGCCTTGTCCCACGATCGCGCCCGGAAACCGCTTAGCGGGACCATTACGGGGAGGTGACTCATAAAATTGAAAAAAATAAGAAATATTATAGAAATTTTCTATAAAAATACATAATTTAGAATTATGTATAATTCTGTGATTGTCATGGCCCAATAACCCCAATATGATTGGATGTGATGTGTTGTAATTCATAATACGACCTGCGTGCCGTTTTGTGGTTGTGCGTGTTGTATAGTGTATGCGACCTGCGCATCGCACCTCTTCTTTTGATATTCTAGTTGTAAATAGTTTTAGACTCGAATGTAACTCGAGTTTCATATTTGTAATGTACAAAATAGAGCGGTGGAAAGTCCACTTGAAGACGAGATTACGAGAAGGGTGACGACGACACATGGCGGTCAAAGGAAGCGCTTGGAGAAGCCGCTAGCCTTAGGTTGACCGTCCGATCTTCTCATTGGCTTGAGAAGATCGTAGTAGGGCCATGACTATATCACATTTAATTATATATATATATCTATATATATATATATATATATATATATATATATATATATATATATATATATATATATATATATATATATATATATTTATTTATTTATTTATTTATTTATTTGATTTTGCTTGTATGTATGTGATGCATGCTAGTAGAATAATGCTTGTATGTATATGATGCATGCTAGGATAATTTTCTTGTATGTATATGATGCATGCTAGAATAATGATTGTATGTATGTGATGCATGCTAATATAGGATAATAAAGGCCTAAATGCATATAATATACACATTACGATTAGATTAGATCATAATCGAATCAACTTGAAAATGCCTACCGAGCCTTGATACCCATCACTACCTCGATCATTTGTTGTTGTTGAATCTGCTAAAGCAGAGCAACGCATATTATCTTGGTAGGGTGCGGAGGGACAATCTTGGTCCCGCCTATCACGCTTGGGTTAGAGTAAGCTCAATTAGATTGAGAAAAACTAGTTAACTCAATTGGATCGAGTAGAACTATAGGCATATTCCAATCGTTGGAAAGATAGGTTAAGATCGTATTTACACTAAATCTTGGGCGATTTAGCCAAAGCTAACTCAAGGTCTTTTGTAAATGTGGGTCTTGATCCTATAAACAAGAGTTGCATAGAGATGTAATCGGTAATGTGTTACCCACCGATCGTGCTAAGTCTTGGGAGATTTAGCCAAAGCTAACTCAAGGCTTAGTATGATGTGGATCTTGTCCCGCAAGAATTATAGCTAGTTTGTATGTATCTAGTAATGTGGTTTGGCCACATCTATAACTCGATTCTACAAAATTCCTATAATTCAGTGGGAGCATCATTTGATTAAAGGCCTTATTAAATGATAAAAGGCATATGATATTAATTCTCTGCATTGTATGTCGTAGATAACTATGTCGACAAACACGAACACTCTATCTCTGTGTTCTGTCCTTGAGAAGGACAAGCTCAATGGAGCAAATTTCCTGGACTGGTACAGGAACCTGAGAATTGTTCTCACCCAAGAAAGGAAGTTGTACATCCTGGAGCTGCCCATTCCGGAGGCACCTCCTGCCACTGCCTCACGAGCTGACAAAGATGCTTACAAGAAGCATCAAGATGATGAATTAGATGTGTCATGTCTAATGCTCGCGACCATGAACTCTGAGCTTCAGAAGCAACATGAGTTCATGAATGCTTATGATATGGTTGGATATCTTCGTCAACTATATCAAGGACAAGCAAGGCATGAGAGATATGAAGTCTCTAAGGCATTGTTTGGGTCTAAAATGCAAGAAGGGACTCCCGTAGGTCAATATGTACTCAAGATGATTGGGTACGTAGAAAACCTACAAAGGCTGGAATTCCCACTTGGCCAAGAGCTGGCCACTGACCTGATCTTGCAATCTTTGCCACAAGCCTTCAATCAATTTGTCATGAATTATAACATGAATGAAATTGATAAGCCATTGCCTGAAATGCTCAACATGTTGAGAACTGCTGAGCTTAACCTTAAGAAAGGAAAATCTGACACCATTTTGATGGTGCAGAAGAAGAAAGGCAAGGGCAAGCCTAAAGGTAAGGGAAAGTCCCAAGCCAAGGGCAAAGGCAAAGAACTTAAACCCAAAGGAGGGGTAGCCAAGGAAGGGGCTTGCTTCTACTGCAAGGAAGCAGGACACTGGAAGCGTAACTGCAAGGCATACCTGGAAGATCTTAAGAAGAAGAGAAGTGAGACTTCTACTTCAGGTATAAATGTTATAGAAGTCAATCTATCTATTTCTTCATCATGAGTATTAGATACCGGATGTGCATCTCACATTTGTACCAATGTGCAGGCGCTGAGAAATAGCAGGGCATTGACAAAGGGCGAGGTGGACCTACGAGTAGGCAATGGAGCAAGAGTTGCTGCTGTTGCTGTAGGAACTTATGATCTATCTTTACCCTCGGGGCTTGTACTAGAATTAGATGAATGTTGTTATGTGCCTGCCATAAGTAAGAACATCATTTCAGTTTCATGTTTGGACAAGAAAGGATTTTCATTTATAATAAAGAACAAATATTGTTCAATTTATTTAAATGATATGTTCTATTGTAGTGCACCTCTAATGAACGGACTCTACTTTCTAGACTTAGAGAGCCCTATCTATAACATAAGTACCAAAAGGTTCAAGTCAAATGAGTTGAACCAAACCTATCTCTGGCATTGTCGCTTAGGTCACATAAATGAGAGTCGCTTATCTCAGCTCCATAAGGATGGGCTACTAGACTCATTTGATTTTGAATCATATGAGACATGCGAGTCTTACCTTTTAGGCAAGATGACCAAGACTCCCTTTAGTGGACACAGCGAAAGAGAAAAAGACTTGTTAGGACTTATACATAGTGATGTATGTGGCCCTTTCAATGTTGCTGCTAGAGGTGGTTACAGGTACTTCATTACATTTACTGATGACTTCAGTAGATATGGTTATGTGTATCTTATGACACATAAATCAAAATCCTTTGAAAAGTTCAAAGAATTCAAGAATGAAGTACAAAACCAGCTTGGCAAGAGTATTATGATACTTCGATCAGATCGAGGTGGTGAATACCTTAGCCATGAGTTTCGTGACTATCTAGCTGAGTGTGGGATTCTTTCCCAACTCACTCTTCCTGGAACACCACAGTGGAATGGTGTATCCAAAAGGAGGAATCGTACCCTATTAGATACGGTATGATCTATGATGAGTCACACAGATCTTCCTATATCCTTTTGGGGATATGCTATAGAAACAGCAGCCTTTACGCTTAACCGTATACCATCAAAGGCTGTGATAAAGACACCATATACGATATGGATAGGGAGAAATCCCAAGATGTATTTCATAAGGATTTGGGGTTGTGAGGCTTACGTTTGACGTCAAGTCTCAGACAAACTGGGACCCAAATCTGATAGGTGCTATTTTGTTGGATATCCCAAGGATACAAAGGGATATTACTTCTACATTCTCAGTCAGCACAAAGTGTTTGTGGCAAAGACTAGGGTTTTTCTAGAAAGGGATTTTATTTCTAGAAAAACTAGTGGGAGTACATTCGATCTTGAAAAAATTCAAGATAAGGACCATAGCACTGAGGCCATGATGGAGGTTGAACAGGAACCACAAAGTGTTATGGGTGATGAGATTGTTGCACAAAGAGTTGTGGAACAACCACCTGTTCATGTAGACCTACCTCTTCGCAGGTCTGATAGGGTACGTCGTCAGCCGGAGAGATACTCATTTCTCTTGTCTGACCATGATGACGTTATGCTCATTGAGAATGAGCCTACCTCTTATCAGAAAGCTGTGATGAGCACAGATTCTGAGAAATGGCTAGAGGCCATGAGATCCGAGATGGAATCCATGTACACCAACCAAGTATGGGCTTTGGTTGATCCACCTGAAGGGGTCAAACCCATTGGGTGTAAGTGGGTCTTTAGGAGAAAGACTGACATGGATGGACTTACGCATACCTATAAGGGCCGATTGGTGGCTAAAGGTTTCAAGCAAATTCATGGTATTGACTATGATGAAACCTTTTCTCCAGTGGCGATGTTTAAGTCCATTCGGATCTTGCTTGCTATTGCAGCATACCACGATTATGAGATCTGGCATATAGATGTCAAAACCGCATTTCTGAATGGAAAATTACTCGAGGATGTGTACATGACACAACCTGAGGGTTTTGAAGATCCACAACATACTGGGGAAGTATGCAAGCTGCAAAGGTCCATTTATGGGCTAAAGCAAGCTTCTCGGAGCTGGAATCTTCGATTCGATGATGCGATTAAACAGTTTGATTTCATCATGAATGAAGATGAACCCTGTGTCTACAAGAGGGTTAATGGGAACACAGTTGTCATTCTTGTATTGTATGTGGATGACATACTACTCATTGGGAATGACATCCCTTTGCTACAGTCTGTGAAGACTTGGCTGGGGACGTGCTTCTCAATGAAGGACTTAGGTGAAGTAGCCTGTATTCTAGGCATCAAGATCTATAGAGATAGATCTAAGAGATTGCTTGACCTAAGTGAGAGTACATACATTGACACGGTATTACTACGGTTTGCCATGCAGAATTCCAAGAAGGAACTTCTGCCGATGTCACATGGTGAGAGTCTTTCGAAGACTCAAAGTCCCTCTTCTAGAGAGGAGAGAGACCGCATGGATAAGATCCCTTACGCATCTGCTATAGGATCTATCATGTACGTCATGTTGTGTACTCGTCCTGATGTCTCGTATGCTTTGAGCATGACGAGTAGGTACCAGTCAGATCGAGGTGAGCATCACTGGATAGCAGTCAAGAATATTCTTAAGTACTTGAGAAGGACTAAAGAATATTTCTTGATATTTGGAGGCGATGAGGAGCTTGCTGTAAAGGGTTATAGCGATGCCAACTTCCAAACTGACCAGGAAGAATATAGATCACAGTCAAGGTTCGTGTTTTGCTTGAATGGTGGCGCTGTGAGCTGGAAGAGTTCCAAGCAGGACACAGTTGCTGATTCTACAATAGAGGCCGAATATATATCGGTGCTTCCATCTCATTTGAGAGATTATCGATAGAGGAGATATGAAGATTAGTAGAGTACCCACAGAGGCTAACATCACAGATCCCTTGACCAAGGCTTTGGCACAAAAAAAGCATGATGATCACACTAGGTCATTGGGTATTAGATACTACGGTGATTGGCACTAGTGCTAGTGGAAGATTGTTAGTGAAAGCCCTAGAGCTAATCATGTGATGATTGTTGTATGGACTTTATTGTATCATATTCCTATTTATAAAGGCATGGTTATTATATTTACGTGTATTGGTGCCAAATAACTAAATATAATAATGTCCTTGAGTAGTAGGTTCTTATCTATATCAATCGATTGGTTGAATCGATAATGAGATGATATAGAGAACACTACTCTTAATCATTCCTAGTCAAGTATTAACATTCAGCGACAATGTTAATGCGTAGAGATTAGCATGTAGGTCGACATGATGACTTGATCTCACAAGTCATGGATATGAGATATCAAGTTGACACATGGGTATGCATTGGAGAATGTATATTAAATGACCCACCATGAGAAAGTATCATGGATCGTTATATGATTGTCATATACTTTCTCATGTGGCTATTAGTATGACTATTAGTCCTTAGACCTGAAGTCACCATGGTTCCCTACATAAGGAGTTGCATACTTTGGCTTCGTCAAACGTCACCCGAAAATGGGTGGACTATAAAGGCGATTACTGGGTATGTAACAAATTATGCGGAGGGATGTGAGTGATGTAGATGGGATCTATCCCTCCTATATGATGGGAGTGACATCGATATTCTTGATAGAGTGAGACCACGAAGTGCATGGCCATGCCCAAATGAGTCAATATGAGATATTGAGCTCATTTGATTAGAGTGAGTCAACTTGGAGTTCAAGATTTAGATTGTACCGAGGATGACACGGTCTATGCCTTGATTGGTTAATCTAGATGTCAAGGATAGAGGGACATTGTCACATATTGTGAGAGTCACAATTAGTAGTCACAAAGGTGATGTTGGAGCTCAACATTCTTGTAACTTGGGTAGCAATGATGTATTGCTAGATACCGCTCATTGCTTATGTTCATAAATCGGTATAGGGACATTGCCAACGTTACAAGAACCTATAGGGTCACACACATAAGGGCAATTAGATGGAGATTAGGTTCATATGATGAACCATGAGGATTAGGTTCATGGGATGAACCAAATTGGATTAAGAGTAATCCAAATTAGACTAATTGAGTTAGACTCAAGTTGATTCAAGTGTTGAATGAGTCTAATTTAGATTTGATTCATCAAATCAATTTAAATTAAATTAATAGAGATTCATTAAATTAAATTGACTTGAATCAAATGGTTGGATTTGATCAACCATGGGAGATAAGAGGTCAAGTTTGACTTGACTTGAGAGGGAAGATGAAAGGTCAAGTTTGACTTGACCAAATGTCATGTCATGATGATGACTTGGCATGGCCGGCCAATAATGATGTTCCACATCATCATGGACACATCATGGGGTGCCACCTCATGAGGGAGACCAAGAGCCATTGGCTCTTGGAGTTACATGCATGCATGTAACCCCCTTATAGTGGGTTATGGATGATGTGAAGTTAAGTTGTGTAACTTCATCTTCTTCCTCTTCTTCCTCTTCTCTTCCCTCAAGCTCTCTCTTCCTCATCTAGCCATGAACGTCCAAGGGGTGCTAGCACACTCTAAGGTGTTTTTATCCACCATTTGTCCGTGTGGATACTTATAGAGGAGTGTACACTTGACACTCTTGAGTTCCGACAAAGCGTTTGGACGAGCGGGATAAGCGAAGGGCGTCACTACGAGGGTAATGCTCTCACCTTCTAGATCTAAGGTAGATCTAGGTTTACATAAGCACATACATGTTTTTATTTTTATATACCTTCGCACGGAACCTTTTGGCCGGACTTCCGGGGTTTCCGCAACGCAAAAAGCGGTTTTTGCGGCTCGAAAAGTCCAACACAATCGACCCAGGTTATGATTTTGATGTTTGATGATGGTTTGACCATTGTCATGGGAGAAGTCCAAGTCTTGTGTACTTTGCATGGAAAGTCCAAGATGGGTTGGCAAGGAAAGTCCAAGCATGGGTCTTGGCAAAGGAAAGTCCAAGCATGGGTCTTGGCAAGGAAAAATCCAAGCATGGCTCTTTGCATGGAAAGTCCAACATTGGTTGGTAAGGGAAAGTCCAAGCTTAAGTCTTGGAAATTGAGAAGTCCAAGGGGAATATTGGCGTCGTAAAGTCCAAGGGTGGAGTCTTGGCAACATAAGTCCAATGGTTGGCGACATAAAGCCCAAGCAGAGTCTTTGCAGCATAAGCCCAATGTGGCTTGGCGGTGTAGACCATATTAGCATGACAATAGATGATGGAAGCACCTGAAGGCTGTTGGTGCAATCGGCTCAGGTCACGATTGTCTAGACTCGAGTTGGACTCGAGTAGAGTTTTGATGTTTGACATAGATGTCTAACATTGATGTCTGACAAGTGTTGGGGAGATTGTTGGTGCAATCGACCCAGGTCATACTTGATGTTTGACGATGGTTTGACTATTATCAAGGAAAGTCCAAGCATGGGTCTTGGCAAGGAAAGTCCAAGCATGGGTCTTGGCATGGAAAGTCCAACATGGGTTGGCAAGGGAAAGTCAAAGCTTGAGACTTGGCAATTGGAAAGTCCAAGGGGAATATTGGCGGTGTAAAGTCCAAGGGTGGAGTCTTGGCAGCATAAGTCCAATGGTTGGCGGTGTAAAGTCCAAGCGGAGTCTTGGCAGTGTAAGCCCAATGTGCCTTGGCGGTGTAGACCACATTAGCATGACAATAGCTGATGGAAGCACCTAATGGCTAAAGTATGGATGAATAAGTCATGGATGACTTGGAGGGATCCGATAGGCGTGAGGCTGATGGAGGTGGATAGAAGGCTTAGGTCTAGGTGAAAGGTGGTCTAGCAAGTATGGGGGCACCATACTTGGGGTAAAACCTCATGTTTGAGGTGTATCAGTCGACTGGGACGATGGTCAGTCGACTGATGTGAGTAGACCATAATTCGACTGCTGGAATTGGCCTAGCAGTCGACTGCCAGTATTGGGCAGTCGACTAATGTCCTGAGTAGTCGACTGATCTAGAGATTAGTCGACTACTAGTCAGGAATTCGGGCACACAAGTTTCCTGAGTCGACTGTTAGGGTTTGACAGTCGAGTGAAGGCTTGATCAGTCGATTGATGGGCATGATCAGTCGACTGATGGTCTATCCATTGGAACTTATCCAACGTGTCTCATGTTATTATGAGACAACGGCTACAGGGGCAATCGATTGATGGTCCTAATTAGTTGATTGCTAGGTGAAATCTAGCCCGAATGCAGGTTATAAAAGCAGCTCGGAAGAAGGGATTTGCCACTGATTTTCTTGGATGATTTGGAGTGATTTGTTGGTGCAAATCAGGGGCTTCAAGGCTAGTCCAAGGCAATCAACAAGCAAGCTTCCAAAAGGGTTTTTTTTAAGTGTTCTTTACTTCTTTTGTTGTATTTAATTCATATTTGCTTGTTGTTCATGGTATTACTCATTGTAATTCATTGTACGAGGTTTCTCCACCTCCGACTTGTTGTCGAGAAGGAGTTTATTAGATTAGTGGTGTGTGATTGCATCGCTAGGGCTCTTACAAGCCCAATCCGTGGAGTAGGAACCATTCAGCTCCGAACGATGTTATATCGTGTTGTCTCTTGTTCTTATGTTGTATTTACTTTTGTTATTATATATTCTGCTGCATTAACAAGTGTTGTAGAGATGAACATGATCGTAATCCATCGACAAGTGACGACGCTATTCACCCCCCCTCAAGCGGCCTCCGAGGTCCTAACAAAGTCTAGCGTATGGGTGAACAAGTCATTGTTGGTGCAATCGGCCCAGGTCATAATTGACCAGACTCGAGTGTGACTCGAGTAGTATTTTGATGTTTAACATGGATGTCTGACATTGATGTCTGACATGTGTTGGGAAGATTGCTAATGTAATCGACCCAGGTCATACTTGATGTTTGACGATGGTTTGACCATTTTCATGGGAAAAGTCCAAGTCTTTGTACTTGGCATGGAAAGTCCAAGCTTGAGTCTTGGCATGGAATGTCCAACATGGGTTGGCAAAGGAAAGTCCAAGCATGGGTCTTGGCAAGCAAAAGTCCAAGCATGGGTCTTGACAAGGGAAAAGTCCAAGCTTGGGTCTTGGCATGGAAAGTCCAACTTGGGTTGGCAAGGAAAATTCCAAGCTTGAGTCTTGGCATTTGGAAAGCCCTAAGGGAATATTGGTAGCATAAAGTCCAATCAGGAGTCTTGGCAGCATAAGTCTAATGGTTGCCGTCGTAAAGTCCAAGCGGGAGTCTTGGCAACGTAAGTCCAATATGCCATGGCAGTATAGACATCGTTAGCATAACAATAGCCGATGGAAGCACCTGAAGGCTACCGTATGGATGAACAAGTCATTGATGACTTGGAGAGATCCTATAGGCGCGAGGATGAGGGAGGTAGCTAGAAGGTTGAGGTCTAGGCTACGGGTGGTCTAGCAAGTATGGGGGCATCATACTTGGGTTAAAACCTCATGTTTGAGGTGTATCAGTCGACTGGGACTATGGTCATTCGATTGATGGGAGTCAACTAGGGTTTGACTGCGGAAAGTGCCCTGGCAGTCGACTGCCAAAGTTTGGTAGTCGATTGCTTGCATGATCAGTCGACTGATATGGTAATAAGTCGACTACTTGTCGGGATGTCGAGCACAAAATGCTCTTCAATAGAGTGATCGACACGAGCACTCGACTAACTGAGCCATCATTCGACTGATGGTATGTCCGTTGGAACTTATCCAATGTGGCACATGTTGTTGTCTCACAACAGCT
This sequence comes from Wurfbainia villosa, assembly GCA_025175895.1. Lineage (NCBI taxonomy): Eukaryota > Viridiplantae > Streptophyta > Magnoliopsida > Zingiberales > Zingiberaceae > Wurfbainia > Wurfbainia villosa. The sequence continues at coordinate 36,619,156 of CM046004.1, read as the reverse complement.
ACAAGGGCAATCGACTAATGATCCTGATCAGTTGACTACCAAGCAAAATACAGCCAAAGGAGCAGCTTTAAAGGGAGCTCGTGGAGGGAGGATTTGGCACCGGTTCTTGGACATCTTTGGGGCGATTTGCTACAACAAATCAGCATCTCCAAGTGCAATTTAAGTAACCAAAGATCAAGTAATCAAAAGAGCAATTGTAAAGTGTTTTTCCTTTACTTGTAGCGTATTTCATATTTGTATTTTCTTGTATCTATTTTTTTATTATTGTAAACAATTGTACAAGGTTTCTCCACCTCCGGATTGTTCCGAGAAGGAGTTTATTTGATTAGTAGTGTTATATGCATCGCTAGAGCTCGTTTGAGCTTGATCCGTGGAGAAGCATCCATTCGGTTCCGAACCATGTTATACTTAGTGTCGTGTGTGTGCTTGTATTCGTGTTATTTTTCTATTGTTATTATTATGTTGAACACTAACACGATTCGTAGATGCGATCACGATCGTAATCCTTCAAGCAACGGCGATGCTATTCACCCCACCCTCTAGCGGCCATGAAGGTTCCTACAATTGGTATCAAAGCGGGTCTCTCTTCACCAGCTTCACATACGAGGGAGCACGCTAGAGGGAAGAAGATGGAATTTGAAGAACAACTAGGATGGGACATCAACACACCGGTCCCCTATGCACTTTATGGACAAGAAGGCTTCAATTCATGGAAGAGAAGAATTGAAGACTTCATCATGATGAGGGATTTTGAAGAATGGTCCATCTTAATGGAAGGATTCCAATACCCAAGAGGACTCAAGGGAGGCTTCCTTAAAATGAAGAAATGGAACGAGGAGCAACTCCAAGTGTTTGATAAAAATAAGAAGGTAATAAAATTTTTGATTGATTTAATACCTAACAATATTGTATCTAGTTTAGGGGACTACATGGATGCCAAGGTGCTATGGAGCCAAGTGGCAAGATTCCATGAAGACCCATCACAGGCTGAAGAAGAGGAGGCCGAAGAAGATAGCTCTTCCTCACAAGAGAGTGAGGATTCGGAAGTTGATAGGGAATCAACATCTAGATCGGAATCAATGGAAGAGGTAGAAGTAGAAGAAATCTCCACATCTAGGATTGAGGGGGAGAAGATTAGATCATCTACACCGGAGCAACCTCAAGAAGAACCATCCACCTTCGGTCAAGAGGAAGAGGAAGCTCGAGGCTCCCCTACCATGGAAGGTAACTCAAGCATGTCAATAAATAATAAAATTCATATTATATTCTTTGAGTGTAGGGAGCAAGGAAACTACAAGAGTAAGTGCCCTAAACGAGTCAAGAGGTCTCAACCGGTGCCAAAGGTCAAGGATGTCAGTCTCCCAACAACTAAAAGCAAGGAGCATGTCATTTGCTTCAAATGCCGACAATCGGGACACTACCACAGTCAATGCCCAAAGGGGGAGAAGAATGTCAAATAAGGAGCATCACAAGTAGGGGGAACCTCTAAGGTAAATCCTAAGGTAAAATTTAATAATGCTCATTCTTTAAGTTATAAGAAAAATCATGCTAGAAATATTTTGAGCAATCTTGCAATTTATCATAAAGAGCATGCTTGAAATAGAGAGTATTGCTTAGGAGCTAAGAATGTCAACCTTAGGAAAAAGGAGAAATTTGGAACTAATGTCCCTAAAAATATTTTACCTAAGGAAAGTATTAGGAAAATTTTGGACCACCTAGGTTTTAACCCTAAATGGACTAGGCATATGCCTAGGAAGTCTCATGTCCAAAGAATAGATGAAAAATCAAAAATTGGACAATTAGAGTTAGAAAATCAAGCCTTGTGGTCAAGACTTGAAAAACTTGAAAATACCCTTGCAAAGATGCAAAATTCAATTATAGGGTCAAGTAATCAAAAATTTAGGTCTAAGAGTCAAAGTCAAAGGCCTAGGAAACAAGAACCTGTTAGGACCTGTGCGCCCGCTAGAGGGGGGGGTGAATAGCGTGTGACCGTACGATGATGGAATTCGTTCGCGTGTCGTCTCTACAAATTTCGTTAGCACGCAGCGGAATAGTAATGAAAGAAATAACGAAATAAAACAACAACGCAAACACACGGATATAACGTGGTTCAGAACTGAACGGTTCCTACTCCACGGATTGGGTTCGTACGAACCCTAGCGATGCCAATCACACACCACTATGATAAACACTCCTTCTCGACTCAAGTCGGAGGCGGAGAAATCCCTTACAATATGATTACAACAAAAATCTAAACACAACAAGCAAATACAATATGAAATACAACAAGAGAAGTAAAGAACACTTTACAAAAAACTCTTTGGAAGCTTGCTTGTTGATTGCCTTGGACTAGCACATGAAGGCCCTGATTTGCAGCAGGAAATCGCTTCAAAACGTCCAAGAAAACCGATACTTTTTCCTCCATCATGAGCTCCTTATATAGCTTCAACCTGTGCTGGAAAAAGTTGATCAGTCGACTGATCGGGACCATCAGTCGACTGATGCCACTGTTGTCATGAGACAATGGCTAGATCCACGCTGGATAAGTCCAACGGATCCATCATCAGTCGACTGATGGAGCCCTCACTCGACCAGTCGAGTCTCGACTCCATTCTGTGGCCAATTTCTCGAGCACCAGTCGACTGATCACACGATCAGTCGACTGCCCACCTCTGGCAGTTGACTGCTAGACCACTTCCTGCAGTCAAACCCTAGTTGACTCAGGCAAGTCGACTGTCACATGACCAATCGACTGACACACCTCAAACATGAGGTTTTTAGCCCATGTATGGTTCTCCCATACTTGCTAGACCACCCTTATCATAGACCTAAGCCTTCTAGCCACCTCCATCACCCTCACGCCTCTCGGATTCCTCCAACTCATCCATGATTTGTTTATCCATCGCGCTAGCCTCCAGGTACTTCCATCGGCTATGTCATGCTAACGGTGTCTACACCGCCAAGGCACATTTGACTTACACTGCCAAGACTCCGCTTGGACTTTACGCCGCCAATATCAAACCCCTTGGACTTCTCAAATGCCAAGACTCAAGCTTGGACTTTCCCTTGCCAACCCATGTTGGACTTCTCAGATGCCAAGACCATGCTTGGACTTTCCCTTGCCAACCCATGTTGGACTTTTACATTGCCAAGACCCATGCTTGGACTTTCCATGTGCCAAGTACTCAAGACTTTGACTTCCCCAAATGCCAAGTGTCCCACTTGGACTTTCTATGCCAAGTAGCCAAGACTTGGACTTTACCATGACAATTACATTGTCATATGTTTTTGTCGAACATCAAAACATCACTCGAGTCAAACTCGTGTCCTGGTCAATCGTGACCTGGGCCGATTGCACCAACAATCTCCCCCTTTTTGATGTTTGACAAAAACCAAACAAAAACATTGAGTTAGAACACTAACTAAAATCTCTTACCAATTATCCAAAATTGGTAATAACTCTCCAAATATTCTTCCCCAAACATTCTCCCCCTTTTTGACTAACATCAAAAAGGTTATCTCTCCAAGGAGGTCAATGTCTCATGTCCCAATGAGATCTTACAATCTCCCCCTTGGTCCAAACATACCTAGGATGGCTACCATCTTCCTAGTGATAAGTCCCATATCACTCAAGAGAAGCAATCCTATTCACTCTCCCAATTTCCAAATTGGGTCTCTCAAAAACCCATCAATTTTCTCAATTGATGACATTCTTCCCATAACTTCTCCTTTTCAAGGAGAAAAACACATCCATCATCCCAAGATGGATAACTCCCCCTAAAGGCTTGCTCCCCCTTGACTATTGCACCAACAATGTCCTTGGGAAGTCCCTAAGCCAATAGGAACTTTAAACCATCAAAATTAATGTTAGAATTTCAACATTGATCTTTCCAACACCTTAAAGTTGATACAAACCCTAAACAACTCTCCTAATCCATATCTGAGGATTTTCACCCATTATAATGCTTCGCAAAGCATATCCTAGGGTTAGGAGTGGTTAGGGACCTTAACTGCAGCTGAATACGGGCTAACCAAACCTAGTTTTCCCGAAATCAACATTGGCAATGACTCACTACTGATTGATCAAGATTACATCACTCGATCGCCACCCAGGCGGTGATCGATAATCAAAATCTGATTTTCAATTATCAGAAACAAATTTTAGAAAATCATAAATAATTTTACATATATCGAAAAATCATGAAATTTGGTACGTATAATACCTATGACCAATACAATGGATGAAAAATATTTGAAAATTATTTTACCCATAAAATATCAAAATTGATACAAAATCTAAATGTGACTAAAAACTTTAAAAGTTTAAGCTCACTTTGTTTCAATTTCATAAATAATGATTGCTATCAAAATATAGACTTCACCAAGGTTTTTTAAAATGATTTTAAAATATTTTCAAAACCTTATTTTGGATCATATTTCTTGGTCTCTAAGTACATGACTTGTACATAAGCTTTCCCAATGATCCACATTGAATTAAGATAAGTTTTGGTTCAACTAGATGCAAAAACTATGAACCTTGAACTTAACTCATATCCTAACATCTCACATGTATCTAGGGTGTATAAATACACATACATGTCAATTTGGATGTGAGATGTGGGTTTTGGCTCATTTAATCTAGGGTTTCATGAATTTTTTTAGGCAACTCTACTTGATTCCCTTATAAATTGAACTCCAAGTCATGCAATTGTCCTTAGTTCAATTTTAAATCAAGTTAATGCATGAATGTATGATCATGGCATAATGATAGCAATAATTAAGCATGACCAATGATCATGATGTCATGGCATAATATAAAAACTAAAACACATGACATTTACCTAAACCTAAGCATACTCATGACATATAAATGATAGAAAATAAACATGATGTCATGTCATGGCATTTGCCAATCAAAGCATGACAAATAAGATATCAAGGTATATAATACCTAAATTTTAATATTAATTATCATTTCATATAATTAATTACATTTTGCCATATTTCTACTTTTCTCCCAAGTGTGCCAAAAACCCAAAATGGCACACTAACCTCTAAACCTAAATTGTGTCAATTTGATCATTTTATCAAACTTCTCAAATAATATTGGCACATCCTAAAATCTTTTAGGATTAAAGCTCAAATGTATTTTCAAGGTAACCATAACCTTGAAAATAACCTAAAGTTCCACCTTTGCCATGGTTGAGTTAACTACCCATACAATCAAGGTTGGCACACCCTAACCCCATCTAGCGTGAATCAATCACGCTCTTAGGAACCCAAAACCGATTTGAGCTCCTAGGGTTAACTAGGTATTCCTTAGGGATAACCTCCCTTCTTCCCTCCTAATTGTGGGGAGTGCTCCGGAGGCTCATTGGCTCCCATGTCCCCGGATTAAAATTTTCACTAATGAAAGAATTAATCCGGATGGGATGAGCTTCCTTAGCACAACCATTTCATCGTCGTGCTAACAACTTGAGTGGTCGCTTGAACAAACTAGTTGTTCAAGCAACACAACTCTTCTAGTTGGTTAGCCGCGGAAGAGACGACGGACGGATCGCCGGTTTTTTTGTTTGTCTTCGGGGTCCATGATTATACAATATATTTACTAATTTACACACACATAATCAAAATATAAAAGAACAAGCTCAGATCTGTAAATAAAGTTAAAATAACTTTATACCTCACAATCTTCTACCGTATGTCCTATCCTTCTCATGGACGACGTGTGGACGAAGATCCTCCACGAGTAGAAGCCTTCTAGATCGCTTTCATCTTCACCTTGTCCGCTGCGAATAAAGAGAAGAAACAACAAATACCTTCCTATCTAGAACCGGCCACCAAATTAGGGAATTTGGTACAACCGCCGGCCAAGGAACAATTGGATGATGCGCCGGTCAACTTCAAGAAGTGTTGCCGCCGGCCACTCTAGGATGAAGGGAGGAAGATGAATGCCGGCCACCTATGGAAGGAGAACCGCCGGCCAAGGAAGAGGGGAGAGGCCTCTAGGATGGGCGCCGGCCAAGTGTTGATTGAAGGAAGTGGGCGCCGGCAACAATTGATGGAAGATGGTTGTCGCCCACTTTTGCTCCAAACCCTAGCCGCCCACCTTTGCTCCAAACCCTAATCCCAATTCAAATTGATACTTGCCGCCCACCCCTATGCTTTCCTTTTATAGAGTTAGGCTTAGGACTCCTTTAATCTCCACCGTCGGATCTAGGGATTTAACCTCCACCGTCGGATCTAGGGTTTTATCCCAACCGTCGGATCTAGGGTTTCATCTCAACCGTCGGATCTAGGATTTCATCCCAACCGTCGGATCTAGGATTTCATCCCAACCGTCGGATCTAGGGTTTTATCCCAACCGTCGGATCTAGGGATTTAATCACAACCGTCGATTCTAGGGTTTCATCCTAACCAACGGATCTAGGGATTTAATCCCAACCGTTGGTTCTAGTGTTTCATCCTAACCATCGGATCTAGGGATTTAATCTCAACCATTGGTTCTAGGTTTTGTTTTACATTCTTGGATCTAGACTTCATAGGGATTATATTAGGCTACGATAGGGACCATAAGGAGGAGTTGGGTCTTGGCCACCCGATGGATCGGAACCACACTAACTTGATCCATCAATGATGTTCCATTCCACTAGAGGATCATCATTGAACTACCTCACCAACCCCCATAAATTAATATGGGCTCCATATATTATTCGTACATTAATCTCCCCGTGTTTAAGATATCGAATGTCCGTCAATTAATTGATTTACTGACCATCAATTAATTAACATCTAATTCCTCGAGTAGTACCACTCAACCTTATCATCACGTTGACTAAGTCAACCAGCTGGGTTTACATGATGAACTTTATGAGCTCCTCAAGGGGACATCATCAACCTAATATATAGGACACGGTTTCCTCCTATAATCAACGGCACACCATGTAAATAATATTATTTCCCAACTTACCGGGCATATTGATTTAATCCATCTAAATAACACCCTCTGGTAAATCAAAGAAATAAATACTAAGTACATGTGCCCGTTATTATATCGGGATTAAGAGCATGTACAACATAATATCCGAGGTCTGATTCAATTATGTAGTCAGCAATAAATTGAATCACCTCTATGTCGGTCCTGCTCAATACACCTAAGTGTACTAGTGTAACTCAATGTTCAAGACAAAATAATATCAAGCTACACTACAACCATGCCAATGGTTTGTCCAAAACCATCTTGGTTGTGAGCCTCTACTTATATTTTACAAGGTACTGATAACATGATCTTCTGTGCCACACCAAGCACCATGTTATCTACAATGTAAAATATTAGATAATATGCACACATATAATAAATATATAAAGTGCAAACAATGATCATGTGATTCTTTTTTCAAAATAAAATGTTCATACAAAAAGAACTAGGCTTTCAGTATACATTCCAACAATCTCCCACTTATACTAAAAGACTATGCCGTCATCACTCTGCCATACATCTGATCCCCATGTCCTCCACATGCCTATCAAACGCTTTCGCTGGATGGGCATTAGTGAATGGATCTGCCAGGTTATCCTCTGATGCAATCTTGGCGACAGCAACTTCTCCTCGCTTTACGATCTCTCGTATGAGGTGGTACTTGCGCTCTATGTGTTTACACGCCTTATGGGCTCGTGGTTCCTTCGAGTTTGCAACTGCACCACTGTTATCACAATAAATTGTGATAGTTCATGGCAAACCAGGAATCACATCCAAGTCCATCAAGAAGTTCCTGAGCCATACAGCTTCCTTGGCTGCCTCAGAGGCTACCACATACTCAGCTTCCATGGTAGAGTCCGCCACGCATTTTTGCTTGACACTCCTCCATACTATGGCTCCACCTCCAAAAGTAAACACAAACCCCGAGGTAGACTTACTCTTGTCCCTATCTGATTGGAAATCCGAATCCGTGTAACCCACAGGGACTAATTGATCTGCCCGGTAAACCAGCATATAATCCCTAGTCCTTCTCAGATACTTCAATATATGTTTTACCGCAGTCCAATGTCCCTGTCCAGGATTACTCTGATATCTGCTAACCATGCCCACGGCAAAGCAGATATCCGGTCTCGTACATAGCATAGCATACATAAGGCTTCCTACTGTCGAAGCATAAGGAACCACCTTCATGTCCTCTATCTCCTTTGATGTTTTGGGACACATCTCTTTAGATAAAGGAACTCCATGCCTAAAAGGTAGAAAACCTTTCTTGGAGTTTTGCATGCTAAAACGAGCAAGGATAGTGTCAATGTATGAAGCTTGAGATAAGCACAACATCCTTTTCTTGCGATCCCTTATAACTTTGATCTCAAGGATGTGTCCCACTTCTCCCAAGTCCTTCATATCAAACTGTTTGGACAACCATACCCTTACGTCTGATAACACTTTGATATTGTTGCCAACTAACAAAATGTCATCTACGTATAGTACAAGAAACACCACTATGTTTCCGTCACATCTCTTGTATACACAAGGCTCATCTGGACTTTGAATAAATCCATATGACTGGATTACCTCATCAAAGCGGATGTTCCAAGATCTAGAAGCTTGCTTCAATCCATAAATGGACCGATTAAGCTTACATACAAGATGCACTTTGCCTTTAGCAGTGAATCCCTCTGGTTGCCGCATATAGATGTTCTCCTCAAGACTTCCGTTAAGGAAAGCTGTCTTGACATCCATCTGCCAAATCTCATAATCCATATGAGCAGCTATTGATAAGAGAATCCGGATAGACTTAAGCATAGCTACCGGCGAAAAGGTCTCCTCATAATCGATACCCTCTTTCTGAGTATACCCTTTCGCAACAAGCCTAGCTTTGAAGGTCTCAACCTTCCCATCTACTCCTCTCTTTCTCTTGTAGATCCACTTGCATCCAATGGTTTTTACACCATCGGGTGGTTCTACTAGCTCCCAGACCTGATTAGAATCCATAGATTCTATCTCTAAATTCATTGCTTTTTGCCAAGATACCGCATCTCTATCTTGGATTGCCTCGTCATATGTCCAGGGATCAGGTTCATGTTCCCCAGGGACTAAGTCCGAAGACTCTCCCAAAAACATGAATCTATCGGGTTGTCTAACAACCCTCCCACTACGACGAGGTGCCTCCTGTGTATGCTCCGTGACACGCAGTGCAGTGACTTGTGGTGTCTCCTCTTGTACCGGTGGTACTGAAGTCGGGACTTCCCCTGTCAACTCCTCAAGAACAATCCTACTCTTGGGCTTGTGGTTCATTACATAATCCTCCTCTAGAAATCTGGCGTTCGTGCTAACGATCACCCTCTGATCTCTAGGATTATAAAACAAACCACCTTTCGTTCCCTTAGGGTAGCCAACAAACATGCGCACTTCTGTACGAGGTTCCAACTTACCAAAGATCTTGCCCATGTCTTTGGACTCCCCATATCCGAATATGTCTCGGACTAGGCTTTCGCCACAATTCTCTACAGGTAGAAGGTACTGATTTAGATGGAACCAAGTTGAGTGTACATTACCAGTATCCAGTGCATACCCCTAGAACAAAATAGGTAACTCAGAATAACTCATCATCGATCTGACCATCTCCATAAGAGTCCTATTCCTTCGCTCCGCTACACCATTCTGCTGGGGTGTGCTAGGTGCAGACAATTGGGATTGAATCCCAGCCTCTGATAAGTAACTCCTAAACTCTCCCAAGAGGTACTCGCCACCACGATCAGATCGTAATGTCTTGATACTTTTACTTTGACGGTTCTCCACATCAGCCTTGAATTCTTTGAACTTGTCAAAGCATTCAAACTTGCGGCGCATCAAGTAAATGTATCCATACCTTGAATAATCGTCTATAAAAGAGACGAAGTATTCAAAGCCACCTCTTTCTTGGATAGACATAGGACCGCACAAATCAGAATGAACCATTTCCAACACATCTTTGGCTCTATACCCCTTGGCCTTGAAAGGCCTCTTGGTCATTTTACCTTCCAAGCAAGATTCGAAGGTTGGGAGATCCTCCACCACTAATGAACCAAAAGATCCATCAGCTATCAACCTTTAAATTCTGCTTAGGTTAATATGAGCAAGCCTTAGATGCCAAAGATATGTTTGGTTCATTTGCGAAGGTTCTTTTCTCTTATTAGACTTAGAAGATGAGTTATTGATTTCTATATGCATCGTGGGAGTTTTTGGTTCAAGATTATATAAATTGCCAACCAATGTACCAGAACAGATAATCTCCCTGTTCCTTTTTATAACCACTTTGTCATTAAAAGAAACAGAATACCCATCCATAAACAATTTAGAAACCGAAATTAAATTCTTTCTAAAAGTAGGTACATAAAGACAATTTCTCAAAACCAAAACTTTATTCCTATCAAAAGATAAATAAATGTCTCCCACTGCAATAGCCGCCACCTTTGAAGCATTGCCCATGAAGATGGTAATCTCTCCCTCAGCTAGTCGTCGGGTTTCCTGGAACCCCTACAAAGTATTGCAGACATGATCAGTGGCTCCTGTATCTACACACCAGGCACTGGTAGATAACACCGCTAAACATGTTTCAACAACTAAACAAGAAGATATACCTTTGTTCTTTCGGCGAGGACAGTCCGCCTTCCAATGTCCAGTCTGCTTGCAAGTGAAGCACTTGCCTTTCGGCTTCTTCACTCCTGCCTGAGGTCCCACTGCCACTTTCTTCGCTCCACCTTGTTTCTTCTTCTTCTTACCTTTCGGTTTAGTGGAAGAAACCTTTTGAGCGACCATGGCTTGAGCACTTTGATGAAAAAGCCCCTCTGCCACCTGGAGTTCTGTCAGAAGCTCCGCCAACGAATACAACCTCTTGTTCATGTTGTAGTTGAGGCGGAACTACTCAAAACTCCTAGGCAGAGACTGGAGAATGATATCGACCTGGGTTTCCCCATCGATCTCAGCTCTGAGGACTTCCATCTCATTAAGATGAGCCATCATCTTGAGAACATGATCCCTAACGGGTGTTCCCTCGACCATGGTGGTCGTCATCAAGTTTCTCATTGCCTCCTGCCTAGCCGCCCTACTCTGATGTCCAAAAAGTTCCTTGAGATTGAACATCATGTCATAAGCAGTGGCTATGGCCTGATGCTGATGTTGCAGCACATTTAACATAGATGCCAAAATGTAACACCGTGCCATCTCATCTGCCTTAACCCATTTCTTATAACGTTCTTTCTCCTTTTCATCAGAGTCATCGGTGGGCTTAGGAGGACAGACCTCGAAGAGTACAAATTTGTATTCCTCCGCAGTTAAGACAATATCCAGGTTTCTTTTCCAATCAATGTAGTTTGGACCAGTAAGTTTGTTTTCTTTTAAAATCACAGCAAGTGGGTTGAAAGCCATTTGAAAATCCTAAAAATCACAATGATCAAAATATTAGATTTTAAATATTATTGATTCCTCAAAACAATAAAATCCCAAAATCAGCCAACACCTCAAATCACCGAAAATGTCGCATGCCACGCAGTGTGGACGTATACAAATTCTACATTTGTAAGAGGAGGTTTTACCCATTCATTTTATTATCTTGTCAACCTTACTTTTTGACAAATAAAATTAATAGTTGGTTCCTCTTTGGCCCTACAAATAAAAGCAGTGACTCCGATGGGGAGGATACCTTTATTTGCATCTAAGTGTGTACCATTACACGATACTGAGGGAATTATTTTGGATTATGTGCCTTACCGCTGTGGAAGTACACATGGTCCTAGATAATTTCCTATAACCATTATTTGACCTAGTGATCCGCAAACAAACTCGTCCGCAGGGAGGAAGGCACTCAGAGCCAACACACAAGTTTGTTTGCATCACACGTCGAATTGTAATGGAGGCTGCAGGAATTAATTAAAATGTCCCTCTCCCACTTAGTAAATTGAAAATGAGGAATTTTAAAACATACACAACATGCATATAAAACAAATAAGCAATAAATATGGAAAAAATAGAATTTTTCCAACTATTATGGCATTGTCCTCCAATATGCATCCCATCATGTCGCCACCTCGTCCGCTCCATCTTTTCCCGTGCGCAAGTCACCAAAGAGTTCTGAGGCAAGATAAAACTTTTTAATTTACATCCATCGATCCTATACTCCACGAAGGAGTGTACAAATAATCTAGATCGAAAGTAAACTAAAATGAGCGGCTAAACAATGCCTTATTTAATTACAAAAATTAAATACTAATCTAGCCTCGTCAACCCCGAGGATTCAAATAATAAATTTTTACACACATCCATTCACATACACACACATGGCCATAATAGTTGGATCTTATGCCTGCAACCAAAGAGTTAAACTACGCATATCCTACTATTATCCGCCACATATAATATATGAAAAATGCATAAAAATTTAATCAAATCCTAAACACACAAAACCGGAAACTGTGGCTCTGATACCAGTTTGTGGGGAGTGCTCCGGAGGCTCATTGTCTCCCATGTCCCCGGATTAAAATTTTCACTAATGAAAGAATTAATCCGGATGGGATGAGCTTCCTTAGCACAACCATTTCATCGTCATGCTAACAACTTGAGTGGTCGCTTGAACAAACTAGTTGTTCAAGCAACACAACTCTTCTAGTTGGTTAGCCGCGGAAGAGACGACGGACGGATCGCCGGTTTTTGTGTTTGTCTTCGGGGTCCATGATTATACAATATATTTACTAATTTACACATGCATAATCAAAACATAAAAGAACAAGCTCAGATCTGTAAATAAAGTTAAAATAACTTTATACCTCACGATCTTCTACCGTATGTCCTATCCTTCTCGTGGACGACGTGTGGACGAAGATCCTCCACGAGTAGAAGCCTTCTAGATCGCGTTCTTCCCTTCCTTGTCCGCTGCGAATTAAGAGAAGAACCAAAAAATACCTTCCTATCTAGAACCGGCCACCAAATTAGGGAATTTGGTGCAACCGCCGGCCAAGGAACAATTGGATGATGCGCCAGTCAACTTCAAGAAGTGTTGCCGCCGGCCACTCTAGGATGAAGGGAGGAAGATGAATGTCGGCCACCTATGGAAAGAGAACCGCCGGCCAAGGAAGAGGGGAGAGGCCTCTAGGATGGGCGTCGGCCAAGTGTTGATTGAAGGAAGTGGGCGCTGGCAACAATTGATGGAAGATGGTTGCCGCCCACTTTTGCTCCAAACCCTAGCCGCCCACCTTTACTCCAAACCCTAATCCCAATTCAAATTGATACTTGCCGCCCAACCCTAAGCTTTCCTTTTATAGAGTTAGGCTTAGGACTCCTTTAATCTCCACCGTCGGATCTAGGGATTTAACCTCCACCGTCAGATCTGGGGTTTTATCCCAACTGTCGGATCTAGGGTTTCATCTCAACCGTCGAATCTAGGATTTCATCCCAACCGTCGGATCTAGGATTTCATCCCAACCGACGGATCTAGGGTTTTATCCCAACCGTCGGATCTAGGGATTTAATCTCAACCATCGATTCTAGGGTTTCATCCTAACCATCAGATCTAGGGATTTAATCCCAACCATTGGTTCTAGTGTTTCATCCTAACCATCGGATCTAAGGATTTAATCCCAACCGTTGGTTCTAGGTTTTGTTTTACATTCTTGGATCGAGACTTCACAGGGATTATATTAGGCTACGATAGTGACCATAAGGAGGAGTTGGGTCTTGGCCACCCGATGGATAGGAACCACACTAACTTGATCCATCAATGATGTTCCATTCCACTAGAGGATCATCATTGAACTACCTCACCAACCCCCATAAATTAATATGGGCTCCATATATTATTCGTACATTAATCTCCCCGTGTTTAAGATATCGAATGTCCGTCAATTAATTGATTTACTGACCATCAATTAATTAACATCTAATTCCTCGAGTAGTACCACTCAACCTTATCATCACGTTGACTAAGTCAACCAGCTGGGTTTACATGATGAACTTTATGAGCTCCTCAAGGGGACATCATCAACCTAATATATAGGACACGGTTTCCTCCTATAATCAATGGCACACCATGTAAATAATATTATTTCCCAACTTACCGGGCATATTTATTTAATCCATCTAAATCTCACCCTCTGGTAAATCAAAGAAATAAATACTAAGTACATGTGCCCGTTATTATATCGGGATTAAGAGCATGTACAACATAATATCCGAGGTCCGATTCAATTATGTAGTCAGCAATAAATTGAATCACCTCTATGTCGGTCCCGCTCAATACACCTAAGTGTACTAGTGTAACTCTATGTTCAAGACAAAACAATACCAAGCTACACTACAACCATGCCAATGGTTTGTCCAAAACCATCTTGGTTGTGAGCCTCTACTTATATTTTACAAGGTACTGATAACATGATCTTCTGTGCCACACCAAGCACCATGTTATCTACAATGTAAAATATTAGACAATATGCACACATATAATAAATATATAAAGTGCAAACAATGATCATGTGATTCTTATTTCAAAATAAAATGTTCATACAAAAAGAACTAGGCTTTCAGTATACATTCCAACACTAATGACCCTCCTAGGCTTGTTAGCCTTGGTCATTGTGGTCTTACCTAGGTTGACTCTAGGGGTAACTCCCCTTGCAACCTTCTTAGTGGTCACCCTAGGTTTCCTAGAAACCCTAGCCACTAGGCACAAACCTTGGTTACTCTTAGGGATAACTTCCCTAGTAACCTTGGTCTTCCTAGACCTAGTGAGTGTTCCATAATCTAATGGAACACTATGATAAGCCACCTTAGGCTTAGGTTTGTAACCCAAACCTTGCTTGCCCTTGGTTGACTTTTGACTCTTAGGTCCTAGGTGTTGACTTTGACTTTTGGACCTAGAAGTTTGACTAATTGACCCTTGAATTTGATTTTGCATAACCTTAAGGGTCTTTTCAAGTTTTTCAAGCCTTAACCTCAAGGCTTGGTTCTCTAATTCTAATTTCCCAATTTTAGAATTTTGATTTATTCTATGGCCATGATTTTTCTTAGGCATATGCCTAGTCTATTTAGGATTAAACCCTAGGTGATTCTCTATTTTTCTAATAGATGCCTTAGGTAAGATATTTTTAGGGACATTAGTCCAAAATTTCTCCTTACTCCTAAGGTTAACATTTTTAGCTCCTAAGCAAATATATCTATTATTCCTAGCATTCTTTTCATGAGCGATTGCAAGATTACTTAAGTTATTTCTAGCATGCTTTTTGACATTAAACCTAGAAGAATGAGCATTATTGAAATGATATACCTTAGGGTTTGCCTTAGTAGCTCCCCCTACTTGTGATGCTCCTTCTTGGGTCTTTTTCCCTAGGACATTGATTCCTATAATGTTTTTTTGAATTGCACTTGAAGCATATGATGTGCTCCTTGCCTTTAGGTGATGGGGAACCAGCATCCTTGACTTTTGGTGTCGGAGGAGCTTTTCTAATCTTCTTTGGGCACTTGCTCTTGTAGTGCCCATGCTCCCTACACTCAAAACACATTATATGGATTTTATTTGAAATTAGAGTGTTTGAGTTACCTAGGGTGGTTGTGGTGATTGGAGTGGATTCTTCATTCCTCCCGGAGGTTGAGACTTCTTCTTGAATTGGTTCCGGCTCCGGTGTGGATGGTCTCTCCCCTTCAATCCTAGAGGTGGATGCCTCCTCCACTTCTTCCACCGCTTCTACCTCTTCAGATCCGGATGTTGATTCCCTATCAACCTCCGAATCCTCTAGCTCTTTGGATGTTTCTTCTTGAGCTAGAGAGGGTGATGGTCCTTCTTCTTGGACCGATGATAGACTTTCATGGAGCTTGGCCAAATCTCTCCATAGCTCATTGGCATCCACATAGTCACCTAGGCTACACAAGGGGTCATTAGGAATTAAATAAAAAATGAATTTGATTACCTTCTTGTTTTTATCGAATTGTCAGAGTTGCTCCTCACTCCATTTCTTCTTCTTGAGAAACCCTCCCTTTGGTCCTTTAGGATATTCAAATCCTTCCATTAAAGCGGACCACTCCTCAAGGTCTCTCATCATCAAAAAATCTTCAATTCTTCTCTTCCAAGAATTGAAGCATTCTCGTCCATATAGGGCGTAGGGCACCGGTGTGTTAATGTCCCATCCTAATTGTTCTTCCATCTTCACCCTCTAGCTTTTTGTCTTAGCTCTCAGCGATAAGTCCGTAGAAGAGCCCCGGGCTCTGATACCAATTGTTAGGACCTGTGCGCCCGCTAGAGGGGAGGGGTGAATAGCATGTGACCGTATGATGATGGAATTCATTCGCGTGTTGTCTCTACAAATTTCGTTAGCGCGCAGCGGAATAGTAATGAAAGAAATAACGAAATAAAACAACAACGCAAACACACGGATATAATGTGGTTCAGAACCGAACTGTTCGTACTCCACGGATTGGGTTCGTACGAACCCTAGTGATGCCAATCACACACCACTATGATAAACACTCATTCTCGACAGAAGTCGGAGGCGAATAAACCCCATACAATATGATTATAACAATAATCTAAACACAACAAGCAAATACAATATGAAATACAACAAGAGAAGTAAAGAACACTTTACAAAAAAATCTTTTAAAGCTTGCTTGTTGATTGCCTTGGACTAGCACATGAAGTCCGTGATTTGCAGCAGCAAATCGCTTCAAAACGTCCATGAAAACCGATACTTTTTCCTCCATCATGAGCTCCTTATATAGCTTCAACCTGTGCTGGAAAAAGTCGATCAGTCGACTAATCGGGACCATCAGTCAATTGATGCCACTGTTGTCATGAGACAACGGCTAGATCCACGCTGGATAAGTCCAACGAATCCATCATCAGTCGACTGATCATGACCATCAGTCGACTGATGGAGCCCTCACTCGACTAGTCGAGTCTTGACTCCATTCTGTGGCCAATTTCTCGAGCACTAGTCGACTGATCACATGATCAGTTGACTGTTCGAGCCATCACGATCCGCCCACTCTGGCGATCATTGCTAGGCCACTTCGCGATCAAATCCTAGTTGACTCAAGCCACCGATCGCCATATATGGCACCAACATGAGGTTTTTAGCCCAAGTATGGTTCCCCAATACTTGCTAGACCACCCTTAGCCTAGACCTAAGCCTTCTAGCCACCTCCATCAACCTCATGCCTCTCGGATCTCTCCAAGTCATCCATGACTTGTTTATCCATCGTGCTAGCCTCCAGGTGCTTCCATCGGCTATGTCATGCTAACGGTGTCTACACCGCCAAGGCACATTGGACTTACGTCGCCAAGACTTCGCTGGGACTTTACGCCGTCAATATCAAACCCCTTGGACTTCTCAAATGCCAAGACTCAAGCTTGGACTTTCCATGTCAAGACCATGCTTGGTCTTTCCCTTGCCAACCCATGTTGGACTTCTCATATGCCAAGACCATGCTTGGACTTTCCCTTGGCAACTTATGTTGGACTTTTACATTGCCAAGACCCATGCTTGGACTTTCCATGTGCCAAGTGCTCAAGACTGGACTTCCCCAAATGCCAAGTGTCCCACTTGGACATTCTATGCCAAGTACCCAAGACTTGGACTTTACCATGACAATTACATTGTCATATGTTTTTGTCGAACATCAAAATATCACTCAAGTCAAACTCGAGTCCTGGTCAATCGTGACCTGGGCCGATCGCACCAACAGAACCATCAAAGGGCAAGCCTAAGCCCAAAAAGACCTATCATAGTGTTCCATTAGATTATGGAAGACAACCTAGGTCTAGGAAAACCAAGGTTACTAGGGAAGTCATCCCTAAGGATAACCTGGGTGTGTGCCTAGTGGCTAGGGTTTAAAGGAAACCTAGGGATGCCACTAAGAAGGTTACAAGGGGAGTTACCCCTAGAGCTAACCTAGGTAAGACCACAATGACAAAGGCTTCAAACCCTTAGAGGGTCATTAGGAGGGTATCTAGGGAAGTTATCCCTAGTGAATACCTAATTATCCCAAAGAGCTCCAATAGGTATTGGGTTCCTAAGAGAGTGATTGATTCACGCTAGATGGGTTTAGGTGTGTCAACTTTGAATGGATAGGTAGTAAACCTAACCATAGTAAAGGTGACACTTTATGTCATTTTCAAGGTTATGGGTACCTTGCAAGTGTGGTTTGAATTTTTATCCTAAAGGATTTCAGGATGTGCCAATACTATTTATGGAAGTATGAAAAGTCAATCAAATTGGGTCAATTTAGGTTCAGAGGTTGAGGTGTGCCATTTTGGGTTTTTGGCACACTTGAGAGATAATTGACAATATGGCAAAATGGACATAATAATAACAAATGGCTATTAACATTAAAATTTAGGTATTATATAACTTTATATTTTATTTGGCATGCCTTGTTTACCATATAACATGTCATGACATCATATTTATCTTTATCATATAAAATGTCATGAGTATCTTTAGGGTTAGTTTTTAATGTCATGTATATTTAGATTATATCATATGTCATGTGTTAGTGAAAGACCAAGAGCCAATCATGTGATGATTTTTGTATGGACTTTATTGTATCATATTCCTATTTATAAAGGCATGGTTATTATATTTACTTGTATTGGTGCCAAATAACTAAATGTAATAACGTCTTTGAGTAGAAGGTTCTTATCTATATCAATTGATTGGTTGAATCGATAATGAGATGATATAGAGAATACTATTCTTAATCATTCTTAGTCAAGTATTAACATTCAGGGACAATGTTAATGCGTAGAGACTAACATGTAGGTACTCAATGACTTGATCTCATAAGTCATGGATATGAGATATCAAGTTGACACATGGGTATGCATTGGAGAATGTATACTAAATGACCTGCCATGAGAAAGTATCATGGATCGTTATATGAGTGTCATATACTTTCTCATGTGACTATTAGTATGACTATTAGTCCTTGGACCTGAAGTCACCATGGTTCACTACATAAGGAGTTGCATACTTTGGCTTCGTCAAACGTCACCCATAAATGGGTGGACTATAAAGGCGATTACTGGATATGTAACAAATTATGCGGAGGGATGTGAGTGATGTAAATGGGATCTATCCCTCCTATATGACGGGATCGTTATTCTTGATAGAGTCAGAACACGAAGTGCATGGCCATGCCAAAATTAGTCAATATGAGATATTGAGCTCATTTGATTAGAGTGAGTCTACTTGGAGTTCAAGATATAGATTGTACCGAGGATGACACGGTCTATATCTCAGTTGGTCAATCTAGATGTCAAGGATAGAGGGACATTGTCACATATTGTGAGAGTCACAATTAGTAGTCACAAAAGTGATGTTGGAGCTCAACATTTTTGTAACTTGGGTAGCAATGATGTCTTGCTAGATATCGCTCATTGCTTTTGTTCCTAAATCGATTTAGGGACATTGCCAACGTTACAAGAATCTATAGGGTCACACACAAAGGGCAATTAGATGGATATTAGGTTCGTATGATGAACCATGAGGATTAGGTTCTGGGATGGACTAAATTGTATTAAGAGTAATCCAAATTAGACTAATTGAGTTAGACTCAATTTGATTCAAGTGTTGAATGAGTCTAATTTAGATTTGATTCATTGAGTAAATTTAAATTAAAGAATAGAGATTTATTAAATCAAATTAACTTGAATCAAGTGGTTAGATTTGATCAACCATGGGAGATAATAGGTCAAGTTTGACTTGACTTGAGAGGGAAGATGAATGGTCAATTTTGACTTGACCAATTGTCATGTCTTGGTGACTTGGCATAGGGGCCCCGCCAATGATGATGTTCCACATCATCATGGAATTATCATGGGTTGCCACCTCATGAGGGAGACCTAGAGTCATTGGCTCTTGGAGTTACATGCATGCATGTAACCCCCCAAATAGAAGTGGTCGGCCACTTTGCATTAGTGTGTGAAGTTATTGGAATTAACATCATCTTCTTCCTTGGTTGCTCCTCTCAAGCTCTCTCCCTCATCCTCTTCTTGCCGAGATTCCTCAAGGGTGCTAGCACACTCTAAAGTGTCTTCTCCACCATTTGTCCATGTGGATACTTGTAGAGGAGTGTACATTTGACACACTTCGAGATTCGACAAAGCGTTTGGACAAGCGGGATAAGCGAAGGGCGTCGCTACGAGGGTAACACTATCATCATGTAGATCTAAGCTAGATCTTGGTTTCCATAACACGTACATGAATTTATTTTATATATCTTTGCACGGATCCGTGGCCGGGCTTCCGAGGTTTCCGCAATGCAAAAAGCGGTTTTTACGGCTCGGATAGTCAAACACTGGTATCAGAGCCACGTGCGAAGCATGTATGTGTTTTATTTTTGTAGTTTTTGTATTAGATATAAAAATTATAGATCTATAATTTTCTGTCAATTTCCTATTTTTATCAAATTTTTGGGTATTTTTCTCGAAGAGTCGAAGCAACAAGTGTTGGGACACTTGTAGGCTTCAACCACCGAGAAAAACACTCAGGAACGGCGAAATCTGTTGGACTTTCCGAGCTGCAAAAACCGCTTTTTGTGTTGCGGAAACCTCGGAAGTCCGGCCACGGATCCGTGCGAAGATGTATTAAAACTAAAACATGTATGTGTTTGTATAAAACCATAGATCTGCCATAGATCTACATGATAAGGACGTTACCCTCGATGCGACGCCCTTCACAAATCCAGCTCGTCCAAAAGGTTCGCCGGAACTCGAGAGTGTCAAGTGTACACTCCTCTACAAGTATCCACACGGACAAATGGTGAAGAAAAACACCATAGAGTGTGCTAGCACCCCTTGGACATTCATGGCTAGATGAGGAAGAGAGAGCTTGAGGGAAGAGAAGAGGAAGAAGATGAAGTTACACAACTTAACTTCACATCATCCATAACCCACTATAAGGGGGTTATATGCATGCATGTAACTCCAAGAGCCAATGGCTCTTGGTCTCCTTCATGAGGTGGCACCCCATGATGTGTCCATGATGATGTGGAACATCATCATTGGCCGGCCATGCCAAGTCATCATCATGACATGGCATTTGGTCAAGTCAAACTTGACCTTTCATCTTCCCTCTCAAGTCAAGTCAAACTTGACCTCTTATCTCTCATGGTTGATCAAATCCAACCATTTGATTCAAGTCAATTTAATTTAATGAATCTCTATTCATTTAATTTAAATTGATTTGATGAATCAAATCTAAATTAGACTCATTCAACTCTTGAATCAACTTGAGTCTAACTCAATTACTCTAATTTGGATTACTCTTAATCCAATTTGGTTCATCCCATGAACCTAATCCTCATGGTTCATCATATGAACATAATCTCCATCTAATTGCCCTTATGTGTGTGACCCTATAGGTTCTTGTAACGTTGGCAATGTCCCTAAACTGATTTAGGAACATAAGCAATGAGCGGTATCTAGCAACACATCATTGCTACCCAAGTTACAAGAATATTGAGCTCCAACATCACCTTTATGACTACTAATTGTGACTCTCACAATATGTGACAATGGCCCTCTATCCTTGACATCTAGATTGACCAATCGAGGCATAGACTGTGTCATCCTCGGTACAATCTAAATATTGAACTCCAAGTAGACTCACTCATATCAAATGAGCTCAATATCTCATATTGACTCATTTGGGCATGACCATGCACTTCGTGGTCTCACTCTATCAAGAATATCGATGTCACTCCCGTCATATAAGAGGGATAGATCCCATCTACATCACTCACATCCCTCCGCATAATTTGTTACATACCCAGTAATCGCCTTTATAGTCCACCCATTTACGGGTGACGTTTGACGAAGCCAAAGTATGCAACGCCTTATGTAGGGAACCATGGTGACTTCAGGTCTAAAGACTAATAGTCATACTAATAGCCACATGAGAAAGTATATGACACTCATATAACGATCCATGATACTTTCTCATGGCGGGTCATTCAGTATTCATTCTCCAATGCATACCCATGTGTCAACTTGATATCTCATATCCATGACTTGTGAGATCAAGTCATCATGTTGACTTACATACTAGTCTCTACGCATTAACGTTGTCCCTGAATGTTAATACTCGACTAGGAATGATTAAGAGTAGTGTTCTCTATATCATCTCATTATCGATTCAACCAATCGACTGATATAGATAAGAACCTACTACTCAAGGACATTATTATATTTAGTTATTTGGCACCAATACAAGTAAATATAATAACCATGCCTTTATAAATACGAATATGATACAATAAAGTCCATACAACAATCATCACATGATTGGCTCTAGGGCTTTCACTAACAATCTCCCACTAGCACTAGAGCCAATCACCATAGTATCTAATACCCAGTGACCTAGTGTGACCATCATGCTTTTTCTGTGCCAAAGCCTTGGTCAAGGGATCTGCGATGTTAGCCTCTGTGGGTACTCTGCAAATCTTCACATCTCCTCTATCGATAATCTCTCGAATGAAATGGAAGCACCGATATATATTCGGCCTCTGTTGTAGAATCAACAACTGTGTCCTGCTTGGAACTCTTCCAGCTCACAGCGCCACCATTCAAGCAAAACACGAACCCTGACTGCGATTTATAATCTTCCTGGTCAGTTTGGAAGTTGGCATCGCTGTAACCCTTTACATCTAGCTCCTCATCGCCTCTAAATATCAAGAAATATTCTTTAGTCCTTCTCAAGTACTTAAGAATATTCTTGACTGTTATCTAGTGATGCTCACCTGGATCTGACTGGTACCTACTCGTCATGCTCAAAGCATACGAGACATCAGGACGAGTACACAGCATGGCATACATGATAGATCCTATAGTAGATGCGTAAGGGATTTTATCCATGCGGTCTCTCTCCTCTCTAGAAGAGGGATTTTGAGTCTTCGAAAGACTCACACCATGTGACATCGACAGAAGTCCCTTCTTGGAATTCTACATGGTAAACCGTAGTAATACCGTGTCATTGTATGTACTCTGACTTAGGCCAAGCAATCTCTTAGATATGTCTCTATAGATCTTGATGCCTAGAATACAGGCTGCTTCACCTAAGTCCTTCATTGAGAAGCACATCCCCAGCCAAGTCTTCACAGACTGTAGCGAAGGGATGTCATTCCCAATGAGTAGTATGTTATCCACATACAATACAAGGAAGACAACTGTGTTCCCATTAACCCTCTTGTAGACACAGGGTTCATCTTCATTCTTGATGAAATCAAACTGTTTGATCGCATCATCGAATCGAAGATTCCATCTCCGAGAAGCTTGCTTTAGCCCATAAATGGACCTTTGCAGCTTGCATACTTTCCCAGTATGCTGTGGATCTTCAAAACCCTCAGGTTGTGTCATGTACACATCCTCGAGTAAGTTTCCATTCAGAAATGCGGTTTTGACATCCATATGCCAGATCTCATAATCGTGGTATGCTGCAATAGCAAGCAAGATCCGAATGGACTTAAACATCGCCACTGGAGAAAAGGTTTCATCATAGTCAATACCATGAATTTGCTTGAAACCTTTAGCCACCAATCGTCCCTTATAGGTATGCGTAAGTCCATCCATGTCAGTCTTTCTCCTAAAGACCCACTTACACCCAATGGGTTTGACCCCTTCAGGTGGATCAACCAAAGTCCATACTTGGTTGGTGTACATGGATTCCATCTCGAATCTCATGGCCTCTAGCCATTTCTCAGAATCTGAGCTCATCACAGCTTCCTGATAGGAGGTAGGCTCATTCTCAATGAGCATTACATCATCATGATCAGACAAGAGAAATGAGTATCTCTCAGGCTGACGACGTACCCTATCAGATCTGCGAAGAGGTAGGTCTACCTGAATAGGTGGTTGTTCCATAACCCTTTGTGCAACAACCTCATCACCCACAACACTTTGTGGTTCCTGTTCAACCTCCATCTAGGCCTCAGTGCTATGGTCCTTATCTTGAATTTCTTCAAGATCGAACGTACTCCCACTAGTTTTTTCTAGAAACAAAATCCCTTTCTAGAAAAACCTCAGTCTTTGCCACAAACACTTTGTGCTGACTGGGAATGTAGAAGTAATATCCCTTTGTATCCTTGGGATATCCAACAAAATAGCACCTATCGGATTTGGGTCCCAGTTTGTCTGAGACTTGACGTCGAACGTAAGCCTCACAATCCCAAATCCTCATGAAAGACATCTTGGGATTTCTCCCTGTCCATATCATATATGGTGTCTTTATCACACTGGATGGTACACTACGCTAAGGGTAAAGGTCAGTGTCTAGAGCATATCCCCAAAAGGATATAGGAAGATCTGTGTGACTCATCATAGATCGTACCATATCTAATAGGGTACGATTTCTCCTTTCAGATACACCATTCCACTGTGGTGTTCCAGGAGGAGCGAGTTGGGATAGAATCCCACACTTAGCTAGATAGTCACAAAACTCATGGCTAAGGTATTCACCACCTTGATCTGATCGAAGTATCTTAATACTCTTGCCAAGCTGGTTTTGTACTTCATTCTTGAATTCTTTGAACTTTTCAAAGGATTCTAATTTATGTGTCATAAGATATACATAACCATATCTACTGAAGTCATCAGTAAATGTAATGAAGTACCTATAACCACCTCTAGCAGCAACATTGAAAGGACCACATACATCACTATGTATAAGTTCTAACAAGTCTGTTGCTCTTTCGCTATGTCCACTAAAGGGAGTCTTGGTCATCTTACCTAAAAGGCAAGACTCGCATGTCTCATATGATTCAAAATCAAATGAGTCTAGCAGCCCATCCTTATGGAGCTGAGATAAGCGACTCTCATTTATGTGACCTAAGCAACAATGCAGAGATAGGTTTGGTTCAACTCATTTGACTTGAACCTTTTGGTACTTATGTTATAGATAGGGTTCTCTAAGTCTAGAAAGTAGAGTCCGTTCATTAGAGGTGCACTACAATAGAACATATCATTTAAATAAACTGAACAACATTTGTTCTTTATTATAAATGTAAATCCTTTCTTGTCCAAACAAGAAACTGAAATGATGTTCTTAGTTAAGGAAGACACATAACAACATTCATCTAATTATAGTACAAGCCCAGAGGGCAAAAATAGATCATAAGTTCCTACAGCAACAACAGCAACTCTTGCCCCATTGCCTACTCGTAGGTCCACCTCGCCCTTTGTCAATGCCCTGCTATTTCTCAGCACCTGCGCATTGGTACAAATGTGAGATGCACATCCGGTATCTAATACCTATGATGTAGAAATAGATAGATTGACTTCTATAACATTTATACCTGAAGTAGAAGTCTCACTTCTCTTCTTCTTAAGATCTTCCAAGTATGCCTTGCAGTTACGCTTCCAGTGTCCAGCTTCCTTGCAGTGGAAGCAAGCCCCTTCCTTGGCTACCCCTCCTTTGGGTTTCAATTCCTTGCCTTTGCCCTTGGCTTGGGACTTTCCCTTACCTTTAGGCTTGCCCTTGCCTTTCTTCTTTTGCACCATCAAAATGGCGTCAGATTTTCCCTTCTTAAGGTTGAGCTCAGCAGTTCTCAACATGCTGAGCATCTCAGGCAGTGGCTTATCAATTTCATTCATGTTGTAATTCATGACAAATTGATTGTAGCTTTGCGGCAAAGATTGCAAGATTAGGTCAGTGGCCAGCTCTTGGCCAAGTGGGAATCCCAGTCTTTGTAGGTTTTCTACGTAACCAATCATCTTGAGTACATATGGACCTACGGGAGTCCCATCTTGCATTTTGGACCCAAACAATGCCTTAGAGACTTCATATCTCTCATGCCTTGCTTGTCCTTGATATAGTTGACGAAGATGTCCAACCATATCATAAGCATTCATGAACTCATGTTGCTTCTGAAGCTTAGAGTTCATGGTCGCGAGCATTAGACATGACACATCTAATGCATCGTCTTGATGCTTCTTGTAAGCATCTTTGTCAGCTCGCGATAGTGGCAGGAGGTGCCTCCAGAATGGGCTGCTCCAGGACGTACAAATTCCTTTCTTGGGTGAGAACAATTCTCTGGTTCCTGTACCAGTCCAGGAAATTTGCTCCATTGAGCTTGTCCTTCTCAAGGACAGAACACAGATAGAGAGTGTTCATGTTTATCGACATAGTTATCTACAACATACAATGCAGAGAATTAATATCATATTCCTTTTATCATTTAATTAGGCCTTTAATCAAATGATGCTCCCACAGAATTATAGGAATTTTGTAGAATCGAGTTATGGATGTGTTCAAACCACTTTACTAGATTCATACAAACTAGTTATAATTCTTGCGGGACAAGATCCACATCATACTAAGCCTTGAGTTAGCTTTGGCTAAATCGCCCAAGACTTAGTACGATCGGTGGGTAACACATTACCGATTACATCTCTATGCAACTCTTGTTTATAGGATTAAGACCCACATTTACAAAAGACCTTGAGTTAGCTTTGGCTAAGTCGCCCAAGATTTAGTGTAAATGCGATCTTAACCTATCTTTCCAACGATTGGAATATGCCTATAGTTCTACTCGATCCAATTGAGTTAACTAGTTTTGCTCAATCTAATTGAGCTGACTCTAACCCGAGTCGTGATAGGCGGGACCAAGATTGTCCCTCCGCACCCTACCAAGATAATATGTGTTGCTCTGCTTTGGCAGATTCAACAACGAC
Organism: Wurfbainia villosa; assembly: GCA_025175895.1. Classification (NCBI taxonomy): domain Eukaryota; kingdom Viridiplantae; phylum Streptophyta; class Magnoliopsida; order Zingiberales; family Zingiberaceae; genus Wurfbainia; species Wurfbainia villosa. The sequence goes on along the minus strand of CM046004.1, from coordinate 36,592,484 downwards.
AAATGATCGAGGTAGTGATGGGTATCAAGGCTCGGTAGGCATTTTCGAGTTGATTCGATTATGATCTAATCTAATCGTAATGTGTATCTTATACGCATTTAGGCCTTTATTATCCTATATTAGCATGCATCATATACATACATTAATTATTCTAGCATGCATCATATACATACAAGAAAATTAACCTAGCATGCATCATATACATACAAACATTTTTCTACTAGCATGCATCACATACATACAAGCAAAAAAAAAAAATCAATTAATTATATATATATATATATATATATCAACATATATATATATAATTAAATGTGATATAGTCATGGCCCTACTACGATCTTCTCAAGCCAATGAGAAGATCGGACGGTCTACCTAAGGCTAGCGGCTTCTCCAAGCGCTTCCTTTGACCGCCATGTGTCGTCGTCACCCTTCTCGTAAGCTCATCTTCAAGTGGACTTTCCACCGCTCCATTTTTGTACATTACAAATACGAAACTCGAGTTACATTCGAGTCTAAAACTATTTACAACTAGAATATTAAAAGAAGAGGTGCGATGCGCAGGTCGCAAACACTTTACAACACGCACAACCACAAAACGGCACACAGGCCGTATTATGAATTACAACACACATAATCCAATCCAATTGGGTTATTGGGCCATGACAATCACAGAATTATACATAATTCTAAATTATGTATTTTTACAGAAAATTTCTATAATTTTTCCTAATTTATTTTGAATTTATGAGTCACCCTTCCGAAACGGTCTCGCTAAGCGGTTTCCGGGCGCGATCGCGGGACATGGCCCCTTTCGGGGATAGGGGCAGCGCCCCTACTCGCAAAATAAACTTCGCGAGTGTCCCTACAATGATCTTACAGCGACTTAAGTCGCTATCCCAAAAACCTAAAGCGAGAACTCGCCGATTCGGAGAGTTTTTCTCGACGGTTGAAGCCTACGAGTGTCCCAACACTCGTTGCTTCGACTCTACGAGAAAAATACCCAAAAATTCTATAAAATAAGAAAATTTACAGAAACATATAAATCTGTAATTTTTATATCTAATATAAAAACTACAAAAATGAAACACATACATGCTTTGCACGTGGCTCTGATACCACTGTTGGACTTTCCGAGCTGCAAAAACCGCTTTTTGCATTGCGGAAACCCCGGAAGTCCGGCCACGGATCCGTGCAAAGATGTATTAAAACTAAAACATGTATATGTTTATATAAAACCCTAGATCTACCTTAGATCTACATGATAAGGACGTTACCCTCGATGCGACGCCCTTCACAAATCCCGCTCGTCCAAAAGGTTCGCCGGAACTCGAGTGTCAAGTGTACACTCCTCTACAAGTATCCACACGGACAAATGGTGGAGAAAAACACCTTAGAGTGTGCTAGCACCCCTTGGACGTTCATGTCTAGATGAGGAAGAGAGAGCTTGAGGGAAGAGAAGAGGAAGAAGATGAAGTTACACAACTTAACTTCACATCATCCATAACCCACTATAAGGGGGTTACATGCATGCATGTAACTCGAAGAGCCAATGGCTCTTGGTCTCCTTCATGAGGTGGCACCCCATGATGTGTCCATGATGATGTGGAACATCATCATTGGCCGGCCATGCCAAGTCATCATCATGACATGGCATTTGGTTAAGTCAAACTTGACCTTTCATCTTCCCTCTCAAGTCAAGTCAAACTTGACCTCTTATCTCCCATGGTTGATCAAATCCAACCATTTGATTCAAGTCAATTTAATTTAATGAATCTCTATTCATTTAATTTAAATTGATTTGATGAATCAAATCTAAATTAGACTCATTCAACACTTGAATCAACTTGAGTCTAACTCAATTACTCTAATTTGGATTACTCTTAATCCAATTTGGTTCATCCCATGAACCTAATCCTCATGGTTCATCATATGAACCTAATCTCCATCTAATTGCCCTTATGTGTGTGACCCTATAGGTTCTTGTAACGTTGGCAATGTCCCTAAACTGATTTAGGAACATAAGCAATGAGCGGTATCTAGCAACACATCATTGCTACCCAAGTTACAAGAATGTTGAGCTCCAACATCACCTTTGTGACTACTAATTGTGACTCTCACAATATGTGACAATGGCCCTCTATCCTTGACATCTAGATTGACCAATCGAGGCATAGACTGTGTCATCCTCGGTACAATCTAAATATTGAACTCCAAGTAGACTCACTCATATCAAATGAGCTCAATATCTCATATTGACTCATTTGGGCATGACCATGCACTTCGTGGTCTCACTCTATCAAGAATATCGATGTCACTCCCGTCATATAAGAGGGATAGATCCCATCTACATCACTCACATCCCTCCGCATAATTTGTTACATACCCAGTAATCGCCTTTATAGTCCACCCATTTACGGGTGACGTTTGACGAAGCCAAAGTATGCAACGCCTTATGTAGGGAACCATGGTGACTTCAGGTCTAAAGACTAATAGTCATACTAATAGCCACATGAGAAAGTATATGACACTCATATAACGATCCATGATACTTTCTCATGGCGGGTCATTCAGTATTCATTCTCCAATGCATACCCATGTGTCAACTTGATATCTCATATCCATGACTTGTGAGATCAAGTCATCATGTTGACTTACATACTAGTCTCTACGCATTAACGTTGTCCCTGAATGTTAATACTCGACTAGGAATGATTAAGAGTAGTGTTCTCTATATCATCTCATTATCGATTCAACCAATCGACTGATATAGATAAGAACCTACTACTCAAGGACATTATTATATTTAGTTATTTGGCACCAATACAAGTAAATATAATAACCATGCCTTTATAAATACGAATATGATACAATAAAGTCCATACAACAATCATCACATGATTGGCTCTAGGGCTTTCACTAACAAAATCTCGCTTTAGGTTTTTGGGACAGCGACTTAAGTCGCTGTAAGATCAAGATGGAATACTCGCAAAGTTTATTTTATGAGTAGGGGCACTGGACCTAACCCCGAAAGGGACATTGTCCCACGATCGCGCCCGAAAATTGCTTAGCGGGACCGTTACGGAGAGGTGACTCATAAAATTGAAAAAAAATAGGAAAAATTATAGAAATTTTTTGTAAAATATATTATTTATAATTATGTATAATTCTATGATGGTCATGGCCCAAGAACCCCAATATGATTGGATGATAAATGTGTTGTAATTCATAATACGACCTGCGTGCCATTTTTGTGGTTGTGCATGTTGTATAGGGTATGCGACCTGCGTGTCGTGCCCCTTCTTTTAAAATTTTAGTTGTAAATAGTTTTAGACTCGAATGTAACTCATGTTTCATGTTTATAATGTACAAAATGGAGCGATGGAAGGTCCACTAGTAGACTGAGTTACGACAAGGGTGCCGACGACATATGGTGGTCAAAGGAGGCGCTTGGAGAAGCCGCTAACCCTAGGTTGACCGTCCGATCTTCTCATTGGCTTGAGAAGATCATAGTAGGGCCATGACCACATCACAATTAATTTATATATATATATATATATATATATATATATATATATATATATATATATATATATATATATATATATATTTTTTTTTTTTTTTTTTTTTTTTCTTTGCTTGTATGTATGTGATGCATGCTAGTAAATTTTGCTTGTATGTATATGATGAATGCTAGGATATTTTTCTTGTATGTATATTATGCATGCTAGAATAATGCTTGTATGTATGTGATGCATGCTAGTGAAGGGTAATAAAGGCCTTGATACGTATATGATACACATTCACGATTAGATTAGATCCTAATTGAATCAACTCGAAAATGCCTACCAAGTCTTGATACCCATCACTACCTCGATCATTTGTAGTTGTTGAATCTGCCAAAGCAGAGCAACGCATATTATCTTGGTAGGGTGCGGAAGGACAATCTTGGTCCCACCTATCACGGCTTGGGTTAGAGTAAGCTCAATTAGATTGAGTAAAACTAGTTAACTCAATTGGATCGAGTAGAACTATAGGCATATTCCAACCGTTGGAAAGATAGGATAAGATCGCATATACACTAAATATTGGGTGATTTAGCCAAAGCTAACTCAAGGTCTTTTGTAAATGTGGGTCTTGATCCTATAAACAAGAGTTGCATAGAGATGTAATTGGTAATGTGTTACCTACCGATCATACTAAGTGTTGGGCGATTTAGCCAAAGCTAACTCAAGGCCTAGTATGATTTGGATCTTATCCCGTAAGAATTATAACATGTTTGTATGAATCTAGTAATGTGGTTTGACTACATCCATAACTCGATTTTACAAAAGTCCTATAATTCAGTGGGAGTATCAATTGATTAAAGGGCTAATTAAATGATAAATAGAATATGATATTAATTTTCTACATTGTGTATGTTGTAGATTACTATGTCGACAAACACGAACACTCTCTCCCTGTGTTCTGTCCTTGAGAAGGACAAGCTCAATGGAACAAATTGAAGGATTTTGCTTATCGAGTCCGTGAGAGGAAACTTCGCTTCCCACTTCACCTTGGTGTTTGTTCATGGCGATCCCATCGATGTCCGCGGATTAAAAAAAAAAATAATCCTAGACAAAAGGGATTGCCCAAACAATCAAGTCATCGTCGTGCTATTCGTTTAGAGAGGTCACTTGAACCTCTATTCTATGAGTAGCCGTGGAATAGATGATGTACGGATCGCCGGTTTTTGTATTTATGTCCAGGATCCAAGTATTATTTAGCCACAAACAGAATTTATCATGCTCATAATTGGAAAAACAAATACAAGCAAGTAACAAAAGAGAATAGAGAATAGGTATAACTCTCGATCTTCTAATATATGACCTTCCTCCTTTCAGACGTCGTGTGGGCGACGATCTACGAAAAGTTGAAGCTCCTAGAACACAAATATTCCTTCCTTGCTCGTTTTGAGCAAGAGGAAGAATAGAAACAAAGCTCTATTCCTTCTTTCAACCAACCAACAACCTCCAAGGAAGGAGCTTGCCGCTGGCCAAGAAGGAAGAAGAGATCAAGGTGGAAATCGGCAAAGACACCAAGGGAGAGCCCTAAATCTTGTTTCGACCAACCAAGGAGAAGGGGAAGAGGGAGTTTGGACACCGGCCATGGGCTGGAGAGAAGGTTGTGGGCGCTGACCGCCAAAGGAGAGGAAGAAGAAAGGAAAATACTTCCATATTTGGTGCCGCCCAAGCCTCCAAAACCCTAAGCCTCCAAACCCTAATCCTATCTCTCCTAATGGCCGGCCATGGAAGAGGGGAAGAAGAATAGGATGAGCACCGGCCAAGGTAGAGGGGAAAAGTATATGTGTCGACAACAACTTGTGAAGAAGAAGAAAAGAGCTCTTCCTCATGTTGCCACCCACCCCTATCTCCCAAACCCTAGCCACCCAAACCTAATCCTAAACAAACTAGGATTCCTAGCCTCCATAGGAAGCAAACCCTAATCCCCTAAGACATCAAGTTGCCGCCCACCCCTATCACCTTCTTTTATAGAGTTAGGGATAAGCCATGATTTAAAACACACCATAGGTTCTAGGGATTTAATCTCAACCGTCGGATCTAGAGATTTAATCTCTACCTTTGGATCTAGAGTTTTGTTTTCATCCATTGGATCTAAGCTTCATGAGATCTTAATAGGCACATTAGGGACCATGAGGAGGAGTTGGATCTTGGACAGCCATGGATCAAGCCCACATAAAGTCCGATCCACTAATAATAATCCAATCCACTAAAGGATTATCATTGATCTATCTCACCAACACCCATAAGTTAATATGGGCTCCATATATTATATGTACATTTTCTCCCCGTGTTTAAGATCACGAATGTCCGTCGATTAATTAATTTAAAGACCATTAATTAATCAGCATCTAACTCTATGAGTAGTACAACTCAACCTTTACATCATGTCGGACCAAGTCCACCTACAGGGTTTAAATGATGAACCTTATGAGCTCCTCAAGGCGACATCATCATCCTAATATATAGAACATGGTTTCCTCCTATAATCAATAACACACCATATAAATAATATCATCTCTCAACTTACCGAGCCTATCAATTTAATCTATAAATCTCGCCCATTGGAAAATCAAAGAGATGAATACTAAGTATATGTGCCCGTTATTATATCGGGATTAAGATCATGTACAAAATAATATCTGAGGTCCGATTCGATTATGTAGTCAGCAATAAATTGAATCACCTCTAAGTCGGTCCTGCTCAATGCACACAAAGTGCACTAGTGTGATTCTATGATCAAGACAAACCAATACCAAATCACACTACAACCATTCCGATGGTTTTTTCCAAAGTCATCTCGGTTGTGAGCCTTTACTTATACTTTACAAGGAGCCGATAACATGATCTCCCATGTGACACCACACACCATGTTATCTACAATGTAATGTATTAGACAATATTGCATAACCATAAGAATGCAAACAATGATCATGTGATTCTTATTTCAAAAATAAAGATGTTTATACAAAAGATAGACTTTTCAGTATACATCCAAACAATCTCCCACTTATACTAAAAGACTATGTTGTCCTCATACTGCCATACATCTGATTCCCCTTCCCTCCACATGCCAATCAAAGCTCTCACTTGAAGGGCCTTAGTGAAAAAGTCTACCAGGTCATCCTCTGATGCAATCTAGGCAACAACAACTTCTACCTCCTTTACGATTTCTCATATCAGGTGGTACTTGCGCTCTATGTATTTACTTACCTTATGGGCTCATGGTTCCTTTGAGTTTCCAACTGCACCATTATTATCACAATAAATTGTGATAGTTCTGGGAAAACCAAGAATCACATCCAAGTCCATCAGGAAGTTCCTGAGCCACACAGCTTCTTTGGCCGCCTCAGAGACTGCCACATACTTAGCTTCCATGGTGGAGTCCGCCAGGCACTTCTGCTTGACACTCCTCCATACAATGGCTCCACCTCCCAAAGTAAACACAAAACTTGAGGTAGACTTACTGTTATCCCTATCTGATTGGAAGTCGGAATCCGTGTAACCCATAAGGAGTAATTGGTCTGCCCGGTAAACTAGCATATAATCCCTAGTCCTTCTCTAGTACTTTAATATAGCTTTACCGCAGTCCAATGTCCCTATCCTGGATAACTCTGATATCTGCTGACCGTGCCCACGACAAAGCAGATATCTGGTCTCGTACATAGCATCACATACATGAGGCTTCCTACTGCTGAAGCATAAGGAATAACCTTCATCTCCTCTATCTCCTCGGATGTTTTAGGACACTTCTCCTTAGATAAAGGAACTCCATGCCTGAAAGGTAGAAAACCCTTCTTGGAGTTCTGCATGCTAAAATGATCCATAATCGTGTCTATGTATGAAGCTTGGGATAAGCACAATATCCTTTTCCTACGATCTCTTATAACCTTCATCCCAAGGATGTGTCCCACCTCTCGCAAGTCCTTCATATCAAACTGTTTGGACAACCATACCCTTATGTCCGGTAACACCTTGATATTGTTGTCAATCAACAAAATGTCATCTACGTATAATAGAAGAAATACCACTACATTTCTGTCATATCCCTAGTATACACAAGACTCATCCGGACTTTGAATAAATCCATAAGACTGGATTACCTCATCAAAGCAGATGTTCTAAGACCTCGAAGCTTGCTTCAATCCATAAATGGACCGATTAAGCTTACACACAAAATGCTCTTTGCCTTTAGCAATGAATCCCTCTGGTTGCTTTATATAGATGTTTTCCTCGAGACTTCCATTAAGGAAAGCTATCTTGACATCCATCTGCCACACCTCATAATCCATATGAGTTGCTATGCATAATAGAATCCGGATAGACTTAAGCATGGCTACCGACAAAAAGGTCTCCTCATAATCGATACCCTCTTTCTGAGTATACCCCTTCGCAACAAGCCTTGCTTTGAAGGTCTCAACCTTCCCATCTATTCCTCTCTTTCTTTTGTAGGTCCACTTGCATCCAATGGTTTTTACACCATCGGGTTGGTCTACTAGGTCCCAGACCTGATTTGAATCCATAGATTCAATCTCAGCATTCATTGCACTTTGCTAAGATACTGCATCTTTATCTTGGATTGCCTCATCATATGTCCAGGGATCTAGTTCATGTTTGCTAGGAACCAAATCAGAAGATTCTCCCAAGAACATGAATCTATCAGGTTGTCTCACAACCCTCCCACTATGATGAGGTATCACCTGTGTATCCTCTGTGACACACGATGCAGTGACATGTGGTATATCCTCTTGTACCAGTGGTACTAAAGAAGTGACTTCCCCTTTTAATTCCTCCAGAACAATTTTACTCTTGGGCTTGTGGTTCATCACATAGTCTTCCTCTAGAAATCTAGCGTTTGTACTAATGATCACCCTCTGATCTTTAGGACTATAAAACAAACCATCCTTCGTTCCTCTAGGATAGCCAACGAACATGCATACTTCTGTACGAGGTTCCAACTTACCAGCATCTACCTTCAGCAAATGTGCTGGACTCCCCCATATCCGAATATGTCTTAGACTAGGCTATCGCCAAGTCCACAACTCTGTGTGAGTAGAAGTCACTGATTTAGATGCAACCAAGTTCAGAATGTACTCCGCCGTATCTACGGCATATCCCCAGAACGAATCTGGCAACTCAGAATCACTCATCATCGATCTAACCATCTCCATAAGAGTCCTATTCCTTCGCTCTGCTACACCATTCTTCTGGGGTGTTCCAGGTGCAGACAATTGGGATTGAATCTCAGCCTCTAATAAGTAGTTCCTAAATTCTCCCAAGAGGTATTCGCCACCACGAGCAAATCGTAGTGTCGTCCATATCTTGAATAATCGTATATGAAAAAGACAAAATACTCAAAACCACCTCTAGCCTAGATAGACATAGAACCATACAAATCAGAATGAACCAATTCTAACACATCTTTGGGTCAATTCCCCTTGGCCTTAAAAGGCCTCTTTGTCATTTTATCCTCCAAGCAAGATTCGCTGGTTGGGAAATCTTCCACCACTAATGAACCCAGAGGTCCATCAGCTATCAACCTTTGAATTCTTCTTAGGTTAATATGACTATGTCTAAGATGCGAAAGATATGTTTGGTTCATCTTCGAAGGTTCTTTTCTTTTATTGGAATTAGAAGATGAGTTATTAACTTTTATTTGCATCGTGGGAGCTTTTGGTTCAAGTGTGTATAAATTTTCTATCAATGTACCTGAACAGATAATGTCCCTATTCATTTTTATAACAACTCTGTCATTAAAAGAAATAGAATATCCATCCATAAACAATTTAGAAACTGAAATTAAATTATTTCTAAATAAAGGTACATAAAGGAAATTTTTCAGAGCCAAAGTTTTATTTTTCTCAAAAGATAAATAAAACTTCTCCCACTACAATAGCCGCCACTATTATGGCATTGCCCAAGTAAACGGTAATCTCTCCCTCAGCTCATCGTCGGGTTTCCTGGAACCCCTGCATAGTATTGCAGACATTATCAGAGACTCCCGTATATACACACCAGGTGCCAGTAAATAACACCACTAACCATGTTTCAACGACTAGACCAAAGGATATACCTTTGTTCTGCTTCGGATTGGGACAATCCTTCTTCCAATGTCCATTCTGCTTGCAAGTGAAGTACTTGTCTTTTGGCTTCTTCACTCCTCCCTGAGATCCTCCCACCACCTTTGCTCCACCTTGTTTCTTCTTCTTCTTTCCTTTCGGCTTAGTAGTAGAAACCTTCTGAGCAACCATGGCTTGAGCCTGAGCAAGCCTTTCTGTCGACTGGAGAATGATATCGACCTGGGTTTCTCCATCGATTTCAACTCTAAGGACTTCCAGCTCATTCGCAGGCTTAGGAGGACACTCTTCGAAGAGTACAAACTTGTACTGCTTAGCAGATAAGACAATATCTAGATTCTTTTTCAATCAACATTATTTGGGTACAGTAAGTTTATTTTCCTTTAGTATCATAGCAAGTGGACTAAAAGTCATTTTTGAAAATCCTAAGAATCACATAGATCATTACTGTAGATTTCAAAAAATTATTGATTCCTCAAACAATAAAATTTTAAAATCAACCAACACCTCAAAACACTGAGAATATCGTATGCCAGGATAGTGTGGACGTATACGAATTCTACATTTGTAAGAGGAGGTTTTACCCATTAATTTTACTATCTTGTCAACCTAACTTTTTGACAAGTAAAATTAATAGTTGGTTCCTTTTTGTCTCTACAAATAAAAGCAGTGACTCCGATGGGGAGGATACTTATATTTCCTCGGGGTTCTCTAAGTGTTCACCATTACTCGGTACCAAGGAAATTATCTCGGGTTATGTGCCTTCCGATGGGGAAGTGCACACACTCCTTAATAATTTCCTATAACCATATTTGACCTTGTGATCCGCAAACAAACTCATCCGATGGGGAGGAAGGCACTCAGAGCAAACACGTAAGTTTGTTTGCATCACTTGTCAAATCGTAATGGAGGTCGTGGGAATTTATAAAAATTTCCCTCTCCCACTTAGTAATTTGAAATTGAGGAATTTTCCTAGCCTACGACATGCATATCAAACAAAAAGCAATAAATATGAAAAATAAATTATTTTCCAACTATTATGGCTTTTGTCTTCAATATGTCTCCTGTCGCAATGCCTTCTCGTCCGCTCCACCTACGCCATGTACGAGCCATCCGGAGATCCGAGCCGAGACTAAAATCTATTTTAATTTACATTCATCGTTCCTATACTCCACAAGGGAGTGTACATGAAATATAGATCGAAAGTAAACTAAAATAAAAAGAGTGGCTAAACAATGTCGTATCTAATTTACAAAAAATTAAATACTAGCCTCATCAACCCCGAGGATTTAACAAAATATACACATACAATCACATACACACATATAGCCATAATAGTCGGATCTTATGCCTGCAACCAAAGAGTTAAACTACGCATATCCTACTATTATCCGGCACATATAATATATGAAAAGTGCATAAAAATTAACCAAATCCTAAACACACAAAACCGGAAACCTTGGCTCTGATACCAATTGAAGAGTTTTGCTTATCGAGTCCGTGAGGGGAAACATCGCTTCCCACTTTACATTGGTTGTTTGTTCATGGTGATCCTATCGATGTCCCCGGATTTAAAAAAAAATAATCCTAGACAAAAGGGATTGCCCAAACAATCAAGTCATCGTCGTGCTATTCATTTAGAGAGGTCACTTGAACAAACTCGTTGTTCAAGCGACCAACATCTATTCTACAAGTAGCCGCGGAATAGACGATGTACGGATCACCGGTTTTTGTATTTATGTTCGGGATCCAAGTATTATTTATCCATAAAAAGAATTTATCATGCTCATAAATGGAAAAATAAATATAAGCAAGTAACAAAAGAGAATAGAGAATAGGTATACCTCTCGATCTTCTAATGTATGACCTTCCTCCTTACGGACGTCGTGTGGGTGACGATATACCAAAAGTTGAAGCTCCTAGATCGCAAATCTTCCTTCCTTGCTCATTCTGAGCAAGAGGAAGAATAGAAACAAAGATCTATTCCTTCTTTCAACCAACCAACTGTTGGCAATGTGCTAGGCCTCGGAATGCCCATCGGCTCCCATGTCCCCGGATTAAAATTTTCACTAATGAAAAACTAATCCGCATGGGATGAGTTTCCTAAGCACAACCAATTCATCGTCGTGCCAACGACTCGAGCAATCGCTTGAACAAACTAGTTGTTCAAGCAACCAAACTCTTCTAGTCGATTAGCCGCGGAAGAGACGACGGACGGATCGCCGGTTTTTGTGTTTCTTATTCGGGGTCTGTGATTATACAAATACATGCAAATGTAAACTAGTATAATCAACATATACTAACATAAAGAACATAAGCTAGTACATCAAATAAGAACATGAAAAGAACAATAATAAAAGTTGTAAAACTTTTATACCTCTTGATCTTCTATCGTATGTCCTAACCTCCTTGTAGACTTCGTGTGGGTGTAGATCCTCCACAAGTTGAAACTTCCTAAATCTTCTTCAATCCAAAGAAAGAAGAACTCTCTTTCCCTTCTTGCTTGAGCCAACCCCCAATCCACAATGGATTGATGCCGCAGGCCCCAAGAATAGAGAGAACATAATGGAAATAACCAAGGAACCGAACTAGGGACAAACCCTAGTTTTGGTGCCGCCGGCCAAGATGGAGTGAAGAGGAGAAAGGGAATATGTTGGGCACCGGCCACGGTGGAGGGAATAGAGGAAGGAGCCGGCCACAACCTAGGAAGAGGAAGAGCTACTCTCCTATAGTTGCCGCCCACCTTCCTTGCATACCCTAGCCGCCCAACCATAGGAGCCAAACCCTAATTAGGGTTTCCTCCTTAGGTCTTCTTGCCGCCCAACCAAGGTGGAAGGAGGAGATCTAAACCGGCCACCTTTCCTAGAAAGAAGAAGAACTCTTCCACAAGATGCCGCCTACCCTCCTTCCAAACCTTGGCCGCCCAACCCAAAAAGGAGCCAAACCCTAATTAGGGTTTCCTCCTTAGGGTTTCTTGCCGCCCAAGCCATCCAACTCCATCAACTATGCGCCGGCCATGGAAGAGGGGATAGAAGAATAGAATGTGGACCAACCAAGGTAGAAGGGTAGAAGGAAGGGACCGGCCATGCCTTAGGAAGAAGAAGAAACTCTTCTTCCACTTGTTGCCGCCCCATCCCTTTCTCCCAAACCCTAGCCGCCCAAAAGATTCTAAACTAACTAGGGTTCCTAGCCTCCAAAGGAAGCAAACCCTAATCCGCTAAACCATCCATCATCAACCACTCTTGCCGCCCACCTTAAGCCTATATATATATAGAGTTAGGTTTAGGCCTTGGTTTAATCTCCACCGTCGGATCTAGGGTTTTAATCCCAACCGTCGGATCTAGAGATTTAATCTCAACCGTCGGTTCTAGGGTTTTAATCCTAACCATCGGATCTAGAGATTTAATCTCAACCGTCGGTTCTAGGGTTTTAATCCCAACCGTCGGATCTAGAGATTTAATCTCCACCATCGGTTCTAGGGATTTAATCCCAACTGTTGAATCTAGAGATTTGTTTTCCATCATTTGATCTAGACTTTATGAGGTTTATATTAGGCTACGATAGGGACCATGAGGAGGAGTTGGGTCTTGGCCACCCGATGGATCGGAACCACACAAACTTGATCCATCAATGATGTTCCATTCCACTAGAGGATCATCATCGAACTACCTCACCAACCCCCATAAATTAATATGGGCTCCATATATTATTTGTACATCCATCTCCCCGTGTTTAAGATATCGGATGTCTGTCAATTAATTGATTTACTGACCATCAATTAATTAACATCTAACTCCTCGAGTAGTACCACTCAACCTTATCATCATGTTGACTAAGTCAACCTGCAGGGTTTACATGATGAACCTTATGAGCTCCTCAAGGGGACATCATCACCCTAATACATAGGACACGGATTCCTCCTATAAACAATGGCACACCATGTAAATAATATCATTTCCTAACTTACCGGGCATATAGATTTAATCCATAGAAATCTCACCCTCTGGTAAATCAAAGAAATAAATACTAAGTACATGTGTCTGTTATTATATCGGGATTAAGAGCATGTACAACATAATATCCGAGGTTCGATTCAATTAAGTAGTCAGCAACAAATTGAATCACCTCTATGTCGGTCCTGCTCAATACACCGAGGTGTACTAGTGTAACTCTATGGTCAAGACAAACCAATACCAAGCTACACTACAACCATGCCAATGGTTTGTCCAAAACCATCTTGGTTGTGAGCCTCTACTTATACACTACAAGGGACTGATAATATAATCTTCTGTGCCACACCCAAGCACCATGTTATCTACAATGTAAAGTATTAGACAATATGCACATATATTAATATAAAGTGCAAACAATGATCATGTGATTCTTATTTCAAAATAAAAAGTTCATACCAAAGAGCTAGGCTTTCAGTATACATCTTAACAATCTCCCACTTATACTAAAAGACTATGCTATCATCATACTGCCATACATCTGATTCCCCTTCCCTCCACATGCCTATCAAAGCTCTCGCTAGATGGGCCTTAGTGAAAGGGTCTACCAGGTCATCCTTTGATGCAATCTAGGCGACAGCAACTTCTACCTCCTTTACGATTTCTCGTATCAGGTGGTACTTGCACTCTATGTGTTTACTAGCCTTATGGGCTCGTGGTTCCTTCGAGTTTGTAACTGTACCATTATTATCACAATTAATTGTGATAGTTCTGGGCAAACCAGGAATCACATCCAAGTCCATCAGGAAGTTCCTGAGCCACTCAGCTTCTTTGGCCGCCTCATAGGCTGCCACATACTCAGCTTCCATGGTGGAGTTCGCCACGCATTTCTGCTAGGCACTCCTCCATACAATGGATCGACCTCCTAAAGTAAACACAAAACCTGAGGTAGACTTACTGTTATTCCTATTTGATTGGAAATCACAATCCATGCAACCCACAGGGAGTAATTGGTCTGCCCGGTAAACTAGCATATAATCCCTAGTCCTTCTCAGGCACTACAATATATGCTTTACCGCAGTCCAATGTCCCTGTCCTGGATTACTCTGATATCTGCTGACCATGCCCACAACAAAGCAGATATCTAGTCTCGTACATAGCATACATGAGGCTTCCTACTGCCGAAGCATAAGGAACCGCCTTCATCTCCTCTATCACCTCAGATGATCTAGAACACATCTCCTTAGATAAAGGAACTCCATGCCTTAAAGGTAGAAAACCCTTCTTGGAGTTATGCATGCTAAAACGATCCAAAATCATGTCTATGTATGAAGCTTAGGATAAGCACAACAACCTTGATCCCAAGGTTGTGACCCACTTCTCCCAAGTCCTTCAAAACTGTTTGGAAAACCATACCCTTACGTCTGATAACACTCTGATATCGTTGCCAACTACCAAAATATTATCTACGTATAGTACAAGAAATACCACTACGTTTCCGTCACATCTCTTGTATACACAAGACTCATCCAGACTTTGAATAAATCCATAAGACTGATTTACCTCCTCAAAGCGGATGTTCCAAGACCTCGAAGCTTGCTTCAATCCATAAATGGACCGATTAAGCTTACCTACAAGATGCTCTTTGCCCTTAGCAATGAATCCCTCTGGTCGCTTCATTTGGATGTTTTCCTCAAGACTTCCATTAAGGAAAGCTGTCTTGACATCCATGTGCCACACCTCATAATCCATATGAGCTGCTATGCATAAGAGCTCCCAGACCTGACTTGAATCCATAGATTCAATCTCAGTATTCATTTCACTTTGCCAAGATGCCGTATATATATCTTGGATTGTCTCGTCGTATGTCTAGGGATTAGGTTCATGTTTGCTAGGGACCAAATCAGAAGATTCACCCAAAAACATGAATCTAAGAGGCTGTCTAACAACCCTCCCACTACGACGAGGTATCATCTGTGTATCCTTTGTGACACGCGGTGCAGTGACATGTGGTATATCCTCTTGTACCGGTGGTACTAAAGAAGTGACTTCCCTTTTTAACTCCTCCAGAACAATTTTACCCTTGGGCTTGTGGCTCATCACATAGTCTTCCTCTAGAAATCTGGCATTCGTGTTAACGATCACCCTCTGATCTCTAAGACTATAAAACAAGTCAGAATAACTGATCATCGATCTAACCATCTCCATGAGAGTCCTATTCCTTCGCTCTGCTACACCGTTCTGCTGGGGTGTGTTAGGTGCAGTCTATTGGGATTGAATCCCAACCTCTGATAAGTAGTTCCTAAACTCTCCCAAGAGGTTGTCACCACCACGATCAGATCGTAGTGTCATCCACATCTTGAATAATCATCTATAAAAAAAAAGACGAAATATTCAAGACCACCTCTTGCCTAGATAGTCATAGGACCACACAAATCAGAATGAACCATTTCTAACACGTCTTTGGCTCTATACCCCTTGGCCTTAAAAAGGCCTCTTGGTCATCTTACCCTCCAAGCAAGATTCGTAAGTTGGGAGATCCTCCACCACTAATGAACCCAAAGGTCCATCAGCTATCAACCTTCGAATTCTGCTTAGGTTAATGTGACCAAGCCTAAGAAGCCAAAGATATGTTTGGTTCATCTTCGAAGGTTCTTTTCTCTTATTGGAATTAGAAGGTGAGTTATTAACTTCAATTTGCATCGTGGGAGGTTTTGGTTCAAATTTCCTTTCAATGTACCTAAATAGATATTCTCCCTATTCCTTTTTATAACAACTCTGTCATTAAAAGAAATAGAATATCCATCCATAATAATTTAGAAACTGAAACTAAATTCTTTCTAAATAAAGGTACATAAAGTGAATTTTCCAGAACCAAAGTTTTATTATTTTCAAGAGATAAATAAAACTTCTCCCACTACAATAGCCGCCATCTGCATGGCATTGCCCAAGTAAATGGTAATATCCCCTTTAGCTAGTCGTCGGGTTTCCTGGAACCCCTGCAAAGTGTTGCAGACATGATTAGTGGCTCTCGTATCTACACACCAGGTGCCGGTAGATAATGCCTCTAACCATGTTTCAACGACTGGACCAAAAGATATACCTTTGTTCTGTTTTGGATTGGGACAGTCCTTCTTCCAATGTCCATCCTGCTTGCAAGTGAAGTACTTGCCTTTCGGCTTCTTCACTCTTCCCTGAGATCCTCCCACCATCTTTGCTTCACCTTGTTTCTTCTTCTTCTTGCCTTTCGGCTTAGAAGTAGAAACCCTTTTGAGCAATGATGGCTTGAGGACACTCTTTGAAGAGTGCATACTTGTACTCCTTAGCAGATAAGACAATATCTAGAATCTTTTCCAATCAATATTATTAGGGTATAGTAAGTTTATTTCCTTTAGTATCACAATAAGTGGACTGAAAGTCATTTTGAAAATCCTAAGAATCACATAGATCATTACTTTATATTTCAAATATTATTGATTCCTCAAAACAATAAAATTTCAAAATCAACAAACACCTCAAAACACCGAGAATATCGCATGCCACGCAGTGTGGACGTATACGAATTCTACATTTGTAAGAGGAGGTTTTACCCATTAATTTTATTATCTTGTCAACCTTACTTTTTGACAAATAAAATTAATAGTTGGTTCCTCTTTGGCCCTACAAATAAAAGCATAAGGACTGATGGGGAGGATACTTTATATTTGCATCTAAGTGTGCACCATTACACGATACTAAGGGAATTATTTCGGATTATGTGCCTTACCGCTGTGGAAGTACACACGCTCCTAGATAATTTCCTATAACCATTATTTGACCTAGTGATCCGCCAACAAACTCATCCGCAGGGAGGAAGGCACCCAGAGCCGACATGCAAGTTTGTTGCATCACACGTCAAATTGTAATGGAGGCCGCGGGAATTAATTAAAATATCCCTCTCCCACTTAGTAAATTGAAAAGGAGGAATTTTCAAGCACACACAACATGCATATAAAACAAATCAGCAATAAATATGAAAAAAACAGAATTTTTCCAACTATTATGGCATTGTTCTTCAATATGCGTCCCGTCGTGTCGCCACCTCGTCCGCTCCTCCTACGCCATGTACGAGCCAACCGGAGATCCGAGCCGAGAATAAAACCTATTTTATTTTACATCCATCGATCCTATACTCCACGAGGGAGTGTACATGAAATCTAGATCGAAAGTAAAATAAAATAAAGAGTGGCTAAATAATGTCATATTCAATTACAAAAATTAAATACTAATTTAGCCTCGTCAACCCCGAGGATTCAAATAATATACAATCAGACACACATGCAATCACATACACACATATATAGCCATAATAGTTGGATCTTATGCCTGCAGCCAAAAAGTTAGCCTACGCACATCCTACTATTATCCGGCATACACAATATATGATAAGTGCGTGAAAATAACCGAATCCAAAACACACAAAACCGGAAACCGTGGCTCAGATACCAATTGTTGGCAATGTGCTAGGCCTCGGAATGCTCATCGGCTCCCATGTCCCCGGATTAAAATTTTCACTAATGAAAAACTAATCCGCATAGGATGAGTTTCCTAAGCACAACCAATTCGTCGTCGTGCCAACGACTCGAGCAATCGCTTGAACAAACTAGTTGTTCAAGCAACCAAACTCTTCTAGTCGATTAGCCGCGGAAGTGACGACGGACGGATCGCCGGATTTTGTGTTTCTTATTCGGGGTCCATCATTATACAAATACATGCAAATGTAAACTAGTATAATCAACATATACTAACATAAAGAACATAAGCTAGCATATCAATAAGAACATGCAAAGAACAATAATAAAAGTTATAAAACTTTTATACCTCTTGATCTTCTATCGTATGTCCTAACCTCCTTGTAGACTTCGTGTGGGCGAAGATCCTCCACAAGTTGAAGCTTCCTAGATCTTCTTCAATCCAAAGAAAGAAGAACTCTCTTTCCCTTCTTGCTTGAGCCAACCACCAATCCACAAAAGGATTGATGCCGCCGACACCAAGAATAGAGAGAACATAATGGAAACAACCAAGGTACCGAACTAGGGACAAACCCTTGTTCTGGTGCCGCCGGCCAAGATGGAGTGAAGAGGATAAAGGGAATATGTTGGGCGCCGGCCACGGTGGAGGGAATAGAGGAAGGAGCCGCCCACAAACTAGGAAGAGGAAGAGCTCCTCTCCTATAGTTGCTGCCCACCTTCCTTGCATATCCTAGCCGCCCAACCATAGGAGCCAAACCCTAATTAGGGTTTCCTCCTTAGGTCTTCTTGCCGCCCAACCAAGGTGGAAGGAGGAGATCTAAACCGGCCACCTTTCCTAGGAAGAAGAAGAACTCTTCCACAAGATGCCGCCTACCCTCCTTCCAAACCTTGGCCGCCAAACCCTAATTAGGGTTTCCTCCTTAGGGTTTCTTGCCGCCCAAGCCATCCAACTCCATCAACTATGCGCCGGCCATGGAAGAGGGGATAGAAGAATAGCATGTGGACCGACCAAGGTAGAAGGGTAGAAGGAAGGGACCGGCCACGCCTTAGGAAGAAGAAGAAACTCTTCTTCCACTTGTTGCCGCCCCATCCCTTTCTCCCAAACCCTAGCCGCCCAAAAGATTCTAAACTAACTAGGGTTCCTAGCCTCCAAAGGAAGCAAACCCTAATCCCCTAAACCATCCATCATCAACCACTCTTGCCGCCCACCTTAAACCTATATATATATAGAGTTAGGTTTAGGCCTTGGTTTAATCTCCACCGTCGGTTCTAGGGTTTTAATCCCAACCGTCGGATCTAGACATTTAATCTCAACCGTCGGTTCTAGGGTTTTAATCCTAACGATCGGATCTAGAGATTTAATCTCAACCGTCGATTCTAGGGTTTCAATCCCAACCGTCGGATCTAGAGATTTAATCTCCACCGTCGGTTCTTGGGATTTAATCCCAACCGTTGGATCTAGAGATTTGTTTTCCATCATTTGATCTAGACTTTATGTGGTTTATATTAGGCTACGATAGGGACCATGAGGAGGAGTTGGGTCTTGGCCACCCGATGGATCGGAACCACACAAACTTGATCCATCAATGATGTTCCATTCCACTAGAGGATCATCATCGAACTACCTCACCAACCCCCATAAATTAATATGGGCTCGATATATTATTTGTACATCCATCTCCCCGTGTTTAAGATATCGGATGTCCATCAATTAATTGATTTACTGACCATCAATTAATTAACATCTAACTCCTCGAGTAGTACCACTCAACCTTATCATCATGTTGACTAAGTCAACCTGCAGGGTTAACATGATGAACCTTATGAGCTCCTCAAGGGGACATCATCAACCTAATACATAGGACACGGATTCCTCCTATAATCAATGACACACCTTGTAAATAATATCATTTCCCAACTTACCGGACATATTGATTTAATCCATAGAAAACTCACCCTCTGGTAAATCTAAGAAATAAATACTAAGTACATGTGTCCGTTATTATATCGGGATTAAGAGCATGTACAACATAATATCCGAGGTCCGATTCAATTATGTAGTCAGCAACAAATTAAATCACTTCTATGTTGGTCCTGCTCAATACACCGAGGTGTACTAGTGTAACTCTATGGTTAAGACAAACCAATACCAAGCTACACTACAACCATGTCAATGGTTTGTCTAAAACCATCTTGGTTGTGAGCCTCTACTTATTCTCTACAAGGGACTGATAACATGATCTTCTGTGCCACACCCAAGCACCATGTTTTCTTCAATGTAAAGTATTAGACAATATGCACATATATTAATATAAAGTACAAACAATGATCATGTGATTCTTATTTCAAAATAAAATGTTCATACCAAAGGGCTAGGCTTTCAATATACATCCCAACACCAACAACCTCCAAGGAAGGAGCTTGCCGCCAGCCAAGAAGGAAGAAGAGATCAAGGTGGAAACCGGCCAAGACACAAAGGGAGAGCCCTAAATCTTGTTTCCACCAACCAAGGAGAAGGGCAAGAGGAATTTTGGACACCAGCCATGGGCTGGAAAGAAGGTTGTGGGCGCCGGCCACCAAAGGAGAGGAAGAAGAAAGGAAAATACTTCCTTATTTGGTGCCGCCTAAGCCTCCAAACCCTAAGCCTCCAAACCCTAATCCTATCTCTCCTAATAGTCAGCCATGGAAGAGGGGAAGAAGAATAGGATGAGCAGCGGCCAAGGTAGAGGGGAGAAGTATATGTGCCGGCAACAACTTGGGAAGAAGAAGAAAAGAGCTCTTCCTCATGTTGCCGCCCACCCCTATCTCCCAAACCCTAGCCGCCCAAACCTAATCATAAACAAACTAGGATTCCTAGCCTCCATAGGAAGCGAACCCTAATCACCTAAGCCATCAAGTTAGTGCCCACCCCTATCACCTCCTTTTATAGAGTTAGGGATAAGCCATGATTTAATTTCTACCATTGGTTCTAGGGATTTAATCTCAACTGTCGGATCTAGAGATTTAATCTCTACCTTTGGATCTAGAGTTTTGTTTTCATCCATTGGATCTATGCTTCATGAGGTGTTAATAGGTTACATTAGGGACCATGAGGAGGAGTTGTATCTTGGCCACCCATGGATCAAGCCCACATAAAGTCCGATCCACAATTGATAATCCAATCCAGTAAAGGATTATCATTGATCTACCTCACCAACCCCCATAAGTTAATATGGGCTCCATATATTATATGTACATATTCTCCCCGTGTTTAAGATCTCGAATGTCCATCGATTAATTAATTTACTGACCATTAATTAATCAACATCTAACTCCATGAGTAGTGCGACTCAACCTTTTCATCATGCCGGACCTAGTCCACCTGCAGGGTTTACATGATGAACCTTATGAGCTCCTCATGGGGACATCATCATCCTAATATATAGGACACGATTTTCTCCTATAATCAACGACACACCATATAAATAATATCATCTCCCAACTTACCGAGCCTATCGATTTAATCTATAAATCTCGCCCATTGGTAAATCAAAGATATGAATACTAAGTATATGTGCCCGTTATTATATCAGGATTAAGAGCATGTACAAAATAATATCTGAGGTCCGATTCAATTATGTAGTCAGTAATAAATCGAATCATCTCTAAGTCGGTCCTGCTCAATACACACAAAGTGCACTAGTGTGATTCTATGGTCAAGATAAACCAATACCAAATCACACTACAACCATTCCGATGGTTTCTCCAAACTCGACTCGATTGTGAGGCTTTACTTATACTTTACAAGGAGTCGATAACATGATCTCCCGTGTGACACCACACACCATGTTATCTACAATGTAATGTATTAGACAATATTGCATAACCATAAGAATGCAAACATTGATCATGTGATTCTTATTTCAAAAATAAAGATGTTCATACAAAAGATAGACTTTTCTGTATACATCCCTACACGAATTTCTTGGACTGGTACAGGAACCTGAGAATCATTCTCACCCAAGAAAGGAAATTGTATATCCTGGAGCAGCCCATTCCGGAGGCACCTCCTGCCACTGCCTCGCGAACTGACAAAGATGCTTACAAGAAGCATCAAGATGATGCATTAGATGTGTGATGTCTCATGCTCGCGACCATGAACTCTGAGCTTTAGAAGCTACACGAGTTCATGAATGCTTATGATATGGTTGAACATCTTCGTCAACTATATCAAGGACAAGCAAGGCATGAGAGATATGAGATCTCTAAGGAATTGTTTCATTCCAAGATGCAAGATGGGACTCCCGTAGGTCTATATGTACTAAAGATGATTGGGTACATAGAAAACTTACAGAGATTGGGATTTCCACTTGGCCAAGAGCTGGCCACTGACTTGATCTTGCAATCTTTGCCACAAACCTACAATCAATTGGTCGTGAATTACAACATGAATGAAATTGATAAGCCACTTCCTGAGATGCTCAGCATGTTGAGAACTGTTGAGCTCAACCTTAAGAAGGGAAAATCTGACTCCATTTTGATGGTGCAAAAGAAGAAAGGAAAGGGCAAGCCTAAAGGTAAGGGAAAGTCCCAAGCCAAGGGCAAAAGCAAAGAACTGAAACCCAAAGGAGGGGTGGCCAAAGAAGGGACTTGCTTCCACTGCAAGGAAGCTAGACACTGGAAGTGTAACTGCAAATAATACTTGGAAGATCTTAAGAAGAAG
The DNA here is from genome assembly GCA_025175895.1 of Wurfbainia villosa. Taxonomy (NCBI): domain Eukaryota; kingdom Viridiplantae; phylum Streptophyta; class Magnoliopsida; order Zingiberales; family Zingiberaceae; genus Wurfbainia; species Wurfbainia villosa. The sequence goes on along the minus strand of CM046004.1, from coordinate 36,569,684 downwards.
AGAAGTGAGACTTCTACTTCAGGTATAAATGTTATAGAAGTCAATCTATCTATTTCATCATCATGGGTATTAGATACCGGATGTGCATCTCACATTTGTACCAATGTTCAGGCACTGAGAAATAGCAGGGCATTGACAAAGGGCGAGGTGGACCTACGAGTAGGCAATGGAGCAAGAGTTACTGCTGTTGCTATAGGAACTTATGATCTATCTCTGCCCTCTGGGCTTGTACTAGAACTAGATGAATGTTGTTATGTTCCTGCTTTAACTAAGAACATAATTTCGGTTTCTTGTTTGGACAAGAAAGGATTTACATTTATAATAAAGAACAAATATTGTTCAGTTTATTTAAATGATATGTTCTATTGTAGTGCACCTCTAATGAACGAACTCTACTTTCTAGACTTAGAGAACCCCATCTATAACATAAGTACCAAAAGGTTCAAGTCAAATGAGTTAAACTAAACCTATATTTGGCATTGTCACTTAGGTCACATAAATGAGAGTCGCTTATCTCAGCTCCATAAGGATGGGTTGCTGGACTCATTTGATTTTGAATCATATGAGACATGTGAGTCTTTTCTTTTAGGAAAGATGACTAAGACTCCCTTTAGTGGACACAGCGAAAGAGCAACAAACTTGTTAGGACTTATACATAGTGATGCATGTGGCCCTTTCAATGTTGCTGCTAGAGGTGGTTACAGGTACTTCATTACATTTACTGATGACTTCAGTAGATATGGTTATGTGTATCTCATGACACATAAATCAGAATCCTTTGAAAAGTTCAAAGAATTCAAGAATGAAGTACAAAACCAGCTTGTCAAGAGTATTAAGATACTTCGATCAGATCGATGTGGTAAATACCTTAGCCATGAGTTTCGTGACTATCTAGCTGAGTGTGGGATTCTATCCCAACTCACTCCTCCTGGAAGACCACAGTGGAATAGTATATCCAAAAGGAGGAATCATACCCTATTAGATATGGTACGATCTATGATGAGTCACACAGATCTTCCTATATCCTTTTGGGGATATGCTCTAGACACAATAGCCTTCACACTTAACCGTGTACCATCCAAGGCTGTGATAAAGACACCATATACGATATGGACAGGGAGAAATCCCAAGATACCTTTCATGAGGATTTGGGGTTGTGAGGCTTACGTTCTATGTTAAGTCTCAAACAAACTTGGACCCAAATCCGATAAGTGCTATTTTGTTGGATATCCTAAGAAGACAAAGGGATATTACTTCTACATTCCCAGTCATCATAAAGTTTTTGTGGCAAAGACTGGGATATTTCTAGAAAGAGATTTTATTTCTAGAAAAACTAGTGGGAGTACGTTCGATCTTGAAGAAATTCAAGATAAGGACCATAGCACTGAGGCCTTGATGGAGGTTGAACAGGAACCACAAAGTGTTGTGGGTGATGAGATTGTTGCACAAAGAGTTGTGGAACAACCACCTGTTCAGGTAGACCTACCTCTTCGTAGGTCTGATAGGGAACGTCGTATGCCTGAGAGATACTCATTTCTCTTGTCTAACCATGATGACGTTATGCTCATTGAGAATGAGCCTACCTCCTATCAGGAAGCTGTGATGAGCCCAGATTCTGAGAAATGGCTAGAGGCCATGAGATCCGAGATGGAATCCATGTACACTAACCAAGTATGGACTTTGGTTGATCCACCTGAAAGCATCAAACCCATTAGGTGTAAGTGGGTCTTTAAGAGAAAGACTGACATTGATGGACATACGCATACTTATAAGGGCCGATTGGTGGCTAAAGGTTTTAAGAAAATTCATGGTATTGACTATGATGAAACCTTTTCTCTAGTGGCGATGTTTAAGTCCATTCGTATCATGCTTGCTATTGCAGCATACCACAATTATGAGATCTTGCATATGGATGTCAAAATCGCATTTCTGAATGGAAACTTGCTCGAGGATGTGTACATGACACAACCTAAGGGTTTTGTGGATCCATAGCATATTGGGAAAGTATGCAAGCTGCAAAGGTTCATTTATGGGCTATAGCAAGCTTCTCGGAGCTGGAATCTTCGATTCGATAATGCGATTAAATAGTTTGGTTTCATCAAGAATGAAGATGAACCCTGTGTCTACAAGTGGGTTAATGGAAACACAATTGTCTTCCTTATATTGTATGTGGATGACATACTACTCATTGGGAATGACATCCCTTCGCTACAATCTATGAAGACTTGGCTGGGGACGTGCTTCTCAATGAAGGACTTAGGTGAAGCAACCTGGATTCTAGGCATCAAGATCTATAGAGATAGATCTAAGAGATTACATAGCCTAAGTCAGAGTACATATATTGACATGGTATTACTACGGTTTTCTAGGAAAAATTCTAAGAAGGGACTTCTGTCGATATCACATGGTATGAGTCTTTCGAAGACTCAAAGTCCCTCTTCTAGAGAGGAGAGAGACTACATGGATAAGATCCATTATGCATCTGCTATAGGATCTATCATGTATGTCATGTTGTGTACTCATCTTGATGTCTCGTATGCTTTGAGCATGACGAGTAGATACCAGTCAGATCCAGGTGAGCGTCATTGGATAGCAGTAAAGAATATTCTTAAGTACATGAGAAGAACTAAAGAATATTTCTTGATATTTGGAGGCGATGAGGAGCTAGCTTTAAAGGGTTATAGCGATGCTAGCTTCCAAACTGACCAGGATGATTATAGATCACAGTTAAGGTTCGTGTTTTGCTTGAATGGTGGCGCTGTGAGCTAGAAGAGTTCGAAGCAAGACACAGTTGCTGATTCTACAACAGAGGCCGAGTATATCGTTACATCAGAGGCAACAAAGGAGGCAGTTTGGATCCGCAAGTTCATTACTGAGCTTGGGGTGGTTCCTAGCATACCAGATCCTATAGATCTCTATTGTGACAACAATGGAGTGATTGCGCAAGCTAAGGAACCTCGCTCACACCAGCGGACCAAATACATACTACGACGCTTCCATCTCATTTAAAAGATTATCGATAGAGGAGATGTGAAGATTTGCAGAGTACCCACAGAGGCTAACATCGCAGATCCCTTGACCAAGGCTTTGGAATAGAAAAGGCATAATGGTCACACTAGTTCATTGTGTATTAGATACTACGGTGATTGACACTAGTGCTAGTGGAAGATTGTTAGTGAAAGCCCTAGAGCCAATCATGTGATGATTGTTGTATGGACTTTATTGTATCATATTCCTATTTATAAAAGCATGGTTATTATATTTACTTATATTAGTGCCAAATAACTAAATGTAATAACGTCCTTGAGTAGAAGGTTCTTATCTATATCAATCGATTGGTTGAATCGATAATGAGACGATATAGAGAACACTACTCTTAATCATTCCTAGTCAAGTATTAACATTCAAGGACAATGTTAATGCGTAGAGACTAGCATGTAGGTCAACTCGATGATTTGAACTCACAAGTCATGGAAATGAGATATCAAGTTGACACATGGGTATGCATTGGAGAATGTATACTGAATGACCCGCCATGAGAAAGTATCATGGATCGTTATATGAGTGTCATATACTTTCTCATGTGACTATTAGTATGACTATTAGTCCTTGGACTTGAAGTCACCATGGTTCCCTGCATAAGGAGTTGCATACTTTGGCTTCGTCAAATTTCACCCGTAAATGGGTGAACTATAAAGGCGATTACTGGGTATGTAACAAATTATGTGAAGGGATGTGAGTGATGTAGATGGGATCTATCCCTCCTATATGACGGGAGTGACATCGTTATTCTTGATAGAGTGAGACCACGAAGTGCATGGCCATGCCCAAATGAGTCAATATGAGATATTGAGCTCATTTGATTAGAGTGAGTCTACTTGGAGTTCAAGATATAGATTGTACCGAGGATGACATGGGCTCTGTCTCAGTTGGTCAATCTAGATGTTAAGGATAGAGGGTCATTGTCACATATTGTGAGAGTCACAATTAGTAGTCACAAAGGTGATGTTGGAGCTTGACATTGTTGTAACTTGGGTAGCAATGATGTGTTACTAGATACTGCTCATTGCTTATGTTCCTAAATTGGTTTAGGGATATTGCCAACGTTACAAGAACCTATAGGGTCACACACAAAGGGAAATTAGATGGAGATTAGGTTCATATGATGAACCATAAGAATAAGGTTCATGGGATGAACCAAATTGGATTAAGAGTAATCCAAATTAGACTAATTGAGTTAGACTCAATTTAATTCAAGTGTTGAATGAGTCTAATTTAGATTTGAATCATTGAGTCAATTTAAATTAATGAATAAAGATTCATTAAATCAAATTGACTTGAATCAAGTGGTTAGATTTGATCAACCAAGGGAGATAATAGGTCATGTTTGACCTGACTTGAGAGAGAAGATGAATGGTCAATTTTGACTTGACCAATTGCCATGTCATGGTGACTTGGCATGGGGGCCGACCAATAATGATGTTACACCTCATCATGGACTTATCATGGGGTGCCACCTCATGAGGGAGACCAAGAGTCATTGACTCTTAGAGTTACATGCATGCATGTAACCCCCAAATAGAAGTGGCCAACCACTTTGCATTAGTGTGTGAAGTTATTGGAATTAACATCATCTTCTTCCTTGGTTGCTCCTCTCAAGCTCTCTTCCTCATCCTCTTCTTGCCTAGATTTCTCAAGGGTGCTAGCACACTCTAAGGTGTCCCCTCCACCATTTGTCCGTGTGGATACTTGTAGAGGAGTGTACACTTGACACTCTTCGTGATCCGGCAAAACGTTTGGACAAGTGGGATAAGCGAAGGGCATCACTACAAGGGTAACGCTCTTATCATGTAGATCTAAGGTAAATCTAGGTTTCCATAACACCTACATGAATTTATTTTATATATCTTCACACGGATCCGTGGCCGGGCTTCCGAGGTTTCCGCAACGCAAAAAGTGGTTTTTGTGGCTCTGATAGTCCAACATCATGACATCATGATCATTGGAAATGCTTACTTATGTTATCACTTATTCCATGATCATTCATGCATTTAGAATAATTAAAATTGATTTAAGGATAATGACATGACTTGAAGTCCTATGTATAAGGGAATCAAGAAGGGTTGCCTAAGAAAATGCATATGACTTGAAGTCCTATGTATAAGGGAATCAAGTAGGGTTGCCTTAGAAAATGCATGAAACCCTAGATTAGGAAAACAAAACCCACATCTCACATTACATTGACATGTATGTGTATTTATACACCCTAGATACATGTGAGATGCTAGGATATGAGTTAAGTTCAAGGTGCAAAGTTTTTGCATCTAGATGAACTCAAACTCATCTTATATTAGTGGTGGATCATTGGGAAAGTTATGTTCAAGCCATGTACATTGAGCCCAAAGAATATGATCCAAAATAAGGTTTTAAAACAATTTGAAAAATATTTTGAAAAACCATGGTGTAGTCTATCTTTTGATAGAAGTCACCATTGATGAAGTTGATACAAAGTGAGCTAAAACATTGAAGTTTTTCTTCACTTTTTGAACTTTGTGTCAATTTCTCTATTTTATGGGTAAAATATTTTTCAAACATTTTTCACTCATTGTATTGGTAATAAGTATTATACGTATGAAGTTTCACAATTTTTAAAATTACGTATAATTACTTACACATTTCGAAAAATCATACCCAAAAATTGATTTCTACGTTTTGCAGATACCAGTCAACCGCCATGGATGTCAGTCGACTGATGTGAATGGCAGTCAACTAGTTGACTGATAGAGTCGACTGCCAGTGCTGATTTCGAGAAAACAAGGTATGTTTAGCCCATTTTCAGCTATGTTAGGGTTCCCTAACTACTCCTAACCCTAGGATATACTTTATGAAGTATTATAAAGGGTGGAAATCCATTGGATATAGATTAGGAGAGTTGTTAGGGTGATGTATAAAATTTAAGGTGTGAGAAAGTTCAATGTTGAACTTTGAACCTTATTTTTGATGGTTTAGAGTTCCTATTGGCTTAAGGACTTCTCAAGGACATTATTGGTGCAATTGCAAAGGGGGAGCAAGCCTTTAGGGGGAGGTTTCCATCATGGGATGATGGATGGTAATTTTTTTCTCATAAGAGGGAGAAATGGGATTTCAAGATGCCTAATTTGGAAATTGAGAGAGTTTGTAGGATTGCCTCTCTTAAGTGATATGAGACTTCTCACTGGGAAGATGATAGGTATCCTAGGTATTTTTGGACTAAGGGGGAGATTGTAAGATCTCATTGGATATGAGACATTGACCTCCATGGGTGAACCTTTTTGATGTATGTCAAAAAGGGGGAGAAAGTCAAATTACCAATTTGGGAAAATTAGTAAGGGAATGAGTTAGGGGCCTAACTCAAGGGTGTTTTTGTCAAACATTAAAAAGGGGGAGATTGTTGGTGCAATCATCCCAGGTCATGATTGACTAGACTCAAGTTTAACTAGAGTAGTATTTTGATGTTTGACATGGATGTCTGACAAGTGTTGGGATGATTGTTGATGCAATCGACTCAGGTCATACTTGATGTTTGATGATGGTTTGACCATTGTTATGGGAAAAGTTCAAGTCTTGTGTACTTGGCATGGAAAGTCCAATCTTGAGTCTTGGAATGGAAAGACCAACATTGGTTGGCAAATCAAAGTCCAAGCATGGGTCTTGGCAAGGAAAAGTCCAAGCATGGGTCATGGCAAGGGAAAATTCCAAGCTTGGGTCTTGGCATGGAAAGTCTAACATGGGTTGGCAAGGGAAAGTCCAAGCTTGAGTCTTGCCATTTGGAAAGTCCAAGGGGAATATTGGCAGCATAAAGTCTACGCGGCAGTCTTGGCGGCATAAGTCCAATGATTGGCGGCGTAAAGTCCAAGCGAGAGTCATGGTCGCGGGAGTCCAATATGCCTTGGCGGTATAGACACCGTTAGCATGACAATAGCCGATGGAAGCACCTGAAGGCTAGCATATGGATGAACATGTCATGGATGACTTGGAGGTATCCGATAGGCATGAGGCTGACGGAGGTTGCTAGAAGGCTTAGGTCTAAGCTACGGGTGGTCTAGCAAGTATGGGGGCACCATACTTGGTTTAAAATATCATGTTTGAGGTGTATCAGTCGACTGAGACTATGGTAAGTCGACTGATGGGAGTCAACTAGGATTTGACTGTGGGAAGTGCCCTGGTAGTTGACTGCTAGAGTTGGGTAGTCTACTGCTGGCTTGATCAGTCGACTCATATGGTAATCAGTAGACTGCTCGTCGGGATGTCGAGCACAGAATGCTCTTCAGTCGAGTGATCGGCGTGAGCACTCGACTGATTGATTCATCAGTCGACTGATGGTGTGTCCGTTGGAACTTATCCAATGTGGCACTTGCCATTGTCTCACAATTGCTACAAGGGCAGTCGACTGATGGTCCCGATTAGTCGACTGTCAGGCGAAATCCAGCCCAAGGAGCATCTTTCAATGGAGCTCATGGAGGGAGAATTTGGCACCGATTCTTGGACGTCTTTGGGATGATTTCCTGCTGCAAATCAGAGTCTCCAAGTACAATTCAAGTAACCAAAGATCAAGCAATTAAAAGAGCAATTGTAAAGTGTTTTTCCTTTACTTGTAGCATATTTCATATTTGTATTTTCTTGTATCTATTTGTTTATTGTTGTAAATAATTGTATGAGGTTTCCCCACCTCAGATTGTTCTGAGAAGGAGTTTATTTGATTAGTGGTATTGTATGCATCGCTAGAGCTCGTTTGAGCTCGATCCGTGGAGTAGGAACCATTCAGTTACGAACCACATTATACTTGGTGTTGTGTGTGTGCTTGTATTCATGTTATTGTTTTTATTGTTATTATTCCGCTGCACACTAACACAATTTGTAGACGCGATCGTGATCGTAATCCATCAAGCAATACCGATGCTATTCACCCCCTCTCTAGCGGTCATGAAGGTTCCTACAGTCATGGATGACTTGGAGGGATCCGATAGGTGTGAGGCTGATTGAGGTGGCTAGAAGGCTTAGGTCTAGGCTAAGGGTGGTCTAGCAAGTATGAGGGCATCATACTTAGGGTAAAACCTCATGTTTGAGGTGTATCAGTCGACTGAGACTATGGTCAGTCGACTGATGTGAGTCGACCGGAGTTCGACTACCGAGAAATGACCTGGCAGTCGACTGCCAACATTGGGTGTTGGTGCAATCGACCCAGATCACGATTGACCACACTCGAGTTTGGCTCGAGAGATTTTTTGATGTTTGACATGAAGGTTTGACATTGATGTCTGATAATGTTTTGAGAGAGATTGTTGGTGTAATCGACCCGAGTCATGATTTACCGGACTCGAGTTTGACTCGAAGGGGATTTTGATGGTTGACTAGGGTTGACCATGTTAGAGAAAGTCTAAGTCTTGAGTACTTGGCATGTAAAGTCCAAGCATGGGTCTTGGCAAGGGAAAGTCCAACATGGGTTGGCAAGAAAAAGTCCAAGCATGGGTCTTGACATGTAAAGTCCATCATGGGTTGGCAAGGGAAAGCCCAAGCTTGAGTCTTGGCATTTGGAAAGTCCCAGGGTGTAGTCTTGGCCACGTAAGTCTAAGGGTATAATCTTGGTGGTTAAAGTCTAAGTCATGAGTACTTGGCATTTGGAAAGTCCAAGGCGTTTGATATTGGTGGCGTAAAGTCCAAGCGGGAGTCTTGGCAGCATAAGTCCAATGGTTGGCGGCGTAAAGTCCAAGCGAAGTCTTGGTAGCGTAAGTCCAATGTGCCTTGGCGGTGTAGACACCGTTAGCATGACATAGCCGATGGAAGTACTTGAAGGCTAGCGTATGGATGAACAAGTCATGGATGACTTGAAGGGATCAGATAGGCGCGAGGCTGACGGAGGTGGCTAGAAGGCTTAGGTCTAGGCTACGAGTGGTCTGGCAAGTATGAGGGCACCATATTTGGGTTAAACCACATGTTTGAGGTTAAAATGTCATGTTTGAGGTGTATCAGTCGACTGGTATCATGTGGCAGTCGACTGGTGTGAGTCAACTAGGGTTTGACTGTGGGGAGTGCCCTAGCAGGTGACTACCAGAGGTAGGCAGTCGACTGCTGGATCGAGCAGTCGACTGATCTTGTGTTCAGTCAACTGGTGCTTGGTATTTAGGGCACAGAATGGAGTTTAACTCGACTGCTAGGGTTACCAGTCGAGTGAAGGCTCGATCAGTCGACTGAAGTGTTGGGAGGGGAAACTTTGCTTCCCACTTCAACTCGGTCACTTGTTCATAGCGATCCCTTCTACGTCCCCAGATAAAAAAAATTTATCCTTGAAAAGAGGGATTCCCAAGAAACCTTGACATCGTCGTGCTATTCGATTAGAGTGGTCACTTGAACAAACTTGTTGTTCAAGCGACCAACCTCTATTCTACGAATAGTCGTGGAATAGACAATGTACTGATCATCGGCTTTTGTGTTTATGTTCGGGGTCCAAGTTATATTAGCCACAAAACAGAATATAACATTTATATAATTGAAAAACAAATATAAACATGTTACACATGAAGATAGATAAGTGATATACCTCTCGATCTTCTATTGTATGACCTTCCTCCTTTCGGACGTCGTGTGGGCGACGATCTACCAAAAGTTGAAGCTCCTAGATCACCAATCTTCCTTCTTTGCTCGTCCCGAGCAAGAGAAAGAATAGAAACAAGACTCTTTTCCTTCATTCAACCAACCACCAAACTACAAGGTCGGTGCTTGCCGCCGACCAAGAAGGAAGAGGAGAATAGGATGGAAACCGGCCAAGACTCCAAGGCAAGGCCCTAAATCTTGTTTCCACCGGCCAAGGGGAAGGAGAAGGGACGGATTGGATGCCGGCCAAAAGTTGGAAAGGGCTGCTGGGCGCCGGCCACCTTGAGAAAGAAGAAGATAAGGAATAAGTTCCCTTATTTAATGCCACCAACCCCATACCCTAGCTCCAAGCCTCTTGCCGCCAAAACCCAAATCCTATCTCTAATTGGATTCAACTTGCCGCCCACCCCTTGCTCTCCTTTTATATAGTTAGGGATAAGCCTTATTTTAATCTCCACCATTAGTTCTAGCGATTTAATCTCAACCGTCGGATCTATAGATTTAGTCTCAACCGTCGGATCTAGAGATTTAATCTCTACCTTTGTATCTAGAGTTTTGTTTATATCCATTGGATCTAGGCTTCATGAGGTATTAATAGACTACAATAGGGACCATGAGGAGGAGTTGGATCTTGGCCACCCAATGGTTCAAGCTCACATAAAGTCCGATCCATTAATGATAATCCAATCCACTAAAGGATTATCATTGATCTACCTCACCAACCCCTATAAGTTAATATGGGATTCATATATTATATGTACATTTTCTTCCCGTGTTTAAGATCTCGAATGTCCATAGATTATTTAATTTACTGAACATTAATTAATCAACATATAACTCCATGAGTAGTACCACTGAACCTTTTCATCATGCAGGATCTAGTCCACCTGCAGGGTTTATATGATGAACCTTATGATCTCCTCAAGGGGATATCATCATCTTAATATATAGGACACGGTTTCATCCTATAATCAATGACACACCATATAAATAATATCATTTCCCAACTTACCGAGCCTATCGATTTAATCTATAAATCTCGCCCATTGGTAAATCAAAGAAATGAATACTAAGTATATGTGCACGTTATTATATCGGGATTAAGAGAATGTACAATATAATATCTGAGGTCTGATTCGATTATGTAGTCAGCAATAAATTGAATTACCTCTAAGTTGGTCCTGCTCAATACACACAAAGTCTACTAGTGTGATTCTATGGTCATGACAAACCAACACCAAATCACACTACAACCATAGCAATGGTTTGTCCAAAGCCATCTCGGTTGTGAGCCTATACTTATACTTTACAAGGAGCCGATAACATGATCTCCCGTGCGACACCACACACCATGTTATCTACAATGTAATGTATTAGACAATATGCATAAGCAAAAAAATATGCAAACAATGATCATGTGATTCTTATTTCAAAATTAAGATGTTCATACAAAAGATAGACTTTTTAGGATACATCCCAACAATCTCCCACTTATACTAAAAGACTATACTATCCTTAAACTGCCATACATCTGATCCCCATTCCCTCGACATGCCTATCAAAAGCTCTCGCCGGAAGGGCCTTAGTGAAAGGATCTGCCAGGTTATCCTCTGATGCAATCTTGGCCACAACAACTTCTCTCTTTTCGATTTCTCATATCAGGTGCTACATGCGCTCTATGTGTTTACTAGCCTTATGTGCTCGTGGTTCCTTCGAATTTGCAACTGCACCATTATTATCACAATAAATTGTGATAGTTCTTGGCAAACAAGGAATCACATCCAAGTCCATCAGGAAGTTCCTGAGCCACAGAGCTTCTTTGGCCACCTCAGAGGCTGCCACATACTCAGCTTCCATGGTGGAGTCTGCCACGTATTTCTGCTTGACACTCCTCCATACAATGGCTCCACCTCCTAAAGTAAACACAAAACCTGAGGTAGACTTACTGTTATCCCTATCTGATTGGAAGTTGAAATCTATGTAACCCACAGGGAGTAATTGGTCTGCCTGGTAAACCAGTATATAAGCCCTAGTCCTTCTTAGGTACTTCAATATATGCTTTACCGCAGTCCAATGTCCCTATCCTGGATTATTCTGATATCTACTGACCATGCCCACGGCAAAGCAGATATCTGGTCTCGTACATAACATCGCATACATGAGGCTTCCTACTGCCGAAGCATAAGGAACCGCCTTCATCTCCTCTATCTCCTCAAATGTTGTAGGACACATCTCCTTAGATAAAGGAACTCCATGCCTGAAAGGTAGAAATTCTTTCTTGGAGTTTTGCATGCTAAAACGATCCATAATTGTGTCTATGTATGAAGCTTGGGATAAGCACAACATCCTTTTCCTGCGATCCCTTATAACCTTGATCCCAAGGATGTGTCCCACTTCTCCCAAGTCCTTCATATCAAACTGTTTGGACAACCATACCCTTACGTCCGATAATACCTTGATATTGTTGTCAATCAACAAAATATCATCTACGTATAGTACAAGAAATACCACTACATTTCTGTCACATCTCTTGTATACACAAGACTCATCCAGACTTTGAATGAATCCATAAGACTGGATTACTTCATCAAATCGGATGTTCCAAGACCTCGAAGCTTTCTTCAATCCATAAATGGACCGATTAAGCTTACATACAAGATGCTCTTTGACCTTCGCAATGAATTCTTCTGGTTGCTTCATAAAGATGTTTTCCTCAAGACTTCCATTAAGGAAAGTTGTCTTGACATCCATCTGCCACACCTCATAATCCATATGAGCTGCAATGCATAAGAGAATCTGGATAGACTTAAGCATGGCCACCGGCGAAAAGGTCTCCTCATAATCGATACCCTTTTTCGGAGTATACCCCTTCGCAACAAGCCTTGTTTTGAAGGTCGCAACCTTCCCGTCTATTGCTCTCTTTCTTTTGTAGATCCACTTGCATCCAATGGTTTTTACACCATCGGGTGGTTCAACTAGCTCCCAGACCTTATTTGAATCCATAGATTCAATCTCAGTATTCATTGCACTTTGCCAAGATACTGCATCTTTATCTTGGATTGCCTCGTCATATGTCCAGGGATCAGGTTCATGTTCACCAGGGACGAAATCAGAAGATTCTCTCAAGATCATGAATCTATCAGGCTGTCTCACAACCCTCCCACTACGATGAGGTATCACCTCTGTATCCTCTATGACACGCGGTGCAGTGACTTGTGGTATATCCTCTTGTACTGGTGGTACTGAAGAAGTGACTTCCCCTTTTATTTCCTCCAGAATAATCTTACTCATGGACTTGTGGTTCATCACATAGTCTTCCTCTAGAAATATGGCGTTCGTTCTAATGATCAACCTCTGATCTCTAGGACTATAAAACAAACCACCTTTCATTCCTCTAGGATAGACAACGAACATTCGTACTTCTGTACGAGGTTCCAACTTACCAGCATCTGCCTTCAGTACATGTGTTGAACTCCCCCAAATCCGAATATGTTTTAGACTGGGCTTTTGCCCATTTCACAATTCTGTGGGAGTAGAAGGCACTGATTTAGATGGAACCAAGTTCAGAATGTACACCGCCGTATCTAGAGCATATCCCCAGAACGAATCTGGCAACTCAGAATAACTCATCATCGATCTAACCATCTCCATAAGAGTCCTATTCCTTCGCTCTTCTATACCATTCTGCTAGGGTGTGTCAGGTGTAGACAATTGGGATTGAATCCTACCCTCTGATAAGTAATTCCTAAACTCTCCCAAGAGGTACTCACCACCATGATCAGATCGTAGCGTCTTGATACTTTTACCTTGACATTTCTCTGCATCAGCCTTGAATACTTTGAACTTGTCAAAGCATTCCGACTTGTAGCGCTTCAAGTAAATGTATCCATATCTCAAATAATCGTCTATAAAAGAGACGAAATACTCAAAACCACCTCTAGCCTGGATAGACATAGGACAACACAAATCAGAATGAACCAATTCTAACACATCTTTGGCCCTATACCCCTTGGCCATAAAAGGTCTCTTGGACATTTTACCCTCCAAGCAAGATTCACAGGTTGGGAAATCCTCCACCACTAATGATCCCAGAGGTCCATCAGCTATCAACCTTTGAATTCTTCTTAGGTTAATATGACCAAGCCTACGATGCCAAAGATATGTTTGGTTCATCTTCGAAGGTTCTTTTCTCTTATTGGAATTAGAAGATGAGTTATTGACTTCTATTTGCATCGTGGGAGCTTTTGGTTTGAGTGTATAAAAATTTCCTATCAATGCACCAGAACAGATAATATCCCTATTCCTTTTTATAACAACTCTATCATTAAAAGAAATAGAATATCCATCCATAAACAATTTAGAAACCGAAATTAAATTCTTTCTAAATAAAGGTACATAAAGGCAATTCTTAAGAACCAAAACTTTATTTTTCTCAAAAGATAAATGAATGTCTCCCACTGTAACAGCCGCCGCCTTCATGACATCGCCCAAGTACACTGTTTATCCTTCTTGTAAGTGAAGTACTTGCCTTTCGGCTTCTTCACTCCTCCCTGAGATCCTCTCACCATGTTTGCACCACCTTGTTTCTAATTCTTCTTACGTTTCAGCTTAGAAGTAGAAATCTTTTTGGGCAACCATGGCCTGAGCCTGAGCAAGCCTTTCTGTCGACTGGAGAATGATATCAACCTGGGTTTCCCCATCAATCTCAGCTCTAAGGACTTCCAGCTCATTCACAGGCTTAGGAGGACACTCTTCGAAGAGTAGATACTTGTACTCCTCAACAGTTAAGACAATATCTAGATTCCTTTTTCCAATCAACATAATTATGTACAGTAAGTTTATTTTCCTTTAGTATCACAGCAAGTGGACTGAGAGTCATTTTTGAAAAACCTAAGAATCACATATATCAAAACTTTATATTTCAAAAAATTATTGATTCCTCAAACAATAAAATTTGAAAATCAACCAACACCTCAAAACACCGAGAATATCGTTTGCCACGATCGTGTGGACGTATACGAATTCTACATTTGTAAGAGGAGGTTTTACCCATTAATTTTACTATCTTGTCAACCTAACTTTTTGACAAATAAAATTAATAGTTGGTTTCTCTTTGGTCCTACAAATAAAAGCAGTGACTCCGATGGGGAGGATACTCCTATTTGCATCTAAGTGTTCACCATTACTTGATACCATGGAAATTATCTTGGGTTATGTGCCTTCCGATGGGGAAGTACACACGCTCCTAAATAATTTCCTATAACCATATCCGACCCTGTGATCCGCAAACAAACTCATCCGATGGGGAGGAAGGCCCTCAGAGCCGACATGCAAGTTTTCTTGCATCACATGTCAAATTGTAATGGAGGTCGTGGGAATTTATAAAAAATATCCCTCTCCCACTTAGTAATTTGAAATTGAGGAATTTTCTAGCCTACGACATGCATATCAAACAATAAGTAGTAAATATGAAAAATAAATATTTTCCAACTATTATGGCTTTTGTCTTCATTATGTCTCCCGTCATATCGTCATCTCATCCGCTCCTCCTACGCCATGTACAAGCCATCCGGAGATCCGAGCCGAGACTAAAATCTATTTTATTTTATATCCATCGATCCTATACTCCACGAGGGAGTGTACATGAAATCTAGATTGAAAGTAAACTAAAATAAAAAGAGTGGCTAAACAATGTCATATCTAATTTACAAAAAATTAAATACTAGCCTCGTCAACCTCAAGGATTCAACAAAATATACATTTACACACATACAATCACACACACACACATATGACCATAATAGTTGGATCTTATGCCTGCAACAAAAAAGTTAACCTACGCATATCCTACTATTATTCGACACATATAATATATGAAAAGTGCATAAAAGTAACCGAATCCTAAACACACAAAACCGGAAACCGTGACTCTGATACCACTTGTTGGGAGGGTAAACTTCGCTTCCCACTTCAACTCGGTCACTTGTTCTTAGCGATCCCTTCTACGTCCCTGGATAAAAAACAATTAACCTTGACAAGAGGGATTGTCCAAGCAACCTTGTCATCGTCGTGCTATTCGATTAGAGTGGTCACTTGAACAAACTTGTTGTTCAAGCGACCAACCTCTATTCTACGAATAGTCGCGGAATAGACGATGTACGGATCACCGGCTTTTGTGTTTATGTTCGGGGTCCAAGTTATATTAGTCACAAAATAGAATATAACATTCATATAATTGAAAAACAAATATAAACATGTTACACATGAAGATAGATAAGTGATATACCTCTCGATCTTCTATTGTATGACCTTCCTCCTTTCGAACGTCGTGTGGGCGACGATCTACCAAAAGTTGAAGCTTCTAGATCACTAATCTTCCTTCCTTGCTCGTCCCAAGCAAGAGAAAGAATAGAAATAATACTCTTTTCCTTCTTTTAACCAACCACCAAACTACAAGGTTGGTGCTTGTCGCGCGGCCAAGAAGGAAGAGGAGAATAGGATGGAAACTGGCCATGACTCCAAGGGAAGGCCCTAAATCTTGTTTTTATCGACCAAGGGGAAGAAGAAGGGATGGATTGGATGCCGGCCAAAAGCTAGAAAGGGTTGCTGGGCACCGGCCACCTTGAGGAAGAAGAAGATAAGGAATGAGTTTCCTTATTTGGTGCCGCCAACTCCAAACCCTAGCTCCAACCTCTTGCCGCCCAAAACCCTAATCCTATCTCTAATTGGATTCAACTTGCCGCCCACCCCTTGCTCTCCTTTTATAGAGTTAGGGATAAGCCTTATTTTAATCTCCTCCATTGGTTCTAGGGATTTAATCTCAACCGTCGGATTTAGAGATTTAGTCTCAACCGTCGGATCTAGAGATTTAATCTCTACCTTTGGATCTAGAGTTTTGTTTCTATCCATTGGATCTAGGCATCATGAGGAATTAATAGGCTACAATAGGGACCATAAGGAGGAGTTGGATCTTGGCCACCCAATGGATCAAGCCCACAAAAAGTCCGATCCATTAATGATAATCCAATCCGCTAAAGGATTATCATTGATCTACCTCACCAACCCCCATAAGTTAATATGAGATCCATATATTATATGTACATTTTCTCCCCGTGTTTAAGATCTCGAATGTCCGTCGATTAATTAATTTACTAACCATTAATTAATCAACATCTAACTCCATGAGTAGTACCACTCAACATTTTCTTCATGCCGGACCAAGTCCACCTATAGAGTTTAAATGATGAATCTTATGAGCTCCTCAAGGGGATATCATCATCCTAATATATAGGACACAGTTTCCTCCTATAATCAACGACACACCATATAAATAATATCATTTCCTAACTTACCAAGCCTATCAATTTAATCTATAAATCTCGCCCATTGGTAAATCAAAGAAATGAATACTAAGTATATGTTCCTATTATTGTATCGGGATTAAGAGTATGTATAATATAATATCTGATGTCTGATTCGATTATGTAGTCAGCAATAAATCGAATCACCTCTAAGTCGGTCCTGCTCAATACACACAAAGTCTACTAGTGTGATTCTATGGTCAAGACAAACCAACACCAAATCACACTACAACCATAGCAATGGTTTGTCCAAAGCCATCTCGGTTGTGAGCCTATACTTATACTTTACAAGGAGCCGATAACATGATCTCCCGTGTGACACCACACACCATGTTATCTACAATGTAATGTATTAGACAATATGCATAACCATAAAAATATGCAAATAATGATCATGTGATTCTTATTTCAAAATAAAGATGTTCATAGAAAAGATAGACTTTTCAGTATACATCCCAACATGATGGACATTATTAGTCGACTGATGTCCTATCCGTTCGATTTTTCCAACGTGGATTGCACTGTTGTCTCATAGCAATAGTGTCATCAGTCGACTGAATGTCCCGATCAGTTGACTGATAGGTGATTTCCAGCCCAGGCAATTGCTTTAAATGGAGGTCATGGAGAAGGTTTGAAGCAGCGATTTCTTGGACATTCTTTAGGCGATTTGCTGTTGCACATCAGGGTCTTCAACCACAGTTCAAGCGATCAACAAGAAAGCATTCAAAAGAGCATTTGTAAAGTTTTTGTTTGCATAGATTGTTGTATTCCTTTTGTATTTGCTTGTTTTACTTTGTATTACTTAGTGTAATCTTTGTACGAGGTTTCTCCGCCTCCGACGTGTTGTCGAGAAGGAGTTTATTATTTAGTGGTGTGCGATTGGCATCGCTAGGGCTCTTACAAGCCCAATTCGTGGAGTAGGAACCATTCGGTTCCGAACAACTTTACATAGTTTTGTTTGCGTATTTGTATATTATTATTGCTTTATTTCCACTGCGCACTAATCATTTGTAGCAAGCATCGCGAACAAATTCCATCAAGCATTGAAATGAGCTATTCACCCCCCCCTCTAGCGATCACTGAATCTTCTACATTGGGCAGTTGACTGCTGGCCTGAGCACTCGATTGATCTGGAGATCAGTCAACTGCTAGTCGGGTCTTCGGGCACAGAAGGTTCCCGAGTCGACTATTAGGGTTTGACAGTCGAATGATGACTCCATCAATCAATTGATGGGCATGATCAGTCGACTGATAGTGTATCCATTGGAACCTATCCAACGTGGCTCATGTCATTGCGAGATAATGGCTACAGGTGCAGTCGACTGATGGTCCCGATCAGTCGACTGCTTGGCAAAAATCAGTCCGAATTCAAGTTATAAAGGCAGTTCATGGGGAGAATTTTTGTCTAGATTTTCTTGGGTGATTTGGAGCGATTTGCTGGTGCAAATCAGGGTCTTCAAGGCTTGTCAAAGGTAATCAACAAGCAAGCTTCCAAAAGATTGATTGTAAAGTTTTCTTTGCATTATTTTGTTGTAATTCATTTGTAATTGCTTGTATTTCATTCTTATTGTTGTAAGAACTATTGTAAGAGGTTTTCTCCACCTCCGAATTGTTCCAAGATGGAGTTAGTGATTAGTGATTGCATTTGCATCTCTAGGGTTCGTTCGAGCCAAACCCGTGGAGTAGGATCCTTGAGGTTCCGAACAATGTTATATTCTTGTGTATTGTGATTATTGTATTTGTATTGTATTTTCCATATTCCACTGTGTGCTATCAATCATAGGCAACAACAATCGAATTCGATCAAGCAACGATGAATGACGCTATTCACCCCCTCTAGCGGACGCACAGGTCCTAACAAGTGGTATCAAAGCTATGAGCTCTTCAACGGACTTACACCCGGGATCAAAATACGCTAGAGGGAAGATAGAATTGGAAGATAAATTAGGATGGGACGTCAACACCCCAATTTCGTACAATTTCTATGGACAAAAAGGATTCAACCAATGGAAGGAAAGAATTGAAGACTTCTTGATGATGAGGGACCTTGAGGAGTGGTCTGCCCTAATGGAAGGATTCGAATATTCAAGAGGGCCAAAGGGAGGATTCCTCAAGATGAAGAGATGGAGTGAGGAACAACTCCAAGGATTCGAGAAAAAATATGAAGGTAGTAAAATTTATTATTGATTTGATTCCTAATGACATCTTGTGTAGCTTAGGTGAATACATGGATGCCAAAGAGCTATGTAGCAAAGTGGCAAGATTCCATGAGATTCCACATTCGGCTCAAGAAGAGGAGGAGGTCGATGAAACAAGTTCTTCCTTAAAAGAAAGTGAGGATTTGAAGGTTGATAGGAATCAACATCTGAATCGGAAGAGGATGAAGAGATGGAAGAAGCCTCCACTTTAAGGTTTGAGGGGGAGGAGAGACCATCTATTCCGGAGCAAGGGAAAGAGCAAGGAGAGCCATCTACTTTCGGGAGAAGTGATGAACAAGCTCAATAAGCCCTCATCACAACTCTAGGTAACTAAAATATTTAAATTAAAAAAAAATTATATTATATGTATTGAGTGTAGGGAGCAAGGACACTACAAGAGTAAGTGTCCAAAAAGTGTTAAGAAGACTCCACCGACACCTAAAAGTCAAGAGAAGTCAAAGGAAGTCGGACCCCCAACAATTAAAAGAAAGGAGCACATCATTTGTTTCAAGTGCCAACAACCAGGGAATTTTAGGAGTCAATTCCGTAGGGCGAAGAAGAAGGTCAAAGAGGGAGCATCACATTTAGGGGAGCCTCTAAGGCAAACCCTAAGGTATATTTTAATGCACCTTCTAGTTCTAGGAACAAAAAGCATGCTTTTAATTCACTTGCAAATACTCATGAAAATAATGCTAGTAAAAATAGGTTATATTGTTTAGGAGCTAAAAATGTCAACTTTAGGAATAAGGAGAAATTTGGGACTAATATTTCTAAAACAATTTTACCTAAGGACAAACCTAGATCAAACAATTATAGACCTATCCTTCCTAGGGAGACCATTAGAAAGATAGAGGATCACCTAGGTTTTAACTCTAAATGGACTAGGCATATGCCTTGGAAAAATAATTCCCAAAGGACATATAAAAATTCAAAATTGGGAAGATTAGAATTAGAAAATCAAGCCTTGAGGTCAAGGCTTGAGAAACTAGAAAAGACCCTTGCAAAAATGCAAAATCAAATACAAGGGTCAAAGGATCAATAATCTAGGTCTAAGAGTCAAAACCTAGGTTTTAGAAAGCAAGGTCCAACAAAGAGCAAGAAAGGTTTGGGTCACAAACTTAAGCCCAAAGAGACCTATCATAATGTTCCATTTGATTATGGAACTCAACTTAGGTCTAGGAAAACCAAGGTCAATAGGAAAGTCATTCCTAAGGTTGACCAAGGTAGGTGCTTAGTGGCTAAGGTTTCAAGGAAACCTAGGGAAGCCATTAAGAAGGTTACAAGGGGAGTTACCCCTAGAGTTAATCTAGGTAAGACTCAAATGACCAAGGCTTCTAAGCCTAGGAGGGTCATTAGGAGGGTATCTAGGGAAGTTATCCCTAGCGAATACCTAATAAACCCATGGAGCTCCAATAGGTATTGGGTTCCTAGGAGCGTGATCGATTCACACTAAATGGGTTTAGGTTGTGTCAACTTTAAATGGATGGGTAGTTAACCTAACCATGGTAAAGGTGACACTTTAGGTCATTTTCAAGGTTATGGGTACCTTGAAAATGTGGTTTGAATTTTAATCCTAAAGGTTTTTAGGATGTGCCAATATATTTTGAAGATTATGAAAAATTAATCAAATTGGCACAATTTATGTCTTAAAGTCATAGTGTGTCATTTTGGGTTTTTGGCACACTTGGGGAATTAGTGGTAAAGTGACAAAATGGATTTAATAATAACAAATGGCAACTAATATTAAAATTTAGGTATTATATACCATTATATTTTATTTTCCATGGCTTGATTGCCATACACCATGTAATGACATCATATCTACTTTTAATTATATAATGTCATGATCATGCTTAGGATTAGGGTTAAATGTCATGTATGCTTAGATTCCATTTTATGTCATGACATCATGATTATGAGCACATGCTTATTTATATCATCATTAATGCCATAATCATTCATGCATTAATAAAAATTCATTTAAGGATAATTGGCATGACTTGAAGTCCCATATATAAGGGAATCAAGTAGTATTGCCTTAGAAAAATGCATGAAACTCTAGTTTAGGATGAACAAAACCCACATCTCACATTACATTGACATATATGTGTATTGATACACTCTAGATACATGTGAGATGCTAGGATATGAGTTAAGTTCAAGGTGTATAGTTTTTGCATCTAGATGAACTCAAACTCATCTAAAATCATGAATGGATCATTGGGAAAGCTTATGTTCAAACAATGCACATTGAGCCCAAAGAACATGATCCAATATAAGGGTTTAAAAAAATTTTAAAATCATTTTAAAAATCCTTGGTGAAGTCTATCATTGATGATATTGATACAAAGTGAGCTCAAACATTGAAGTTTTTCTTCACTTTTGAACTTTGTATCAATTTCACTATTTTATGGGTAAATTATTTTTCACATATTTTTCTCCCATTGTATTGCTTATAAGTAATGCAGGTATGAATTTTCACAATTTTTCAAAATACATTGAATTACATATGAATTTCTAAAATTTATTTCTGATAATTGAAATTCAGAAATTTCAGTTATTAGTCGACTGTCGCTTAATGGCAGTCGACTGATTACTGTCAAAGTCAAATTCCAGTGCTGATTTCGGGTAAACAAGGATGTTTAGCTCATGTTTCAGCTATGGTAAGGTTCTCTAACTGCTCCTAACCCTAGGATATGCTTTGGAAAACATTAGAAAGGGTGAAAATCCATTGGATATGGATTAGGAGAGTTGTTAGGGTGTGTATCAATTTTAAGGTGAGTGAAAGTTCAATGTTGAACTTTTGATCTTAATTTTGATGGTTTAGAGTTTCTATAAGCTTAAGAACTTCCCAAGAACATTGGGTCTTGGCAAGGAAAAGTCCAAGCATGGGTCATGGCAAGGGAAAATTCCAAGCTTGGGTCTTGGCATGGAAAGTCCAACATGGGTTGGCAAGGGAAAGTCCAAGCTTGAGTCTTGGCAATTGAGAAGTCCAAGGGGAATATTGGCGGCATAAAGTCCAAGGGTGGAGTCTTGGCAGTATAAGTCCAATAGTTGGAAGCGTAAAGTCCAAGCTGAGTCTTGGCAATGTAAGCCCAATGTGCCTTGGCAGTGTAGACCACATTAGCATGACAATAGGTGATGGAAGCACCTAAAGGCTAGCTTATGGATGAACATGTCATGGAAGACTTGAAGGGATTTGATAGGTGTGAGGCTGATGGAGGTGGCTAGAAGGCTTAGGTCTAGGCTAAGGGTGGTCTACCAAGTATAAGGGCATCATACTTGGGGTAAAATCTCATGTTTGAGGTGTATCAGACGATTGAGACTATGGTCAGTCGACTGATGTGAGTGGATTGGAGTTCGACAACTAGGAAATGGCATTGCAGTCTGTTGGTGCAATCGGCCCAGGTCACGATTGACCAGGACTCGAGTTTGACTCGAGTGATGTTTGACAAAGTTGTTTGACATTGATGTCGGTTAATATGTTGGGGAGATTGTTTATACAATCGATCCAGGTTATAATTGACTAGACTCGAGTTTGACTCGAGGGAGACCTTGATGGTTGACTGGGGTTGACCATGTGATTATGGGAAAGTCCAAGCATGGGTCTTGGCAAGGTAGAGTCCAAGTCATGGGTACTTGGCATGGAAAGACCAAGTGGGACACTTGGCATTCGGGAAGGTCCAAGTCTTGTGTACTTGGTATGAGAAGTCCAAGCATGGGTCTTGGCAAGTGAGAAGTCCAAGCATGGGTCTTGGCAAATGGAAAGTCCAAGCATGGGTCTTGACATGGAAAGTCCAACATGGGTTGGCAAGGGAAAGTCCAAGCTTGAGTCTTGGCATTTGGAAGTCCAAGGGGATTGATATTGGCAGCGTAAAGTCCAAGCGGAGTCTTGGCGGCGTAAGTCCAATGTGCCTTGGCGATGTTGACACCGTTAGCATGACATAGCCGAGGGAAGCACCTGGAGGCTAGCGCGATGGATGAACAAGTCATGGATGACTTGGAGGGATCCGAGAGGCGTGAGGCTGATGGAGGTGGCTAGAAGGCTTAGGTCTAGGCTAAGGGTGGTCTAGCAAGTATGGGGGCACCATATTTGGGTTTAAACCTTATGTTTGAGGTTGGTAGTCAACTGGCATTGTGGCCGGTTCAACTGCCGTGAGTCGACTTAAGTTCGATTAATGACTTGGAGGTGAAAAAGCGCTCGGTAGTCGATCGGCGATCGACGCTACCGGGCATCATCGCCAAGAGATCCGTTGGAGTTTTTCCAGCATGGATCAAGCCGTTGTCTCACGACAACAGTGGCATCAGTCGACTGGTGACTTATGGCAGTCGACTGATGGGCGGAAATCCAGGTCGCGCGCAAGGATAAAAGGAGCTCGACGGGAGGGTTTTTGAAAGCGATTTTCTTGGACATTTTGAAGCGATTTGCTGCTGCAAATCAAGGCTTTCAAGTGCTAGTCCAAGGCAATCAACAAGCAAGCTTCTAAAGAGTTTTTGTAAAGTGTTCTTTACTTCTCTTGTTGTATTTCCTCTTATATTTGCTTATTGTATTTAGATTATTGTTGTAATCTTATTGTAAGAGGTTTCTCCACCTCCTACTTGTGTCGAGAAGGAGTATTTATCATAGTGGTGTGTGATTGACATCGCTAGGGTTCGTACGAACCCAATCCGTGGAGTAGGAACCGTTTCGGTTCCGACCCACGTTATATCTTTGTGTTTGCGTGTTGTATGTTTCGTTATCATTATTATTCTTGTTATTCCGCTGCGTACTAACGAAATTGTAGACAAGCACATGAACGATTTCCATCTACATACGGTCAACGCTATTCACCCCCCTCTAGCGGCCTCAAATCTTCAACAAGTGGTATCAGAGCCCGGGGCTCTTCTACGGACTAACCGCCGGGAGCTAGGACAAAGAAGCTAGAGGGTGAAGATGGAAGAACAATTGGGATGGAATATTAACACACCGATCCCTTACTCCTTCTATGGACAAGAAGGGTTTAAGCAATGGAAGTCAAGAATTGAAGACTTCCTAATGATGAGGGACTTCGAAGAATGGTCTATCTTAATGGAAGGATATAGCTATTCAAGAGGACCAAAAGGTGGATTCCTCAAGAAAAAGAGATGGACCGAAGAGCAAGTTCAAGCCTTCAAAAAGAATGAGAAGGTAATGAAGTTGTTAATTGATTTAATACCTAACAATATCTTGTGTATGTTAGGTAACTATGTAGATGCAAACGAGCTATGGAGCCAAGTGGCCAAGCTCCATGAAAGTCCATCAATGGTCCAAGAGGAAGAGACCGAAGAGGCTAATGCATCACCCTCACAAGGAAGTGAGGACTTGGAGGTTGAGAGATCATCAACATCAAAAGAGGAAGAGGAAGTAGAATCGGAAGTTGATAGGGAGTCAATTTTCGGGTTGGTGGAGGAAGTGGAAGTAGCATCCACTTCTAGGATTGAGGAGGAGATTAGAGTTTCCTCAACACCGGAGCATCAAGAAGAAGCTTCTACATCCAGTCAAGATGAAGAAGTGTCAATTCTGAACTCCACCACTAACCTAGGTAACTCAAACACTCTAATTTCAAATAAAAATAATATTATGTCTTGTGAGTGTAGGGAATTTGGGCACTATAAGTGCCCAAAGAAGATTAGGAAAGCTCCACCGGCACCAAAAGTCAAGGATGCCGGTTCCCCAACACCTAAAGAAAAGGAGCACATCATATGCTTCAAGTGCAATTCAAAGGGGCATTATCGGAGTCAATGCCCTAGGGGGAAGAAGAAGGGGCAAGGAGGAGCATCACAAGTAGGGGGAGCTTCTATAGCTAACCCTAAGGTATATTTTAATAATGCACCTTCCAAATTTAAAAGTCAAAAGCATGCCAAAAATTTTAATTCTCTTGCAATTCACCATGAAAAGCATGCTAGAGATAAATATATTTGTTTAGGAGCTAAAAGTGTTAACTTCAAAAGTAAGGAGAAATTTGGGACTAATGTCCCTAAAAACAATTTATCTAAGGATAAACCTAGGTCAAATAACTCTAGAAAAATTTTACCTAGGGAGACCATTAGAAAGGTGCAAGAGCACCTAGGTTTCAATCCTAAATGAACTAGGCATATGCCTAAGAAGTCAAATGCCCAAAAACTTAATCAAAAATCAATTCGGCAATTAGAGGTTGAAAATCAAGCATTGAGGTCGAGGCTTGAAAAACTAGAAAAGACTCTTAGGAATATACAAAACCAATTTAAAGGGTCAAATGATCAAAATTCTAGGTCAAAATCTCAAAGTCAACACTTAGGACATAAGTGTCAAAAGTCAACTAAGGGCAAGCAAGGTTTGAGTCACAAACCTAAGCCCAAGGTAACTTACCATAGTGTTCCATTAGATTATGGAACACTGACTAGGTCTAGGAAGACCAAGGTCAATAGGGAGGTTATCCCTAGAGTTGACCAAAGGGTGTGCCTAGTGGCTAGGGTTTCTAGGAAACCTAGGGTGGCCACTAAGAAGGTTGCAAGGGGAGTTACCCCTAGAGTCAACCTAGGTAAGACCCAAATGACCAAGGCTAACAAGCCTAGGAGGGTCATTAGGAAGGTATCTAGGGAGGTTATCCCTAAGGAATACCTAATTAACCCTAGGAGCTCAAATCAATTTTGGGTTCCTAAGAGCGTGATTGATTCATGCTAGGTGGGTTTAGGATGTGCCATCCTTGAGTGGATGGGTAGTTAACTCAACCATGATGGAGGTGGCATTTTAGGTTATTTTCAAGGTTATGGATACCTTGGAAATAGGGTTGAATTATAATCTTAAAAGATTTTAGGATGTGCCAATATTAGTTATGAAGTTTGATAAAATGATCAAATTGGCACAATTAGGGTTTAGAGTGTTAGTGTGTCATTTTGGGTTGTTGGCACACTAGGGAGATTAATGATAATATGGCAAAATATATCTAACTATATCAAAAGGCAATTAATATTAAAATTTAGGTATTACTATACCTATATATTTTATATGCCATGCTTGGATTGCCATATGCCATGTCATGACATCATGCCTAGTTCTATGATTGTATATGTCATGTTCATGTTTAGGATTAAGGTTTCAAATGTCATGTGTCTTTAGATTTCATCTTATGCCATAACATCATGATTATGAGCATATGCTTATTTATGTCATCATTAATGCCATAATCATTCATGCATTTAAGAAAATCTCAATTGAAATTGATTTAAGGACTATGGCATAACTTGGAGTCCCATTCATAAGGGAATCAAGTAGGGTTGCCTTAGAAGATGCATGAAACCCTAGTTTTAAATGAACCAAAACCCACATCTCACATCCAATTGACATGTATGTGTATTTATACACCCTAGATACATGTGAGATGCTAGGATATGAGTTAAGTTCAAGGTGCATAGTTTTTGCATCTAGATGAACTAAAACTCATCTAATTTCAATTAGTGGATCATTGGGAGAGCATGTGTACAAGTCATGTACATAGAGCCCAAGGAATATGATCCAAAATAAGGTTTTGAAAACATTTTAAAATAATTTTGAAAACCTTGGTGAAGTCTACCTTTTGATAGCAATCACCATTGATAGAGTTGATACAAAATAGGGCCAAAACATTGAAAATTTCAATGGTTTTGAGTTTTGTATCAAACTCACTATTTTATGGGTAAAATAGTTTTCAAATATTTTTCACCCATTGTGTGTGTCATAAGTATTATACGTATGAATTTTCATGATTTTTTGAATTACGTATAATTATTTATGAATTTCTAAAATTCATTTCTGATAGCTGAAAATCGAGATTTTCAGTTATCAGTCGACTGCCATGTGTGGCAGTCGACTGATGTGAGTGGCAGTCGACTGATTATTATCAGGAGACGACTGCCAGGTCTAATTTCGGGTTAACAAGGTTTGTTTAGCTCATTTTCAACCATGGTAAAGGTACCTAACCACTCCTAACCCTAGAATATGCTTTGGGAAGCATTATAAAGGGTGAAAATCCATTGGATATGGATTAGGAGAGGTGTTAGGTCAAAGTATCAAATTTAGGGTGTGAAAAGTTCAAGTTTGAACTTTGAACCTTATTTTTGTTGGTTTAGCATTTCTATTGGCTTAGGAACGTCCCAAGTACATTGTTGGTGCAATGGTCAAGGGGGTGCAAGCCTTTAGGGGGAGTTATCCATCTTGGCATGATGGATGTGTTTTTCTCCTTGAAGAGGAAGAGTTATTTGGAGAGTATCATCAATTGTGTAAATTGATGGGTTTTTGATACCTAATTTGGAAATTGGGAGAGAGTATAGGATTGCCTCTTTTGAGTGATATGTGAATTATTACTAGGAAGATGGTAGGCATCCTAGGTATTTATTTTTGGATCAAGGGGGAGATTGTAAGATCTCATTGGGACATGAGACATTGACCTCCTTGGAGAGAAAACCTTTTTGATGTTAGTCAAAAAGGGGGAGAATGTTTGGGGGAGAACATTTGGAGAGTGTTTACCAATTTGAGATAATTGGCAAGAGATTTGAGTTAGTGTTCTAACTCAAATGATTTGTTTGGTTTTTGTCAAACATCAAAAAGGGAGAGATTGTTGGTGCAATCGGCCCAGGTCACGATTGACCAGGACTCGAGTTTGACTCGAGTGATGTTTTGATGTTTGACAAAGTTGTTTGACATTGATGTCGGTTAATATGTTGGAGAGATTGTTTATACAATCGATCCAGGTTATAATTGACTAGACTCGAGTTTGACTCGAGGGAGACCTTGATGGTTGACTGGGGTTGACCATGTGATTATGGGAAAGTCCAAGCATGGGTCTTGGCAAGGTAGAGTCCAAGTCATGGGTACTTGGCATGGAAAGTCCAAGTGGGACACTTGGCATTTGGCAAGGTCCAAGTCTTGTGTACTTGTTATGAGAAGTCCAAGCATGGGTCTTGGCAAATGAGAAGTCCAAGCATGGGTCTTGGCAAATGGAAAGTCCAAGCATGGGTCTTGGCATGGAAAGTCCAACATGGGTTGGCAAGGGAAAGTCCAAGCTTGAGTCTTGGCATTTGGAAGTCCAAGGGGATTGATATTGGCAGCGTAAAGTCCAAGCGGAGTCTTGGCGGCGTAAGTCCAATGTGCCTTGGCCGTGTAGACACCGTTAGCATGACATAGCCGACGAAAGCACCTGGAGGCTAGCACGATGGATGAACAAGTCATGGATGACTTGGAGGGATCCGAGAGGCGTGAGGCTGATGGAGGTGGCAAGAAGGCTTAGGTCTAGGCTAAGGGTGGTCTAGCAAGTATGGGGGCACCATACTTCTCATTGGAACCGATCGATCGATCGATCAATGATCGGTCGATAGCAATGATCAAGCGACTAGAATTGATCGCTAGTTCACCATGAAGCATTCAATGGCCAGTCGATCGGGCGATCGACTACGTGGCAATGATCGCCAAGAGATTCGTTGTTGTTTTTCCAACGTGGATCGAGCCGTTGTCTCACGACAACAGTGGCATCAGTCGACTGATGGGCGGAAATCCAAGTCGCGCGCAAGGATAAAAGGAGCTCGACGGGAGGGTTTTTGAAAGTGATTTTCTTGGACATTTTGAAGCGATTTGCTGCTGCAAATCAGGGCTTTCAAGTGCTAGTCCAAGGCAATCAACAAGCAAGCTTCTAAATAGTTTTTGTAAAGTGTTCTTTACTTCTCTTGTTGTATTTCCTCTTATATTTGCTTATTGTATTTAGATTATTGTTGTAATCTTATTGTAAGAGGTTTCTCCACCTCCGACTTGTGTCGAGAAGGAGTATTTATCATAGTGGTGTGTGATTGACATCGCTAGGGTTCGTACGAACCCAATCCGTGGAGTAGGAACTGTTTCGGTTCCGAACCACGTTATATCTTTGTGTTTGCGTGTTGTATGTTTCGTTATCATTATTATTCTTGTTATTCCGCTGCGTACTAACAAAATTGTAGACAAGCACGCGAACGATTTCCATCTACGTACGGTCAACGCTATTCACCCCCCTCTAGCGGCCTCAAATCTTCAACAAGTTGTATCAGAGCCCGGGGCTCTTCTACGGACTAACCGCCGGGAGCTAGGACAAAGAAGCTAGAGGGTGAAGATGGAAGAACAATTGGGATGGAATATTAACACACCGATCCCTTACTCCTTCTATGGACAAGAAGGGTTTAAGCAATGGAAGTCACGAATTGAAGACTTCCTAATGATGAGGGACTTCGAAGAATGGTCTATCTTAATGGAAGGATATAGCTATCCAAGAGGACCAAAAGGTGGATTCCTCAAGAAAAAGAGATGGACTGAAGAGCAAGTTCAAGCCTTCAAAAAGAATGAGAAGGTAATGAAGTTGTTAATTGATTTAATACCTAACAATATCTTGTGTATGTTAGGTAACTATGTAGATGCAAACGAGCTATGGAGCCAAGTGGCCAAGCTCCATGAAAGTCCATCAATGGTCCAAGAGGAAGAGATCGAAGAGGCTAATGCATCACCCTCATAAGGAAGTGAGGACTTGTAGTTTGAGAGATCATCAACATCCAAAGAGGAAGAGGAAGTAGAATCGGAAGTTGATAGGGAGTCAATTTCCGGGTTGGTGGAGGAAGTGGAAGAAGCATCCACTTCTAGGATTGAGGAGGAGATTAGAGTTTCCTCAACACCGGAGCATCAAGAAGAAGCTTCTACATCCAGTCAAGATGAAGAAGTGTCAATTCCGAACTCCACCACTAACCTAGGTAACTCAAACACTCTAATTTCAAATAAAAATAATATTATGTGTTTTGAGTGTAGGGAATTTGGGCACTATAAGAGCAAGTGCCCAAAGAAGATTAGGAAAGCTCCACCGGCACCAAAAGTCAAGGATGCCGGTTCCCCAACACCTAAAGGCAAGGAGCACATCATATGCTTCAAGTGCAATTCAAAGGGGCATTATCGGAGTCAATGCCCTAGGGAGAAGAAGAAGGGGCAAGGAGGAGCATCACAAGTAGGGGGACCTTCTATAGCTAACCCTAAGATATATTTTAATAATGCACCTTCCAAATTTAAAAGTCAAAAGCATGCCAGAAATTTTAATTCTCTTGCAATTCACCATGAAAAGCATGCTAGAGATAAATATATTTGTTTAGGAGCTAAAAGTGTTAACTTCAAAAGTAAGGAGAAATTTGGGACTAATGTCCCTAAAAACAATTTATCTAAGGATAAACCTAGGTCAAATAACTCTAGAAAAATTTTACCTAGGGAGACCATTAGAAAGTTGCAAGAGCACCAGGTTTCAATCCTAAATGGACTAGGCATATGCCTAAGAAGTCAAATGCCCAAAAACTTAATCAAAAATCAATTGGGCAATTAGAGGTTGAAAATCAAGCCTTGAGGTCGAGGCTTGAAAAACTAGAAAAGACTCTTAGGAATATACAAAACCAATTTAAAGTGTTAAATGATCAAAAGTCTTGGTCAAAATCTCAAAGTCAACACTTAGGACATAAGAGTCAAAAGTCAACTAAGGGCAAGCAAGGTTTGGGTCACAAACCTAAGCCCAAGGTGACTTACCATAGTGTTTTCGATTAGATTATGGAACACTGACTAGGTCTAGAAAGACCAAGGTCAATAGGGAGGTTATCCCTAGAGTTGACCAAAGGGTGTTCCTAGTGGCTAGGGTTTCTAGGAAACCTAGGGTGGCCACTAAGAAGGTTGCAAGGGGAGTTACCCCTAGAGTCAACCTAGGTAAGACCCAAATGACCAAGGCTAACAAGCCTAGGAGGGTCATTAGGAAGGTATCTAGGGAGGTTATCCCTAAGGAATACCTAATTAACCCTAGGAGCTCAAATCGATTTTGGGTTCCTAAGAGCGTGATTGATTCATGCTTGGTGGGTTTAGGATGTGCCAACCTTGAGTGGATGGGTAGTTAACTCAACCATGATGGAGGTGGCATTTTAGGTTATTTTCAAGGTTATGGATACCTTGGAAATAGGGTTGAATTATAATCCTAAAAAATTTTAGGATGTGCCAATATTAGTTATGAAGTTTGATAAAATGATCAAATTGGCACAATTAGGGTTTAGAGTGTTAGTGTGCCATTTTGGGTTGTTGGCACACTAGGGAGATTAATGATAATATGGCAAAATATATCTAACTATATCAAATGACAATTAATATTAAAATTTAGGTATTACTATACCTATATATTTTATATGCCATGCTTTGATTGCCATATGCCATGTCATGACATCATGCCTAGTTCTATGATTGTATATGTCATGTTCATGTTTAGGATTAAGGTTTCAAATGTCATGTGTCTTTAGATTTCATCTTATGTCATGACATTATGATTATGAGCATATTCTTATTTATGTCATCAATATGCCATAATCATTCATGCATTTAAGAAAATCTCAATTGAAATTGATTTAAGGACTATGTCATGACTTGGAGTCTCATTCATAAGGGAATCAAGTAGGGTTGCCTTAGAAGATGCATGAAACCCTAGTTTTAAATGAACCAAAACCCACATCTCACATCCAATTGACATGTATGTGTATTTATACACCCTAGATACATGTGAGATGCTAGGATATGAGTTAAGTTCAAGGTGCATAGTTTTTGCATCTAGATGAACTAAAACTCATCTAATTTCAATTAGTGGATCATTGGGAGAGCATGTGTACAAGTCATGTACATAGAGCCCAAGGATTATGATCCAAAATAAGGTTTTGAAAACATTTTAAAATAATTTTGAAAACCTTGGTGAAGTCTATCTTTTGATAGCAATCACCATTGATAGAGTTGATACAAAATAGGGCCAAAACATTGAAAATTTCAATGGTTTTGAGTTTTGTATCAAACTCACTATTTTATGGGTAAAATAATTTTCAAATATTTTTCACCCATTGTGTGTGTCATAAGTATTATACGTATGAATTTTCATGATTTTTTGAATTACATATAATTATTTATGAATTTCCTAAATTCAATTATGATAGCTGAAAATCGAGATTTTCAGTTATCAGTCGAATGCCATGTGTCGCAGTCGACTGATGTGAGTGGCAGTCGACTGATTACTGTCAAGAGTCGACTGCCAGGTCTGATTTCAGGTTAACAAGGTTTGTTTAGCCCATTTTCAACCATGGTAAAGGTACCTAACCACTCCTAACCCTAGAATATGCTTTGAGAAGCATTATAAAGGGTAAAAATCCATTGGATATGGATTAGGAGAGGTGTTAGATCAAAGTTTCAAATTTAGGGTGTGAAATGTTCAAGTTTGAACTTTGAACCTTATTTTTGTTGGTTTAGCATTTCTATTGGCTTAGGAACTTCCCAAGGACATTGTTGGTGCAATGGTCAAGGGGGAGCAAGCCTTTAGGGGGAGTTATCCATCTTGGGATGATGGATGTGTTTTTCTCCTTGAAGAGGAGAAGTTATTGGGAGAGTATCATCAATTGGGTAAATTGATGGGTTTTTGATACCCAATTTGGAAATTGGGAGAGAGTATAGGATTGCCTCTTTTGAGTGATATGTGAATTATTACTAGGAAGATGGTAGGCATCCTAGGTATTTATTTTTGGATCAAGGGGGAAATTGTAAGATCTCATTGGGACATGAGACATTGACCTCCTTGGAGAGAAAACCTTTTTGATGTTAGTCAAAAAGGGGGAGAATGTTTGGGGGCGAACAATTGGAGAGTGTTTACCAATTTGGGATAATTTGCAAGAGATTTGAGTTAGTGTTCTAACTCAAATGATTTGTTTGGTTTTTGTCAAACATCAAAAAGGGGGAAATTGTTGGTGCAATCGGCCCAGGTCACGATTGACCAGGACTCGAGTTTGACTCGAGTGATGTTTTGATGTTTGACAAAGTTGTTTGACATTGATGTTTGACATTGATGTCGGTTAATATGTTGGGGAGATTGTTTATACAATCGATCCAGGTTATAATTGACTAGACTCGAGTTTGACTCGAGGGAGACCTTGATGGTTGACTGGGGTTGACCATGTGATTATGGGAAAGTCCAAGCTTGGGTCTTGTACAAGTAGAGTCCAAGTCATGGGTACTTGGCATGGAAAGTCCAAGTGGGACACTTGCCATTTGGGAAGGTCAAAGTCTTGTGTACATGGCATGAGAAGTCCAAGCATGGGTCTTGGCAAACGAGAAGTCCAAGCATGGGTCTTGGCAAATGGAAAGTCCAAGCATGGGTCTTGGCATGGAAAGTCCAACATGGGTTGGCAAGGGAAAGTCCAAGCTTGAGTCTTGGCATTTGGAAGTCCAAGGGGATTGATATTGGCAGCGTAAAGTCCAAGCAGAGTCTTGGCGGCGTAAGTCCAATGTGCCTTGGCGGTGTAGACACCGTTAGCATGACATAGCCGAGGGAAGCATCTGGAGACTAGCGTGATAGATGAATAAGTCATGGATGACTTGGAGGGATCCGAGAGGCATGAGGTTGATGGAGGTGGCTAGAAGGCTTAGGTCTAGGCTAAGGGTGGTCTAGCAAGTATGGGGGCAGCATATTTGGGTTTAATCCTTATGTTTGAGGTTGGCAAATGATGGCATTGGCCGGTTCGGTCGTGACGAGCCTGACGAAAATAATCACGGTAGTCGATCGCTCAATGGAGCAATGATCGGTGTCGATGCAACGATCATGATGGAGAGTCGATCGCTAGTTCCCGCGAGCAAAAGAATGCTCCATAGCCGATCGGGCCGTCGACTACGCGGCCGTGGCGCTGATCGCAAAATTGGCGATCCGATCGCCAAGAGATCCGTTGGAGTTTTTCCAGCGTGGATCGAGCCGTTGTCTCACGACAACAGTGGCATCAGTTGACTGGTGACTTATAGCAGTCGACTGATGGGTGGAAATCCAGGTCGCGCGCAAGGATAAAAGGAGCTCGACGGGAGGGTTTTTGAAAGCGATTTTCTTGGACGTTTTGAAGTGATTTGCTGCTGCAAATCAGGGCTTTCAAGTGCTAGTCCAAGGCAATCAACAAGCAAGCTTCTAAAGAGTTTTTGTAGAGTGTTCTTTACTTCTCTTGTTGTATTTCCTCTTATATTTGCTTGTTGTATTTAGATTATTGTTGTAATCTTATTGTAAGAGGTTTCTCCACCTCCGACTTGTGTCGAGAAGGAGTATTTATCATAGTGGTGTGTGATTGACATCGCTAGGGTTCGTACGAACCCAATCCGTGGAGTAGGAACCGTTTCGGTTCTGAACCACGTTATATCTTTGTGTTTGCATGTTGTATGTTTCGTTATCATTATTATTCTTGTTATTCCGCTGCGTACTAACAAAATTGTAGACAAGCACGCGAACGATTTCCATCTACGTACGGTCAACGCTATTCACCCCCCCCTCTAGCGTCTTTAAATCTTCAACACGATCACAAAGATTTGGCGATTGTCGCCTTAGCTGATCGATTCGGAGATCTATCGACTGCTGGTCGGGTATTCGAGCATAGAAGGTTCCCGAGTCAATTGTTAGGGTTTGACAGTCGAGTGATGACTCCATCAATGGACTGATGGGCATGATCAGTCGACTGATGGTCTATCCATTGGAACTTATCTAACGTGGCTCATGCCATTGTGAGACAACGGCTACAGGAGCAATCGACTAATGGTCTCGATCAGTCGACTAGTAGGCAAAAATCAGTACTAATGTAGGTTATAAAAGCAGTTCGTGGGGAGGATTTTTGGCTAGATTTTTTTGGACGATTTGGAACGATTTGCTGGTGCAAATCAGGATCTTCAAGGCTAGTCCCAGACAATCTACAAGCAAGCTTTCAAAAGATCGATTGTAAAGTTTTCTTTGCATTCTTTTGTTGTAATTCATTTGTAATTGCTTGTAATTCATTCTTATTGTTGTAAGAATAATTGTAAGAGTTTTTCTCCACCTTCGGATTGTTCCGAGAAGGAGTTAGTGATTAGTGGTTTCATTTGTATCGCTAGGGCTCGTTCGAGCCCAACCCGTGGAGTAGGAACCTTGAGATTTTGAACCACATTATATTCTTGCATATTGTGATTGTATATTTGTATTGTATTTTCCATATTCCGCTGCGTACTAACAATCATAGGCAAGCGCAATCAAATTTGATCAAGCAATGACGAACGACTCAATTCACCCCCCTCTCGTGGGTGCACAGGTCCTAACAACGGTTTCTACTCTAAGGGCTTGCGATCCTTGACTGCGTATAAAGGGCAATGCAATAAAGATCTCTCACTTGTTGGAGGTAAGAGACAACGGTTACAATAAGAAGAAAGATAGAGGTTGAGGCACAATCCCACCTCTCCTCTTTACAATGAAAACTCAAGAATAAAATCTCGAATACAAACTATAATGATTGAAATGACAACTTTAAAATATATCGACGAAGATCAAGACTTGAATTGACAATTCATCGTCGGTGTTGTGGTAGCATTTTGATGGTGTAGAGTAGACTTTGATGATGTGGCGTTGTGGGAGCACTTGGAGAGCAATTGACAAGACCTAAAGGGGTGAAACCCCCATTCTTTTATAACCCTCCAAGCCCTTGCTCATTGAGAAGAAGATCTGAGTTAAAGCTCCTTATCTCCCGAAGATAAGAGGAGCTTATCTTGACTTTCATCGAGCTAGCCAGTTTGAATAGCATTCGACTGTTCACCCTTAGTAGTCGATTGATGTTGGGATCAGTCGACTGCCAATAGCCATCAGTCTACTGTTGGACTGGTTTCTCAACTGTAAGAAAGTGACAGCACAAAAACACAAGTAATGTTAAATTTGACAGCTACTTACCGTTCGATCTCGACTAAACCTTCCACTGGAAGTCTTAGTAAGATCGTCACCTAAAGTCATCCTCGTACAGACGACCCGACCTTACCATTACTCACACTCATGCTTTTCTCCCCCATAGTCAAATACATAAGGTATAAAAGATTTAGGGGGTGCTAAACATGGCCAAGAGAGTTATATACTTAGTATTTGCCAAACATAACTATATGTTAAATGCAAAAATCTAGAAAATAAGTAGTTTTGAAAGCATTTCGAAGTAGTTATGTTATTCGTATTTCAATCATCTTTAACATCTCACCCATTCTATGTGTCTCAAAACATGTTCAGCTTATATGTTTTGTGAGATGATTTTAATTTGATTGAAAATAGTCAACCTTGGGTTAGATTCGGATTTATCCTTTAGATCATTATGTAGACTTTTCAAGAAAATGGCTTCCAGGTCGTGGTGAGGCACAGGGGTCTTCTTTGATCGGAATAATAACCACTTCCTTAGATAAAGCCAAATTCAAGAAAATATTTACATAAGTCACTTAGGGTTACTTCGTGGTCTAGCTAGTTTAAGATACGAAAAGGTAGCTTCAACTAGTTCAACTTAGCCAAGTGCACCAAGCTAGATATGCCTTATCTAGCTTGAATACACAAGACCTTGTTTCCCTAACATACTATCATCTCACTATGTCCTGATATTATGTTATCAAGGTTGACTGACTATTGGTCCAATCTAGCTATTCTAGAAATCAAAAGAAACCCTAATCATGCAAAAATTTACTAAGAGCATGGGTATTCAATTTTAGTACTAGCTCCCCTTGGACCATTGAACTAATATGGTCTATCCACATAGTGGACTTGTTCCTGGGGAATCCAATACTTCTTGGTTCTTATATGTGAATTCAACAAAATTTTGGGGATTCATGCTTGGACTCTTTGATGACTACGTTTCATAATAGACATGTAAGATTTGTTCGTAGTCATTGACCTAAATTCGAATCCGGCTTTGTTGTACACGGCTCTTTGAGTTCCAAGAAGTTGGTTAAGATTCTTGGACCCCAACGTGAACCTTTCCATCCTAGCCTCAAGCTCTTGAACTCGTCCTTTCAAAAGATAATTCTCCTCCTCAAGTTTTTCAACTTGAGGTGAGTTTCCCTCTTGAACTCGATTAGTTGAAGAGGTTAGAGTAGTCTCTTGCTTGAGGATTTCAACTTCCTCAAGCAACGACTCAAGTTGAGACTCAGACTTAGTTAATTTCTTATTTAAAAACTTAATAGCATGATACAAATTTGCAATTAGTGAACGACTTACCTTCATCTTTTCTTTTGACCCGGCTTTGAGTCTTGTCTCGAATTTGTCCTCAGAGTCAGAGTAAGGGTTGGATTCGCAATCGACTTCAGACTCCGACTAAGACTCTGTCAATTTATCCATGAAAGCCAAGTCGTCGCCTTGCTCTTATTCTTCCTCCCACATCGCTTGAAATGGTTGCTTTGGCTGCTTGTGTTTTGGCTTCATTTTTGGGCATTCTGACTTGTAATGCCCCTTCTTGTTGCACCCATAGCATGTGTAGGTCTGTTGGGGTTTCTTGTTCTTCAATTGCTCCCTTTTCTTTTTGATTATTCTGCGAACTAGATTGATTAGTTCGACCTACATTTCTTCTTCGCATTTTGATTCATATTTGTCTTCGGATTCAGATTCTTCTTCTTCTGGAGGTGGCTTGCTCTTCCCTTTTCTTCTTTGTTCTACAAACAACGCTACACCTTTCTCGACCGAGACCGCATTAGTTTGTTTATGTAATTCAAATTTGGAAAAAAAGTCCATCTAATTTAATTTTAGATAAATCTCTAGATACCTTGTAGGCATCAACCATGGATGCCCACAAGGTATTCCTAGGAAAAGCTTTAAGAGCGTACCTTACTATATTTCGATTGTCTACCTTTTGTCCGATGGCGTGTAGGCCATTCAGGATTTCTTAGATCCTCGCATGATGTTGCATAGCAGTCTCATGATCCTGCATCTTTAGATTATACAATTTATATAATAGTAAATCTCTTTTACATACCTTAGCATCAGATGCCCCTTCGTGTAGCTCGATTAACTTGTTCCAAAGGTCTTTGGCACTAATGAATGGTCCAATTTGGTTGAGCTCCTCCTTGGACAATACACACTGCAACATTTGGGTTGCTTTTGCATCGGCTTTGACTTGCCTCTTGGTTGCGTTGGTCCACTTGTCGATGTACAAAGGCTCCCCTTGATCATTGGTGGGTAGAGCAAAGTCGGTTTGGATTTTTATCCAAGTCTCGACTTGTGTTTTCAAGAAACACTCCAACCAACCTTTCCAATAATGGAAATCATCTCTATTAAAGAATGGAGTTGGGTGGTGCTATACCCCTTAATATGGGCCATCAGAAACAAACCTTGTGCACAAACAAAAAAAGACGCAAAAAAAAAGGTTGCTAAGACTCTAGTCTTGGATTAGTAGTGCGGGAAGAGAAATAACGAAA
The DNA here is from genome assembly GCA_025175895.1 of Wurfbainia villosa. Lineage (NCBI taxonomy): Eukaryota > Viridiplantae > Streptophyta > Magnoliopsida > Zingiberales > Zingiberaceae > Wurfbainia > Wurfbainia villosa. The sequence continues at coordinate 36,531,252 of CM046004.1, read as the reverse complement.
AGCTTAAAAATTAAAAAAAAAGAAATATGGAAAGAAACCAAAAGAAATGCTAGATTAGTGGTTGCACCAAATCTTAGCGCCCTCGCTTTGATACCAATTATTGGATCGAGAAGCACACTAGAGGGGGGGGGGAATAGTGAGGGTAAAATTTTTTTTCATTTCATCAAAACTTGAGTGACACAGTGGAAATTAAGATGCAAAAGTAAAGGACACAATTTATTTTTTTACTTGGTTCACAACCTAACGGTTGCTACTCTAAGGCCCTGCGATCCTAGACTGTGTACGAAGGGCAATGCACTAAAGATCTCCCCCTTGTTGGAGGTAGGAGACAACGGTTATAATAAGAAGAAAGATAGAGGTAGAGGCACAATCCCACCTCTCCTATTTACAACGAAACTCAAGGATATAAGCTCGAATACAAACTATAAATATTGAAATGAAAACTTTAAAATATACAGATGAAGCTCAAGGCTTGAATTGACGGTGTGTCGTCGGAGTTGCGACAGCATTTCGACAGTGTAGAGTAGTCATTGAGGATGCAGCATTATGGGAGCACTTGGAGAGCAATTGAGATGACCTAAAGGGGTGAAACCCCCCTTCTTTTATAGCCCTCCAAGCCCTAGCTCGTTGAGATCCAGATCTGAGTCAAAGCTCCTTATCTCCCCAAGATAAGAGGACCTTATCATGACTTTCATCAAGCTGGCCAATTTGAATAGCAATCGACTGATGCTGGGATCAGTCGACTGTTTGACTGGTTTATCAACTTCAAGAAAGAGTCAGCACAAAAACACAAGTAATGGTAAATTTGATGGCTACTTACCATTCAATTTCGACCTAGACCTTCCATTGGAAGTCTTAGTCAGATTGTCACCATTACTCACACTCGTGCTTACCTCTGGTCCTTTGTGGCTTGTCGCTTAGCTTCCAGTCTCCACCTGGGTTCTTCGACTCCATCCGAAGTTCTCCCGGTGTCGCCCGACCACCATGATTTCTCGACTCGCGATTCTCTAGGTGTCACTTAACTTCAACTCAGCTTAAACACTTCTACACACATAATAGTAGCTTATGAGATAAATATAACAGCTTAACTTTGAGCCTTTGCCATAATCAAAACCTAGATTCGATTACCTGGTGCCCTTGCACCAACAACAGAGGGCGCCCAACGGTATCAACCCCGTGAACTCTGACAATCCGAAAGGGAAACTTTGTTAGGAATAGGTAGTTCCTGATAGAAGCAAATTTTCATCGGGAAAATGCATGATGATCCTCCTGCAAGATTGTAATTAGAGATCCCAAATGCATCTAATTGATAGCATGTTCCATGACGCACAAGTGAAACCGAAGTCCTAGATCCTCTTAGGGAACTTCGAACCTACCTTCGCTTCTTTCGAGTGACACCGTACTTGAGTTAGGACTATTGTCAACCTCGAAATGCTTATTCTCAAGATATTAACTCCGAACAACAACATCCACTGGACAAACAGTATTTGAATCTCAGTCTTTATGGGATCAATAAATCTTTTATTACTTGACAACATCCGTGCATTTGTGGGCGTTGAGCATGAGTGCGCGCTTTGAGTCCTTGACGATCCCTATAAGTCATTCATGATTTGTTCATTCATACGTTAGACTTCAAGTGCTTTCATCGGCTATTGTCATCCTAATTGGGTCTACATTACCAAGGCATATTTGGGCTTACGCTACCAAGACACACGCTTGGACTTTACGACACCAATCATTGGACTTTTGCTGCCAAGACTACTGCTTGGACTTTATGGCGCCAATATCACACCCATGGACATCCCTTTCCAACTCCATGTTGGACTTTCCAAATGCAAAGACCCATGCTTGGCCTTTCCATGACAAGTACCCTGTTGGGTTTCCCTAGCACTACAGCGTGTGTGTGTTCGAACATGTTTCGTAAATATGTGCACAGCGGATGAACTAAAAAGCAATAAATATAATTTATTACAAGACACACACCACACACATGCATAGTACAACATGTGTAGATATAATTGCAATTTCAAATTTTACAATAAAAGGAAATTATGCTAGTTATACCTGACGTATCACGTGCAGTGGGAATAACATCAACCGGAGAAACTCTTGCAAGAATTGCCTCTATCCGTATCCACGCTAAGTACCGTCGGGATAGCTTCACCAAGCTACGAGCCTCATCTTCGTAGGAGTCACTAGCCTCGTGTCAAAGACTGTGTGATCGAGAGAGGATCACAATTCGAATCAAAATTCGGATTCGAAAATGAGTCCCCGAAACTCGCTTTTGTGGAGAGGTATTCGTCAACCAATTGATGAATCATTTGTCCTCCACCTATGAAGATTACCAGAGATCCAATCCCAGGCAATAAGGTCTCTATTGGAGCTCAAAACCCCATCCAAACGATGCTCCAACAAGAAGAAAACAAGCTGTCAAAAAATTGGACAGCTTGGTGGAGGACTAGGTGCCGGCCAAAGGAGATGGCTGGCTAATCCTTGGTCACCGGAACCAAGGTGGGTCGTCGGAGGGTTGCCAAAGGAGTGGTCGGCAGCTAGGGTGGACGGCGACACAAAAGGGTTGGGCGGCGTGGATTCCTTGGGCGGTGACAAAGAGAAGAGAGGGTGAGGAGAGGAAGAGTATTTCCAAAAATAAACTTCGGGCTCTCCAAACCTCTAGCCGCACTTTATAGAGCGTGTGTTTCTTAACCATTAAGAAACCTTCTCCATAGAGTTATTGGTTTCTAACCAAAACCCATTAACCCACTCTAATAACTTAAGTCAAAATAAACCGAACCAAGTTGGTCTATTTTAAGTTAAAACGAACCGAACCAACTAGGGTTCATTCGTTTAAAACAAACTAAACCACTTTGATTTATTTTCCACCATTGCATTAGACCAAACCAATTTGATTCATCGATCATGTCTTCATAATACTTGGCCCATCCATTCTTTCGTTGCGACTGAAACAATTTCATGCTTGCTCCTTGTTTGGTCCAACGAAACCTAGTTTCTCTCGATCTTAGAATCTCATTCTCAAGCTCATTTTAAATCTTTAGGATTACTCTCATTGTGCATGTGACCAAATAGGTTCCCTATTTATGTTGGCCATCTACATGCTTAAGATGTTAAAGCATAAGTCTTCATGACAAAGATGACTTGAATATCGCAAGTCAAAGGAACATCACACTTAAGCTGCAGTAAAAACTTCATTGACATATCCATATATGCAGAGAACCATATGAAGTCTTACAGCTAGTCACTCCAATGAACTAGTTACCATAACTAGCATCCACGATTAACTTCGGACATCACAATGTCTCCAACCAATGAGAATCAGCTGCTTGGATACACAAAAGAGTATACCTTGTGCTAGTCTTGACAGAATTGATGGTGTCCAAATCCATCAATTCATCGACTAGGGATAATTCTAATACATCACAATTACACATGTAGAGAAACTTACTAGTTGTAATCCAATCACAAATTCTCTCATGCCCTGAATCGTATTGTGGACATTCAGTAAATGAGTTTAAGATCTAATCTAATACATGAAAACATATATACTCAAATAGTGAATCTTCATTTATCATATAAATGATTTAAACCATAAGGTGATTGCCTTACGACATCTCTCATATATTACTAACAAACTCCCACTTGGCCTAATGCCAATCGCCATGGTATCCAATACCATAAGCTCTAACATGACCCTCAAACTTACTTTGAGGAAAGGCTTTAGTTAAAGGGTCCGTTAAGTTCCTTTCAGTGGGAATCTTCTTGATTTGTATTTCCTTCCTACTGATGATCTCCCTGATCAGATGATAGTGGCGAAGCACATGTTTGGATCGTTGATGAGACCTTAATAAGTTCAAAGATGAACTTCTCGATCCGAACTGCTTCCTTTACTGCTTCTAAAGCTGCAAAGTATTTTGCCTTAGTGGTAGAATCCACTATAGTGTCTTGCTTAGAACTTTTCCAACTTATTGCGCCATCATTTAAGGTAAATATATACCCAGACTGAGACCTGGAATCATCCTTGTCTACCTGGTGTTGGGGTCCTCTGTGAGGGGAAACTTCGCTCCCCACTTCAACTTGGTCGCTTGTTCATGGCGATCCCATCGATGTCCCCAGATTAAAAATTTAATCCTAGAGAAAAGGGAACAACCAAGCAACCTTGTCATCATCGTGCTATTCGTTTAGAGTAGTCACTTGAACAAACTTGTTGTTCAAGCGACCAACCTCTATTCCACGAATAGCCGCGGAATAGACGATGTACAGATCGCCGGTTTTTGTGTTTATGTTCGGGATTCAAGTATTATTTAGCCACAAATAGAATATATCATGCTCATAATTGAAAAACAAATATAAACATGTAACAAATGAAAATAGAGAATCGATATACCTCTCGATCTTCTATTGTATGACCTTTCTACTTTTGGACGTCGTGTGGGCGACGATCTACCAAAAGTTGAAGCACCTAGATCACCAATCTTCCTTCCTTGCTCGTTTCAAGCAAGAGGAAGAATAGAAACAAGACTTTTCTCCTTCCTTTAGCTAACCAACAAGCAACAAGGAAGTTACTTGCCGCCGGCCAACAAGGAGAAGGAGAAACAATGGTTGCCGGCCAAAAGCTCCAAGGGAGGACCCTAAGCCTTGGTTCCACCGGCCAAGGAGGAGGAGAAGAGCTGCTATGGATGCTGGCCAAGGTGAGGAAGGGGCTGTATGGGCGCCGACAAGCTTGAGGAAGAAGAAGATAAGGAAATTGTTTCCTTATTTGGTGCCGCCAAGCTCCTAACCCTAGCCCCTTGCTTCTTGCCGCCAACTCCAAAGATCCTTGCTTCTCTATTCTTCTCCAAGCCAACCCTAAAGGCTCATTTTATAGAGTTTTAAGGATAAACCTTGTTTTAATCTCCACCATTGGTTCTAGGTATTTAATCTCAACCGTCAGATCTAGAGATTTAATCTCGATCGTCGGATCAAGAGATTTAATCTCTACCTTTGGATCTAGAGTTTTGTTTCTATCCATTGGATCTAAGCTTCATGAGGTTTTAATAGGCTACAATAGGGACCATGAGGAGGAGTTGGATCTTGGCCACCCAATGGATCAAGCCCACATAAAGTCCGATACTTTAATGATAATCCAATCCACTAAAGGATTATCATTGATCTACCTCACCAAACCCCATAAGTTAATATGGCTCCATTTATTATTTGTACATTTTCTCTCCCTGTTTAAGATCTCGAATGTCTGTCGATTAATTAATTTACTGACCATTAATTAATCAACATCTAACTCCTTGAGTAGTACCACTCAACCTTTTCATCATGCCGGACCAAGTCCACCTGCAGGGTTTACATGATGAACCTTATGAGCTCCTCAAGGGACATCATCATCCTAATATATAGGACACGGTTTCCTCCTATAATCAATGGCACACCATATAATTATTATAATTTCCCAACTTACCGAGCCTATCAATTTAATCTATAAATCTCGCCCATTGTTAATCAAAGAAATGAATAATAAGTATATGTGCCCGTTATTATATCGGGATTAAGAGCATGTACAATATAATATCTGAGGTATGATTCGATTATGTATCAGCAATAAATCGAATCACCTCTAACTCGGTCCTGCTCAATACACACAAAGTGCACTAGTGTGATTCTATGGTCAAGACAAACCAATCCCAAATCACACTACAACCATTCCAATGGTTTGTCCATAGTCATCTCGGTTGTGAGCCTTTACTTATACTTTACAAGGAACCGATACCATGATCTCCGGTGTGACACCACACACCATGTTATCTACAATGTAATGTATTAGACAATATGCATAGCTATAAAAATATACAAATAATGATCATGTGATTCTTATTTCAAAATAAAGATGTTCATACAAAAGATACACTTTTCAGTATACATCCCAACTATCTCCCACTTATAATAAAAGACTATGTTGTCCTCAAACTTCCATACATCTGATCCCCATTTCCTCCACATGCCTATCAAAAGCTCTCGTCGAAAGGACCTTAGTGAAAGGATCTGCCAGGTTATCCTCCGATGCAATCTTGGCCACAGCAACTTCTCCTCTCTTTACGATTTCTCGTATCAGGTGGTACTTGCGCTCTATGTGTTTACTAGCCTTATGGGCTCGTGGTTCCCTCGAGTTTGCAACTGCACCACTATTATCACAATATATTGTGATAGTTCTGAGCAAACCAGGAATCACATCCAAGTCCATCAGGAAGATCCTGAGCCACAGCTTCTTTGGCCGCCTCAGAGACTGCCACATACTCAGCTTCCATGGTAGAGTCCGCCATGCATTTCTGCTTGACACTCCTCCATACAATGGCTCCATCTCCCAAAGTAAACACAAAACCTAAGGTAGACTTACTGTTATCCCTATCTGATTGGAAGTCGGAATCCGTGTAACCCACAGGGAGTAATTAGTCTACCTAGTAAACTAGCATATAATTCCTAGTCATTCTCAAGTACTTCAATATATGCTTTACCGCAGTCCAATGTCCCTGTCCTGAATTACTCTGATATCTGCTGACCATGCCCACGGCATAGCAGATATCTGGTTTCATACATAGCATTGCATACATGAGGCTTCCTACCGCTGAAGCATAAGGAACCGCCTTCATCTCCTCTATCTCCTCAGATGTTCTAGGACACATCTCCTTTGATAAAGGAACTCCATGCCTGAAAGGTAGAAAACCTTTCTTGGAGTTCTGCATGCTAAAACGATCCATAATCGTGTCTATGTATTAATCTTGGGATAAACACAACATCCTTTTCCTGCGATCCCTTATAACCTTGATCCCAAGGATGTGTCCCACCTCCCCCAAGTCCTTCATATCAAACTGTTTAGACAACCATACCCTTACATCCGATAACACCTTAATATTGTTGGCAATCAACAAAATTTCATCTACGTATAGTACAAGAAATACCACTATGTTTCTGTCACATCTCTTGTATGCACAAGAGCCATCCGAACTTTGAATAAATCCATAAGACTGGATTACCTAATCAAAGTAGATGTTCCAAGACCTCGAAGCTTGCTTCAATCCATAAATGGACCGATTAATCTTACACACAATATGCTCTTTGCCTTTAGCAATGAATCCCTCTGGTTGCTTCATATAGATGTTTTCTTCAAGACTTCCATTCAGGAAAGTTGTCTTGACATCCATCTGCCACACCTCATAATTCATATGAGCTGTTATGCATAAGAGAATCCGAATAGACTTAAGCATGGCTACCAGACGAAAAGGTCTCCTCATAATCGATACCCTCTTTATGAGTATACCCTTTCACAACAAGCCTCGCTATGAAGGTCTCAACCTTCCCATCTATTCCTCTCTTTCTTTTGTAGATCCACTTGCATCCAATTGTTTTTACACCATCGGGTGGTTCTACTAGCTCCCAGACCTGATTTAAATCCATAGATTTAATCTCAGCATTCATTCCACTTCGCCAAGATACTGCATCTTTATCTTGGATTGCCTCATCATATATCCAGGGATCAGGTTCATGTTCGCATGAGACCAAATTAGAATATTCTCCCAAGAACATGAATCTATCAGGCTGTCTCACAACCCTTCCACTACGATGAGGTATCTCCTGTGTATCCTCTGTGACACGCGGTGCAGTGACTTGTGGTATATTCTCTTGTACCGGTGGTACTGAAGAAGTGACTTCTCCTTTTAATTCCTCCAGAACAATTTTACTCTTGGGCTTGTGGCTCATCACATAGTCTTTCTCTAGAAATCTGGCGTTCATGCTAACGATCACCCTCTGATCTCTAGGACTATAAAACAAACCACCCTTCATTCCTCTAGGATAGCCAACGAACATGCGTACTTCTGTACGAGGTTCCAACTTACCAACATCTGCCTTCAGCACATGTGCTGGACTCCCCCATATCCGAATATGTCTTAGACTAGGCTTTCGCCCAGTCCACAATTCTGTGGGAGTAGAAGGCACTGATTTAGATGGAACTAAGTTCAGAATGTACACCGTCGTATCTAGAGCATATCCCCAGAACGAATCTGGCAACTTAGAATAACTCATCATCGATCTAACCATCTCCATAAGAGTCCTATTCCTTCGCTCTGCTACACCATTCTGCTGGGGTGTGCCAGGTGCAGATAATTGGGATTGAATCCCAGCCTCTGATAAGTAATTCCTAAACTCTCCCAAGAGGTACTCGCCACCACGATCAGATCGTACTGTCATGATACTTTTACCTTAATGTTTCTCCACATCAGTCTTGAATTTTTTGAACTTGTCAAAGCATTCAGACTTGCGGCGCATCAAGTAAATGTATCCTTATCTCGAATAATCGTCTATAAAAGAGACGAAATACATAAAACCACCTCTAGCCTGGGTAGACATAGGACCACACAAATCAGAGTGAACCAACTCCAACACATCTTTTGATCTATACCCCTTGGCCTTAAAAGGCCTCTTGGTCATTTTACCCTCCAAGCAAGATTCACAGGTTGGGAAATCCTCCACCACTAATGAACCCAAAAATCCATCAGCTATCAACCTTTGAATTTTGCTTAGGTTAATATGACCAAGCCTAAGATGCCAAAGATATGTTTGGTTCGAAGGTTCTTTTCTCTTATTGGAATTAGAAGCTGAGTTATTAACTTCAATTTGCATTGTGGGAGGTTTTGGTTCAAGTGTGTATAGATTTCCTATCAATGCACCTGAACAGATAATGTCCCTATTCCTTTTTATAACAACTCTGTCATTAAAGGAAATAGAATATCCATCCATAAATAATTTAGAAACCGAAATTAAATTCTTTCTAAATAAAGATACATAAAGGCAATTCTTATGAACCAAAACTTTATTTTTCTCAAAAGATAAATTAACGTCTCCCACTGCAACAGCCGCCACCTTCGTTTCATCGCCCAAGTACATGGTAATCTCCCCCTCAGCCAGTCGTCTGGTTTCCTGGAACCCCTGCAAAGTATTGCAGACATGATCAGTGGCTCCCGTATCTACACACCAGGTGTCGGTAGATAACACCGCTAAACATGTTTCAACGACTAGACCAAAAGATATACCTTTGTTCTGCTTGCGATTAGGGCAGTTTTTCTTCCAGTGTCCAGTCTACTTACAAGTGAAGCACTTTCTTTTTGGCTTCTTCACTCCTCCCTGAGTTCCTCCCATCGCCTTTGCCCCAGTTTGTTTCTTCTTATTCTTGCCTTTTGGCTTAGAAGTATAAACATTTTGGGTCACCATGGCATGTGCCTAAGCACTCTCACGAAATAGCCCCTCCGCCGCCTGGAGTTTTATCAGAAGTTCCGTCAACGAATACAACCTCTTGTTCATGTTGTAGTTCAGGCAAAACTGCTCAAAACTCCTAGGTAGAGACTGGAGAATGATATCGACCTGGGTTTCCCCATCGATCTCAACTCCAAGGACCTCCAGCTCATTCAAATGAGCCATCATCTTGAGAACATGATCCCTTACGGGTGTTCCCTCGATCATGGTGGTCGTCATCAAGTTTCTCATGGCTTCTTGCCTCGTAGCCCGATTCCGGTGTCCGAAAAGCTCTTTGAGATTGAGCATCATGTCATAAGAAGTAGGCATGGCTTGATGCTGATGTTGCAGTACATTTGACATAGATGCCAAAATGCAACACCGCACCATCTCATCGGCCTTTATCCACTTCGTATAACTCTTTTTCTCCTTTTCCCCAGAATCATCTGCAGCCTTAGGAGGGCACTCTTTGAGGAGTATATATTTGTATTCCTCAGCAGTCAAGACAATGTAAAGATTCCTCTTCCAATCAACATAGTTGGGTCCAGTAAGTTTATTCTCTTTCAGTATCACAGCAAGCGGGTTGAAAGTCATTTTGAAAGAAAACCTAAGGATCACATAGATCAAAACATTATATTTCAAAAAATTATTGATTCCTCAAACAATAAAATTTTAAAATCAACCAACACCTCAAAACACCGAGAATATCATATGCCATGATAGTGTGGACGTATACGAATCTACATTTGTAAGAGGAGGTTTTACCCATTAATTTTACTATCTTGTAAACCTAACTTTTTGACAAGTAAAATTAATAGTTGGTTCCTCTTTGGCCCTACAAATAAAAGCAGTGACTCCGATGAGGAGGACACTTATATTTGTATCTAAGTGCCCACCATTACTCGGTACCAAGGTAATTATCTCGGGTTATGTGCCTTCCGATGGGGAAGTACACATGCTCCTTAATAATTGACTATAACCATATTCGACCTTGTGATCCGTAAACAAACTCATCCGATGGGGAGGAAGGCACTCAGAGCCGATGCGCAAGTTTGTTTGCATCACTTGTCAAATCGTAATGGAGGCCGTGGGAATTTATAAAATATCCCTCTCCCACTTAGTAATTTGAAAATGAGAAATTTTCTAGCCTACGACATGCATATCAAACAATAAGCAATATGTGCTTCGTTCAGTTACGTATGTTGCTTATTATGGCTTTTGTCTTATTATGTCTCGTCGCGCCAGACCATCCTGCCGTATACAGGCCATCGGAGATCCGAGCCGAGACTAAAAACTATTTTAATTTACATCCATCGATCCTATACTCCATGAGGGAGTGTACATGAAATCTAGATCGAAAGTAAACTAAAATAGAAAGAGTGGCTAAACAATGTCGTATCTAATTTACAAAAAAAAATTAAATACTAGCCTCGTCAACCCCGAGGATTCAACAAACTATACTATTACACACATACAATCACATACACACATATGACCATAATAGTCGGATCTTATGCCTGCAACCAAAGAGTTAACCTACGTATATCCTACTATTATCTGACACATATAATATATGAAAAATGCATAAGAGTAACCGAATCCTTAAACACAAAAAATCGGAAACCGTGGCTATGATACCACTTGTTGGGGTCCTCCGTGAGGGGAAACTTCGCTTCCCACTTAAACTCGGTCGCTTGTTCATGGCGATCCCATCAATGTCCCCGGATTAAAAATTTAATCCTAGACAAATGGCAACACCCAAGCAACCTTGTCATCGTCGTGCTATTCGTTTAGAGTAGTCACTTGAACAAACTTGTTGTTCAAGCGACCAACCTCTATTCCACGAATAACCGCGGAATAGACGATGTACGGATCATCGGTTTTTGTGTTTATATTTGGGATCCAAGTATTATTTAGCCACAAACAGAATATATTATGCTCATAATCGAAAAACAAATATAAACATGTAACAAATGAAAATAGAGAATCGATATACTTCTCGATCTTCTATTGTATAACCTTCCTCCTTTCGGACATCGTGTGGGCGACGATCTACCAAAAGTTGAAGCTCCTTGATCGCCAATCTTCCTTCCTTGCTCATTCCGAGCAAGAGGAAGAATAGAAACAAGACTTTTCTCCTTCGTTTAGCCAACCAACAAGCAACAAGGAAGTTACTTGCCGCCGGCCAATAAGGAGAAGGAGAAACAATGGTTGCCAGCCAAAAGCTCCAAGGGAGGACCCTAAGCCTTGGTTCCATAGGCCAAGGAGGACAAGAAGAGCTGCTATGGATGCCGGCCAAGGTGAGGAAGGGGTTGTATGGGCGGCAGCAAGCTTGAAGAAGAAGAAGATAAGGAAATTGTTTCCTTATTTGGTGCCGCCAAGCTCCTAACCCTAGCCCCTTGCTTCTTGCCGCCAACTCCAAAGATCCTTGCTTCTCTATTCTTCTCCACGCCAACCCTAAAGGCTCCTTTTATAGAGTTTTAGGGATAAGCCTTGTTTTAATCTCCACCATTGGTTCTAGAGATTTAATCTCAACCGTCGGATCTAGAGATTTAATCTCTACCTTTGGATCTAGAGTTTTGTTTCTATCCATTGGATCTAAGCTTCATGAGGTTTTAATAGGGTACAATATGGACCATGATGAGGAGTTGGATCTTGGCCACCCAATGGATCAAGCCCACATAAAGTTCGATTCATTAATGATAATCCAATCCACTAAAGGATTATCATTGATCTACCTCACCAACCCCCATAAGTTAATATGGGCTCCATATATTATTTGTACATTTTATTCCCGTGTTTAAGATCTCGAATGTCTGTCGATTAATTAAATTACTGACCATTAATAATCAACATCTAACTCCTTGAGTAGTACCACTCAACCTTTTCATAATGCTGACCAAATCCACCTGTAGGGTTTACATGATGAACCTTATGAGCTCCTCAAGGGGGCATCATCAACCTAATATATAGGACACGGTTTTCTCCTATAATCAATGGCAGACCATATAAATAATATCATTTCCCAACTTACCGAGCCTATCGATTTAATCTATAAATCTCGGCCATTGGTAAATCAAAGAAATGAATACTAAGTATATGTGCCCGTTATTATATCGGGATTAAGAGCATGTACAATATAATATCTGAGGTCTGATTCGATTATGTAGTCGGCAATAAATCGAATCACCTCTAAGTCGGTCCTGCTCAATACATACAAAGTGCACTAGTGTGATACTATGGTCAAGACAAACCAATCCCAAATCACACTACAACCATTCCAATGGTTTTTCCAAAGCCATCTCGGTTGTGAACCTTTACTTATACTTTACAAGGAACCGATAACTTGATCTCCCGTGTGACACCACACACCATGTTATCTACAATGTAATATATTAGACAATATTCATAGCCATAAAAATATGCAAACAATGATCATGTGATTCTTATTTCAAAATAAAGATGTTCATACAAAAGATAGACTTTTCAATATACATCGCAACACCTGGAAGTTGGCATGCGTATACACGCGTATTACCATATCACCTTCTCCATATATTAGGAACACATCCTTAGTTCTTCTTAAGTACTTAAGGATTGTCTTAACAATCGCCAAATGATCCATTCCTGGATCAAACTGGTATCTGCTCATGACACTCAGAGCATACGATACATCGAGCCCCGTACATAACATAGCATACATGATAGATCCTATTATGGATGCATAGGGAATCTTATTCATGCAAATCCTCTCATCTTCTATGCTTGAACACATAGACTTCGAAAGGTGTATCCCATGCCTGATGGGTAGGAAATCTTTCTTGGATGTCTACATGCTAAACCTCTTTAGCACTCAGTCTATATATGTGGACTACGAAAGACCAAGCAACCGATTCGATCTATCCCTATAGATCATAATCCCGAGGATGTATGTTGCTTCTTCCAGGTCTTTCATGGAGAACATCTTGGATAACCAAATTTTAACTAACTGTAAGAAATATCATTTCCTGTAAGTAATAAGTCATTGACATACAATACTAGGATGCCCTCCCACTAACCTTCTTGTACACACAAGGTTCGTCCGAATTTTGTGAGAAATCAAACTTTTTGATTGTCTCATCAAAATAGATATTCCATCTCCTGGATGCTTTCTTTAGTCCATATATAGACCGTCAGAGTTTGCATACCTTGGTTTTATCAACCGATGTGAAACCCTCAGGCTTTTTCATATACACATCCTCGAGTAAGTTTCCATTGAGGAAAGTTGTTTTCACATCCATCTGTCATATCTCATAATAATAATGAGCCGCTATGGCCAAGAGCATCCGAATGGATTTAAGCATAGCAACAGGTGAATAGGTATCGTCATAATCAATACCTTGCTTTTGACGATACCCTTTCGCCACCAATCTAGCCTTATAGGTAATCACATTACCATCCATATCGATTTTCTTCTTCAAACCCACTTGCACCCTATAGGCTTTATGCCTTCAGGTGGGTCAACCAAGTTCCAAACTTGATTTTCATACATGGAATCCATTTCCGACTTCATGGCTTTAAGCCATTTATCTCTTTCTGAACTTTTCAGAACTTCTTCATAATTGGTAGGCTTCTCATTATCAATGAGTAACATGTCGTTCGATTCACTTACGAGAAATCCATCTCTCAGGAATATTGCGTGTTCTACCAGATCTACGAAGATGTGGTGTTAATTGGTCCAACCGATGGCTCATCACTATGAGTTATTGGTTGTGGTGCTTCACCAGGTATCTTATCAATGTCTATTAGAGTCTCTTGAGCCTCCTCAAGCTCAACGACACTCCCACTATTTTCTTCCAAGTGAAACTCTTTCTCTAGAAACACAGAATGCCTTAAAACAAACACTTTTTGTTCCACAGGATGATAGAATTGGTAACCCCATGTTTCCTTAGCGTATCTAATAAATAGACATTTATTAGACTTAGCATCCGATTTGTCTGATATAGTTCGCTTCACATAAGTAGGGCAACCCTATATCTTCAAGTAAGATAAATGAGGTTTCTTACTATTCCATATCTCATATGGAGTAGTAGAGACTACCTTGGTTGGCATTCTGTTTAGCAAGTAAACAACTGTCTGAAGTTCATAGCCCCAAAAGGACTTGGAAAGATTTGCATGATTCATCATCGACCTGTCCATGTCCAACAAGGTCTGGTTACACCACTCAAATACACCATTATGGTGCGGTGTATATGGCGGAGTTCATTGAGATAATATACCATTGTTCCTTAGATAATCTAGAAACTCTTGACTCAAGTATTCACTTCCTCGATCTGATCAAAGTATTTTAATACTCTTGCCAAGTTGGTTTTCTACTTCATTTCTGAATTCTTTGAACCTTTCAAAGGCTTTAGACTTGTGTTTCATCAAAAACACATACCCAAACCCTGAGTGATCATCGGTGAAGGTAATAAAGTAGCTATAGCCTCCTAGAGCATGAGTTGTCATAGGTCCACATACATCCATATGTTTTAGGCCATGTAACTCTCCCACCGGTTCACCTTTTCCAGTAAAAGGTAACTTGGTCATCTTACCTTTTAAGCATGATTCGCATGTATCAAATGAATCAAATTCAAACAATTCTAGAATTCCATGCGTTTCTTGCTTGCATGGCCAAGACGACAATGTCACATGTAGGAGTCTAATTGATTATCCTTTCAAGCATGCTTGTTGCTCGCTTTGATATTGAAAATGACACTGGATATGACCAATGTATAAATATCATTGTTTAAAGTTCCATAAAGCACGTCATTCAAAGTTATGTAACAAAAATTGTTACTAAATGTCAAATGGTATCCATTTCTATTTAAACAAGAAATAGAAATAATGTTCTTTATCAATGAAGGAACATAAAAGAAATTATCCAGTTCTAAGACAAGTCCTGTAGGGAGTCTCAACAAATATGTTCCGATGGCAAGTGCAGCAACCTTTGCTCCATTCCCAACACGCAAATTTGACTCTTACTTGACGAGTCTTTTTCTATTCCTTAGCCCATGCATGTCATTACATATATGTGAGCCACACCCAGTATCCAATACCCAAGTGTTTGAGGAAATAGAATGACAATAAATAACGAATATATCTGAATAAGATGGGGCATCTGATGCCTTCTTTTTCTTCACGGACTCAAGATAAATCTTGCATTTTCTTCGCTAATAACCCTCCTTGCCACAATGATGGCAAGTGCCCTTTTGAGCTGATTCTGCCTTTTTAGCCTTTTTCTTCTTCCTCTTTTGTTGTTCCTTTGACTTCCTCTTAGAACCTTTCTTCGAGGAATCAACTAACAGCACCGTCCCCTGCTCATGCTTCACAGAAGGCTCCACAGTCTTCAACATGTTGAGTAGTACCACAGATGAACCTTCTTACATCTCAGAGGTGAAGAGGAGCTTGGAGACGTCGAACCTTTTCGATCTCACTTGCTCATCAAACAACTCATAAAGATGAAAGACTATGGTATGAGCATCTATATGCTCATGTTGCTTCCACAGCTCTGGTACCATCGTGACTAGCATGATGCAACTCACTAGTTCATAATCACTCACATGTTTTTGATAGGCCAACAATTGGTCCAGAGTTGCATCATCACTAGGACGGGCAAGAAGAGGCTCTTCGAGGACATACACAAGCTTTTCTGCCTTGAGAACAATTCTCAATTTTCTAAGCAGGTCCAAGAAGTTCAGCCCAGTCAATTTATTCAAATATAAAATAGAGTGGAAATTCAATGACATCATGATCAATCGATTAACCTAGAAATACAAAATCGAGCATATATGAGAAAGATGGAAAAATGCATCAACATACATTTACAAATCCCATTCATTTTTTTAATTTTAAAACCCCAAAGTCACTTCGGGAGATCATAGGTCCATCTCCGAATGGGCTGATATCCAACATAGATATGAACAACATTGGAGAGAGTCCAACAAGTCATTCATAGCTACAATGATAGGTATCAAGTATACCTATTGTATATCACATATATGCAACTATCACAATGTGCTATCAACTAATTGAATGTTCACATATACATCGGGTTGTTAAATCATTAACAAGTATGCATCATATGCATAACACCCAACTTCACCTCCCTTAACATCGACCTTGGAGAGAGTCCAACAAGTCGATGCTCCAGGTTAAAGCCAACCCATTAATCGAGAAATAGTTTTAATATGGTTAGAGCGCATTCAACCAATTATCCTGACTTGGAGAGAGTCTAACAACCAAAGCTAATAATTGACCTCTGACTCTTACCATATTAGTATTAAACTATTCCATGATTTGAACATGTTCAAGTTCGAGCCGGGCTTGGAGAGATTCCAACAACCCAAACAAGAAACAGAACTCTGGTTCTAACCATATTAATGGAAGGTGTAGGCTTTAATATTGTGTAAGGGTTTTAATTTCTCACCCACTTTGCATGCAAATAACTATTATCTACATAACATGACATACATGACATACATCTACATGTACGACACGCATGGCATAATGATATGCATCTAATGCAATTACATGGCATATAATTATGGCATGTACAAAAATTTCCTTATATGTCATAACTATTTATGGAAATAAAATATGTTTGAGATTTGATTTCACAAATTAAATCATGATTAAATTGGGAAATAAATTTCCAAATCTAATCGCATATTTTATTTATGGAAAGTGTTAATTAAGAAAAGTCAAATATAATTTAGGAAATAAATTTCTTAAATCATCAAAACTATTTATGGAAATAAAATATGTTTTAGATTTGATTCCCCAAATCAAATCATGATTAAATTAGGAAACAAATTTCCAAATCTAATCACATATTTTATTTATAGAAAGTGTTAATTTCCATAAATACTTCTAAACTTCTAAAAGTCGAAGATTTCCATAAATATTTCTAAACTTTCCAAAATTAAAAAATTTCCATAAATATTTCTAAACTTTCTAAAGTAGAAAATTTCAATAAATAAAATTATGACTATCGCAAAATTTTTTTACAATTATGTCAAAACACAACCTGTGCTCTGATAGCACTATTGGGTTTCCCCGGCACCGTGGCGTGTATGTGTTCAAACATGTTTCGTAAACCTGTGCATAGTGGAAGAATTAAAAAATAATAAATCTAATTTATTACAACACACACACCACACGCATGCATAGTACAATATGTGCAAATATAATCGCAATTTCAAATTTTACAATAAAAGGATATTATGCTAGTTATACCTGATGTATCACGTGCAAAGGGAATGGTATCAACCGGAGCAACTCTGACTAGAATTGCCTCTATCCATATCCACGCCGAGTTCCATCGGGATAGCTTCACCAAGCTACGACCCTCGTCTTCATAGGGATCACTAGCCTCGTGTAGAAGACGATGTGATCGAGAGAAGATCAAAATTCGGATTAAAAAATGAGTCCCCAAAACTCGCTTTTCCGAAGAGCTATTTGTCAACCGATTGAAGCACCAAACGTCGTCCAAACAACATTCTAACAAGATGGAAACAAGCTGTCAAAAAACTGCACAACTTGGTGGAGGACTAGGCGCCGGCCAAAGGAGATGGCCAATTAATCCTTGGTCACCGGAACCAAGGTGGGTCGCCGGAGGGTTGGCGGAGGAGTGGCCGGCAACAGCTGGACGCCAGCAGCTAGGGTGGACAGCGACACAAAAGGGTTGGGCGGTGTGGACTCCTTGTGTAGCGGCAAAGAGAAGAGAGGGTGAGGAGAGGAAGAGTATTTCCTATTAGTGAAAGCCCTAGAGCCAATCATGTGATGATTGTTGTATGGACTTTATTGTATCATATTCCTATTTATAAAGGCATGGTTATTATATTTACTTTTATTGGTGCCAAATAATTAAATATAATAATGTCCTTGAGTAGTAGGTTCTTATCTATATCAATCGATTGGTTGAATCGATAATGAGATGATATAGAGAACACTACTCTTAATCATTCCTAGTCGAGTATTAACATTCAGGGACAATGTTAATGCGTAGAGACTAGCATGTAGGTCAACACGATGACTTGATCTCACATGTTATGGATATGAGATATCAAGTTGACACACGGGTATGTATTGGAGAATGTATACTGAATGACCCACCATGAGAAAGTATCATGGATCGTTATATGAGTGTCATATACTTTCTCATGTGGCTATTAGTATGACTATTAGTCCTTAGACCTGAAGTCACCATGGTTCCCTACATAAGGAGTTGCATACTTTGGCTTCGTCAAACGTCACCTGTAAATGGGTGGACTATAATGGCGATTACTGGGTATGTAACAAATTATGCGGAGGGATGTGAGTGATGTAGATGGGATCTATCCCTCTTATATGATGGGAGTGACATCGATATTCTTGATAGAGTGAGACCATGAAGTGCAAGGCCATGCCTAAATGAGTCAATATGAGATATTGAGCTCATTTGATTAGAGTGAGTCTACTTGGAGTTCAAGATATAGATTGTACCGAGGATGACACGGTCTATGCCTCAATTGGTCAATCTAGATGTCAAGGATAGAGGGACATTGTCACATATTGTGAGAGTCACAATTAGTAGTCATAAAGGTGATGTTGGAGCTCAACATTCTTGTAACTTGGGTAGCAATGATGTGTTGCTAGATACCGCTCATTGCTTATGTTCTTAAATCGGTTTAGTGATATTGCCAACATTACAAGAACCTATAGGGTCACACACATAAGGGCAATTAGATGGAGATTAGGTTCATATGATGAACCATGAGGATTAGGTTCATGGGATAAACCAAATTGGATTAAGAGTAATCCTAATTAGACTAATTGAGTTGGACTTAATTTTATTCAAGTGTTGAATGAGTCTAATTTAGATTTGATTCATCAAATAAATTTAAATTAATGAATAGAGATTCATTAAATTAAATTGACTTGAATCAAATGGTTGGATTTGATCAACCATGGGAGATAAGAGGTCAAGTTTGACTTGACTTGAGAGGGAAGATGAAAGGTCAAGTTTGACGTGACCAAATGTCATGTCATGATGATGACTTGGCATGGCCGGCCAATGATGATGCTCCACATCATCATTGACTTAGCATGTGGTGCCACCTCATGAGGGAGACCAAGAGCCATTGGCTCTTGGAGGAGTTACATGCATGCATGTAACCCCCCCTAAGAAAAGTGGCCACCCACTATTGCCATTAGATGGGTATTCATTTTGGTGGGTTACACAACTTCATCTTCTTCCTTGGATCACCCTCTGAAGCTCTCCCAACCTCCTTGGCCGAAATTCCTAAAGGGTGCTAGCACACTCTAAGGTATTTTTCTCCACCAATTGCTTGTGTGGATACCAATAGAGGAGTGTGCACTTGACGCTCTCGAGTTCCGGCGAACCTTTTGGACGAGCGGGATTTGCGAAGGGCGTCGCATCGAGGGTAACTTCTTATCATGTAGATCTAGAGAAGATATAAAGGTATTAAACACATACATGTTAGTTTTATATTTTATTCTTCGCACGGATCCGTGGCCGGGGCTTTCGAGGTTTCCGCAACGCAAAAAGAGGTTTTTTTTGGCTCGGAAAACCCAACAGTGGTATTAGAGCCACGTGCGAAGCATGTATGTTTTTTGTTTTTTATTTTTTGTAATTTTTGTATTAGATATAAAAATTACAGATTTATATGTTTCTGTAAATTTCCTATTTTTATAGAATATTTGGGTATTTTTCTCGAAGAATCGAAGCAATGAGTGTTGGGACACTTGTAGGCTTCAACCGTCGAGAAAAACTCTCCGTAACGGCGAGTTCTCACTTTAGGTTTTTGGGACAGTGACTTAAGTCGCTGTAAGATCATTGTAGGGACACTCGCAAAGTTTATTTTGTGAGTAGGGGCGCTGCCCCTATTCCCGAAAGGGGCCTTGTCCCGCGATCGCGCCCAGAAATCACTTAGCGGGACTGTTACGGAGAGGTGACTCATAAATTTGAAAAAAAATTAGAAAAAATTATAGAAATTTTCTGTAAAAATACATAATTTAGAATTATGTATAATTCTGTGATTGTCATGGCCCAATGACCCCAATTTGATTGGATTATGCGTGTTGTAATTCATAATACGGCCTGCGTGCCGTTTTGTGGTTGTGCGTGTTGTATAGTGTATGCGACCTGCGCGTCGTACCTCTTCTTTTGATATTCTAGTTGTAAATAGTTTTAGACTCGAATGTAACTCGAGTTTCATATTTATAATGTACAAAATGGAGCGGTGGAAAGTCCACTTGAAGACGAGATTACGAGAATGGTGACGACGACACATGGCGGTCAAAGGAAGCGCTTGGAGAAGCCGCTAGCCTTAGGTTGACCGTCCGATCTTCTCATTGGCTTGAGAAGATCGTAGTAGGGCCATGACTACATCACATTTAATTTTATATATATATATATATATATATATATATATATATATATATATATATATATATATATATATATGTGTTTATATATATATATATATATATATATATATATATATATATATATATATATATATATATATATATATATATATATATATATATTATATATATATATATATATATATATTATGATGCATGCTAGTAGAATAATGCTTGTATATATATGATGCATGCTAGGATAATTTTCTTGTATGTATATGATGCATGCTAGAATAATGATTGTATGTATGTGATGCATGCTAATATAGAATAATAAAGGCCTAAATGCGTATAAGATACACATTACGATTTGATTAGATCATAATCGAATCAACTCGAAAATGCCTACTGAGCCTTGATACCCATCACTACCTCGATCATTTGTTGTTGTTGAATCTGCCAAAGCAGAGCAATGCATATTATCTTGGTAGGGTGCGGAGGGACAATCTTGGTCCTGCCTATCACGCTTGGGTTAGAGTAAGCTCAATTAGATTGAGCAAAACTAGTTAACTCACTTGGATCGAGTAGAACTATAGGCATATTCCAATCGTTGGAAAGATAGGGTAAGATCGCATTTACACTAAATCTTGGGCGATTTAGCCAAAGCTAACTCAAGGTCTTTTGTAAATGTTGGTCTTGATCCTATAAACAAGAGTTGCATAGAGATGTAATCGGTAATGTGTTACCCACCGATTGTACTAAGTCTTGGGCGATTTAGCCAAAGCTAACTCAAGGCTTAGTATGATGTGGATCTTGTCCCGCAAGAATTATAGCTAGTTTGTATGAATCTAGTAATGTGGTTTGACCACATCCATAACTCGATTCTACAAAATTCCTATAATTCAGTGGGAGCATCATTTGATTAAAGGCCTAATTAAATGATAAAAGGAATATGATATTAATTCTCTGCATTGTATGTTGTAGATAACTATGTCGACAAACACGAATACTCTCTCTCTGCGTTCTGTCCTTGAGAAGGACAAGCTCAATGAAGCAAATTTCCTGGACGTGTACAAGAACCTGAGAATTGTTCTCACCCAAGAAAGGAAGTTGTACGTCCTAGAGCAGCCCATTCCGGAGGCACCTCCTGCCACTGCCTCGTGAGCTGACAAAGATGCTTACAAGAAGCATCAAGATGATGCATTAGATGTGTCATGTCTAATGCTCGCGACCTGAACTCTGAGCTTCAGAAGCAACACGAGTTCATGAATGCTTATGAAATGGTTGAACATCTTCGTCAACTATATCAATGACAAGCAAGGCACGAGAGATATGAAGTCTCTAAGGCATTGTTTGGGTCCAAAATGCAAGATGAGACACCCGTAGGTCCATATGTACTCAAGATGATTGGGTACGTAGAAAACCTACAAAGGCTGGTATTCCCACTTGGCCAAGAGCTGGCCACTAACCTAATCTTGCAATCTTTGCCACAAGCCTACAATCAATTTGTCATAAATTATAACATGAATGAAATTGATAAGCCACTGCCTGAGATGCTCAGCATGTTGAGAACTGTTGAGCTTAACCTTAAGAAGGGAAAATCTGACACCATTTTGATGGTGCAAAAGAAGAAAGGCAAGGGCAAGCCTAAAGGTAAGGGAAAGTCCCAAGCCAATGACAAAGGCAAAGAACTTAAACCCAAAGGAGGGGTAGCCAAAGAAGGGGCTTGCTTCCACTGCAAGGAAGCTGGACACTGGAAGCGTAACTGCAAAGCTTACCTGGAAGATCTTAAGAAGAAAAGAAGTGAGACTTCTACTTCAGGTATAATTGTTATAGAAGTCAATCTATCTATTTCTTCATCATGGGTATTAGATACCGGATGTGCATCTCACATTTGTACCAATGTGCAGGTGCTGAGAAATAGCAGGGCATTGACAAAGGGCGAGGTGGACCTACGAGTAGGCAATGGAGCAAGGGTTGCTGCTGTTGCTGTAGGAACTTATGATCTATCTCTGCCCTCTGGGCTTGTACTAGAATTAGATGAATGTTGTTATGTGCCTGCCTTAACTAAGAACATCATTTCAATTTCTTGTTTGGACAAGAAAGGATTTTCATTTATAATAAAGAACAAATGTTGTTCAGTTTATTTAAATGATATGTTCTATTATAGTGAACCTCTAATGAATGGACTCTACTTTCTAGACTTAGAGAGCCCTATCTATAACATTAGTACCAAGAGGTTCAAGTCAAATGAATTGAACCAAACCTATCTCTACCACTGTCGCTTAGGCCACATAAATGAGAGTCGCTTATCTCAGCTCCATAAGGATAGGATGCTAGACTCATTTGATTTTAAATCATATGAGACATGCGAGTCTTGCCTTTTAGGCAAGATGACCAAGACTCCCTTTAGTGGACACAGCGAAAGACCAACAGATTTGTTAGGACTTATACATAGTGATGCATGTGGTCCTTTTAATGTTGCTGCTAGAGGTGGTTACAGGTACTTCATTACATTTACTGATGACTTCAGTAGATATGGTTATGTGTATCTTATGACACATAAATCAGAATCCTTTGAAAAGTTCAAAGAATTCATGAATGAAGTACAAAACCAGCTTGGCAAGAGTATTAAGATACTTCGATCAGATCGAGGTGGTGAATACCTTAGCCATGAGTTTCGTGACTATCTAGCTGAGTGTGGGATTCTATCCCAACTCACTCCTCCTGGAACACCACAGTGGAATGGTGTATCCGAAAGGAGGAATCATACCCTATTAGATATGGTACGATCTATGATGAGTCACATAGATCTTCCTATATCCTTTTGGGGATATGCTCTAGATACAGCAGCCTTTACCCTTAACCGTGTACCATCCAAGGCTATGATAAAAACACCATATACGATATGGACAGGGAGAAATTTCAAGATGTCTTTTATGAGGATTTGGGGTTGTGAGGCTTACGTTCGACGTCAAGTCTCAGACAAACTAGGACCCAAATACGATAGGTGCTATTTTGTTGGATATCCCAAGGATACAAAGGGATACTACTTCTATATTCCCAGTCAGCACAAAGTGTTTGTGGCAAAGACTGGGGTTTTTCTAAAAAGGGATTTTGTTTCTAGAAAAACTAGTGGAAGTACGTTCGATCTTGAAGAAATTCAAGATAAGGACCATAGCACTAAAGCCTTGATGGAGGTTGAATAGGAACCACAAAGTGTTGTGGGTGATGAGATTGTTGCACAAAGAGTTGTGGAACAACCACCTATTCAGGTAGACCTACCTCTTCGCAGGTATGATAGGGTACGTCGTCAGCCTGAGAGATACTCATTTCTCTTGTCTGACCATGATGACGTTATGCTCATTGAGAATGAGCCTACCTCCTATCAGGAAGCTGTGATGAGCCCAGATTCTGAGAAGTGGCTAGAGGCCATGAGATCCAAGATGGAATCCATGTACACCAACAAAGTATGGACTTTGGTTGATCCACCTGAAGGGGTCAAACCCATTGGGTGTAAGTGGGTCTTTAGGAGAAAGACTGACATGTATGGACTTACACATACCTATAAGGGTCAATTGGTGGCTAAAAGTTTCAAGCAAATTCATGGTATTGACTATAATGAAACCTTTTCTCCAGTGGTGATGTTGAAGTCCATTCGAATCTTGCTTGCTATTGCAGCATACCATGATTATGAGATGTGGCAGATGGATGTCAAAACTGCGTTTCTGAATATAAACTTACTCGAGGATGTGTACATGACACAACCTGAGGGTTTTAAAGATCCACAGCATACTGGGAAAGTATGCAAGCTGTAAAGGTCAATTTATGGGCTAAAGCAAGCCTCTCGGAGCTGGAATCTTCGATTCGATGATGCGAACAAACAGTTTAGTTTCATTAAGAATGAAGACGAACCCTGTGTCTACAAAAGGGGTAATGGGAATACAGTTGTCTTCCTTGTATTGTATGTGGATGACATACTGCTCATTGGGAATGACATCCCTTTGCTACAGTTTGTGAAGACTTGGTTGGGGACGTGCTTCTCAATGAAGGACTTAGGTGAAGCAGCCTGTATTCTAGGCATCAAGATCTATAGAGATAGATCTAAGAGATTGCTTGGCCTAAGTCAGAGTACATACATTGACACGGTATTACTACGGTTTGCCATGCAGAATTCCAAAAAGGGACTTCTGCCGATGTCACATGGTGTGAGTCTTTCGAAGACTCAAAGTCCCTCTTCTAGAGAGGAGAGAGACCGCATGGATAAGATCCCTTACGCATATACTATAGAATCTATCATGTACGCCATGTTGTGTACTCGTCCTGATGTCTCGTATGCTTTGAGCATGATGAGTAGATACTAGTCAGATCCAAGTGAGCGTCACTGGATAGTAGTCAAGAATATTCTTAAGTACTTGAGAAGGACTAAAGAATATTTCTTAATATTTGGAGACGATGAGGAGCTTGCTGTAAAGGGTTACAGCGATGCCAGCTTTCAAACTGACCAGGATGATTATAGATAGCAGTCAGGGTTCGTGTTTTGCTTGAATGGTGGCGCTGTGAGCTGGAAGAGTTCCAAGCAAAACACAGATACTGATTCTACAACAGAGGCCAAATATATCGGTGCTTCCATCTCATTCGAGAGATTATCGATAGAGGAGATGTGAAGATTTGCAGAGTACCCACAGAGGCTATCATCGCAGATCCCTTGACCAAGGCTTTGGCACAAAAAAAGCATGATGGTCACACTAGGTCATTGGGTATTAGATACTACGGTGATTGACACTAGTGCTAGTGGGAGATTGTTAGTGAAAGCCCTAGAGCCAATCATGTGATGATTGTTGTATGGACTTTATTGTATCATATTCCTATTTATAAAGGCATGGTTATTATATTTACTTGTATTGGTGCCAAATAACTAAATATAATAATGTCCTTGAGTAGTAGGTTCTTATCTATATCAATCGATTGATTGAATCGATAATGAGATGATATAGAGAACACTACTCTTAATCATTCCTAGTCGAGTATTAACATTCAGGGACAATGTTAATGCGTAGAGACTAGCATGTAGGTCAACACGATGACTTGATCTCACAAGTCATGGATATGAGATATCAAGTTGACACATGGGTATGTATTGGAGAATGTATACTGAATGACCCGCCATGAGAAAGTATCATGGATCGTTATATGAGTGTCATATACTTTCTCATGTGGCTATTAGTATGACTATTAGTCCTTAGACCTGAAGTCACCATGGTTCCCTACATAAGGAGTTGCATACTTTGGCTTCGTCAAACATCACCCGTAAATGGGTGGACTATAAAGGCGATTACTGGGTATGTAACAAATTATGCGGAGGGATGTGAGTGATGTAGATGGGATCTATCCCTCTTATATGACGGGGGTGACATCGATATTCTTGATAGAGTGAGACCACGAAGTGCATGGCCATGCCTAAATGAGTCAATATGAGATATTGAGCTCATTTGATTAGAGTGAGTCTACTTGGAGTTCAAGATATAGATTGTACCGAGGATGACACGGTCTATGCCTCAATTAGTCAATCTAGATGTCAAGGATAGAGGGACATTGTCACATATTGTGAGAGTCACAATTAGTAGTCACAAAGGTGATGTTGGAGCTCAACATTCTTGTAACTTGGGTAGCAAAGATGTGTTGCTAGATACCGCTCATTGCTTATGTTCCTAAATCGGTTTAGGGATATTGCCAACGTTACAAGAACCTATAGGGTCACACACATAAGGGCAATTAGATGGAGATTAGGTTCATATGATGAACCATGAGGATTAGGTTCATGGGATGAACCAAATTGGATTAAGAGTAATCCTAATTAGACTAATTGAGTTGGACTCAATTTGATTCAAGTGTTGAATGAGTCTAATTTAGATTTGATTCATCAAATCAATTTAAATTAATGAATAGAGATTCATTAAATTAAATTGACTTGAATCAAATGGTTGGATTTGATCAACCATGGGAGATAAGAGGTCAAGTTTGACTTGACTTGAGAAGGAAGATGAAAGGTCAAGTTTGACTTGACCTAATGCCATGTCATGATGATGACTTGGCATGGCCGGCCAATGATGATGCTCCACATCATCATTGACTTAGCATGTGGTGCCACCTCATGAGGGAGAACAAGAGCCATTGGCTCTTGGAGGAGTTACATGCATTCATGTAACCCCCCCTAAGAAAAGTGGCCACCCACTATTGCCATTAGATGGGTATTCATTTTGGTGGGTTACACAACTTCATCTTTTTCCTTGGATCACCCTCTCAAGCTCTCCCAACCTCCTTGGCCGAAATTCCTAAAGGGTGGTAGCACATTCTAAGGTATTTTTCTCCACCTATTGCTTGTGTGGATACCAATAGAGGAGTGTGCACTTGACGCTCTTAAGTTTCGGCGAACCTTTTGGACGAGCGGGATTTGCGAAGGGCGTCGCATCGAGGGTAACTTCTTATCATGTAGATCTAGAGTAGATCTAAAGGTATTAAACACATACATGTTA
Organism: Wurfbainia villosa; assembly: GCA_025175895.1. Classification (NCBI taxonomy): domain Eukaryota; kingdom Viridiplantae; phylum Streptophyta; class Magnoliopsida; order Zingiberales; family Zingiberaceae; genus Wurfbainia; species Wurfbainia villosa. Next base: position 36,504,037 of record CM046004.1, on the reverse strand, counting down.
GTTTTATATTTTATACTTCGCACGGATCCGTGGCCGGGGCTTCCGAGGTTTCCACAATGCAAAAAGCAGTTTTTGCGGCTCGGAAAACCCAACATTTACAAAAATAAACTTCGGGCTCTCCAAACCTCTAGCCACGCTTTATAGAGAGCGTGTTTCTTAACCATTAGGATGTTAGTGTTTTGTTTATCGAGTTCGTGAGGGGAAACTTCACTTCCCACTTCACTTTGGTAGCTTGTCCATGGCGATCACTTCGATGTCCCCGGATTAAAAAAATTTATTCCTAGACAAAATGCATTACCAAAGCAACCAAGTCATCGTCGTGCTATTCGTTTAGAGAGGTCACTTGAAAAAACTAGTTGTTCAAGCGACCATCCTCTATTCTACGAGTAGCCGTGGAATAGATGATGTCCGGATCGCCGGTTTTTGTGTTTATGCTCGGGATCCAAGTATTATTTATCCATTTACAGATTTATAACATGCTTATAATTGAAAAACGAAAACAAGCAACAAACAAAAGAAAAAAGTAGAATGGGTATACCTCTCGATCTTCTAATGTATGACCTTCCTCCATTTGGACGTCGTGTGGGCGACGATCCACCAAAAGTCGAAGCTCCTAGATGCCAAATCTTCCTTCATTGCTCTTCCAAAGCAAGAGAAAGAATAGAAACAAGGTTTTTCTCCTCACTAGAAACAACCAACAAGGAACCAAACTTATCCTTGCCGCCGGCCAACTAGATGAAGGAGAAGATGGTGGAAAACAACAAAGACACCAAGGGAAGCCCTATATCTTGTTTCCATCACCTAAGGAGAGGGAAAAGGAAGCTTTTGAGCGCCGGCCAAAGCTAGAAAAGAGCTGGGAAGGGTGCTGGATGTTGGCCAAAATAGGAAGAAGAAGAGAGAAACAACCTTCCTTATTTGGTGCCACCCTTGCCTCCAAACCCTAATCCTAATCCTATCTCAAATAGGATTCCTTCTTGCCGCCCAAACCCTAGCTCTCCTATCATGTAGTTCATGCCAAATCCCTTTGCCATCCTTTTATAGAGTTAGGGATAAGTCATGAATTAATCTCCTCCATTGGTTCTAGGGATTTAATCTCAACCGTCGGATCTAGAGATTTAATCTCAACCGTCGGTTCTTAGAGATTTAATCTCTACCAATGGATCTTTGAGTTTTGTTTCTATCCTTTGGATCTAAGCATCATGAGGTGTTAATAGGCTACATTAGAGACCATGAGAAGGAGTTGGGTCTTGGCCACCCAAGGATCAAGCCCACATAAAGTCCGATCCACTAATGATGATCCAATCCACTAAAGGTTCATCATTGATCTACCTCACCAACCCCCATATGATAATATGAGCTCCATATATTATTTGTACATTTTCTCCCTGTGTTTAAGATCTCGAATGTTCGTCGATTAATTAATTTACTAACCATTAATTAATCAAGATCTAACTCATTGAGTAGTACCACTCAACCTTTTCATCATGCCGAACCAAGTCCACCTGCAGGTTTTACATGATGAACCTTATGAGCTCCTCAAGGGGACATCATCATCCTTATATATAGGAAACGGTTTCCTCCTATAATCAATGACACACCATATAAATAATATCATCTCCCAACTTACCGAGTCTATCGATTTAATCTATAAATCTCGCCCATGGGTAAATCAAAGAGATGAGTACTAAGTATATGTGTCCGTTATTATATCGTGATTAAGAGCATGTATTAAATAATATCTGAGGTCCAATTCGATTATGTAGTCAACAATAAATCAATTCACCTCTAAGTCGGTCCTGCTCAATACACACAAAGTGCACTAGTGTGATTCTATGGTGAAGACAAACCAATACCAAATCACACTACAACCATTCCGATGGTTTGTCCAAAGTCATCTCGGTTGTGAGCCTTTACTTATACTTTTCAAGGGGCCGATAACATGATCTCCCGTGTGACACCACACACCATGTTATCTACAATGTAAAGTATTAGACAATATTGCATAACAATATGCAAACAATGATCATGTGATTCTTATTTCAAAAATAAAGATGTTCATAGAAAAGATAGACTTTTCAGTATACATCCCTATAATCTCTCACTCATACTAAAAGACTATGCTGTCCTCATACTGTCATACATCTAATTCCCCTTCCCTCCACATGCCTATCAAAGCTCTCGCTAGAAGGGCCTTTACGATTTCTCGTATCAGGTGGTACTTGCGCTCTATGTGTTTACTTGCCTTATGGGCTCGTGTTTCCTTCGAGTTTGCAACTGCACCATTATTATCGCAATAGATTATGATAGTACTGGGCAAACCAGGAATCACATCCAAGTCCATCAGAAAGTTCCTGAGCCATACAACTTCTTTGGCCGCCTCAGAGGCTGCCACATACTCAGCTTTCATGGTGAAGTCCGCCACGCATTTCTGCTCGACACTCCTCCATATAATGGCTCCACCTCCCAAAGTAAACACAAAACCTGAGGTAGACTTACTGTTATCCCTATCTGATTGGAAGTCGCAATCCATGTAACCCACAGGGAGTAATTGGTCTGGCTGGTAAACTAGCATATAATCCCTAGTCCTTCTCAGGCACTTCAATATATGCTTTACCACATTCCAATGTCCCTATCCTGGATTACTCTGATATCTACTGACCATGTCCACGGCAAAGCAGATATCTGGTCTCATACATAGAATCACATACATGAGGCTTCCTACTGCCGAAGCATAAGGAACCGCCTTCATCTCCTCTATCTCCTCAGATGATCTAGGACACATCTCCTTAGATAAAGGAACTCCATGCCTGAAAGGTAGAAAACCCTTCTTGGAGTTCTGCATGCTAAAACGATCCAAAATCATGTCTATGTATGAAGCTTGAGATAAGTACAACATCCTTTTCATGCGATCCCTTATAACCTTGATCCCAAGGATGTGTCCCACTTCTCCCAAGTCCTTCATATCGAACTGTTCGGATAACCATACCCTTACGACCGATAACACTTTAATATTGTTGCCAATCACCAAAATATTATCTACGTATAGTACAAGAAATACCACTACGTTTCCGTCACATCTCTTGTATACACAAGACTCATCTGGACTTTGAATAAATCCATAAGACTGGATTACCTCATCAAAGTGGATGTTCCAAGACCTCGAAGCTTGCTTCAATCCATAATTGGACCGATTAAGCTTACATACAAGATGCTCTTTGCCCTTAGCAATGAATCCCTCTGGTTGCTTCATGTAGATGTTTTCCTCAAGACTTCCATTAAGGAAAGATGTCTTGACATCCATCTGCCACACCACATAATCCATATGAGCTGCTATGCATAAGAGAATCTGGATAGACTTAAGCATGACTACCGACGAAAAGGTCTCCTCATAATCGATACTCTCTTTCTGAGTATACCCCTTCGCAATAAGCCTCGCTTTGAAGGTCTCAACCTTCCCATATATTCCTCTCTTTCTCTTGTAGATCCACTTGCATCCAATGGTTTTTACACCATCGGATGACTCTACTAGCTCCCAGACCTGATTTAAATCCATTGATTCAATCTCAACATTCATTGAACTTTGCAAAGATGCTGCATCTATTTCATGGATTGCCTCGTCATATGTCCAGGGATCAGGTTCATGTTTGCCAGGGACCAAATCAAAAGATTCTCCCAAGAACATGAATCTATCAGGCTATCTCACAACCCTCCCACTACGATGAGGTATCACCTGTGTATCCTCTGTGACACAGGGTGCTGTGACATGTGGTATATCCTCTTGTACCGACGGTACTAAAGAAGTGACTTCCCCTTTTAACTCTCCAGAACAATATTACTCTTGGGCTTGTGGCTCCTTACATAGTGTCCCTCTAGAAATCTGGCATTCGTGCTAACGATCACCCTCTAATCTCTAGGACTATAAAACAAGACACCCTTCGTTCCTCCAGGATAGCCAACGAACAAGCGTGCTTCTGTATAAGGTTCCAACTTACCAGCATCTGCCTTCAACACATGTGCTGGACTCCCCCATATCCGAATATGTCTTAGACTAGGCTTTCGCCCAGTCCTCAACTCTGTGGGAGTAGAAGGCACTGATTTAGATGGAACCAAGTTCAGAATTTACACCGCCATATCCTCAGAATGAATCTGGCAACTTAGAATAACTCATCATCAATCTAACCATCTCCATAAGAGTCATATTCCTTCGCTCTGCTACACCATTCTGCTGGGGTGTGCCAGGTGCAGTCAATTTGGGATTGGATCCCAGCCTCTGATAAGTAGTTGCTAAACTCTCCTAAGAGGTACTCACCACCACGATCAGATCGTAGTGTCATCTATATCTTGAATAATCGTCTACGAAAAAGATGAAATATTCAGGACTACCTTTTGCCTGGATAGTCATAGGACCACACAAATCAGAATGAACCATTTCTAACACATCTTTGGCTCTATACCCCTTGGCCTTAAAAGGCCTCTTGGTCATCTTACCCTCCAAGCAAGATTCGTAGGTTGGGAGTGTTAGTTATAGCCCTATAACCAATCATGTGATGGTTGAATAGGGAACATTTTATATCATATTCTATAAAGGCAAAGGATTGGTTATTATATTTACATCTTTCTTGTGTCAGCTAACTTAAATATAATAATGCCTTAGAAAAGTAGGTTCTTATCTATAGCACATCAATTGGCAGAATTGATTATGAGAGGTTGTAGAGAATACTTTCCTAAATCATCCTAGTCAAGTATTAATATGCAAGGGCAATATTAATACATAAAGACTAGCATGTAGGTCAATTGATGACTTGATCTCACAAGTCATGGATATATGATATCAAGTTGACACATGGGTATATATTAGAGAATATATACTGAACTGACCCGCCATGAGAAAGTTTCATGGATCGTCATATGAGTGTCATAAACTTTCTCATGTGACTATTGGTATGAATAGTCCTCAAACCTGAAGTCACTACGGTTCCCTACATAAGGAGTTATGTACTTTGGTATCGTCAAACATCACCCGTAACAGGGTGGACCATAAAGGCGATTACTGGGTATATAACAAATTATGCGGAGGGATGTGAGTGATGTAGATGGAATCTATCCCTCCCATATGACGGGAGTGATATCTGTGGGCCCCTTGATTGAGTAGAACTACTAAAACGCATGACCATGCTCGAATGAGTCAATATGAGATATTAAGCACATTTGTTTGAGTTAGTTTACTCAGGGATCAAGAAACACATAGATTGATCAAGGATGACACGGTCTATGCCTCATTGGTCAATCTGATATCAAGGATAGAAGGACACGGTCATACATTATAGTAGTCACGGAAAGGTTAGTCGGATCTTGACTTATTTCGTAACTTGGGTAGCAATGATGTATTGTTAGATGCCGCTCATTGCTTGTGTATCTAAAAGAGTTTAGATCCATTGCCAACATTATGAGAGCCTATAGGGTCACACACAAAGAGCATGATGATTAGAAGAATTAGTGCATTCTAGTTTTACTAGAATAATTTGGGAATGAGCTTAAGTACAAAATGGTTTTTGGACTTTAAGCTTAATGAGAATTTTAGCTTATTGATTTAATGAGATTAATTCAATATGCTAAGCTTATTAATTTAATAAGATTAAATAAATATGTTATCATGATAGCCTAATCTTAATTGATTTAATAAGATTAATTCAATATGTTACCTTATTGATTTAATGAGATTAATTCAATATGATAACATAATCTTATTTCATTAATAAGATTAATTCAACATGCATGAATGCCACATAAGCATGCCACCTAAGCTTGATGAGGTGGAAGGAGACAAAGGGTTTTGACCTTTGGAATTTCTCCACATGTGGCCGGCCAAACAAGGAGTGTAACTCCTTTGTTTGATTATTTTTCAATGCAATTGATTGCATTGAATGTGATAGGAGGTGAAAGGTTTTTTTCAATCCTATAAAACACTCCATGGGGTGGCCGGTCAAACTTGGTGGAAGCTTGAGGCATGGAGAGAGCTTGGTGGTGAGAGGCTTTGGTTGTGTGGCTTTTGTGAGTGTAGGCTAGCAAGAAGAGTGGTCTTCTTCTTCCTTTCTCTTTTTCCCTACCTTCCTCTCCTTTAGGGACTTCTCTAGCAAGAAGTAAAGGAGAGCTCTTCTAGTTTCTTTTGTGAGACAAGACCTTGCTCGTGTGGATACATATAGAGGCACGGACATTTGAACGTGCTAAAAGATCCAACAAACCCAAGGAGAAGCGGGATTAAAAAGGGCACGCAAAAAAGGTAATATTCTCCTATAAGATAGGTTTTGAGAAATTTATTTTTTGTACGAGGTTTTCATTCGCAAGGATCACTTGGAAGGGATCCTATTTTTCCGTTGCGCATATGCTATTTTGCATAATAAATCCCTACAGTGGTATCAGAGCCACTTGCGAAAGATCGTATAAAAAAATAGGTTTTCTCTATTTTATATATGATATAGAAGTGGGATAAATTTTATTATGAGTTGATAATTGCATTAGCAATTTTTCAAACATAATAAAATATCCGATGTCTTTTAAAAGTTAAAATTGACATGGTGCATGGTTATGGCCTAGTCCCAAAAAGTTTGTCAATGTGTGTGTTGTAATTCTTAATACGGCCTACGGGTCGTGCCTTTCTCCTAAAATTCTTGTTGTAAAATTAGTTTTAGACTCGAATGTAACTCGAGTATTTCTCCTTTTGTAATATACAAAACAAAGATGGAGGGTCCATTGGAAGATGACGTTACAAGGAGGAAGTCAACAACACAAGACAACCAAAAGGAAGCACTTGGGAGAAGATGCTATCCCTAGGTTGACCAATCAATCTTTTCATTGGCTTGAGAAGATTGTAGAATAAGGGTCATAACCATGACACACTTAGTTTAATATGTATGTGATGCATGTTAATTTAGCTTATATGTGATGTATGCTAATATGTATGTGATGCATGTTTAAGTTTATTTCTTAATAAGTCAAAAACGATATGCCTACCAAAGTTTGGTACTCACTACTTCCTCGATCATTTGTTGTTGGGTTTGCCAAAGCAAAGCAATGCATTTTATCTTGGAAGAGTGCGAGTGGACAATCGTGATGTCCTGCTATCAAACTTGGTTAAGACTTAATTAAGTTTTTCTTAATTAATTAAGAAAGTAGAGGCATATATTAGCTTTGAACATAAGTTTTAAAAATTAGTTTTGTGTGATTTCCTAACATCAGCTTTGTCTTAGAAAGTGGTCGTTGCTCCGATATCAAAGAAGGCCTCTGTGCCTCGCCACGGCCTGGAAGCTGGTTTAGGAATAAGCACTAAACTAATCTAAACTTAACCAAAGCTATTAAAGAGTTACATTAGATGTAATTGGCAAAAGATTGCCTACCTAATCATACTACGTCTTGGGCAATTAGCCAAAGCTAACTCAAGACGAAGTATGATGTGGATCTTTATCCCATATAAATTTATAGCTAAATAGAAGCTAATGATGTAAGCAAAATGTGTTTACCTACATCAATGATTAGCTCATATCAAAGCTACGAGAATTTAGTGGGAGCCTCATTTAATTAAAGGCCTAATTAAATGACTTAGGTATGATACTTAATTTTGTATTTTAATGTTGTAGATCACCATGTCATCTAACACGACACACCCCCTCAACTTGTGTTCTATCCTTGAGAAAGACAAGCTCAATGGAGCTAACTTTCTAGACTGGTATAGGAACTTGAGGATTATCCTCAAGTAAGAACGTAAACTGTATGTCCTAGAGCAGTCTATCCCTGAAACACCCGCCCCTGCGGCCACTCGTGCTGAAAAGGATGCTTATAAGAAGCATCAAGATGATGCATTAGATGTGTCATGTCTTATGCTTGCCACCATGAACTCTGAGCTTCAGAAGCAACATGAGAACATGGATGCCTATGATATGGTTGAGCATTTGAAACAACTATATCAAGGACAAGCTAGGCACGAGCATTTTGAAGTGTCTAAGGCTCTTTTTGCATGCAAGATTCAAGAAGGAACACCTGTAGGAACTCACGTACTTAAAATGATAGGGTACGTTGAGAACCTTGAAAGACTAGGTTTTCCACTGAGCCAAGAATTGGCAACTGATGTTATCCTGCAATCATTACCAGAAGCATATAATCAATTCATCATGAATTATAACATGATTGAAATTGATAAGCCTTTGCCTGAGATTCTCAGCATGTTAAGATCTGCTGAACCGAATCTCAAGAAGAAAGTTAATAACGTACTAATGGTCAAGAAGGGAAAAGGTAAGCGCAAAGGCAAGGGTAAGACCCAAGCCAAAGGCAAGGCCAATTCATCCACTTCAAAGGGTAAAGGTAAAGTACCTAAGGAAGGGGACTTTTTCCATTGCGGTGAGACTGGACACTGTAAGCGGAACTACAAAGTCTACCTTGAGGAAGTAAAGAAGAAAAGAAGTGGGACTTCGTCCTCAAGTATACACGTTATAGAAGTTAATCTATCTATTTCTTCTACATGGGTATTAGATACCGGATGTGCATCTCACATTTGTACTAATGTGCAGGGACTAAGAAATAGTAGACTAATGGCAAAGGGCGAAGTGGACCTACGAGTAGGCAATGGCGCAAAAGTTGCTGCTGTAGCTGTAGGAACATATTCTTTGTCTTTGCCCACTGGGCTTATCTTAGAACTAGAGGAGTGCTTTTATGTACCTTCATTAACGAAGAACATAATTTCTGTATCTTGTTTAGACAAGAAAAACTTTTCTTTTATAATAAAGGACAAATGTTGTTCCATTTATTTGAATGAAATGTTCTATTGTAATGCACCACTTATGAATGGTCTCTATGTTCTAGATTTAGAAAACCCAATTTATAACGTAAATACCAAACGGTTCAAATCTAATAATTTGAACCAAACATATCTCTTGCACTATCGCCTAGGTCACATAAATGAAAAACACATATCCCAACTCCATAAAGATGGATTATTGGATTCATTTGATTTTGAATCATATGAGGTATGCGAATCTTGTCTTTTAGGAAAGATGACTAAAACTCCATTTAGTGGACATGGCAAGAGAGCGACGGACTTGTTAGGACTCATACATACTGATGTATGTGGCCCTTTCAATGTCGAAGCCAGAGGAGGCTATAAGTACTTTATTACTTTCACTGATGATATAAGTAGATTTGACTACTTATATTTGATGAGACATAAGTCAGAATCCTTTGAAAAGTTCAAAGAATTCAAGAATGAAGTACAAAACCAACTTGGTAAGCATATTAAGCTACTTCGATCAGATCGAGGTGGTTAATACCTTAGTCAAGAGTTTCGTGATCACCTGGCTGAGTGTGGGATAATATCCCAACTCACTCCACCTAGAACACCACAATGGAATGGTGTATCTGAGAGGAGAAATCATACTCTATTAGATATGGTACGATCAATGATGAGCCAGACTGATCTACCTACTTCCTTTTGGGGTTTAGCTCTAGAGACAGCCGCTTTCACACTTAATCGCGTCCCATCAAAAGCCGTAGAAAAGACACCATATACGTTATGGACTGGGAAGAGTCCCAAAATGTCTTTTATAAAGATTTGGGGTTGTGAAGCTTATGATAGACGTCAAGTCTCAGATAAACTAGGACCCAAATCAGATAAGTGTTATTTTGTAGGATATCGCAAGGAAACTAAGGGATATTACTTTTACAATCCAACACTTGGCAAGGTGTTTGTTGCCAGAAATGCTGTCTTTCTAGAAATAGAATTTATTTCTAGAAAAGCTAGTGGGAGTAAAATTCATCTTGAAGAAATTCAAGATGAAGATAACACTAAGGCTTCGATGGAAAATGAACAGGCACCACAAAGTGTTGTGGATGAGGAAATTGTTGCCTAAAGAGTTGTGGAGAAAACACCTGTTCAAGTAGACCAACCTCTTCGTAGATCTAATAGGATCCGTCGTCAACCCGAGAGATATTCTTTTCTCTTGACTGACAACGGTGATGTATTGCTTGTCGATCTTGACGAGCCTACATCCTATCAAGAAGCTATGATGAGCCCAGATTCCGAGAAATGGCTAGAGGCCATGAGATCCAAAATGGAATCCATGTACACTAACCAAGTATGGACTTTGGTTGATCCACCTGAAGGAGTAAAACCCATTGGGTGTAAGTGGGTCTTTAAAGTAAAGACTGACATGGATGATAATAAGCATACCTATAAAGGTAGATTGGTGGCTAAAGGATTCAAACAAATTCATGGTATTGACTATGATGAAACCTTTTCACCAGTTGCGATGCTTAAATCCATTCAGATCATACTTGCTATTGCAGCCTACCACGATTATGAGATGTGGCAAATGGATGTCAAAACCGCTTTTCTGAATAGAAAGCTACTCGAGGATGTGTACATGACACAGCCTAAGGGTTTTGAAGATCCAAAGCATCCTGGAAAGGTATGCAAACTGCAAAGGTCCATTTATGGACTAAAGCAAGCCTCTCGAAGCTTGAATCTTCGATTCGATGATGCAATCAAGGAGTTTGGTTTCATCAAGAATGAAGATAAACCTTGTGTCTAAAAGAGAAATAGTGGGAGCATAGTTGTATTTCTTATCTTGTATGTCGATGACATACTTCTCATCGGAAATGATATTCCCTCACTCCAGTCTGTGAAGATGTGGTTAGGGAATTGTTTCTCGATGAAAGACTTAGGTGAAGCTGCCTATATTCTAGGCATCAAGATCTATAGAGATAGATCTAAAAGATTACTTGGCCTAAGTCAGAGTACATACATTGATAAAGTGCTAGATCGTTTTGCTATGCAAAGTTCCAAGAAAGGATTTCTGCCTTTATCACATGGTATGAGTCTTTCGAAGACTCAATGTCCCTCTTCTAAGGAAGAGAGAGATCGCATGGATAAGATCCCTTATGCATCTGCTATAGGGTCTATCATGTACGCCATGCTTTGTACTCGTCCTGACGTCTCGTATGCTTTGAGCATGATGAGTAGATGCCAGTCGGATCCAGGTGAAAGTCACTGGATAGCAGTCAAAAATATTCTTAAATACTTATGAAGAACGAAAGAATATTTTCTGATATTTGGAGGCAATGAGGAGCTAACTGTAAAGGGTTACAGTGATGCAAGCTTCCAAACAGACAAGGATGACTATAGATCACAATCGGGGTACGTGTTTTGCCTGAATGGTAGAGCTGTGAGCTGGAAGAGTTCGAAGCAGGACACAGTTGATGATTCTATAACAGAAGTCGAGTATATTGCTGCGTCTGATGCAGCAAAGGAGGTTGTTTGGCTCCGCAAGTTCATCAGTGAACTTGGGGTAGTTCCTAGCATTGCAGATCCAATAAACCTCTATTGTGACAACAATGGGGCTATTGCACAGGCTAAGGAACCTCGATCACATCAGCGGACCAAACACATACTGCGGCGCTTCCATCTCATTTGAGAGATCATCGATAGAGGAGATGTGAGGATATGCAGAGTACCGACAGAAGCTAACATCGCAGATCCATTGACCAAGGCTTTGGCACAGAGGAAGCATGATGGTCACACTAGGTCACTAGGTATCAGATATTATAGTGATTGGTACTAGTGCTAGTGGGAGATTGTTAGTTATAGCCCTAGAACCAATCATGTGATGGTTGAATAGGGAACCTTTTGTATCATATTCTATAAAGGCAAAGGATTGGTTATTATATTTACGTCTTGCTTGTGCCAGCTAACTTAAATATAATAATGCCCTAGAAAAGTAGGTTCTTATCTACAGCACATCAATTGGCAGAATTGATTATGAGAGGCTGTAGAGAACACTTTCCTAAATGTTCCAAGTCAAGTATTAATATGCAAGGGCAATATTAATACATAAAGACTAGCATGTAGGTCAATTGATGACTTGATCTCACAAGTCATGGATATATGATATCAAGTTGACACATGAGTATATATTAGAGAATATATACTGAACTGACCCGCCATGAGAAAGTTTCATGGATCGTCATATGAGTGTCATAAACTTTCTCATGTGACTATTAGTATGAATAGTCCTCAAACCTGAAGTCACTACGGTTCCCTACATAAGGAGTTATGTACTTTGGTATCGTCAAACGTCACCCGTAACAGGGTGAACCATAAAGGCGATTACTGGGTATATAACAAATTATGTGGAGGGATGTGAGTGATGTAGATGGGATCTATCCCTCCCATATGACGGGAGTGATATTTGTGGGCTCCTTGATTGAGTAGAACTACTAAAATGCATGACCATGCTCGAATGAGTCAATATGAGATATTGAGCTCATTTGTTTGAGTTAGTTTACTCAGGGATCAAGAAACACATAGATTGATCGAGGATGACACGGTCTATGCCTCATTGGTCAATCTGATATCAAGGATAGAAGGACACGGTCATACATTATAGTAGTCACGGAAAGGTTAGTCGGATCTTGACTTATTTCGTAACTTGGGTAGCAATGATGTATTGCTAGATGCCGCTCATTGCTTGTGTATCTAAGAGAGTTTAGATCCACTGCCAACGTTATGAGAGCCTATAGGGTCACACACAAAGAGCATGATGATTAGAAGAATTAGTGCATTCTAGTTTGACTAGAATAATTTGAAAATGAGCTTAAGTACAAAATGGTTTTTGGACTTTAAGCTTAATGAGAATTTTAGCTTATTGATTTAATGAGATTAATTCAATATGCAAAGCTTATTAATTTAATAAGATTAAATAAATATGTTATCATGATAGCCTAAGCTTAATTGATTTAATAAGATTAATTCAATATGTTACCTTATTGATTTAATGAGATTAATTCAATATGATAACATAAGCTTAGTGAATTAATAAGATTAATTCAACATGCATGAATGCCACATAAGCATGCCACCTAAGCATGCCACATAAGCATGCCACCTAAGCTTGATGAGGTGGAAGGAGACAAAGGGTTTTGACCTTTGGAATTTCTCCACATGTGGCCGGCCATTATTTTTCAATGCAATTGATTGCATTGAATGTGATAGGAGGTGAAAGGTTTTTTTTCAATCCTATAAAACACTCCATGGGGTGGCCGGCCAAACTTGGTGGAAGCTTGAGGCTTGGAGAGAGCTTGGTGGTGAGAGGCTTTGGTTGTGTGGCTTTTGTGAGTGTAGGCTAGCAAGAAGAGTGGTCTTCTTCTTCCTTTCTCTTTTTCCCTACCTTCCTCTCCTTTAGGGACTTCTCTAGCAAGAAGTAAAAGAGAGCTCTTCTAGTTTCTTTTGTGAGACAAGAGCTTGCTCGTGTGGATACATATAGAGGCACGAACATTTGAACGTGCTAAAAGATCCAACAAACCCAAGGAGAAGCGGGATTAAAAATGGCATGCAACAAAGGTAATATTCTCCTATAAGATAGGTTTTGAGAAATTTATTTTTTGTACGAGGTTTTCTTTCGCAAGGATCACTTGGAAGGGATCCTATTTTTCTGTTGTGCATATGCTATTTTGCATAATAAATCCCTACAGGGAGATCCTCCACCACTAATGAACCCAAAAGGTCCATCAGCTATCAACCTTTGAATTCTGCTTAGGTTAATATGACTAAGCCTAAGATGCCAAAGATATGTTTGGTTCATCTTCGAAGGTTCTTTTCTCTTATTGGAATTAGAAGATGATTTTTAAACTTTAATTTGCATCGTGGGAGGTTTTGGTTCAAGTGTATACAAATTTTCTATCAATGTACCTGAACAGATATTCTCCCTATTCCTTTTTATAACAGCTCTATCATTAAAAGAAATAGAATATCCATCTATAAATAATTTAGAAACTGAAACTAAATTCTTTCTAAATAAAGGTACATAAAGGGAATTTTCCAGAATAAAAGTTTTATTTTTCTCAAAAGATAAATAAAACTTCTCCCACTGCAATAACCGCCACCATTATTGCATTGCCTAAGTAAACGGTAATCTCTCGCTTAGCTCGTCGTCAGGTTTCCTGGAACCCATGCAAAGTATTGAAGACATGATTAGTGGCTCTCATATCTACACACAAGGTGCCAGTAGATAACACCTCTAAACATGTTTCAACGACTATTCCAAAGGATACACCTTTGTTCTTCTTTGGATTGGGACAATCCTTCTTCCAATGTCCATCCTGCTTACAAGTACTTGCCTTTCGGCTTCTTCACTCCTCCCTGAGATCCTCCCACCATTTTTGCTTCACCTTGTTTCTTCTTTTTCTTGCCTTTCGGCTTAGAAGTAGAAACCTTTTTGAGCAACCATGACTTGAGGACACTCTTCGAAGAGTGCATACTTGTACTCCTTAGCAGATAAGACAATATCTAGATTCTTTTCCAATCAACTTTATTTGGGTACAGTAAGTTTATTTCCTTTAGTATCATAGTAAGTGGACTGAAAGTCATTCTTGAAAATACAAAGAATCACATAGATCATTAGTGTAGATTTCAAAAAATTATTGATTCCTCAAACAATAAAATTTTAAAATCTACCAACACCTCTAAACACCGAGAATATCGCATGCCACGATCGTGTGGACGTATACGAATTCTACATTTGTAAGAGGAGGTTTTACCCATTAATTTTACTATCTTGTCAACCTAACTTTTTGACAAGTAAAATTAATAGTTGGTTTCTCTTCGGCCCTACAAATAAAAGCAGTGACTCCGATGGGGAGGATACTTATATTTGTATCTAAGTGTTCACCATTACTCGATACCAAGGTAATTATCTCGGGTTATGTGTCTTACGATGGGCAAGTACACATGCTCCTAAATAATTTCCTATAACCATATTCGACCCTGTGATCCACAAACAAACTCATCCGATGGGGAGGAAGGCACTCAGAGCCGATGCGCAAGTTTGTTTGCATCACATGTCAAATCGTAATAGAGGCCGTGGGAATTTATAAAAATATCCCTCTCCCACTTAGTAATTTGAAAATGAGGAATTTTCTAGGCTACGAAATGCATATCAAACAATAAGCAATAAATATGAAAAATAAATTATTTTCCAACTATTATGGCTTTTGTCTTCAATATGTCTCCCATCGCATCGCCTTCTTGTCCGCTCCTCCTACGCCATGTACGAGCCATCCGGAGATCCGAGCCGAGACTAAAACCTATTTTAATTTACATCCATCGATCCTATACTCCACGAGGGAGTGTACATGAAATCTAGATCGAAAGTAAAATAAAATAAAGAGTGGCTAAACAATGTCGTATTTAATTTACAAAAACTAAATACTAGCCTCGTCAACCCCGAGGATTCAACAAAATAAATATTTACACACATACAATCACATATACACACATGGCCATAATAGTCGAATCTTATGCCTGCAATCAAAGAGTTAAACTACGCATATCCTACTATTATCTGGCACATATAATATATGAAAAAGTGCATAAAAATTAACCGAATTCTAAACACACAAAACTGGAAACCTTGGCTCTGATACCAGTGGTTAGTGTTTTTCTTATCGAGTCCGTGAGGGGAAACTTCCTTCCCACTTCACCTCGGTAGCTTGTCCATGGCGATCCCTTCGATGTCCCCGGATTAAAAAAATTTAATCCTAGACAAAAGGGATTGCCAAAGCAACCAAGTCATCGTCGTGCTATTCGTTTAGAGAGGTCACCTGAACAAACTAGTTGTTCAGGAGACCATCCTCTATTCTACGAGTAGCCGCGGAATAGATGATGTCCGGATTGCCGGTTTTTTTGTTTATTCTCGGGATCCAAGTATTATTTATCCATTTAAAGATTTATAACATGCTTATAATTGAAAAACAAAAACAAGCAACAAACAAAAGAAGAAACTAGAATAGGTATACCTCTCGATCTTCTAATGTATGACCTTCCTCCTTTTGGACGTCGTGTGGGCGACGATCCACCAAAAGTTGAAGCTCCTAGATGCCAAATCTTCCTTCCTTGCTCTTCCAAAGCAAGAGGAAGAATAGAAACAAGGTTTTTCTCCTCACTAGAAACAACCAACAAGGAACCAAACTTATCCTTGCCGCCGGCCAACTAGATGAAGGAGAAGATAGTGGAAAACAACCAAGACACCAAGGGAAGCTTTATATCTTGTTTCCACCACCTAAGGAGAGGGAAAAGTAAGCTTTTGGGCACCATCCAAGGCTGGAAAAAAGCTGGGAAGGGTGCTGGATGTTGGCCAAAAGAGGAAGAAGAAGAGAGAAAGAACCTTCCTTATTTGGTGCCACCCTTGCCTCCAAACCCTAATCCTAATCCTATCTCAAATAGGATTCCTTCTTGCCACTCAAACCCTAGCTCTCCTATCATGTAGTTCACGCCAAATCCCTTTGCCATCCTTTTATAGAGTTAGGGATAAGTCATGAATTAATCTCCTCTATTGGTTCTAGGGATTTAATCTCAACCGTCAGATCTAGAGATTTTATCTCAATTGTCGGTTCTTAGAGATTTAATCTCTACCAATGGATCTTTGAGTTTTGTTTCTATCCTTTGGATCTAAGCATCATGAGGAGTTAATATCCTGCATTAGGGACCATGAGGAGGAGTTGGGTCTTGGCCACCCATGGATCAAACCCACATAAAGTCCGATCCACTAATGATTATCCAATCCACTAAAGGTTCATCATTGATCTACCTCACCAAACCCCATATGATAATATGGGCTCCATATATTATTTGTACATTTTCTCCCCGTGTTTAAGATCTCGAATGTCCGTCAATTAATTAATTTACTGACCATTAATTAATCAACATCTAACTCCTTGAGTAGTACAACTCAACCTTTTCATCATGTCGGACCAAGTCCACCTACAGGGTTTACATTATGAACCTTATGAGCTCCTCAAAGGGACATCTGTTGGTGCAATCGGCCCAGGTCACGATTGACCAGGACTCGAGTTTGACTCGAGTGATGTTTTGATGTTTGACAAAATATGTTTGACAAAGGGATTTGAACAAAGTGTTTTGGCATTGATGTTTGACATTAATGTCGGTTAATATGTTGGGGAGATTGTTTATACAATCGACCCAGTTTATAATTGACTTGATGGTTGACCAGGGTTGACCATGTGAGTATGGGAAAGTCCAAGCATGGGTCTTGGCAAGGTAAAGTCCAAGTCATGGGTACTTGGCAATGGAAAGTCCAAGTGGGACACTTGGCAAATTGGAAAGTCCAAGTCTTGAACACTTGGCATGAGAAGTCTAAGCATGGGTCTTGGCAAATGGAAAGTCCAACATGGGTTGGCAAGGGAAAGTCCAAGCTTGAGTCTTGGCATTTGGGAAGTCCAAGGGGATTGATAGTGGCGGCGTAAAGTCCAAGCGGAGTCTTGGCAGTGTAAGTCCAATGTGCCTTGGCGGTGTAGACACCGTTAGCATGACATAGCCGATAGAAGCACCTGGAAGCTAGCACGATGGATGAACAAGTCATGGATGACTTGGAGGGATCCGAGAGGCGTGAGGCTGATGGAGGTGGCTAGAAGGCTTAGGTCTAGGCTAAGGGTGGTCTAGCAAGTATGGGGGCACCATATTTGGGTTAAAACCTCATTCTTGAGGTTGGCAGTCGACTGGCATTATGGCCGGTTCGACTGCCATGAGTCGACTTGAGTTCGACTGCCAGGTTAGAGCTGGGATTGCTCGCGCCGATCGCTCATGGGAGCAATGATCGATGGCTCGCAATGATCGCTAAGGGATGGCAATGATCGCCCGCCCGAGTGTCGAGCACGTAGCGCCCATAGCCGATCGGGCCGATTACGAGCGCGCAGGCCGATCGCCAATGTTGGCGATCGCCAAGAGATCCGTTGGAGTTTTTCCAGCGTGGATCGAGCCGTTGTCTCACGACAACAGCGGGCATCACGATCGGTGACTTATGGCATGATCGACAGCGGAAATCCAGGTCGCGCGCAAGGATAAAAGGAGTTCGACGGGAAGGATTTTGGCATCAGTTTCTTGAGGCTTTTGGGGCGATTTGCTGCTGCAAATCAGGGTCTCCAAGTTGACATCAAGCAACCAAGCGATCAAGCATCCAAGAGCATTTGTAAAGTGTTTTCTTTACTTGTATTGCTTTGTATTTCATTGTCTTAGCTTATAGCTTTTGATTATTGTTGTAATCACTATTGTACGAGGTTTCTCCACCTTCGGATTGTTCCGAGAAGGAGTTATTTGATAGTGGTGTGTGATTGGCATCGCTAGGGCTCATTTGAGCCCGATCCGTGGAGTAGGAACCGGTTCGGTTCCGAACCACGTTATATCGTGCGTGTTGTGATTGTATCTTGTTATATTTATTTGTTATTACTATTCCGCTGTGCTAACAAGATTGTAGACGTTCGAACGCGAAAGAATTCCATCTACGTACGGTCATCTACGCTATTCACCCCCCCTCTAGCGGGCATTCAATTCCCAACAAGTGGTATCAGAGCCTGGTGGCTCTTCAACGGATTAACAACCGGGAGCAAGACGCTAGAGGGTAAAAGATGGAAGTCCAAGATCAATTAGGATGGGACATCAACACACCGGTCCCTTATTCATTCTATGGACGAGAAGGATTCAATTCTTGGAAGGCGAGAATTGAAGAGTTTTTGATGATGAGAGACCTTGAGGAATGGTCCGCCTTGATGGAAGGATTTGAGTATCCTAAGGGACCAAAGGGAGGGTTTCTCAAGAAGAAGAAATGGAGTGAGGAGCAACTCCGGCAATTCGAGAAAAATAAGAAGGTAATCAAATTTATATTTGATTTAATTCCAAATGAATTTTTGTGTAGCCTAGGTGAATGCATGGATGCTAAGGAGCTATGGAGCGATTTGGCAAAGCTCCATGAAAGCCCATCAATGGTCCAAGAGGAAGAGACCGAAGAGGCTAATGCATCATCCTCGCAAGGAAGTGAGGATTTGGAGGTTGATAGGGAATCAACTTCCGGATCGGTAGAAGAGGTGGAAGAAGTGGAAGAAGTATCCACTTCTAGAATTGAGGAGGAGAGACCATTCTCAACACCGGAGCAATACCAAGAAGCTTCGACATCCGGACAAGATGAAGAAGCCCAAAATTTAACTCCGGCACCTACCACCGAACTAGGTAACTCAAACACATCAATCTCAAATAAAAATAATATTATGTGTTTTGAGTGTAGGGAATTTGGGCATTACAAGAGCAAATGCCCAAAGAAGATTAGGAAAGCTCCACCGGCTCCAAAAGTTAAGGATGCCGGTTCCCCAAGTATCAAGAGCAAGGAGCACATCATATGCTTCAAATGCAATGCAAAAGGACATTACCGGAGCCAATGTCCTAGGGGGAAGAAGAAGGAACAAGTTGGAGCATCACAAGTAGGGGGAGCCTCTAGGGAAAACCCTAAGGTATATTTAAACAATGCTCATTCCTTAAATTTCAGTAAAAAACATGCTAGAAATAATTTTAGCAATCTTGCTATTTATCACAAAGAGCATGTTAGACATAAGGAATTTTGTCTAGGAGCTAAAAGTATTCACTTAGATAATAGGAAGAAATTTTGGACTAATGTCCCTAAAAACAATTTATCTAAGGACAAACCTAGGTCAAATGTCCCTAAAAAAAACATACCTAGGGAATCAATTAGGAAAATACAAGATCATCTAGGTTTTAACCCTAAATGGACTAGGCATATGCCTAGGAAGTCCAATGCCCATAATCTAAATCAAAACTCTAAAATTGGGCAATTAGAAAAGGAAAATCAAGTCTTGAGGTCAAGGCTTGAAAAATTAGAAATGACCCTCAACATTATGCAAAATCAATTTAAAGGGTCTAATGATCAAAGTCAAAGGTCCAAAAGTCAAAGTCAACACCAAGGACCTAAGAGTCAAAAGTCAACCAAGGGCAAGCAAGGTTTGGGTCACAAACCTAAGCCTAAGGTAGCTTATCATAGTGTTCCATTAGATTATGAAACACTAACTAGGTCTAGGAAGACCAAGGTCAATAGGGAAGTCATTCCTAGAGTTGACCAAAGGGTATGCCTAGTGGCTAGGGTTTCTAGGAAACCTAAGGTGGCCACTAAGAAGGTTGTTAGGGAGGCAATCCCTAAAGTTAACCATGGCAAGACCCAAATGACCAAGGCTAACAAGCCTAGGAGAGACATTAGGAGGGTATCTAGGGAGGTTATCCCTAAGGAATACCTAGTTAACCCAAGGAGCTCAAATCGGTTTTGGGTTCCTAAGAGCGTGATTGATTCATGCTAGGTGGGTTTAGGGTGTGCCAACCTTGATTGGATGGGTAGTTAACCTAACCATGGCAAAGGTGGCACTTTAGGATATTTTCAAGGTTATGGTTACCTTGGAAATAGTTTTTGATTTTAATCCTAAAAGACTTTAGGATGTGCCAATATTAATTATGAAGTTTGATAAAATGATCATTTTGGCACAATTTAAGTTTAGTGGTTAGTGTGCCATTTTGGGTTTTTGGCACACTAGGGAGATCAGGTTAATATGGCAAAATATGTTTAATCCCAACAAATAGGCAATTAATATTAAAATTTAGGTGTTATTATACCTATATATTTTATATGCCATGATTTGTTTGCCATATGCCATGACATGACATCATGTTTACTTTTATCATCTAAATGTCATGATCATGCTTAGGATTAAGGTATTAAATGTCATGTGTTTTTAGATTTTATCATATGCCATGACATCATGATCATTGACCATGATTTATTTTGTCATCATTATGCCATGATCATTTTTATGCATCTAATTTGATTAAAATTGACTTAAGGACTATGGCATGACTTAGAGTCCCATTTATAAGGGAATCAAATAGAGTTGCCTTAGAAAAATGCATGAAACCCTAGTTTAGGGAGAACAAAACCCACATCTCACATCCAATTGACATGTATGTGTATTTATACACCCTAGATACATGTGAGATGCTAGGATATGAGTTGAGTTCAAGGTGCATAGTTTTTGCGTCTAGTTGAACCAAAACTCATCTAATTTTATTTGTGGATCATTAGGAAAGCTTGTGTACAAGTCATGTACATAGAGCCTAAGGAATATGATCCAAAATAAGGTTTTGAAATCATTTTAAAATCAATTTAGAAAACCTTGGTGAAGTCTATCTTTTGATAGCAATCACCATTGATGAAGTTGATACAAAATAGGGCCAAAACATTGAAAATTTCAATGGTTTTGAGTTTTGTATCAAACTCACTATTTTATGGGTAAATTATTTTTCAAACATTTTTCACCCATTGTTTTGGTCATAAGTATTATATGTATCAAATTGCATGATTTTTCGATATACGTATAATTAGTTATGATTTTCTGAAATTGATTCGATAAATTGAATTTCGGAAAATTAGTTACCGATCGCGCCATTGGTGGCGATCGATGAGAGTGGCAATGATCGATAATCGCCTGGTCGATCGCTGTGTCTGATTTCGGGTTAACAAGGTTTGTTTGGCCCGTGTTCAGCCATGGTAAAGGTCCCTAACCACTCCTAACCCTAGGATATGCTTTGGGAAGCATTATGAAGGGTGAAAATCCATTGGATATGGATTAGGAGTTATGTTAGGTCAAAGTATCAAATTTAGGGTGAGTAAAAGTTCTATGTTGAACTTAGAACCTTAATTTTGATAGTTTAGAGTTCCTATTGGCTTAGGGACTTCCCAAGGACATTGTTGGTGCAATGGTCAAGGGGGAGCAAGCCTTTAGGGGGAGGTATCCATCTTGGGATGATGGATGTTTTTTTTATATGGGGAGAATGTTATCAATTGAAAATTGATGGGTGTTTGATACCCAATTTGGAAATTGGGAGAGTGAGATAGGATTGCCTCTCTTGAGTGATATGGGACTTATCACTAGGAAGATGGTAGGCATCCTAGGTATTTTTGATCAAGGGGGAGATTGTAAGATCTCATTGGGATATGAGACATTGACCTCCTTGGAGAGATAATCTTTTTGATGTTAGTCAAAAAGGGGGAGAATGTTTGGGGGAGAACATTTGATTTACATTTTCACTTAAATGTTTGGGGGAGAACATTTGGTGAGTGTTTACCAATTTGGGATAATTGGTAAGGGATTTGAGTCAGTGCTCTAACTCATGATTTGTTTGGTTTTTTTTTGTCAAACATCAAAAAGGGGGAGATTGTTGGTGCAATCGGCCCAGGTCACGATTGACCAGGACTCGAGTTTGACTCGAGTGATGTTTTGATGTTTGACAAAATATGTTTGACAAAGGGATTTGAACAAAGTGTTTTGGCATTGATGTTTGACATTAATGTCGGTTAATATGTTGGGGAGATTGTTTATACAATCGACCCAGTTTATAATTGACTTGATGGTTGACCAGGGTTGACCATGTGAGTATGGGAAAGTCCAAGCATGGGTCTTGGCAAGGTAAAGTCCAAGTCATGGGTACTTGGCAATGGAAAGTCCAAGTGGGACACTTGGCAAATTGGAAAGTCCAAGTCTTGAACACTTGGCATGAGAAGTCCAAGCATGGGTCTTGGCAAATGGAAAGTCCAACATGGGTTGGCAAGGGAAAGTCCAAGCTTGAGTCTTGGCATTTGGGAAGTCCAAGGGGATTGATAGTGGCGGCGTAAAGTCCAAGCGGAGTCTTGGCAGTGTAAGTCCAATGTGCCTTGGCGGTGTAGACACCGTTAGCATGACATAGCCGATAGAAGCACCTGGAAGCTAGCGCGATGGATGAACAAGTCATGGATGACTTGGAGGGATCCGAGAGGCGTGAGGCTGATGGAGGTGGCTAGAAGGCTTAGGTCTAGGCTAAGGGTGGTCTAGCAAGTATGGGGGCACCATATTTGGGTTAAAACCTCATTCTTGAGGTTGGCAGTCGACTGGCATTATGGCCGGTTCGACTGCCATGAGTCGACTTGAGTTCGACTGCCATGTTAGAGCTGGGATTGCTCGCTGGCCGGGCTCATCGGAGCGATCGGTAGCTAATGATCGGCGCCGCAAGAGATCCGCGTTGTCTCACGACAATATGGCATCGATCGACCGGTGACTTATGGCGGTCGATAGGCGGAAATCCGTGTCGCGCGCAAGGATAAAAGGAGCTCGACGGAAGGATTTTGGCATCGGTTTCTTGAGGCTTTTGGGGCGATTTTTCAGCAAATCGTGGTCTCAAGTTGACATCAAGCAACCAAGCGATCAAGCATCCAAGAGCATTTGTAAATTGTTTTCTTTACTTGTATTGCTTTGTATTTCATTGTCTTAGCTTGTAGCTTTTGATTATTGTTGTAATCACTATTGTACGAGGTTTCTCCACCTCCGGATTGTTCCGAGAAGGAGTTATTTGATAGTGGTGTGTGATTGGCATCGCTAGGGCTCATTTGAGCCCGATCCGTGGAGTAGGAACCGGTTCAGTTCCGAACCACGTTATATCGTGCGTGTTGTGATTGTATCTTGTTATATTTATTTGTTATTACTATTCCGCTGTGCTAACAAGATTGTAGACGTTCGAACGCGAAAGAATTCCATCTACGTACGGTCATCTACGCTATTCACCCCCCCTCTAGCGGGCATTCAATTCCCAACAACATCATCATCTTTATATATATGACACAGTTTCCTCCTATAATCAACGACACACCATATAAATAATATCATCTCCCAACTTACCGAGTCTATCGATTTAATCTATAAATCTCGCCCATTGGTAAATCAAAGAGATGAGTACTAAGTATATGTGCCCGTTATTATATCGGGATTAAGATCATGTACTAAATAATATCTGAGGTCCGATTCAATTATGTAGTCAGTAATAAATCGAATCACCTCTAAGTCGGTCCTTCTCAATACACACAAAGTGCACTAGTGTGATTCTATGGTCAAGACAAACCAATACCAAATCACACTACAACCATTCCGATGGTTTGTCCAAAGGCATCTCGGTTGTGAGCCTTTACTTATACTTTTCAAGGGGCCGATAACATGATCTCCCGTGTGACACCACACATCATGTTATCTACAATGTAAAGTATTAGACAATATTGCATAACAATATGCAAACAATGATCATGTGATTCTTATTTCAAAAATAAAGATGTTCATAGAAAAGATAGTCTTTTCAGTATACATCCCTACATAAGAAACCTTCTCCTTAGAGTTATTGGTTCCCAACCAAAACCCATTAACCCGCTCAAATAACTTAAGTCAAAATAAATCGAATCGAGTTGGTCTATTTTAAGTTAAAATGAAGCGAACCAACTTTGGTTCATTCATTTAATACAAACTAAACCACTTTGGTTTATTTTCCATTATTGGATTAGAACCAAACCAATTTGGTTCATCCATCATGTCTTCATAAGACTCGGCCCATCTGTGCTTCCGTTGCGACTGAAACGATTTCATGCTCGCTCCTTTTTTGGTCCAACCGAACCTAGTTTCTCTCGATCTGAGAATCTCATTCTCAAGATCATTTTAAATCCTTTGGATTATGCTCGTTGTGCGTGTGACTAAATAGGTTCCCGATTTATGTTGGTCATCTATAATTAACCATTATTTATAGAATGATCATGAGTGGCACCTAATAGTACATCATGATCCCCAATTAACCGAAAAATCAATGGTTGATACAAGAACCATTTCTGAAACCCTTCAGAACTACAATGAATCGTGCCCCATTCCCTTCACTCATCTTATACCCTCTTGGTTTAGGACATGGTCTAGAGTGTCAGTCCCTACTAGGCTGACAACGTCACACCTAGCTCAAGTATCATTTCCTCGTTCTATGGATTCTAGTTACTGCACATGTATCCAAGAGTACCTTACTCTAAACATATAATGCTTTGGCCAAAGACTTTAGTAACAATCCGACGAGAGGCCATGGGTATACATCTCCTTGTAAGGAGTGGTGAATCCTTTATAGGCTATTCAAATACCTTCGGCCACTTCGACTTATACCCAATCATCCCAGGTCCACATCTCCTCAGAGATGCTTGCTTAAGATGTCAAAGCATAAGTCTTCATGACCAAGATGACTTGAATACCGCAAGTCAAAAGAACATCGCACTTAAACTGCAGTAAGAACTTCATTGACATATCCGTATATGTAGAGAACCATATGAAGTCTTACAGCTGGTCACTCCAATGAACTAGTTACCATAACTAGGATCCACGATTAACTCCGGACATCACAATGTCTTCAGCCAGTGAGAATCAACTTCTTGGATGCACCAAAGAGTATACCTTATGCTAGTCTCAATAGAATTGATGGTGTCCAAATCCATCAATTCATCGACTAGGGATAATTCCAATACATCATAATTACACATGTAGAGATACTAACTAGTTGTGATCCAATCACAAATTCTCTCATGCTGTGAATCGTATTGTGGACATTCAGTAAATGAGTTTAAGATCTAATCAAATACATGAAAACATATATACTCAAATAGTGAATCTTTATATATCATATAAATGATTTAAACTATAAGGCGATTGCCTTAGGATATCTCTCATATATTACTAACATACCCATGACTTGGACATTACAATTGCCAAGACCAATGCATGGACTTTCCATGGTAATCAAGACTTGGGCTTTACTATTGCAAAGACCCATGCTTGGACTTTCCATGCCAAGTACTCAAAACTTTGACTTTACCATTGCCATGTAGACAAGACATGGACTTTCCATGACAATCACAGTATCCTACATTTTGTCGAATATCAAAATACTTCTTGAGTCAAACTTGAGTCTGGTCAATCGTGACCTGGGCCGATTGAACCAACAATCTCCCCATTTTTTATCTGTGATAAAACCTTTTAGCTTAGCCACTTAACTCAAGCAATCAATTCATCAATTATCCCCCTTTTGACATACATAAAAAAGGCTCTCCCCAACGGTATCAATGTATCGTATCCCAAAGTGATCTTACAATCTCCCCCATGGTATAAAAACATTTATGATGCCTTCACTCTTCATAGTGATATGTCCCATACCACAAAATGAGAGGCAATCCATACTCCTCAAAATTTCTCTGTTTGAGGAAAAACTCATTAATCATCCCATGATGGATAATCTCTCCCAAAAACCTTGCTTCCCCTTGACCATTGCACCAACAATGTACTTGGAGAGTCCCTAAGCCTATAGAAACACTAAACCATAAAAATTAAGGGAAAAGGTTCAAACTTGAAATTTCACACACCTTAAAAATTAGATTATCACCCTAAACTGATATAATTAAGAGGTGTCCTAAGACAATCACCTTAGAAGTTATTAATAAAATATACTATTTGAGTATACATTATATATGTATTTGATTTGATGTTAAACTCATGTACTGAAGTCTACAATACGATGCATGGCATGAAAGAAATTGTGATTGGATTACAATTAGTGATTATCTTATCATGTGTAATAATGCAAGTATTGAAACTATCCCTAGTCAATGAATTTTTGAGATTAGACATCATCAATTCTGTAAGACTACCATATGTTATACTCTTTGGTTTATCCAAGCATTCGGTACTTACTGAATGGAAGCAAAGGGATGCTGAGAGTGAACATGTGGAGGCTAGTTATTGTAACTATTTCATTGGAGTGACCTGCTTGAGACTTCATATGTTTCTATATGTCGTTGAAGATCTCATTGCAGCTCAAGTGTGAGCTTCCTTAGACTTGAGGTATTCAAGTCACCTTGATCATGGTGCCTTATACTTTGACTTATTTGTAGCCATCTCCATAGGAGGTGTAACTCTGGGATGATTGGGTATAAGCAAAAGTGATCGAAGATGTTTGAATAACCCACAGAGGATTCACGACTCCTAATAAAGGAGATGTATATCTTGAAGGGAGGAAACTTCGCTTCCCACTTCAACTCGGTCGCTTGTTCACGGTGATCCCGTCTTCGTCCCTGAATTAAAAAAATTAATCCTTGACAAAGAGGGATTACCCAAGCAACCGTTCCATCGTCGTGCTATTCGATTAGAGTGGTCACTTGAACAAACTTGTTGTTCAAGCAACCTACCTCTATTCTTCGATTAGCCATGGAATAGACGATGTACGGATCGCCGATTTTTGTGTTTGTATTCGCGGTCCAAGTTAATTAGCCACATACAAATGTACAACATGCATAGAATAAGAAAGATTCATAAACAAGAATTATACGTCTTGTTATACCTCTTGATCTTCTATTGTATGTCCTTCCTCCTTTTGGACGTCGTGTGAGCGACGATCTTCCAAAAGTCGAAGCCTCCTAGATCACGAATCTTCCTTTCCTTGTTCACTCCGAACAAAGGAAGATAATAAAACGAAACTCTTCTCCTACCTAGAACTGACCACCAAGCTCCAAGCTTGATCCTTGCCGCCGGCCAAGGAGAGGAATAAGGAGTATAGGCACTGGTCAAAAGCTCCAAGGGAAGAGACCCTAGATCTTGCCGCCGACCAAGGAGGAGAGGAAGAGGATTGGGACGCCGACCATGAATGAGAGGAAGAAGAGGGGCGCTGGGCAAAACCCTAGGAAGATGGGAAAGTCTTGCCGCCCAAGGCTTCTCCAAACCCTAGCTGCCCAATGCTTCTCTAAACCCTAGCCGCCCAAAACCCTAATCTCCCATGATATCTTCCACGCCCAAGCCTTGGCCATCCTTTTATAAAGCTAGGCTTAAGCATCCTTTTAATCTCCACCATCGAATATAGGTTTCATTTTCCATCATCGGATCTAGGCTCCATGAGGGTTTTAATAGGCTACAATAGGGACCATGAGGAGGAGTTGGATCTTGGCCACCCAATGGATCAAGCCCACATAAAGTCCGATCCATTAATGATAATCCATCATACTAGAGGATTATCATTGATCTACCTCACCAACCCCCATAAGTCAATATGGGCACCAAATATTATTTGTACATATATCTACCCGTGTTTAAGATCTTGAATGTTCGTCAATTTATTAATTTACTGACAATTAATTAATCAACATCTAACTCCATGAATAGTACCACTCAACCTTATCATCATGTCGGACCAAGTCCACCTGCAGGGTTTACATGATGAACCTTATGAGCTCCTCAATGGGACATCATCATCCTAATATATAGGACACAGTTTCCTTCTATAATCAACGACACACCATATAAATAATATCATTTCCCAACTTACCGAGCCTATTGATTTACTCTATAAATCTTGCCGATTGGTAAATCAAAGAAATAATTACTAAGTATATGTGCCCGTTATTATATCGGGATTAAGAGCATGTACACCATAATATTGAATCAACGGTCAGCAATAAATCGAATCACCTCTAAGCCGGTCCTGCTCAATACACACAAAGTGCACTAGTGTAATTCTATGGTCAAGACAAACCAATACCAAATCACACTACAACCATACCAATGGTTTGTCCAAGACCATCTCGATTGTGAGGCTTTACTTATACTCTACAAGGAACTGATAACATGATCTCCCGTGTGATACTACACACCATGTTATCTACAATGTAATGTATTAGACAATATGCATAATCATAAATATGCAAACAATGATCATGTGATTCTTATTTCAAAAATAAAGATGTTCATACAAAAGATAATCTTTTTAGTCTACATCCCAACAATCTCGCACTTATACTAAAAGACTATGTTGTTCTCATACTGCCATACATCTGATTTCTATTCCCTCCACATGCCTATCAAAAGCTCTCGCTCGAAAGGTCTTAGTGAAAGGATCTTCCAGGTTATCTTGTGATGCAATCTTGGCCACAACAACTTCTCCTCGTTTTACGATTTCTCATATCAAGTGGTACTTGCGCTCTATGTGTTTACTTGCCTTATTGGCTCGTGGTTCCTTCGAGTTTGCAACTGCACCAATGTTATCATAATAAATTGTGATAGTTCTGGGCAAACCAGGAATCACATCCAAGTTCATCAAGAAGTTCCTGAGCCATACAACTTCTTTGGCTGCCTTAGAGGCTGCCACATACTCAGCTTCCATGGTAGAGTCCGCCATGCATTTCTGCTTCACACTCCTCCATACAATGGCTCCACCTCCCAAAGTTAACACAAAACCCGAGGTAGACTTACTGTTATCCCTATATGATTGGAATTCAGAATCTGTGTAACCCACAGGGAGTAATTGGTTTGCCTGGTAAACTAACATATAATCCCTAGTCCTTCTCAGGTACATCAATATATGTTTTACCACAGTCCAATGTCCCTGTCCTGGATTACTCTTATATATGTTAACCATGCCAACGACAAAGCAAATATCCGATCTCGTACATAGCATAGCATACATGAGGCTTCCTACTGTCGAACCATAAGGAACCCCCTTCATCTCCTCTATCTCCTTAGATGTTCTAGGACACATCTCCTTAGATAAAGGAACTCCATGCCTAAAAGGTAGAAAACCTTTCTTGGAGATCTGCATGCTAAAACGATCAATAATGGTGTTTATTTATGAAGCTTGAGATAAGCACAACATCCTTTTATTGCGATCCCTTATAACCTTGATCCCAAGGATGTGTCCCACTTCTCCCAAGTCCTTCATATCAAACTATTTGGACAACCAAACCTTTACGTCCGATAACTGTTGGGATGTATACTGAAAAGTCTATCTTTTGTATGAACATCTTTATTTTGGAATAAGAATCACATAATGATTGTTTGCATATTTTTATGGTTATGCAATATTGTCTAATACATTACATTATAGATAACATGGTGTGTGGTGTCACACGGGAGATCATGTTATTGGTTCCTTGTAAAATATAAGTAAAGACTCACAACCGAGATGACTTTGGACAAACAATCGAAATGGTTGTAGTGTGATTTGGTATTGGTTTGTGTTGACCATAGAATCATACTAGTGCACTTTGTGTGTATTGAGCAGGACCGACTTAGAGGTGATTCGATTTATTGCTGACTACATAATCAAATCGGTCCTCAGATATTATTTAGTACATGCTCTTAATCCCGATATAATAACGGGCACATATACTTAGTACTCATCCCTTTGATTTACGAATGGGCGAGATTTGTAGATTAAATTGATAGGCTCGGTAAGTTGGGAGATGATATTATTTATATGGTGTGCCGTTGATTATAGGAGGAAATCGTATCCTATATATTAGGATGATGATGTCCCCTTGAGGAGCTCATAAGGTTTCTCATGTAAACCCTGCAGGTGGACTTGGTATGGCATGATGAAAAGGTTAAGTGGTACTACTCAAGGAGTTAAATGTTGATTAATTAATGGTCAGTAAATTAATTAATCGATGGACATTCGAGATCTTAAAAATGGAGAGAAAATGTACAAATAATATATGGAGCCCATATTATCATATGGGGGTTGGTGAGGTAGATCAATGATGATCCTTTAGTGGATTGGATCATCATTAGTGGATAGGACTTTATGTGGGTTTGATCCATGGATGGCCAAGATCCAACTCCTCCTCATGGTCCCTAATGTAGCCTATTAACAACTCATGAAGCTTAGATCCAAAGGATAGAAACAAAACTCTAGATCCAAAGGTGGAGATTAAATCTCTAGATCCGACGGTTGAGATTAAATCTCTAGATCCGACGGTTGAGATTAAATCCCTATGACCAATGGTGGAGATTAATCCAAGGCATAAACCCAACTCTATAAATAAGGCTTATTGGCTTGGACGGAAACTTAATGATAAGGGGATTAGGGTTTTCTTCCTTTGGAGTCTAGGAATCCTAGTTGGTTTAGGATTAGGTTCGGGTGGCTAGGGTTTTGGGAGCTAAGGCTGGGCGGCCACAAGTGGATGAGGGTTTCCTTCTTCTTCCTAAGGTTGGCCGGCCACTATTCTTCTCCTCTCTACCTTGGCATGAGCTCATCCTATTCTTCTTCCCCTCTTCCATGGCCGACAATAAGAAAAGCTAGGATTAGGGTTTGGAAGTTTAGGGTTTAGGAGGCTTGGGTGGCACCAAATAAGGAAGTAGTTTGGTTTCTTCTTCCTATCTTTTCGTGGCCGGCACCCACAGCCCTATCCCAGCCCTTGGATGGCATCCAAAGCTTCCTTCTCCTTCTCCTTAGGTGGTGGAAACAAGATATAGGGTTTCCCTTGGTGTCTTGATTATTTTCTATCATCTTCTCCACCTTCTAGTTGGCCGACGGCAAGGACATTGTATGCTCCTTGTTGGTTGGTTTTAGGGAGGAGAAAATCCATGTTTCTAGTCTTCCACTTGCTTTGGAAGAGCAAGGAAGGAAGATTTACAATCTAGGAGCTTCGACTTTTGGTTGATCGTCGCCCACACGACGTCCAAAAGGAGGAAGGTCATACATTAGAAGATCGAGAGGTATACCTATTCTACTTTCTTCTTTTGTTTGTTGCTTGTTTTTGTTTTTCAATTATAAGCATGTTATAAATCTGTAAATGGCTAAATAATACTTGGATCCCAAACATAAACAAGAAAACCGGCGATCCAGACATCGTCTATTCCGCGGCTACTCGTAGAATTGAGGATGGTCTCTTGAACAACTAGTTTGTTCAAGTGACCTCTCTAAACGAATAGCACGATGATGACTTGGTGGTTTGGGCAATCCCTTTTGTCTAGGATTAAATTTTTTTAAATCTGGGGACATCGAAGGGATCACCATGAACAAGCTACTGAGGTAAAGTAAGAAGCGAAGTTTCCGCTCATGGACTCGATAAGCAAAACCCTTCAATTGGTATCAGAGCCAAGGTTTCCAATTTTGTGTGTTTAGGATTTGGTTAATTTTTATGCACTTTTTCATATATTATATGTGTTGGATAATAGTAGGATATCCATAGTTTAACTCTTTGTTTGCAGGCATAAGATCCGACTATTATGGCCATATGTGTGTATGTGATTGTATGTGTGTAAATATTTATTTGGTTGAATCCTCGGGGTTGACTAGGCTAGTATTTAGTTTTTGTAAATTGAATACGACATTGTTTAGCCACTCTTTATTTTATTTTACTTTCGATCTAGATTTCATGTACACTCCCTCGTGGAGTATAGTATCGATGGATGTAAATTAAAATAGGTTTTAGTCTCGGCTCGGATCTCCGGATGACTCGTACATGGCGTAGGAGGAGCGGACGAGATGGTGATGCGACGGGAGTCATATTGAAGACAAAAGCCATAATAGTTGGAAAATAATTTATTTTTCATATTTATTGCTTTTTGTTTGATATGCATGTCGTAGGTTAGAAAAATTCCTCAATTTCAAATTACTAAGTGGGAGAAGGAATTTTTTAAAATTCCCATGGCCTCCATTACGATTTGACAAGTGATGCAAACAAACTTGCGCATCGGCTCTGAGTGCCTTCCTCCCCATCGGATGGGTTTGTTTGTGGATCATATGGTCGAATATGGTTATAGGAAATTATTAAGGATCGTGTGTACTTGCCCATTGTAAGGCACATAACCCGAGATAATTACCTTGGTACCGAGTAATAGTGAACACTTAGATACAAATATAAGTATCCTCCCCATCGGAGTCACAACTTTTATTTGTAGGGCTAAAGAGGAACCAACTATTAATTTTACTTGTCAAAAAGTTAGGTTAACCAGATAGTAAAATTAATGGGTAAAACCTCCTCTTACAAATGTAGAATTCGTATACGTCCACACTATCGTGGCATACGATATTCTCAGTGTTTTGAGGTGTTGGTTGATTTTGAAATTTTATTGTTTGAGGAATCAATAATTTTTTTGAAATCTACAGTAATGATCAATGTGATTCTTAGGATTTTCAAGAATGACTTTCAGTTCACTTACTATGATACTAAAGGAAATAAACTTACTGTACCCAAATAATGTTGATTGAAAAAGAATCTAGATATTGTCTTATCTGCTAAGGAGTACAAGTATGCACTCTTCGAATAGTGTCCTCAAGCCATGGTTTCTCAAAAAGGTTTCTACTTCTAAGCCCAAAGGCAAGAAGAAGGATAAACAAGGTAGAACAAAGTTGGTAGGAGGATCTCGAAATGGAGTGAAGAAGGCGAAAGGCAAGTACTTCACTTACAAGCATGATGGACATTGGAAGAAGGATTGTCCCAGTCCGAAACAGAACAAAGGTATATCCTTTAGTCTAGTCGTCGAAACATGGTTAGCGGTGTTATCTATCGACACCTGGAGTGTAGATACGTGAGCCACTGATCATGTCTGCAATACTTTGCAGGGGTTCCAGGAAACCTGACGACTAGCTAAAGGGGAGATTACCATTTACTTGGGTAATGCCATGAAGATGGAGGCTATTGCAGTGGGAGAATTTTTATTTATCTCTTGAGAAAAATAAAACTTATGTTCTGGAAAATTCCCTTTATGTACCTTTATTTAGAAAGAACTTAGTTTCATGTTTCTAAATTGTTTATGGATGAATATTCTATTTCTTTTAATGACAGAGCTGTTATAAAAAGAAATAGGGAGAATGTCTATTCGGGTACATTGATAGGAAATTTGTATACACTTTAACCACAACCTCCCACGATGCAAATTGAAGTTAATAACTCATCTTCTAATTCCAATAAGAGAAAAGAATCTTCGAAGATGAACCAAACATATCTTTGGCATCTTAGGCTTGGTCACATTAACCTAAGCAGAATTCAAAGGTTGATAGCTGATGGACCTTTGGGTTCTTTAGTGGTGGAGGATCTCCGAACCTGTGAATCTTGCTTGGAGGGAAAGATGACTAAGAGGACTTTTTAAGGCCAAGGGGTATAGAGCCAAATATGTATTAGAATTGGTTCATTCTGATTCGTATGGTCCTATGTCTATCCAGGCAAGAGGTAGTCTTGAATATTTCATTTTTCTCATAGAAGATTATTCAAGATATGGATGACACTACGATCTGATCGTGGTGGTGAGAACCTCTTGGGAGAGTTTAGAAACTACTTATCAGAGTCTGAAATTCAATCCCAATTAACTGCACCTGGCACACCCCAACAGAACGGTGTAGTAGAGCGAAGGAATAGGACTCTTATGAAGATGGTTAGATCAATGATGAGTTATTCTGACTTGTCAGATTCGTTCTGGGGATATGCTCTAGATATGGCGGTGTACATTCTGAACTCGGTACCATCGAAATCAGTGCCTTCTACTCCCATAGAGTTGTGGACTGGGCGAAAGCCTAGTCTAAGACATATTCGGATATTGGGGAGTTCAGCACATGTGCTGAAGGCAGATGCTGGTAAGTTGGAACCTCGTACAGAAGTACGCATGTTCGTTGGCTATCCCAGGGGAACGAAGGGTGGATTGTTTTATAGTCCTAGAGATCAGAGGGTGATCGTTAGCACGAACGCTAGATTTCTAGAGGAAGACTATGTGATGAGCCACAAGCCCAAGAGTAAAATTGTTCTGGAGGAGTTAAAAGGGGAAGTCACTTCTTTAGTACCGCCGGTACAAAAGGATATACCACATGTCATTGCACCGCGTGTCACAGAGGATACACAGGTGATACCTCGTCGTAGTGGGAGGGTTGTGAGACAGCCTAATAGATTCATGTTCTTGGGAGAATCTTCTGATTTGGTCCCTGGCGAACATGAACCTGATCCCTAGACATATGACGAGGCAATCCAAGATAAAGATGTAGTATCTTGGCAAAGTGCAATGAATGCTGAGATTGAATCTATGGATTCAAATCAGGTCTGGGAGCTAGTAGAACCACCCGATGGTGTAAAAACCATTGGATGCAAGTGGATCTACAAGAGAAAGAGAGGAATAGATGGGAAGGTTGAGACCTTTAAAGCGAGGCTTGTTGCGAAGGGGTATACTCAGAAAGAGGGTATCGATTATGAGGAGTCCTTTTCGCCGGTAGCCATGCTTAAGTCTATCCGGATTCTCTTATGCATAGCAGCTAATATAGATTATGAGGTGTGGCAGATGGATGTCAAGACAGCTTTCCTTAATGGAAGTCTTGAGGAAAACGTCTATATGAAGCAACCAGAGGAATTCATTGCTAAAGGAAAGAAGCATCTTATGTGTAAGCTTAATTGGTCCATTTATGGATTGAAGCAAGCTTCGAGGTCTTGGAACATCCGCTTTGATGAGGTAAATCAGTCTTATGGATTTATTCAAAGTCCGAATGAGTCTTGTGTATACAAGAGATGTGACGGAAATGTAGTGGTATTTCTTGTACTATACGTAGATAACATTTTGGTGATTGGCAACAATATCAAATTGTTATCAGGCCTAAGGGTATGGTTGTCCAAACAGTTTGATATGAAGGACTTGGGGGAGGTGGGACACATCCTTGGGATCAAGGTTATAAAGGATCGCAGGAAAAGGATGTTGTGCTTATCCCAAGCTTCATACATAGACATGATTATGGAGCGTTTTAGCATGCAGAACACCAAGAAGGGTTTTCTACCCATCAGGCATGGAGTTCCTTTATCTAAGGAGATGTGTCCTAGAACATCTGAGGAGATAGAGGAGATGAAGGTGGTTCCTTATTCTTCAGCAGTAGGAAGCCTCATGTATGCGATGCTTTGTACAAGACCAGATATCTGCTTTGCCATGGGCATGGTAAGCAGATATCAGAGTAATCTAGGACAGGGACATTGGACTGCGGTAAAGCATATATTGAAGTGTCTGAGAAGGACTAGGGATTATATGCTGGTTTACCGGGCAGACCAATTACTCCCTGTGAGTTACACTGATTCTGACTTCCAATCTGATAGGGATAACAGTAAGTCTACCTCAGGTTTTGTGTTTACTTTGGGTGGTGGAGCCATTGTATGGAGGCGTCTCAAGCAGAAATGCGTGGCGGACTCCTCTACGGAAGCTGAGTATGTGGCAGCCTCTGAGGCGGCCAAAAAAGTTGTGTGGCTCAGGAACTTCCTGATGGACTTGGATGTGATTCCTTGTTTGCCTAGTACTATCACAATTTATTGTGATAATAATGGTGTAGTTGCAAACTCGAAGGAAACACGAGCCCATTAGGCAAGTAAACACATAGAGCACAAGTACCACCTGATACGAGAAATCGTAAAGGAGGTAGAAGTTTTTGTCACCTAGATTGCATCAAAGGATGTCCTGGTAGACCCTTTTCACTAAGGCCCTTCTAGTGAGAGCTTTGATAGGTATGTGGAGGGAAGGGGAATCAGATGTATGGCAGTTTGAGGATAGCATAGTCTTTTAGTATAAGTGGGAGATTATAGGGATGTATACTGAAAAGACTATATTTTGTATGAACATCTTTATTTTGGAATAAGAATCACATAATCATTGTTTGCATATTTTTATGGTTATGCAATATTGTCTAATACGTTACATTGTAGATAACATGGTGTGTGGTGTCACACGGGAGATCATGTTATCGGCTCCTTATAAAGTATAAGTAAAAGCTCACAACCGAGATGGCTTTGGACAAACCATCGAAATGGTTGTAGTGTGATTTGGTATTGGTTTGTCTTGACCATAGAATCACACTAGTGCACTTTGTGTGTATTGAGCAGGACCGACTTAGAGGTGATTCGATTTATTGCTGACTACATAATCGAATCGGTCCTCAGATATTATTTAGTACATGCTCTTAATCCCGATATAATAACGGGCATATATACTTAGTACTCATCTCTTTGATTTACCAATGGGCGAGATTTATAGATTAAATCGATAGGCTCGGTAAGTTGGGAGATGATATTATTTATATGGTGTGTCATTGATTATAGGAGGAAACCGTGTCCTATATATTAGGATGATGATGTCCCCTTGAGGAGCTCATAAGGTTCATCATGTAAACCCTACAGGTGGACTTGGTCCGACATGATGAAAAGGTTAAGTGGTACTACTCAAGGAGTTAGATGTTGATTAATTAATGATCAGTAAATTAATTAATCGACGGACATTCGAGATCTTAAACACGGGGAGAAAATGTACAAATAATATATGGAGCCCATTTAATCATATGGGGGTTGGTGAGGTAGATCAATGATGATCCTTTAATGGATTGGATCATCATTAGTGGATCGGACTTTATGTGGGCTTGATCCATGGGTGGCCAAGATCCAACTCCCCCTCATGGTCCCTAATGTAGCCTATTAACACCTCATAAAGCTTAGATCCAAAGGATAGAAACAAATCTCTAGATCCAAAGGTGGAGATTAAATCCCTAGATCTGACGGTTGAGATTAAATCTCTAGATCCGACGGTTGAAATTAAATCGCTAGAACCAATGGAGGAGATTAATCCAAGTCATAAACCCAACTCTATAAATAAGGCTTATTGGCTTGGACGACAACTTAATGATAAGGGGATTAGGGTTTTCTTCCTTTGGAGGCTAGGAATCCTAGTTGGTTTAGAATTAGGTTTGGGTGGCTAGGGTTTTGGGAGCTAAGGGTGGGCGGCCACAAGTGGATGAGGGTTTCCTTCTTCTTCCTAAGGTTGGACGGCCACTATTCTTATTCTATCTACCTTGGCATGAGCTCATCCAATTCTTCTTCCCCTCTTCCATGGCCGGCAATAAGGAAAGCTAGGATTAGGGTTTGGAAGCTTAGGGTTTAGGAGGCTTGGGTGGCACCAAATAAGGAAGTAGTTTGGTTTCTTCTTCCTATCTTTTGGTGGCCGGCACCCACAGCCCTATCCTAGCCCTTGGATGGCATCCAAAGCTCCCTTCTCCTTCTCCTTGGGTGGTGGAAACAAGATATAGGGTTTCCCTTGGTGTCTTGATTGTTTTCCATCATCTTCTCCACCTTCTAGTTGGCCGGCGGCAAGGACATTGTATGCTCCTTGTTGGTTGGTTTTAGGGAGGAGAAAATACATGTTTCTACTCTTCCTCTTGCTTTGGAAGAGCAAGGAAGAAAGATTTACGATCTAGGAGCTTCGACTTTTGGTAGATCGTCGCCCACACGATGTCCAAAACAAGGAAGGTCATACAATAGAAGATCGAGAGGTATACCTATTCTACTTTCTTCTTTTGTTTGTTGCTTGTTTTTGTTTTTCAATTATTAGCATGTTATAAATCTGTAAATGGATAAATAATACTTGGATCCCGAGCATAAACACGAAAACTGGCGATCCGGACATCGTCTATTTCGCGGCTACTCATAGAATAGAGGATGGTCGCTTGAACAACTAGTTTGTTCAAGTGACCTCTCTAAACGAATAGCACGACGATGACTTGGTGGTTTGGGCAATCCCTTTTGTCTAGGATTAAATTTTTTTAAATATGGGGACATCGAAGGGATCGCCATGAACAAGCTACCGAGGTGAAGTGGGAAGCGAAGTTTCCCCTCACAGACTCGATAAGCAAAACCCTTCAATAACACCTTGACATTGTTTCCAATTAATAAAATGTCATCTACGTATAGTATAAGAAATATCACTATGTTTCCATCACATCTCTTGTATACACAAGACTCATCCAGACTTTGAATAAATCCATAAGACTAGATTACCTCACCAAAGCGGATGTTCCCATATCTCGAAGCTTGCTTCAATCTATAAATGGACCGATTAAGCTTGCACACAAGATACTCTTTGCCCTTTGCAATGAATCTTTCTGGTTGCTTCATATAAATGTTTTCCTCAAGACATCCATTAAGAAAAGTTGTCTTGTTATCAATCTGCCATACCTCATAATCCATATGAGCAGCAATACATAAGAGAATCCAGATAGACTTAAGCATGGCTACCAGCAAAAAAGTCTCCTCATAATCGATACCCTCTTTCTGAATATGCCTCTTTGCAACAAGCCTCGCTTTGTGTTGGGTTTCCGGCACCGCGACGAGTTTGTGTTCGAACATGATTCATAAACATGTACAAAGAGGAAGAAATAAAAATAATAAATCTAATTTATTACAACACACACACCACACGCATGCATAGTACAACATGTGTAGACATAACTGTAGTTTCAAATTTTGCAATAAAAGGAAATTTATTCTACGTATATCTGACGTATCATGTGTAGCGGGAAAGACATCAACCCGAGCGACCCTCGCTAGAATCGCCTCTATCCGTATCCACGTAGAGTATCTTCAGGAAGACTTGACAAAATTACGAGCCTCGTCTTTGTACGAGTCACTAGCCTCGTGTCGAAGATGATGTGATCGAGAGAATATCACAATCTGAATCAAAATTCGGATTCAAAACGAGTCCTCAAAAACTCGCTTCTCCAGAGAGGTATTCGCCCACCGTTTGACGAATCCTTCGTCCTCCACCTATGAGGATTACTGGAGATTGAATCTTCGACAAGGAAGCCGCTGTCGGAGCTCCAAACGTCATCCAAACGATGCTCCGACACGAAGTAAACAAGCTGTCCAGAAAACTGGACAGCTTTGGTGGAGGATTAGCTCCGGCCAAATAAGGAAGCTAGATGCTCACCTTGTCTCCGGTGCCAAGGAAGATCACCGGAGGGTCGCCGGAGGATCACCGACTGAAGCTTGGATGCCGGCAACAACTTGGACGGCGGCACAAGAGGTGGGCGGCAGCTAGGGTTTGGGCGCCAACCACAAGAGGAGAAGAGGGAGAGGGCGACAACTTAGGATTAGGTCTCTCATTAAACCCTCAAGCCCTATTTTATAGAGAACAAAATCTCCTAATGGTTATTGGTTCATAACCAAAACCCATTAACCCGCTCCATTAATTTAAGTTAAAATAAACCAAACCGATTTGGTCTATTTTAAGTTAAAACGAACTGAACCAACTTTGATTCATTCGTTTAAAACAAACCAAACCCCTTTGGTTTATTCTCCACCATTTGATTAGAACCAAACCAATTTGGTTCATCCATCATGTCTTTATAAGACACGGCCCATCGACGCTTCCATTGCGACTGAAACAATTTCATGCTCGCTCCTTGTTTGGTCCAACCAAACCTAGTTTCTCTCGGTCTGAGAATCTCATTCTCAAATTCATTTTAAATCATTCAGATTACACTCATTGTGCGTGTGACCAAATAGGTTCTCGGTTTATGTTGGTTGTCTATAATTAACCATTGATTATAGGATGATCATGAGTGGCACCTAATAGTACATCATGATCCCCATTTAACCGAAAAGATCAATGGTTGATCCAGAACTATTTCTGAAATTCTTCAGCAGCTATAATGATTCGTGCCCCATTCCTTTCACTCATCTTATATCCACTTGGTTCAGGACATGGTCTATAGTGTCAGTCCCCACTAGGTTGACTACGTCACACCTAGCCCAAGTATCATTTCCTCGTCCTACGGATTCTAGTTACTGCACATGTATCCAAGAGTACCTTACTCTAAACATATAATTCTTAGGCCAAAGACTTTAGTAACAATCCAACGAGAGGTCGTGGGTATACATATCCTCGCAAGGAGTGGTGAATCCTTTATAGGCTATTCAAACACCTTCGATCACTCCAACTTATACCCAATCATCCCAGATCCACATCTCCTCAGAGATGCTTGCTTAAGATGTCAAAGCATAAGTCTTCAAGATCAAGATGACTTGAATACCACAAATCAAAGGAACATCGCACTTAAGCTGCAGTAAGAACTTCATTGACATATCTATATATGCAGAGAACCATATGAAGTCTTACGGCTGGTCACTCGAACAAACTAGTTACCATAACTAGTATCCACGATTAACTCCGGACATCACAATGTCTCCAGCCAGTGAGAATCAGTTGCTTGGATACACCAAGGAGTATACCTCATGCTAGTCTCGATAGAATTGATGTTGTCCAAATACATTATTCATCGACTAGGGATAATTTCGATACATCACAATTACACATGTAGAGATACTCACTAGTTGTGATCCAATCACAAATTCTCTCATGTTGTGAATCGTATCATGGTCATTCAGTAAATGAGTTTAAGATCTAATAAAATACATGAGAATATGTATACCCAAATAGTGAATCTTCATTTATCATATAAATGGTTCAAACATAAGGCGATTGCCTTAGGACATCTCTCATATATTACTAACACTTTGAAGGTCTCAACCTTCCCATATATTCCTCTCTTTCTTTTATAGATCCACTTGCATCCAATGGCTTTTACA
Organism: Wurfbainia villosa; assembly: GCA_025175895.1. NCBI lineage: Eukaryota > Viridiplantae > Streptophyta > Magnoliopsida > Zingiberales > Zingiberaceae > Wurfbainia > Wurfbainia villosa. The sequence continues at coordinate 36,463,136 of CM046004.1, read as the reverse complement.
CCATTGGGCGGTTCTACTAGCTCCCAGATCTGATTTGAATCCATAGATTCTATCTCAGAATTCATCGCACTTTGCCAAGATACCACATCTTTATCTTGGATTGCCTGATCATATATCCTGGGATTAGGTTCATGTTTGCCAGGGACCAAATCAGAAGATTCTCCCAAGAACATAAATCTGTCAGGCAGTCTAACAACCCTCCCACTACGATGAGGTATCACCTATGTATCCTCTGTGACACGCAGTGCAGTCACTTGTGGTATATCCTCTTGTACCGGTGGTACTGAAGTAGTGATTTCCCCTCTCAATTCCTCCAGAACAATCTTACTCATGGGCTTGTGGTTCATCACATAGTCTTCCTCTAGAAATCTGGCGTTCGTGCTAATGATCACCCTCTGATCCCTAGGACTATAAAACAAACCACCTTTTGTTCCTTTAGGATAGCCAACGAACATGCACACTTTTTTACGAGGTTTCAACTTACCAGCATCTGCCTTCAGCACATGTGCTGGACTCCCCCAAATCCGAATATGTCTCAGACTAGGCTTTCGCCCAGTCCACAAGTCTGTGGGAGTAGAAGGCACTGATTTAGATGGTACCAAGTTCAAAATATACATTGTCGTATCTAGAGCATATCCCCAGAAAGAATCTGAAAACTCAGAATAACTCATCATCGATCTAACCATCTCCATAAGAGTCCTATTCCTTCGCTCTGCTATACCATTCTAATGGGGTGTGCCAGGTGCAGATAATTGGAATTGAATCCCAGCTTCTAATAAGTAATTCTTAAACTCTCCCAAGAGGTACTCACCACCACGATCAGATTGTAGTGTCTTAATACTTTTACCTTGATGTTTCTCCACATCAGCCTTTATTTCTTTGAACTTGTCAAAGCATTCAGACTTGCGGCACATCAAGTAAATGTATCCATATCTTGAATAATCGTCTATAAAAGAGATGAAATATTCAAAACCACCTCTTGACTGGATAGACATAGGACCACACAAATCAGAATGAACCTATTCCAACACATCTTTGGCTCTATACCCCTTGGCCTTAAAAGGCCTCTTAGTCATTTTACCTTCCAAGAAAGATTCGCAGGTTGGGATATCTTCCACCACTAATGAACCCAGAGGTCCATCAGCTATCAACCTTTGAATTCTGCTTAGGTTAATATGACTTAGCCTTAGATGCCAAAGATATGTTTGGTTCATCTTCGAAGGGTCTTTTCTCTTATTAGAATTAGAAGATGAGTTATTTACTTCTATTTGCATCGTGGGAGCTTTTAGTTCAAGGGTATATAAATTTCCTATCAATGCACCAGAACAGATAATCTCCCTATTCCTTTTTATAACAACTCTGTCATTAAAAGAAATAGAATACCCATCCATAAAAAATTTAGAAATCGAAATCAAATTCTTTCTAAATAAAGGTACATAAAGGCAATTTTTCAGAACCAAAATTTTATTCCTCTCAAAAGATAAATAAACATCTCCCACTGCAACAGTCGCCACCTTCATAGCATCGCCCAAGTAAATGGTAATCTCCCCTTTAGCCAGTCGTTTGGTTTCTTGGAACCCCTGCAAAGTATTGCAGACATGATCAGTGGCTCCCGTATCTACACACCAGGTGCCGATAGATAACACTGCTAAACATGTTTCAACGACTATACCAAAAGATATACCTTTGTTCTGCTTCCGGTTGGGGCAGTCGTTTGGTTTCCTGGAGTAGTAGGTTCTTATCTATATCAATCGATTGGTTGAATCGATAATGAGATGATATAGAGAACACTACTCTTAATCATTCCTAGTCATGTATTAACATTCATGGACAATGTTAATGTGTAGAGAGTAGCATGTAGGTTAACTCGATAACTTAATCTCACAAGTCATGGATATGAGATATCAAGTTGACACATGGATATGCATTGGAGAATGTATACTGAATGACCCGCCATGAGAAAGTATCATGGATCGTTATGTAACAAATTATGTGGAGGGATGTGAGTGATGTAGATGGGATCTATCCCTCCTATATGACGGGAGTGACATCGTTATTCTTGATAGAGTGAGACCATGAGTCAATATGAGATATTGAGCTCATTTGATTAGAGTGAGTCCACTTGGAGTTCAAGATATAGATTGTACCGAGGATGACACAGTCTATGCCTTAATTGGTCAATCTAGATGTCAAGGTTAGAGGGACATTGTCACATATTGTGAGAGTCACAATTAGTAGTCACAAAGGTGATGTTGGAGCTCAACATTCTTGTAACTTGGGTAGCAATGATGTGTTGCTAGATACCGCTCATTGCTTATATTCCTAAATCGATTTAGGGACATTGCCAATGCTACAAGAACCTATTGGGTCACACACAAAGGGCAATTAGATGGAGATTAGGTTCATATGATGAACCATGAGGATTAGGTTCATGGGATGAACCAAATTGGATTAAGAGTAATCCAAATTAGACTAATTGAGTTAGACTCAATTTAATTCAAGTGTTGAATGAGTCTAATTTAGATTTTATTCATTGAGTCAATTTAAATTAATGAATAGAGATTCATTAAATCAAATTGACTTGAATCAAGTGGTTAGATTTGATCAACCATGGGAGATAAGAGGACAAGTTTGACTTGTCTTGAGAGGGAAGATGAATGGTCAATTTTGACTTGACCAATTGCCAGGTCATGGTGACTTGGCATGGGGGTCAGCCAATGATGATGTTCCACATCATCATGGACTTATCATGGGGTGCCACCTCATGAGGGGGACCAAGAGCCATTGGCTCATGGAGTTACATGCATGCATGTAACCCCCCCGCCCCCCCCCCCCCCCCCCAATTAAGTGGTCGGCCACTTTAGTTTGTTTTATGATGTGAAGTTATTTGTGTAATTAACTTCATCTTCTTCCTTGGTTCTTCCACTCTTGCTCTCCCAATCCTCCATTGCCGAGACTATCAAGGAGTGCTAGCACACTCAAGATTGTCTTTTTCTCCCCCTATTGCTTGTGTGGATACCAATAGAGGAGTGTACACTTGACACTCTCGAGTTTTGGCAATCCATTTGGACGAGCAGGATAAGCGAAGGGTGCCGCATCAAGGGTAATGCTCTTCTCATGTAGATCTAAGGTAGATCTAAGGTTTTAAACACATACATGTAATTTTTGTTATACTTCGCACGAATCTGTGGCCGGGCTTCTGAGGTTTCTGCAATGCAAAAAGTGGTTTTTGCGGCTCAGAAAGCCCAACAAACTTCACGCCATCTCATCAGCCTTAATTCACTTCTTATAACTCTCCTTCTCCTTTTCCCAAGAATCATCCACAGGCTTAGGAGGATACTCTTCGAAGAGCACATATTTGTACTCCTCAGCAGTCAAGACAATATCAAGATTCCTCTTTAAATCAACATAATTGGGTCGAGCAAGTTTATTCTCTTTCAGTATCACAGTAAGTGGGTTGAAAGTAAATTTGAAAAAAACTAAGAATCACATAGATCAAAACATTATATTTCAAAAAATTATAGATTCCTCAAATAATAAAATTTTAAAATAAACCAACACCTCAAAACACCGAGAATATCATATGCCACGATCGTGTGGACGTATACGAATTCTACATTTGTAAGAGGAGGTTTTACCCATTAATTTTACTATCTTGTCAACCTAACTTTTTGATAAATAAAATTAATAGTTGGTTCCTCTTCGTCCCTACAAATAAAAGTAGTGACTCCGATGGGGAGGATACTCCTATTTGCATCTAAATGTTCACCATTACTTGGTACCAAGGCAATTGTCTCGCGTTATGAGCCTTCTGATGGGGAAGTATACATGCTCCTTAATAATTTCCTATAACCATATTCGACTCTGTGATCCACAAAACAAAATCATCCGATGTGGAGGAAGGCACTCAGAGCCGACGTGCAAGTTTGTTTGCATCACATGTCAAATCGTAATAGAGGTCGTGGGAATTTATAAAAATATCCCTCACCCACTTAGTAATTTAAAATTGAGGAATTTTCCTAGCACACGACATGCATATCAAATAATAAGCAATAAATATGAAAAAGAAATATTTTCCAACTATTATGGCTTTTGTTCTCTAATATGCCTCCCGTCGTATCGCTATCTCGTCCGCTCCTCCCTACGTCATGTACAAGGCATCCGGAGATCCGAGCCGAGAATAACTATTTTAATTTACATCTATCGATCATATAGTCCACGAAGGAGTGTACATGAAATCTAGATCGAAAGTTAACTAAAATAAAAAGAGTGGCTAAACAATGTCGTACTTAATTATAAAAATTAAATACTAGCCTCGTCAACCCCGAGGATTCAAATAATATACAATTACACACATACAATCACATACACACATATGGCCATAATAGTTGGATCCTATGCCTGCAACCAAAAAGTTAACCTACGCACATCCTACTATTATCCGACACATATAATCTATGAAAAGTGCATAAAAGTAACCGGATCCTAAACATACAAAACCGGAAACCGTGGCTCTTATACCACTTGAAGCGAGGAAACTTCGCTTCCCACTTCAACTCGGTTGCTTGTTCATGGAGATCCCGTCTTCGTCCCCGGATTAAAAAAATTAATTCTTGACAAAGAGTGATAACCCAAGAAATCGTTCTATCATCGTGCTATTCGATTAGAGTGGTCACTTGAACAAACATGTCGATCAAGTAACCTACCTCTATTCTTCGATTAACCATGGAATAGACGACGTACGGATCACCGATTTTTGTGTTTGTATTCGGGGTCCAAGTTAATTAGCCACATACAATATGTACAACATGCATATAATAAGAAAATATTCATAAACAAGAATTATACCTCTTGATCTTCTATTGTATGTCCTTCCTCCTTTTGGACGTCGTGTGGGCGACGATCTTCCAAAAGTCGAAGCCTCCTAGGTCACGAATCTTCCTTTCCTTGTTCGCTCCGAACAAAGGAAGATAATAAAATGAAACCCTTCTCCTACCTAGAACCGACCACCAATCTCCAAGCTTGATCCTTGCCGCCAGTCAAGGAGAGGAATAAGGAGTATAGGCGCCGGCCAAAAGCTCCAAGGGAAGAGACCCTAGCTCTTGCCGTCAGCCAAGGAGGAGAGGAAGAGGATTGGGATGCTAGCCAAGGTTGAGAGGAAGAAGAGGGGCGCCGGCCAAAACCCTAGGAAGATGGGAAAATCTTGCCACCCAAGGCTTCTCCAAACCCTAGCCGCCCAATGCTTCTCTAAACCCTAGCTGACCAAAACCCTAATCTCCCAAGATGTCTTCCACGCCCAAGCCTTGGCCATCCTTTTATAGATCTAGCCTTAATCCTCTTTTTAATCTTCACCGTCGGATCTAGGCATTTAATCTCAACCGTCGGATCTAGAGATTTAATCTCAATCGTCGGATCTAGAGATTTAATCTCCACCATCGGATCTAAAGATTTAATCTCCACCATTGGATCTAGAGATTTAATCTCCATCGTCAGATCTAGAGTTTCATTTTCCATCATCGGATCTAGGCTCCATGAGGGTTTTAATAGGCTACAATAGAGACCATGAGGAGGAGTTGGATCTTTGCCACCCAATGGATCAAGCCCACATAAAGTCCGATCCATTAATGATAATCCATTCCACTAGAGGATTATCATTGATCTACCTCACCAACCCCCATAAGTCAATATGAGCTCCATATATTATTTGTACATATATCTCCCCGTGTTTAAGATCTCGAATGTTCGTCAATTAATTAATCAACATCTAACTCCATGAGTAGTACCACTCAACCTTTTCATCATGTCGGACAAAGTCCACCTGCAGGGTTTACATAATGAACCTTATGAGCTCCTCAAGGGGACATCATCATCCTAATATATAGGACACGGTTTCCTCCTATAATCAATGGCACACCATATAAATAATATCATTTCTCAACTTACCGAGCCTATCAATTTTCTCTATAAATCTTTCCCATTGATAAATCAAAGAAATAAATACTAAGTATATGTACCCGTTATTATATCGGGATTAAGATCATGTACACCATATTATCCGAGGTCCGATTCAATTATGTAGTCAGCAATAAATTGAATCACATCTAAGTCGGTCCTGCTCAATACACACAAAGTGCACTAGTGTAATTTTATGGTCAAGACAAACCAATACCAAATTACACTACAACCTTACCAATGGTTTGTCCCAAACCATCTCGGTTGTGTGTCTTTACTTATACTCTACAAGGAACTGATAACATGATCTCCCATGTGACACTACACACAATGTTATCTACAATGTAATGTATTAGACAATATGCATAATCATAAATATGCAAACAATGATCATGCGATTCTTATTTCAAAAATAAAGATGTTCATACAAAAGATAGACTTTTCAGTATACATCCCAAGATACCCTAGTTCTCTTGTCAAGATTGTTTCTCAAAAGTCTTTGGCCAGAGCAAACATATTAAGAAGATGGTCTTCTTGGGTACATGTAGGAGTAACTTAAATCCATAAGACAAGGAAACTAACTTGGGCTAGGTGTGACATAGTCAACCTAGTGGGGACGAATACACAGACTATGTCATAAACCAAGTGGGTATAGGATGAGTAAATGGAATAAGGCACGAACAATTGTAGCTGCTGAAAGGGTTCAGAAATGTTCTGGAGTCGATTTAGACTTTCCAATCAATTGGGGGTCATGAGGTACTGCTAAGTTCTACTCATGATATATTCATAATTAAAGGGTTAATTATGAATAACCAACATAATAGGGAACTTATTGGGTCACACACAATACAGGTGATCTTGAGATGTAAAACAAGTCTGAGAATTAGATTTCCAATGAGAGAGGATATATTTAGTTGGACCAAACCAAGGGGGTGTGAAATGGAGGTTATGGAACCTCCTATGGCTTTGTTGGACTTAGAACGATCATATCACACCTAAACGAAGTCGAACAGATGATACAGAGGCTCACATGGTCGTGCCTAACCTTACAAGAGTCATGCTTAACTTGGACAAAAATGGCAAATACTTGGGTTGTGCCAAGAAGGACACATGGCTGGTCACGTGTCCTTGCACGACCCTGCCTTTTTGGCATGCTCGGTCATGTGTAAGACATATGGTCGTGTCATAATTTCATCATTTTTGGAGAATTCTCTTATGGAAATTTCTTGAATTGTTCTTACCTCAATTATGGGATAATTATTGTACGATAGGTCCTGTTTAAGTCTCCTAAGATGACCTAATCAAGAGATCTATAAATAGATCCCTTGATAATCTTTGGAGACATGAGTTTTTAGGTTTTCTTTGGTAGTCGTCTTCCTCTCTCTCTTCTCTTGTATCCATCGGTTGGCTAGCACCAATTGGAGATAAAGACTTGCTACTCTAGGAGTTGTTTCAGATGATCCAGGCGTGGATATTGATAGAGGCAAGGCCTGTTGGTCTTGCTTGTGGTTTCGACGGATTCGAAAGAATCTCGAAGGTATAACTTCTCGTCCTCTTTTGCGTGTTTACATGTTATTATGCCAAAGAAAGTTTTTCTGGACCCCAGGAGATGTATGGGATGTAATAAAATTGTTTTACTCACTATATTCCGCTGCGCCTGATCTCGGAATCTAACAAATGGTATCAGAGTCACCTTGTTTGTTTGGCTTAGATTGCATGTTATAAAAGAATGTTTAAAGCCTGTATGATGTTTTAATATACCTATGCCCTATTTTTTTATATGATAGATTAGAGTAAGCATGATTTAACATATAGGATATGTTTGTAACCTTAAATAAAATACCGAGGATGCGCCTGGAAACACCAAAGGTGTTGCCCACATTGTTAGAGCCTAAGCATAGACTCACATTCACATTGGGAAATTTATTTCCTAATGTGACCTTGGTTTTTCCATATTTAAGTTTATTTTTTTTATAGATGAGACCCTTAATAACCTAAAATCCCTCGTGCAAATATTAGGGCTAACACCTTCTATTAATTTGGTTGAACCAGAGTTCTTTTTCGTGTTTGGGTTGTTGTACTCTCTCCAAGCCTTTCTTGACATCGAGCATGCTCAATTTATATGAGATCTGATTCTTATTTAAATGGCAAGGCCAGAGGTCAATTTCAAGTTTAGGTTATTGGACTCTCTCCAAGCCTGGCTTGTAAATTGGATGTGTTCAAACCATTTAAATTCGATCTCATGATAAATGGGTTGATCCTAACTTAAAGCATTGATTTGTTGGACTCTCTCCAAGGTCAATGTGGACAGAGGTGCAATTAGGTGATATGCATTGGATATATATATGTTAATTCATGACATGGTATATGGCAAATCAAGCATGACATATAAAATGTATAGGTATAACAATACCAAAAATTTAATATTAATTGTCATTTGATATAATTAAGTATATTTTGCCATATTATCACTTTTCTCCCTAGTGTGCCAAAAACCGAAAATGTCACACTATGACCTCTAAACCTAAATTGTGCCAATTTAATTGATTTTTCATAATCTAAAAAATATATTGGCACATCCTAAAATCTTTTAGGATTAATAATCAAACCTATTTCCAAGGTATCCACAACCTTGAAAATTACCTAAAGTGTCACCTTTTCCATGGTTCGGTTAACTACCCTTCCATTTAAAGTTGGCACACCTAAACCCATCTAGCATGAATCGATCACGCTCTTAGAAGCCCAAAACCTATTTGAGCTCCTAGGATTAATTAGGCATTCTTTAGGGATAACCTCCCTAGATACCTTCATAATGACCCTCCTAGGCTTGTTATCCTTGGTCATTTGGGTTTTGCCTAGGTTGACTCTAGGGGTAACTCCCCTTGCAACCTTCTTAGTGACTTCCCTAGGTTTCTTCGAAATCCTAGCCACTAGGCACACACCATGGTCAACTCTAGGGATGACTTCCCTATGGACCTTGGTCTTCATAGACCTAGTTTGTGTTCCATAATCAAATGAAACACTATGATAAGCCACCTTAGGCTTAGGTTTGTGACCCAAAACCTTCTTGCCCTTGGTTGACTCTTGTCTCCTATGCCCTAGGCCTTGACTCTTGCTTCTAGACTCTTGACTTTGACCATTTGACCCTTTTATTTGGTTTTACATGATCTTAAGGGTCTTTTCAAGTTTCTCAAGCCTTGACCTCAAAGCTTGATTTTCAACCTCTATTTGCCCAATTTTAGAATTTTGTTTTAATCATTGGGCATTACCATTTCCTCTAGGCATATGCCTATCCTTCTTAGGGTTAATGCCTAAATGGTTTTCTATTTTCCTAATAGACTCCTTAGGAAGGGTTTTTCTAGAGACATTAGTCCAAAATTTTTCTTTATTATTAAACGTAACACTTTTAGCCCCTAGACAATAATATTTATTGTTTCTAGCATGCTTTTCATTTACAATAGCTTGTTAAAATATTTCCTAGCATGATTTTTGACATTTAAACTAGAACTAGAAGATGCATTAAAATATACCTTAGGGATTGTCTTAGAGACTACCCCTACATATGATGCTCCCCTTTGCCCCTTCTTCTCCCCCTTCGGGCATTGACTCCGGTAGTGTCCCGGTTGTCGGTATTTGAAGCAAATCACTTGCTCCTTGCTCTTTTGGTTTGAGGCACTAGTCTCCTTGACTTTTGGCATGGGTGGAGCCTTCTTGACTCTTTTTAGGCACTTACTCTTGTAGTGCTTGGATTCCCTACACTCAAAGAAAATTATATGATTTTTGTTTAAAACCAAATTGCTTGAGTTACCTAGGGTGGTGGTGAATGTCTCTTGAGCTTGCTCTTCCTCTCGACGGGTAGTAGATGGTTCTTCTTGTTGCTCCGGTGTTGAGGATGTTCTAATCTCCTCCCCCTAAATCCTAGAGGTGGAGGTCTCCTCCAATTCTTCCTCTTCCTCTTCCACCGACCCAAAAGTTGACTCCTCAACTTTCGAATCCTCACTTGCTTGTGAGGATGAGCTCTCTTCCTCCTCTTCCTTTTCTTCTTGGATTGAGTGAGGCCCTTCATGGAATTTTTCCAATCTTTCCCATAGCTCCTTGGCATCAAGTTATTCACCTAGCCTAGATAAAACATCATTAGGTATCAAATCTTCTAAAAGTTTTGTTACCTTGCCTTCGGTTTTGAATTTTCACCGTTGCTCTTGGGTCCATTTCTTCAACTTTAGAACTTTTCCCTTCTTATCCCTAGGAGGTTCAAAGCCTTCTACGAGGATGAACCAATCCTCTATGTCCATCATCAAGAATGTCTCCATTCTTGCTCTCCACGCCGGAAAATCTTCTCGGTCGTATGGTGGTAGAGTGTTGATGTTCCATCCAAGCTTGTCTTGGAATTCCATCTTCACCCTCTAGCGTCTTTATCTTAGCTCCCGGTGGTTAGTCCGTAGAAGAGGCCCGGACTTTGATACCAATTGTTGGGGAAATGTTGACCGCTAGAGGGGGTGAATAGCATCGTAGGATGTGTAGATGGAATTCGATTGCACACAATTACACAATCATATAACGTAGTTCGGAAACAGATGGTTCCTACTCCAAGAATCGAGCTCTAAAAGCCCTAGCAATGCAAACACACACTACTAATCACAATAACTCCTTCTCGACACAAGTCGGAGATGGAGAAACCTCGTACAAGTGATCTTACAACAGTAAGAAATAAAAAGCAAGATACAACAATATAATGCAATACAAGTAAAGAAAACAACTTTACAAGAGCTTTTGGATTGCTTGCTTTATGGTTGCTTGAGTTGCACTTAGAGACCCTGAATTAAACCAATAATTCACCCCAAAACTCATCAAGAAACACTGTTGATTTCCTCCTCCACGAGCTCCATTTAAAGCTTCTGCCTTGGCTAGAAATCGCTGATCATTCGACTGATCAGGACCATCAGTCGACTGATGCCACTATTGTCGTGAGACAACGGCAAGATCCACGCTGGAAAAATCCAACGAATCCATCATCAGTCGACTGATCATACCCATCAGTCGACTGATGTAGCCTTCACTCGACTGCTAACCCAGTAGTCAAGTCTCAACTCCACTCTGTGCTAAATTTCTCGAGCACCAATCGACTGATCATATATTAGTCGACAGCTCGAGCCAGCAGTCGACTGCCCACCTCTGGCAGTCGACTCCTGAGACACTTCTCGTAGTCAAACCCTAGTTGACTTACACCAGTCGACTGTCATATGGCACTAGTCGACTGGCACACCTAAAACATGAGGTTTTAACCTCAAACATGAGGTTTAACCCAAGTATGGTTCCCCAATACTTGCTAGACCACCCGTAGCCTAGACCTAAGCCTTCTAGCCACCTTCGTCAGCCTCGTGCCTCTCGGATCCCTCCAAGTCATCCATGACTTGTTCATTCATTGAGCTAGCCTTAAGGTGCTTTTATTAGCTATGTCATACTAACGGTGTCTACACCGCCAAGGCACATTTGACATACGCTGCCAAGACTCCGCTTGGACTTTACGTCGTCAACCATTGGACTTATGCTGCCAAGACTCTTGCTTGGACTTTACGCCGCCAATATCAAACCCCTTGGACTTCTCGAATGCCAAGACTCAAGCTGGGACTTTCCCTTGCCAACCCATGTTGGACTTTCCATGCCAAGTACTCAAGACTTGGACTTTTCCTTGCTAAGACCCATGCTTGGACTTTTCCTTGCCAACCCATGTTGGACTTTCCATGCCAAGTACTCAAGACTTGGACTTTCCATGACATGGTCAACTCTAGTCAACCATCAAAATCCCTCTCGAGTCAAACTCGAGTCTGGTTAATCATGACCTGGGTCGATTGTGCCAACAATCTTCCCAAAATAATATTAGACATCAATGTCAAACATCGATGTCAAACTTCCATGTCAAACATCAAAACATCGCTCGAGTCAAACTCGAGTCCTGTCAATCGTGACCCGGGTCGATTGCACCAACATGCTACTATGTGCTACTAACAGTCGACTGCCATATATGGACAGGTGATTAGCCTTGAACAATTGACTGCCATGTATAGGCAATCAACTGATCTTGAGTCGTTGACTACCATGAATGGTAGTCGACTTGAATTTGTGGACACGAGCATAGAATGTCCCTAGTCCACTGGCTAGTCAACTACTGGGTTAGCAGTCGACTGCTGGTAAGGGCAGCTGACTTCTAATGTATCCGTTGGATTAAGTCCGTTGTGAGACAAAGACACTGTAGGTCGTCAACTGAGGCCTTTTGACAGTTGACTGCTAGGTGGAAAATCAGCCCGATAAAGGACTAAAAAGGAGCTTGATGGGGAGGTTTTACACAGTATTTTTGACACGATTTTGAAGGGGAAGTGTTGTTGTATTCTAGACCTTCAAGAAAAATCCAAAGCAATCAAAAATCATGGAAGCAATCAAGTGTTTGTATAGTGTTCTTTACTTATTATTGCATTTGTTTCTTGTATTTGATTGCATTCTCTTGTATTACTTTTGCAATCATTTTGTTTGAGATTTCTCCACCTCCGGTGTCATACCGAGAAGGAGAAGTTGATTAGTGGTGGTGTGCATTACTAGATCTCAATTAGAACTCGCCCTACAGAGTAGGAACCCTAGCTCGAAACAACACTAAATCACTCTTATGTATTGTGTGTGCATGTTGTTTATTCTTGTTGTGCATATTTATTCTTGTATATTCTGTTGCACATTAACAAGTTTTATAGATGAGCATGCGAAGCAATTGAATGAAATGAAATCGTTATTCACCTCCCCCCCCCTTTCTAGTGTGGTCATCAATCCCCTAACAAGATGTATCAAAGTAAGTTTGCACTTTTAGGATTAACTACCGAGGGAGCATGCACTAGAAGAAATGGAGTTTTAATAAAGATTGGGGAATGTCATTACAATTCCACCTTTCTTCGACTGTGAAAATTTTGCATATTAGAAAGGTAGAATGATGTATTTTCTTATATGTGATTTTGATAATTGGATTAGTGTTGTAGTAGGGTTCGACGCTCCAAAGGATGAGAAAGAGAGAATACTCAAGAAGAAGAAGTGGACTAAGGAGCAAATTTGATATTTTGAAATAAATAATAAGGTAACGAAAATATTGGTTAATTTGTTACCTAATAATATTTTGGCAAAGTTAGGTGAGTTTTGTTGAGATGTATACTAAAAAGTCTATTTTTTGTATGAACATCTTTATTTTTGAAATAAGAATCATATGATCATTGTTTGCATATTTATGGTTATGCATATTGTCTGATACATTACATTGTAGATAACATGGTGTATAGTGTCACACAGGATATCATGTTATCAGTTCCTTGTAAAGTATAAGTAGAGGCTTACAACCGAGATGGTTTTGAACAAACCATTGGTATGGTTGTAGTGTTATTTGGTATTGATTTGTCTTGACCATAGAATTACACTAGTACACTTTGTGTGTATTGAGCAGGGCCGACTTAGAGGTGATTCAATATATTGCTGACTACATAATTGAATCGGACCTCGGATATTATGGTGTACATGCTCTTAATCCCGATATAATAACGCACACATGTACTCAGTATTTATTTCTTTGATTTACAAATGGGTGAGATTTATAGATTAAATCGATAGGCTCGGTAAGTTGGGAAATGATATTATTTACATTGTGTGTCGTTGAATATAGGAGGAAATCGTGTCCTATATATTAGGATGATGATATCCCCTTGAGGAGCTAATAAGGATCATCATTTAAACCCTGCAGGTGGACTTGGTCCATCATGATGATAAGGTTGAGTGGTACTACTCATGCAGTTAGATGTTGATTAATTAATCATCAATAAATTAATTAATTGATGGACATTCAAGATCTTAAACACGAGGAGATATTTGTACAATTAATATATGGAGCCCATATTTATTTATGAGGGTTGGTGAGGTAGATCAATGATAATCCTCTAGTGGAATGGATTATCATTAATGGATGGGATTTTATGTGGGCCGGATCCATTGGGTGGCCAAGATCCAACTCCTCCTCATGGTCCCTATTTTAGCCTATTAAATACCTCATGAAAGCCTAGATCCGAAGGTGGAAAATAAAAACCTAGATCCGACGGTGGAAAATGAAATCCTAGATCCGACGGTGGAAATTGAAAGGAGGCTTAAGCCTAACTCTATAAAAGTAGGGCTAGGGCTTGGGCGGCAAGAATGAATCAAGGATTCTAGGGTTTGCTTCCAAATTGATGGGCGACAAGATTAGAAGAGGTTTAGGGTTTGGAGTTAGCTTGGTCAGCGACAAGAAGTGGAGGAGAGGTTGTCACACCCCGAGAGTATGCTGTGTCGAAAAGTAAACGGACAACATCTCCCCTGTGTGTGGCAATATTTCGGGTTAATACAAGACCCGTAGGCCACATCACCAAAATATAAATATGTAAACAACCACAACAACATAACAAACTAACTACAACAGATACACAGCTGAAACATAAAACAACTACATCACAACTACATACAATGCATACCGGTATGACTGACACATCACAACATAATGGAATAGTGATAAAATCTGAATCCATAAGTCCACAACACAATAGATACTGAAAACTCCAAATACATAACACAACATAGGGAAATCCCAAAACAAACATGGGAGCCTCGGAGGTGAGATGAGATGTTGTCAACCAGCGGTGCTCTAAGCAGTCACGAAGACTTCTACTTGTTACCTGGGCGACAGAAAAACCCAGGGTCGGTGGTGGTGAGTATAACTCAGTAGGTAATAGGAAAACATGTATATAACAAATATCACATTTAATTCAACAGCATAACCTAAAAGTACAATAAGTATACCAGCATAGTATATAAATACATGCATATACCGTCTAACCCAATAAATAACGTATAACGCAGACATACCAAAAAGTCTGCTATGCTACTCTGATACAACTTGAGCATATATCTGATGCGCACAGACTTGACCTCGAATCTCACGATGGATACCATCGAGGACTCAAAGTGCACGCTCGCGCTCAACGCCCGCAAGTGCACGGATGTCATCAAGTAATAAAGATTATCGATCCCACAGGAACTGGGATTCAAATACCAATACACTTAGTGGTTGGAATTGTTCGGACATGATCTCTAAGAGGTTACGATTGGTGAGGGCTATCGGTGGACTCTACTTTGTACGGTGTCACACGGAGGAGGAAAGGAGTGTGCCGGGGTCTTGAATGGTGATTCTAGGACTTCGGTTTCACTTGTGTATCATAGAACAATATTGTCAATTGGTGTTGTATAGACGTCTACGTACGATTTTGTGGAATGGACATCATACACTCTCCCACAGAGCCGTCGCATTCACCAGGAGCTATCTCTGCCCACAAGGATGAGATAGAGGGTACGAGGATGTCAAATCAATCCCTATGGTGGACCGTTTCCGATTCCACTGCACCCTTTTTCCCGTAGTTGTAGGCGATCAGGTTTACCCCTAGGTTCCTTGATCAAATATCTTAGATTTTAGATTGCGAGGGTTGTCACCACCTCGTATCGCCTAAGCACAGTGGAAAGAAAGCCAAAAACACGCAGATATAATAAAGAGCAACTACCAATTGTCAAGTCAAACTTGTGGCTAGAATTAAACATGAACCAACATTGTTTATGTACACAAGCTACTCCCTAATCCTAGAATCGAAAGTACTACTCCATAAATACGAAGGAAGAATCAAAAAACATGTTTAATCTTGAATACAATGGAAGTAAAGCGCAGAAATAGAGATATACGATGCTTTGTGATCTTCTCTCCGCGTTGTATTACAAGTTGTGGACCTCCGACGGTGTTCCTCCTCCCTGTTGTGAGTTACCAAAGATTTTTAGGGCTTCGACGTGCCGTCCTAGCCATCGTGCCTCCCCCCTAGGGTTTGGATGGATCCATCCTTATATAGACATCACCTCAGATCGCTGTAAAATTCGAAAAAGCCCTAGTCGCACAAATCCATTGGGCCGCTACACGACCATGTGTTTCAACATGGCCAGACCGTGTGCGGCCTTAGGGTGCTGATCTTTGCCCATTGGATACGGCCGTGTGGATCCACATGCCCTAGCCGTGTCCCACTTTTTGTCTAGCTGCGAAAGTCCTTCTTTTGCTCCAAAAATGCATCTTTTTCACCAGAAAAACTAACCTGCACAAAAAAGTGCAACGAGCATACCTCCGAACCAGAAAATAGGCAATGTGTGCAAGAATAGAGTAACATATGCATGAAACTAACACAAAATGAAACAAGATGTGAGCAAAAACTACTCCTAAAACCCTATATGTTTTGCTCACATCACTTCCCCCAAACTTGAATCTTTGCTTGTCCTCAAGCAAACCTCAGTGCCATAAAATTTTAAAAAGATATTGTTCCATAATTAGCATGCTAACTAAATTTATCAAGTGGTATTTGCAATCAAAGCAAAACAGATATATTCTAAAAATTCACTAAGTTAGCTCCTCGCGCTCGTGCTAAGCGAACCATTCTTAGGGGATGCCCGTTCCATGGCGAGTTAAGTCGTCACCCCATAGCTTTCCTAAGGTTTCCGGCTCTTAGGAACTTACCTTCCCAAAGTGAGGGTCATTCCCTATATCTAGCATAAAGTCTCAAAGACATGCTTGGTATTGAGAAAAATTGGTAGGTGTTTCCCCAGTAACCTAACTCGGTCTCAAAAGGGCACCTAGTCATTTCCACTCACCACAACTATATTTTTATCCCTCATAATCTCTCTTTTTTTCTTCTCTCTCTTTTTTTTTCTCATTTCTTTTTCTCTCTCTTTTTTTTCTCTTTTTTTTTTCTTTTATATTTTTTTTCAGCTCACAGGGATTTTGATTTTTCTGAATGGCCTTACACAATCCAAGCATCTCCAGTAACTAAAATGCAAAACCTAGTCTCACCTATAGATTCCAAAGTACTAGACTACTGAAGTGAATCATAACTAGGTATGTACTAGATTCTCCCTTTCAAAATGTTTAACATGTGTAAGCGCAAAAATAAAGCTAACCAGTGTAAGTCTAGAACATTCAATAGAGCGAATAAAATAAAATACCACAAGATAAATGGAGTTAAGCTACCTATGGGAACAACTCATGCAAGCAACTTTCAAAAATACTACTGAGGTAGCTTTACAGACACCAAAAATTAAGTACTAAAAGAAACTCAACAACTCAGGCATGAATAAATGAAAATACCAGAAAAGAAACTACTGCTAGGAAACAAAACAAAATAAATCTTGGGGTCTCCCCCCCCCCCCAGACTTAAATGAAAATATACCTCTAATATGGTGGACGAGGTGGAAAGTCTGGGAGCCTGGGCATCTCTGGATCCTAGGAGAACCTGCTACTGAGCCACTGATGCCACATATACATGTGGTCGATCTGGGAGCTGGTGGATGCAACGGCTGCTCGGTGCTCCTCCTCCCTAGCCCACTGCGGTTGTTAGGCATGCATGTGCTGCCTCATCTCCCTGCGGTAGGCTGTCTCATCCTGGCGACAAATAGCCTCCTCCTGGAAGTATATGCGGGCCTCGTCGTAGAACTTTTTAGCCCGCTGGAAATGCTCCCGGAATTCCTAGAACTCCGCCTGCTGGTAGGTGCTCTGCTCCTCCCATCACTGCCCCTGCATCTGCTGCTCAATGTAAATGTCGTCGAGGCACGATTGGAACTCCAAGAAATCATAGACCGACGTACCTACATCCTGCTCAAAAGTAGAAAAAGGTTGTGGTGTAGGTGTAGGCTCATGTCGGCGTGGACTAGGTGGGCTCCTATGCATGTGTGGACTAGAGGGAGAGTGATATAAAGGTGGAGAGATGGCCACTAATGTGGATGGTCCCTCGTGTGGAGGGGACTTCACTATCAGGTCTAAGTGCTAGTTGGTGCGTATAGCGATGGTCATACGATCCGAGTCGGGGAGCCTAAGTGTCGTAAGATTTTTCCTTACATAGCATAAGGAGTCTCCTTCTCTCACAATCATCTTCATGGCCATGCATACTCCTAGGTCGATCCTAGGGCTCCCCTCTATATTCTCCAATGTTGTGTAATTGTACCCCATCCTATAGCAAACGTGGGTAAGTAGGCCTCCCACATTGATCTCTCCGCGTGCTGCTTTGCCCATCTTCACTAAGTGTCTGATGAAGTGGGACCCTACATCGATGCTACTCCTTTCTTGTAGCATATCCCATAGGCAAAGCAGCTCGCTAGCTCTAACTACACCATCACTCTCCCCATGACCAAATATAGTACTGGCCATAACACGGTGAAGGTATCGAAAGACAGGGTTTTAGAGGCGCGACGCTTTGGCCCTAGAAGGGTCATAAGCGTGCTCCCCTGTCAACTCAGTCCAACATTCCCGAGAGTTGAACACAATAGGGGTTCTTCTCTCTCCCCCACTTGGTAAGCCAAAGCATGAGTTCCATTGGTGAAGGGTCCACTCATGCTCAATGTTAAAAAGTCTAAAAGTTATCCTACCCTCCTCGCTCTCTCTACCCCTTAAAACTTCCGCCTCTAAGGAACTTAAAAATTCCAAAACTATCCTAGGGTAGGTTAGGTGCCTTATTGTCATAATCTCATCCCACCCCATTTTTGCAAATAGGGTTTGCATATCACCTAATAACCCTAAATATTCTAGCAAATCCTCATCAAAATACCTAGTAGAAGTAAGTTTACGAGTAGAGAGCATATTGTACGTATCTCTTTGTTCATTATTGCAAAAAAGTAGAGTGGGTAGGGCGTTACCCTCCTCCGGAGCTTGAGGGGCATCGACTCTCCTTGTTCGTCGCTCCGAGGCACCGGATCGGGGTGCTACGGTCTTGGTCCTCCTCATCCTTGCTCCCTTTGGCTTTTTTAGAGGTTATAAATGCTTCTAGAGGAAGGGTAAAATGAAATCACACGGCTAGGGCAAGAACTTTTGAAGCACACAGTGCAAATGGAGTGAAAACACATAGCTCGCCTCTTTTAACCTTGCGCACCACGGCCGTGTGAAAACACACGGCCAGGCCATGTGCGCCTCTGGTTAGTCGGGCACGGCCATGGGAAAACACACGGCCAGGCTGTGTGCCCCCTTTTTCTACCCATTTATGCACCATGGCTTGAATTTTCTCATACACTTCGCCGTGTAGGCTAATATGGGTCTTATTTTTGCCTAGCAATGTTCTTTTCTATTCCTAACTCTAAATGTGATGGAAATCAAATCAATGTATGCAATGCAATCGAAATGGGAAATCTAAAACTAAACTTGGGTTGATTCCTAAGAAGCGCTTTGTTTAAGGTCGTTTAGCTCGACCGCACTCTACTATCAACTCGGCTCTGGTGGTTCAGTGAACCTCCATTCATCCATCTCGGGATCTAGGGACTCCCCTGATACTTCTTCAATTGTTGTCCATTTACCTTGATCTCCCCCAATTCTCTACTTCATATGTCCACTGCCCCGTATGGGTATACCCTTTTTACCCGAAACGGTTCTGACCACCTTGATTTTAGTTTTCCTAGAAAAAGTTTCAACCTGGAGTTATACAGGAGAAATAAGTATCCTTCCTCAAACTCCTTTCTCAAGATGTGTTGGTCATGCCATATCTTTGTTCTTTCCTTGTATGCCTTAGCATGCTCGTACGCATCTCTTCAAATTTTGTCCAATTCGCTTAACTACAGTTTCCATTTCTCTCCCGGCGCATCGTAGTCTAAGTTGATTTTCTTAATTTCCCAGAAAGCCTTGTGTTCTATTTCAACGGGAAGATGGCAAGGCTTCCCGTAGACTAAGAAGAACGGGGTCATTCCTATCGGAGTCTTGTAAGCCGTGCGGTAAGCCCAAAGAGCATCGTCCAGTTTCGGTGCCCAATCTTTCCATGACGCCACTACCATTTTCTCTAGGATACTTTTAATTTCCCGATTCGAAATTTCCACCTACTTGCTAGTTTGCGGGTGGTACGCTGTTGAGACTCTATGGATCACCCCATACTTATGTAGCAATTTTTGAAACTGTTTTCAATGAAGTGGGATCCTCTATCACTGATTACTACTCGAGGGACTCCGAACCTAGGGAATATGTTTCTTTTGAACATCTTTATTACGGTCTTAGCATCGCAATGGGGTGATGCCACAACCTCCACCCATTTGGAGACGTAGTCTACCGTGACCAGGATATATCTGTTTCCATCAGAAACGGGAAAGGGTCCCATGAAATCCACTCCCCATACGTCGAAGAGTTCTACCTCTAATATGGTGCTTGCCGGCATCTCATGTCTCCTTCCTATATTTCCTGTTCTCTGACACCGATCACAAGAAGCTACATAGTTGCACGTATCCCTAAACAAACTAGGCTAGTAGAATCCTAACTGAACTACTTTCGTGGCCATTTTTGCAATTCCAGCATGATCCCCATATGCGGAAGAATGACAGTGAAAAAGGATGCTCTCCACTTCCTCTTATGGCACAAACCTTTGAAAGACGTTGTCTGCACACTTCCTGAATAGGAAGGGGTCATCCCATACATATTGCCAAACTTTCGAAAAGAATCTTTTCATTATTGGGTCGTGAATTCTAGTGGTATCACTCTTCTCGCAAGAAAATTCACCAAATCTGCATACCAGGGGGTGGTGACCTTTATAGCCATTAGGGTATCATCCCGCAGAGCATCGTCTATTTGGGCACTGTCTCCTTCCTCTATCATACGATCTATGGGCATGCATGATAGGTGGTCTGCTATGACATTGTTCATTCCCTTTTTATCCCTGATTTTTATATCAAATTCTTGAAATAATAAAATCCAGCGAATAAGGCGGGGTTTTGCATCCTTCTTGTTTAGCAAGTAAAGAACTGTAGCATGGTCGGTGTGTACCACTACTTTTGAACCTACCAAGTATTGTCTGAATTTGTCAAATGCGAACACACCATTGAGGGTCTTACTGGCATAGTGAATGGCATGTAATTTTCTCTCCTTCCGTTGCCCTAAGACTGCCCCCACTGCATAATCACTAGCATCACACATGATCTCAAATGGTAGGCTCCAGTCAGGCTGCTGAATTATCAGAGATGTTACTAGGGCTCTCTTTATTTCCTCAAATGCCACTAAGCATTTCTGATCAAAAATAAAGTCGGTGTCTTTAGCTAGTAGATTTGTCAGTGGTCTAGTTATCTGGGAAAAATTCTTTATAAACCTTCGATAGAAACCCGCATGCCCAAGAAAGCTTCGAACCCCCTTTACATCCCTAGGTGGCAGCAATTTCTCTATTACTTCGACCTTTGCCTTGTCTACTTCGATACCATTCCTTGATATCTTATGCCCTAGAACTATCCCTTCAGTCACCATGAAGTGGCTTTTTTCCCAATTCAGCACCAAGCTATTCTCCTCACACCTTTGCAAAACCCTTTCTTAATTCCTTAGACATGCATCGAAACTTGTTCCACAAACTGAAAAATCATCCATGAAAACCTTCATAATTTGTTCGATCATATCCGAAAAGATGGCTGTCATACAACGTTGGAAGGTGGCTGGAGCATTACATAGGCCAAAGGGCATCCGTCTGTATGCAAAGGTCCCGTATAGACAAGTGAAAGTGGTCTTCTCTTGGTCTTTAGGGTGGATTGGGATTTGGAAAAACCATGAGTACCCATCAAGGTAGCAAAAATAGGAATGTTTAGTAGGCGTTCAAGCATCTGGTCGATAAACAGAAGTGGAAAATGATCCTTTTTTGTTGCTTTGTTTAATTTATGATAATCTATGCTCATTCTCCACCCTGTTACCATTCGAACAGGAATTAATTCGTTCTCCTCATTCTTGACTACCGTAGTACCGCCTTTCTTTGGGACTACGTGTACTGGACTCACCCACTCACTATCTGAAATTGGGTATATTATTCCATCATCCAAGAGTTTAAGTACTTCCTTTTTAACTACCTCATGTAAATGAGGGTTAAGCCGCCTTTGGCGCTCAACGGTTGACTTACACCCATCCTCAAGTAGTATCCTATGCATGCACAGAGACGGGCTGACCCTGTTAGTAATATATGAGAGATGTCCTAAGGCAATCGCCTTATGTATGAACCATTTATATGATAAATGAAGATTCACTATTTGAGTATACATATTTTATGTATTTGATTGGATCTTAAACTCATTTACTGAATGTCCACGATACGATTCACAGCATGAGAGAATTTGTGATTGGATCACAACTAGTGAGTATCTCTACATGTGTAATTGTGATGTATCAGAATTATCCCTAGTCTATGAATTGATGGATTTGGACACCATCAATTCTGTCGAGACTAGCACGAGGTATACTCCTTGGTGTATCAAAGCAGCTGATTCTCACTGGCTGGAGACATAGTGATGTCCGGAGTTAATCGTGGATGCTAGTTATGGTAACTAGTTCATTGGAGTGACCAGTCGTAAGACTTCATATGGTTCTCTGCATATATAGATATGTCAATGAAGTTCTTACTGTGGCTTAAGTGCGATGTTCCTTTGACTTGCGGTATTCAAGTCATCTTGATCATGGAGACTTATGCTTTGACATCTTAAGCAAACATCTCTAAGGAGATGTGGACCCGGATGATTGGGTATAAGTCGAAGTGATCGAAGGTGTTTGAATAGCCTATAAAGGATTCACCACTCCTTGCGAGGAGATGTATACCCATGGCCTCTCGTCGGATTGTTACTAAAGTCTTTGGCCAAAGCATTACATGTTTAGAGTAAGGTACTTGATACATGTGGAGTAACTAGAATCCGTAGGACGAGGAAATGATACTTGGGCAGGTGTGACGTAGTCAGCCTAGTGGGGACTGACACAATAGACCATGTCCTGAACCAAGTGGGTATAAGATGAGTGAAGGGAATGGGGCACGATTCATTCGAGCCATCAAGGGTTTCGTAAATAGTTCGGATCAACCGTTGATCTTTTGGTTAATTGGGGATCATGATGTACTACTAGGTGCCACTCATGATCGTTCTATAATTAATGGTTAATTATAGACGGCCAACATAAACCGAGAACCTATTTGGTCACACGACAACGAGTGTAATCCAAAGGATTTAAAACGAGCTTGAGAATGGATTCTCGATCGAGAGAAACTAGGTTTGGTTGGACCAAACATAAAGCGAGCATGAAATCGTTTGATGCAATGGAAGCGTGGATGGTGCGTCTTATGAAGACGTAATGGATGGACCAAAATGGTTTGGTTCTAATCCAATGGATAAGAATAAACCAAAGGGTTTGGTTTATTTTAAACGAATGAACCAAAAGTTGGTTCGGTTCGTTTTAACTTAAAATAAACCATCATAGTTTGGTTTATTTTAACTTATCTTAATGGAGCGGGTTAACGGGCTTTATGGATATGATCCATTAACCATTAAGAGAATTAGTTCTCTATAAAAGTGGGCTTAAGGGATTGTTAAACCCTAATCATCCAAAACCCTAAAGCAAGTTGCCGCCCACCTCCTTGGTGAATTCGGCGCCAACAACCTTGTGCCGCCGCCCAACCACTTGTGCCGCCGTCCAACTTGTTGCCGGCGACCAAGCTTCAGCCGGTGAACCTCCGGCGACCCTCCGGTGATCTCCTATAGGTTTGGCATCAAGGTGAGGCTTTTCTCTCCTTGTTTTGGCCGGCGCCTACTCCTCCACCAAGCTGTCCAGTTTTCTGGACAGCTTCTCCTCTCGTCGGAGCGTCGTTTGGACGACGGTTAGTGCGCCGACAGCCGCTAACATACCGGGGATTTGATCTCCGGTAATCCTCTGAGGTGGAGGACGAAGGATTCGTCAATTGGTTGACGAATACCTCTCCGGAGAAGCGAGTTTTGAGAACTCGCTTTGGATCCGAATTTGGATTCGGATCGTGATCATCTCTCGATCACGTCGTCTTCAACACGAGGCTAGTAACCCGTACGAAGACGAAGCTCGTGACTTAGCGAAGTCATCCCGAGGAGCTCGGCGTGGATACGGATAGAGACGATTCTTACGAGGATCGTTCCGGTTGATGCCGTTCCCGCTACACGTCATACGGAAGGTATAACGTAGTTTAATTTCCTTTTATTGCAAATTTTAATTTACGGTTATGTCTACACTTGTTGTAATAGCATGCGTGTGTTGTGTGTGTTGTAATAAATAGGAGTATTTATTATTTTAATTGCTTCCGCTGTGCTCATGTTTACGAAACATGATCGAACACACACACGCCGCGGTGCCGGAAACCCAACAGTGGTATCAGAGCCCAGGTTGTGTTTCGACATAATCGTAAAAATGGTTTTGCGATAGTCATAATGTATTTCTGGAAATTTTCTAAATTTTGGAAATTTAGAAGTATTTATGGAAATTTTTCAATTTTGGAAAGTCTAGAAATATTTATGGAAATCTTCCACTTTTGGAAAGTTGGAAGTATTTATGGAAATTTAGATTTTCCATAAATAAAATATTTGATTAGATTCTGGAAATTTGTTTCCTAATTTAATCATGATTTGATTTGGGAAATCAAATCTTAAAATATTTAATTTCCATAAGTAGTTTTAAAGATTTAGGAAATTGGTTTCCTAAATAGATTTTCCTTAATCAAATAATTCCATGAATAAAATATGTGATTAGATTTGGAAATTTGTTTCCTAATTTAATTATGATTTGATTTGGAGAATCAAATCTTAAACATATTTTATTTCCATAAATAGTTATGACATATAAGGAAATTATATACATGACATAATTGTATGCCATGTAATTGCATTAGATGCATAACATTATGCCATGCGTGTCATGACATGTAGATGTATGCCATGTATGCCATGCCATGTAGATAATAGTTATTTGCATGCAAAGAGGATGAGACATAAAAACCCTTAATCAATATTAAAGCCTACACCTTCCATTAATATGGTTAGAACGAGTTACATTTCTTGTTTGGGTTGTTGGACTCTCTCAAGCCCGCTCGAACACAATATGTTCAAACCATGGAATAGTTTAATACTAATATGGTAAGAGTCAGAGGTCAATCGTTAGCTTTGGTTGTTGGACTCTCTCCAAGCTGGGCTAATTGGTTGAATGCGCTCTAATCATATTAAAACTATGTCCTGATTAATGGGTTGGCTTTAACCTGGAGCATCGGTTTGTTGGACTCTCTCCAAGGTCGATGTAAAGGGAGGTGAAGTTGGGTGCTATGCATATGATGCATACTTGTTAATGTGTTAACAACCCAATGTATGTGTAAACATTCAATTAGTTGATAGCACATTGTGATAGTTACATATACATGATATGTAATCGGTATACTTGATACCCACCATCATAGCTAAGAATGGCTTGTTGGACTCACTCCAAGGTTGTTCTTATCTATGATGGATATCAGCCCATTCGGAGATGGACCTACGATCTCCCGAAGTGATTTTGGGGTTTTTGAAATTTGAAAAATGAATGGGATTTATAAATGTATATTGATGCATTTTAAAATCATCTTTCTCATATATGCTCGTTTTGTATTTCTAAGTTAATATATTGATCATGATGTGTTTGAATTTGCGTTCCATTTTGGATTCAAATAAATTGACTGGGCCAAACTTCTTGGACTAGCTTAGAAACTTGAGAATTGTTCTCAAGGTGGAAAAGCTTGCGTATGTCCTCGAAGCGCCTCTTCCCGCCCATCCTAGTGACAATGCAACTCTGGACCAATTGTTGGCCTATCAGAAACATGTGAGTGATTCTGAACAAATGAGTTGCATCATGCTAGCCACGATGGAACCCAAGCTACGAAAGCAGCATGAGCATATGGATGCTCATATCGTAGTCCTTCATCTTTGTGAGTTGGTTGATGAGCAAGTGAGATTCGAAAGGTTCGAAGTCTCAAAGCTCCTCTTCACCTCTGAGATGCTAGGAGGTTCATCTGTGGTACTGCTCAATATGCTGAAGACTGTGGAGTCTTCTGAGAAGCATGAGCAGGGGACGGTGCTGTTAGTTGATTCCTCAAAGAAAGGTTCTAAGAGGAAGTCAAAGGAACAGCAGAAGGGAAAGAAGAGAAGGGCTAAGAAGGTAGAACTAGCACAAAAGGAAACTTGCCATCATTATGGCAAGGAGAGACATTTGCGAAGAAATTGCAAGGTTTATCAAGAGTCCGTGAAGAAGGATAAGGCATCGGATGCCCCATCTTCTTCAGAAATCTTCTTTATTGATTGTCATTCTATTTCCTTAGACACTTGGGTATTGGATACTGGGTGTGGCTCACATATATGTAATAACATACATGGGCTAAGGAATAGAAGAAGACTCGTCAAGGGAGAGTCAAATTTACGTGTTGGGAATGAAGCAAAGGTTGCTGCACTCGCCATCGGAACGTATTTGTTGAAACTCCCTACAGGACTTGTCATAGAACTGGACAATTGCTTTTATGTTCCTTCGTTGATAAAGAACATCATTTCTATTTCTTGTCTAAATAGAAATGGTTTCCATTTGACGTTTAGTAACAATTGTTGTTACATAACTTTGAATGGGGTTCTTTATGGGACTGGAACTTTAAGCAATGGTGTTTATACGTTGGACGTATCCAGTGACATTTGCAATATCGAAGCGAGCAACACGCGTGCTCGAAAGGATAATCAAATAGACTCCTATATGTGGCATTGTCGTCTTGGCCATATAAGCAAGAAACGCATGTCCGAATTACACCGATGTGGAATTCTGGAATCGTTTGAATTGGATTCATACGATACATGCGAATCATGCTTAAAAGGCAAGATGACTAAGTTACCTTTTACTGGAAAAGGTGAACGAGTGGGAGAGTTACTAGGTCTAGTACATACTGATGTATGTGGACCTATGTCAACTCAAGCATTAGGAGGCTATAGCTACTTCATTACCTTCACCGATGATC
Organism: Wurfbainia villosa; assembly: GCA_025175895.1. Taxonomy (NCBI): domain Eukaryota; kingdom Viridiplantae; phylum Streptophyta; class Magnoliopsida; order Zingiberales; family Zingiberaceae; genus Wurfbainia; species Wurfbainia villosa. The sequence goes on along the minus strand of CM046004.1, from coordinate 36,436,317 downwards.
ACTCACGGTTTGGGTATGTGTTCTTGATGAAACACAAGTCTGAAGCCTTTGAAAGGTTCAAGGAATTCAGAAATGAAGTAGAGAAACAACATGACAAGAGTATTAAAATACTTCGATCGGATCGAGGTGGTGAATACTTAAGTCAAGAGTTTCTTGATTATCTAAGAGACAATGGCATATTGTCTCAATGGACTCCGCCCTATACACCACAGCATAATGGTGTATCTGAGAGGCGTAACCGGACCTTGTTGGACATGGTCAGGTCAATGATGAATCATGCAACTCTTCCCAAGTCCTTTTGGGTTATGCACTTCAGACAGCTGTTTACTTGTTAAACAGAATGCCTATCAAGGTAGTCTCAACTACTCCATATGAGATATGGAATGGTAAGAAACCTCATGTATCTTACTTGAAGATATGGGGTTGTCCTGCTTATGTGAAGCGGACTGTATCAGACAAACTGGATGCTAAGTCTGATAAATGTCTATTTATTGGACACCCTAAGGAAACAAGGGGTTACCAATTCTATCATCCTGTGGAACAAAAGGTGTTTGTTTCAAGGCATGCTGTGTTTCTAGAGAAAGAGTTTCTCTTGCAAGAAAACAGTGGGAGTGTCGTCGAGCTTGAGGAGGCTCGAGAGACTCAAATAGACATTGATGAGATACGGTGAGCACAACTAACAACTCATAGTGATGAGCAATCTACCGATTTATTGTAACACCACATCTTCGTAGATCCGGTAGAACACGCAATATTCTGAGAGATATGGATTTCTCGTAAGTGAATCGAATGACGTGTTACTCATTGATGATGAGGAGCCTACCAGGTTATGAAGAAGTACCGACAAGTTCGAGAAGGGATAAGTGGCTTGGTGCCATGAAGTGAAATGGATTCCATGTACGAAAACCAAGTTTGGAACTTGGTTGACCCACCAAGGCATAAAGCCTATAGGGTGCAAGTGGGTTTTCAAGAAGAAAACCGACATGGATGGTAATGTGATTACCTATAAGGCTAGATTGGTGGCAAAGGATATCGCCAAAAGCAAGGTGTTGATTATGACGAAACCTATTCACTCGTAGCTATGCTTAAATCCATTCGGATGCTCTGGCCATAGTGACTCATTATGATTATGAGATATGGCAGATGGATGTGAAAACAGCTTTCCTTAATGGAAACTTGCTCGAGGACGTGTATATGATACAGCCTGAGGGTTTCACATCGGTTGATAAAACCAAGGTATGCAAGTTGCGACGATCCATTTATGGATTGAAGAAAGCATCCAGGAGCTGGAATATCCGTTTTGATGAGACGATCAAAAGGTTTGATTTCTCACAAAATCCAGACGAACCTTGTGTGTACAAGAAGGTTAGTGGGAGTGCAGTCGTGTTCCTAGTATTGTATGTCGATGACATATTACTTATAGGAAACGATGTGTCCATCTTACAGTCAGTTAAGGTTTGGTTATCCAAGACATTCTCCATGAAAGACCTGAGAGAAGCAACCTACATCCTCGGGATTAAGATCTATAGAGATAGATCGAAACGGTTGCTTGGTCTTTCACAGTCTACATATATAGACCGAGTGCTAAAGAGGTTTAGCATGTCGGAATCCAAGAAAGGTTTCTTACCCATCAGGCATGGGGTACACCTTTCGAAGTCTATGTGTCCGCGCACAGAAGACGAGAGGATTTGCATGAGTAAGATTCCCTATGCATCCGCAATAGGATCTATCATGTATGCTATGTTATGTACAAGGCCCGATGTATCGTATGCTCTGAGTGTCACGAGCAGATACCAGTCTGATCCAGGAATGGATCATTGGGTGGCTGTTAAGACGATCCTTAAGTGCTTGAGAAGAACTAAGGATGCGTTCCTAATATATGGAGAAGGGTACATGGTGATACGTGGGTATACGGATGCCAGCTCCAGACAGACAAGGATGATTCCATGTCTCAGTCTGGGTATGTATTCACCTAAAATGGAGGCGCAATAAGTTGGAAAGGTTCCAAGCTTGACACTATAGCGGATTCTGCCACTAAGGCAGAATACGTTGCAGCTTTGGAAGCAGCAAAGGAAGCGGTTTGGATCAATAAGTTCATCTATGAACTTGATGTGGTCTCATCAATGATCCAAACATGTGCTTCGCCGATATCATCTTATCAAGAGATCATAAGTAGGAACGAAATACAAATCGAGAAAATTCCCACTGAAAGGAACTTAGCGGATCCTTTTACTAAAGCATTACCTCAAAGTAAGTTTGAGGGTCATGTTAGAGCTTATGGTATTGGATACCGTAGCGATTGGCATTAGGCCAAGTGGGAGTCTGTTAGTAATATATGAGAGATGTCCTAAGGCAATCGCCTTATGTATGAACCATTTATATGATAAATGAAGATTCACTATTTGAGTATACATATTTTATGTATTTGATTGGATCTTAAACTCATTTACTGAATGTCCACGATACGATTCACAGCATGAGAGAATTTGTGATTGGATCACAACTAGTGAGTATCTCTACATGTGTAATTGTGATGTATCGAAATTATCCCTAGTCGATGAATTGATGGATTTGGACACCATCAATTCTGTCGAGACTAGCACGAGGTATACTCCTTGGTGTATCCAAGCAGCTGATTCTCACTGGCTGGAGACATAGTGATGTCCAGAGTTAATCGTGGATGCTAGTTATGGTAACTAGTTCATTGGAGTGACCAGCCGTAAGACTTCATATGGTTCTCTGCATATATAGATATGTCAATGAAGTTCTTACTGTGGCTTAAGTGCGATGTTCCTTTGACTTGCGGTATTCAAGTCATATTTATCATGGAGACTTATGCTTTGACATCTTAAGCAAACATCTCTAAGGAGATGTGGACCCGGGATGATTGGGTATAAGTATAAGTGATCGAAGGTGTTTGAATAGCCTATAAAGGATTCACCACTCCTTGCGAGGAGATGTATACTCATGGCCTCTCGTCGGATTGTTACTAAAGTCTTTGGCCAAAGCATTACATGTTTAGAGTAAGGTACTCTTCGATACATGTGGAGTAACTAGAATCCGTAGGACGAGGAAATGATACTTGGGCTAGGTGTGACGTAGTCAGCCTAGTGGGGACTAACACAATAGACCATGTCCTGAACCAAGTGGGTATAAGATGAGTGAAGGGAATGGGGCACGATTCATTCGAGCTACTGAAGGGTTTCAGAAATAGTTCTGGATCAACCGTTGATCTTTTCGATTAATTGGGGATCATGATGTACTACTAGGTGCCACTCATGATCGTTCTATAATTAATGGTTAATTATAGACGGCCAACATAAACCGAGAACCTATTTGGTCACACGCACAACGAGTGTAATCCAAAGGATTTAAAACGAGCTTGAGAATTGGATTCTCAGACCGAGAGAAACTAGGTTTGGTTGGACCAAACATAAAGCGAGCATGAAATCGTTTCAGTCGCAATGGAAGCGTGGATGGGCTGCGTCTTATGAAGACGTAATGGATGGACCAAAATGGTTTGGTTCTAATCCAATGGATAAGAATAAACCAAAGGGTTTGGTTTATTTTAAACGAATGAACCAAAAGTTGGTTCGGTTCGTTTTAACTTAAAATAAACCATCATGGTTTGGTTTATTTTAACTTATCTTAATGGAGCGGGTTAACGGGCTTTATGGATATGATCCATTAACCATTAAGAGAATTAGTTCTCTATAAAAGTGGGCTTAAGGGATTGTTAAACCCTAATCATCCAAAACCCTAAAGCAAGTTGCCGCCCACCTCCTTGGTGAATTCGGCGCCAACAACCTTGTGCCGCCGCCCAACCACTTGTGCCGCCGTCCAACTTGTTGCCGGCGACCAAGCTTCAGCCAGTGAACCTCCGGCGACCCTCCGGTGATCTCCTATAGGTTTGGCATCAAGGTGAGGCTTTTCTCTCCTTGTTTTGGCCGGCGCCTACTCCTCCACCAAGCTGTCCAGTTTTCTGGACAGCTTCTCCTCCTCTCGTCGGAGCGTCATTTGGACGACGGTTAGTGCTCCGACAGCGGCTAACATACCGGGGATTTGATCTCCGGTAATCCTCTGAGGTGGAGGACGAAGGATTCGTCAAACGGTTGACGAATACCTCTCCGGAGAAGCGAGTTTTGAGAACTCGTTTTGGATCCGAATTTGGATTCGGATCGTGATCATCTCTCGATCACGTCGTCTTCAACACGAGGCTAGTAACCCGTACAAAGACGAAGCTCGTGACTTAGCGAAGTCATCCCGAGGAGCTCGGCGTGGATACGGATAGAGACGATTCTTACGAGGATCATTCCGGTTGATGCCGTTCCCGCTACACGTCATACGGAAGGTATAATGTAGTTTAATTTCCTTTTATTGCAAATTTTAATTTACGGTTATGTCTACACTTGTTGTAATAGCATGCGTGTGTTGTAATAAATAGGAGTATTTATTATTTTAATTGCTTCCGCTGTGCTCATGTTTACGAAACATGATCGAACACACACACGCCGCGGTGCCGGAAACCCAACAGACCCCTTTTATGTCATCGATGGTATAACCCAGCACTTTTTTATATGTCCTGAGCACCTCCAGCAATTTCCTTGTCTCTTCTTTACTCAAATTAGCATTTATGATCACCGGATGGGTTGCAAGTGGGCCTAAAAATTTGTACTTTAGACAGGGGGGAAGTGGCATCATCTCAGGCCCTGAGTGTTTTTCTTCTGCCACCTACCCCGATTCTTCCTCTTCTTCTGATTCAGAGGATACAGAGTCTTCTCCTGTCAAATACTCTCTCTCCATCCACTCCCTGCGCTTGGTAGACTACCTCAATACTATCTATCCCCTTGATTGGAAGGACCCCCTGAAAGTGTTGCTCGCTGTTAGCCATATTTCAAGAGTCCCTACCACTGTCTCTATAATTCTATAGGCATCGTTTGTGCTCTTTTTCATCAACATGCCCTTTGCGGCTGTGTCTAAGAGTTCTTTCGATGTGTTAGTTATTCTGGAATAAAAAACATGGAGGAGTAACCACTCTTGTAATCCATGGTGCGGGCAGCGAATCACTAGCCCTTGTAGCCTCTTCCATGCTTCGACCAGAGTCTCTTCTTTTGCTTTCTCAAATGAAAGGATTTTATCCCTAAGGTAGGCTATTTTGTTGGGGGAGAATTTTCTTAGGAAAGTATTTTTTATTTGATCCCACATCATTATGCTTCCTTCGAGTAGTGCGCGTATCCATTGCTTAGCCCCACCTTTCAGTGATAATGGGAACATAATGAGCTTGATGGCCTCTGCTGGGACTCCTTCATATTGCACCGTCCCGTAGTATGCAAGGAATTCCTCAAGGTGTAGATAGGGTTCCTTAATTTGAGTCCCTCCAAACTGTTTTCCTTGAATGAGAGCAATTAATGCAGGATTTATTTCCCAGCTTGCGGCATGAATTCGGGGAATAACAATGCAGGAGTTCCAGGACTTTCGTTTAGGCGCTATGTAATCTTTCAAGGGTCGAGCGGCCTGTATTAACATCTCAATGCCCTTCGATGAGATATGCTTAATAGATCTGATGCAATAGATGACTCGGAGGGTAAAACCAAAGGTCTAGTTTAAATAGAAAAGTTAGGAGTGCTAATCTAATTCTGAAAAGCAGAAAATAAATAAATCTAGCAAATAAAAATCTATGATGCAATAAATAAATAGGAAACTACTGCTGAAAATAAAAACTAAATATGGAAAATAGAACTAAAGCAAATAAGATAAAATAATAAGAAAATAAAGCAAGTAAATAATCTAATCCTAAGTCCGATCCAATTTACCACCGTTCGATTTGATATCGAATTGATAGTCCCCGGCAACGACGCTAAAAACTTGATGTGCACGGATGTGACCTCGAATCTCGTGACAGATACCTTTGAGGACTCAAAGCACACGCTCGCGCTCAACGCCTGCAAGTGCACGGATGTCATCAAGTAATAAAGATTATCGATCCCACAGGGACTGGGATTCGAATACCAATACACTTAGTGGTTGGAATTGTTCGGACGTGATCTCTAATAGGTTATGGTTGGTGAGGGCTGTCGGTGGACTCTACTCTGTACGGTGTCACACGGAGGAGGAAAGGAGTGTGTTGGGGTCTTGAAAGGTTATTCTAGGACTTCAGTTTCATTTGTGTATCACAGAACAATGTTGTCAATTGGCGTTGTTTTGACATCTACCTATGGTTTTGTGGAAGGGAAATCATACACTCTCCCGCAGAGCCGTCACATTCACCGGGAGCTATCTCTGCCTTCAAGGATGAGATAGAGGGTACGAGGATGTCAAATCAATCCCTACGGTGGACCGTTTCCGATTCCAGCACACTCTTTTCCCCGTAGTTGTAGGAGATCTGGTTTACCCTTAGGTTCCTTGATCAAATCTCCTAGATTTTAGATTGCGAGGGAGAAGGTTTTGCCCGGAAGCTCTGATACCAATTGAAGGGATTTCACTTGTCGAGTCCGTGAGGGGAAACTTCGCTTCCCCTTCGCCTCGGTTGCTTGACCATGGTGATCCCTTCGATGTCCCCGGATTAAAAATTTAATCCTAGACAAAAGGGATTCCCAAAGCAACCAAGTCATCGTCGTGCTATTCGTTTAGAGAGGTCACTTGAACAAACTAGTTGTTCAAGCGACCATTCTCTATTCTACGAGTAGCCGCGGAATAGACGATGTCCGGATCGCCGGTTTTTGTGTTTATACTCGGGATCCAAGTATTATTTAGCCTATTTACAGAAATATAACATGCTTATATTTTGAAAAACAAACACAAGCAATGAATAAAAGAGAAAGAAGAATAGGTATACCTCTTGGTCTTCTAATGTATGACCTTCCTCCTTTTGGACGTCGTGTGGGCGACGATCCACCAAAAGTCGAAGCTCCTAGATCGCAAAACTTCCTTCCTTGCTTTTCCCAAGCAAGAGGAAGAAGAGAAACAATGTTTTTCTCCTTCCAAAACTCAACCAACAAGGAGCTATGAAAGTCCTTGCCGACGGCCAACTAGAAGGAGAAGGAGATGGTGGAAAACTACCAAGACACCAAGGGAAGCCCTATATCTTGTTTCCACCACCTAAGGAGAAGAAGAAGGGGACTTTGGGCGCCGGCTAAGGCTGGAAAAGAGATGGAAAAAGCTGCTGGACGTTGGCCCAAAGAGGAAGAAGAAGAGAGAAAGAACCTTCCTTATTTGGTGCCACCCTAGCCTCAAAAACCCTAATCCCAATCCTATCTCAAATAGGATTGCTCCTTGCCACCCAAACCCTAGCTCTCCTCCTATTCATCATGTCATCCACGACCACTCCCCATTCCCTCCTTTTATAGAGTTAGGGATAAGTCATGAATTAATCTCCTCCATTGGTTCTAGGGATTTAATCTCAACCGTCGGATCTAGAGATTTAATCTCAACCGTCGGATCTTAGAGATTTGATCTCTACCAATGGATCTTAGAGTTTTGTTTCTATCCATTGGATCTAAACTTCATGAGGTGTTAATAGGATACATTAGGGACCATGAGGAGGAGTTGGGTCTTGGCCACCCATGGATCAAGCCCACATAAAGTCCGATCCACTAATGATGATCCAATCCACTAAAGGTTCATCATTGATCTACCTCACCAACCCCCATATGATAATATGGGCTCCATATATTATTTGTACATTTTCTCTTCGTTCCAGTTGCGTATTGCTAAATCAAATTGAATTTACTAACCATTAATTAATCAACATCTAACTCCTTGAGTAGTAACACTCAACCTTTTCATCCTGTCGGAACAAGTCCACCTGCAGAGTTTACATGAGGAACCTTATGAGCTCCGCCAGGGGACATCCTCCTCCTAAGATATAGGACACGGTTTCCTCCTATAATCAACGACACACCATATAAATAATATCATCTCCCAACTTACCGAGTCTATCGATTTAATCTATAAATCTCGCCCATTGGTAAATCAAAGAGATGAGTACCAAGTATATGTGCCCGTTATTATATCGGGATTAAGAGCATGTACTAAATAATATCTGAGGTCCGATTCGATTATGTAGTCAGCAATAAATCGAATCACCTCTGTGTCAGTCCTGCTCAATACACACAAAGTGCACTAGTGTGATTCTATGGTCAAGACAAACCAATACCAAATCACACTACAACCATTCCGATGGTTTGTCCAAAGTCATCTCGGTTGTGAGCCTTTACTTATACTTTACAAGGAGCTGATAACAAGATCTCCCGTGTGACACCACACACCATGTTATCTACAATGTAACGTATTAGACAATATTGCATAACCATAAAAATATGCAAACAATGATCATGTGATTCTTATTTCAAAATAAAGATGTTCATACAAAAGATAGACTTTTCAGTATACATCCCTACAGAGGGTTGTCCCCACCTCGTATCACCTAAGCACAGCAGAAAAAAAGCCAAACACACGCAGATATAATAAAGAGCAACTACCAATTGTCAAGTCAAACTCGTGGCCAGAATTAAACATGAACCAACATTGTTTATGTACACAATCTACTCCCTAATCCTAGAATCGAAAGTACTACTCCATAAATACGAAGGAAGAATCACAAAACATGTTTAAGCTTGAATACAATGGAAGTAAAGCGTAGAAATAGAGATATACGATGCTTCGTGATATTCTCTCCGATGTTATATTGCAACTTGTGGACCTCGGCCCGGCTTGGCGTTCCTCCTCCCGTTTCCCGTCGTGCCTCCCCCCTAGGGTTTGGGTGGAGCCATCCTTATATATACATCGCCTCGAACCGCTGCAAAATCCGTAAAAACCCCTAGTCATGCAAATCTATCGGGTCACCACACGGCCAGGCTGTGTGCGACCCTGGGTTGCTAATCTTCACCCATTGGACACGGTCGTGTGGATCCACACGCCTTGGCCATGTCCCACTTTGGGTCTAGCTGCGAAAGTCCTTCTTTTGCTCCGAAAATGCATCATTTTCACCAGAAAAACTATCCTGCACACAAAAGTACAACGAGCAGACCTTCGGACCTGAAAATAGGCAATGCGTGCAAGAATAGAGTAACCTATGCATGAAACAAACACAAAATGTAACAAGATATGAGTGAAAACTACTCCTAAAACCCTATATGTTTTGCTCACATCAATATCCAACATATATAACAAGAAAAATATGAAGGGTTTTGTTTATCGAGTCCGTGAGGGGAAACTTCGCTTTCCACTTCACCTCGGTTGTTTGCTCATGGCGATCCCATCGATGTCCCCGGATTAAAAAATTCAATCCTAGACAAAAGGGATTGCTCAAACAACCAAGTCATCGTCGTGCTATTCGTTTAGAGAGGTCACTTGAACAAACTCGTTGTTCAAGCGACTAACCTCTATTCTACGAGTAGCCGCGGAATAGACGATGTACAGATCGCCGATTTTTGTATTTATGTTCGGGATCCAAGAATTATTTAGCCACAAACAGAATTTATCATGCTCATAATTGGAATAACAAATACAAGCAAGTAACAATAGAGAATAGGTATACCTCTCGATCTTCTAATGTATGACCTTCCTCCTTTCGGACGTCGTGTGGGCGATGATCTACCAAAAGTTGAAGCTCCTAGATCACCAATCTTCTTTCCTTGCTCGTTCCGAGCAAGAGGAAGAATAGAAACAAAGCTCTATTCCTTCTTTCAACCAACCAACAACCTCCAAGGATGGAGTTGCCGCCGGCCAAGAAGGAAGAGGAGATTATGGTGGAAACCGTCCAAGACACCAAGGGAAAAGCCTATATCTTGTTTGCACCAGCCAAGGAAAAGGAGAAGAGGGAGTTTGGACGCCGGCCAAGGGTTGGAAGGAGCTCAAGGGGCGCCAGCAGCTTGAGGAAGAAGAAGAAGGCAAGGAAATCTTTCCTTATTAGGTGCCACCCAAGCCCAAACCTAGCTACTATCTCTTGCCGCCAACTCCAAAACCCTAGCTCCTCTTGATTGATTCTCCACGCCAACCCCTCAAACTCCTTTTATAGAGTTAGGGATAAGCCTTCTTTTAATCACCACCATTGGTTCTAGGGATTTAATCTCAACCGTCGGATCTAGAGATTTAATCTCAAGCGTCGGATCTTAGAGATTTAATCTCTACCTTTGGATCTAGAGTTTTGTTTCTATCCATTAGATCTAAGCTTCATGAGGTGTTAATAGGCTACATAAGGGACCATGAGGAGGAGTTGGATCTTGGACACCCATGGATCAAGCTCACATAAAGTCCGATCCATTAATGATAATCCAATCCAGTAAAGGATTATCATTGATCTACCTCACCAACCCCCATAAGATAATATGGGCTCCATATATTATTTGTAGATTTTCTCCCCGTGTTTAAGATCTCGAATGTCCATCGATTAATTAATTTACTGACCATTAATTAATCAACATCTAACTCAATGAGTAGTACCACTCAACCTTTTCATCATGCTGGACCAAGTCCACCTGCAGGGTTTACATGATGAACCTTATGAGCTCCTCAAGGGGACATCATCATCCTAATATATAGGACACGATTTCCTCCTATAATCAACGGCACACCATATAAATAATATCATTTCCCAACTTACTGAGCCTATCGATTTAATCTATAAATCTCGTCCATTGGTAAATCAAAGAGATGAATACTAAGTATATGTGCCCGTTATTATATCGGGATTAAGAGCATGTACAAAGTGCACAAGTGTGATTCTATGGTCAAGAAAAACCAATACCAAATCACACTACAACTATTTCGATGGTTTGTCCAAAGCCATCCTGGTTGTGTGCCTTTACTTATACTTTACAAGTAGCCGATAACATGATCTCTCGTGTGACACCACACACCATGTTATCTACAATGTAATGTATTAGACAATATTGCAAAACCATAAAAATGCAAACAATGATCATGTGATTATTGATCCAAAATAAAGATGTTCATACAAAAGATAGACTTTTCAGTATACATCCCTACAATCTCCCACTTATACTAAAAGACTTTGTTATCCTCAAACCGCCATACATCTGATCCCCATTCCCTCCACATGCCAATCAAAAGCTCTCTCCAGAAGGGCCTTAGTGAAAGGATCTACCAGGTTATCCTCTGATGCAATCTTGGACACAGTAACTTCTCCTCTCTTTATGATTTCTCGTATCAGGTGGTACTTGCACTCTATGTGTTTACTAGCCTTATGGGCTCGTGGTTCCTTCGAGTTTGCAACTGCACCACTATTATCACAATAAATTGTGATAGTTCTGGGCAAACCAGGAATCACATCCAAGTCCATCAAGAAGTTCCTGTGCCACACAGTTTCTTTGGCTGCCTCAGAGGCTGCTACATACTCAGCTTCCATGGTGGAGTCCGCCACACATTTCTGCTTGACACTCCTCCATACAATGGCTCCACCTCCCAAAGTAAACACAAAACCTGAGGTAGACTTACTGTTGTCCCTATCAGATTGGAAGTCGGAATCCGTGTAACCCACAGGGAGCAATTGGTCTGCCCGATAAACCAGCATATAATCTCTAATCCTTCTCAGGTACTTCAATATATGCTTTACCGCAGTCCAATGTCCCTGCCCTAGATTACTCTAATATCTGTTGACCATGGCCACGGCAAAGCAGATATTTTGTCTCATACATAGCATCGCATACATGAGGCTTCCTACTGCCGAAGCATAAGGAACCGCCTTCATCTCCTCTATCTCCTCAGATGTTTTAGGACACATCTCCTTAGATAAAGGAACTCCATGCCTGAAAGGTAGAAAACCCTTATTGGAGTTATGCATGCTAAAACGATCCATAATCGTGTCTATGTATGAATCTTGGGATAAGCACAACATCCTTTTCCTGCGATCTCTTACAACCTTAATCCCAAGGATGTGTCCCACCTCTCCCAAGTCCTTCATATCAAACTGTTTGGACAACCATACCTTTACATCTGATAACACCTTGATATTGTTGCCAATCAACAAAATGTCATCTACGTATAGTACAAGAAATATAACTACATTTCCGTCACATCTCTTGTATACACAAGACTCATCCGAACTTTGAATAAATCCATAAGACTGGATTACCTCATCAAAGTGGATGTTCCAAGACCTCGAAGCTTGCTTAAATCCATAAATGGACCGATTAAGCTTACACACAAGATGCTCTTTGCCTTTATCAATGAATCCCTCTGGTTGCTTCATATAGATGTTTTCCTCAAGACTTCCATTAAGGAAAGTTGTCTTGACATCCATCTGCCACACCTCATAATCCATATGAGCTGCTATGCATAAGAGAATCTGGATAGACTTAAGCATGGCTACCGGCAAAAAGGTCTCCTCATAATCGATACCCTCTTTCTGATTATACCCCTTCGCAACAAGCCTTGCTTTGAAGGTCTCAACCTTCCCATCTATTCCTCTCTTTCTCTTGTAGATCCACTTGTATCCAATGGTTTTTACACCATCGGGTGGGTCTACTAGCTCCCGGACCTGATTTGAATCCATAGATTCAATCTCAGCATTCATTGCACTTTGCCAGGATACTGCATCTTTATCTTGGATTGCCTCGTCATATGTCCAGGGATCAGGTTCATGTTCGCCAGCGACCAAATCAGAAGATTCTCCCAAGAACATGAATCTATCAGGCTGTCTCACAACCCTCCCACTATGATGAGGTATCACCTGTGTATCCTCTGTGACACGCGGTGCAGTGACATTTGGTATATCCTCTTGTACCAGTGGCACTAAAGAAGTGACTTCCCCTTTTAATTCCTCCAGAATAATTTTACTATAGGGCTTGTGGCTCATCACATAGTCTTCCTCTAGAAATCTGGTGTTCGTGCTAACGATCACCCTCTGATCTCTAGGACTATAAAACAAACCACCCTTCGTTCCTCAAGGATACCCAATGAACATGCGTACTTCTGTACGAAGTTCTAACTTACCAGCATCTGCCTTCAGCACATGTGCTAGACTCCCCCATAACTGAATATGACTTAGACTAGGCTTCCGCCCAATCCACAATTTTATGGGAGTAGAAGGTACTAATTTAGATGGAACCAAGTTCAGAATGTACACCGCTATATCTAGAGCATATCTCCAGACTGAATCTGGCAACTCAGAATAACTCATCATCGATCTAACCATCTCCATAAGAGTCCTATTCCTTCGCTCTGCTACATCGTTCTGCTAGGGTATGCCAGGTGCAGTCAATTGGGATTGAATCCCAGCCTCTGATAAGTAGTTCCTAAACTCTCCCAAGAGGTACTCTCCACCATGATCAGATCGTAGTGTCTTGATACTTTTACCTTGACGTTTCTCCACATCAGCCTTGAATTCTTTGAACATGTCAAAGCATTCATACTTGTGGCGCATCAGGTAAATGTATCCATACTTTGAGTAATCGTCTATAAAAGAGACGAAATACTCAAAACCACCTTTAGCCTGGATAGACATAGGACCAGACAAATCAGAATAAACCAATTATAACACATCTTTCGCTCTATACCCCTTGGCCTTAAAAGGCTTCTTGGTCATCTTACCTTCCAAGCAGGATTCGCAGGTTGGGAGATCCTCCACCACTAATGAACCCAAAGGTCCATCAGCTATCAACCTTTGAATTCTGCTTAGGTTAATGTGACCAAGCCTAAGATGCCAAAGATACGTTTGGTTCATCTTCGAAGGTTCTTTTCTCTTATTGGAATTAGAAGATGAGTTATTAATTTCAATATGCATCGTGGAAGCTTTTGGTTGAAGTGTGTACAAATTTTCTATTAATGCACCCGAACAGATAATGTCCCTATGTTAGTAATATATGAGAGATGTCCTAAGGCAATCGCCTTATGTATGAACCATTTATATGATAAATGAAGATTCACTATTTGAGTATACATGTTTTATGTATTTGATTGGATCTTAAACTCATTTACTGAATGTCCACGATACGATTCACAGCATGAGAGAATTTGTGATTGGATCACAACTAGTGAGTATCTCTACATGTGTAATTGTGATGTATCGGAATTATCCCTAGTCGATGAATTGATGGATTTGGATACCATCAATTCTGTCGAGACTAGCACGAGGTATACTCCTTGGTGTATCCAAGCAGCTGATTCTCACTGGCTGGAGACATAGTGATGTCCGGAGTTAATCGTGGATGCTAGTTATGGTAACTAGTTCATTGGAGTGACCAGCCGTAAGACTTCATATGGTTCTCTGCATATATAGATATGTCAATGAAGTTCTTACTGTGGCTTAAGTGCGATGTTCCTTAGACTTGCAGTATTCAAGTCATCTTGATCATGGAGACTTATGCTTTGACATCTTAATCAAACATCTCTAAGGAGATGTGGACCCGGGATGATTGGGTATAAGTCGAAGTGATCGAAGGTGTTTGAATAGCCTATAAAGGATTCACCACTCCTTGCGAGGAGATGTATACCCATGGCCTCTCGTCGGATTGTTACTAAAGTCTTTGGCCAAAGCATTACATGTTTAGAGTAAGGTACTCTTCGATACATGTGGAGTAACTAGAATCCGTAGGACGAGGAAATGATACTTGGGCTACGTGTGACGTAGTCAGCCTAGTGGGGACTGACACAAAAGACCATGTCATGAACCAAGTGGGTATAAGATGAGTGAAGGGAATGGGGCACGAATCATTCGAGCTACTGAAGGGTTTCAGAAATAGTTCTGGATCAACCGTTGATCTTTTCGGTTAATTGGGGATCATGATGTACTACTAGGTGTCACTCATGATTGTTCTATAATTAATGGTTAATTATAGACGGCCAACATAAACCGAGAACCTATTTGGTCACACGCACAACGAGCGTAATCCGAAGGATTTAAAACGAGCTTGAGAATGGGATTCTCAGACCGAGAGAAACAAGGTTTGGTTGGACCAAACATAAAGCGAGCATGAAATCGTTTCAGTCGCAATGGAAGCGTGGATGGGCCGAGTCTTATGAAGACGTAATGGATGAACCAAGATGGTTTTGTTCTTATCCAATGGAGGAGAATAAACCAAAGGGTTTGGTTTATTTTAAACGAATGAACCAAAAGTTGGTTCGGTTCGTTTTAACTTAAAATAAACCATCATGGTTTGGTTTATTTTAACTTATCTTAATGGAGCGGGTTAACGGGCCTAATGGTTATGATCCAATAACCATTAAGAGAATTAGTTCTCTATAAAAGAGGGCTTAAGGGATAATTAAGCCCTAATCCAAAACCCCTTGCCCTAAGGTTGCCGCCCACCTCATTGAGGGAGCTCTCGGCGCCAACCCTAAACCGCCGCCCATTGCTCCTCCAACCGGCGTCCAGAAGGCTGCTTCCTTTCCCCTCGCCGGCGTCGAGCTGCTGC
Source organism: Wurfbainia villosa (assembly GCA_025175895.1). Lineage (NCBI taxonomy): Eukaryota > Viridiplantae > Streptophyta > Magnoliopsida > Zingiberales > Zingiberaceae > Wurfbainia > Wurfbainia villosa. Next base: position 36,420,943 of record CM046004.1, on the reverse strand, counting down.
CGGTTAGTGCTCTGGTGATCTCCTTCAAGTTTGGCATCAAGGTGAGCTCTATCTCCCTTGGTTGGCCGGCGCCTATCACCTCCACCAAAGCTGTCCAGTTTTCTGGACAGCTTGTTCTCCTCTCGTTGGAGCATCGTTTGGACGACGGTTAGAGCTCCGACAGTGGCTAACTTACCGGGGATTCGATCTCCGGTAATCCTCTGAGGTGGAGGACGAAGGATTCATCAATTGGTTGACGAATACCTCTCCGGAGAAGCGAGTTTTGAGGACTCGTATTAGGATCCGAATTTGGATTCGGATCGTGATCATCTCTCGATCACGTCGTCTTCAACATGAGGCTAGTAACCCATACGAGGACGAAGCTCGTGGCTTAGCGAAGTCATCCCGAGGAACTCGGCGTGGATACGGATAGAGACGATTTTAGCGAGGATCGTTCCGGTTGATGTCGTTCCCGCTACACGTCATACGAAAGGTATAACGTAGATAAATTTCCTTTTATTGCAAATTTAAATTTACGGTTATGTCTACACTTGTTGTACTATGCATGCGTGTGTTGTGTGTGTTGTAATAAATGTAGATTTATTATTTTTATTGCTTCCGCTGTGCTCATGTTTGCGAAACGTGATCGAACACACACACGCCGCGGTGTCGGAAACCCAACAGTGGTATCAGAGCCCAGGTTGTGTTTCGACATAATCGTAAAATGGTTTTGTGATAGTCATAATGTTATTTCTGGAAATTTTCTAATTTTGGAAATTTAGAATTATTTATGGAAATTTTTTAAATTTGGGAAAGTCTAGAAGTATTTATGGAAATCTTCCACTTTTGGAAAGTTAGAAGTATTTATGGAAATTGATATTTTCCATAAATAAAATATTTGATTAGATTCTGGAAATTTGTTTCCTAATTTAATCATGATTTGATTTGGGAAATCAAATCTTAAAATATTTCATTTCCATAAGTAGTTTTAATGATTTAGGAAATTGGTTTCCTAAATAGATTTTCCTTAATCAAATAATTCCATGAATAAAATATGTGATTAGATTTGGAAATTTGTTTCCTAATTTAATTATGATTTGATTTGGAGAATCAAATCTTAAACATATTTTATTTCCATAAATAGGTATGACATGTAAGGAAATTATATACATGACATAATTGTATGACATGTAATTGCATTAGATGCATAACATTATGTCATGCATGTCGTGACATGTAGATGTATGCCATGTATGCCATGCCATGTAGATAATAGTTATTTGCATGCAAAGAGGATAAGACATAAAAACCCTTAAACAATATTAAAGCCTACACCTTCCATTAATATGGTTAGAACCAGAGTTCCGTTTCTTGTTTGGGTTGTTGGACTCTCTCCAAGCCCGACTCGAACCCGAATATGTTCAAACCATGGAATAGTTTAATACTAATATGGTAAGAGTCAGAGGTCAATCGTTAGCTTTGGTTGTTGGACTCTCTCCAAGCTGGGCTAATTGGTTGAATGCACTCTAACCATATTAAAACTATTTCTCGATTAATGGGTTGGCTTTAACCTGGAGCATCGGCTTGTTAGACTCTCTCCAAGGTCGATGTAAAGGGAGGTGAAGTTGGGTGCTATGCATATGATGCATACTTGTTAATGTGTTAACAACCCAACGTATGTGTGAACATTCAATTAGTTGATAGCACATTGTGATAGTTGCATATACATGATATGCAATCGGTATAGATGATACCTACCGTCGTAGTTATGAATGGCTTGTTGGACTCTCTCCAAGGTTGTTCATAACTATGATGGATATCAACCCATTCGGAGATGGACCTATGATCTCCCGAAGTGATTTTGGGGTTTTTGAAATTCGAAAAATGAATGAGATTTATAAATGTATATTGATGCATTTTAAAAATCATCTTTCTCATATATGCTCGTTTTGTATTTCTAAAATTGATCATGTTGTCTTTTAATTTGCGTTTCATTTTGGATTCGAATAAATTGACTGGGCCGAACTTCTTGGACTGACTTAGAAACTTGAGAATTGTTCTCAAGGTGAAAAGCTTGCGTATGTCCTCGAAGCGCCTCTTTTCGCCCATCCTAGTGACGATGCAACTCCGGACCAATTGTTGGTCTATCAGAAACATGTGACTGATTCTGAACTGACAAGTTGCATCATGCTAGCCGCGATGGAACCCAAGCTACGAAAGCAGCATGAGCATATGGATGCTCATATCGTAGTCCTTCATCTTTATGAGTTGTTTGATAAGCAAGTGAGATTCGAAAGGTTCGAAGTCTCCAAGCTCCTCTTCACCTCTGAGATGCAAGAAGGTTCATCTGTGGTACTGCTCAACATGCTGAAGTCTGTGGAGCCTTCTGAGAAGCATGAGCAGGAGACGGTGTTGTTAGTTGATTCCTCGAAGAAAGGTTCTAAGAGGGAGTCAAAGGAACAACAGAAGGGGAAGAAGAAAAAGGCTAAAAAGGCAGAACCAACTCAAAAGGGCACTTGCCATCATTATGGCAAGTAGGGCCATTTGCGAAGAAAGTGCAAGATTTATCTTGAGTCCGTGAAGAAGGATAAGGCATCGGATGCCCCATCTTCTTCAGAAATCTTTTTTATTGATTGTCATTCTATTTCCTCAGACACTTGGGTATTTGATACTGGGTGTGGCTCACATATATGTAATGACATACATGGGCTAAGGAATAGAAGAAGACTCGTCAAGGGAGAGTCAAATTTACGTGTTGGGAATGGAGCAACGGTTGCTGCATTCGCCATCGGAACGTATTTGTTGGAACTCCCTGTAGGACTTGTCTTAGAACTGGACAATTATTTTTATGTTTCTTCGTTGATAAAGAACATCATTTCTATTTCTTGTTTAAATAGAAATGGGTACCATTTGACTTTTAGTAACAATTGTTGTTACATAACTTTGAATGGAGTTCTTTAAGAGACTGGAACTTTAAGCAATGGTGTTTATACGTTGGACGTATCCAGTGATATTTTCAATATCGAAGCGAGCAACAAGCGTGCTCGAAAAGATAATCAATTAGACTCCTACATGTGGTATTGTCGTCTTGGCCATGTAAGCAAGAAACGCATGTCCGAATTACACCGATGTGGAATTCTGGAATCGTTTGAATAGGATTCATACGATACATGCGAATCATGCTTAAAAGGCAAGATGACTAAGTTACCTTTTACTGGAAAAGGTGAACGAGTGGGAGAGTTACTAGGTATAATACATACTGATGTATGTGGACCTATGTCAACTCAAGCTTTAGGAGGCTATAGCTACTTCATTACCTTCACCAATGATCACTCACGGTTTGGGTATGTGTTCTTGATGAAACACAAGTCTGAAGCCTTTGAAAGGTTCAAAGAATTCAGAAATGAAGTATAGAAACAACATGACAAGAGTATTAAAATACTTCGATCGGATCGAGGTAGTGAATACTTAAGTCAAGAGTTTCTTGATTATCTAAGAGACAATGGCATATTGTCTCAATGGACTCCGCCATATACACCACAGCATAATGGTGTATCTGAGAGGCGTAATTGGACCTTGTTGGACATGGTCAGGTCAATGATGAATCATGCGACTCTTCCCAAGTCCTTTTGGGGCTATGCACTTCAGACAGCTGTTTACTTGTTAAACAGAATGCCTACCAAGGTAGTCTCAACTCTCAACTACTCCATATGAGATATGGAATAGTAAGAAACCTCATGTATCTTACTTGAAGATATGGGGTTGTCCTGCTTATGTGAAGCGAATAGTATCAGACAAATTGGATGCTAAGTCTGATAAATGTCTATTTATTGGATACCCTAAGGAAACAAGGGGTTACCAATTCTATCATCCTGTGGAACAAAAGGTGTTTGTTTCAAGGCATGCTGTGTTTCTAGAGAAAGAGTTTCTCTTGCAAGAAAACAGTGGGAGTGTCGTCGAGCTTGAGGAGGCTCGAGAGACTCAAATAGACATTAATGAGATACCTGGTGAAGAACAACAGTCGACAACTCATAGTGATGAGCAATCGGCTAGACCTATTGTAACACCACATCTTCATAGATCTGGTAGAACACGCAATATTCCTGAGAGATATGGATTTCTCGTAAGTGAATCGAACGACGTGTTACTCATTGATGATGAGGAGCCTACCAGTTATGAAGAAGTGCTGACAAGTTCAGAAAGGGATAAGTGGCTTGGTGCCATGAAGTCGAAATGGATTCCATGTATGAAAACCAAGTTTGGAACTTGGTTGACCCACCTGAAGGCATAAAGCCTATAGGGTGCAAGTGGGTTTTCAAGAAGAAAACCGACATGGATGGTAATGTGATTACCTATAAGGCTAGATTGGTGGCGAAAGGATATCGTCAAAAACAAGGCATTGATTATGACCAAACCTATTCGCTTGTAGCTATGCATAAATCTATTCGGATGCTCCTGGCCATAGCGGCTCATTATGATTATGAGATATGGAAGATGGATGTGAAAACAGCTTTTCTTAATGGAAACCTGCTCGAGGACGTGTATATGATACAGCCTGAGGGTTTCACATCGGTTGATAAAACCAAGGTATGCAAATTGCAATGGTCCATTTATGGATTGAAGCAAGCATCCAGGAGCTGGAATATCCGTTTTGATGAGACAATCAAAAAGTTTGATTTCTCACAAAATCCAGACGAACCTTGTGTGTACAAGAAGGTTAGTGGGAGTGCAGTCGTGTTCCTAGTATTATATGTCGATGACATACTACTTATAGGAAACGATGTTTCAATCTTACAGTCAGTGAAGGTTTGGTTATCCAAGACATTCTCCATGAAAGACCTGGGAGAAGCAACCTACATCCTCGGGATTAAGATCTATAGAGATAGATTGAAACGGTTGCTTGGTCTTTCGCAGTCTACATATATAGACCGAGTGCTAAAGAGGTTTAGCATGTCGGAATCCAAGAAAGGTTTCTTACCCATCAGGCATGGGGTACACCTTTCGAAGTCTATGTGTCCGCGCACAGAAGACGAGAGGATTTGCATGAGTAAGATTCCCTATGCATCCACAATAGGATCTATCATGTATGTTATGTTATGTACAAGGCCCGATGTATCGTACGCTCTGAGTGTCACGAGTAGATACCAGTCCGATCCAGGAATGGATCATTGGGTGGCTGTTAAGACGATCCTTAAGTACTTGAGAAGAACTAAGGATGTGTTCCTAATATATGGAGAAGGGTACATAGTGATACGTGGGTATACGGATGCCAGCTCCAGACAGACAAGGATGATTCCATGTCTCAGTCTGGGTATGTATTCACCTAGAATGGAGACGCAATAAGTTGGAAAGGTTCCAAGCTTGACGCTATAGCGGATTCTGCCACTAAGGTAGAATACATTGCAGCTTTGGAAGCAGCAAAGGAAGTGGTTTGGATCAAGAAGTTCATCTCTGAACTTGATGTGGTCTCATCAATGATCCAAATATGTGCTTCGCTGCTATCATCTTATCAGAGAGATCATCAGTAGGAACGAAATACAAATCGAGAAAATTCCCACTGAAAGGAACTTAGCGGATCCTTTGACTAAGGCATTACCTCAAAGTTAGTTTGAGGGTCATGTTAGAGCTTATGGTATTGGATACCATAGTGATTGGCATTAGGTCAAGTGGGAGTCTGTTAGTAATATATGAGAGATGTCCTAAGGCAATCGCCTTATGTATGAACCATTTATATGATAAATGAAGATTCACTATTTGAGTATACATGTTTTATGTATTTGATTGGATCTTAAACTCATTTACTGAATGTCCACGATACGATTCACAGCATGAGAGAATTTGTGATTGGATCACAACTAGTGAGTATCTCTACATGTATAATTGTGATGTATCGAAATTATCCCTAGTCGATGAATTGATGGATTTGGACACCATCAATTCTGTCGAGACTAGCACGAGGTATACTCCTTGGTGTTCCAAGCAGCTGATTCTCACTGGCTGGAGACATAGTGATGTCCGGAGTTAATCGTGGATGCTAGTTATGGTAACTAGTTCATTGGAGTGACCAGCCGTAAGACTTCATATGGTTCTCTGCATATATAGATATGTCAATGAAGTTCTTACTGTGGCTTAAGTGTGATGTTCCTTAGACTTGCGGTATTCAAGTCATCTTGATCATGGAGACTTATGCTTTGACATCTTAATCAAACATCTCTAAGGAGATGTGGACCCGGGATGATTGAGTATAAGTCGAAGTGATCGAAGGTGTTTGAATATCCTATAAAGGATTCACCACTCCTTGCGAGGAGATGTATACGCATGGCCTCTCGTCGGATTGTTACTAAAGTCTTTGGCCAAAGCATTACATGTTTAGAGTAAGGTACTCTTCAATACATGTGGAGTAACTAGAATCCGTAGGACGAGGAAATGATACTTGGGCTACGTGTGACGTAGTCAGCCTAGTGGGGACTGAAACAAAAGACCATGTCCTGAACCAAGTGGGTATAAGATGAGTGAAGGGAATGGGGCACGAATCATTCGAGCTACTGAAGGGTTTCAGAAATAGTTCTGGATCAACCGTTGATCTTTTCGGTTAATTGGGGATCATGATGTACTACTAGGTGCCACTCATGATCGTTCTATAATTAATGGTTAATTATAGATGGCCAACATAAACCGAGAACCTATTTGGTCACACGCACAACGAGCGTAATCCGAAGGATTTAAAACGAGCTTGAGAATGGGATTCTCAGACCGAAAGAAACAAGGTTTGGTTGGACCAAACATAAAGCGAGCATGAAATCGTTTCAGTCGCAATGGAAGCGTGGATGGGCCGAGTCTTATGAAGACGTAATGGATGAACCAAAATGGTTTTGTTCTGATCCAATGGAGGAGAATAAACCAAAGGGTTTGGTTTATTTTAAACGAATGAACCAAAAGTTGGTTCGGTTCGTTTTAACTTAAAATAAACCATCATGGTTTGGTTTATTTTAACTTATCTTAATGGAGCGGGTTAACGGGCCTAATGGTTATGATCCAATAACCATTAAGAGAATTAGTTCTCTATAAAAGAGGGCTTAAGGGATAATTTAGCCCTAATCCAAAATCCCTTGCCCTAAGGTTGCCGCCCACCTCATTGAGGGAGCTCTCGGCGCCAACCCTAAACCGCCGCCCATTGCTCCTCCAACCGGCGTCCAGAAGGCTGCTTCCTTCCCCCTCGCCGGCGTCGAGCTGCTGCCGGTTAGTGCTCCGGTGATCTCCTTCAAGTTTGGCATCAAGGTGAGCTCTATCTCCCTTGGTTGGCCGGCGCCTATCACCTCCACCAAAGCTGTCCAGTTTTCTGGACAGCTTGTTCTCCTCTCGTCGGAGCGTCATTTGGATGACGGTTAGATCTCCGACAGCGGCTAACTTACCGGGGATTCGATCTCCGGTAATCCTCTGAAGTGGAGGACAAAGGATTCATCAATTGGTTGACGAATACCTCTCCGGAGAAGCGAGTTTTGAGGACTCGTATTAGGATCCGAATTTGGATTCGGATCGTGATCATCTCTCGATCACGTCGTCTTCAACACGAGGCTAGTAACCCGTACGAGGACGAAGCTTGTGGCTTAGCGAAGTCATCCCGAGGAACTCGGCGTGGATACGGATAGAGACGATTTTAGCGAAGATCGTTCCGGTTGATGTCATTCCCGCTACACGTCATACGAAAGGTATAACATAGATAAATTTCCTTTTATTGCAAATTTAAATTTATGGTTATGTCTACACTTGTTATACTATGCATGCGTGTGTTGTGTGTGTTGTAATAAATGTAGATTTATTATTTTTATTGCTTCCGTTGTGCTCATGTTTGCGAAACGTGATCGAACACACACACGCCGCGGTGCCAGAAACCCAACACCCTATTCCTTCTTATAACAACTCTGTCATTAAAAGAAATAGAATATCCATCCATAAACAATTTAGAAACTGAAATTAAATTCTTTCTAAATAAGGGTACATAAAGGCAATTCTTAAGAACCAAAAGTTTATTTTTCTCAAAAGATAAATGAACATCTCCCACTGCAACAGCCGCCACCTTCGTGGCATCGCCCAAGTACACGGTAATCTCCCCCTCTTCCATTCGTCTGGTTTCCTAGAACCCCTACAAAGTATTACAGACAAGATCAGTGGCTCCCATATCTACACACCAGGTGCCGGTAGATAACACCGCTAAACAAGTTTCAATGACTATACCAAATGATATACCTTTGTTCTTGTGGTTGGGGCAGTCCTTCTTCCAGTGCCCATTCTGCTTACAAGTGAAGCACTTGCCTAGGACCTCCAGCTCATTCAAATGAGCCATCATCTTGAGAACATGATCCATCATGGGTGTTCCCTCGATCATGGTGGTCGTCATTAAGTTTCTCATGGCTTCTTGCCTCGCAACCCGATTCTGGTGTCCGAAAAGCTCATTGAGATTGAGCATCATGTCATAAGCTGTGGGCATGGCTTGATGCTGATGTTGCAGTACATTTGACATAGATGCCAAAATGTAACACTGCGCCATCTCATCGACCTTTACCCACTTCTTATAACTCTCTCTCTCCTTTTCCCCAGAATCTTCTGCAGGGTTAGGAGGGCACTCTTCGAGGAGTACATATTTATATTCCTCAGCAATCAAGACAATGTCTAGATTCCTCTTCCAATCAACATAGTTAGGTCCAGTAAGTTTATTCTCTTTCAGTATCACAGCAAGTGGGTTGAAAGTTATTTTGAAAGAAAACCTAAGAATCACATAAATGAAAACATTAGATTTCAAAAAATTATTGATTCCTTAAACAATAAAATTTTAAAATCAACCAACACCTCAAAACACCGAGAATATCATATGCCACGATAGTGTGGACGTATACGAATTCTACATTTGTAAGAGGAGATTTTACCCATTAATTTTACTATCTTGTCAACCTAACCTTTTGACAAGTAAAATTAATAGTTGGTTCCTCTTTGGCCCTACAAATAAAAGCAGTGACTCCAATGGGGAGGATACTTATATTTGTATCTAAGTGCTCACCATTACTCGGTACCAAGGTAATTATCTTGGGTTATGTGCCTTCCGATGGGGAAGTACACACGCTCCTTAATAATTCCCTATAACCATATTTGACCTTGTGATCCGCAAACAAACTCATCCGATGGGGAGGAAGGCACTCAGAGCCGACGCGCGAGTTTGTTTGCATCACTTGTCATTTCATAATAGAGGTCGTGGGAATTTATAAAAATTTCCCTCTCCCACTTAGTAATTTGAAATTGAGGAATTTTCCTAGCCTACGACATGCATATCAAACAAAAAGAAATAAATATGAAAAATAAATTATTTTCCAACTATTATGGCTTTTGTCTTCAATATGTCTCCCGTCGCATCGCCTTCTCGTCCGCTCCTCCTACACCATGTACAAGCCATCCAGAGATCCGAGCCGAGACTGTAACCTATTTTAATTTACATCCATCGATCCTATACTACACGAGGGAGTGTACATAAAATCTAGGTCGAAAGTAAACTAAAATAAAGAGTGGCTAAACAATGTCGTATCTAATTTACAAAAATCAAATACTAGCCTCGTCAACCCTGAGGATTCAACAAAATATACATATACAATCACATACACACATATGGCCATAATAGTCGGATCTTATGCCTGCAACCAAAGAGTTAAACTACGCATATCCTACTATTATCCGACACATATAATATATGAAAAGTGCATAAAAATTAACCAAATCCTAAATACACAAAACAGGAAACCTTTGCTCTAATACTAATTGAAGGGTTTTGCTTATCGAGTCAGTGAGGGGAAACTTCACTTCCCACTTCACCTCGGTTGTTTACTCATGGTGATCCCATCAATGTCCCCAGATTAAAAAATTCAATCCTAGACAAAAGAGATTGCTCAAACAACCAAGTCATCATCGTGCTATTCGTTTAGAGAGGTCACTTGTACAAACTCGTTGTTCAAGCGACCAACCTCTATTCTACGAGTAGCCATAGAATAGATGATGTACGGATTGCTGGTTTTTGTATTTATGTTCGGGATCCAAGTATTATTTATCCACAAGCATAATTTATCATGCTCATAATTGGAAAAACAAATACAAGCAAGTAACAAAAGAGAATAGAGAATAGGTATACCTCTCGATCTTCTAATATATGACCTTCCTCCTTTCGGACGTCATGTGGGCGACGATCTATCAAAAGCTGAAGCTCCTAGATCGCCAATATTCCTTCCTTGCTCATTCCGAGAAAGAGGAATAATAGAAACAAAACTCTATTCCTTCTTTCAACCAACCAACAACCTCCAAGGAAGGAGCTTCCCGCCGGCCAAGAAGGAGGAGGAGATTATGATGGAAACCGGCCAAGACACCAAGGGAAAGCCCTATATCTTGTTTCCACCACCTAAGGAGAAGGAGAAGAGGGTCTTTTCCCATCGGCCAATGGCTGGAAAGGGCTGGAGGGGCGCCGACAGCTTGAGGAAGGAGAAGAAGGCAAGGAAATCTTTCCTTATTAGGTGCCGCCCTAACCCAAACCCTAGCTCCTATCTCTTGCCGTAAACCTCCAAAACCCTAACTTCCCTTGATTCTTCCTCCACGCCAACCCCTTGTCCTCCTTTTATAGAGTTAGGGATAAGCCTCCTTTTAATATCCACCATTGGTTCTAGGGATTTAATCTCAACCGTCGGATCTAGAGATTTAATCTCAACCGTCGGATCTTAGAGATTTAATCTCTACCTTTGGATCTAGAGTTTTGTTTCTATCCATTGGATCTAAGCTTCATGAGGTGTTAATAGGCTACATTAGAGACCGTGAGGAGGAGTTGGATCTTGGCCACTCATGGATCAAGCCCACATAAAGTCCGATCCACTAATGATAATCCAATCCACTAAAGGATTATCATTGATCTACCTCACCAACCCCCATAAGATAATATGGTCTCCATATATTATTTGTATATTTTTTCCCCGTGTTTAAGATCTCGAATGTCCGTCGATTAATTAATATACTGATAATTAATTAATCAACATCTAACTCCATGATTAGTACCACTCAACCTTTTCATCATGCCGGACCAAGTCCACCTGCAGGGTTTACATGATGAACCTTATGTGCTCCTCAAGGGGACATCATCATCCTAATATATAGGACACAGTTTTCCTCCTATAACCAATGGCACACTATATAAATAATATCATTTCTCAACTTACCGAGCCTATCGATTTAATGTTAGTGCAATCGCCCCAGGTCACGATTGACCAGGACTCGAGTTTAACTCGAGTGATGTTTTGATGTTTCGACAAAAACATATGACAATGTGATTGTCATGGGAAAGTCCAAGTGGGACACTTGGCATTTGGGAAAAGTCCAAGCATGGGTCATGGCAAGGAAAGTCCAAGTCATGGGTACTTGGCATGGAAAGTCCAACGTTGGCAAGGGAAAGTCCAAGCTTGAGTCTTGGCACTTGAGAAGTCCAAGGGGTTTGGTATTGGTGGCGTTAAGTCCAAGATGGAGTCTTGGCGGCGTAAGTCCAATGTGCCTTGGCGGTGTAGACACCGTTAGCATGACATAGCCGATGGAAGCACATGAAGGCTAGCGCGATGGATGAACAAGTCATGGATGACTTGGAGGGATCCGAGAGGCGTGAGGCTGATGGAGGTGGCTAGAAGACTTAGGTCTAGGCTAATGGTGATCTAGCAAGTATGGGGACACCATACTTGGGTTAAAACTTCATGTTTGAGGTGTGCCAGTCGACTGATGCCATGTGGCAGTCGACTGGCATAGTCAACTAGGGTTTGACTGCGGGAATTGCCCTAGCGCATTTGCCGCCATAGGAGGCGATCGGTGATTAGACGGCGATCGATCGTGTGATCAGTCGACTGATGCTCGGATTTTAGGGCATAGAATGAAGTCTCACTCGACCGCTGGGACAAGCAGTCGAGTGATGCTTCATCAGTCGACTGATGTGTATGATCAGTCGACTAATGTCTTAGCCGTTGGATTTTTCCAGCGTGGATTACACTGTTGTCTCACAGCAATAGTGTGATCGGATCGTGATGGTCGAGAAGTCGGTGATCGACCTTTCCAGTTGAAGCTATAAAAGGAGCTCGTGATGGAGGAAAAGGCAGCGATTTTCTTGTGCAAAATTGAAGGGGAAAGTTGGTGCTTTCCAGTTTTTCAAAGCTAGTTCAAGGCAAGAGGAGAGGAAAGAATTTCCACTCTGGAGCAACAAGAAAAAGCTTCGACATCTAGTCAAGATGAAGAAGCTCCAATTCCGGTCTCAATTAACCTAGGTAACTCAAACACTCTAATTTCAAATAAAATCCATATATTGTGTTTTGAGTGTAGGGAGTATGGGCACTACAAGAGCAAGTGCCCAAAGAAGGTTAAGAAGACTCCTCCGGCGCCTAAAAGTCAACAAAAGTCAAAGGATGTCGGTTCCCCATCACCTAAAGACAAGGAGCACATCATTTGCTTCAGATGTCGGCAACCGGGGCATTACCGAAATCAATGTCCTAGGGGGAGCAAAAAGACCCAAGAAGGAGCATCACAAGTAGGGGGAGCTACTAAGGCAAACCCTAAGGTATATTTTCATAATGCTCATTCTTTAAATTCTAAGCAAAAGCATGCTAGAATTAATTCAAATAACTTTGCTATTACTCATGAATCAAAGCATGCTAGGAATGATAACTCTAGATCTATTTCAAAGAAGGAGAAATTTGGGACTAATGTCCCTAGAAATGTCATTCCTAAGAAAGCAATTAAGAAAATCGAAAACCATTTAGGTATCAATCCCAATAAGGGTAGACATATGTCTAAGGTGAATGGTAATGCCCAAAAACCTAATCAAAAATCATTTGGGCAATTAGAATTAGAGAACAAAGCCTTAAGGTCAAGGCTTGAAAAACTAGAAAAGACCCTAAATAAGATACAAAATCAATTTCAAGGGTCTAATGATCAAAGTCAAGGGTCAAGATCTCAAAGTCAACATCTAGGACCCAAAAGACAAAAGTCAACCAAGGGCAATCAAGGTTTGGGTCACAAACCTAAGCCTAAGGTGGCTTACCATAGTGTTCCATTTGATTATGGAACACAAACTAGGTTTAGGAAGACCAAGGTCCATAGGGAAGTCATCCCTAGAGTTGACCAAGGTTTGTGTCTAGTGGCTAGGGTTTCTAGGAAACCTAGGATGGTCATTAAGAAGGTTGCAAGGGGAGTTACCTCTAGAGTCAACCTAGGTAAGACCACAATGACCAAGGCTAATAAGCCTAGAAGGGTCATTAGGAAGGTATCTTGGGAGGTTATCCCTAAGGAATACCTAATTAACCCTAGGAGCTCAAATAGATTTTGGGGTCCAAAGAGCATGATTGATTCACGTTAAATGGGTTAGGATGTGCCAACCTTGATTGGATGGATAGTTAACTCAACCATGGTAAAGGTGGCACTTTAGGTTATTTTCAAGGTTATGGTTACCTTGGAAATACAGTTGAGCTTTAATCCTAAAAGATTTTAGGATGTGCCAATATATTTTTGAAATTATGAAAATCAATAAAATTGGCACAATCTAGATTTAAAGGTCATAGTGTGTCACTTTGATTTTTGGCACACTTTAGGAATCAATGTATCAAGAGAAGTGTGTCTAAGGTGTAGAAGTTACATCAAGAGTGATACTCAAGTGCCATACACCTTGATGTCTTGCACTTACCATGCTTCATGTGTTTCACCATGTGTTTGCATGGAAGGAATATCTAGGGTGGATTGCATCTCACAAAACAAGTCTTTTACCTTGATTGTGTATTTCAACACTTAGAAAGCCGCGATCAGTCGACTGATGCTGCACATCAGTCGACTGGCATCATGATTTTATAACGCCGAACCACTAGGGTTCGACGTCTTCACGCGGTGACATCTCATTTTCTTTCTCCTCTCCGATCGCCAACTTCTTCTCCGACCAGTTTTTTCGACCGTGTCGGCCGCCCAAGTCTTAGGTTTGGTAGCTAAGCTCTTCCACTCGTGTTTTCACTCATCTCACAACCCTAATTCGCTCATTTCCAGCGGTTGTTTCCTCTTTTTCGATTAGGGTTCCGACGTCCAAGTCCTCCGGCGAACTTTCCGGCGACCTTTTCAGCATTCTCTCATCATCCCTCCAAATGGCGCCAAAGTAAAATTTTCTTACTCAAAAAACCCTAATATTTCCTTTCCATTGTAATCTATTATAATCTAATCGTGTATTGGTACCCTTGCATTTCATATCGTTGCATTACATTCATATAGGAGATCCCATAGAAATGATCCACCCGAGGGTGAATCACGATTGTACCAAACCATGTTGGTTAGGTACATCGATAAGGACTTCTTTACACGTTACTGTAGTGACGTCATGGACATATTTGCATATTATCATCTTATGAAAATTATCTTATGCACACATGCCATCAATGATGATCTCCTTAAGGAGTTCTATCAGAACTTAAAGAAGGTAGACGATAGCCCTACCTACACTACTCGCGTTGCAAAACGCAATTTAGAGTTCACTCCTACAATAATGCAGGAGTTTCTTGAGTGTAAGCCATCAGATGACACCTTCATTTTCTACCCTACCTTTGATGCCCCTTTACCCGAGCCATTTGACCATATATCTTTGGACTCCATGCATGAGCATGTTTTTGGTCATCCTCGTCCACCAACTCAGAATTTATTTCAATTTACTGAGCTATCTGCACCTGACAATGTACTCTACAAGGTCATTGTTGGGTGTTTTCTTTCGATCATGGCTCAGGGTCTGGCCAAGATTCGGCCTCCCCATCTCTTTCTACTATACGCCATGCGTAATAGATTAGACATAAACATTTCATTAAACATGTTTCATTGCATTGTTCATTTCATATCCCCTGTACAAGGGAAAGTGCATATGCCTTATGGCCACATTATCACTGCATGGTTAGAGTCAGTAGGCATCAACATTCACAGGGGATCACTGAGTGTGCTATCTGAGGTGTACGACTGCAAATCAGTTCGTAACTTCTCATTAGCGAAGCTGCAGATGGGGCGTGGGCAGATGGAGTTGGCACCTCGACCTTCGCCCAGGGCACGTGGAGAGACGCCTCTGGTGCCTAGAGTGGCTGCAAAGGACTATGAGGATCCAGACGCTGCTGATGAGGAGGATCAAATGCCAGCAGATGCATCAGCAGCGGGTCCATCAAATCGTCTTGGCGGTGAGTCCGATTCCAGACTATCGCAAATCAACTCGACCGAGCTCTTAGTAGGGCAAGCCTCCATGGGCGCACATCTTAGTTGGATGGAAGAGAGATACATTCAGATTGCTGAGTCCCAGAGCCGCATCGAGCAACGTCGGCTCGATATGTATGAGATGATGCGGGCCTGGACTTTGAGCCAGCAGCCTCCTCCACCTCCACCGTCTGCAGATGACTAGATATAGAGAATGTTAGATTTTTTTGTTTTTCATTTTTTGTAGTGAGATTGAGCATATCAAATCTCTATTTTGGATGTAAAAACTGAAATCTTCTTAAATTGAATGAAATTTCTGTTTGTGAAAATCATGTGTGTTTGATTATGTATTTGTATTAATGTATTGGTTTATGAAAAATTGTCATATCATGACATGAAATTTCATCTTATTATATAACATGTCATGCCATTGGTTATGATTATTTTAGATGTCATGTTTGTTTTTAGATTATATCATATGCCATGACATCATTGGCCATGCGTTATTATTGATATCATTTATTCCATGATCATTTCATGCATTTAATTGTTTAAAATTGATTCAAGGATAATGGTATGACTTGGAGTCCCATTTATAAGGGAATCAAGTAGAGTTGCGTTAGAAAAATGCATGAAACCCTAATTTAGGGAGAATAACTCCACATCTCACATCACATTGACATGTATGTGTATTTATACACCCTAGATACATGTGAGATGCTAGGATAATAAGTTAGGTTCAAGGTGCATAGGTAGTGCATCTAGATAAACTCAAACTTATTTTAATCATCACCAAGAATCATAAGGAAAGCTAATATACAAGTTATGTATATTTAGCCAATAAACCATGGTTCAAAACAGGTTTTCAAAAACATTTTAAAATCAATTTAGAAAACCTTGGTGAAGTCTATCTTTTGATAGCCATCATCATTGTAGAAGTTGATACAAAGTAGATCAAAAACTTTAATGTTTTAATAGTTTTTGAACTATGTACCAATCTCCTATTTCAATGGTAAAAATATTTTTCCAAAATTTTTCACCGATTGCATGTGTGATAAGTAATGTACGTATCAAGTTTCATGATTTTTTAATTTACGTAGAATTAATTATGAATTTTCAAAAGTTGAGTCTGATATCTGAAAATCAGGTTTTGCTTATCACCGATCACGCTTCTACAGGCAATGATCGGCGGCGTTTGGACTCGATCAGTATCAGTATCACTCGATCGATGCTTCATGCGCCGATCGGTGATGGACACATCACCGATCGTAGCCGATGAGTCGATCGACAATACTGATTTCGGGAAAACTATGTTTGTTTAGCCCGATTTCAGCTACGGTTAAGGTCCCTAATCACTCCTAACCCTAGGATATGCCTTGGGAAGCATTATAAAGGGTAAAAATCCATTGGATATGGATTTAGAGAGGTGTTTAGGGTTTGTATAAAATTTAAGGTGTTGGAAAGATCAATGATTGAACTTCTAACCTTATCTTTGATGGTTCAGAGTTCCTATTGGCTTAGGGACTTCTAAAGACATTGTTGGTGCAATGGTTAAGGGGGAGGTATCCATCATGGTATGATGGATGGTGGTTCATGGGAAGGAAAAATGAGTTTTTCACATACCCAATTTGGAAATTGGGAGAGTATAGGATTGTCTCTCTTGAGTGATATGGGACTTATCACTAGGAAGATGGTAGACATCCTAGGTATTTTTGGACCAAGGGGGAGATTGTAAGATCTCATTGGGACATGAGACATTGACCTCCTTGGAAGGATAACCTTTTTTGTTGTATGTCAAAAAGGGGGAGAACATTAAATCACCAATTTGGGATAATTGGTAAGGAGTCTCTGAGTTAGATAGTCTAACTCAAATGGTTTGTTTTGTTTGTTTTTTGTCAAACATCAAAAAGGGGGAGATTGTTGGTGCAATCGACCCAGGTAACGATTGACCAGGACTCGAGTTTAATTCGAGTGATGTTTATATATTTTGACAAAAACATATGACAATGTGATTATCATGGGAATGTCCAAGTGGGACACTTGGCATTTGGAAAAAGTCCAAGCATGGGTCTTGGCAAGGAAAGTCCAAGTCATGGGTACTTGGCATGGAAAGTCCAACGTTGGCAAGGGAAAGTCCAAGCTTGAGTCTTGGCACTTGAGAAGTCCAAGGGGTTTGGTATTGGCGGCGTAAGTCCAATGTGCCTTGGCGGTGTAGACACCGTTAGCATGACATAGCCGATGGAAGCACCAGAAGGCTAGCGCGACGGATGAACAAGTCATGGATGACTTGGAGGGATCCGAGAGGCGTGAGGCTGATGGAGGTGGCTAGAAGGCTTAGGTCTAGACTAAGGGTGATCTAGCAAGTATGGGGACACCATACTTGGGTTAAAACTTCATGTTTGAGGTGTGCCAGTCGACTGATGCCATGTGGCAGTCGACTGGCATAGTCAACTAGGGTTTGACTGGGAATTTTCCCTAGCGATGATCGCTATAGGTGGGCGTGATTGGATGATGAGCGTGATTATGATCGATCGCGATCAATCGATGCTCGGATTTAGAGCAGAATGGAGTCTCACTCGATGGACAAGCAGTGATGCTTCATCAGTCGACTGATGTGTATGATCAGTCGACTGATGTCCTAGCCGTTGGATTTTTCCAGTGTGGATTACACCGTTGTCTCACAGCAACAGTGTGATCAGTCGACTGATGGTCCCGAGCAGTCGATTGATCGACCTTTTCCAGCACAGGTTGAAGCTATAAAAGGAGCTCGTGATGGAGGAAAAGGCAGCGATTTTCTTGGGCGAAATTGAAGGGGAAAGTTGGTGCTTTCCAGTCCTTCAAAGCTAGTTCAAGGCAATCAAAGATCAAGCAATCAAAAGCTCTTGTAAATTGATTTCCTTTACTTGCATTTGTATTTCATTAACATATTTTCTTGTATCTATTTGATTATTGTTGTAATCATCATGTATGAGGTTTCTCCGCCTCCGGATTGTTCCGAGAAGGAGTGTTTATTAGTGGTTGCATGTGCATCACTAGAGCTCATAGAGCTCGATCCGTGGAGTAGGAACCGTGCGGTTTCGAACCACGTTACATACTCGTGTTCTTGTTGTGTTTATCATATTTTGTTATTGTATTATTTCTATTTCCGCTGCGTACTAAAGAAATTGTAGAGACGACCACAATCGAATTCCAACTACGAACGAATTCTATGCTATTCACCCCCCTCTAGCAGCTTCAAATATCCTACATTTAATATATAAATCTCGCTCATTGGTAAATCAAAGAGATGAATACTAAGTATATGTGCCCATTATTTTATCGTGATTAAGAGCATGTACAAAATAATATCTGAGGTCCGAATCGATTCTGTAGTCAGCAATAAATCGAATCACCTCTAAGTCGGTCCTACTCAATACACACAAAGTGCACTAGTGTAATTCTATAGACAAGACAAACCAATACCAAATCACACTACAACTATTCCGATGGTTTGTCCAAATCCATCTCGGTTGTGAGCCTTTACTTATACTTTACAAGGAGCCGATAACATGATCTCCCGTGTGACACCACACACCAGGTTATGTACAATGTAATGTATTAGACAATATTGCATAACCATAAAAATGCAAACAATGATCATGTGATTCTTGATCCAAAATAAAGATATTCATACAAAAGATAGACTTTTCAGTATACATCCCTACAGAATAATACTAGCTCATAATGTACACATGATACAGGTCATGGTATCTAATGGTCTGTCCAACAAATATACAAGTATCTGACACAACCGTATAAAAGATGCAAGAAGCATGCATGAATATGATGTACAACCAAATGCAGCAAGCATAGTACAATCAAATTCAACATCACAATAAGCATATATATATAAACTGCATCTATATATATATTAATCACAACCATCCATATATATATATATATATATATATATATATATATACATGCATATATGTATATATATATATATATATATATATATATATATATATATATATATATATATATATATATATATATATATATATATATATATATATATATATATATATATACATGCATATATGTATATATATGGTAATATGAAAAGCGCCATAAAATACGACAATGCAGCATGCATGGTCATGCCTGGGCACCCCTACTCGCTACCACAACCCCAGTGTGGCCTTGGTGGTACGATGTGACAACTGTCTCAACTCAACACCAACCATCTCTCTAGAGTGGCCGAGTGGGCAGTATGATCAAGTAGCATATGAGCGTAAAGAGCTCTCTACACAATGGGGGTCCCTGCTGCTGGCCACTCCGACTGACACTACCAATGAGTGGTCGAGTACCACACACCTAGGACAACTGCATGCAACTCCAACTACCACCGTCTATAGTGGTAGAGTGCGGCACAATAAATGCTCTTCCCTCACACCAATTACTCCTCGGGGAGTAACCTGGGAGGCAAGATGACTGACGACTCTCTCAACCCCAAGAGAGACTATGTTGTCAGAATGCATGCAAATGACATGAATGTACTGTCACACGTACAGACATCTACCACACACTCTCTGTTCAACAGAGATTCGTACCCATCTGATCAATACACTCTCTATCCTATAGAGAGTCATACTCAACTGATCGACGGACTCTCTATCCTGTAGAGAGTCGTACTCAACTGATCATAATTCTCTATCCAATAGAGAGTTGTACTCAACTGATCGATGCACTCTCTATCCTGTAGAGAGTCATACTTGACTAATCATATAATGCTGGGACCATCGGTCCGTAGTGACACACTATTCACCCTTCACTTAACCATTACACAACACATGGTTGGTAATAAGTATGCAACATACGGGTATTGGAATAAATCCTACCTTTAGGACATTACCTACCCACGGATGCCCTTTTTGCCAATTTACAAATTGGGTCATCTCCCGTACTCTAACATCTACACCCTACTAAACATTTAGACCTATTTACATCATATCTGTAACTCCTAAATCATGATAAAGGAAAATGTTATATCAACATATGAGCATATTGTTGGATCGATGCGGTTCGCTAGAGGGGGGGGTGAATAGCGAAAAACCTTTTCTTTTTCTTTCGTTCGTTAAAACTCGAGAGATAATAAATTAATTGCAGCGGAAATGTAAATATAAAATAAAAGAGACAATCGACACAAGGGTTTTACTTGGTTCGTAGCCGAAGGCTACTACTCCAAGGCCCTAGTGGTCCTTGACCACGTACGGAGGGCAGAAGCACTAAAGGAACTCCTCCTCGTTGGAGGTAGGAGTTAATCGATACAAAAAAAACTTTAAGGTAGAGGGACACTCCCCCTCTCCTCGTATACGATAAAAGCTCCGAAAAGTAGATGAACAACTGATAACAAAATAATACCGACGTAAAAACACAAATAAGAAAAATTAAACCTAGATGTCGGAAGGAAGGACTTCGTTGTCGAAGAATTGTAGCTTTGCGGAGACTTTTTGGAGGCTTAGAAATGTTTATGAAACCCTAGGTTTGGCCCTCCTTTTATAGCCTTTGAGCCCCTTTTCGAGAGGAACCCTAGCCAATCAAATTTGAGCACATCTTCCCTTGAAATTTGGTGATAATCCTTGACTCCTCGACCGATCATTGACCATCACGACCGATGGCCATCATCACGATCGATGGCGATCACCGACGACCTTCGATACCGACCGCTCGACGGTAGTCGAGTCCTCCAAGCTGGCAGTCGACTGATGCTTGCTGCAAGTCAAAGTTAGCACAACAGAAACATAATTTCGATGGTCGTCGACCATCCGATCTCGACCTAGACCATCTATAAGAAGTCTTTGGTCGGATCTACGCTTAAGATCATCCCCGTAAAGAGGATACGACCTTACTTACTCTCGCACACACGAGCTTACCTCGATACTTATGTGTCGCTTTTGCTTCCGGCCTTCCACTCGATTCCTTCGGCTCCCTCCGAAGTAACTCGAGTATCGCCCGACCACCGTGGCTTCCTCCGGGTGTCGCTAGCCTTCAGCTCCAGCTATATCAATCTTCTGCACACTCGATTCAGCTCGTGAGAAAACAAAATAGACTTAACTTTTGTGTCTTTGCTATAATCAAAACACAAGTTCGATTTCGGTGCCTCACTGCACCAACAATCTCCCCCTTTTTGATCTATGGCAAAAACACACAAAGTTAAGGAAATTAAGTGCATGAAACAATAAAGACAAGAAGCAAAAGTAGGAGTAGTAAAGATATTTCTCAAGTTCTCCCCTTAGAGGAACCCTCCCCCTTGACCGAGGGTGAGTACTTGAAAAAGACTTTTAGTTCTCCAAACACAAAAGGTAACGAGTTAAGTAAATGGCATTACTTAACTCCAAACACAAAAGATAACGAGTTAAGTAAATGGCATTACTTAACTTAGGCCTTTAAAGTTTTCAATTCAGAAGAGTTGAAACCTAAACCTTACTCCCCCTTAACTTAGGCCAGAGCGAAACGAACTCGTTTAGTAAGGCTGAGTTAGAGGTTCCAAAAATTATATCGTCTACGTAAATTTGAGCTATGAATATTTCTTTACCTAAGGTTTTTACAAAGAGAGTTGGGTCAACTAAGCCTTGGTTAAACCCTTTTGACTTAAGATGGATTGAAAGTCTCTCGTACCAAGCTCGAGGAGCTTGTTTAAGTCCATAGAGAGCTTTCTTAAGTTTTAGAACATGGTCGGGTTTATCTAGATTTTCGAATCCGGGGGGTTGGCTAACATAAACTTCTTCTTTAATGTATCCATTTAGGAATGCCGACTTAACATCCATTCGAAATAGCTTAAATCCTCGATGTGCGGCATAAGCTAGCAACATTCGAATGGATTCAAGTCTAGCTACTGGGGCATAGGTTTCGTCGTAATCTAAGCCTTCGACTTGGCTAAAACCTTTGGCGACTAACCTAGCCTTGTTTCTAACTACTTCACCTTTATCATCAAGCTTATTTCGAAACACCCACCTTGTTCCAATTATCGTTTTGTCTTTAGGTGGTGGTACTAATTCCCACACCTCGTTCCTAGTAAATTGAGCTAGCTCTTCTTGCATTGCAATAATCCAATCGGGATCAAGAAGAGCTTGTTCAATTGATTTGGGTTCTATCTTTGAAATTAAGGAAATTTGACTAAGGTTCCTATAGGATGCTCTAGTTCGAACTCCTAGATTAGGATCTCCTATCACTTGATCGATAGGGTGGTTAGTTTGAATCCTAGATTGGGTTGGGTTTGTGTCACCTAATGCTTGATCAATGTGGTGACTTGGTTGAACACTAGTTTGGTTGGAGTCATCTATCACTTGATCAATAGAGTGACTAGGTTGACCTAGGTTAGGATTAACAATAGACCTGATCTCCGGATCAGAGTTAGGTCTAGTATGAATCGGCTCGCTAATTGGGGTTGCCGGGGGTTTTGTAGGTTCATGTTCTTCATCAAATACTACATTGATAGTCTCCTCGACTCTAAGGGTGTCGTGGTTATATACTCTATAAGCTCTACTTGTAGTCGAGTATCCTAGAAAGATTTCGGTCGTGGTTTTAGATGTAAATTTCCCTAGGTAATCCTTAGTGTTTAGGATATGTACCTTACACCCAAATACCCTAAAGTACTTGATGTTAGGTATTTTATCGTGATAAATCTCGTACGAGGTCTTAAGGTGCCTCTTTACCATAAGGATTCTATTTTGGACATAGCATGCCGTACTCACGGCTTCTGCCCAAAACCTATCGGGTAGATCATATTCGTTCAACATGGTCCTAGCGGCTTCTTGTAGAGTTCGGTTTTTCCGCTCCACTAGGCCATTTTGTTGAGGGGTCCTAGGGCAGGAGAATTCATGGTGGTATCCGTTTAGGTTACAGAAGTCGGTGAACCTTTGATTTTCGAATTCACCACCATGATCACTTCTAAGTCTTTTAACCTTAAGGTCTTTTTGATTCTCGATTAATTTGAATAGATTAATTAATTGATCTAGGGTATCATTTTTATGTTTGATGAACCTAACCCAGGTAAACCTGGAGTAGTCGTCAATTATGACTAAGCAATATTGACTTCTATTGAGTGACTTGGCTCCATGTGAATCGAATAGATCCATATGCAGGAGCTCAAGTACTCTTGAGGTTCGTTCTTGGTTAGTTAACTTGTGTTGTGTTCTAGGTTATTTTCCTTGTTGACAAGCATTACAGATTTTATTAACCAAGTTGATGAGGTTGAGTAAGCCTCTGACTAAGCCACTCTGACTCATCTTGTGGACGAGTCTTGGGTGCGAGTGACCGAGTCGTCGGTGCCACAACCATGATTCCTCTTGCCGTGTCATAAGACACTTAGTTGAGGAGTTGGTTAAGTTAATCGTATAAATGTTGTTATTTCTAGTTCCTTTAAGAATTGTTTCAGAGGTTTCGTTGGTATTAATTATGCATTCATTTTCTAAAAATATAACCTTATAGTTATTATCACACAATTGGCTTACACTAAGTAAGTTATATTCAAAATTCTCTACAAGTAATACATTTTTAATGACAAAATTCGTGTTAAGCTCGATATCACCTGATCCGATGATTTTGAGCTTGTCGTTATTCCCAAAGGCTACCGATCCTTGTCGTTTGAATCGAAGCTTTGCGAATTTGAGTTGATCCCCGGTCATGTGTCGGGAGCAACCGCTGTCCAACATCCATTGATCCTACACACAAGGTGGTTGGATTGGATGTTAGATTTTTGTTAAGAAAATTGGTTGTAAGTTGTTAACCCTAGGTCATCTCACCGG
This sequence comes from Wurfbainia villosa, assembly GCA_025175895.1. Lineage (NCBI taxonomy): Eukaryota > Viridiplantae > Streptophyta > Magnoliopsida > Zingiberales > Zingiberaceae > Wurfbainia > Wurfbainia villosa. Next base: position 36,396,914 of record CM046004.1, on the reverse strand, counting down.
AGTCTATATGATCAAGCATGTTATACTTATGTGTTTTTTTAGATGACTTCCATTTAAGTTGATTAAGTGGATTTAGGTTCAAGTAATTTTATGTTAGATTTGGATTTAACCCTAGGCTTGTCAAGTTTACCTTTTCAAGATCATGGCTTCCAGGTCGTGGCGAGGCACAGGGGCCTTCTTTTATCGGATCATCGACCACTTCCTTAGACAAAGCCATTTTCAAGAAAATGATGACTTGACTCACCTAAAATTATTTCCTCGTCTAACTAGTTATTTTTGAAAAGAGTCTCCCCGAGGCTCAATCTTTTCGAAGGATTTTAGTTGGTTATTTGAAAAGAGGCTCCCCGAGGCTCAATCTTTTCGAAGGCTTTTAGTTGGTTATTTACGTGTTCTAAGTGAGTTCACGAAAAAAACAAAAAAAATCTAAGCATGCAATTTCTAAGTTAAAACACAAACATGTTTTGTACTGGCTCCCCCTAGACCGTTGAATCGGTTCGGTCTATCCACATAGTGGATTTGGTCCTTGGGAACCCAGTACGAGTTGGATCCTAGAGTTGAAATCAAAGTGGTCTTAGGGACCCATGCTTGGACACATTTTTTATGTCTACTTACGATTGACATATACGACTTATTGGTCGTGTTTGAGCTAAACCCTAGTCCGGCCTTGTTGTACATGGCCCTTTGCGATCCAAGTAGGAGGTCAAGTCCTTTGGATCCCAAAGTAAACCTTTCCAATGTATTCCTAAGATCTTCGACTTGACTTTTCAAGAGTGAGTTCTCAACTTCGAGTTTTTCAACCCGAGTTGAGTCCTTCTCTTGAACTCGACTAGTCGAAGAGGTTAGGGAGACCTCGTGTTTGAGGAGTTTAACTTCCTCAACCAGGGTCTCGACCTTGGACTCGGACTTAGCTAACTTCCTAGACAAAAACCTAACCGTATTATGTAAAGTATTAAATAAGGTTCGACTCACCTTAAGGGTATCTTTTGAACCGGATGTGTATCTGTGGCTTGACTTGAAGGTAGCTTCGTAGTCCGAGTCATCCTCAGGTTCTGACTCAAGTTCGGTCTCCGTGTCTGACTCAATTGATTTCGCCATGAAGACGTGGTCTTCGTCTTCTTCGGATGACGCTTCTTCCCATGTCGCGTTGAGGGCCTTCTTGTGCTTAGGTGCTTGGTGGTTGAGCTTGGGGCACTCGGACTTTATATGTCCAAACCTGTTACACTCATAACACCTAATATTAGAACATTTAGGCTTACCTTGGTTCGGTCGAGTTGTGGTTCGCTTTCGTCCCTTGGCTATCCTTCGAGCTAGGTTCATTAGTTCGGCAGTCAATTCCGGGTCTACTTCTTCTTCGGACTCATCTTCCTCCTCGGGTGGTGGTGGCTTGCTTGCGATTTTCTTCTTCTTTGAACCTGCAAACAAGGCTATACCCCTCTCGGGTTCCGAGTTGGACTGCTCATGTAATTCAAAATCCGAAAAGAGTTCATCTAATCTAAGTTTAGAAAGGTCCTTGGAGACCTTGTAGGCATCGACCATGGATGCCCACAAGGTGGTCCTCGGAAAAGAGTTTAGAACATACCTTATAAGGTCGTGGTTTTCGACCTTTTGCCCGATTGCGTGTAGGTTGTTGACTATGTCTTGGACACGGGCGTGGAGTTGCGTCGCGGACTCATGTTCCTGCATTTTTAGTGTGTACAATTTATTGAACAACAAATCGCGTTTGCAAACCTTAGCTTGATCCGATCCTTCGTGAAACTCGATTAGTTTTGTCCAAAGATCCTTTGCGCTTATGAAGGGGCCGACGCGATTTAGCTCCTCCTTGGACAAGCCGCATTGGAGGATTTGTGTTGCCTTGGCATCGGCTTCGACTTGTCATTTTGTTGCAACGGTCCATTGATCATAATCCAAGGAGTCACCCACTTCATTAGTCGGAAGTGTGAAACCCGTTTGGATTATGATCCACATCTCGATTTGAGTTTTGAGAAAGCATTCCATCCGACCTTTCCAGTAACGGAAATCATCTCCGTTGTAAAACGGAGGTCGGACGGTGCTAAAACCCTCGAGATGGGCCATTAGAACAAAAAACAAGGAGACTAAAAAGAAGACCTAGCAACGACAAAAACACACGAAAGTACCAAGACTTGCGTCTTGGATTAGTAGTGTGGGAAATAAAAAGAAACAAACGAAAAATAGAAAGTTAAGCAAAGAAATAAGAAACTAAATAAAAAGTAAGTACTCACAACCTTCGATGTCCCCGAAAGGATACTAAACGTCGATTTTTGAGGATGAAAACAACTTGTTACGGGGGTAAACCCCATAAGAAGTGTAGATCTCTGTGAGGGCTTCGATTTGGTAGGTAGAACGTGTCGTGGGTCAACTTGTACAAAAAGTTATGCCCGTTTGACCGTCGGCTACTCCAAAAGAAAATACTTGCAAAACAAAATCAAACGAAGAGTACCAAGACTTCGTCTTGGATTAGTAGTGCGGGAGAAAAATTTAAACGAACGAAAAACAAATCTGTAAAAAAAATGTTAGATTGGTGGTTTCACCAAATCTAAGCGCCCCCGGCTCTGATACCAATTGTTGGATCGATGCGGTTCGCTAGAGTGAATAGCGAAAAACCTTTTCTTTTCTTTCGTTCGTTAAAACTAGAGGATAATACAAATTAATTTACATTGAAATGTAAATATAAAATAAAAGAGACAATCGACACAAGGGTTTTACTTGGTTCGTAGCCGAAGGCTACTATTCCAAGGCCCTAGTGGTCCTTGACCACGTACGGAGGGCAGAAGCACTAAAGGAACTCCTCCTCGTTGGAGGTAGGAGTTAATCGATACAAAAAAAACTTTAAGATAGAGGGACACTCCCCCTCTCCTCGTATATGATAAAAACTCCGAAAAGTAGATGAACAACTGATAACAAAATAATACCGACATAAAAAGACAAATAAGAAAAATTAAACCTAGACGTCGGAAGGAAGGACTTCGTTGTCGGAGAATTGTAGCTTTGCGGAGACTTTTTGGAGGCTTAGAAATGTTTATGAAACCCAAGGTTTGGCCCTCCTTTTATAGCCTTTGTGCCCCTTTTCGAGAGGAACCCTAGCCAATCAAATTTGAGCACATCTTCCCTTGAAATTTGGTGATAATCCTTGACTCCTCGAATCTGATCATTGACCATCAGTCGACTGATGGCCATCATCACGATCGTGATGGCGACATCGATCGATTCTTGACCTTCGGCAATGATCATTGTTGTCGGTCAAATGAGTCCTCCAAGTATCGGTGATGCTTCTTTGCAAGTCAAAGTTAGCACAACAAAAACATAATTTCGATGGTCGTCGACCATCCGATCTTGACCTAGACCATCTATAAGAAGTCTTTGTTCGGATCTACGCTTAAGATCATCCCCGTAAAGAGGATACGACCTTACTTACTCTCGCACACACGAGCTTACCTCGATACTTACGTGTCACTTTTGCTTCCGGCCTTCCACTCGATTCCTTCGACTCCCTCCGAAGTAACTCGAGTATCGCCCGACCACCGCGGCTTCCTCCTGGTGTCGCTAGCCTTCAGCTCCAGCTATATCAATCTTCTGCACACTCGATTCAGCTCGTGAGAAAACAAAATAGACTTAACTTTTGTGTCTTTGCTATAATCAAAACACAGGTTCGATTTCGGTGCCTCACTGCACCAACACATATATAGCCAACGATAAGTATCAAGCATACGAATAATAAGAGAAAGGTCAAGATAATATGAATACCTAACATGCTCATATCTATAACTAAATTTAAATGCAATTACATCTACCTGACCAGGGTAGGAAATTATCCACCTGCTATGTAAATCGTAACTATCTTCACGTCCAAAAGACTATTCCGAATCAAGGTCCTATAGTTACAAAACATAAAGAGTAACTAAATGCTTGCATAACCCTATGCTAGAATAATTCTCTAAATCACATCCTAACCCTTGATTAGTCAATTTAATCATGTAGTAGTGTACTCCTCTACACTTCATTTACGAATCATATTTGATCTATGATTACTTCATAAATAATACTACTGTAACATATCATATCGAATCAATAACCATATCCAAATCCAAGTCAACTTCTGACATCAACTATCACTAGATCAATTAAATCACAAGGGTAATGGTATTCATTATAAATTAATCCAACCCAACTTACCTTGCACAATCGCTGTTGCACAACTCCTGGATCTGCTATAGGAGATCTGCTCATCCTACAAAAATATGTTAACTTAATTAACATACAAAATCCTTACCTCTCCCTACATCAATCAGCCGCAACTTCTTGATCCACTGCAGGAACAACACCGACCTATACAATTCAAGTGAATAGAGGTAACAACCCAACTCCTTCACCTGAAATCACAGCAACTTCTTAACACAATTATATAGTATCATCAATCCAATTCCAACCTTACTAACCCTACTTAGCATCAATTGAACTTTTGGATCCGGTATCTTGGCCCTTTACAATACATCAACCAAACTCATAACTCCAATTAATTTAACCCAAACTCGATTCCACAGCCTTACCTCCCTTCTCCAACAGCAACAACAGTAACCTAATCCCAAATTAACCATGATGAAGAAAACTAGGCTCCATATCAGAGAAGACCGCCGGCCATAATGAAGGTAATCCAACCTCCAAACTACTCGGGTCCAAATCAAAGTCGCAAAGGTACTATTGGTCTCGATCCCCAACCCTGCCACATGTGGGGGAAAGTGGTGGCTAGCCGATCAAGTGATCGTCGACCGACAGCAACATCGCGGAACGGGGCAGAACCATCTGCGATCGATGTTAGCCGAGGGATAGTCGATGTCACGTGATCTGATTCGGCTGACGGTGAGGTACAACGACCATAATCGGAAGAGAAGAAGGCACCAGCGGAATGGAGCAGCAACTCCATCACGGCTGAGCTTGCGGAGAGGACACACCAGTGATCGAGGGAGGCCAAGAGGAGAGGCGATGACGGCGAGAAATCGAGAGGGGGAAGATGCAAGGGCCCGAGGAGATCGACGCTGTCGGTTTCACCCAAAAATGCACCCCTTCACCGAGGAGATCGGCGCTGTCGATGAAGAAATGAAGCAGGGAAAGGAAAAGTCGCGGTGGATGGAAGAGAATGGAATCGGGCGAGAATGAGAAGTCACGGGGATTAAAGAGCGATGGCGAATTTCAGAAACGGAGTGAAATGCTTGGCCAAATGGGTCAGATTTTTGGGGATAAGGGATCAGATTTTAGATGCTATAAACAGTTAACTCTAACAAGCTTTGCCCACAACTGTAAAGAAATTTCCATTTAAGTCTAGGAAAATTTCTAAAAATTTCTTGAAAATTCCATAGGGTATTATCTTAATTACCCATCATTTATTTTATTTTATTTTATTTTATTTTTCCCAGTATTTTACATTCTCCCCCACTGATAAAAATTTGGTCCCCAAATTTCTTACTAACATGCAAAAATTACTTCATGCAAGTTTCTGAAAGGACCACATACATTCTTCAAGTAAACAGATGAGGGTATCGATCTCGGATAGTATCTTCCAGCTCCCACATAGCCTCCTCATCGATATAATGTTGTCATCCAACCTTTACGAGTCGGATGGTTTTGTTCCGCAACTGACGCTCCTTGCGACCAAGAATCTGCACTGAAATTTCCTCATACGTCGCATTAGACTGAGGTAGAATCAGAACCTCTTTCAGAATATGATCTGAATGAGGAACGTATTTCCTCAGCATATAAACATGAAATACATTATGAACACTCACAAGTGTCTGAGGTAAAGCCAACCGGTAAGCTACACCCCAAATCCGCTCCAACATCTCAAATGGACCAATGTAGTGTAGAGATAACTTTCCTTTTAGCCCATATCATTTCACCCCTCTTGTAGGTGAAACACGCAGAAATACTTGTTCCCCAACTTCCTCCCACAACACGGGAGATCTACAGGGTCTACCGAAGAGGGCCTTAGAAGAAGTCATCTGAATGGATGAGTGATAACTGTTCTTATAGTCAAATTCCACTAAAGGAATGTGATTCTCCCAACTACCTCCATAATCCATGACACAAGATCTTAATAGATCCTCCAATGTCTGAATTGTGCGCTCAGTTAGTCCATCAGTCCGCGGATGAAATGTTGTACTGAGCCGAAGCTCTGTGCCCATAGCCTGATGCAGACTCTGTCAATATCGTGAGGTAAATTGCGGTTCCCTATCAGATATAGTACTCAAAAGTACCCCACACAATCTGATAATCTTTCGGCAATACAACTCTGCCGGATGATCCAATGAGTATGACCTACGAATAGGAAGGAAGTGAGCTGATTTGGTTAGTCGATCCACGATCACCCAAATCGCATCATGTCATTTATGGGTTCTAGGCAATCCCGTAATGAAATCAATAGTGATATGCTCCCACTTCCATTCCGGAAATCAAAATTTCCTAGAGCAACTCAGCGGGTTTCTGATGTTCAGCCTTTACCCGCTGGCATATTGAACATCGAGCAACAAAACCTGCTATACCCCTCTTCATAGCGTTCCACCAGTATAAACATTTTAACTCTCGGTACATCCGAGTACCATCATAATGAACTGCAAATCTTTAATGATGTGCCACCTGTAGCAACTCTTTCTTAAGTGGATGTGTGTCCAGAACACATATCCATATTAGATACGGAAATTATCTTCTCACACAAGAAGGTCCATCTACTGTCCAACATTCACTACACCACACACTTTGTAACTGCGTGGAAGACTATAGCGACCAATCTCACAAGTTGCAACTGTTCGCGTTCCAACAACTCTATAGTAGCTACCCAGTAGCTAGTTAAAATCCCATGACCATTCCTGCTCCATACATCTATCAATCTAGATAATAGCTACTAAAGCCACGTCATATATATGACAGCCTATCTCGTAGATTCTTAACCGTCATAAGCATAAGATACGCCTCATGCAACTGTATCAGATTCGCTCCGATCCCTGAGATGATACATTTGAGTATAACATCCTTTTATCCACTCTGGAAGGATTAACTAATACTCGTGTAAAAGTTAACCGCCGTCTAGGTCTTGTAACTGGTTTAACTAGCTTCCGACTAAATGATTTCCATCATCACCTTTGTCAAACAAGTCCATGGTATAGTATTGCTAAATCATTCTATCCACATCTATAGTATTAACCAAAAAATACAAGGAAAACCACCATCTACAATGGTCGAGTGCGCAACTCCAACTACCACAATCAACAGTGGCCAGGTTACGCCACTCCAACAACCACAAACTGATCCCATCGTGTCCAAGATACACGATTCTCAAATCCAGTGGCGACTAAATCGTTAATTAGTCTAACAACATAATCAAAACTCATAAAATTCATACTAAGTATGAAATTGTCGTCTCTACACACCTGCATCCCCTTTACTCTAAGCTAATGATATATTAATCATCACAATGACAATGATAATTGTATGACACCATGTCACTACAATATTAACGCTCCAGTCGTAAATCGATCCTAGAGTATACACAGGTGTCCTTAACTGATCTAAATAGATCTTCTATGCCCAATGAAGAATATTTACTTTCAACAACTATCGCATTCCATCATCGATAATTGATGCATAATCTCAAAGGTATGGCCCTCTTTTCACAAAGAGTTCTGGATCCTTCTCAAGGAGAAATACTGGGACAGATAAATATCCCTTCCAACATCTCCTATAATCACAACTTACATTCTTCCAATTTCTGTAGTGTTTAGTAACACTTATACTAGTCAAATTATCACCCGGTATAGGATCTTCGATACAGGAACTATTTTCGCAATCATTTCGATCGCCTACTCCACTTGACTATGCAACGACAAGGCTAGGAGTTCATCTGAAACTATATTCCAAGGCTCTCAGATTATACACACATTCGAGAGACATATCATACCATAATCTCAAAAATTTGACCATCCGTAAGGATAGGTCTACAGTAAAGATATGTCTATCCAAGTCTAAAGAAATCCTTTAACTTCTTAATTGTTGGTCCACATCTCATTTGACGGTAGAGATACCACCGACCCACAAGTCGATGTATAGGAAACCTTCTAATCCAAACTGAGAATGTTCTAGACAAAGATACCTGTAAATACAAGCATCTCTCAATATATTAACCTAGAGGGTAAACTAATGATCAATTATCTGTAGATCCGATCTTAAGGCTCCACGCCGGTCTCGGCCTTTCTCCGAAGAGAAAAAGATCAGATCCAATAGTCCACGATAAAGCGGTCGCATTTCTACGATGATTGACCCAGGAATTTTCCTAGATCATCTGATCCCATCACTTAATGCTATGAGCTACAACTGTAGGATACCGAATAGATACGACCATCGTCGTATACTCTCTCCTCTGTACAAAGACAATCCACATCTGGGGGTAACTGTTGTTGTTGTCTGCATGAGTCTTCTACGATGTCTTCTGCTGATACTGCTGAATAAATCACTTCCCTTTAAGGTAAGTATCACGAAACTCCACCCATGCCTGAGGCAGTAGGTTGCTACTGATGAGATAACCTAATCTTCTAAGCTGATCTCTGCAGTCGAGACGATGCATCATTCTCTCGGAACACCATTGATAGTCTTCAACTGAGTCTTCAAAGTATAGGTCCTCAAATGTACTGGTTGCTTACTGTTGGGATGTATACTGAAAAGTCTATCTTTTGTATGAACATCTTTATTTTGAAATAAGAATCACATTATCATTGTTTGCATATTTATTGATATGCATATTGTCTAATACATTACATTGTAGATAACATGGTGTGTGGTGTCACACGGGAGATCATGTTATCGGCTCCTTGTAAAGTATAAGTAAAGGCTCACAACCGAGATGGCTTTGGACAAACCATTGGTAAGGTTGTAGTGTGATTTGGTATTGGTTTGTCTTGACCATAGAATCACACTAATACACTTTGTGTGTATTGAGCAGGACCGACTTAGAGGTGATTCGATTTATTACTGACTACATAATCGAATCGGACATCAGATATTATATTGTACATACTCTTAATCCCGATATAATAATGGGCACATATACTTAGTATTCATTTCTTTGATTTACCAATGTGTGAGATTTATAGATTAAATCGATAGGCTTGGTAAGTTGAGAAATAATATTATTTATATGATGTGCTGTTGATTATAAGAGGAAACTGTATCCTAAATATTAGGATGATGATGTCTCCTTGAGGAGCTCATAAGGTTCATCATGTAAACCCTGCAGGTGGACTTGGTCTGGTATGATGAAAAGCTTGAGTGGTACTACTCATAGAGTTAGATGTTGATTAATTAATGGTCAGTAAATTAATTAATCGACGGACATTCGAGATCTTAAACACGGGGAGAAAAATGTACAAATAATATATGGAGCTCATATTAACTTATGGGGGTTGGTGAGGTAGATCAATGATAATCCTTTAGTAGATTGGATTATCATTAATGGATCTCACTTTATGTAGGCTTTATCCATTGGGTGGCCAAGATCCAACTCCTCCTCATGGTCCCTATTGTAGCCTATTAAAACATCATGATGCCTAGATCCAATGGATGAAAACAAAACTCTAGATCCAACGGTAGAGATTAAATTGTTGGCAACGTGCTATTCCTCGGAATGCTCATCGGCTCCCATGTCCCCGGATTAAAATTTTCACTAATGAAAACTAATCCGGATGGGATGAGTTTCCAAAGCACAACCAATTCGTCATCATGCTAACGACTTGAGCAATCGCTTGAACAAACTAGTTGTTCAAGCAACACAACTCTGATAGTCGGTTAGCTGCGGAAGAGTCGACGGACAGATCGCCGGTTTTTGTGTTTATCTTCGGGGTCCATGATTATACAAATACAAACAAATGTAAACTCGTATAATCAATACATACTAACATAAAGAACATAAGCTAGCATATCAATAAGAACATGCAAAGAACAATAATAAAAGTTGTAAAACTTTTATACCTCTTGATCTTCTATCGTATGTCCTAACCTCCTTGTAGACTTCGTGTGGGCGAAGATCCTCCACAAGTTGAAGCTTCCTTGATCTTCTTCAATCCAAAGAAAGAAGAACTCTCTTTTCCTTCTTGCTTGAGCCAACCACCAATCCACAAAGGATTGATGCCGCTGGCCCCAAGAATAGAGAGAACAAAATGGAAACCACCAAGGAACCAAACTAGGGACAAACCCAAGCTTCTAGTGCCGCCGGCCAAGATGGAGTAAAGAGGTGAAAGGGAATATGTTGGGCTCCGACCAAGGTGGAGGGAATAGAGGAAGGAGCCGGCCACACCCTAGGAAGAAGAAGAGCTCCTCTCCTATAGATGCCGCCCACCTTCTTGCAAACCCTAGCCGCCCAACCATAGGAGCCAAACCCTAGTTAGGGTTTCCTCCTTAGGCTTACTTGCCGCCCAACCAAGGTGGAGGGAAGAGTTCTAGGAGCCGGCCACCATCTTGGAAGAAGATGAGATCCTCCACAAGTTGCCGCCCACTCTCCCTTCCAAACCTTGCCGCCCAACCAAAGAGCCAAACCCTAATCCAATTAGGGTTTCCTCCTTAGGGTTTCTTGTCGCCCAAGCAATGAGAGGCTAAACCCTAATTTCAATCATCCATCATCTTATCTTTGCCGGCCACCTTAAGCCTATATATATAGAGTTAGGTTTAGGCCTTGGTTTAATCTCCACCATTGGTTCTAGAGATTTAATCTCAACCGTCGGATCTAGAGATTTAATCTCAACCGTCGGATCTAGAGATTTAATCTCAACCGTCGATTCTAGGGTTTTAATCCCAACCATCGGATCTAGAGATTTAATCTCCATCGTCGGTTCTAGGGTTTTAATCTCAATCGTCGGATCTAGAGATTTAATCTCCACCGTCGGTTCTAGGGATTTAATCCCAACCGTCGGATCTAGAGATTTGTTTTCCATCATTTGATCTAGACTTCATGAGGTGAAAATAGGCTACAATAGGGACCATGAGGAGGAGTTGGATCTTGGCCACCCGATGGATCGGAACCACACAAACTTGATCTATCAATGATGTTCCATTCCACTAGAGGATCATCATTGAATTACCTCACCAACCCCCATAAATTAATTTGGGCTCCATATATTATTTGTACATCCATCTCCCCGTGTTTAAGATATCGAATGTCCGTCAATTGATTGATTTACTGACCATCAATCAATTAACATTTAACTCCTCGAGTAGTACCACTCAACCTTATCATCATGTTGACTAAGTCAACCTGCAGGGTTTACATGATAAACCTTATGAGTTCCTCAAGGGGACATCATCAACCTAATATATAGGACACGGTTTCCTCCTATAATCAACGACACACCATGTAAATAATATCATTTCCCAACTTACCGGGCATATTGATTTAATCCATCTAAATCTCACCCTTTGGTAAATCAAAGAAATAAATACTAAGTACATGTGCCCATTATTATATCGGGATTAAGAGCATATACAACATAATATCCGAGGTCCGATTCAATTATGTAGTCAGCAATAAATTGAATCACCTCTATGTCGGTCCTGCTCAATACATCGAGGTGTACTAGTGTAACTCTATGTTCAAGATAAAACAATACCAAGCTACACTACAACCATGCCAATGGTTTGTCCAAAACCATCTTGGTTGTGAGCCTCTACTTATATTCTACAAGGGACTGATAACATGATCTTTTGTGCCACACCAAGCACCATGTTATCTACAATGTAAAATATTAGACAATTTTGCATAACTATAAAAATATGCAAACAATGATCATGTGATTCTTATTTCAAAATAAAGATGTTCATACAAAAGAGCTAGGCTTTCAGTATACATCCCAACAATCTCCCACTTATACTAAAAGACTATGCTGTCATCATACTGCCATACATCTGATTCCCCTTCCCTGCACATGCCTATCAAAGCTCTCGCTAGAAGGGCCTTAGTGAAAAGGGTCTACCAGGTTATCCTCTGATGCAATCTAGGCGACAACAACTTCTTCCTCCTTTACGATTTTCTCGTATCAGGTGGTACTTGTACTCTATCTATTTACTAGCCTTATGGCTCGTGGTTCCTTCGAGTTTGCAACTGCACCATTATTATCACAATAAATTGTGATAGTTCTGGGCAAACCAGGAATCACATCCAAGTCCATCAGGAAGTTCCTGAGCCACTCAGCTTCTTTGGCCGCCTCATAGGCTGCCACATACTCAGCTTCCATGGTGGAGTGCACCACGCATTTCTGCTGGGCACTCCTCCATACAATGGCTCCTCCTCCTAAAGTAAACACAAAACCTAAGGTAGACTTACTGTTATTCCTATCTGATTGGAAATCGCAATCCATGCAACCCACAGGGAGTAATTGGTCTACCCGATAAACTTGCATATAATCCCTAGTCCTTCTCAAGCACTACAATATATGCTTTATCGCAGTCCAATGTCCTTGTCCTGGATTACTCTAATATCTGCTGACCATGCCCACTTGCAGCGGATATCCTAGTCTAATCTGAGCATCGCATACATGAGGCTTCCTACTGCCGAAGCATAAGGAACCACCTTCATCTCCTCTATCTTCTTTGATGTTGGGACACATCTCTTTAGATAAAGGTACTCCATGCCAAAAAGGTAGAAAGCCTTTCTTGGAGTTCTGCATGCTAAAATGATCAAGATTGTGTCTATGTATGAAGCTTGGGATTAGCACACTAACCTTGATCCCAAGGATGTGTCCCACTTCTCCCAAGTCCTTCAAAACTGTTTGGACAACCATACCCTTACGTCTGGTAACACTCTGATATTGTTTCCAACTACCAAAATGTCATCTACGTATAGTACAAGAAATACCACTACGTTTCCGTCACATCTCTTGTATACACAAGACTCATCCGGACTTTGAATAAATCCATAAGTCTAGATTTACCTCATCAAAGCGGATGTTCCAAGACCTCAAAGCTTGCTTCAGTCCATCAACGGACCGATTAAGCTTACATACAATACGCTCTTTGCCCTTAGCAATGAATCCCTCTGGTTGCTTCATATAGATGTTTTCCTCAAGACTTCCATTAAGGAAAGTTGTCTTGACATCCATCTGCCACACCTCATAATCCATATGAGCTGCTATGCATAAGAGCTCCCAGACCTGACTTGAATCCATAGATTCAATCTCAGTATTCATTGCACTTTGCCAAGATGTCGTATTTATATCTTGGATTGTCTCGTCGTATGTCTAGGGATCAGGTTCATGTTTGCTAGGGACCAAATCAGAAGATTCACCCAAAAACATGAATCTAAGGGCTGTCTAACAACCCTTCCACTACGATGAGGTATCATCTGTGTATCCTTTGTGACACGCAGTGCAGTGACATGTGGTATATTCTCTTGTACCGGTGGTACTAAAGAAGTGACTTCCCTTTTTAACTCTTCCAGAACAATTTTATTCTTGGGCTTGTGGCTTTATCACATAGTCTTCCTCTAGAAATCTGGTGTTCGTGTTAACAATCACCCTATGATCTCTAGGACTATAAAACAAGTCAGAATAACTCATCATCGATATAACCATTTTCATAAGAGTCCTATTCCTTCGCTCTACTACACCGTTCTGCTGGGGTGTGCCAGGTGCAGTCAATTGGGATTGAATCCCAACCTCTGATAAGTAGTTCCTAAACTCTCCCAAGAGGTTGTCACCACCACGATCAGATCGTAGAGTCATCCATATCTTGAATAATCATCTACAAAAGAGACGAAATATTCAAGATTACCTCTTGCCTAGATAGCCATAGGACCACACAAATCAGAATGAACCATCTCTAACACATATTTTGCTCTATACCCCTTGGCCTTAAAAAGGCCTCTTGGTCATTTTACCCTCCAAGTAAGATTCGTCAGTTGGGAGATCCTCCACCACTAATGAACCCAAAGGTCCATCAGCTTTCAACCTTTGAATTCTGCTTAGGTTAATGTGACCAAGCCTAAGAAGACAAAGATATGTTTGGTTCATCTTCGAAGGTTCTTTTCTCTTATTGGAATTAGAAGATGAGTTATTAACTTCAATTTGCATCATGGGAGGTTTTGGTTCGAATTTCCTTTCAATGTACCTGAATAGATATTCTCCCTATTTCTTTTATAACAACTCTGTCATTAAAAGAAATAGAATATCCATCCATAATAATTTAGAAACTGAAACTAAATTCTTTCTAAATAAAGGTACATAAAGGGAATTTTCCAGAACCAAAGTTTTATTATTCTCAAGAGATAAATAAAACTTCTCCCACTACAATAGCTGCCACCATCATGGTATTGTCCAAGTAAATGGTAATCTCCTTTTTAGCTAGTCATCGGGTTTCCTAGAACCCCTGCAAATTGTTGCAGACATGATTAGTGGCTCCCGTATCAACTCACCAGGTGCCAGTAGATATCATCGCTAATCATGTTTCAATGACTAGTCCAAAAGATATACCTTTGTTCTATTTTGGATTGGGACAGTCCTTCTTCCAATGTCCATCCTGCTTGCAAGTGAAGTACTTGCCTTTCAGCTTCTTCACTCTTCCCTGAGATCCTCCCACCATCTTTGCTCCACCTTGTTTCTTCTTCTTCTTGCCTTTCGGCTTAGAAGTAGAAACCCTTTTTGAGCAACGATGGCTTGAGGACACTATTTGAAGAGCGCATACTTATACACCTTAGCAGATAAGACAATATCTAGAATCTTTTCCAATCAACATTATTTAGGTATAGTAAGTTTATTTCCTTTAGTATCACAGTAAGTGGACTGAAAGTCAATTTTGAAAATCCTAAGAATCACATAGATCATTACTTTAGATTTCAAAAATTATTGATTCCTCAAAACAATAAAATTCCGAAATCAACCAACACCTCAAAACACCAAGAATATCGCATGCCACAATAGTGTGGACGTATACTAATTCTACATTTGTAAGAGGAGGTTTTACCCATTAATTTTATTATCTTGTCAACCTTACTTTTTGACAAATAAAATTAATAGTTGGTTCCTCTTTGGCCCTACAAATAAAAGCAGTGACTCCGATGGGGAGGATACTTTTTATTTGCATCTAAGTGTGCACCATTACACGATACTAAGGGAATTATCTCAGATTATGTGCCTTACCGATGGGGAAGTACACACGCTCCTAAATAATTTCCTATAACCATTATTTGACCTAGTGATCCGCAAACAAACTCATCCGATGGGGAGGAAGGCACTCAGAGCCTACGCGCAAGTTTGTTGCATCACACATCAAATTGTAATGGAGGCCGCAAGAATTAATTAAAATATCCCTCTCCCACTTAGTAAATTGAAAATGAGGAATTTTCAAGCACACACAACATGCATATAAAACAAATCAGCAATAAATATGGAAAAATCAGAATTTTTCCAACTATTATGGCATTGTTCTCCAATATGTGTCCCGTCGTGTCGCCACCTCGTCCGCTCCTCCTACGCCATGTACGAGCCATCCGGAGATCCGAGCCGAGAATAAAACCTATTTTATTTTACATCCATCGATCCTATACTCCACAAGGGAGTGTACATGAAATCTAGATCGAAAGATAAATAAAATAAAGAGTGGCTAAACAATGTCGTATTCAATTACAAAAATTAAATACTAATTTAGCCTCGTCAACTCCGAGGATTCAAATAATATACAATCACACACACATGCAATCACATACACACATATATAGCCATAATAGTTGAATCTTATGCCTGCAACCAAAAAATTAGCCTACACACATCCTACTATTATCCGCCATACACAATATATGATAAGTGCGTGAAAGTAACCGAATCCAAAACACACAAAACCGGAAACCGTGGCTCTGATACCAATTATTGGCAACGTGCTATTCCTCGGAATGCTCATCGGCTCCCATGTCCCCGGATTAAAATTTTTACTAATGAAAACTAATCCGGATGGGATGAGTTTCCTAAGCACAACCAATTCGTCATCGTGCTAACGACTTGACCGATCGCTTGAATAAACTAGTTGTTCAAGCAACACAACTCTGATAGTCGGTTAGCCACGGAAGAGACGACGGACGGATCGCCGGTTTTTGTGTTTATCTTCGGGGTCCATGATTATACAAATACAAACAAATATAAACTCGTATAATCAATACATACTAACATAAAGAACATAAGCTAGCATATCAATAAGAACATGCAAAGAACAATAATAAAAGTTGTAAAACTTTTATACCTCTTGATCTTCTATCGCATGTCCTAACCTCCTTGTAGACTTCGTGTGGGCGAAGATCCTCCACAAGTTGAAGCTTACTTGATCTTCTTCAATCCAAAGAAAGAAGAACTCTCTTTCCCTTCTTGCTTGAGCCAACCACCAATCCACAAAGGATTGATGTCGCCGGCCCCAAGAATAGAGAGAACAAAATGGAAACCACCAAGGAACCAAACTAGGGACAAACCGTAGCTTCTAGTGCCGCCGGCCAAGATGGAGTAAAGAGGTGAAAGGGAATATGTTGGGCTCCGACCAAGGTGGAGGGAATAGAGGAAGGAGCCGGCCACACCCTAGGAAGAAGAAGAGCTCCTCTCCTATAGATGCCGCCCACCTTCTTGCAAACCCTAGACGCCCAACCATAGGAGCCAAACCCTAGTTAGGGTTTCCTCCTTAGGCTTACTTGCCGCCCAACCAAGGTGGAGGGAAGAGTTCTAGGAGCCGGCCACCATCTTGGAAGAAGAAGAGATCCTCCATAAGTTGCCGCCCACTCTCCCTTCCAAACCTTGTCGCCCAATCAAAGAGCCAAACCCTAATCCAATTAGGGTTTCCTCCTTAGGGTTTCTTGCCGCCCAAGCAATGAGAGGCTAAACCCTAATTTCCATCATCCATCATCTTATCTTTGCCGCCCACCTTAAGCCTATATATATAGAGTTAGGTTTAGGCCTTGGTTTAATCTCCACCATTGGTTCTAGAGATTTAATCTCAAACGTCGGATCTAGAGATTTAATCTCAACCGTCGGATCTAGAGATTTAATCTCAACCGTCGGTTCTAGGGTTTTAATCCCAACCATCAAATCTAGAGATTTAATCTCCACCATCGGTTCTAGGGTTTTAATCCCAACCGTCGGATCTAGAGATTTAATCTCCACCGTCGATTCTAGGGATTTAATCCCAACCGTTGGATCTAGAGATTTGTTTTCCATCATTTGATCTAGACTTCATGAGGTGTAAATAGGATACAATAGGGACCATGAGGAGGAGTTGGATCTTGGCCACCCGATGGATCGGAACCACACAAACTTGATCCATCAATGATGTTCCATTCCACTAGAGGATCATCATTGAATTACCTCACCAACCCCCATAAATTAATACGGGCTCCATATATTATTTGTACATCCATCTCCCCGTGTTTAAGATATCGAATGTCCGTCAATTAATTGATTTACTGACCATCAATTAATTAACATCTAACTCTCGAGTAGTACCACTCAACCTTATCATCATGTTGACTAAGTCAACTCGCAGGTTTACATGATGAACCTTATGAGCTCCTCAAGGGACATCATCAACCTAATATATAGGACACGCTTCCTCCTATAATCAACGGCACACCATGTAAATAATATCATTTCCCAACTTAATGCATATTGATTTAATCCATCTAAATCTCACCCTTCGTAAATCAAAGAAATAAATACTAAGTACATGTGCCCGCTATTATATCGGATTAAGAGCATGTACAACATAATATCCGAGGTCCGATTCAATTATGTAGTCAAGAATAAATCAATCACCTCTATGTCGGTCCCGCCAATACACCTAAGTGTACTAGTGTAACTCTATGTTCAAGATAAAACAATACCAAGCTACACTACAACCATGCCAATGGTTTGTCCAAAACCATCTTGGTTGTGAGCCTCTACTTATATTCTACAAGGGACTGATAACATGATCTTCTGTGCCACACCAAGCACCATGTTATCTATAATGTAAAATATTATACAATTTTGCATAACTATAAAAATATGCAAACAATGATCATGTGATTCTTATTTCAAAATAAAGATGTTCATACAAAAGAGCTAGGCTTTCAGTATACATCCCAACATAAATCTCTAGATCCGACGGTTGAGATTAAATCTCTAGATCCGTCGGTTGAGATTAAATCCCTAGAACCATTGGTGGAGATAAAAACAAGGCTTATCCCTAACTCTATAAAAGGAGTCTTTAGGGTGGGCGGAAAAAAAATTCTAATTAGAGAAGGAATAGGATTAGGGTTAAGGGGTGGCAAGATTGGATGATTATGGTTTGGGGTGTAGGCGGCACCAAATAAAGAAAGGTTTTCCTTTTCTTCTTCTTCTTCCTTGGTGGTCGGTGCCCAAACCAGCCTTTCCTCCCTTGGGTGGAGTCCAAACCCCTTCATCCTCTTCTCCTTGGCCGGTGGAAACATAGCTTAAGGTCTTCCCTTGGAGCTTTTGGCTGGTATCCATCTTCCTCATCTCCAATCCTTCTTGGCCGACGGCATGCACCAAGCTTGGAGCTTGGTGGTTGGTTGAAAGAAGGATAAGGGTTTTGTTTCTATACTTCCTCTTGTTCGGAGCGAGCAAGGATGGAAGATTGGTGATTTAGGAGCTTCAACTTTTGGTAGATCGTCGCCCACACGATGTCCAAAAGGAGGAAGGACATACAATAGAAGATCGAGAGGTATATCGATTGTCTATTTTCATTTGTAACATGTCTATAATTGTTTTTCAATTATATGTATGTTATATATTCTGTTTTGTGGCTAAATATACTTGGACCCCGAACATAAACACCAAAGCTGGCAATCCGTACATCGTCTATTCCGCGGCTATTCGTAGAATAGAGGTTGGTGGCTTGAACAACAAGTTTGTACAAGTGACCACTCTAATCGAATAGCACGATGATGAAACGGTTGCTTGGGTGATCCCTTTTGTCTCGGAATAAATTTTTTAATCCGGGGACATCGATGGGATCACCATGAACAAGCAACCGAGTTGAAGTGGGAAGCGAAGTTTCCTACCTTCACTTACAATAGCAACAGATTAACTGATCCAACAGATAATCTGACTTCGCGTGTCTTCGTGATCCACACTGCACGCACATAATCCCTTCGGAGTCTTTGTTATGATTTCGCTGATGTACACGAGAACATCATGATGATCTGCGGTTGGTCTTCTATAATCGGAAAATGGCTCAATGCCTATGACTTCGATCTTGCTCCTTTTATCCAACAGTCGGAGACTTCTGACCCAAATAAGTTGACTTGCAATATCTACTTATCGGTCTCCAACTCTTAAACAATTGTACGGAGTCATTTCGAAACTCCTGACTCAATCCAACATCTTCCGGCAGGATCTGATAGAAGATCCTGTCATCTTAATCCAATAGTAAGCCAATAACCGTGTGTGGCTTAAAACATCCAGTCACCTTCTTGAGCTATTAGGTGGTCGTAACCTCTTCAAGTCTAACGACCCTGCATGGTTATCCCGTTATCGACGATCACCCTTTACGTATTGCTCTTTATAATGTATAAACACTATTTGAAGCAAGCGCCCAACAAACATTCTTTCAATATCACTAAACCATGATCAAGTGATATATTATTTCTCGAAGATTATTTTCTACATTTATCACCAAATACTGGCTTGATCCCGATAATGGTATGCAAATAACTCTACTTCCTATGTATAACACAAGTTAAGTACTCAAAAGTACCCTCAAAGTTATACAACCCAGTACGAACAAACTCAGGGATCAAAATCCCTATGAAACACCGTAAACTAGCCTTCTGCTATCTGCATCAACAATAGCCTACTTGTCTTGTCCATTACCCAATAGGTAATGATCTGACTTGCATAATTAGTGAAAATCTCTAAGATTGTAGTCTCTGATTTCCACAAGAAATGTGACGACTTGACCCCTTTTTTCCAACTCGGTATCAGTCGGCTCTCAAAGGTAAATTACCTTTTCGACACAGGTTCAAGACTCATAGACTCAATAGGTTGTTCTCGTGGTCAACTCATACTATGGTTATGAACAATTACCAACACACTACAGGTTATTCCCTATTATATATGCTAAATGCATAACTAACAAAATCGAGAGTATAAACCCTTAAAGGCAACTCCGGCTGGTCGCCTCGGTGGACAACCCCTACTACAAGTCTGTACAGGTGTCATAACTCTAACTATATACACCTGTTGAGCAAGTTTAGATAAACATCTAACTAGGCCATATGTTATCAGGAATTCTTACCTCGTGCTTTTTGGAGCTCAGGTCGCTGTCCATCTCATCTCAGAAAACCAAAACCGAACAAATTGACTCTCGAGAATCCAAGACTCGACACAAAAACAACATTGTATGGCATCGCAGAACCTAGGGCTCTAATACAACTAAAGTTGTCACGCCCCGAGAGAATGTCGTGCCGAAAAGAAAATGGACGACATCTCTCCAGTACGTGGCAACATTTCGAGTTAATACAAGGCCCGTAGGCCACAACAACAACAAATAAATATGTAAACAAACACAACAACATAACAAACTAACTACAACAAATACATAGCGGAAACATAAAACAACTACATCATAACTACATACAGTACATACTGGTATGATTGACTCATCAAAACATTACGAAATAGCGACAAAATCCGAATCCACAAGTCCACAACACAATACATCATGAAAACTCCAAATACATAACAAAACGTATGGAAAGCCCAAAACAAACACGGGAGCCTTGGAGGTGAGATGAGATGTTGCCATCCAGCGGTGCTCTAAACCGTCATGAAGACTTCTACCAGTTAACTGGGCGACAGAAAAACCCAGGGTATGTGGTGGTAAGTATAACTCAACAGGTAATAGGAAAAACATGTATATATATCAAATATAAAATGTAATTCAACAGCATAACCTTAAGATACAATAGGTATACCAGTAAAGTATATAAATACATGCATATAACGTCTAACCAAATAAACAACGTATAATGCAAACATACCTGAAAGTCTGCTATGCTACTCTGATGCAACCTGAGCATATATCCAACATATATAACAGGAAGAATAATACTAACTCACAATGTACTCATGATATAGGTCAAGGTATCTAATGGTCTATCCAACAAATATACAAGTATCCGACACAGCCATATAACAGATGAAAGAAGCATGCATGAATATGATGTACAACCAAATGCAACAAGCATAGTACAATCAAATGCAACATCACAATAAGCATATATATATATATAGACTGCATCTATATATATATTAATCACAACCATCCATATATATATATACATTCATATATGTATATATATGGTAATATGCAAAGCGCCATAAGATACGACAATGCAGCATTCATGGTCATGCCTGCGCACCCCTACTCGCTACCACGACCCCAGTGTGGCCTAGGTGTCATGACATGACAACTGTCCCAACTCAACACCAACCACGACTCTAGAGTGGCCGAGTGGGCAGTATGATCAAGTAGCATATGAGCGTAAAGAGCTCGCTACACAATGGGGGTCCCTACTGCTGGCCACTCCAACTGACACTACCAATGAGTGGTCGAGTGCCATGCACCCAGGACAACTGCACGCAACTCCCACTACCACCGTCTATAGTGGTAGAGTGTGGCACAATAAATGCTCTGTCCTCACACCAGTTACTCCTCGGGGAGTAACCAGGGAGGCAAGATGACTGACGACTCTCTCAACCCCATGGGAGACTATGTCGTCAGAATGCATGCAAATGACATGAATGTACTATCACACGTACAAACATCTACCACAAACTCTCAGTTCAACAGAGATTCGTACCCATCTGATCAATACACTCTCTATCCTGTACGGAGTCATACTCAACTGATCGACGAACTCTCTATCCTGTAGAGAGTCGTACTCAACTGATCATAACTCTCTATCCAATAGAGAGTTATACTCAACTGTTTGACACACTCTCTATCCTGTAGAGAGTCGTACTCGACTAATCATAACAAGCTGGGATCACCGGTCCATAGGGATACACTAATCACCCTTCACTTAACCATTACACAACACATGGTTGGTAATAAGTATGGAACATACGAGTATTGGAATAAATCCTACCTTTAGGGCATTACCTACTCACAGATGACCTTTTTGCCAATTTACAAATTGGGTCATCTCTCGAACTCTAACATCTACACCCTACTAAACGTTTAGACCTATTTACATCACATCTGTAACTCCTAACTCATGATAGAGGAAAATGTGATATCAACATTTGAGCATATATAGCCAACGACAAGTATCAAACATACGAATAATAAGAGCAGGGTCAAGATAATATGAACACCTAACATGCTCATATTATTGGGATGTATACTGAAAAGTCTATCTTTTGTATTAACATCTTTATATTTGAAATAAGAATCACATGATCATTGTTTGCATATTTATGGATATGCATATTGTCTAATACATTACATTGTAGATAACATGGTGTGTGGTGTCACACGAGAGATCATGTTATCGGATCCTTGTAAAGTATAAGTATAGGCTCACAACCGAGATGGCTTTGGACAAACCATTTCCATGGTTGTAGTGTGATTTGGTATTGGTTTGTCTTGACCATAGAATCACACTAGTACACTTTGTGTGTATTGAGCAGGACCGACTTAGAGGTGATTCGATTTATTGCTGACTACATAATCGAATCAGACCTCAGATATTTTATTGTACATGATCTTAATCCCGATATAATAACGCGTATTCATTTCTTTGATTTACCAATGGGCGAGATTTACAGATTAAATCCATAGGCTCGGTAAGTTGGGAAATGATATTATTTATATGGTGTGTCGTTGATTATAAAAGGAAACCGTGTCTTATATATTAGGATGATGATGTCCCCTTGAGGAGCTCATAAGGTTCATCATGTAAACCCTGCAGGTGGACTTGGTCCGGCATGATGATAAGGTTGAGTGGTACTACTCATGGAGTTAGATGTTGATTAATTAATGGTCAGTAAATTAAATAATCGACGGACATTCGAGAACTTAAACATGGGGAGGAAAATATACAAATAATATATGGAGCTCATATTAACTTATGGGGGTTGGTGAGGTAGATCAATGATAATCCTTTAGTAGATTGGATTATCATTAATGGATCGGACATTATGTGGGCTTGATCCATTGGATGGCCAAGATCCAACTCCTTCTCATGGTCCCTATTGTAGCCTATTAAAACTTCATGAAGCCTAGATCCAATGGTTGAAAACAAAACTCTATATCCAAAGGTAGAGATTAAATCTCTAGATCCAACAGTTGAGATTAAATCTCTAGATCTGATGGTTGAGATTAAATCCCTAGAACCAATGGTGGAGATTAAAATAAGGCATATCCATAACTCTATAAAAGGAGAGAATGGGGTGGGCAGCAAGATGAATCTCATTAGAAATAGGATTAGGGTAAGGGGCGGCAAGCATTGGGGATTAGGGTTTGGGTGTTGGCGGTACCAAATAAGGAAAGATTTTCCTTATCTTCTTCTTCTTCCTTGGTGGCTGACGCCCATACCAGCCCATCCCTACCTTGGTCGGCATCCAAACTTCTTCATCCCCTTCTCCTTGGCCAGTGGAAACAAGACTTAGTGTCTTCCCTTGGAGTCTTGGCCGGTTTCCATCTTATTCTTCTCCTTCTTGGCCAGCGGCAAGCACTAAGCTTGGAGCTTGGTGGTTGGTTGAAAGAAGGAGAAGTGCCTTGTTTCTTATTCTTCCTCTTGTTCGGAGCAAGCAAAGAAAGAAGATTGGTGATCTAGGAGCTTCAACTTTTGGTAGATCGTCGCCCACATGACATCCAAAAGGAGGAAGCACATACGATAGAAGATCGAGAGGTATAATACTTGTCTATTTTCTTATGTAACATGTTTATAATTGTTTTCAATTATATATGCATGATATATTCTATTTTGTGGCTAATATAACTTGGACCACGAACATAAATACAAACGCCAGCGATCCGTACATAGTCTATTCCGTGGCTATTCGTAGAATAGAGGTTGGTTGGTTGAACAACAAGTTCCTCATACAAACGTAGGCTAGAAAATTTATTTCTAGCCTAATACATGCATGTCGTAGGCTAGAAAATTCCTCAATTTCAAATTACTAAGTGGGAGAGGGATATTTTTATAAATTCCCACGGCCTCCATTACGATTTGACACGTGATGCAAACAAACTTGCGCGTCGGCTCTGAGTGCCTTTCTCCCCATCGGATGAGTTTGTTTGCGGATCACAAGGAGAATATGGTTTTAGGAAATTATTAAGGAGCATGTGTACTTCCCCATTGGAAGGCACATAACTCGAGATAATTACCTTGGTACCGAATAATGGTGAACACTTAGATACAAATATAAGTATCCTCCCCATCGGAGTCACTGCTTTTATTTGTAGGGCCAAAGTGGAACCAACTATTAATTTTACTTGTCAAAAAGTTAGGTTGACAAGATAGTAAAATTAATGGGTAAAACCTCCTCTTACAAATGTAGAATTCGTATACGTCCATACTATCATGGCATATGATATTCTTGGTGTTTTGAGGTGTTGGTCGATTTTAAAATTTTATTGTTTGAGGAATAAATAATTTTTTGAAATCTAATGTTTTAATCTATGAGATTCTTAGGTTTTCTTTCAAAATGACTTTCAACCCACTTGTTGTGATATTGAAAGAGAATAAACTTACTGGACCCAACTATGTTGATTGGAAGAGGAATCTTGACATTGTCTTGACTGCTGAGGAATACAAATATGTACTCCTCGAAGAGTGCCCTCCTAAGCCTGCGGATGATTCTGGGGAAAAGGAGAAGGAGAGTTATAAGAAGTGGATCAAGGCTGATGAGATTGCACGGTGTTACATTTTGGCATCTATGTCAAATGTACTGCAACATCAGCATCAAGCCATGCCCACTACTTATGACATGATGCTCAATCTCAAAGAGCTTTTCGGACACCAGAATCGGGCTACAAGGCAGGAAGCAATGAGGAACTTGATGACGACCACCATGATCGAGGGAACACCCATGAGGGATCATGTTCTCAAGATGATGGCTCATTTGAATGAGCTGAAGGTCCTTGGAGCTGAGAACGATGGGGAAACCCAGGTCGATATCATTCTCCAGTCTCAACCTAGGTGTTTTGAGCAGTTTCGCCTGAACTACAACATGGACAAAAGGTTGTATTCATTGGCGGAGCTTCTGACAGAACTCCAGGCGGCAGAGGGGTTATTTTGTCAGAGTGCTCAGGCGCATGCTATGGTTACCCAAAAGGTTTCTACTTCTAAGCCGAAAGGCAAGAAGAAGAAGAAACAAGCTGGGGAAAAGGCGGTGGGAGGAACCCAGGGAGGAGTGAAGAAGCCGAAAAGAAAGTGCTTCACTTGTAAGCAGACTAGACACTAGAAGAAGGCCTACCCCAACCGCAAGCAGAACAAAGGTATATCTTTTGGTCTAGTCCTTGAAACATGTTTAGCGGTGTTATCTTCCGGCACCTGGTGTGTAGATACGGGAGCCACTAATCATGCCTGATATACTTTGTGTTGGAGATTTGAGGGCGCTAGAGGGGGGGTGAATAGCGTTGACCGTAGGAAGATGGAAATCGTTCGCGTGCTTGTCTACAATTTCGTTAGTACGCAGTGGAATAACAAGAATAATAATGATAATGAAACATACAACACAAGCACAACACGAGAATATAACGTGGTTCGGAACCGAACGGTTCCTACTCCACGAATCGAGCTCTAAAGAGCCCTAGTGATGCACACACACTCACTAATCACAAATACTCCTTCTCGACACAAGTCGGAGGTGGAGAAACCTCTTACAATAAGATTACAACAATAATCTAAATACAACAAGCAAATATAAGAGGAAATACAACAAGAGAAGTAAAGAACACTTTACAAAAACTCTTTAGAAGCTTGCTTGTTGATTGCCTTGGACTAGCACTTGAAAGCCCTGATTTGCAGCAGCAAATCGCTTCAAAATGTCCAAGAAAATCGGTTGCAAAAACCCTCCCGTCGAGCTCCTTTTATCCTTGCGCGCGACCTGGATTTCCGCCCATCAGTCGACTGCCATAAGTCACCAGTCGACTGATGCCACTGTTGTCGTGAGACAACGGCTCGATCCACGCTGGAAAAACTCCAACGGATCTCTTGGCAGTCGACTGCCAGCCGCGTAGTCGACTGCCCAGTCGGCTACGGAGCATTCTGTGCTCGCGGCTGAACTAGCAGTCGACTGCCGACCCTTGGCAGTCGACTGTCGTAGACATCAGTTCGACTGCTCCAATGAGCAGTCGACTGCCAGAGCAGTTTCAGCTCTTAAACGGCAGTCGAACTCAAGTCGACTCACGGCAGTCGAACCGGCCATAATGTCAGTCGACTGCCAACCTCAAGAATGAGGTTTTAACCCAAGTATGGTGCCCCCATACTTGCTAGACCACCCTTAGCCTAGACCTAAGCCTTCTAGCCACCTCCATCAGCCTCACGCCTCTCGGATCCCTCCAAGTCATCAATGACTTGTTCATCCATCGCGCTAGCCTCCAGATGCTTCCCTCGGCTATGTCATGCTAACGGTGTCTACACCGCTAAGGCACATTAGACTTATGCCGCCAAGACTCCGCTTGGACTTTACGCTGCCAATATCAATCCCCTTGGACTTACCAAATGCCAAGACTCAAGCTTGGACTTTCCCTTGCCAACCCATGTTGGACTTTCCATGCCAAGGCCCATGCTTGGACTTTCCATTTGCCAAGACCCATGCTTGGACTTCTCATTTGCCAAGACCCATGCTTGGACTTCTCATGCCAAGTACTCAAGACTTGGACTTTCCCAAATGCCAAGTACCCATGACTTGGACTTTCCATGCGCCAAGTGTCCCACTTGTACTTTTCATGCCAAGTACTCAAGACTTGGACTTTACCAAATGCCAAGTGTCCCACTTGGACTTTCCATGCCAAGTACCCATGACTTGGACTTTACCTTGCCAAGACCCATGTTGGACTTTCCATTTGCCAAGACCCATGCTTGGACTTCTCATTTGCCAAGACCCATGCTTGGACTTCCCAAAATCACATGGTCAACCCCAGTCAACCATCAAGGTCTTCCTCGAGTCAAACTCGAGTTCGGTCAAACATGACCCGGGTCGATTGCTCCAACAATCTCCCCAACATATTAACCGACATTAATGTCAAGCATCAATGACAAACCACTTTGTCAAATCCCTTTGTCAAACATCAAAACATCACTCAAGTCAAACTCGAGTCTGGTCAATCGTGACCTGGGCTGATTACACCAACAATCTCCCCCTTTTTGATATTTGACAAAAACCAAACAAATCATTTGAGTTAGACCACTAACTCAAATCCCTTACCCAATTATCCCAAATTGGTAAACACTCTCCAAATGTTCTCCCCCAAACATTCTCCCCCTTTTTGACTAACATCAAAAAGGTTTTCTCTCCAAGGAGGTCAATGTCTCATGTCCCAATGAGATCTTACAATCTCCCCCTTGGTCCAAAAATAAATACCTAGGATGCCTACCATCTTCCTAGTTATAATTCACATATCACTCAAGAGAGACAATCCTATACTCTCTCCCAATTTCCAAATTGGGTATCAAAAACCCATCAATTTTCCCAATTGATGATACTCTCCTAATAACTTCTCCTCTTTAAGGAGAAAAAACACATCCATCATCCCAAGATGGATACCTCCCCCTAAAGGCTTGCTCCCCCTTGACCATTGCACCAACAATGTCCTTGGGAAGCCCCTAAGCCAATAGGAACTCTAAACCATCAAAATTAAGGTTCTAAGTTCAAACTTGAACTTTCACTCACCCTAAATTTTATACTTTGACCTAACACAGCTCCTAATCCATATCCAATGAATTTTCACCCTTTATAATGCTTCCTAAAGCATATCCTAGGGTTAGGAGTGATTAGGAACCTTTTCCATAGCTGAACACGGGCTAAACAAACCTTGTTAACCCGAAATCAGACTGGCAATGACTCCTAATAGTAATCGATCACTCATCGATCATGACCGACACAGCAGGCGATCGATAACAAAAATCTCGATTTTCAACTATCAGAAATGAATTTTGAAAATTCATAAATAATTATACGTAATTCGAAAAATCATGAAAATTCATACGTATAATACTTATGACACACACAATGGGTGAAAAATATTTGAAAATTATTTTACCCATAAAATAGTGAGTTTGATACAAAACTCAAAACCATTGAAATTTTCAATGTTTTGGCCCTATTTTGTATCAACTCTATCAATGGTGATTGCTATCAAAAGATAGACTTCACCAAGGTTTTTCAAAATGATTTTAAAATGTTTTTAAAACCTTATTTTGGATCATATTCCTTGGGCTCTATGTACATGACTTGTACACATGCTCTCCCAATGATCCACAAATGAAACAAGATGAGTTTTAGTTCATCTAGATGCAAAAACTATGCACCTTGAACTCAACTCATATCCTAGCATCTCACATGTATCTAAGGTGTATAAATACACATACATGTCAATTGGATGTGAGATGTGGGTTTTGGTTCATTTAAAACTAGGGTTTCATGCATTTTTCTAGGCAACCCTACTTGATTCCCTTATAAATGGGACTCCAAGTCATGCCATAGTCCTTAATTCAATTTTAACCAAATTGTCTTAAATGCATGAATGATTATGGCATTAATGATAACATAAATAAACATATGCTCATAACCATGATGTCATGACATAATATTAAATCTAAAACACATGACATTTAAATCCTTAAACCTAAGCATACTCATGACATATAAAATCATAGAAATAGACATGATGTCATGACATGGCATATGGCAATCAAAGCATGGCATATAAAATGTATAGGTATAGTAATACCTAAATTTTAATATTAATTTCCATTTGATATAGTTAGATATATTTTTCCATATTATCATTAATCTCCCAAGTGTGCCAAAAACCCAAAATGGCACACTAACACTCTAAACCCTAATTGTGTCAATTTGATCATTTTGTCAAACTTCATAACTAATATTGGCACATCCTAAAATCTTTTAGGATTATAATTCAAATCTATTTCCAAGGTAACCATCACCTTGAAAACATCCTAAAGTGCCACCTTTACTGTTGGGTATCCGGCACCGCGGCGTGTGTGTGTTCGATCATGTTTCGTAAACATGAGCACAGCGGAAGCAATAAAAATAATAAATACTCCTATTTATTACAACACACACAACACACGCATGCTATTACAACAAGTGTAGACATAACCGTAAATTAAAATTGCAATAAAAGGAAATTAAACTACGTTATACCTTTCGTATGACGTGTATCGGGAACGGCATCAACCGGAACGATCCTCGTAAGAATCGTCTCTATCCGTATCCACGCCGAGCTCCTCGGGATGACTTCGCCAAGCCACGAGCTTCGTCTTCGTACGGGTTACTAGCCTCGTGTTGAAGACGACGTGATCGAGAGATGATCACGATCAGAATCCAAATTCGGATCCAAAACGAGTTCTCAAAACTCGCTTCTCCGGAGAGGTATTCGTCAACCGTTTGACGAATCCTTCGTCCTCCACCTCAGAGAATTACCGGAGATCAAATCCCCGGTATGTTAGCCGCTGTCGGAGCACTAACCGTCGTCCAAACGACGCTCCGACGAGAGGAGAAGAAGCTGTCCAGAAAACTGGACAGCTTGGTGGAGGAGTAGGCGCCGGCCAAAACAAGGAGAGAAAAGGCTCACCTTGATGCCGAACCTATAGGAGATCACCGGAGTAGGCACAAGGCTGGGCGGCGGCTGCTCTTGAGTTGGCGCCGAAAACTCCTCCAAGGAGTGGGCGGCAACACAAAGGGGGGCTAGGGTTTGGATTAATTAGGGTTTAACAATCCCTTAAGCCCACTTTTATAGAGAACTAATTCTCTTAATGGTTAATGGATCATATCCATAAAGCCCGTTAACCCGCTCCATTAAGATAAGTTAAAATAAACCAAACCATAATGGTTTATTTTAAGTTAAAACGAACCGAACCAACTTTTGGTTCATTCGTTTAAAATAAACCAAACCCTTTGGTTTATTCTTATCCATTGGATTAGAACCAAACCATTTTGGTCCATCCATTACGTCTTCATAAGACACTGCCCATCCACGCTTCCATTGCGACTGAAACAATTTCATGCTCGCTTTATGTTTGGTCCAACCAAACATAGTTTCTCTCGGTCTGAGAATCCCATTCTCAAGCTCGTTTTAAATCCTTTGGATTACACTCGTTGTGCGTGTAACCAAATAGGTTCTCGGTTTATGTTGGCCGTCTATAATTAACCATTAATTATAGAACGATCATGAGTGGCACCTAGTAGTACATCATGATCCCCAATTAACCGAAAAGATCAACGGTTGATCAAGAACTATTTCTGAAACCCTTCAGTAGCTCGAATGAATCGTGCCCCATTCCCTTCACTCATCTTATACCCACTTGGTTCAGGACATGGTCTATTGTGTCAGTCCCCACTAGGCTGACTACGTCACACCTAGCCCAAGTATCATTTCCTCGTCCTACAGATTCTAGTTACTCCACATGTATCGAAGAGTACCTTACTCTAAACATGTAATGCTTTGGCCAAAGACTTTAGTAACAATCCGACGAGAGGCCATGGGTATACATCTCCTCGCAAGGAGTGGTGAATCCTTTATAGGCTATTCAAACACCTTCGATCACTTGACTTATACCCAATCATCCGGGTCCACATCTCCTTAGAGATGTTTGCTTAAGATGTCAAAGCATAAGTCTCCATGATCAAGATGACTTGAATACCTGCAAGTCGAAGGAACATCGCACTTAAGCTGATAAGAACTTCATTGACATATCTATATATGCGAGAACCATATGAAGTCTTACTGGTCACTCGATGAACTAGTTACCATAACTAGCATCCACGATTAACTCGGACATCACTATGATCTCGGCCCGGTGAGAATCACCGCTTGGATACACCAAGGAGTATACCTCGTGCTAGTCTCAACAGAATTGATGGTGTCGATTCATCAATTCATCGACTAGGATAATTAGATACATCACAATTACACATGTAGAGATACTCACTAGTTGTGATCCAATCACAAATTCTCTCATCTTGTAGAATCGTATCGTGGACATTCAAGTAAATGAGTTTAAGATCCAATCAAATACATAAAACATGTATACTCAAATAGTGAATCTTCATTTATCATATAAATGGTTCATACATAAAGCGATTGCCTTAGGACATCTCATATATATTACTAACGGACTCCGCCTTGGCCTAATGCCAATCGCTCACGGTATCAATACCATAAGCAAACATGACCCTCAAACTTACTTTGAGGTAATGCTTTAGTCAAAGGATCCGCTAAGTTCCTTTCGGTAGAATTTTCTCGATTTGTATTTCGTTCCTACTTATGATCTCTCACGATAAGATGATAGCGGCGAAGACACATGTTTGGATCATTGATGAGACCACATCAAGTTCATAGATGAACTACTTGATCCAAACCGCTTCCTTTGTCGCTTCCAAAGCCGCAACGATTCTTCCTTAGTGGCGAGAATCCGCTATAGTGTCAAGCTTGGAACCTTTCCAACTTATTGCGCCTCCATTCTAGGTGAATACATACCCAGACTGAGACATGGAATCATCCTTGTCTATCTGGAGCTGGCATCCGTATACCCACGTATCACCATGTACCCTTCTCCATATATTAGGAACACATCCTTAGTTCTTCTCAAGTACTTAAGGATCGTCTTAACAGCCGCCCAATGATCCATTCCTGGATCAGACTGGTATCTGCTCGTGACACTCAGAGCATACGATACATCGGGCCTCGTACATAACATAGCATACATGATAGATCCTATTGCGGATGCATAGGGAATCTTACTCATGCAAATCCTCTCGTCTTCTGTGCGCGGACACATAGACTTCGAAAGGTGTACCCCATGCTTGATGGGTGAATAACCTTTCTTGGATTCGACATGCTAAACCTCTTTGCTTTTCGGTCTATATATGTAGACTGCGAAAGACCAAGCAACCGTTTCGATCTATCTCTATAGATCTTAATCCCAAGGATGTAGGTTGCTTCTCCCAGGTCTTTCATGGAGAATGTCTTGGATAACCAAACCTTCACTGACTGTAAGATTGACACATCATTTCCTATAAGTAATATGTCATCGACATACAATACTAGGAACACGACTGCACTCCCACTAACCTTCTTGTACACACAAGGTTCGTCTGGATTTTGTGAGAAATCAAACTTTTTGATCGTCTCATCAAAACGGATATTCCAGCTCCTGGATGCTTGCTTCAATCCATAAATGGATCGTCGCAACTTGCATACCTTGGTTTTATCAACCGATGTGAAACTCTCAGGCTGTATCATATACACGTCCTCGAGCAGGTTTCCATTAAGGAAAGCTGTTTTCACATCCATCTGCCATATCTCATAATCATAATGAGCCGCTATGGCCAGGAGCATCCGAATGGATTTAAGCATAGCTACAGGCGAATAGGTTTCGTCATAATCAACACCTTGTTTTTGACGATATCCTTTCATCACCAATCTAGCCTTATAGGTAATCACATTACCATCCATGTCGGTTTTCTTCTTGAAAACCCACTTGCACCCTATAGGCTTTATGCCTTCAGGTGGGTCAACCAAGTTCCAAACTTGGTTTTCGTACATGGAATCCATTTCCGACTTCATGGCACCAAGCCACTTATCCCTTTCTGAACTTGTCAGCACTTCTTCATAACTGGTAGGCTCCTCATCATCAATGAGTAACACGTCGTTCGATTCACTTACGAAATCCATATCTCTCGGGAATATTTGCGTGTTCTACGGATCTCTGAAGATGTGGTGTTACATTAGGTCCAAAGATTGCTCATCACTATGAGTCATTGTTGTGCTTCACGGTATCTCATCAATGTCTATTTGAGTCTCTCGAGCCTCCTCAAGCTCAACGACACTCCCCTTTGTTTTCTTGCAAGAGAAACTCTTTCTCTAGAAACACATGCCTTGAAACAAACACCTTTTGTTCCACAGGATGATAGAATTAGTAACCCCTTGTTTCCTTAGGGTATCAATAAATAGACATTTATCGGACTTAGCATCAGTTTATCGTCTGATCCGCTTCACATAAGCGAGGACAACCCCATATCTTCAAGTAAGATACATGAGGTTTCTTACTAGCCCATATCTCATATGGAGTAGTAGAGACTACCTTAGTAGGCATTACATTTAACAAGTAAAACAAATGCAAAAGGACTTGGGAAGAGTTGCATGATTCATCATTGACTGACCATGTCCAACAAGGTCGATTCGCCTCTCGGATACACCATTATCTTTGTGGTGTATAGGGCGGAGTCCATTGAGACAATATGCCATTGTCTCTTAGATAATCAAGAAACTCTTGACTTAAGTATTCACCACCTCGATCCGATCGAAGTATTTTAATACTCTTGTCATGTTGTTTCTCTACTTCATTTCTAAATTCTTTGAACCTTTCAAAGGCTTCAGACTTGTGTTTCATCAAGAACACATACCCAAACCGTGAGTGATCATCGGTGAAGGTAATGAAGTAGTTATAGCCTCCTAATGCTTGAGTTGACATAGGTCCACATACATCAGTATGTACTAAACCTAGTAACTCTCCCACTCGTTCACCTTTTCCAGTAAAAGGTAACTTAGTCATCTTGCCTTTTAAGCATGATTCGCATGTATCGTATGAATCCAATTCAAACGATTCCAGAATTCCACATCGGTATAATTCGGACATGCGTTTCTTGCTTATATGGCCAAGACGACAATGCCACATATAGGAGTCTATTTGATTATCCTTTCGAGCACGCGTGTTGCTCGCTTCGATATTGAAAATGTCACTGGATACGTCCAACGTATAAATGCCATTACTCAAAGTTCCAGTTCCATAAAGTACGCCATTCAAAGTTATATAACAACAATTGTTACTAAACGTTAAATGGAAACCATTTCTATTTAAGCAGGAAATAGAAACAATGTTCTTTATTAGAGAAGGAACATAATAGCAATTGTCCAGTTCCAAGACTAGTCCACTAGGAGTTTCAACAAATAAGTTAGATGGCGGCACCGCAGAACCTTTGCTCCATTGCCAACTCACAAATTTGACTCTCCCAGTCTTCTTCTATTCCTTAGCCCCTGTATGTCATTACATATATGTGAGCCACACCCAGTATCCAATACCCAAGTGTCTAAGGAAATAGAATGACAATCAATAACGAAGATACGAAGAAGGATGGGGCATCGGATGCCTTCTTCTTCTTCATGGACTCAAGATAAATCTTGCACTTTCTTCGCCATGGCCTTCCTTGCCACATAATGATGGCAAGTGCCCTTTTGCTAGTTCCGCCTTCTTTGCCTTTTTCTTTCCTTTCTTCTTCTTTTGCCTTCCTCTTATAACCTTTCATTGAGGAATCAACTATGAACCGCCTTCTCCTCATGCTTCACGAAGGCTCCAGTCTTCAAAGATATTGAGGAGCTCGGGAATGGTGGATTCCAATTTGTTCATCCGATAGTTCATCACAAATTGCGAGAAACTCTTGGGCAAACAATGCAGAATTAAGTCAATACTTAACTCATGATCCATCACAAAACCGAGGGTAGCTAGCCGCTCGATGTACCCGTTCATCTTTAGCACAAACTGCACTACAGATTAACCTTCTTGCATCTTCGTGGTGAAGAGGAGCCTAGAGACCTCGAACCTTTCGTATCTCGCTTGCTCATCGAACAACTCATGAAGATGGAAGACCATAGTGTTAGCATCCATATGCTCATGCTGCTTCTGCAGCTCAGGTACCATCGCCGCTAGCATGATGCAACTCGCCAGCTCAGAATCTGCCACATGCTTCTGATAGACCAACATTTGGTCTGGAGTTGCATCGTCCTTAGGACGGTCAGGAAGAGGCTCTTCAAGGACATATGCAAGCTTTTCCGCCTTGAGAACAATTCTCAGGTTTCTAAGCCAGTCCAGGAAGTTAGGCCCAGTCAGTTTGTTCGAATCCAAAATAGTGCACAAATTCAAAGACGTCATGATCAATTTATTGACCTAGAAATACAAAACGAGCATATATGAGAAAATGATTTTAAAATGCATCAATATACATTTATAAATCCCATTCATTTTTCGAATTCAAAAACCCCAAAATCACTTCGGGAGATCGTAGGTCCATCTCCGAATGGGCTGATATCCATCATAGATAAGAACAACCTTGGAGTGAGTCCAACAAGCCATTCTTAGCTATGATGGTGGGTATCAAGTATACCGATTACATATCATGTATATGTAACTATCACAATGTGCTATCAACTAATTGAATGTTTACACATACATTGGGTTGTTAACACATTAACAAGTATGCATCATATGCATAGCACCCAACTTCACCTCTCTTCACATCGACCTTGGAGTGAGTCCAACAAATCGATGCTCCAAGTTAAAGCCGACCCATTAATCGCGAAATAGTTTTAATATGGTTAGAGCGCATTCAACCAATTAGCCAGGCTTGGAGTGAGTCCAACAACCCAAACTAACGATTGACCTCTGACTCTTACCATATTAGAGTTAAACTATTCCAATGATTTGAACATGTTCAGGTTCGAGCCGGGCTTGGAGTGAGTCCAACAACCCAAACAAGAAACAGAACTCTGGTTCTAACCATATTAATGGAAGGTGTAGGCTTTAATATTGAGTTAGGGTTTTTATGTCTCATCCTCTTTGCATGCAAATAACTATTATCTACATGGCATGACATACATGGCATACATCTACATGTCACGACACGCATGGCATAATGTTATGCATCTAATGCAATTACATGGCATACAATTATGTCATGTATATATTTCCTTATATGTCATAACTATTTATGGAAATAAAATATGTTTAAGATTTGATTCTCCAAATCAAATCATAATTAAATTAGGAAACAAATTTCCAAATCTAATCACATATTTTATTCATGGAATTATTTGATTAAGGAAAATCTATTTAGGAAACCAATTTCCTAAATCATTAAAACTACTTATGGAAATAAAATATTTTAAGATTTGATTCCCAAATCAAATCATGATTAAATTAGGAAGCAAATTTCCAAATCTAATCAAATATTTTATTTATGGAAAATATCAATTTCCATAAATACTTCCAACTTTCCAAAAGTGGAAGATTTCCATAAATACTTCTAGACTTTCCAAAATTGAAAAATTTCCATAAATACTTCTAAATTTCCAAAATTTAGAAAACTTCCAGAAATACATTATGACTATCGCAAAACCAATTTTACGATTATGTCGAAACACAACCTGGCTCTGATACCACTGTTGGGTATCCGGCACCGCGGCGTGTGTGTGTTCGATCATGTTTCGTAAACATGAGCACAGCGGAAGCAATAAAAATAATAAATACTCCTATTTATTACAACACACACAACACACGCATGCTATTACAACAAGTGTAGACATAACCGTAAATTAAAATTTGCAATAAAAGGAAATTTATCTACGTTATACCTTCCGTATGACGTGTAGCGGGAACGGCATCAACCGGAACGATCCTCGTAAGAATCGTCTCTATCCGTATCCACGCCGAGCTCCTCGGGATGACTTCGCCAAGCCACGAGCTTCGTCTTCGTACGGGTTACTAGCCTCGTGTTGAAGACGACGTGATCGAGAGATGATCACGATCAGAATCCAAATTCGGATCCAAAACGAGTTCTCAAAACTCGCTTCTCCGGAGAGGTATTCGTCAACCGTTTGACGAATCCTTCGTCCTCCACCTCAGAGGATTACCGGAGATCAAATCCCCGGTATGTTAGCCGCTGTCGGAGCACTAACCGTCGTCCAAACGACGCTCCGACGAGAGGAGAAGAAGCTGTCCAGAAAACTGGACAGCTTGGTGGAGGAGTAGGCGCCGGCCAAAACAAGGAGAGAAAAGGCTCACCTTGATGCCGAACCTATAGGAGATCACCGGAGGGTCGCCGGAGGTTCACCGGCTGGAGCTTGGACGCCGGCAAGGGTCTTGGACGGCGGCACAAGGCTGGGCGGCGGCTGCTCTTGAGTTGGCGCCGAAAACTCCTCCAAGGAGTGGGCGGCAACACAAAGGGGGGGGCTAGGGTTTGGATTAATTAGGGTTTAACAATCCCTTAAGCCCACTTTTATAGAGAACTAATTCTCTTAATGGTTAATGGATCATATCCATAAAGCCCGTTAACCCGCTCCATTAAGATAAGTTAAAATAAACCAAACCATAATGGTTTATTTTAAGTTAAAACGAACCGAACCAACTTTTGGTTCATTCGTTTAAAATAAACCAAACCCTTTGGTTTATTCTTATCCATTGGATTAGAACCAAACCATTTTGGTCCATCCATTACGTCTTCATAAGACGCAGCCCATCCACGCTTCTATTGCGACTGAAACAATTTCATGCTCGCTTTATGTTTGGTCCAACCAAACATAGTTTCTCTCGGTCTGAGAATCCCATTCTCAAGCTCGTTTTAAATCCTTTGGATTACACTCGTTGTGCGTGTAACCAAATAGGTTCTCGGTTTATGTTGGCCGTCTATAATTAACCATTAATTATAGAACGATCATGAGTGGCACCTAGTAGTACATCATGATCCCCAATTAACCGAAAAGATCAACGGTTGATCCAGAACTATTTACGAAACCCTTGATGGCTCGAATGAATCGTGCCCCATTCCCTTCACTCATCTTATACCCACTTGGTTCAGGACATGGTCTATTGTGTCAGTCCCCACTAGGCTGACTACGTCACACCTAGCCCAAGTATCATTTCCTCGTCCTACAGATTCTAGTTACTCCACATGTATCGAAGAGTACCTTACTCTAAACATGTAATGCTTTGGCCAAAGACTTTAGTAACAATCCGACGAGAGGCCATGGGTATACATCTCCTCGCAAGGAGTGGTGAATTCTTTATAGGCTATTCAAACACCTTCGATCACTTCGACTTATACCCAATCATCCCGGGTCCACATCTCCTCGGAGATGTTTGCTTAAGATGTCAAAGCATAAGTCTCCATGATCAAGATGACTTGAATACCGCAAGTCAAAGGAACATCGCACTTAAGCCACGGTAAGAACTTCATTGACATATCTATATATGCAGAGAACCATATGAAGTCTTACGGCTGGTCACTCCAATGAACTAGTTACCATAACTAGCATCCACGATTAACTCCGGACATCACTATGTCTCCAGCCAGTGAGAATCAACTGCTTGGATACACCAAGGAGTATACCTCGTGCTAGTCTCAACAGAATTGATGGTGTCCAGATTCATCAATTCATCGACTAGGGATAATTCCGATACATCACAATTACACATGTAGAGATACTCACTAGTTGTGATCCAATCACAAATTCTCTCATGCTGCGAATCGTATCGTGGACATTCAGTAAATGAGTTGAAGATCCAATCAAATACATAAAACATGTATACTCAAATAGTGAATCTTCATTTATCATATAAATGGTTCATACATAAGGCGATTGCCTTAGGACATCTCTCATATATATTACTAACATTTACCATGATTGAGTTAACTACCCATCCAATCAAGGTTGGCACACCCTAAACCCATCTAGCGTGAATCAATCACGCTCTTAGGAACCCAAAACCAATTTGAGCTCCTAGGGTTAATTAGGTATTCCTTAGGGATAACCTCCCTAGATACCTTCCTAATGACCCTCCTAGGCTTGTTAGCCTTGGTCATTTGGGTCTTACCTAGGTTGACTCTAGGAGTAACTCCCCTTGCAACCTTCTTAGTGGCCACCCTAGGTTTCCTAGAAACCCTAGCCACTAGGCACACCCTTTGGTCAACTCTAGGGATGACTTCCCCATTGACCTTGGTCTTCCTAGACCTAGTTTGTGTCCCATAATCAAATGGAATACTATGGTAAGCTACCTTAGGCTTAGGTTTGTGACCCAAACCTTGCTTGCCTTTGGTTGACTTTTGACTCTTAGGTCCTTGGTGTTGACTTTGACTTTTGGACCTTTGACTTTGGCCATTAGACCCTTTAAATTGATCTTGTATCTTATTTAGGGTCTTTTCAAGTTTTTCAAGCCTTGACCTCAAGACTTGATTTTCCTTTTCTAATTGCCCGATTTTAGAATTTTGATTTAAATCTTGGGCATTGGACTTCCTAGGCATATGCCTAGTCCATTTAGGGTTTAGACCTAGGTGCTCTTGCACCTTTCTAATTGTCTCCCTAGGTAAAATTGATCTTGAGTTATTTGACCTAGGTTTGTCCTTAAATAAGTTGTTTTTAGGGACATTAGTCCCAAATTTCTCCCTATTTCCTACATGGACTCTCTTAGCTCCTAAGCAAAAATATTTATTCCTATTAGCATGCTTTTCATAAATTGCAAGAGAATTAACATTCCTAGCATGCTTTTTAGCATTTAAATTAGAAGATGCATTACTAAAATATACCTTAGGGTTAGCCTTAGCTCCCCCTACTTGTGATGCTTCTTCTTGTCCCTTCTTCTTCCCCCTAGGGCATTGACTCCGATAATGACCCGGTAGTCGGCATTTGAAGCAAATCACTTGCTCCTTGCTCTTTTTCATTGAGGCACCGGTCTCCTTGACTTTTGGCACGGGTGGAGTCTTCTTACCCGTTTAGGACACTTACTCTTGTAGTGTCCTTTCTCCCTACACTCAAAGCATATAATATTCATTTTATTATTAATTGACATGCTTGAGTTACCTAGGCTGGTTGTGATGGTCGAAGTGGATTCTTGAGCTTGCTCTTCCTCTCTACCGGATGTAGATGGTTCTTCTTGTTGCTCCGGTATCAAGGATGCCCTAATCTCCTCCCCTTCTATCCTAGAGGTGGAGGTCTCCTCTTCATCCATCACTTCTACCTCTTCCGATCCGGATGTTGATTCCCTATCAACCTCCGAATCCTCTAGCTCTTTGGATGTTTCTTCTTGAGCTTGAGAGGGTGATGATCCTTCTTCTTGGACGGGTGATAGACTTTCATGGAGCTTGGCCAAATCGCTCCATAGCTCCTTGGCATCCACGTAGTCACCTAGGCTACACAAGAGATCATTAGGAATTAAATCAAAAATGAATTTGATTACCTTCTTATTTTTATCGAATTGTTGGAGTTGCTCCTCACTCCACTTCTTGTTCTTGAGAAACCCTCCCTTTGGTCCCTTAGGATATTCAAATCCTTCCATCAACGTGGACCACTTCTCAAGGTCTCTCATCATCAAAAAATCTTCAATTCTCGCCTTCCAAGAATTGAAACCTTCTCGTCCATAGAAGGAATAGGGAATTGGAGTGTTGATGTCCCATCCCAATGGTTCTTCCATCTTCACCCTCTAGCATCTTTGTCTTAGCTCACGGCGGTTAGTCCGTAGAAGAGCCCCGGGCTCTGATACCACTTGTTGGAGATTTGAGGGCGCTAGAGGGGGGGTGAATAGCGTTGACCGTAGGAAGATGGAAATCGTTCGCATGCTTGTCTACAATTTTGTTAGTACGCAGCGGAATAACAAGAATAATAATGATAACGAAACATACAACACAAGCACAACACGAGAATATAACGTGGTTCGGAACCAAACGGTTCCTACTCCACGGATCGAGCTCTAAAGAGCCCTAGTGATGCACACGCACTCACTAATCACAAATACTCCTTCTCGACATAAGTCGGAGGTGGAGAAACCTCTTACAATAAGATTACAACAATAATCTAAATACAACAAGCAAATATAAGAGGAAATACAACAAGAGAAGTAAAGAACACTTTACAAAAATACTTTAGAAGCTTGCTTGTTGATTGCCTTGGACTAGCACTTGAAAGCCCTGATTTGCAGCAGCAAATTGCTTCAAAACGTCCAAGAAAATCAGTTGCAAAAACCCTCCCGTCGAGCTCCTTTTATCCTTGCGCGCGACCTGGATTTCCGCCCATCAGTCGACTGCCATAAGTCACCATCATTGATGCCATCATCATGAGACAACGACTCGATCCACGCTGTAAAAACTCCACGGATCTCTTAGCGATCGCCAACATTGGCGTCGACCGCCGTGGAGTATCGCTTTCGACGGCTACGGAGCATTCTGCGTGTGAACTAGCGATCATCTTGGATCGGCTGCCGATCGTCGATATCGCTCGATCGCTCAATGATGGCGATTAGCGGCTCTTAAATGGCAGTCGAACTCAAGTCGACTCACGGCAGTCGAACCGGCCATAATGCCAGTCGACTGCCAACCTCAAGAATGAGGTTTTAACCCAAGTATGGTGCCCCCATACTTGCTAGACCACCCTTAGCCTAGACCTAAGCCTTCTAGCCACCTCCATCGGCCTCACGCCTCTCGGATCCCTCTAAGTCATCCATGACTTGTTCATCCATCGCGCTAGCCTCCAGGTGCTTCCCTCGGCTATGTCATGCTAACGGTGTCTACACCGCCAAGGCACATTGGACTTACGCCGCCAAGACTCCGCTTGGACTTTACGCTGCCAATATCAATCCCCTTGGACTTCCCAAATGCCAAGACTCAAGCTTGGACTTTCCCTTGCCAACCCATGTTGGACTTTCCATGCCAAGACCCATGCTTGGAAGTTTGAATAAAAAAAGGTTATCATTTGATGTTTAGTAATAATTATTGTTATATTATGTTAAATGGTGTTCTTTATGCTACTGGGATATTAAATAATGGAATCTACACATTAGATACATCCAACGAGATATTCAATATCGAATCAAATAGCAAACGCATTAAGTTAGATAATCAATTAACCTCGCAATTATGGCATTGTCGTCTTGACCATATAAGCAATGAACGCATGGTCAAACTGTAGAGGCTTAGCATTTTGGAGTCTTGTGAATCAGATTCATTAGACACATGTGGTTCGTGCTTAAAAGGAAAGATGACTAGAATACCTTTCAAAGGAAAGGGTGAATGAGCAGTTGAGGTATTGGGCCTTATACATATCGATGTATGCGGACCAATGTCAACTCATACCATAGGAGGTTATAGCTACTTCATTACCTTTATTGATGATTATTCAC
This sequence comes from Wurfbainia villosa, assembly GCA_025175895.1. Taxonomy (NCBI): domain Eukaryota; kingdom Viridiplantae; phylum Streptophyta; class Magnoliopsida; order Zingiberales; family Zingiberaceae; genus Wurfbainia; species Wurfbainia villosa. The sequence continues at coordinate 36,354,697 of CM046004.1, read as the reverse complement.
GATATGGGTATTTGTAACTATTAAGATACAAGTCTGAAGTCTTTGAAAGGTTTAAAGACTTTAGAAAGGAAGTAGAGAAATAACTTGGGAAAAGTATTAAAGTACTTCGATCGGATCAAAGTGGTGAATACTTAAGCCAAGAGTTTCAAGATTATCTAAGGGACAGTGGTATCTTGCCCCAAAGGACTCCACCTTACAAGCCACAACATAATGGTGTGGCTGAAAGGCGAAACCAAACCTTGTTGGACATGGTTAGGTCAATGATGCAGCATGCAAGTCTTCCAAAAACCTTTTGGAGTTATGCACTCGAGACTGTTGTTTACTTGTTAAATAGAGTCCCGACTAAGGCAATCTCTACAACTTCATATGAGATGTGGAATAGTAGAAAACCATATTTATCTTATTTGAATATATGGAGTTTTCCTGCTTATGTGAAAAGGATAGTATCAGACAAGCTGGAAGCTAAGTCTGATAAGTGTCTATTTATTGGTTACTCTAAGTAAACAAGGGGGTTACCAATTCTATCATCCCTTGAAACAAAAGGTGTTTGTTTCAAGGCATATTGTATTCCAAGAGAAGGAGTTTCTCTTATAGGAAAACAGTGGGAGTGAGGTTGAACTAATGTAGTTCAAGAGGCTTCGGTAGACACAGAAGAGATGCCTAGTCAAGAACCACAACTAATTACTCATTCGGATGAGATAATAGTTGAACCTGATAATACACCACCTCCTCGTAGATCTAGTAGGACACATAGGATTCCTGAGAGATATGGATTTCTCATAAGTGAATCTAATGACGTGTTGCTCATAGATGATGAGGAACCTACTAGTTACGATGAGGCACTGAATAGTCCAGACAGGGATAGATGGCTAATAGTCATTAAATTAGAAATGGCTTCCATGTATTAAAACCAGGTTTGGAACTTGGTAGACCCACCTGAAGGCATAACGCCTATAGGGTGCAAGTGGGTTTTCAAGAAGAAAACTAACATGGATGGTAATATTATTACCTATAAAGCTAGATTAGTGGCAAAAGGCTATCGTCAAATACAAGGTGTTGACTATGACGAAACCTTTCCACCAGTTGCTATGCTTAAATTCATTCGGATACTCCTAGCCATGGCAGCTCATTTTAATTATGAGATATGGCAGATGGACGTGAAAATAGCTTTCCTTAACGGAAACCTATCTGAGGATGTATATATGATACAACCTGAGGGTTTCACATCCATTGACAAGAATAAAGTATGCAAGCTTCAACATTCCATTTATGGATTGAAGCAAGCATCCAGGAGTTGGAATATCCGTTTTGATGAGGCAATGAAACAGTTTGATTTCTCACAAAATCCTAAGGAGCCCTGTGTGTAGAAGAAGGTTAGTGGGAGTGTGGTCATGTTCCTAGTATTGTATGTCGATGACATATTAATTATAGGAAATGATATTCCTATTTTGCAAACAGTCAAGGTCTGGTTATCCAAAATGTTCTCCATGAAAGACATGGGAGAAGCAACCTATATTTTGGGGATTAAAATTTATAGAGATAGATCGAATCGGTTTCTTGGTTTTTCGTAGTCTACATACATAGACAAAGTGCTAAAATGGTTTAGCATGGATGAATCCAAGAAAGGTTTTATTCCCATGAGGCATGGGATTCACCTTTCGAAGTTTATATGCCCACGCTCTGAAGATGAGAGGATTCACATGAGTCAGATCCCATATGCATCAGCTATAGGGTCGATCATGTATGTTATGTTATGTACGAGGCCTGATGTATCGTACGCTTTGAGCATTATGAGTAGATACAAGTCGGATCCTAGTATGGACCATTGGGTGGCTGTCAAGACAATCCTTAAGTACTTGAGAAGGACTAAGGATTTATTCTTAGTATATGGAGGAGGTGATATGGTAGTAAGCGGGTATACTGATGCTAGCTTCCAAACAGATAATGATGATTCTAAATCTTAGTCTAGATACATATTCATCTTGAATGGAGGTGGGGTGAGTTAGAAAAGTTCCAAACAAGATACCGTTGTTGATTCTACTACGGAGACAGAGTACATTGCAGCTTCTGAAGCAGCAAAGGAGGCGGTCTAGATCAAGAAGTTCATTACTAAACTTGGAGTAGTTCCGAGCATTGTTGAAGCATTACCAATTTACTGCGACAACAATAGCGCCATTGCACAGGCGAAGGAACCACAGTCTCATCAGCGATCAAAACACGTACTACGCCGATACCATCTGATCAAAGAGATCATAGGTAGAAGAGACATACAAATAGAGAAAGCTCCCACTGATAAAAATCTAGCAGATCCCTTGACAAAGCCTCTTCCCCAAGAAAAGTTCGAGAGGCATATAGAAGCCTATGGTATTAGATATCAAGGCGATTGGCTGTAGGCCAAGTGGGAGTTTGATATAATTAAGAGGTGTCATAAGGCAATCGCCTTAGAAGTTATTAATAAAATTCACTTTTTGAGTGTACATTATCTATGTATTTGATTGGATCTTAAACTCATGTACTGAAGTCCACAATACGATGCATAGCATGAGAGAAATTGTGATTGGATCACAATTAGTATCTCATCTTGTGTAAATATGTAAGTATTGAAACTATCCCTAGTTGATGAATTGATGAGATTGAACATCATCAATTCTGTGAGACTAGCACATGTTATGCTCCTTGGTTTATCCAAGCATTCAGTACTCACTGAATGGAAGCATAGGGATGCTGAGAGTGAATATGTGGATGCTAGTTATGGTAACTAGTTCATTGGAGTGACCTGCTATGAGACTTCATATGGTTCTATATGTCATTGAAGATCTCATTGCAGCTTGAGTGTAAGCTTCCTTAGACTTGAGGTATTCAAGTCACCTTGATCATGGTGCCTTGTACTTTGACTTATTCGCAACCATCTACATAGTAGGTGTAACTCCAGGATGATTGGGTATAATCCAAAGTGATCGAAGGTGTTTGAATAGCCTATAGAGGATTCACCACTCCTGATAAAGGAGATGTATACCCTAGGCCTCTTGTCAGGATTGTTACTCAAACGTTTCTAGCCAGAGCAAGCATGTTAAGAAGATGGTCTTCTTGGGAACATGTAGGAGTAACTTGAATCCACAAGACAAGGAAAATAACTTGGGCTAGGTGTGACGTAGTCAGCCTAGTGGGGACGAACACAGAGACCATGTCCTAAACCAAGTGGGTATAGGATGAGTGAAAGGAACAATGCACGAACAACTGAAGTTGCTGAAGGGTTTATAAAATATTTTGAATTCAATTTAGACTTTTCGGTCAATTGGGGGGCATGATGTACTACTAGGTGCCACTCATGATCTATTCATAATTAAGGGGTTAATTATGAATGGCCAACATAACCGAAAACCTATTGGGTCACACACACTACGGGTGATCTCGAGTTATAAAACAAGTCTGACAATGAGATTCTTGTTGAGAGAGGATATGTCTAGTTGGACCAAACCAAGGGGGTGCGAAACGGAGGCTATGGAACATCTTATGGCTTTGTTGGACATGGCACGACCATATCGCACTTAAACGAAGTCAAACAGAACCATACAGAGCCTCACACAGCCGTGCCTAACTTGGCAAGGGTCATGCCTGGCTCTAGTTACAAAAATGGCTGAACTGGATTATGCCCAGAAGGACACACGGCTTGACCGTGTGTCCTGGCACGGTTGTGCCTTTTGGCATGGCCAAGTTGTGTGAATCCACACAGTCGTGTTGCGGTTCCGCCGATTTTGGAGATTTCTCTTTATAAAAATTTCATGAGTTATTCTTACCTTAATTATGGGATAATTATGGTAAGATATGTTCCGTTTAAGCCTCATAAGATGATCTAATCAAGAGATCTATAAATAGATCCCTTGATAATCTTTGGCAAAGGTTTTGTTTTAGGTTTTCCCCGTTGTAGTCGTCTTTCCTCTCTCCTCTTCTTCGCCGGTTGGCTAGCACCAATTGGAGACAAAGGCTTGTTGCTCTAGGAGTAGTCTCAGGTGATCCCAGCATGGATACTAATAGAGGCAAGGCCCGTTGGTCTTGCTTGTGGTTTCGACAAATTAAAAAGAATCCCGAAGGTATAACTTCTCCTTCTCCTTATGTGTTTTCATGCGATTATGCCAAAACAAGTTTTCTTTGCCCCCAGGGGATATCTGGGATGGAACAAAATTATTTTATTCACTTTATTCCGCTACGCATGATCCTAGAATCTCCAACATATATGGTTGACATGGGGTTGACCATATGATGGAGAAGCCCAAGTGGTACACTTGGCATGGAAAGTCAAAGTATTGTGTACTTGCCACATGGAAAGTCCAAGTCTTTGGTACTTGGCATGGAAAGTCCAAGCCTTAAGTACTTTGCATGGAAAGTCCAAGCATGGGTCTTGGCAATGGTAAAGTCCAAGTCTTGAATACTTGGCATGGAAAGTCCAAGCATGGGTCTTGGCAATGGTAAATTCCAAGTCTTGAGTACTTGGCATGGAAAGTCTAAGTGGGACACTTGGCAATTGGAAAATCCAAGCATGGGTTTTGGCATTTGAAAAGTCCAACATGGACTTGGCAAGGGAAGTCTAAGGGTGTGATATTGGCGACATAAAGTCCAAGAGATAGTCTTGGCAACATAAGTCCAATGGTTGGCTATGTAAAGTCCAAGCATGTGTCTTGGCAGCGTAAGCCCAAATGTACCATGGCGGTGTAGACCCGATTAGCATGACAATAGCCGATTGAAGCACCTGAAATCTAGCGTATGGATGAACAAGTCATAGATGACTTGGAGGGATCCAATAGGCGTGAGGCTGATGGAGGTGGGTAGAAGGCTTAGGTCTACGCTAAGGGTGGTCTAGCTGTTGGAATGTATACTGAAAGCCTAGCTCTTTTTGTATGAACATTTTATTTTGAAATAAGAATCACATGATCATTGTTTGCATTTCATATATTCATTATATATGTGTGCATATTGTCTAATATTTTACATTGTAGATAACATGGTGCTTGGTGTGGCACAAAAGATCATGTTATCAGTCCCTTGTAAAATATAAGTAAAGGCTCACAACCAAGATGGTTTTGGACAAACCATTGGCATGGTTGTAGTGTAGCTTGGTATTGTTTTGTCTTGAACATAGAGTTACACTAGTACACTTAGGTGTATTGAGTAGGACCGACATAGAGGTGATTCAATATAGTACTGACTACATAATTGAATCGGACCTCGGATATTATGTTGTACATGCTCTTAATCCCGATATAATAACGGGCACATGTACTTAGTATTTATTTCTTTGATTTACCAGAGGGTGAGATTTAGATGGATTAAATCAATATGCCCGGTAAGTTGGGAAATAATATTATTTACATGGTGTGCCGTTGATTATAGAAGGAAACCGTGTCCTATACATTAGGTTGATGATGTCCCCTTGAGGAGCTCATAAGGTTCATCATGTAAACCCAGCTGGTTGACTTAGTCAACATGATGATAAGGTTGAGTGGTACTACTCAAGGAATTAGATGTTAATTAATTGATGGTCAGTGAATCAATTAATTGACGGACATTCGATATCTTAAACACGGGGAGATTTATGTACAAATAATATATGGAGCCCATATTGATTTATGGGGGTTGGTGAGGTAGTTCAATGATGATCCTCTAGTGGAATGGAACATCATTGATGGATCAAGTTTGTGTGGTTCCGATCCATCGGGTGGCCAAGACCCAACTCCTCCTTATGGTCCCCATCGTAGCCTAATACCATCCTTGTGAAGTCTAGATCCAAGAATGTAAAACAAAACCTAGAACCAACGATTGGGATTAAATCCCTAGATCCGATGGTTGGATGAAACTCTAGAACCAACGGTTGGGATTAAATCCCTAGATCCGATGGTTAGGATAAAATCCTAGAATCGACGGTTGGGATTAAATCCCTAGATCCGACGGTTGGGATAAAACCCTAGATCCGACGGTTGGGATGAAACCTTAGATCCGACGATTGGGATGAAATCCTAGATCCGACGGTTGGGATTAAACTCTAGATCCGACGGTTGGGATAAAACCCTAGATCTGACGGTAGAGATTAAATCCCTAGATCCGACGGTGGAGATTAAAGGAAGCTTAAGCCCTATTCTATAAATAGATGCTTAGGGTTGGGCGGCAAAAAGATCAAGATAATTCAAATTGGGATTAGGGTTTGGAAAGAGTTGGGCGGCTAGGGTTTGGAGCTAGGGTGGGCGGCAATCATCTTCATCCAAAGTTGTTGCCTGCGCCCACCTCCTTCAAGCATTCCTTGGCCGGCGCCCTTCACATTAGCCACTCTCTTCTTCCTTTGCCGGCGGTTCTCCTCCCATTGGTGGCTGGCAAGATCATCTTCCTCCAATTTCCAAGGTGGCCGGCGGTTCCCTTTGTATTGGTGGTCGGCGCCTCATCTATTCATTCCTTGGCCGGCGGTTGCATCAAACTTCCTAGCTTGGTGGCTGGTTCTAGATAGGAAAGGTATTTGTGGTTTTTCTCTTTGTTCGTAGCGGACAAGGAAGAAGAGAACTCGGTCTAGAAGGCTTCTACTCGTGGAGGATTTTCGTCCACACGTCGTCCACGAGAAGGATAGGACATACGATAGAAGATCGTAAGGTATAAAGTTGTTTTTAACTTTATTTACAGATCTGAATATGTTCTTTAATATTTTGATTGTGCATGTGTATGAATGGATATATATTGTATAATCATGGACCCCGAAGACAAACACAAAAACCGGCGATCCATCCGTCGTCTCTTCCGCGGCTAACCAACTAGAAGAGTTGTGTTGCTTGAACAACTAGTTTGTTCAAGCGACCACTCAAGTTGTTAGCACGACGACGAATAGGTTGTGCTAAGGAAGCTCATCCCATCCGGATTAATTCTTTCATTAGTGAAAATTTTAATCCGGGGACATGGGAGCCAATGAGCCTCCGAAAGCGAACACCCTACAATTGGTATCAGAGCCATGGTTTCCGGTTTTGTGTGTTTTGGATTCGGTTAATTTTTTATGCATTTTTCATATATTATATGTGTCGGATAATAGTAGGATATGCGTAGTTTAACTCTTTGGTTGCAGGCATAAGATCCGACTATTATGGCCATGTGTGTGTATGTGAATGGATGTGTGTAAAAATTTATTATTTGAATCCTCGGGGTTGACGAGGCTAGATTAGTATTTAATTTTTGTAATTAAATACGGCATTGTTTAGCCGATCATTTTAGTTTACTTTCGATCTAGATTATTTGTACACTCCTTCGTGGAGTATAGGATCGATGGATGTAAATAAAATGATTTATCTCGGCTCGGAACTCTTTGGTGACTTGCGCAAGGGAAAAGATGGAGCGGACGAGGTGGACACGACGGGATGCATATTGGAGGACAATGCCATAATAGTTGGAAAAAAATTCTTTTTTTTCCATATTTATTGCTTATTTGTTTTATATGCATGTTGTGTGTGTTTTAAAATTCCTCAATTGCAATTTACTAAGTGGGAGAGGGATATTTTAATTAATTCCCGCGGCCTCCATTACAATTTGACGTGTGATGCAACAAACTTGGCTGTTTTTGAGTGCCTTCCTCCCCATCGGATGGGTTTGTTTGCGGATCACTAGGTCAAATAATGGTTATAGGAAATTATTTAGGAGCGTGTGTACTTCCCCATCGGTAAGGCACATAATCCGAAATAATTTCCTTAGTATCGTGTAATGGTGCACACTTAGATGCAAATAAAAGTATCCTCCCCATCGGAGTCACTGCTTTTATTTGTAGGGCTAAAGAGGAACCAACTATTATTTTTATTTGTCAAAAAGTAAGGTTGACAAGATAATAAAATTAATGGGTAAAACCTCCTCTTACAAATGTAGAATTCGTATACATCCACACTATCGTGGCATGCGATATTCTCAGTGTTTTGAGGTGTTGGTTGATTTCTGAATTTTATTGTTTTAAGGAATCAATAATTTTTGAAATCTAATATTTTTGATCATTATGATTTTTAGGATTTTCAAATGGCTTTCAACCCACTTGCTGTGATTTTAAAAGAAAACAAACTTACTGGTCCAAATTACATTGATTGGAAAAGAAACCTGGATATTGTCTTAACTGCGGAAGAGTACAAATTTGTACTCTTCGAGGTCTGTCCTCCTAAGCCCTCAGATGACTCTGATGAAAAGGAGATAGAACGTTATAAGAAATGGGTTAAGGCAGATGAGATGGCGCGGTGTTACATTTTGGCATCTATGTCAAATGTGCTGCAACATCAGCATCAGGCCATAGCCACAGCTTATGACATGATGTTCAATCTCAAGAAACTTTTCGGACATCAGAGTAGGGCGGCTAGGCAAGAAGCAATGAGAAACTTGATGACGACCACCATGGTCGAGGGAACACCCATTAGGGATCATGTTCTCAAGATGATGGCTCATCTTAATGAGATGGAAGTCCTCGGAGCTGAGATCGATGGGGAAACCCAGGTCGATATCATTCTCCAGTCTTTGCCTAGGAGTTTTGAGCAGTTCCGCCTCAACTACAACATGAACAAGAGGTTGTATTCATCATGGAGCTCGATGTAACTCCAGGCGGCAGAGGGGCTTTTTCGTCAGAGTTCTCAAGCCATGGTCGCTCAGAAGGTTTCTTCTTCTAAACCGAAAGGTAAGAAGAAGAAGAAGCAAGGGGGAGCGAAGAAGGTAGCAGCAGGACCTCAGGCAGGAGTGAAGAAGCCGAAAGGCAAGTGCTTCACTTGCAAGCAGACTGGACATTGGAAGGCGGACTGTCCTCGCCGAAAGAATAAAGGTATATCTTCTTGTTTAGTTGTTGAAACATGTTTAGCGGTGTTATCTACCAGTGCCTAGTGTGTAGATACAGGAGCCACTGATCATGTCTGCAATACTTTGCAGGGGTTCCAGGAAACCCGATGACTAGCTGAGGGAGAGATTACCGTCTTCATGGGCAATGCTTCAAAGGTGGCGGCTATTGCAGTGGGAGACATTTATTTATCTTTTGATAGGAATAAATTTTTGGTTTTAAGAAATTGTCTTTATGTACCTACTTTTAGAAAGAATTTAATTTCAGTTTCTAAATTGTTTATGGATGGATATTCTATTTCTTTTAATGACAAGGTGGTTATAAAAAGGAATAGGGAGATTATCTGTTCTGGTACATTGGTTGGCAATTTATATACTCTTGAACCAAAAACTCCCACGATGCAAATAGAAGTAAATAGCTCATCTTCTAAATCTAATAAGAGAACAGAACCTTCGCAAATGAACCAAACATATCTTTGGCACCTAAGGCTTGGTCATATTAACCTTAGTAGAATTCAAAGGTTGATAGCTGATGGACCTTTGGGTTCATTAGTGGTGGAGGATCTCCCAACCTGCGAATCTTGCTTGGAAGGTAAAATGACCAAGAGGCCTTTCAAGGCCAAGGGGTATAGAGCCAAAGATGTGTTAGAATTGGTTCATTCTGATTTGTGTGGTCCTATGTCTATCCAGGCAAGAGGTGGCTTTGAATACTTCGTCTCTTTTATAGACGATTATTCAAGGTATGGATACATTTACTTGATGCGCCGCAAGTCTGAATGCTTTGACAAGTTCAAAGAATTCAAGGCTGATGTGGAGAACCGTCAAGGTAAAAGTATCAAGACATTACGTTCTGATCGTGGTGGCGAGTACCTCTTGGGAGAGTTTAGGAGTTACTTATCAGAGGCTGGGATTCAATCCCAATTGTCCGCACCTGGCACACCCCAGCAGAATGGTGTGGCGGAGCGAAGGAATAGGACTCTTATGGAGATGGTCAGATCGATGATGAGTTACGATTAGTTACGGGGGTTTGCTCTGAAACAGACACACATTACGAACTTGGTTCCATCTAAGTCATTACCCTCTACACCCACAGAATTGTGGACTGGGCGAAAGCCTAGTCTAAGACATATTCGGATTTGGGGTAGTCCAAAGACATGTCAAGGGAGATCTTTGGTAAGTTGGAATCTCGCATGTGCGCTTGTTTGTTGGCTACCCTAAGGCAACGAAGTGTGGTTTATTCAATATTCATAGAGATCAGAAGGTGATCGTGAGTACGAATGCCAGATTTCTAGAGGAGGACTATGTGATGAACCACAAGCCCACGAGTAGGATTGTTCTGGAGGAGTTGACAGGGGAAGTCCCGACTTATCACCTGCATGACAAGAGGAGACACCACAAGTCACGCCGTGTGTCACAGAGCAAACACAGGAGGCACCTCGTCGTAGTGAGAGGGTTGTTAGACAACCCGACAGATTCATGTTTTTGGAAGAGTCTTCGGACTTAGTCCCTGGTGAACATGAACCAGATCCCTGAACATATGACGAGGCAATCCAAGATAGAGATGCAGTATCTTGGCAAAGAGCGATGAATTCAGAGATAGAATCTATGGATTCTAATCAGGTCTGGGAGCTAGTAGAGCCACCCGATGGTGTAAAAACCATTGGATGCAAGTGGATCTACAAGAGAAAGAGAGGAGTAGACGGGAAGGTTGAGACCTTCAAAGCTAGGCTTGTTGCGAAAGGGTATACTCAGAAAGAGGGTATCGATTATGAGGAGACCTTTTCGCCGGTAGCTATGCTTAAGTCTATCCGGATTCTCTTATCTATAGCTGCTCATATGGATTATGAGATTTGGCAGATGGATGTCAAGACAGCTTTACTTAACGGAAGTCTTGAGGAGAACATCTATAAGCGGCAACCAGAGGGATTCATTGCTAAAGGCAAAGAGCATCTTGTAAGCTTAATCGGTCCATTTATGGATTGAAGCAAGCTTCTAGATCTTGGAACATCCGCTTTGATGAGATAATCCAATCATATGGATTTATTCAAAGTCCGGATGAGCCTTGTGTATACAAGAGATGTGACGGAAACGTAGTGGTGTTTCTTGTACTATACGTAGATGACATTTTGTTAGTTGGCAACAATATCAAAGTGTTATCAGATGTAAGGGTATGGTTGTCCAAACAGTTTGATATGAAGGACTTGGGAGAAGTGGGACACATCCTTGGGATCAAAGTTATAAGGGATCGCAAGAAAAGGATGTTGTGCTTGTCTCAAGCTTCATACATTGACACTATCCTTGCTCGTTTTAGCATGCAGAACTCCAAGAAAGGTTTTCTACCTTTTAGGCATGGAGTTCCTTTATCTAAAGAGATGTGTCCCAAAACATCAAAGGAGATAGAGGACATGAAGGCGGTTCCTTATGCTTCGGCAGTAGGAAGCCTTATGTATGCTATGCTATGTACGAAACCGGATATCTGCTTTGCCGTGGGCATGGTTAGCGATATCGAGTAATCCACGAGGACATTGGACTACGGTAAAGCATATATTGAAGTACCTGAGAAGGACTAGGGATTATATGCTGGTTTACCGGGCAGATCAATTAGTCCCTGTGGGTTACACGGATTCGGATTTCCAATCAGATAAGGACAAGAGTAAGTCTACCTCGGGGTTTGTGTTTACTTTTGGAGGTGGAGCCATAGTATGGAGGAGTGTCAAGCAGAAATGCGTGGCGGACTCTACCATGAAAGCTGAGTATGTGGCAGCCTCTGAGGCAGCCAAGGAAGCTGTATGGCTCAGGAACTTCTTGATGGACTTGGATGTGATTCCTGGTTTGCCCAGAACTATCACAATTTATTGTGATAACAGTGGTGCAGTTGCAAACTCGAAGGAACCACGAGCCCATAAGGCGAGTAAACACATAGAGCGCAAGTACCACCTTATACGAGAGATCGTAAAGCGAGGAGAAGTTGCTGTCGCCAAGATTGCATCAGAGGATAACCTGGCAGATCCATTCACTAAGGCCCTTCCAGCGAAAGCGTTCGATAGGCATGTGGAGGACATGGGGATCAGATGTATGGCAGAGTGATGACGGCATAGTCTTTTAGTATAAGTGGGAGATTGTTGGAATGTATACTGAAAGCCTAGCTCTTTTTGTATGAACATTTTATTTTGAAATAAGAATCACATGATCATTGTTTGCATTTCATATATTCATTATATATGTGTGCATATTGTCTAATATTTTACATTGTAGATAACATGGTGCTTGGTGTGGCACAGAAGATCATGTTATCAGTCCCTTGTAAAATATAAGTAAAGGCTCACAACCAAGATGGTTTTGGACAAACCATTGGCATGGTTGTAGTGTAGCTTGGTATTGTTTTGTCTTGAACATAGAGTTACACTAGTACACTTAGGTGTATTGAGTAGGACCGACATAGAGGTGATTCAATATAGTACTGACTACATAATTGAATCGGACCTCGGATATTATGTTGTACATGCCCTTAATCCCGATATAATAACGGGCACATGTACTTAGTATTTATTTCTTTGATTTACCATAGGGTGAGATTTAGATGGATTAAATCAATATGCCCGGTAAGTTGGGAAATAATATTATTTACATGGTGTGTCGTTGATTATAGAAGGAAATCGTGTCCTATACATTAGGTTGATGATGTCCCCTTGAGGAGCTCATAAGGTTCATCATGTAAACCCAGCTGGTTGACTTAGTCAACATGATGATAAGGTTGAGTGGTACTACTCAAGGAATTAGATGTTAATTAATTGATGGTCAGTGAATCAATTAATTGACGGACATTCGATATCTTAAACACGGGGAGATTTATGTACAGATAATATATGGAGCCCATATTGATTTATGGGGGTTGGTGAGGTAGTTCAATGATGATCCTCTAGTGGAATGGAACATCATTGATGGATCAAGTTTGTGTGGTTCCGATCCATCGGGTGGCCAAGACCCAACTCCTCCTTATGGTCCCTATCGTAGCTTAATACAATCCTTGCGAAGTCTAGATCCAAGAATGTAAAACAAAACCTAGAACCAACGGTTGGGATTAAATCCCTAGATCCGATGGTTGGATGAAACTCTAGAACCAACGGTTGGGATTAAATCCCTAGATCCGATGGTTAGGATGAAATCCTAGAATTGACGGTTGGGATTAAATCTCTAGATCCGACGGTTGGGATAAAACCCTAGATCCGACGGTTGGGATGAAACCTTAGATCCGACGATTGGGATGAAATCCTAGATCCGACGGTTGGGATTAAACTCTAGATCCGACGGTTGGGATAAAACCCTAGATCCGACGGTAGAGATTAAATCCCTAGATCCGACGGTGGAGATTAAAGGAAGCTTAAGCCCTATTCTATAAATAGATGCTTAGGGTTGGGCGGCAAAAAGATCAAGATAATTCAAATTGGGATTAGGGTTTGGAAAGAGTTGGGCGGCTAGGGTTTGGAGCTAGGGTGGGCGGCAATCATCTTCATCCAAAGTTGTTGCCGGCGCCCACCTCCTTCAAGCATTCCTTGGCCGGCGCCCTTCACATTAGCCACTCTCTTCTTCCTTTGCCGGTGGTTCTCCTCCCATTGGTGGCCGGCAAGATCATCTTCCTCCAATTTCCAAGGTGGCCGGCGGTTCCCTTTGTATTGGTGGTCGGCGCCTCATCTATTCATTCCTTGGCCGGCGGTTGCATCAAACTTCCTAGCTTGGTGGCCGATTCTAGATAGGAAAGGTATTTGTGGTTTTTCTCTTTGTTTGCAGCGGACAAGGAAGAGGAGAACTCGGTCTAGAAGGCTTCTACTCGTGGAGGATCTTCGTCCACACGTCGTCCACGAGAAGGATAGGACATACGATAGAAGATCGTAAGGTATAAAGTTGTTTTTAACTTTATTTACAGATCTGAATATGTTCTTTAATATTTTGATTGTGCATGTGTATGAATGGATATATATTGTATAATCATGGACCCCGAAGACAAACACAAAAACCGGCGATCCATCCGTCGTCTCTTCCGCGGCTAACCAACTAGAAGAGTTGTGTTGCTTGAACAACTAGTTTGTTCAAGCGACCACTCAAGTTGTTAGCATGACGACGAATAGGTTGTGCTAAGGAAGCTCATCCCATCCGGATTAATTCTTTCATTAGTGAAAATTTTAATCCGGGGACATGGGAGCCAATGAGCCTCCGAAAGCGAACACCCTACACTAGCAAGTATGAGGGGATCATACTTGGGGTAAACCTCATGTTGAGGTTTAACAGTCGACTGGGATTATGGACCAGTCAACTGGTCAATTGTTTTGACACTTGGCAGCCGAGTCGACTCTGAGCAGTTGATTGGGATTTTGACCAATCGACTGGTTGGGAGTCGACTAGCGATTGATTGCGGTCGAGTGGCCTTGGCAATCGACTGCCATCCTTGGGCAGTCGACTGGCTAAGTAGTCGACTACCATGGAGGGAAGTCGACTGTTGTTTGTAGCCACGAGCATTGAAAGCTCGGTAGACGAATGAGCAATTGGTTGCGATCTTGACAATCAACTGCTAATAATGGCAGTCGAGTGCCAGTGTATCCGTTGGCTGGAATGTCAACGTAGATTATACCCATTGTGAGACAATGACATTGTAGGCAGTCGACTGCCAGGCCCAGAATTAGCCTGATGCATGTATAAAAGGAGCAATTCGTTGAAGATTTCGACCATGGTTTCTTGAGGGGTTCTTGAGGCAATTTGAAGGTGAAGTGCTGGTGCATTTCAGGGTCCTTTAAAGTCATCTAAGCAACCAACAAGCAAAGCATTCAAAGCGATATTCTGTAAAGTGTTCTTTACATAGTTTGTTGTATTTCTTTGTATTTTCTTATTCCTATTGTAATCCTTTTTACGAGGTTTCTCTACCTCCGGATTGTTCCGAGAAAGAGTGTATTAGTGGTGGTTTGCATCACTAGAGCTCATTTGAGATCGACCCGTGGAGTAGGAACCCTAGGTTCCGAACCACATTACATCACTTTGTCTATTGTTGTGCTTGTGTATTCTTGTTGTGCATTTTCATTATTGTATATTATGTTGTGCATTAACAAGTTTGTGTAGAGACAAGCACGATCGAATTTTGAGCGACGCATAATCGCTATTCACCCCCCCTCTAGCGATGTCTGATTCCTCAACAGTGGTATCAGAGCCCGATGGCTCTCAGAAGAAGAAGACGCTTCGATACCCTACATTTGGTATCAGAGCTAGGAGCTCTTCTAAGGATTAACAACCGAGGGAGCAAAGTGCTAGAGGTCAAGATGAACAAAATCTTGGATTGGGATGGGATATCAACATTCTGGTTCCATATGCATTTTATGGATGAGAAGGCTTCAATCAATGGAAGGTAAGGATTGAGGATTTTATGATGATGATTGACATCAAGCTATGGTCTGCCTTGATGGAAGGTTTTGAATTGCCAAGAGGCAAGAAGGGTGGAATCCTCAAGGTTGAAAAATGGACCAAGGAACAACTCAAGGAGTACAAGACAAATATTAAGGTAATTAAAATGCTAAGTGATTTAATTCCTAATGATGTCTTGTCCAAGTTAGGTGACTATAAGAATGCAAAGGAGCTTTGGAACGAATTGAAAATGTTCCATGAAAATCCATCACCGGCTTATGAAGTAGAAGAGGAGTCCAAGGAGGAGTGCTCATCCTCTCAAGCTCAAGAAGAATGTGCATCATCATCCCAATAGCTTGATGATTTGGAAGTTAAGAGTTGCTCAACATTCGGATCGGAAGAGGAAGAAGTAGATGAAGTCTCCACCTCTAGGATTGAGGGGGAGGAGATTATATCACCGGAGCCGGAACAAGAACAAGAACAAGAAGAACCATCAACCTCCGGGAGAGATGAAGAACCAACTCCAACTCCCACCACCGATCTAGGTAACTCAAGCACTTTGATTAAAAATAAAATTCATATTGTGTGTTTTGAGTGTAGGGAAGTAGGACATTACAAGAGTAAGTGTCCGAAATGGGTCAAGAAGACGCACAAGTCGTGCCAAAGTCTAAGGATGTCGGAGTCCCCACAAGGAAGAGCAAGAAGCACGTGGTGTGCTTCAAATGCCAACAACGAGGTCACTATAGAAGCCAATGCCTTAAGGGAAGATAAGCTAGCAAGGGCAACGGAGGAGCATCACATGTAAGGAGAGCTTCTAAAGCAAACCCTAAGGTATATTTTAGTAATGCACCTTCAAATCTTTATGTTAAAAAGCATGCTTTTAATACTCTTGCAATTGTGCATAATCATGAAAAGCATGTTAGAAATAGAGTTTATTGTTTAGGTGCTAAATCATGCAATACTAGGGTTAAGGACAAATCTAGAACAAATAACCCTAGAACAATTCTACGTAAGGAAGCCATTAAGAGCATAGAAGATCATCTAAGCATTAACCCTAAGAAGGGTAGTCATATGCCTAGGAAGAATCTTTCCCAAAAAAAGAATGAAAATTCACAAATTGGGAAATTAGAGTTAGAGAACCAAGTCTTGAGGTCAAGGCTTGAGAAATTAGAGAAGACCCTTAGGAAGATATGAAATTTAATTCAAGGGCTAAATGATCAAAAATTAAGGCCTAGGAGAAGATAACTGTCTAGGGGCAAGAAAAGTTTGGATCACAAAACTAAGCCCAAGGAGACCTACCATAGTGTCCCATTCGATTATAGAACTCAATCTAGGTCTAGGAAAACCAAGGTTACTAGGGAAGTCATCCCTAAGGTTAGCCATGGTAGATGCCTAGTGGACAAGGTTTCTATGAAACCTAGGAAAGCCACTAATAAGGTTACAAGGGAAGTTATCCCTAGAGTTGACATAGGCAAGACCAAATTGACCAAGGCTTCCAAGCCAAAAATGGTCATTAGGAAGGTATCAAGTGAGGTCATCCCTAGTGAATACCTTGTAAACCCAAGGAGCTCCAATAGATATTGGGTTCCTAGGAGCGTGATACCCTCACGCTAAATGGGTTTAGGGTGCACCAACTTTGAATGGATAGGTAGTTAACTTAACCATGGTAAAGGTGGCACCTTAGGAAATTTTCAAGGTTATGTGATACTTTGGAAATAAGGGTTAATTTCTATATCCTAAAGGATTTTAGGATGTTCCAATATCATTTAAGAAGTTTGAAAATTTGATCAAATTGGCACAATTAGATTTAGAGGTCATGGTATGTTATTTTGGGTTTTTAGCACACTTGGGAAATTGTCGGTTATGGAAAATATGGACTTAATCCCAACAAATGGTAATTAATATTAAAACTTAGGTATTCTTATACCTTTATATTTCATTTTCCATGATTTATTTGTCATATGTCATGTCATAGCATCATATTTATTTTTATCTTTTAAAATGTCATGATAATGTTTAGATGTTTATGTCATTCATATTTAGGTTATGTTTTATGTCATGACATCATGATTATTGGCACATGCTTATTTATGTTATCCTCTTATGCCATAATCATCATTCGTACATTTAGGATTAATTAAAATTGATTTAAGGACTATGGCATGATTTGAAGTCTCATGTATAAGGGACTCAAATAGAGTTGCCTAGAAAAATGCATGAGACCTTAGATTAGGAAGAACAAAAACTCATATCTCACATTACATCGACATGTGTGGGTATTGATACACCCTAGACGCATGTGAGATGTTAGAAAAATGAGTTAAGTTCAAGGTGCATAGTTCTTGCATCTAGATGAACTCAAACTCATCTTATACCATTGATGGATCATGGGGAAAGCTAATGTGTAAGTCATGTGCATTGAGCCCATAGATCACGATCCAATATAAGGTTTTAAAATCATTTTTAAAAACCTTGGTGAAGCCTATCTTTTGATAGCAATCATCATTGATGAAGTTGATACAAAGTAGGCTTAAAACATTGAAGTTATCTTTTTTTTTAACTTTGTATCAATCTCACTATTTAATGGGTATTTTATTTTTCAAATATTTTTCACCCATAATGATTGATATAAGTATTATATATATGAAGTTTTATTATTTTTTAAATTATGTATAATTACTTATGAATTTTCTAAATTCATTTTCAGAATTTGATTTCTACACTTTGCAAAAATCAGTTGACTGCCGACTTGGACAGTCGACTGGCATTGAGTGTAGTCGACTGGTTGCTAACCGAGTCGATTGTCAAGTCTGATTTTGGGCAAACAAGGTTTGTTTAGCCCAGTTTCAGTTATTTTAGGCTATCCTAACATTTCCTAACCCTAGGATATGCTTTGAAAAGCATTGAAAGGGTGAAAATCCATTGGATATGGATTAAGAGAGTTGTTTTGGTTGGAAATCATATTTTAAGGTGTGTGAAAGTTCAAGTTTGAATTTTTTTCTCCCCTTAATTTTGATGATTTATTGTTCCTATAGGCTTAGGGACTCCTCAAGGACATTGTTGGTGCAATGGTCAAGGAGGAGCAAGCCTTTAGGGAGAGGTTATCCATCATGGGATGATGGATGTGTATTCCTCAAAAGGGGAGACATGGAGGGTTTTGGAAACCTTTATTGTGCTCACCAAAGAAGGAGAATTGCAGAAGTGAGGATTGTCTCTCATTTAATGATATGAGACTTATCACTAGGAAGAGTGAAGGTATCCTAGATGTTTTTGGACCAAGGGAGAGATTGTAAGGTCTCATTGGTATATGAGACAATGATATTCTTAGAGAGTCTTTTTGATGTATGCCAAAGGGGGAGAAGTGAGATTTAAGTTAGGTAAACCTTCACTATACTTTGGCATTGGAAGTGTTTAAGTTTAGGTTATTGCTAGGCTAACTTAAAGGTATTGTCAAACATCAAAAAGGGGGGGATTGTTGGTGCAATTGACCCAGGTCACGATTGACTGGATTCGAGTTTGACTTGAGTAGTATTTTGATGTTTGACAATAGGTTGACTATTCTTTGACAATTGGTTGACTATATAGTTGACATGGGCTTGACCATATGATGGAGAAGTCCAAGTGAGACACTTGGCATAGAAAGTTCAAGTCTTGTATACTTGGCACATAGAAAGTCCAAGTCTTGAGAACTTGGCATGGAAAGTCCAAGTCTTAAGTACTTGGCATAGAAAGTCCAAGCATAGGTCTTGACATTTGGAAAGTCCAACATGGAGTTGGCAAGGGAAGTCCAAGGGTGTGATATTGGCGGAGTAAAGTCCAAGCTATAGTCTTGGCGGCATAAGTCCAATGGTTGGCGACGTAAAGTATAAGCGTGTGTCTTGGCAGCATAAGCCCAAATGTACCTTAGCGGTGTAGACTCGGTTAGCATGACAATAACCGATGGAAGCACTTGAAGGCTAGTGTATGGATGAATAAGTCATGGATGACTTGGAGGGATCCAATAGGCATGAGGTTGTTAGAGGTGGCCAGAAAGTTTATGTCTAGGCTAAGGGTGGTCTAATAAGTATGAGGGGATCATACTTGAGGTAAACCTCATGTTTGAGGTTTAGCAGTCGACTAGGGTTATGGACCAGTCGACTGATCAAGTATTTTGACACTTGGCAGCTGAGTTGACTCTGAGTAGTCGACTGGGATTATGATCAGTCGACTGGCGATTGACTATGGCCAAGTGGCCTTGGCAGTCAATTGCCAGCCTTGGGAAGTCGATTGGCCAAGCAGTCAACTGCCATGGAGGGCAGTCGACTGCTATTTGTGGCCACGAGCACAGAAATCTTGGTAGATGAATGAGCAGTCGGCTACAGGCTTGGAAATCAACTTCTTGTAATGGAAGTCGACTGCCAGTGTATCCGTTGGCTAGAATGCCAACATGGAATAAGCTCGTTGTGAGACAACGGCAATGTAGGCAGTCAACTGGGGTTTTTTGGCACTCGACTCCCAGCTGTGGAATCAGCCCGATGCCGGCATAAAAGGAGAAAATCGTGGAGGATTTCAGCCATGGTTTCTTGAGGCAATTTGAAGGTGAAGTGTGTAGGCGATCGATCGGCCGACTAGAGGGGGGTGAATAGCCCTTTGTCGTTGGATGGTGAAATTTGCTCGTCTACACAATTGTTAGCGCAAGCGGAATACTAATAAAGACAAGCAAATAAAAAAAGGAGAATACAAACAATGCTAACACCAAAATATAACATGGTTCATGGCTACGCCGCTAATCCACGATCCCCGATTCATCCTCGGTGAATCACTCCGCAACCAAATCACTATCGGTCTCTCCTTTGCACTAAGCTAGGTGGAGGTAACCCTTTCAACTCAAGAACACTCCTTTTACAATAGATGTGAAAGAGAACTAGAAGAAGAAGTTTATCACTTGTGGAGCACTTGGATGATGGTTTGGAATATGAGCATTAGCCATCTAAAAGCCCACACCCTCTCTTTTTATAGAGAGGGTTGATTTCTTCCCGTTGGCCGCCACCAGTCGACTGTTGCCCTTGGCAGTTGACTGCCGCCACTTCAATGGTTTCCGAACACGTCGGATCCCGACCGTTGTAGTCCAACGGATCACTTGGTAGTCGACTGATGGATCCCATCAGTCAACTGCTGCCTCCATAGTCGACTGCCCAATCGGCTACGAGTGGTTCTGTGGTCAAACCCTCTTAATCAGTCGACTGATGGTCTTGGCAGTCGACTGCCCACATATAGCAGTCGACTGTTGGCCTCAAAACAACTCAGTCGGATACCAGTCGAACCTATTCGACTCAGAGCAGTCGACTGCCATTTCATGGCAGTCGACTGATGTCGGGAAAACTCATCCGACACTTAGCCATTCAGCCAAGTTCACATAATGAGCTACTTACAATTCACTCATTCTCTCATCTCACTCGAAGTCCCTCGTCGAAGCTCTCTTCGTTCACGGCCACGTCCCTCGACAGCATAAGGCACACGGCTCTGCAATGCTCCTTCGCGTCTCTTGCCTTCGAAGTCTGCTTCCTTGGCTTCGCTTCAAGTCATCTTGTCCGGCGGTCCCTCGGTAGCATCAAGCGCACGACTCTATAATGCTCCTTCTCCGACTCAAGCATGATGTTATGAGTGGTGAACCCGCCAAGGCTCCATGTGCGAATTACTAAGTCCTGCAAGACTCCAACGCACATATCAAATCATAATAACAACCTAACTTAAATCCTTTGCCACACACATCAAAACCATATCACGGCAAGAGATTGCCCTAACAATCTCTCCCTTTTTGATGTGTGGCAATCCGTTTAAGTTAGGTAAAAACATTTGATAAAATATTAAGAAAGGAAAGCATGTAAATAACATGATTAGAAACTCTCCCCCTTAATACATGAAACTCCCCCTAAATATATGCCCCCTTACTTAAACATACACATTTCTCTCCCTTTGACACCATCAAAAATATTTAAACAATGTTTATGGCATCAAGTCTAGAGGTAAAAATAGGTTACTGTGCTCGTTTACAGTTCATCAGTCGACTGCTATCAGTATGGCAGTCGACTAGTACAAGGAGAACAGCAATTCTGATTTTCTTGACAAAATTCAGAAATGCATTATAAATTCCAGAAAATTCGAAAAATAGTGAAATTTGGGGAACATATTTCTTGTAAGTATATTTATCAATGAAAAATATTTTTCCATGAAAAATCATTGTATTTTCACGTATTTGCCAAAAATCCAAAAGCTTTAAAAACCACTAGGTTTTTTATTATGTTAGTATCCATTTTAACACCTAGTCTTGCTTTGAATTGTTTCAAAACATGAATACATAGATTTTAAAGTAATATTTTTTTTTAAAAACATATGAAATATCCAACCATGATCTTTGGGCAATATGTCTATGAATTAAACATAAGTCTTCCCCATGATTGGTCTATTATTGCTATTTTGATACTTTAAATGACCATCTAAATGTCATAGGCATTAGTGGACATTTGTATCATCCTAACATCTCACTCATGCTAAGTTTTTAATCAAAGTAGCCTATGGTGAGTGTGAGATGTATCCTAAAGGTATTTGTAGATACTTAACCATTATTTTCATGCAATTCTATCAAGGTTAAGTATCATCCTATCATTCCACATGATCATAAAGATGTATATGAATTAATTTCACATTATGATCATGAAACAAATGTATTCATCAAATTGTGATCATGCATTAGGTATTATATCATGATAATAAAGCATATATCACATAAAGCATGATTTATCTATTTATAGGTGCATTATCATCACCTAACACTATTTCAAAAATGTTGTCCCGCCATCCTAAGTCAACCAAAAATATGATATAGGTAAAGTCCATATGGTTGACTATCCTAGGGTTTTTCTAACCCTTAAGGATGGATTTTGGAACCCAATATAAATTCTTGCCTATGGGGTTCACTAAAAATTCCTTAGGGATCCATTTCCTAGCAATTACTTTCTTTTTGTCTTGACCCCTAGCTATTAAACATTTATAGGCCTTTTCATTTTTCTTTTCTTTATATCCTAGGCCTTTTTTGTTAAAACTTGTCCTTTGGCTCCCTATGATCATGTTCAAGGTGTTGGAGCCTATAGTAAACTTTTCTAGGGCTTTGGTCAAATAATCTACCTTTTCCCTTAAAGCCCTATTTTCTTCCATACATGCATCACTAACATCCAAAGGCATATAGTTATCATGTGAGCATGCATCATTATCATTATCATTTAAGCATGCTTTTTCTAGCTTATTTTCTAAATCCTTAATTTGATCTAGCATGCACTTATTCTTTTTCTTTGCTCTAAATAAATCCTTAGTGAGGCTAGAAATCATGAACATAATTTGCTTAGGGGGTAGATTTGTTACCTCACTTGCCGAGTCCTCTTCCGATGATGAGGATGTAGAGGAGGCTCCCCCTTCACTTGAGCTCTCTCCACTTGAGCTTGCTTCTTCATTTTCTTGCTCGGAGGAGGAAGTGTCTAGGTCGTCAAACGCCATTAATGCCAAGTTGGTGACAAAGGCATTCTCCTCTTCCGATGATGATGAAGATGATGAGGAGGGGTCATCCCAAGTTCTTGCCTTTAGTGCCTTTGTCTTTCCCTTTTCTTTAGCTTTCTTCTCTTCTTCTTTCCTCTTGCTACCCTTCTTCTTTTTCTTTTCTTCTTTCTTCTTCCTCTCTTCTTTGATCTTGTTTAGGAGAGGACAATTGTCCCTTATGTATCCCTCTCCTTGGCAATTGTAGTAAATAATTTTTCCCCTTGGTCTTCTATTCCTATCATTAGATTTATTAAATCTAAAACCTTTTAATGCACGCCTTACCCTCATTACCATATAGACTTCTTCCGTGTTATCCATGGAGGAAGATGATGACGCTTCATCGAAGGAGGAGGGGATCTCCATTTTCTTCTTCCCCTTATGTGCCATCAAAGCTACTCCTCTTGAAGGTTGAATTCTAGGCTCTTCAACTATTCCTTCAAGCCTCGTTTCATGGAGCTCCATTGTTGAGAAGAACTCCTCCAAGGTGCTCACTTCTAAGTTCTTGGACATGTAGAAAGAGTCCACCATTGAGCTCCATTTTGATGACCGGGGAAAAGCATCAATTGCTTTCATGAGCATGTCCCGGTTGGAGAGCCTTTCTCCTACACTTGTTAGTCCAATCAAAATTTCCTTAAACCTAGAATGCAATGATGTTACCTGTTCTCCCTTTTCTAATTTTATGTTGGATAGTTGGGAGCGGAGGAGGTCTCTCCTTGCAAGTTTGGCTTCCGAGGTGTCTTCATGAAGCTCTACTAGCTTCTCCCACATCTCCTTCGCACTAGAGCATTCCCCTATCCTATTCACCTCTTGTTGGGGGAGTACATTGTAGAGGTGGTGCTTGACCTTTGAATTTACCAAGTATTCTTCTCTTTGCCTCTTGCTCCACCTTGCTTTCTCCAATGGCTCCCCATCTTCATTCCTAGGCAATTCGAAACCGTTTTCCATAATTAAGAGAATTTCAAAATCAGTCTCGAAAAATACCTCCATTCTCTTTTTCCACCAAGAGAATTTGCCTACGAATTTTAGTGGATGAATATTTGTGCCGGCCATTCATGAATGTGCTTGTTGTGGTGGTTAGTCCTCGACAAGCTTTCCTTGGCTCTGATACCACTTGTAGGCGATCGATCGGCTGACTAGAGGGGGGTGAATAGCCCTTTGTCGTTGGATGGTGAAATTTACTCATCTACACAATTGTTAGCGTAAGCAGAATACTAATAAAGACAAGCAAATAAACAAAGGAGAATACAAACAATGCTAACACCGAAATATAACGTGGTTCTCGGCTACGCCGCTAATCCACGGTCCCCGATTCATCCTCGGTGAATCACTCCACAACCAAATCACTATCGGTCTCTCCTTTGCACTAAGCTAGGTGGAGATAACCCTTACAACTCAAGAACACTCCTTCTTTTACAATAGATGTGAAAGAGAACTAGAAGAAGGAGTTTATCACTTGTGGAGCACTTGGATGATGGTTTGGAATATGAGCATTAGCCATCGAAAAGCCCACACCCTCTCTTTTTATAGAGAGGGCTAATTTCTTCCCGTTGGCCGCCACCAGTCGACTGCCTCCACTTCAACGGCCTCCGAACACGTCGGATCCCGACCGTTGTAGTCCAACGAATCACTTGGCAGTCGACTGATGGATCCCATCAGTCGATTGTTGCCTCCCTAGTCGACTGCCCAGTCGGCTACGAGTGGTTCTGTGGCCAAACCCTCTTAATCAGTCGACTGCTGCCTTCAGCAGTCGACTGATGGTCTTGGCAGTCGACTGCCCACATATGGCAGTCGACTGCTGGCCCCAAAACAACTCAGTCGGATACCAGTCGAACCTATTCGACTCAGAGCAGTCGACTGTCATTTCATGGCAGTCGACTGATGTCGGAAAAACTCATCCGACACTTAGCCATTCGGCCAAGTTCACCTAATGAGCTACTTACAATTCACTCATTCTCTCATCTCACTCGAAGTCCCTCGCCGAAGCTCTCTTCGTTCGCGGCCACGTCCCTCAGCAGCATCAGGCGCACGGCTCTGCAATGTTCCTTCACGTCTCTTGCCTTCGAAGTCTGCTTCCTTGGCTTCGCTTCAAGTCATCTCGTCCAGCGGTCCCTCGGTAGCATCAAGCGCATGACTCTACAATGCTCATTCTCCGACTCAAGCACGAGGTTATGAGTGGTGAACCCACTAAGGCTCCATGTGCGAATTACTAAGTCCTGTAAGACTCCAACGCACATATCAAATCATAATAACAACCTAACTTAAACCCTTTTCCACACACATCAAAACCATATCACGGCAAGAGATTGCCCTAATAAAGTGCTGGTGCATTTCAGATTCGTTCAAGCTCATCCAAGCAACCAACAAGCAAAGCATTTAAAGCGATCTTCTATAAAGCATTCTTTACATAGTGTTGGTGCAATCGGCCCAGCAGTACCTTGATGGTATTTTGATGATAGACAAAACTCATGACATGGGATTGTCATGGGAAAGTCCAACATGGGTTGGCATGGAAAATCCAAGCATGGAGCTTGGTGTGGTAGTCCAAGGGGGAAGCCTTGGCATGGGAAAGTCCAAAGCATTGCGAAGTCGTGCGCTTGGTGCTTGGCATGGGAAATCCAAAGCATTGCGAAGCCGTGCGCTTGGTGCATTTGGGAAGTCTTGAGGACTTGGTAAGTTCACTAGGCTCGGGGTCCTTGAGTCGGTGAAGGATGGCATTGCGAAGTCGTGCGCTTGGTGCATCCGAGGGACGTAGGCCGAGGGAAGAGAGCTTATGTGGGGAACTCCATGAGGGATAAGGTGGACTTGGCCAAGTGGCTAAGACTGAGTGTCAGAGGCTCAAACATCGGTATGTTTGAGGTCTTGCCCGACATCAGTCGACTGGAATAGGTGTCGGTTCGACTGATCCAAGTCGACTAGAGTTCGACTGGTGTAAGGTTAGGGTTTTGTGCTTGGCGATCATGCGCCATGGACATGCGATCGGCCAGCGTCGGCCGATCGGCCGAGGATGGCGATCGGTGATGGAAGTGTCGAGAGCACGCGGAGCAGGCCCCGTGCGATCGACTACTAGGTCACTGTCAATCGGCCTGGCGATCGGTAGGAGATCCGTTGGAACTTGTCCGACGTGGATCTGGCCGTTGAGAGACAACGGACACAGGGGCAGTCGACTGGGGCCTTTTGGCAGTCGACTGATGGGCGCGAAAATAGCTTGATGCAGGTTATAAATGGAGCTCGAGTTGGAGGATTTCGCCAAGACTTTAAGGCAGCAATTGAAGGGGATTTGCTGTTGCATTCCAGTCCTTCAAGAGCCATCCAAAGCAAGCAACAAGAAAAGGGTCAAAGCAAAGATTTGTAAAGCGTTCTTTACTTGTATTTCTTGTGTCTTTGTATTTCTTGTATATTATTGTTGTAATAGCTTGTGAGAGGTTTCTCCACCTCCGACGTGTAGTCGAGAAGGAGTTTAGTTAGTGTCGTGCGCATAACTAGAGCTCGAGGAGCTCGCCCGTGGAGTAGGAACAATTCGGTTCCGAACCACGTATATCGTGTGTATTTGCATGTGATTGTATTTGTTGTTAGTATTCATATTTGTATTAGTATTCCGCTGCGCTAACAACAATCGTAGACAAGCACGCGACGAGAACGAACAAATTACGACATCCATTGGAAGAGGGCTATTCACCCCCCCTCTAGCCGGCCAATCGATCCCCTACAAGTGGTATCAGAGTGAGGTCGCTCTTCGAGGACTAACCGCCGCGAGAGCACTACAAATGGCCGGCTTCATCCATCCACCGAAATTCGATGGAGATTTTGCTTGGTGGAGGAAACGGATGGAGGTATATCTTGAAACCGATTTTGATTCTATGTTAATTGTAGAAAATGGTTTTAAGATGCCTAGGGACAAATACAATAAGCCAATTGAAAAGTCAAGGTGGACCCAAGACCAAATTAAGGACTTCAAGACAAATCTTGAGGTAATAAAATTACTTAGTGATTTATTACCTAACACTATTTGGTCTAGATTGGGTGACTATAGGGATGCGAAGGAATTATGGGAGAAAATAATGAAATTCCAAGAAAATTCCCAATCGGCACAAGTAGAGGAGAATGCCGAAGAAGAAGCACCCACAACATTTGAAGATGTTGATGATTTGGTGGAGACCTCCACCTCTAGCATTGAGGGGGAGGAAAGGCAATCTTCCATCCCGGAGCAAGAACAAGAAGCATCCACATCCGGGAGAAGTGAAGATCATGAAGAGGCCTCCACCACCTCCCTAGGTAACTCAAGTGTTATTATTTTAAATAAAAATCACATAATATGCTTTGAGTGTAGGGAGAAAGGGCATTACAAGAGCAAATGCCCTAAATTGGCTAAGGAAAAGGCATCAAGACCAAAAGTCAACTCAAAGTCAAAGGATGCCGGTGTTCCCAAAATCAAGAGCAAAGAGCACATTGTGTGCTTCAAATGCAATCAAAAGGGACACTACCGAAGCCAATGCCCTAGGGGGAGGAAGAAAAGGCAAGAAGGTGTGACTCATGTAGGGGGAGCTTCCCAAGCTAACCCTAAGGTAAATTTAAATAATGCACCTTCAATTTCTAGGGTTAAAAAGCATGCTAAGAATTATTTTAGTTCACTTGCAATTATAAATGAAAAGCATGCTAGGAGAAATAAATATGTTTGCCTAGGTGCCAAGCATGTGGAACTAACTAAGGATAAACCTAGGACTCAAAACACAAGACCTATTTTACCAAAAGAGTCCATTAGGAGAGTTGAAAACCATCTAGGCATTAACCCTAAGGAGGGTAGGCACATGCCTAAGAAGAAGAACATTCCTCAAAAATCTAATGAAAATTCAAAATTGAGGAAATTAGAGGTGGAGAACCAAGCCTTGAGGTCAAGGCTAGAAAAATTGGAAAAGACCCTAGCAATAATATCAAATTCGGTTAAGGGGTCAAATTCTCAAAAGTCAAGACCTAGAAGACAAGAAATATCTAAGGGCAAGAAGGGTTTGGGTCACAAACCTATGTCCTACCATAATGTTCCATTTAATTATGGAACAACATCTAGGTCTAGAAAAACCAAGGCTAATAGGGAAGTTATCCCTAAGTCTAGCCATGGTGTATGTTTAGTGGCCAAGGACTTAAGAAAAACCAAGAAGGCCACTAAGAAGGTCAATGGAGGAGTCACCTCTAGAGTTGACCCAAGTAAGACCCAAAAGACTATGGTTTTAAAACCAAAAAGGGTCATTAGAAAGGTATCTAGGGAAGTTATCCCTAGGGAATACCTTGTTAACCCAAGGAGCTCCAATAGGTATTGGGTTCCTAAAAGCGTGATCGATTCACGCTAAATGGGTTAGGGTGTGTCAACCCTAAGTGGATGGGTAGTTAACCTAACCATAGTAGAGTTGACACATTAGGATGTGCCAATATGCTTGAGAAGTTTAAAATTATTTAAATTGGTACAATTAGGTCTTAGAGGTATTTGTGTGCCATTTTGGGTTTTTGGCACACTAAGGAAATGAATGGCATTAAGGCAAAATGAATTTAATCCCTAGAAATGGCAAATTGATTTTAACACTTAGGTATTTTATACCTTAGTATATTTTTCTTGCCATGCTTTATTTGCCTTGCCATGTCATGACATCATTTTCATTTTTAATTATAAAAATGTCATGATCATGTTTAGATTTATGTCTGTATGTCATGTATGCTTAATCTTCATTCACATGCCATGACATCATGATTTTGGCATATGCCTTTATCTATATCATAATTATGCCATAATCATCATCATGCATAAATTAAAATGAAATTAAGGACTATGGCATAATTTGATGGGAATCAAATAATATTGCCTTAGAAATATGCATGAGAATTTAAAAGAACACAAACCCACATCTCACTAGATTAATTGCCTTGAATGTGTTTTACACATCTAGATATTGGTGAGATGTTTAGGAAAAAGAAAATAAAGGTTTGAAAAACATTTTGAAAATATTTTGAAAAACCTTGGTGAAGCCTATCTTTTGATAGCTATCACCATTGAATGGGATGATACAAAGATGGCTATTTATTGAAGCTTTTCTAAAATTTTGAACTTTGTATCAATCTCCTAATTTAATGGGTAAAATAATTTTCCAACATTTTTCACCCATAGTGTTTAGGATAAGTAATATGCATATGAAATTTCACAATTTTTAAACTTATGTATATTTACTTATGGAGTTCGAAAATCCAATGTCTGAAATTGAAAAACTGCATTTAGCGATTATCGATTATTGCTTGCAATGCGGTCGTGATGTAGAATCGATCGTGGTATCCCGATCGTAGCGCAGTGATTTCAGGTAAACTTGATAGTTAGGCCCATGTTTAGCCATATTTTGGTCCCCTAACCACTCCTAACCCTAGGATATGCTTGGGAGAGCATTAGAGAGGGTGGCAATCCATTGGATATGGATTAGGAGTTGGGTTGAGGGTGAGTATCAATTTTAAGGTGGAAAAGAGTTCATTGTTGAACTTTGCCTTAATTTTGTTTTGGTTAATGTTCCTATTGGCTTAGGGACTCTCCAAGGACATTGTTGGTGCAATGGTCAAGGGGGAGCAAGCCTCTAGGGGGAGGTATCCATCTTGGGAAGATGGATGTGTATTTCCTCATTGGAGGAAAATTGGGTTGCCTCTCTTTAAGTGATATGAGATCACTAGAAAGATGGTAGGCATGTGTTCCTCTAAGGGAGAGATTGTAAGATCTCATTGGGATATGAGACATTCATACCCTTGGGGAGGACCTTTTTGATGTACTGTCAAAAAGGGGGAGAATTTACCAAGTTACCAATTAAGGTTCGTTGGAATTCTCATTGGGATATGAGAATTGCCAATATGGGAGAATTGGTAGACTTGAGATGGTAGTTTTGTCAATCATCAAAAAGGGGGAGATTGTTGGTGCAATCGGCCCAGCAGTACCTTGATGGTATTTTGATGATAGACAAAACTCATGACATGGGATTGTCATGGGAAAGTCCAACATGGGTTGGCATGGAAAATCCAAGCATGGAGCTTGGTGTGGTAGTCCAAGGGGGAAGCCTTGGCATGGGAAAGTCCAAAGCATTGCGAAGTCGTGCGCTTGGTGCTTGGCATGGGAAATCCAAAGCATTGCGAAGCCGTGCGCTTGGTGCATTTGGGAAGTCTTGAGGACTTGGTAAGTTCACTAGGCTCGGGGTCCTTGAGTCGGTGAAGGATGGCATTGCGAAGTCGTGCGCTTGGTGCATCCGAGGGACGTAGGCCAAGGGAAGAGAGCTTATGTGGGGAACTCCATGAGGGATAAGGTGGACTTGGCCAAGTGGCTAAGACTGAGTGTCGGAGGCTCAAACATCGGTATGTTTGAGGTCTTGCTCGACATCAGTCGACTGGCATAGGTGCCGGTTCGACTGATCCAAGTCGACTAGAGTTCGACTGGTGTAAGGCTAGGGTTTTGTGCTTAGCGATCATCGCCATGGACATGGCAGCGATCGACGCGTCGGCGAATGATCACGAGGATGGCGATGGTGATGGAAGTGTCGAGCACGAACGCCCGTAGCCGATCGGCGCTTGACTACTTAGGTCACTACCAACCGCCACCGGCGCGATCGGTAGGAGATCCGTTGGAACTTGTCCGACGTGGATCTGGCCGTTGAGAGACAACGGACAGAAGCCAATCGGGCCTTTGGCGGTCGGTGATGGGCGAAAATAAGCGATGCAGGTTATAAATGGAGCTCGAGTTGGAGGATTTCGCCAAGACTTTAAGGAAGCAATTGAAGGGGATTTGCTGTTGCATTCCAGTCCTTCAAGAGCCATCCAAAGCAAGCAACAAGAAAAGGGTCAAAGCAAAGATTTGTAAAGCGTTCTTTACTTGTATTTCTTGTGTCTTTGTATTTCTTGTATATTATTGTTGTAATAGCTTGTGAGAGGTTTCTCCACCTCCGACGTGTAGTCGAGAAGGAGTTTAGTTAGTGTCGTGCGCATAACTAGAGCTCGAGGAGCTCGCCCGTGGAGTAGGAACCATTCGGTTCCGAACCACGTATATCGTGTGTATTTGCATGTGATTGTATTTGTTGTTAGTATTCATATTTGTATTAGTATTCCGCTGCGCTAACAACAATCGTAGACAAGCACGCGACGAGAACGAACGAATTACGACATCCATTGGAAGAGGGCTATTCACCCCCCCCCTCTAGCCGGCCAATCGATCCCCTACACATAGTATGTTGTATTTCTTTATATTTGCTTGTATTTTCTTATTACTGTTATAATCCTTTGTACGATATTTTTCTACCTTCAGATTATTCTGAGAAGGAGTGTATTAGTGGTGGTTTGCAGTACTAGAGCTCATTTGAGCTTGACCTGTGGAGTAGGAACCCTAGGTTCCAAACCACGTTACATCGCCTTGTCTATTGCTATGCTTGTGTACTCTTGTTGTGCATTTTCATTATTATATATTCCGCTATGCATTAACAAGTTTGTGTAGAGATAAGCACGATCAAATTTCGAGCGACGCATAATCGCTATTCATCTCCCCTCTAGCGACATCTGATTCCTCTACAGTGCCACCATGGCCTCCTTCTTCTTCTTCTCCTTATTTTATTTTCTCTTATTTTCCTTTTATTCCTTCTTCAACTCCTAGTAATTTGGCTTGGTATGCCCCTTTTTGTTTCATTCATAGCAAATGACATTAATATTAAAATTTGAATTACCATTAGATTTACCTCTTAAAGATTGGAACATCTTCTTCACATCCCTTTTTGTAAATCTTCTTGTCCCCCCCCAACTTCTTGACATAGTGAGTTATTTCATTAGCCAACAACAATTCTTCGTCGCTATTTGACTCATGCTCTGACTCGGATGATGAGGAAATTTCCTTTTTCTCCTTCTTTTCTACGAAAAATGCTAGATTATTATCTTTAGAAGACATGTTAGCTTATTCATGTACTTCAAATTCACAAAATAGTTCATCTAATTTAATCAAAGAAATATCCCTAGAGACCTATAGGCATCAACCATTAATGCCCATAAAGTACTTCTAGGAAAAGATTGAAGCACATACCTTACCAAATCCCAGTTCTTCACTTTCTCACCTATAACATGGAGTTCGTTGATGATATCTTTAAACCTTCCATGCATTTGACTTACCGTTTCATGGGTCTTCATGGTAAAGGTTTGGAGTTGTCCTATTAACAAATCCCTTTTGGCTCTCTTTGATTCTTTAGATCATTCATTTAGCTCAATGAGCTTTTTCCAAATCTTCTTGGCAGATCCGAAAGGCCCAACCTTGTTGATTTGCTCCATCGAGAGTCCACATTATAGTGTGGTCATGGCCTTTGCATTTGATTGAGCCTTCTTAACCATTTCCCTTGTCCAATCCTTGGTTGGGAGAGGTGCTATATCTCCATCCACCGATTTTTCGAAACCATCTACAACACTAAACCACATTTCAATATTGTTCATCAAATAGTACTCCATCCTACCTTTCCAATATGCGAAGTGATTACCGTCAAAATGTTGGGTTCCCATGGCACCGACATGGGTGTTGTGTTAGAACACATTTCGTAAACATGCACACAACGAAAGAAAAACAAGTAATAAACATGTGTAGACATATTCTCCGTTTCAAATTTTGCAATAAAGGAAAACTACTTTAGGTATACCTGACGGATTACGTGAAGTGGGAATGGCATCAACCGAGCGACACTTGCAAGTCTTGCCTCTATCTATATCCATGCCGAGTATCGTCGAGATAGCTTCACAAAGCCATGAGCCCCATCTTCTCATGAGATACTAGTCTCGAATCGAAGACGTTGTGATCAAGAGAAGATCACAATCCAAATCAAATTCAGATCCAAAAACCGAGTTCCACGAACTCGCTTCTCGGAAGCGATTTTCGTCAACCAATTGACGAAACCTTGATCCTCCACTAAAAAGGATTGTCAGAGATCCAATCCCTGATAAGAAAGTCACTGTTGGAGCATGAAACAACGGCCAAACGACCTTTCCATGCAAGGGACAACAAGCTGTCCAAAACTGGGCAGCTTGTGATGAAGGAGTTGGTGTCGGCCAAAGAAGATGGTCGGATGGCCCTTGGTCACCAGAGCCAAGGGAGGATGGCCGGAGGATGGCCGACGGCAGGTTGAGGTTGGCGGCAGCTAGGGTGGTCCAGCCAAGGAGGGCAGCGGCAACCTTATTGCGTGGCAACTCTAGAGGAGGAAGAGGAGAGGTGGCTAGGGTTTCCAAAACCTTGAACTGATTGATTCTGGGATATCTCTCAACCCCGTTATTTATAGAGAACGTATCTCTTATCCATTAAGAGACTTTTTCTCAAGACCTTTTTTCAAGACCTCTTGTCTAAAACCTTTTCTCAAGAAACTTTTTCTTAAAGGGTTATTGGTTCACAACTAAAACCCGTTAACCCGCTCCATTAACTTAAGTTAAAATAAATCAAACTGCATTGGTCTATTTTAAGTTAAAATGAACCAAACCAATTTCGGTTCATTCGTTTAAAACAAACCTAACCCTTTTGGTTAATTTTCCACCATTGGATTAGAACCAAACCGATTTGGTTCATCCATCACATCTTCATAAGACTCGGACCATCCATGCTTCCGATGCGACTGAAATAATTTCATACTCGCTCTTTGTTTGGTCCAACCAAACCAAGTCTCTCTTGATCTGAGAATCCTATTCTCAAGCTCATTTTAAATCCTTCAGATTTAACTCGTAGTGCGTGTGACCAAATAGGTTCTCGGTTAATGTTGGTCATCTATAATTAACCATTAATTGTAGAATGATCATGAGTGGCACCTAGTAGTACATCATGATCCCGAATTAATCGAAAAATCAACGATTGATCCCAAAACGCTTCTGAAACCCTTCGGCAGTGTCACGCCCCGCCTTATGAGTGGCATGTATAAAGGCGGCGCGACGCGATCATACATACATGCATTTACAGCGGAAGAATTACATACATGCATTTATAGCGGAAGAATTTAAACTTTTTTTTTCTTTTTTTTTTTGAACATAAAGCATGAAACATGGAGCATGCATAATCATTTCATAAGGACACTAAGTAGCAACCATCTAAACATCAAGTAGAGTTCGACTCTTAACAACTAACATGCCAAACTTAAAGGGAAAACATGCATAAGTCTTGGAACATAAACTTAAAGGGAAAACATGCATAAGTCTTGGAACATAAATTTAAAGGGAAGACATGCATAAGTCTTGGAACATAAACTTAAAGGGAAAATGTGCATAAATCTTGGAACATAAACAGATCTCTTCCACCATGCCACTACCACACACACTTTGCCCCTCCAGCTGCTCCCTTTAGTTTAGCCATCCTTTACCCTTATCTGCAGTACAAAGGAAACATGAAACTATAAGCACATAGGCTTAGTAAGATCCTTTCCTACTCGCAAAATCCATACATCAAGAATTAGACATAGAGTAGTGACATGATCATTTAAGAACATATAAGCATAGCAATCATATAAAAGTAGTGACATGATCATTTAAGAACATATAAGCATAGCATTCATATAAGAGTAGTGACATGATCATTCAAGAACATATAAGCATAGCATTCATATAAGAGTAGTGACATGATCATTTAGGAACATATAAGCATAGCATTCATATAAGAGTAGTGACATGATCATTTAGGAACATATAACTAGAATTCGTAAAACATAAAAATCACATAGACATGAAAAGGGTATATGCAAGATTTTCTTTGAAAACATATATTTTATAGGTACTTAAACATAATCTCAACATGGTGGGTCCGGCATTGTACCACATACATCATCATCTTTGTGCGCATCCCTAAATAGACCCGAGGTAGCTAATCCCGAACCTACTAGGGTACTAGGTCCATACTACAACCGTCGACCTAGGGGCAACATAACATAGAAGCCCATCCTAGGCCCGTACTACGACCGTCGGCCTAGGGAAACTTAGGAGCCAATCCCGTACTAGGTTCGTACTATGACCGTCGACCTAGGGGCACATAGGAGCCCATCCCTTGGACCTTGCTAGGGTCCGGTACAAGCCATACAAAAGTAAAATAGCATATCATGTTCCTTATCATAACATATCATGTTTCTTATCATAACATAAAATATTCCTTATCATAACATATCATTTTCCTTATCATAACATAAAGAGTGCTCTTAGTCCCCATTCATAGGGAAGCATCTCTTAGGCATTTCATCATACATACTTGTACATCATGATGCAATGAGCATAACATAAACGTACATTCATACAATTAAAATGGGCATAAGGTAGTGGCATAAACAAATCATAAACATACATTCATACAATTAACATGAACATAAGGTGGTGGCATAAACAAATCATGCTATTATAAAGTCTAACTATCAACATGTTAACATCATATATAGATATATCATGGCATGGGAGATCCTTGGTGAGCATGAACAAGGTTTGGCCGAAACATCCAAGGGAGGGATCCTAAGAATTCAAACCCTAATTCAACTTGTACAAGGTCTAACTATGAACATGTTAACATCATATACATATAAAACATGGCAAGGGGAAATCATTGGTAGCCCAAACATGGTTTGGCCGAAACCCTAATGGAGGTTTTTAGGGATTCAAATGCTCAACAACTTACACAAATCCTAACTAACATCATATTGACATCTTATATACATGTAGCATGGCATGGAGGATCATTAGAGGACATGAACATGGGTTGGCCGAAACCCTAAGGGAGGGTTCTTAAGAATTCAAACACTAAAACATCTTGTACAAGGTCTATCTAACATCATACTAACATCATATACATATATAGTATGGCATGAAACATCATTAACAAGCATAAACATGGGTTGGCCGAATCTTCATTGGGCTCTTAACAATTCAAACCCTAAAACAACTTGTACAAGGTCTAACTAACAACATGTTTGTTGGAATGTATACTGAAAGCCTAGCTCTTTTTGTATGAACATTTTATTTTGAAATAAGAATCACATGATCATTGTTTGCACTTTATATATTTATTATATGTGTGCATATTGTCTAATATTTTACATTGTAGATAACATGGTGCTTGGTGTGGCACAGAAGATCATGTTATCAGTTCCTTGTAAAATATAAGTAGAGGCTCACAACCAAGATGGTTTTGGACAAACCATTGGCATGGTTGTAGTGTAGCTTGGTATTGTTTTGTCTTGAACATAGAGTTACACTGGTACACTTAGGTGTATTGAGCAGGACCGACATAGAGGTGATTCAATTTAGTACTGACTACATAATTGAATCGGACCTCGGATATTATGTTGTACATGCTCTTAATCCCGATATAATAACTGGCACATGTACTTAGTATTTATTTCTTTGATTTACCAGTGGGTGAGATTTAGATGGATTAAATCAATATGCCCGGTAAGTTGGGAAATAATATTATTTACATGGTGTGTCGTTGATTATAGAAGGAAACCGTGTCCTATATATTAGGTTGATGATGTCCCCTTGAGGAGCTCATAAAGTTTATCATGTAAACCCAGTTGGTTGACTTAGTCAACGTGATGATAAGGTTGAGTGGTACTACTCGAGGAATTAGATGTTAATTAATTGATGGTCAGTAAATCAATTAATTGACGGACATTCGATATCTTAAACATGGGGAGATTAATGTACGAATAATATATGGAGCCCATATTAATTTATGGGGGTTGGTGAGGTAGTTCAATGATGATCCTCTAGTGGAATGGAACATCATTGATGGATCAAGTTAGTGTGGTTCCGATCCATCGGGTGGCCAAGACCCAACTCCTCCTTATGGTCCCTATCGTAGCCTAATATAATCCTTGTGAAGTCTAGATCCAAGAATATAAAACAAAACCTAGAACCAACGGTTGGGATTAAATCCCTAAGATCCGATGGTTACGATGAAACCCTAGAACCAACGGTTGGGATTAAATCCCTAAGATCCGATGGTTAGGATGAAACCCTAGATTCGACGGTTAGGATTAAATCCCTAGATCCGACGGTTGGGATAAAACCCTAGATCCGACGGTTGGGATTAAACCCTAGATCCGACGGTTGGGATGAAACCCTAGATCCGACGGTTGGGATGAAACCCTAGATCCGACGGTTGGGATAAAACCCTAGATCCGATGGTTGGGATGAAATCCTAGATCCGACGGTTGGGATGAAATCCTAGATCCGACGGTTGAGATGAAACCCTAGATCCAACGGTTGGGATAAAACCCTAGATCCGACGGTGGAGGTTAAATCCCTAGATCCGACGGTGGAGATTAAAGGAGTCCTAAGCCTAACTCTTTAAAAGGAAAGCTTAGGGTTGGGCGGCAATGATCAATTGATTGAGGAATTAGGGTTTTGGCTCATCCAAAAGTGGGCGGCTAGGGTTTGAAGCAAAGTGGGCGGCAACCTTCATCCTTCTTGTTGATTGCCGGCGCCCATCTCCTTTGATCATTCCTTGGCCGGCGCCCATCCTAGAGGCCTTTCCCTTCTTCCTTGGCCGGCGGTTCTCCTCCCATTGGTGGCCGGTTCTCATCCTCCTCCCTATTCTCCAAGGTGGCCGGCGGTTCTCCTTCATTTGGCCGATCATCCATTTGATCCTTGGCCGGCGGTTGCACCAAATTTCCTAATTTGGTGGCCGGCTCTAGAAAGGATAGGTATTTGTAAGTTCTTCTCTTTGTTCGCAGCGGACAAGGTAGAGAAGAAAGCGATCTAGAAGGCTTCTACTCGTGGAGGATCTTCGTCCACACGTCATCCACGAGAAGGATAGGACATACGGTAGAAGATCGTGAGGTATAAAGTTATTTTAACTTTATTTATAGATCTGAGCTTGTTCTTTTATGTTTTGATTATGCATGTGTAAATTAGTAAATATATTGTATAATCATGGACCCCGAAGACAAACACAAAAACCGGCGATCCGTCCGTCGTCTCTTCCGCGGCTAACCAACTAGAAGAGTTGTGTTGCTTGAACAACTAGTTTGTTCAAGCAACCACTCAAGTTGTTAGCACGACGACGAAATCATTGTGCTAAGGAAGCTCATCCCATCCGGATTAATTCTTTCATTAGTGAAAATTTTAATCCGGGGACATGGGAGCCAATGAGCCTCCGAAGCAACTCCCTGTATGTGGTATCAGAGCCACAGTTTCCGGTTTTGTGTGTTTAGGATTCGGTTAATTTTTTTATACATTTTTCATATATTATATGTGCCGGATAATAGTAGGATATGCGTAGTTTAACTCTTTGGTTGCAGGCGTAAGATCCAACTATTATGGCCATGTGTGTGTATGTGAATGGATGTGTGTAAAAATTTATTATTTGAATCCTCGGGGTTGACGAGGCTAGATTAGTATTTAATTTTTGTAATTAAATACGGCATTGTTTAGCCTCTCATTTTAGTTTACTTTCTATCTAGATTATTTGTACACTCCTTCGTGGAGTATAGGATCGATGGATGTAAATTAAAATAGTTTTATCTCGGCTTGGATCTCTTTGGTGACTTGCGCACGGGAAAAGATGGAGCGGACGAGGTGGCGACACGACGGGATGCATATTGGAGGACAATGCCATAATAGTTGGAAAAATTCTATTTTTTCCATATTTATTGCTTATTTGTTTTATATGCATGTTGTGTATGATTTAAAATTCCTCATTTGCAATTTACTAAGTGGGAGAGGGACATTTTAATTAATTCCCGCGGCCTCCATTACAATTTGACGTGTGATGCAACAAACTTGTTTCGAGTGCCTTCCTCCCCGAGGGCGGTTTGTTTGCGGATCACTAGGTCAAATAATGGTTATAGAAAATTATCTAGGAGCATGTGTACTTCCACAGAGGTAAGGCACATAATCCAAAATAATTCTCTTAGTATCGTGTAATGGTGCACACTTAGATGCAAATAAAAGTATCCTCCCCATAGGAGTCACTGCTTTTATTTGTAGGGCCAAAGAGGAACCAACTATTAATTTTATTTGTCAAAAAGTAAGATTGACAAGATAATAAAATTAATGGGTAAAACCTCCTCTTATAAATGTAGAATTCGTATCGTCACACGCAGTGGCATATGAAATTCTCGGTGTTTTGAGGTGTTGGTTGATTTCGGAATTTTATTGTTTTGAGGAATAAATAATATTTGAAATCTAATATTTTGATCATTGTGATTTTTAGGATTTTCAAATGGCTTTCAACCCACTTGCTGTGATTTTAAAAGAAAACAAACTTACTGGTCCAAACTACATTGATTGGAAAAGAAACCTGGATATTGTCTTAAGCGTGGAGGAGTACATATTTATACTATTCGTGGTGTGTCCTGCTAAGACCATCGATGACTCTGATGAAAAGGAGAAAGAACATTATAAGAAATGGGTCAAGGCAGATGAGATGGCGCAGTGTTACATTTTGGCATCTATGTCAAATGTGCTGCAACATCAGCATCAGGCCATAGCCACAGCTTATGACATGATGTTCAATCTCAAGGAACTTTTCGGATATCAGAGTAGGGCGGCTAGGCAGGAGGCAATGAGAAACTGATGGCGAGACCTCCATGATCGAGGAACACGGGTTAGGGATCATGTTCTCAAGATGATGGCTCATCTTAATGAGATGGAAGTCCTAGGAGCCGAGATCGATGGGGAAACCCGGTCGATATCATTCTCGATCTCTGCTAGAAGTTTTGAAGCGATTCGCCTCAACTACAACATGAACAAAAGGTTGTATTCGTTGGCGGAGCTTTTGAGAACTCCAGCGCAGAGGGGCTTTTTACGAGTGCTCAAGCCATGGTCGCTCGAAGGTTTCTTCCTCTAAACCGAAAGGTAAGAAGAAGAAGAAGCAAGGTGGAGGCGAAGAAAGTGGCGGTGGGACCTCGTGCAGAGTGAAGAAGCCGAAAGGCAAGTGCTTCACCAAGCGATGGACATTGGAAGCGACTGTCTCGCCGAAAGAACAAAGGTATATCTTCTTGTTTAGTTGTTGAAACATGTTTAGCTTATGTTACGAATGGTGTGTAGATCTGAGGCCATTGATCATGTCTGCAATACTTTGCAGGGGTTCCAGGAAACCCGATGACTAGCTGAGGGAGAGATTATTGTCTTCATGGGCAATGCTTCAAAGGTGGCGGCTATTGCAGTGGGAGACATTTATTTATCTTTTGATAAAAATAAAGTTTTGGTTTTGAGAAATTATCTTTATGTACCTACTTTTAGAAAGAATTTAATTTCAGTTTCTATATTGTTTTTGGATGGGTATTCTATTTCTTTTAATAACAAAGTGGTTATAAAAA
The DNA here is from genome assembly GCA_025175895.1 of Wurfbainia villosa. Taxonomy (NCBI): domain Eukaryota; kingdom Viridiplantae; phylum Streptophyta; class Magnoliopsida; order Zingiberales; family Zingiberaceae; genus Wurfbainia; species Wurfbainia villosa. Next base: position 36,314,612 of record CM046004.1, on the reverse strand, counting down.
GGAACAAGGAGATTATCTGTTCTGGTACATTGGTTGGCAATTTATATACTCTTGAACCAAAAACTCCCACGATGCATATATAAATCAATAACTGATCTTCTAAGTCTAATAAAAGAAAAGAACCTTCGCAAATGAACCAAACATATCTTTGGCATCTAAGGCTTGGTCATATTAACCTAAGCAGAATTCAAAGGTTGATAGCTGATGGACCTTTGGGTTCATTAGTGGTGGAGGATCTCCCAACCTGCGAATCTTGCTTGGAAGGTAAAATGACCAAGAGACCTTTTAAGGCCAAGGGGTATAAAGCCAAAGATGTGCTAGAATTGGTTCATTCTGATTTGTGCGGTCCTATGTCTATCCAGGCAAGAGGTGGCTTTGAATACTTCGTCTCTTTTATAGACGATTATTCAAGGTATGGATACATTTACTTGATGCGCCGCAAGTCTGAATGCTTTGACAAGTTCAAAGAATTCAAGGCTGATGTGGAGAACCGTCAAGGTAAAAGTATCAAGACATTACGATCTGATCGTGGTGGCGAGTACCTCTTGGGAGAGTTTAGGAATTACTTATCAGAGGCTGGGATTCAATCCCAATTGTCTGCACCTGGCACAACCCAACAGAATGGTGTAGCGGAGCGATGGAATAGGACTCTTATGGAGATGGTCAGATCGATGATGAGTTATTCTGAGTTACCTGTTTCGTGCGGGGTATGCCTTTGATACTGACAATGTACACTCTGAACTTGGTTCCATCTAAATCAGTACCTTCTACCCTCAGAGAATTGTGGATCAAAAAGCCTAGTCTGAGACATATTCGGATATGGGGGAGTCCAGCACATGTGCTGAAAGCTGATGCTGGTAAGTTGGAACCTCGTACAGAAGTGTGCATGTTTGTTGGCTACCCTAAGGGAACGAAAGCTGGTTTGTTTTATAATCCTAGAGATCAGAGGGTGATCGTTAGCACGAATGCCAGATTTCTAGAGGAGGATTATGTAATGAACCACAAGCCCAAGAGTAGGATTGTTCTTGAGGAGTTGACAGGGGAAGTCCCGACTTCAGTACCACCGGTACAAGAGGAGACACCACAAGTCACTGCACCGCATGTCACAGAGCATACACAGGAGGCACCTCGTCGTAGTGGGAGGGTTGTTAGACAACCCGATAGATTCATGTTTTTGGGGGAGTCTTCGGACTTAGTCCCTGGTGAACATGAACCTGATCCCTGGACATATGACGAGGCAATCCAAGACAGAGATGCGGTATCTTGGCAAAGAGCGATGAATTCAGAGATAGAATCTATGGATTCTAATCAGGTCTGGGAGCTAGTAGAGCCACCCGATGGTGTAAAAACCATTGGATGCAAGTGGATCTACAAGAGAAAGAGAGGAGTAGACGGGAAGGTTGAGACCTTCAAAGCTAGGCTTGTTGCGAAAGGGTATACTCAGAAAGAGGGTATCGATTATGAGGAGACCTTTTCGCCGGTAGCTATGCTTAAGTCTATCCGGATTCTCTTATCTATAGTTGCTCATATGGATTATGAGATTTGGCAGATGGATGTCAAGACAGCTTTCCTTAACGGAAGTCTTGAGGAGAACATCTATATGCGGCAACCAGAGGGATTCATTTCAAAAGGCAAAGAGCATCTTGTATGTAAGCTTAATCGGTCCATTTATGGATTGAAGCAAGCTTCTAGATCTTGGAACATCCGCTTTGATGAGGTAATCCAATCATATGGATTTATTCAAAGTCCGGATGAGCCTTGTGTATACAAGAGATGTGACGGAAACGTAGTGGTGTTTCTTGTACTATACGTAGATGACATTTTGTTAGTTGGCAACAATATCAAAGTGTTATCGACGTAAGTATGGTTGTCCAAGCAGGTTTGATATGAAGGACTTGGGAGAAGTGGGACACATCCTTGGGATCAAAGTTATAAGGGATCGCAAGAAAAGGATGTTGTGCTTGTCTCAAGCTTCATACATTGACACTATCCTTGCTCGTTTTAGCATGCAGAACTCCAAGAAAGGTTTTCTACCTTTTAGGCATGGAGTTCCTTTATCTAAAGAGATGTGTCCCAAAACATCAAAGGAGATAGAGGACATGAAGGCGGTTCCTTATGCTTCGGCAGTAGGAAGCCTTATGTATGCTATGCTATGTACGAGACCGGATATCTGCTTTGCCGCGGCATGGTTAGTGACATCGGAGTAATCTGACAGGGACATTGGACTGCGGTAAAGCATATATTGAAGTACCTGAGAAGGACTAGGGATTATATGCTGGTTTACCGGGCAGATCAATTAGTCCCTGTGGGTTACACGGATTCGGATTTTCAATCAGATAGGGACAAGAGTAAGTCTACCTCGGGGTTTGTGTTTACTTTTGGAGGTGGAGCCATAGTATGGAGGAGTGTCAAGCAAAAATGCGTGGCGGACTCTACCATGGAAGTTGAGTATGTGGCAGCCTCTGAGGCAGCCAAGGAAGCTATATGGCTCAGGAACTTCTTGATGGACTTGGATGTGATTCCTGGTTTGCCCAGAACTATCACAATTTATTGTGATAATAGTGGTGCAGTTGCAAACTCGAAGGAACCACGAGCCCATAAGGCGAGTAAACACATAGAGCGCAAGTACCACCTTATACGAGAGATCGTAAAGCGAGGAGAAGTTGTTGTCGCCAAGATTGCATCAAAGGATAACCTGGCGGATCCATTCACTAAGGCCCTTCCAGCGAAAGCGTTTGATAGGCATGTGGAGGACATGGGGATCAGATGTATGGCAGAGTGATGACGGCATAGTCTTTTAGTATAAGTGGGAGATTGTTGGAATGTATACTGAAAGCCTAGCTCTTTTTGTATGAACATTTTATTTTGAAATAAGAATCACATGATCATTGTTTGCACTTTATATATTTATTATATGTGTGCATATTGTCTAATATTTTACATTGTAGATAACATGGTGCTTGGTGTGGCACAGAAGATCATGTTATCAGTTCCTTGTAAAATATAAGTAGAGGCTCACAACCAAGATGGTTTTGGACAAACCATTAGCATGGTTGTAGTGTAGCTTAGTATTGTTTTGTCTTGAACATAGAGTTACACTGGTACACTTAGGTGTATTGAGCAGGACCGACATAGAGGTGATTCAATTTAGTACTGACTACATAATTGAATCGGACCTCGGATATTATGTTGTACATGCTCTCAATCCCGATATAATAACGGGCACATGTACTTAGTATTTATTTCTTTGATTTACCAGTGGGTGAGATTTAGATGGATTAAATCAATATGCTTGGTAAGTTGGGAAATAATATTATTTACATGGTGTGTCGTTGATTATAGGAGGAAACCGTGTCCTATATATTAGGTTGATGATGTCCCCTTGAGGAGCTCATAAAGTTCATCATGTAAACCCAGCTGGTTGACTTAGTCAACGTGATGATAAGGTTGAGTGGTACTACTCGAGGAATTAGATGTTAATTAATTGATGGTCAATAAATCAATTAATTAACGGACATTCGATATCTTAAACACGGGGAGATTAATGTACGAATAATATATGGAGCCCATATTAATTTATGGGGGTTGGTGAGGTAGTTCAATGATGATCCTCTAGTGGAATGGAATATCATTGATGGATCAAGTTAGTGTGGTTCCGATCCATCGGGTGGCCAAGACCCAACTCCTCCTTATGGTCCCTATCGTAGCCTAATATAATCCTTGTGAAGTCTAGATCCAAGAATATAAAACAAAACCTAGAACCAACGGTTGGAATTAAATCCCTAAGATCCGATGGTTAGGATGAAACCCTAGAACCAACGGTTGGGATTAAATCCCTAAGATCCGATGGTTAGGATGAAACCCTAGAATCGACGGTTAGGATTAAATCCCTAGATCCGACGGTTGGGATAAAACCCTAGATCCGACGGTTGGGATGAAACCCTAGATCCGACGGTTGGGATGAAATCCTAGATCCGACAGTTGGGATGAAACCCTAGATCCGACGGTTGGGATAAAACCCTAGATCCGACGGTTGGGATGAAATCCTAGATCCGACGGTTGGGATGAAATCCTAGATCCGACGGTTGAGATGAAACCCTAGATCCGACGGTTGGGATAAAACCCTAGATCCGACGGTGGAGGTTAAATCCCTAGATCCGACGGTGGAGATTAAAGGAGTCCTAAGCCTAACTCTATAAAAGGAAAGCTTAGGGTTGGGCGGCAATGATCAATTGATTGAGGAATTAGTGTTTTGGCTCATCCAAAAGTGGGCGGCTAGGGTTTTTGGGTGGCTAGGGTTTGAAGCAAAGTGGGCGGCAACCTTCATCCTTCTTGTTGATTGCCGGCGCCCATCTCCTTTGATCATTCCTTGGCCGGCGCCCATCCTAGAGGCCTTTCCCTTCTTCCTTGGCCGGCGGTTCTCCTCCCATTGGTGGCCGGTTCTCATCCTCCTCCCTATTCTCCAAGGTGGCCGGCGGTTCTCCTTCATTTGGTGGCCGGTGCATCATCCATTTGATCCTTGGCCGGCGGTAGCACCAAATTTCCTAATTTGGTGGCCGGCTCTAGAAAGGATAGGTATTTGTAAGTTCTTCTCTTTGTTCGCAGCGGACAAGGTAGAGAAGAAAGCGATCTAGAAGGCTTCTACTCGTGGAGGATCTTCGTCCACACGTCGTCCACGAGAAGGATAGGACATACGGTAGAAGATCGTGAGGTATAAAGTTATTTTAACTTTATTTATAGATCTGAGCTTGTTCTTTTATGTTTTGATTATGCATGTGTAAATTAGTAAATATATTGTATAATCATGGACCCCGAAGACAAACACAAAAACCGGCGATCCGTCCGTCGTCTCTTCCGCGGCTAACCAACTAGAAGAGTTGTGTTGCTTGAACAACTAGTTTGTTCAAGCGACCACTCAAGTTGTTAGCATGATGACGAAATGGTTGTGCTAAGGAAGCTCATCCCATCCGGATTAATTCTTTCATTAGTGAAAATTTTAATCCGGGGACATGGGAGCCAATGAGCCTCCGAAGCAACTCCCTGCAATGTTAACATCAATTACATATAGATCATGGCATGGAAGATCATTAGGATCATAAATAGGGACTTGGCCGAAACTTTCAAGGAGGGGCTTTGAAATCAAACACTCAAACAACTTGTGAAAACCCTATCTATCAACATGTTATCATCATATACATACAAACATGGCATGGAAAATAATTAGAAGCATAAAGGGGGTCTTGGCCGAAACTTTCAAGGAGGGGCTTTGAAATCAAACACTCAAACTACTTGTACAAAGCCTATCTATCAACATGTTATCATCATATACATACAAAACATGGCATGGAAAATCATTAGAAGCATAAAGGGGGTCTTGGCCGAAACTTTCAAGGAGGGGCTTTGAAATCAAACACTCAAATAACTTGTACAACGCCTATCTATCAACATGTTATCATCATATACATACAAAACATGGCATGGAAAATCACTAGAAGCATAAAGGGGGTCTTGGCCGAAACTTTCAAGGAGGGGCTTTGAAATCAAACACTCAAACAACTTGTACAAGCCTATCTATCAACATGTTATCATCATATACATACAAAACATGGCATGGAAAATCACTAGAAGCATAAAGGGGGTCTTGGCCGAAACTTTCAAGGAGGGGCTTTGAAATCAAACACTCAAACAACTTGTACAAGCCTATCTATCAACATGTTATCATCATATACATACAAAACATAGCATGGAAAATCATTAGAAGCATAAATGGGGTCTTGGCCGAAACTTTCAAAGAGGGTTTTTAAGAAATCAACAATTGAAACAACTTGTATTGCAGGTGAGGGGATTACTTACATCCTTTCGCTTGTTTAGTATAAGGATATACCCTAGGTGGTGCCAAGACAAAACCTCTCTTTCTTGCTTCGTGAGTTTTCGAAAATGGAAGAAGGGGATGAGGGGGTTTCGGTGGGGGAAGAAGAAGGGAATAAGAGAATGACAAGTTGTTGTTCTCTTCTCTCCTCATACTCCTATTTATCCAATTGAAGGTATCCCTTAGCCTCCCCTACCCTTATCTATCATTTCCCTTACCCTTCTAATAGTACACCCTTGCTGGGCTTTTGATTATCACATGCATCTTAGGGTTTAGTTATCTGCTTGGAGGTTCAGGGTTCAAACCCTTGGCCATGCATCCCTTTTTGGCTCTATTTTTTTTTATTTTTAAAAGAGCCCACATAAAAGCCCATTATAATCATGCAAAAATTCTTATAAAATTTGCTAGAAATTTTATGGGTGTTACAGTCCTTCATACCTTTTAAAAGTTTCATCCTCGAAACTTAGAACTACTCTGGATACTTCTGTTTCATGTCCTCCTCGCGTTCCCAGGTGGCTTCTTTGTACCGTTGACTTTGCCACAAGACCTTCGCTAAGGGCACCTCTTTATTCCTTAGTCTTTTGACTTCTCGTTCTAGTATCTGGATAGGTCGACTTTCATAACTCAGGTCCTCTTGAACTTGCACTGTTTGTGGCTCAATCACTTGGTCTGTACTGGAAATGTACTTCTTGAGCATTGAAATGTGAAACACGTTGTGAATAGCCGACATCTCTTGAGGCATCTCTAGCTCGTAAGCTACCTTGCCGACTCTCTTCAGTATCGGATACGGTCCCACATAGCGCGGACTCAGCTTACCCTTCCTTCCGAATCTCATCACTCCCTTCATAGGGGCCACTTTGAGGAATACCAGGTCCCCGACTTCGAATTCCAACGGTCTACGCTGCATGTCTGCATAGCTCTTTTGCCGGCTCTGAGCAGTTTCAATTCTTTGGCAGATGTTCTGTATAGCTCGGGTGGTGTCATCAACGAAATCTATTTGGAGTCTCATCCCCTTCTTTTCACCACCCTCGTACCAGCATATAGGAGATCTACATCTCCTCCCGTATAGATCCTCGTAGGGTGCCATTCCAATAATACTTTGGTAGCTATTATTGTAGGCGAATTCTGCCAAGCATAAGTATCGGCACCAGCTCCCTTTGAAATCCAAGGCACAAGCTCGTAACATATCCTCCAATACTTGGTTCACCATTTCTGTCTGTCAGTCGGTATGCGGATGAAAGGTAGTACTGAATAATAGCTTCGTGCCAAGGGCCTTCTGAACACATTCCCAGAAATGGGAAATAAAGCGACCATCTCTATCAGAAATGATGGTCTTAGGAATCCCATGTAATCTGATAATTTCCCTAGCATATAATTGAGCCAGTTGCTCAGTCGAGTAGGTCATCTTGATTGCTAAGAAGTGGGCAGACTTCGTCAATCTATACATGATCACCCATATAGCGTCATATTCGTTCGTCGTCTTGGGTAGTCCTGAGATGAAATCCATAGAAATATCTTCCCATTTCCATTCTAGAATTTGGATTGGCTACAGTGTTCCTCCAGGTCTCTGGTGTTCTTCTTTAACCCTCTGGCAGGTCAAGCAGGTACTGACATACTGAGCCACATCTCTTTTCATACCGAACCACCAGAACTTCCCTTTCAGATCTTGGTACATCTTGGTGGATCCAGGATGCATTGCATAGGGGGTTTCGTGAGCTTCCTCAAATATCCTCTTCCGTAATTCTGGATCATCGGGAATACATAAGCGATCCTTGAGGTATAGTACTCCACTGTCAAAGATACGAAATCCCTCATTCTTCCCTTCTAGGACCTCTTGCTTGATCCTTTGGATGCTTGGGTCATGGGCTTGCTTTTCTAATATATCGTCGAGAAGCGTCGGTGCTATCGTCATGGTAGAAAGCTATCCAGATATAATTTCAACCCCATAACACATAATTTCCTTTTCTAGGGGTCAAGATAATACTGATAGAGACATCAAGGTGGCACAGGACTTCCTTCTGAGTGCATCGGCCACTTTGTTCGTTTTTCCTGGATGGTAGAAGATCTCATAGTCATAATCCTTGACGAGCTCGAACCATCTGCGTTGTCTCATGTTTAGGTCTTTCTGTGTGAAGAAATATTTCAGACTCTGGTGATCTGTATAAATCCTACACTGAGCTCCATATAGATAGTGCCTCCATGTTTTGAGAGCAAAGACCATGGTCGCTAGCTCTAGATCATGAGTGGGATAATTCCTTTCATGTTCCTTGAGTTGCCTAGAGGCGTAGGTAATGACCTTGCCATTCTGCATGAGTACAACTCTGAGTCCCAACTTGGAAGCGTCGCTGTACATATCGAAGCCTTCGTTACTATCCGGAAGAGCAAGGATTGGAGCACTGGTCAGTCTCCTTTTCAATTCTATGAAACTCTTCTCGGAGGCATCCATCCATTCATACTTTTTGTTCTTTCTGGTGAGAACTATCATTGGGGCTGCAATTCTAGAGAAGTCCTCTACAAACTTCCTGTAGTAGCTTTTTAGTCCGAGAAAGCTTCTAATTTTACTGGCATTCTTTGGCCTGTTCCAGTTACTCACAGCTTCAATCTTTATTGGGTCTACCATCACTCCGTGCTTGGATATAACGTAACCCAAAAATGATACTTGATCGAGCCAGAACTTGCATTTGGAGAACTTTGCATACAGCTGCTTTTCCTGAAGAATCTGCAATACCATATTCAAGTGTTCGGCGTGATCTTCTTGGGTTCTTGAATATATCAGTATATCATCAATGAAAATGATCACAAATTTGTTGAGGAATGCTGAGAATACCCGATTCATCAGATCCATGAACATAGCAGGTGCATTTGTCACTCCGAAAGGCATAACTATGAACTCATAATGTCCGTATCTTGTTCGGAAAGTCATCTTCGATATATCATCTGGTTTCACTTTCACTTGATGATAGCCAGACCTCAGATCAATCTTAGAGAAGACGGTGGCACCCTTTAACTGGTCGAATAGGTCGTCAATCCATGGTAAAGGGTACCTATTCTTGATCGTTACATTATTTAGTGCTCAGTAGTCTATGCACATTCTCATAGACCCATCTTTCTTCTTTACTAATAGTACTGGAGCTCCCCATGGAGAGCGACTTGGGCATATAAGTCCCTTGTCGAGTAACTCCTGTAGCTGTCCCTGAAGTTCCTTCAATTCAGCCGGTGCCATACGATAAGGTGCTTTAGAGATCGAGTTAGTACCAGGAATCAATTCGATCTCAAATTCAATTTCTCTATCAGGGGCTAACCCTGGTAGTTCATCTAAGAATACCTCTGGGTAGTTGCATACAACTCTGACATCTTCTGGCTTCTAGTCCTCGGCTTGACTTGTATCCACCGCATGTGCTAGAAACCCAGTGCATCCACTATCTAACATCTTACGTGCCTTTAGAGTTGATAGAAATTTATCAATTCTTTTCCTTGGCTCTCCAATAAATTCAAACATAGGTTCTGCCTCCGGCTGGAAGACCACTTTTCTTTTACGACACTCGATCGAAGCACCGTACTTACTTAAGAAATCCATGCCCAATATGATATCATAATCCTGCATGTCGAGCACTATCAGATCACAGTAGAGTTCTCTGTCTGTGATTCTGATAGGTGCGGCTCGCAACATATGAGTAGAGGGCATCACTTCTCCCGAGGGCAGGGTCGTTAAGAACTTGTGATCCAAAGCTTATGGTGGCATGTCCATCTTCTTTGTGAAAGGTGTAGAGACAAACGAGTGTGTTGCCCCAATATCAAATAATACAGTAGCATGCTGACAGAAAATAAATATCTGACCTGTGACAACTCTAGAAGCGCTCGCTATATCTTTTTTGGAGAGAGAGAATACCTTGGCGTTCGTCGTAACTGGCGGGGCTTCCAATCTCCCTTGGCTTATCGGAGTACTTCGATTGCAGCCTGCATCTGGTGTAGCTGTGGAGGAGCACCCCTGTACTGGGTATATTGCTGAGGAGGTGACTGAACCTGAGTAGGGCAGTCCTTGACTCTATGCCCTGTGACAACTGTAGAAGCGCTCGCTACATCTTCTTTGGAGAGAGAGAATACCCTGGTGTTCGTTGTAACTGGCGGGGCTTCCAATCTCCCTTGGCTTATTGGAGTACCTTCGATTGTAGCCTGCATCTGGTGTAGCTGTGGAGGAGCACCCCTGTACTGGGTATATTGCTGAGGATGTGCCTGAACCTGAGTAGGGCAGTCCTTGACTCTATGCCCTTCCCGTCCACAGTTGTAGCATCTATTCGTGCCCCTGTAGCACACTCCGGGATGTATCTTCCTGCATGTAGTACACTGAGGGATCTTGGGCTGCTTGTTCATTGGACCACCTTTAGAGTCATCCCATTGCTTTCTCTTGCCATTGTGGTTCCCTTTCCAAGTACTCTAGGTTCTCTGACCTCCTGACTAGGCTTGACTCTTGCCTTCATTCAGTGCCTTCTTTTGCTGGTTAATGTTGTTCAGGTAGTGCTCGGTGATCAGGGCACTATTGAATAGCTCCTCTGCGGTCTGTGATCTATTAACTTCACCGACCACGTTCAGAGCTATCTCGAGTCGGAGCATCTTCAGCATGAGTCTGACCCTTTCTCTTTTTGTACTGACCAACTCTGGTCATAGGCGTGCGAGCAGGTTGAATCTCTTCACAGCTTCACTAACTGATAGGTCACCTTTCCGGAACCCGGTGAACTCGTCATAATGCTTGTTTGTCACTCGCATGTGGAAGAATTCTTCGATAAATTCATATTCGAAGTCCGTCCATCTCATTTGATTCACTTGCCTCTTTGCTTTAACCCTTTCCCACTACATTCGGGCATCTCCCGAAAGGCAAAATGATGCGCACTTGATCTTCTCATATTTGGGCCAGTCCAGTAGCTCTACGATGCTTTCCATAGTCTTGAACCAGGCCTGGGTGTCCCATGGTTCACTAATACCAGAGAAATTTTCCGGCTTCAGCCTCTGCCACTGGATTAGGTAAGCTTCTTGTCGAACTATCGGGCCAGGGCCTGCTGGTGGGGTGGTAGGGTTTCCTCGCTGGTTCATTAAAGCATTTATCACTTGTTGTTGCTCTATGACTTGACGCTGGAGTTCAGTAACTACATGCATAAGGTCAGGTGAGGGTGCTATCTCATCAACGCTATTACTGCGTCTCCAAGCCATGTTTATCTTCATATATTATAATAAGGCTAGCATAAGATTATCATATATATATATTCATGCATATTTAAATTAAAGGCTAGCATAAGATTATCATACATATATTCATGCATATTTAAAATAAAAGCATTTCTTATCATACATGAAAGAAATAGAGTAGGCATAGAATATCTTACTTGGACCGGCAGGATAGGAGCTTGATGTGTGTGTAGTGGAAAGACAGATCTTCTTTGATACCAACCTGTCACGCCTGCCCTTTCCTTGTAATCTATAGGGGTTGGAAGGGCGGCGTGATGCGATCATATATACATACATTTACAGCGAAAGAATTACATGCATTTACAGCGGAAGAATTTAAACTTTTTTTTCTTTTTCTTTTTAAACATAAAGCATGAAACATGGAGCATGCATAATCATTTCATAAGGACACTAAGTAGCAACCATCTAAACATCAAGTAGAGTTCGACTCTTAAAAACTAACATGTCAAACTTAAAGGGAAAACATGCATAAGTCTTGGAACATAAACTTAAAGGAAAAACATGCATAAGTCTTGGAACATAAACTTAAAGGAAAGACATGCATAAGTCTTGGAACATAAACTTAAAGGGAAAACGTGCATAAGTCATGGAACATAAACAGATCTCTTCCACCATGCCACTACCACAAACACTTTGCCCCTCCTGCTGCTCCCTTTAGTTTAGCCATTCTTTACCCTTCTCTGCAGTACAAGGGAAACATGAAACTATAAGCACATAGTCTTAGTAAGATCCTTTCCTACTCACAAAATCCATACATCAAGAATTATACATAGAGTAGTGACATGATCATTTAAGAACATATAAGCATAGCATTCATATTAGAGTAGTGACATGATCATTCAAGAACATATAAGCATAGCATTCATATAAGAGTAGTGACATGATCATTTAGGAACATATAAGCATAGCATTCATATAAGAGTAGTGACATGATCATTTAGGAACATATAACTAGAATTCATAAAACATAATAATCACATAGACATGAAAAGGGTATATGCAAGATGTTTTTTGAAAACATATATTTTATAGGTACTTAAACATAATCTCAACATGGTGGGCCCGACATTGTACCACATACATCACAATCTTTGTGCGCATCCCTAAATAGACCCGAGGTAGCTAATTCCGAACCTACTAGGGTACTAGATCCGTACTACGACCGTCGACCTAGGGGCAACATAACATAGAAGCCCCTCCTAGGCCCGTACTACGACCATCGGCCTAGGGCAACTTAGCAGCTCATCCCGTACTAGGTCCGTACAATGACCGTCGACTTAGGGGCACGTAGGAGCCCATCCCTTGGACCTTGCTAGGGTTCGGTACAAGCCATACAAAAGTAAAATAGTATATCATGTTTCTTATCATAACATATCATGTTCTTTATCATAACATATCATATTCCTTATCATAACATATCATGTTCCTTATCATAACATAAAAAGTGCTCTAAGTCCCCATTCATAGGGAAGCATCTCTTAGGCATTTCATCATACATACTTGTACATCATGACGCAATGAGCATAACATAAACATAAATTCATACAATTAACATGGACATAAGGTAGTGGCATAAACAAATCATAAACATACATTCATACAATTAACATGAACATAAGGTGGTGGCATAAACAAATCATGCTATCATAAAGTCTAACTATCAACATGTTAACATCATATATAGATATATCATGGCATGGGAGATCCTTGGTGAGCATGAACAAGGTTTGGCCGAAACATCCAAGGGAGGGATCCTAAGAATTCAAACCCTAATTCAACTTGTACAAGGTCTAACTATGAACATGTTAACATCATATACATATAAAACATGGCAAGGGGAAATCATTGGTAGCCCAAACATGGTTTGGCCGAAACCCTAATGGAGGTTTTTAGGGATTCAAATGCTCAACAACTTACACAAAGCCTAACTAACATCATATTGACATCTTATATACATGTAGCATGGCATGGAGGATCATTAGAGCACATGAACATGGGTTGGCCGAAACCCTAAGAGAGGGTTCTTAAGAATTTAAACACTAAAACAACTTGTACAAGGTCTATCTAACTTCATACTAACATCATATACATATATAGTATGGAATGAAACATCATTAACAAGCATAAACATGGGTTGGCCGAATCTTCATGGGGCTCTTAACAATTCAAACCCTAAAACAACTTGTACAAGGTCTAACTAACAACATGTTAACATCAATTACATATAGATCATGGCATGGAAGATCATTGGGAGCATAGGGACTTGGCCGAAGCTTTCAAGGAGGGGCTTTGAAATCAAACACTCAAACAACTTGTACAAAGCATATCTATCAACATGTTATCATCATATACATACAAACATGGCATGGAAAATCATTAGAAGCATAAAGGGGGTCTTGGCTGAAACTTTCAAGGAGGGGCTTTGAAATCAAACACTCAAACTACTTGTACAAAGCCTATCTATCAACATGTTATCATCATATACATACAAAACATGGCATGGAAAATCATTAGAAGCATAAAGGGGGTCTTGGCCGAAACTTTCAAGGAGGGGCTTTGAAATCAAACACTCAAACGACTTGTACAAAGCTTATCTATCAACATGTTATCATCATATACATACAAAACATGGCATGGAAAATCACTAGAAGCATAAAGGGGGTCTTGGCCGAAACTTTCAAGGAGGGGCTTTGAAATCAAACACTCAAACAACTTGTACAAGCCTATCTATCAATATGTTATCATCATATACATACAAAACATGACATGGAAAATCACTAGAAGCATAAAGGGGGTCTTGGCCGAAACTTTCAAGGAGGGGCTTTGAAATCAAACACTCAAACAACTTGTACAAGTCTATCTATCAACATGTTATCATCATATACATACAAAATATAGCATGGAAAATCATTAGAAGCATAAAGGGGGTCTTGGCCGAAACTTTCAAAGAGGGTTTTTAAGAAATCAACAATCGAAACAACTTGTATGAAAGAGGGATTACTTACATCCTTTCGCTTGTTTAGTATAAGGATATACCCTAGGTGGTGCCAAGACAAAACCTCTCTTTCTTGCTTCTTGAGTTTTCGAAAATGGAAGAAGGGGATGAGGGGGTTTCGGTGGGGGAAGAAGAAGGGAAGAAGAGAATGACAAGTTGTTGTTCTCTTGTCTCCTCATACTCCTATTTATTCAATTGAAGGTGTCCCTTAGCCTCCCCTACCCTTATCTATCATTTCCCTTACCCTTCTAATAGTACACCCTTGCTGGGCTTCTGGTTATCTCATGCATCTTAGGGTTTAGTTATCTGCTTAGAGGTTTAGGGTTCAAACCCTAGGCCATGCATCCCTTTTTGGCTCTATTTTCTTTTATTTTTGAAAGAGCCCACATAAAATCCCATTATAATCATGCAAAAATTCTTATAAAATTTGCTAGAAATTTTATGGGCGTTACAAGAAGCTACAGTGAAACCTGCCCCGTTCCCTTCACTCATCTTATACTCACTTGGTTTAGGACATGGTCTATGTGTCAGTCCCCACTAGGCTGACCACGTCACACCTAGCCCAAGTATTACTTCCTCGTCCTACGGATTCTAGTTACTGCACATGTTTCCAAGAGTACCTTACTCTAAACATGTAATACTTTGGCCAAAGACTTTAGTAACAATCCGAAGAGAGACCATAGGTATACATCTCCTTGCAAGGAATGGTGAATCCTATATAGGCTATTCAAACACCTTCGGCCACTTCGACTTATACCCAATCATCTCGGGTCCACATCTCCTCGGAGATGCTTGCTTAAGATGTCAAAGCATAAGTCTACATGACCAAGATGACTTGAATACCGTAAGTCGAAGGAACATCACACTTAAGTTGTTGTAAGAACTTCATTAACATATCCATATATGCAGAGAATCATATGAAGTCTTACAACTAATCACTCCAATGAACAAGTTACCATAACTAGCATCCACGGTTAACTCCAGACATCCTAATGTCTCCACCCAGTGAAAAACAGCTGCTTTGATAAACCAAAGAGTATAACTCGTGTTAGTCTCAACAGAATTGATGGTGTCCGAATACATCAATTCGTCGACTAGGGATAATTCTAAAACTTCACAATTACACATGTAGATATACTCACTAGTTGTGATCCAATCACAAATTCTCTCATATTGTGAATCGTGTCCCTTAGATAATCCAGAAACTCTTGACTCAAGTATTCACCACCTCGATCAGATCGAAGTATTTTAATACTTTTCCCAAGTTGTTTCTCTACTTCATTTTTGAATCCTTTTAACTTTTCAAAGGCTTCAGATTTGTGTTTCATCAAGAACACATACCCAAATCATGAGTGATCAATGATAAAGGTTATGAAGTAGCTATAGCCTTCTAGAGCATGAGTTGACATAGGTCTGCATACATCAGTATATATTAGTCCAAGCAACTCTCCCACCGGTTCACCTTTTCCAGTAAAAGGTAACTTAATCATCTTGCTTTTTAAGCATGATTCGCATGTATCGAATGAATCAAATTCAAACGATTCCAGAATTCCACATCGGTGTAATTCGGACATGAGTTTCTTGCTTACATGGCCAAGACAACAATGCCACATGTAGGAGTCTAATTGATTATCTTTTCGAGCACGCTTGTTGCTCGCTTTGATATTGAAAATATCACTGGATATGTCCAACATATAAATACCATTGCTTAAAGTTTCAGTCCCATAAAGAACGCCATTCAAAATTATGTAACAACAATTGTTACTAAAAGTTAAATGGTACCCATTTCTATTTAAACAAGAAATAGAAATGATGTTCTTTATCAAAGAAGGAACATAAAAGCAATTTTCCAATTCTTAGACAAGTCCTGTAGGGAGTTTCAACAAATACGTTCCGATGGCAAGTGTAGCAACCTTTGCTCCATTCCTAACATGTAAATTTGACTTTCCCTTGACGAGTATTCTTCTATTCCTTAGCCCATGTATGTTATTACATATATGTGAACCACACCCGGTATCAAATACCCAAGTGTCTAAGGAAATAGAATGACAATCAATAACGAAGATATCTGAAGAAGATGGGGCATCAGATGCCTTATTCTTCTTCACGGACTCAAGATAAATCTTGTAGTTTCTTCACCAATGACCCTCCTTGCCCCAATGATGGCAAGTTCCCTTTTGAGCTGGTTCAGCCTTCCTTGTTTTCTTCTTCCCCTTGTATTGTTCCTTTGATTTCCTCTTAGAACCTTTCTTTAAGGAATCAACTAATAGCACCATCCCCTGCTCATGCTTCACAAAAGGCTCCATAGTCTTCAGCATGTTGAGCACTACCACAGATGAACCTTCTTGCATCTCAGAGGTGAAGAGGAGCTTGGAGACTTCGAACCTTTCAGATCTCAATTGCTCATCAATTAACTCATAAAGATGAAAGACTATGGTATGAGCATCCATATGCTCATGCTTCTTCCACAACTCGGGTACCATCACAGCTAGCATGATGCAACTCACTAGTTCAAAATCACTCACATATTTCTGAAGGGCCAACAATTGGTCCGGAGTTGCATCATCTCTAGGACGGGCGGGAAGAGGAGCTTCGAGGACATACACAAGCTTTTCAGCCTTGAGAACAATTCTCAAGTTTCTAAGCCAGTTCAAGAAGTTCAGTCCAGTCAATTTATTCGAATCCAAAATAGAGCGCAAATTCAAAGACATCATGATCAAGCGATTAACCTAGAAATACAAATCGAGAATATATGAGAAAGATGATTTAAAATGCATTCACATACATTACAAAATCCCATTCATTTTTTTTCGAATTCAAAAATTCTCAAAATCAATTCGGGGGATCGTAGGTCCATCTCCAAATGGGTTTATATCCAACATAGATAAGAACAACCTTGGAGTGAGTCCAACAAGTCATTCTTAACTATGATGGTAGGTATCAAGTATACTGATTACATATCACGTATATGTAACTATCACAATGTGCTATCAACTAATTGAATGTTCACACATACATTGGGTTGTTAACACATTAACAAGTATGCATCATATGCATAGCACCCAACTTCACCTCTCTTCACATCGACCTTGGAGTGAGTCCCACAAATCGATGCTCCAAGTTAGAACCGACCCATTAATCGCGAAATAGTTTTAATATGGTTAGAGCGCATTCAACCAATTAGCCAAGCTTGGAGTGAGTCCAACAACCCAAACTAACGATTGACCTCTGACTCTTACCATATTAGTGTTAAACTATTCTAATGATTTGAACATGTTCAAGTTCTAGTCGGGCTTGGAGTGAGTCCAACAACCCAAACAAGAAACGGAACTCTAGTTCTAACCATATTAATGGAAGGTGTAGGCTTTAATATTGTGTAAGGGTTTTCAGGTTTCATCCTCCTTTCATGCAAATAACTATTATCTACAATGCATGACACACATGGCATACATCTACATGTCACGACAAGCATGGCATAATGTTATGCATCTAATGCAATTACATGGCATATAATTATAGCATGTACAAATAGTTTCCTTATTTGTCATAATTAATTTTTGGAAATAAAATATGTTCGAGATTAGATTTCTTAAATCAAATCTTGATTAAATTAGGAAACAAATTTCCAAATCTAATCACATATTTTATTTATGAAAAATATTAATTAAGGAAATTCAAATTTAATTTAAGAAACAAATTTCCTAATCACATTAGAAAATTTCAAATTTGAATTTCTTTACTAATTAAAATTTCCATAATTATTTCTAAACTTTTCAAAAGTAGAAAATTCCCAAAAATATAATTATGACTATCATAAAATAATTTTACGATTGTGTTGGAACAAAGTCGGTCTCTAATACCACTGTTGGTATTCCCCGTGGTACCGATGTGGGTGTTGTGTTCGAACACGTTTCGTAAACATGCACACTGCGGAAGAAAAATAAGTAATAAAATATTTATTACAACACACACACCACACGCATGCAAAGGATACAACATTTGTAGACATAATCATCATTTCAAATTTTGTAATAAAGGAAAACTACTCTAGGTATACCTGACGGATTACGTGAAGTGGGAATGGCATTAACCGAGCGACACTTGCAAGTCTCGCCTCTATCTGTATCCACGCAGGTATCATCGGGATAGCTTCACAAAGTCATGAGCCCCATCTTCTCATGAGATACTAGTCTCGAATCGAAGATGTTGTGATCGAGAGATGATCACAATCTGAATCAAATTCGGATCCAAAAATCGAGTTCCACAAACTCACTTCTCAGAAGTGATTTTCGTCAACCAATTAACGAAACCTTGATCCTCCACTAAAGGGGATTATCGGAGATCCAATCCCCGGCAAGTAGGTCACTGTCGGAGCGCAAAACAACGGCCAAACGAACTTTCCACGTAAGGGACAACAAGCTATCCAAGACTGGGCAGCTTGTGGTGGAGGAGTTGGTGTCGACCAAAGAAGATGGTTGGTTGGTCCTTGGTCACCGGAGCCAAGGGAGGATGGTCGGCAACAGGAGGAGCCCGGCGACAGCTAGGGTGGTCCGGCCAAAAATGGCGGCGGCAACCTTGTTAGGCGGCAACTCTAGAGGAGGAAGAGGAGAGGTGGCTAGGGTTTCCAAAACCTTAAACCGATTGATTCCGGGATATCTCACAACCCCGTTATTTATAGAGAACATATCTCTTATCCATTAAGAGACTTTTTCTCAAGACCTCTTCTCTAAAACTTTTTCTCAAGAAACCTTTTCTTAAAAGGTTATTGGTTCACAACCAAAACCCGTTAACCCACTCCATTAACTTAAGTTAAAATAAACCAAACCGTGTTGGTCTATTTTAAGTTAAAACGAACCAAACCAATTTCGGTTCATTCATTTAAAACAAACCAAACCTCTTTGGTTTATTTTCCACCATTGGATTAGAACCAAACCAATTTGGTTCATCCATCATGTCTTCATAAGACTCGGCTCATCCATGCTTCCGATGTGACTGAAACAATTTCATACTTGCTCTTTGTTTAGTCCAGCCAAACCAAGTCTCTCTCAATCTGAGAATCCTATTCTCAAGCTCATTTTAAATCTTTTGGATTTAACTCATAATGCGTGTGACCAAATAGGTTTCCAATTTATGTTGGTCGTCTATAATTAACCATTAATTATAGAACGATCATGAGCGGCACCTAGTAGTACATCATGATCCCCAATTAATCGAAAATTCAACGGTTGATCCCAGAACGCTTCTGAAACCCTTCAGCAGCTACAGTGAAACGTGCCTCATTCCCTTAGCTCATCTTATACCCACTTGATTTAGGACATGGTCTATGTGTCAGTCCCCACTAGGCTGACCACATTATACCTAGCCCAAGTATTACTTCCTCATCCTATGGATTCTAGTTACTGCACATATTTCCAAGAGTATCATACTCTAAACATGTAATGCTTTGGCCAAAGACTTTAGTAACAATTCGACGAGAGGCTAGAGGGTATATATCTCCTCACAAGGAGTGGTGAATCCTTTGTAGGCTATTCAAACACCTTTGGCCACTTTGACTTATACCCAATCATCCCGGGTCCACATCTTCTCAGAGATGCTTGCTTAAGATTTCAAAGCATAAGTCTACATGACCAAGATGACTTGAATACTGCAAGTCGAAGGAACATCGCACTTAAGCTGCAGTAAGAATTTTATTGACATATCCATATATGTAGAGAACCATATGAAGTCTTACAGCTAGTCACTCCAATGAACAAGTTACCATAACTAGCATCCACGGTTAACTCCGGATATCCCAATATCTCCAACCAATGAGAAACAACTGCTTGGGTAAACCAAAGAGTATAACTGTACTAGTCTCAACAAAATTGATGGTGTCCGAATACATCAATTCGTCGACTAGGGATAATTCCAATACATCACAATTATACATGTAGACATACTCACTAGTTGTGATCCAATCACAAATTCTCTTATGTTGTGAATCGTATTGCAAACATTCAATAAATGAGTTTAAGATCCAATCAAATACATGAAAACATGTATACTTAAATAGTGAATCTTCATTTATCAAATAAATGGTACAACCATAAGGCGATTGCCTTAGGACACCTCTCATATATAACTAACATGAAGAGTAGTGGTTTAGCGGTGTTATATCACTCTTGAAGAGCCATTGTAATGCTTCAATTGATGGTTAAATCTTCCAAGCGATTCGGGCTCTGATACCACTTGTTGGGGATCATTGTATGGCTAGAGGGGGTCAATAGTCTCTTTTGATTTCTACACAAGTGATAAGTAGAAGCAAATACAAATCAAAAGCTTACTAATGAAAAACAAAGAACAAACGCTAACACAAATTATTTAGCATGGTTCGGAGATGACGCTCCTACTCCATGGCAATCCTTAAGGTAGATCATTCCTTGCAAGCCTTCACTAGAACTCCTTTTGATAAGAACACCAAGGTGGAGAAGTCTTCTTTATAATGAACACTCTTCTTCTTACAATATGATTGAGATGAGCTTAGGAAGAAGAGGCTTGAAGCTTAGAGATTAGGGAGAAGGCTTGGGAGCTTAAGGAGCAAGAATTTCATGTAAGAACAGTAACCTCTTCAAGTTCCCAAGCTTCCCCATTTTATAGAGAATTGGGCATTTGCCTGTTTCTATCTGTTGAGGGTTTCTCCAATCGACTGCTGCATAACAGTAGTCAACTAGTGCCACTGTTGACCGCATCTAACGGCTTCTGACGAATCTTGATTGCGATCTTCACCACTCAATGACCACCTGATCAGTCAACTGCTCGTAAGAATAGTCTACTGCCCAAGCCAATAGTCAACTGCTTCAAGCGAATAGTCGACTCAGAAGGCTTTTGTGCTCTTGTCCACTTAAACCAGTCAACTACTCAATTACAACAATCAACTGATAGTGGGTAGTCGACTAGTGCAAATCACCAGTTGACTGCCAGAGCATAGTTTAACAGTCAACCACCAATCGACTACTTGTCAGTCGGCTGGGTCATATCCTCAGTCAACTGCTCAAGTCTTCTGGACCCTCGAGAGTTGAACACCCGAGACCAATTGACTAGTCCAAGAGCCAGTCGACTAGTACACTTCAAGTATGAGTCTCGCATACTTGAACCCTAACCCTAAGCCTATACTAACACCTTCAAGCTTCTCCATTAGCCTTGCACCTTCAGGATCCATCCGAGTCCGTGACTCCTTCATCCTTGCGCTTGCCTTCAAAAGCATCCTTCGATTTCATCATGCTTTAGGGTTTTCCTTTGCCAAGGTTCATTTGGACTTATGCCGCTGAGAATACACACTTGGACTTTATGCTACCAAAAACCCATCCTTAGACTTCCTTGCCAATATCTACTTAGACTTACACCGCCAAAACAATACACTTGGACTTATGTCATCAAGTCCTCATTCTTGGACTTTTCTTGCCAAGACTTCACCCTTGGATTTTACTTACCAAGTCTTTACACTTGGACTTTCTCTGTACCTGATACTCAACATCCATATTAGATCACAAATATTGCCCAACTATACATGATTATCCAAACATTAAAAAATTAATACTTGGAGGATACTTGCACCAACACTTGTGTTTTCTTTTAAGGGGTGGATATTCTTTGCCAAGGTAGAGATTGTTAAGGATAATGTTGGATCGAGCGGATCGCTAGAGGGGGGGTGAATAGCGATAAAACACGAGTAGACACAGCAGAAGATAAATTCAAAATAAAAGAGACAATAGACACGAGGGTTTTTACTTGGTTCGTAGACGAAGGCTACTACTCCAAGGCCCTAGTGGTCCTTGACCACGCACGGAGGGCAGAATACTAAAGAACTCCTCGTTGAAGGTAGGAGTTAAATGGATACACAAAATCACAAAAGCTCGAGGTAGAGGGGCACTCCCCCTCTCCTCGCTATAATGAAAGCTTTACGAGATAAGCAAAATGAAATACAATTAAAACTTTTGTTACCGACGACTACAAAGGTTGGAGGTTGATGCTCTAGTCGACGTCTCGGCAACGCTTTGTCGTTGGGATGTTGGAGAGTCGTAGCATATTGGAAGCACTTGGAGGCTTTTTGAATTGATAAAAAAACCCTTAGAGAAGCCCTCCTTTTATAACCTTTGAGCCCCTCATCGAATGGGTCTTCAACCAATCACAAATAGGCAAAAAGCTCCTTGGAATGAGGTGATAAGGCTTGACTGGTTGATCCGACCATCACCGATGATGGTCATCATTAATCGTGATAGCGGTGCGGTCAGTCGCAACACTCGGCCGATCGTGATTTGACTACCTGAGTCGCAACACTCAGCAGTCGATTGATTTCAGGCAGTCGAGTGGCTCTTGTGGGTAGTCGACTGATTTTTGCTGAAATCACAAGTTAGCTTAACAAAAATATAATTTCGACGATCGTCGACCGTCCGATCTCAACCTAGACCATCCATGAGATGTCTTTGGTTGGATCTATGCTTAAGACCATCCCCATAAGGAGGATACGACCTCACTTACGCTCACACACACGAGCTTACCTCAATACTTACTTTGTAGCCCTCGCTTCCGGCCTTCCACTCGATTCCTTCAGCTCCCTCCGAAGTCACTCGAGTGACGCCTGACCACCGCGGCTTCCTCCGGGTGTCGCCAGCCTTCATCTCCTGCTTTAGTACTTTTCTACACACTCGATTAAGCTAGTGAGATAATGATGTAATCTTAACTTTGCATCTTTTGTCATAATCAAAACACAGGTTCGATCATCTGGTGCCCCTGCACCAACAGATAACTCATATTGAAAAGTGTTGAGGTATGGCTCATACTAAGGACAGACTTCTCAAGGAGGCAAACTCCACTATCAGGAAAAATTAGCGGGTCTATAGATATGAGGCCAGACTCCTCATCTTAGGACATAACAGGTTGTGGATCTATGGACAAACTCCTCACCACAGCCAGAAGTGGACTGACTCCTTGCCATAGGGAGGCGGACTAACTCGAGAAAGAGGAAAAACTTCGCAAGTCAGCAAGGCAAATAGAGTCGAGAAGATGAACAGACTTCTTGACTCAACAAGGTAGATAAAGTTGAGAAGACAGATAGACTTTTTGACTCGGCAATGACAGATAGACTTGAGAAGGCAAACAAATTTCTTGAGTCGACAAGGCAAACAAATTTGCCTTAGCGGACAGACTTCTCTCTATAGGGAGACGGATAGAGTCTAAATGAGTCAAACAAGTTGATATCGTGACCAGGAACATGACTAGATTATGGTATATTCTAGAGGCATTGCTGATTAGTTAGGATTTTATATTTGATACGAGGTATCTTTAACTATGTATGGCTAAGGTTTTTTTATATATATGACCGTTGTAACCCTAATGTAAAAATATAGTATTTATTCTTTGTGAAAATATATGCCGCCAATTTTTTGGAGTAGATTGATTGTAAAGCAACGCCAAACAAAAAAAATTTGTGTTCCCCTCTTCTTATTTTTTGCTTCAATCTTTCATTTCTTCCTTGATTTCTTTCATCCTTGTAGTAGTGCAATCCCAACATTAGGATATGTAAATATATATATATATATATATATATATATATATATATATATATATATATATATATATATATATATATATATATATATATATATATATATATACTAAAATAATTTGAAAGCATCAAACACTACAAAAATACATCAAAATAGTAACGAAATTTGGCAACGAAAATAATTTGTTGCAAATCTGTAATAAAATTTACGACGAATTACAAATTTCGTCGCAAATTAGTAACGAAATTTCCAATAAAAATTTTTTTGTTGCAAACTAGTTACATTTGCAACAAATTAAATTTCATCACAATTTTACAATGAATTTTATTTTTCGTTGTAAATTTGCGATGAAAAATCAATTTTGTTGCAAAATTTAGCAACGAAATATAAATTAGTCGCAGAATTTTACAATGAATTATAAATTTGTTACAAAATTTTGCAATGAATTAATAATTCGTTGCAAAATTCTGCGACAAATTTATATTTTGTTGCTAAATTTTGCAACGAATTCATAATTTGTTGCAAATTCTTTAACGAAAATATAATTTGTTGTAAAATTTTGCAACAAATTCATAATTGGTTGCAAATTCTACGACAAATTTGGTGACGAAATATTTTCATCGGATATTTTTAATTATTTGGGAAAAAAACCAACAGTGGGAATTAAGAAATTTGCAATAAATTTAATATTCGTTGCTAATTTGGCGATGAATTTAATTTTCGTCGCCAATTTTGCAATGAAAAATAAATTTCGTCGCAGAATTTTGCGACGAAATATAAATTCATCGCAAAATTTGCAATGATTTAATAATTCATTGCAAATGTTGCGATAAATTTAGCGACCAAAATTTTTTTGTTGATAATTTTAGTTGGCGACAAATACTCTATTCGTTGCCAATTTGGCAACGAATACTCTATTCGTCGCCAAATTGGCGATGAATATTGTATTCATTGCCAAATCGGCGATGAATATTGCAACAAATTAGAAATCGTCGTCGATTTCCCCCTAATTAGCATGCTCTCCTCGTTTTCTTCCTCCTCACGTGCTCGTCCTCGCTGCTCGATCCATTGGTACGCCTCCTCCGTCTGGCCGCGGCTGCTGAGCTCGCTGCGAGGTCCGCCACTCGCGGTAGCGACGTCGTTGTTGTGCAAGGTCTGCCGCGAGGCCTCATGCGCACGGCACCGCCAACGTGAAGTCGCCGCCATCGCGAGCACATGTCGTAGGGGCACGACGACGCAGTAGGGGGGTTCATCACCACCCCTGGATCGTGCACTTGGGTGGTTCATTGCCCCCCCCCCCCAGCTGGAGCATTTAATTTTATTTGTTTCAAGCTCCGCACGACCCAGTTGGGTCGTTCATCGTCGCCCTTGGATCGCGCACAACTGTTGTGGTGACCCTGTCCCTCTGTATCATGTACTCGGTCACAGTAGAGTCAACATGTTATTCAAATTAAATCAATAATGTGTAATTTAAATACAAAACTAATATTTTACTTTTCATAAGTTTGTCGTACTTCGTCCTTCAGGTGATCCGTGTGTTCATGAAGTCTTCGGCTGTGAGCTCATCCTTTGCTTCCACCAAAGCAGGTATATTTAGTGTATATTCACAAATTTATAGCATTATTATTTTATAATATATATAATTAATGTTTGATTTTAAGTAATTTTTTTTACTGTAAATATATAATATTTGTTCGATATGTTATAGTTTGGAATTCAATATCATACAAAAGCACAATAAGCACTAGAAGAATTTATTTTGAGTATAAATTTATTGTTAGATTAATATGGATGAAATATGGAGAGAAAAAATAGAATTAATCCTTGATATAAATTTAGAAACAAGACAAATAGAGGGAGAAAGAAGTTGGATGTATAAAAAGAATTTACCAGAATATTGTGGTTTAATCGTTGAATTTATTTTTGGGCTGGAACAATTTTTTAATTTTGCTAGTAGCAATGTTGAGTTTATGGATGCGAATAAATTAAGGTGTTCATGCAAAAAATATCATAATGGTAAATTTTTTCAGTGTGATAAAGTTCGAGAACATCTTTGTAGATTTGGTTTTACTCTAAATTATTATAATTGGACATGTCATTGTGAACCGTTCATATCCGATGAAGAGGTTGGACGAAACATACAAAGGACAGTTAGTGGAGATCAAAGATATTATGATCAATTCAATCTATATCATAGGAAGATAGTTGATGCAGTTGGTCATAATTTGAATACCGAATCAAACGCTGCAAGTTCTAGTTGTCCTCAAACATTTGAAGACATGTATACTAGTTATTCATCACCGTTTGAGGAGGTAGAAGTAACTGGTGTTCATGAAAAAGTATACAATGAACCATATCTCAAATTTCAAGAAGTGTTGAGAGCTGCAGATGAACCCATATAGTTTGGTTGTCACAGTCACACTAAATTATCTCTCGCCGTAAGATTGTTGAATGTTAAAGCTAAGCATAATATGTCCGAAGATTATTTTAATGATTTTGTTCAAGTTATTAGAGAAGTATTATCGCGTGATCACATAATGTTGAACGATTTTTATAGTATGAAAAAACTTGTGAAAGATTTAGGTCTTTCGATGCAAAGAATTGATGTTTGCAGAAATGGTTGTATGCTACATTGGGGAGATAATACAAATTTAGAGACATGTAAATGCTGTAATCAATGTAGGTACAAGAGTACCACGAGATTGAATCGTAATAAGCGATGTAAATCATTCAGAAAAATGTTTTATTTGCCTTTAACTCCTAGATTGCAAAGGCTTTATGCATCAAAGGTCACTGCTGAACACATGACTTGGCATGCAAATCATGAAACATAGGAGGGGCTAATGTGTCATCCATCAGAAGCAGAGGGGTGGAAAATTTTTGATAGAACATATCCTGAGTTTGCGAATGAGACTCGAAACATCAGGTTGGGTCTATGTGCTGATGGATTCCTCCATTTGGCAAATCAGGAAGAACTTATTCTTGTTGGCCAATTATTGTAACTCCGTATAATCTTCCACCCGGTATGTGTATTAAAACACCGTATATGTTTTTAACATTGATTGTGCCTGACCCTCATAATCCCAAGAAGTTAATATATGTTTACATGCAACCACTGATTGCCAAGCTGAAACAACTATGGGATAAGGGTGTTTCTAAATATGATGTTCATACTAATCAGATGTTCATAATGAGAGTTATGCTTCTTTGGACCGTAAATGATTTTCCTGCTTATGGTATGTTATCGAGATGGAGTACCGTAGGATTTTAGGATGTCCAATATGTATGGAGAGATCAAAGTCATTCAGATTGAAACATGGAAAGAAACTGAGTTATTTTGATTGTCATAGACAATTTTTACTGCCAAATCATAAATTCAGAAGAAATAAAGAAAAATTCACTAAGAATAGAATTGAAAGAACACCTCCACCATTGAGATTCGCCGGTTAATTCTTATGGCATAGAGTGCTTAACTTTCCATCTGTTATTGAAGAACCAAATGTTACAACATACGACTATGGAATTACGCATAAATGAACTAAAGGAGTATATTTTGGGATTTACCATATTGACAGAGTAATTTGATTCATTACAATCTTGATGTAATGCATATTGAGAAGAATGTTTTTGATAATCTGATAAATACGGTGATGGATATTACTAGAAAAACAAAAGACAATCTAAATACAAGAAAAGATATGTGTTTCATCTGTAAATGACCCGCCCTTGATGTTGATAAAAATAGTAGGGGACCAAACCCAAAAGCAGTTTATACATTGAATAAGGATTAGAGAAGGATTGTTTGTGAATGGTTGAAATCATTAAGATTTTCTGATGGTTATGTCTCTAATCTTGGCAGATGCATTGATTTGAAGGAATGCAAATTAATTGGTTTGAAAAGTCATGACTATCATATATTGATTGAAAGACTAATTCCTATTGCTTTTAAGGAACTGTTACCAAATTTTATATGGGGTGCAATTACGGAATTAAGCATTTTCTTTCATGATATTTGCTCGATAGTACTGAGTCATTCACACATGGAGACATTAGAGAGAGATATTAGAAAGAATATTTCCACCGGCATTTTTTGATTCCATGGAACATCTTTTGGTTCACTTGCCATATGAGGCTACAGTTAGAGGTCCTATTCAATTTCGATGGATGTATCCATTTGAAAGGTGAACTTTTTCTTTTTTTTATCATTGTTAGTGCATTTGATCAATTTAGCATAAATTAATTTCCAATATTTTTTTATTACTATTAGATTCCTCTATCACTTGAAAAAAAAAGTGAAAAATAAGGCTCATGTTGAGGCTTCTATTGTTAATGCATATATTGTGGAGGAAGTTACAACTTTTGCATCATATTATTTTGAACCTCACATTCAATGCAAAAGTCGTAGAGCAGGAAGAAATGATGAGGGTCCTGTTGATCCCAATTTGAAGTCATTCTCAATTTTTAATTACCTTGGTCGACCGAGTGGATCTTGTACAAGTAGATACTTAACTGGTCAAGAGTGGCGAGTAACCCACACATATATTTTATTGAACTGTCCAGAAGTAACATCGTATTTTGAGTGAGTATATAAATGTTATATTATATATTTTATATATCGTAAAATATTGTTCATGTTATATTTAATTTTACGGTAGGATTTTCCAAACCCTATATTTTGAGCTTTTGAACCATGAGTTTGATCGTTTCTGCAATGAAGAATTTGCACCATGATTCAAAAAAATATGTAAGTAGTCTATGATAATAAATTTGATAAATCTTGACTTTAACACATACTTATTTGACTTTATGTTTTTGATAATCACGCTCACATTGAGCAAGAACTAGTAAAGCATCTGTCATGGGGTCCAAACTCAGTGGTGAAAACTTAGCCGGTATATTTCATAAATAGATATAATTTTCATACTCAAGAATATGAAACTGGGAAAGCTACAGTGAATAGTGGAGTTTATGTTCAGTCATCTAATGATGGAGGTGCAAGGAATGATTTTTATGGCTTGGTAGATGAAATTTTAGAGATAGCATACCCAGGCTCAGATTTATGAGTTATTTTATTTATGTGTGGTTTAAAATTGCATTTAATATAATCAATTCAATTTTTCTCTACTGCAGCGGTTATTTACTTGGGAGGAGAGTGAAACACTAGAGATTAGGAGGATTTTCAAGAAAAAGTGTGGCGACCATATCAGAAACATACTCAGTCATGCGAAAACCAGAAATAAAAAGCCACACTGTATAACTGAGGAGAATTGGAATAAAATTGTTGCATATTGGGAATCTGAGAATAGCAAATGGAGGAATGAGCATAATAAGAAAAATCAACATTGTAATTCCAGCGCTATGTCTGCTGTTGGTGCAATAAGACCAAGTCACGATTGATCAGACTCAAGTTTGACTCGAGTAGTGTTTTGATGTTTGACATTGATGTCTAACAATGTGTTGGGGAGATTGTTGGTGCAATCGACCCAGGTCATATTTGATGCTTGACGATGGTTTGACCATTGTCATGGGAAAAGTCCAAGTCTTGTGTACTTGGCATGGAAAGTCAAACATGGGTTGGCAAGGAAAGTCCAATCATTTGTCTTGGCAAGGGAAAGTCCAAGCTTGAATCTTAGCAATTGAAAAGTCCAAGGGGTGATATTGGCGGCATAAAGTGCAAGGGTGGAGTCTTGGTAGTATAAGTCCAATGGTTGGCGGCATAAAGTCCAAGAGGAGTCTTAGCAGCGTAAGCCCAATGTGCCTTGGTGGTGTATGTTGGTGCAATCTACCCATGTTGATTCAAGTTTGACTCGAGAAGTACCTTGATAGTATTTTGATGATAGACAAAACTCATGACATGGGATTGTCATGGGAAAGTCTAACATGGTGTTGGCATGGAAAATCCAAGCATGGAGCTTGGTGTGGGAAAGTCCAACATGGGATTGGCATGGAAAATCCAAGCATGGAGCTTGGTGTGAAAAGTCCAAAGCATTGGGAAGTCGTGCGCTTGGTGCTTGGTGAGAAATGCATTGCGAAGTCGTGCGCTTGATGCATGTGGGAAGTCTTGAGGACTTGGTAAGTTCACTAGGCTCGGGGTCCTTGAGTCAGTGAAGGATGGCATTGCAAAGTCGTGCGCTTGGTGCATCCGAGGGACCGCTGGACAGAGAGCGAATGGAGTGAGCCCAAAGGGAAGCATACTTCGAGGGCATGAGACACGAAGGGTGGCATTGCGAAGTCGTGCGCTTGGCGCATCCGAGAGACGTAGGCCGAGGGAAGAGAGCTTCGGTGGGGAACTCCACGAGGGATGATTTGGACTTGGCTAAGTGGCTAAGACTGAGTGTCAGAGGATCAAACTTAATGTTTGAGGGTTTACCCGACGGTCGGATGCTCAAACAACTATGTGTTTGAGTTTTCGAGCATAGGTGTCGGTCGGTCGATCCAATCGACTAGGGTTATTGGTGTTAAACTGCAGGTTTTATGCTTAGCGGTCATCGCCATGGACCGGCAATGATCGATGGGAATGTCGTCAGCATAGAATGCTCCATAGCCGACTAGGCAGTCGACTACTAGGTCACCAGTCGACTGCCATGGACTGGCAGTCGACTAGTAGGTGATCCGTTGGAACTTATCCAACATGGATCTGGCCGTTGTGAGACAACAACTACAGGGGCAGTCGACTGGGGTCTTTTGGCAGTCGACTGCTGGGTGCGAAAATAGCTTGATGCAGGTTATAAATGGAGCTCAAGTGGAAGGATTTCGCCAAGACTTTAAGGAAGCGATTGGAGGTGAATTGTTGTTGCATTCCAGTCTTTCAAGAGCCATCCAAAGCAAGCAACAAGAAAGGGTTCAAAGCTAAGAGTTGTAAAGTGTTATTTACTTGTATTTCTTAGTGTCTTTGTATTTCTTGTAGTATTACTGTTGTAATAGCTTGTGAGAGGTTTCTCCACCTCCGACGTGTAGTTGAGAAGGAGTTTAGTTAGTGTCGTGTGCATAACTAGAGCTCGCCCGTGGAGTAGGAACCTTTCGGTTCCGAACCACGTATATTGTGTGTGTTTGTGTATGCTTATTTGTTGTTAGTATTATTATTGTTTCTATTGTTTCCGCTGCACTAACGACAATCGTAGGAAAGCAACGCAATGAGAACGAACAAATTCCACCATCGAACGATTGAGGGCTATTCACCCCCCTCTAGCCGACCACATACACACCGATCGATCCCCTACAAGTGGTATCAGAGCCAAGGAGCTTGTCAAGGACTAATCGCCGACACAAGCACTACAAGATGGTCGGCTACAACATCCATCCACCGAAATTCGATGGAGATTTTGCTTGGTGGAAGAAACGGATGGAGGTATATCTCGAAACCGATTTTAATTATATGATTATTGTAGAAAACGGTTTTGAGATGCCTAGGGACAAAAACAACAAGCCAATTGAGAAGTCAAGGTGGACCCAAGACCAAATTAAGGACTTCAAGATAAATCTCGAGGTAATAAAATTATTTAGTGATTTGTTACCTAATCATATTTGGTCTAGATTGGGTGACTATAGGGATGCAAGGGAGCTATGGAATAAGATAATAAAATTCCAAGAAAACTCCCAACCGGCACAAGTAGAGGAGAATGTCGTGGAAGAATTGCCATCCACATTCGAAGACGTGGATGATTTGGTGGAGACCTCCACCTCTAGCATTGAGGGGGAGGAAAGGATTTCCATTCCGGAGCAAGATAAAAATGAAGCTTCTACCTCCGGAAGAAGTGAAGAGGCCTCCACCACCTCCCTAGGTAACTCAAGTGTTATTATTTTAAATAAAAATCACATAATATGCTTTGAGTGTAGGGAGAAAGGGCACTACAAGAGTAAATGCCCTAAATTAGCTAAGGAAAAGGCATCGGCACCAAAAGTCAACTCAAAGTCAAAGGATGTCGGAGTTCCCTCAATTAAGAGCAAAGAGCACATTGTGTGTTTCAAATGCAACCAAAAGGGGCACTACCAAAGCCAATGCCCTAGGGGGAGGAAGAAATGGCAAGAAGGTGTATCTCATGTAGGGGGAGCTTCAAAAGTTAACCCTAAGGTACATTTAGTTAATGCATCTTCAATTCCTAGAATTAAAAAGCATGCTAAAAACTATTTTAGCTCTCTTGCTATTATTAATGAAAAGCATGCTAGTAGAAATAAATATTTTTGCCTATGTGCCAAGCATATTCATGTAACTAAGGACAAACCTAGGACTCATAATTCTAGAAATATCTTACCAAAGAAGTCCATTAGGAGAATAGAAGAAAATCTAGGCATTAACCCTAAGAAGGGTAGACACATGCCTAAGAAGAAGAACATTTCCCAAAAGATAAGTGAAAATTCAAAATTGAGGAAATTTGAGTTAGAAAACCAAGACTTGAGAGAATGGAGAAAACCTTTAGAATCATAGAAAATTCAATTCTAGGGTCAAATGCCCAAAAGTCAAGACCTAAGGTTCAAAAATGGTCTAAGGGCAAGGAAGGTTTGGGTCACAAACCTAAGCCCAAGAAGACTTATCATAATGTTCCATTTGATTATGGAACAATTTCTAGGTCTAGGAAAACCAAGGCTAATAGGGAAGTCATCCCTAAGTCTAGCCATGGTATTTGCTTAGTGGCTAAGACCTCAAAAAAATCAAATGTAGCCCCTAGGAAGGTCAAAGGAGGAGTCACCTCTAGAGTTGACCTAGGAAATACCCAAAAGACTATTGCTTTAAAGCCTAAAAGGGCCATTAGGAAGGTATCTAGGGAAGTTATCCCTAGAGAATACCTTGTTAGCCCAAGGAGCTCCAATAGGTATTGGGTTCCTAGAAGCGTGATCGATTCACGCTAGATGGGTTAGGGTGTGTCAACCCTAAGTGGATGAGTAGTTAACCTAGCCATGGTGAGCTGATACATTAGGATGTGCCAATATGCTTGAGAAGTTAAAAATGATGAAATTGGCACAATTAGGTCTTAGAGGTATTGGTGTGCCATTTTGGGTTTATGGCACACTTGGGAGATAATGGCTTTAAGGTAAAATGGAATTAACCCTAGAAATGGCAATTTGGATTCAACACTTAGGTATTCTATACCTTAGTATATTTTACTTGCCATGATTTATTTGCCTTGCCATGTCATGACATCATTTTCATTTTTATCTATAAAAATGTCATGATCATGTTTAGAATTATTTTTAGATATCATGTATGCTTAAATGTCATTCACATGACATGACATCATGATTTTGGCATATGCTTTTATCTATATCATATTTATGCCATAATCATCATCATGCATATAACTAAAATGAAATTAAGGACTATGGCATGATTTGATAGGAATCAAATAATATTGCCTAGAAATATGCATGAAATCATTAAAAGAACAAAAACCCACATCTCACTAAAAACTTGACTTGTATGTGTTTTACACATCTAGATACAAGTGAGATGTTTAGGAATAAGGAATTAAAGGTTTCAAAAACATTCTGAAAATATTTTGAAAACCCTTGGTGAAGCCTATCTTTTGATAGCTATCACCATTGAATGGGATGATAGAAAGAGGGCTCTTTATTGAAGCTTTTCTTAACTTTTGGACTTTGTATCAATCTCCTAATTTAGTGGGTAAAATAATTTTCTAATATTTTTCACCCATAATGATTGTGATAAGTAATATACATACCAAATTTCAGGATTTTTAAACTTATGTATATTTACTTATGAATTTCGGAAAGTCATTTCTGAAATGCTAAAATCAAGAATGTTATCAATCGATGCCAGGGAGGCCACGATCGATAGTGGCATGATCGATTTCTAATTTCAATGATCGCCTAAGTCGATTTCAAGTAAATCTTGTTGGTTAGGCCCATGTTCAGCTAGGTTAAGGTCCCCTAACCACTCCTAACCCTAGGATATGCTTGGGAGAGCATTAGAAAGGGTGGAAATCCATTGGACATGGATTAGGAGAAGGGTTTAAGGAGTTGTTGAACTTTGCCTTAATTTTGATTTGTTAAATGTTCCTATTGGCTTAGGGACTCTCCAAGGACATTGTTGGTGCAATGGTCAAGGGGGAGCAAGCCTCTAGGGGGAGGTATCCACATGGGAGGATGGATATGTATTTCCTCATGGGAGGAAATTGGGTTGCCTCTCTTTAAGTGATATGGGATCACTAGAAAGATTGTAGGCATGTGTTCCTCCAAGGGAGAGATTGTAAGATCTCATTGGGATATGAGACATTCATACCCTTCGGGAGGACCTTTTTGATGTAATGTCAAAAAGGGGGAGAAGTTACCAAGTTACCAATTAGGGTTCGTTGGAATTCTCATTGGGATATGAGAATTGCCAATATGGGAGAATTGGTAGACTTGAGATGGTAGTTTTGTCAATCATCAAAAAGGGGGAGATTGTTGGTGCAATCGGCCCAGGTTGATTCGAGTTTGACTCAAGCAGTACCTTGATAGTATTTTGATGATAGACAAAACTCATGACATGGGATTATCATGGGAAAGTCCAACATGGTGTTGGCATGGAAAATCCAAGCATGGAGCTTGGTGTGGGAAAGTCCAACATGGGGTTGGCATGGAAAATCCAAGCATGGAGCTTGGTGTGGAAAAGTCCAAAGCATTGCGAAGCTGTGCGCTTGGTGCTTGGTGAGAAATGCATTACGAAGTCGTGCGCTTGATGCATGTGGGAAGTCTTGAGGACTTGGTAAGTTCACTAGGCTCGGGGTCCTTGAGTCGGTGAAGGATGGCATTGCGAAGTCGTGCGCTTGGTGCATCCGATGGACCGTCGGATGGGGAGTGAATGGAGTGAGCCCAAAGGAGAGCATACTTCAAGGGCATGAGACGCGAAGGATGGCATTGCGAAGTCGTACGCTTGGCGCATCCGAGGGACGTAGGCCGAGGGAAGAGAGCTTCGGTGGGGAACTCCATAGGGATGATGTGGACTTGGCCAAGTGGCTAAGACTGAGTGTCGGAGGATCAAACTTGATGTTTGAGGGTTTACCCGACAGTCGAATGCTCAAACAACTTGGTGTTTGAGGTTTTGCCCGACAGCAGTCGACTGGCATAGGTGTCAGTCGACTAATCCAAGTCGACTAGGGTTCGACTGGTGTTAGACTGTAGGGTTTTGTGCTTGGCAATCGACTGATGTCGACAGCAGTCGACTGCCGAGGGATGGCAGTCGACTGATGGGAATGTCGTGAGCACAGAATACTCCATAGCCAACTAAGCAGTCGACTACTAGGTCACCAGTCGACTACCATGGACTGGCAGTCGACTGGTAGGTGATCCGTTGGAACTTATCCAATGTGGATCTGGCCATTGTGAGACAACGGCTACAGGGGCAGTCGATTGGGGCCTTTTGGCAGTCGACTACTGGGCGCGAAAATAGCTTGATGCAGGTTATAAATAGAGCTCAAGTGGGAGGATTTCACCAAGACTTTAAGGAAGCGATTGGAGAGGAATTGCTGCTGCATTCCAGTCCTTCAAGAGCCATCCAAAGCAAGCAACAAGGAAGGGTTCAAAGCTAAGAGTTGTAAAGCGCTATTTACTTGTATTTCTTAGTGTCTTTGTATTTCTTGTAGTATTACAGTTGTAATAGCTTGTGAGAGGTTTCTCCACCTCCGACGTGTAGTCGAGAAGGAGTTTAGTTAGTGTCATGCACAAAACTAGAGCTCGGAGAGCTCGCCCGTGGAGTAGGAACCTTTCAGTTTCGAACCATGTATATCGTGTGTGTTTGTGTATGCTTATTTTTTGTTAGTGTTATTATTGTTTCTATTGTTTCCGCTGCGCTAACGACAATCATAGGAAAGCAACGCAATGAGAACGAACAAATTCCACCATCGAACGATTGAGGGCTATTCACCCCCCTCTAGCCGACCACATACACACCGATTGATCCCCTACAATGTAGACCACATTAGCATGGCAATAGCTAATGGAAGCACATGAAGGCTAGCGTATGGATGAACAAGTCATGGATGACTTGGAGGGATCCGATAGGCTCGAGGCTGACGGAGATGGCTAGAAGGCTTAGGTCTAGGCTAAGGGTGGTCTAGCAAGTATGGGGGCACAATACTTGGTGTTAAACCTCATGGTTGAGGTTATCGGTTGATTGGGGTTTTATACCGATCGATGGTCAAGTGTTTGACACTTGACAGCTGAGTCGACACTAAGTAGTTGACTGGGATTATGGTTGGTTCGACTGCTGTTAATCGACTAGTGCTCGACTGTCGTTTAAGGGCCGAAAAGGCATGGCAGTCAACTGATCATTGGATCAGTCGACCGATGGTAGTCGACTGCCATATATGGCAGTCGACGGATGGTTTAGTCGCTAGCATAGAATGCTACGTAGTCGACTGGGCATTCAGCTACAGGCGCTGGTAGTCAACTGCTAATGTTGGCAGTCGACTGATGAGAGTCTCGTTGAAGTGTTTTCAGCGTGGATTGAGTCGTTGTCTCACAACAACAGTATTGGCAGTCGACTTGAGCCTTATGGCAGTCAACTGCTAGGCAGAAATTCAGCCCGATGCAGGTTAAAAGGAGTTGTTCATGGGAGATTTGGCAAATTGTTCTTTGGGAGCTTTCTTGAGGCGATTTGAAGGCGAAGTGCAAGTTCATTTCAGGGTTCTTCAACTCATCCAAGCAACCAACAAGCAAAGCGCGCAAAACCTAGCTTGTAAAGTGTTATTTACATTTCAGTTGTATTTTGCTTGTATTTCCTTTGTTACTGTTGTAATTACTTGTAAAAGGTTTCTCCGCCTCCGACTTGTTGTCGAGAAGGAGTATTTGTGATTAGTGGTGTTGTTCGCATCGCTAGAGCTCGTTTGAGCTCAATCTGTGGAGTATGAACCATTCGATTCCGAACCACATTATATCATTTGTTTTGTGCATTGTATTTGTGTTTGTTTTGTATTATTTCTATTTTCGCTGCGTATAACATATTTTGTAGCAAGAACGATCGAGTTCCATCAAGCAACAATGAAACACTATTCACCCCCCCTCCTCTAGCGGGCGCATAGGTCCTAACAAGTGGTATCATAGCTAGGAGCTCTTCAACGGACTAACACCTAGGAGCAAAAGACGCTAGAGGGAAGATGGAATTCGAAGATAAATTGGGATGGGACGTCAACACCCCAATTTTGTACAATTTCTATGGATAAAAAGGATTCAACCAATGGAAGGCAAGAATTGAAGACTTCTTGATGATGAGGGACCTTGAGGAGTGGTTCGCCCTAATGGAAGGATTCGAATATCCAAGAGGGCCAAAGGGACGATTCCTCAAGATGAAGAGATGGAGTGAGGAACAACTCCAAGGATTTGAGAAAAATAAGAAGGTAGTAAAATTTATTATTGATTTGATCCCTAATGACATCGTGTGTAGCTTAGGTGAATACATGGATGTCAAAGAGCTATGGAGCAAAGTGGCAAGATTCCATGAGAACCCACATTCGGCTCAAGAAGAAGAGGAGGCCGAAGAAGAAAGCTCTTCCTCACAAGAAAGTAAGGACTCGGAAGTTGATAGGGAATCAACACTCGGATCGGACTCAATGGAAGAGGTAGAAGTAGAAAGTCTCCACCTCTAGGATTCAGGAGGAGGAGATTAGATCATCTACACCGAAGCAACCTCAAGAAGAACCATCTACCTCCGGTCGAGAGGAAGAGGAAGCTCGGGACTCCCCTACCACGGAAGGTAACTCAAGCATTTCAATAAATAATAAAAATCATATAATATATTTTGAGTGTAGGGAGCAAGGACACTACAAGAGTAAGTGTCCTAAACGAGTCAAGAAGGCTCCACCAGTGCCAAAGATCAAGGAGACTGGAGCCTCAACCATCAAGAGCAAGGAGCACGTAGTATGCTTCAAGTGCCA
This sequence comes from Wurfbainia villosa, assembly GCA_025175895.1. Taxonomy (NCBI): domain Eukaryota; kingdom Viridiplantae; phylum Streptophyta; class Magnoliopsida; order Zingiberales; family Zingiberaceae; genus Wurfbainia; species Wurfbainia villosa. The sequence goes on along the minus strand of CM046004.1, from coordinate 36,277,094 downwards.
TCAAAAGGGGCACTATAGAAGCTAATGCCCTAGGAGAAAAGAGGGGGCATCACATGTAGGGGAAGCCTCTAAGGCAAACCCTAAGGTATATTTTAATGCACCTTCTAGTTCTAGGATCAAAAAGCATGCTTTTAATTCACTTGCAATTACTCATGAAAAGCATGCTAGTAAAAATAGGTTTTATTGCTTAGGAGCTAAAAATGTCAACTTTAGGAACAAGGAGAAATTTGGGACTAATGTCCCAAAACAATTTTACCTAAGGACAAACCTAGATTGAACAATTCTAGACCTATCCTTTCAAGGGAGACCATTAGGAAGATAGAGGATCACCTAGGCATCAACCCTAAATGGATTAGACATATGCCTAGAAATAAAAATATCTCAAGAGTTAATGAAAAATCAAAAATTGAGATATTAGAAAAGGAAAATCAAGTCTTGAGGTCAAGGCTTGAGAAAATGGAAAAGACCCTTAGAAAGATACAAAATCAAATGCAAGGGTCAAATGGTCAAAACCTAGAGTCTAGGAGTCAAAGTCAAAGATCTAGGAAACAAGAACCATCCAAGGGCAAGCTTAAGCCCAAAAAGACCTATCACAATGTTTCATTCGATTATGGAACTCAAGTTAGGTCTAGGAAAACCAAGGTCAATAGGGAAGTCATCTCTAAGGTTGACCAAGGTAGATGCCTAGTGGCTAGGGTTTCAAGGAAACCTAGGGAAGCCATTAAGAAGGTCAAAGGGGGAGTTACCTCTAGAGTTGACCTAGGCAAGACCCAAATGACCAAGGCTTCAAAGCCTAGGAGGGTCATTAGGAGGGTATCTAGGGAGGTCATCCCTACGGAATACCTAGTTAACCCAAGGAGCTCCAATAGGTATTGGGTTCCTAGGAGCGTGATCGATTCACGCTAAATGGGTTAGGTTGTGCCAACTTTAAATGGATAGGTAGCTAACCTAACCATGGTAAAGGTGGCACTTTAGATCATTTCCAAGGTTATGGGTACTTTGGAAATAAGAATGTTTTTTAATCCTAAAAGATTTTAGGATGTGCCGATATAATTTAAGGAACTATGAAAAATTGATCAAATTGGCACAACATAGGTTTAGAAGTCATAGTGTGCCATTTTAGGTTTTTGACACACTTGGGAGATAAATGGTAATATGGTAAAATGTACTAAATAAAAACAAATGGCAATTAATATTAAAACTTAGATATTATTATACCTTTACATTCTATTTGCCATGCTTGATTTGCCATACAACATGTCATGACATCATATCTACTTTTAATTATATAATATATCATGATCATGCTTAGGATTAAGGTTATAATGTCATGTATATTTAGATTATATCATATGTCATGACATCAAGATCATTGCCCATGTTGAGGACAGCATATGGCAAACTCGAAGGAACCACGAGCCCATAAGGCAAGTAAACACATAGAGCGCAAGTACCACCTGATATGAGATCGTAAAGAGAGGAGTTATTGTTAGTTATAGCCCTAGAACCAATCATGTGATGGTTGAATAGGGAACATTTTGTATCATATTCTATAAAGGCAAAGGATTGGTTATTATATTTACGTCTTGCTTGTACCAGCTAAATTAAATATAATAATGCCCTAGAAAAGTAGGTTCTTATCTACAGCACATCAATTGGCAGAATTGATTATGAGAGGCTGTAGAGAACACTTTCCTAAAATGTTCCTAGTCAAGTATTAATATGCAAGGGCAATATTAATACATAAAGACTAGCATGTAGGTCAATTGATGACTTGATCTCACAAGTCATGGATATATGATATCAAGTTGACACATGGGTATATATTAGAGAATATATACTGAACTGACCCGCCATGAGAAAGTTTCATGGATCGTCATATGAGTGTCATAAACTTTCTCATGTGACTATTGGTATGAATAGTCCTCAAACCTGAAGTCACTACGGTTCCCAACATAAGGAGTTATGTACTTTGGTATCGTCAAACGTAACCCGTAACAGGGTGGACCATAAAGGCGATTACTGGGTATATAACAAATTATGCGGAGGGATGTGAGTGATGTAGATGGGATCTATCCCTCCCATATGACGGGAGTGATATCTGTGGGCCCCTTGATTGAGTAGAACTACTAAAACGCATGGCCATGCTCGAATGAGTCAATATGAGATATTGAGCTCATTTGTTTGAGTTAGTTTACTCAGGGATCAAGAAACACATAGATTGATCAAGGATGACACAGTCTATGCCTCATTGGTCAATCTGATATCAAGGATAGAAGGACACGGTCATACATTATAGTAGTCACGGAAAGGTTAGTCGGATCTTGACTTATTTTGTAACTTGGGTAGCAATGATATATTGCTAGATGCCGCTCATTGCTTGTGTATCTAAAAGAGTTTAGATCCACTGCCAACGTTATGAGAACCTATAGGGTCACACACAAAGAGCATGATGATTAGAAGAATTAGTGCATTCTAGTTTGACTAGAATAATTTGGGAATAAGCTTAAGTACAAAATGGTTTTTGGACTTTAAGCTTAATGAGAATTTTAGCTTATTGATTTAATGAGATTAATTCAATATGCTAAGCTTATTAATTTAATAAGATTAAATAAATATGTTATCATGATAGCCTAAGCTTAATTGATTTAATAAGATTAATTCAATATGTTACCTTATTGATTTAATGAGATTAATTCAATATGACAACATAAGCTTATTGAATTAATAAGATTAATTCAACATGCATGAATGTCACATAAGCATGCCACCTAAGCTTGATGAGGTGGAAGGAGACAAAGGGTTTTGACCTTTGGAATTTCTCCACATAATGCAATTGATTGCATTGAATGTGATAGGAGGTGAAAGGTTTTTTCAATCCTATAAAACACTCCATGGGGTGGCCGGCCAAGGTGGGGGGAAGCTTGAGGCTTGGAGAGAGCTTGGTGGTGAGAGGCTTTGGTTGTGTGGCTTTTGTGAGTGTAGGCTAGCAAGAAGAGTGGTCTTCTTCTTCCTTTCTCTTTTTCCCTACCTTCCTCTCCTTTAGGGACTTCTCTAGCAAGAAGTAAAGGAGAGCTCTTCTAGTTTCTTTTGTGAGACAAGAGCTTACTCGTGTGGATACATATAGAGGCACGGACAATTGAACGTGCTAAAAGATCCAACAAACCCAAGGAGAAGCGGGATTAAAAAGGGCACGTAACAAAGGTAATATTCTCCTATAAGATAGGTTTTTCTTTTAGAGAAATTTATTTTTTTTGTACGAGGTTTTCTTTCGTAAGGATCACTTGGAAGGGATCCTATTTTTCCATTGCGCATATGCTATTTTGCATAAAAAAACCCTACAGTTGTTGTGGCCAAGATTGCATCGGAGGATAACCTGGCAGATCCTTTCACTAAGGCACTTCCAGCGAGAGTTGTTGATAGGCATGTGGAGGGAATGAGAATCAGATGTATGGCAGTTTGAGAACAGCATAGTCTTTTAGTATAAGTGGGAGATTGTTGGAATGTATATTGAAAAGTCGATCTTTTGTATGAACATCTTTATTTTTGAAATAAGAATCACATGATCATTATTTGCATATTTATGGTTATGCATATTGTCTGATACATTACATTGTAGATAACATTGTGTGTAGTGTCACACAGGAGATCATGTTATCGGTTCATTGTAAAGTATTAGCAAAGGCTCACAACCGAGATGGTTATGGACAAACCATTGGAATGGCTGTAGTGTGATTTGGTATTGATTTGTCTTGACCATATATTCACACTAGTACACTTTGTGTGTATTGAGCAGAACCGACTTAGAGGTGATTCGATTTATTGCTGACTACATAATCGAATCGGACCTCAGATATTATATTGTACATGCTCTTAATCCCGATATAATAACGGGCACATATACTTAGTATTCATTTCTTTGATTTACCAATGGGTGAGATTTATAGAGTAAATTGATAGGCTCAGTAAGTTGGAAAATTGTATTATTTATATGGGGTGTCATTGATTATAAGAGGAAATCGTGTCCTATATATTAGGATGATGATGTCCCCTTGAGGAGCTCATTGTTGGATCGAGAAGCGTCGCTAGAGGGGGGGTGAATAGCGATCGTAAATCTTTTCGATGTTTCGTTCGAGTAGATAATTAAACGAGTAAGATCAGCAGAAAATAAAGGAACACGTTTATTTTTACTTGGTTCACAACCCAACGGTTGCTACTCCAAGGCCCTATCGGTCCTAGACCGCGTACGGAGGGCAAAGCACTATAACGTCTCCTCCTCGTTGGAGGTAGGAGACAACGATCACAAAATCCGAATGTACGAGGATGAGGCAACAAGTCTACCTCACCTCGTTACGATTAAAATAAAGAATACAATAAAAATAATTACTTGCTACTACTGCTGACGAAGGAGATTTGAACTTGTCGTCGCATCGGCGTTATGACAGCGTTGGAGCATTGGCATTGTAGGAGCACTTGATGAATAAACTTGATGATTCTTGGAGTTGGAATCCTCCCCTCCTTTTATAGATTTTGGCCTCTGAATTTGTCTCCTCTTTTTTTGGAACAGATCACGAAATTGTCCAAATTTTATCGCGAAGTGGTCGCGTCAAACGTTATCCGTTTTGACCTAGCGCAAAGGCTGATTCGTCGCCATCAGTCGATTGATGCCTCCCATCACCGATCGATGAGCATCGATCGGCGCCAATATCCGATGAGTCGACCGCCACCGCCTACTTCCTGCGAGAAGAGGTTAGCTCGGAAAATGATAAATGTGACGGTTTCTGACCGTCCGATCTCGACCTAGACCTTCCACGGGAAGTCTTAATTGGATCGCCGCCTACGGTCGTCCCCATAAAGAGGACACGACCTTACAATCTCTCACTCACACGAGCTTACCTCGATAGTAGCTCTCGCTTCCGGCCTTCCACTCGATTCCTTCGGCTCCCTCCGAAGTCACTCGAGTGTCGCCCGACCACTGCGGCTTCCTTCGGGTGTCGCTAGCCTTCAGCTCCAGCTTTAGCACTTTTCTGCACACTTGATTTAGCTCGTGAGATAACGATGTAAACTTAACTTTGTGTCTTTGCTATAATCAAAATACAGGTTCGATTATCTAGTGCCCCAGCACCAACACTCATAAGGTTCATCATTTTTTTTTTATGAAAGGTAAATATATATCATCAAGAAAAGCACGATCATACAAAATCCTGGGATGCACACTCATTTCATGTCTGACGATGTATCAGATCTGAGATGTATCCAGGGGGTGTACATGTGCTCTCATGGGTACCTCAACTCTCATGCATACTAAACTCTCTCATGGGTACATAAACTCATACATGCCTACATATCCCGCACTTGCATAGTGTGAGTGTATCTTCCGTGTTTCCTTTGCCCATGCTTACAATCCTTCTGCATCCATTTCTCCATGTGTACCTCCTCGCACTGTCCATCCATAGCCGTCTTCTCCATCAAACTTGTGTGGTGATCATCCAACGTTTGTCACTTTTGGCAAGTGACCAGCCATCAACGGATTTGCCGTAGCCGTTTTCTACGGACTAGATAGGCCATTCAGGTGGGCCTATTCACCTCTACTAGGCTTATTGGCTAAGCCTCAGCCCTAAACGGATTTACAGTGTCTTTACCATAGCCGTTTGCTACGGACTAGATAGGCCATTATGGGTGGGCCTATTCACCCAAAACAACATTTTTTTTTATACAGTGCCCTGAGGGTAACAATGCCCTAGCCATAGACCGCACTGACTTTGAACTCCTACGCATCTCCTTGGACTCCCTGAACCTTCCCTGGGGCGCAAAAGTGCCCTAGCTGTTAAAATGCCCTGGATTTGATGACATCACCCTGAAAAAGTCCCCTGGTACAGTGCCCTGGCACAGTGTCCTGGCACAGTGCCCTAGCGCATTGCCCTGGTAGAGTGCCTTGAGGTTCGCCTTGCTGCTCTGCTCTGCCCTTTTGTCCTTTTGTCCGCGTGCGCTTCTGGTCTTCTTGTGTCACTATTATCCGTGGCACCCTGACACAGTTCCCTGGCACAATGCTTTGTAAATCGCCCTTCGTGTTCTCCTTGTGCGGATCAACTTCTATGGATGTGTAACAGTGCCCTGGCACCCGATGAATCACAAAACCGCCCTAGCCTTGCGAAAGGAAACTGCCCTGGCTCTTTGGAAGAAAAACTACCCTGGCTGGCCATGCAAAACCGCTCTTGTGCCCTGTGCTGCGTGAAGTGTCCTGGACAGGCCCTGCAATAACCACTCTACCTTTGTCAGAAATCGCTCTGCCTTGGGGAAAACCACCTTGCCCTCCGTGAAAAACCTCCCTGTGAAACCACTCTACCTTTTTTTTTTTTAAGTGCCCTAGCTAAACATAAAGTGCCCTGGCCAGAAGTACCCTGGCCAAGGGAGGAAGTGCCCTGGTAAAAAGGAGGGGAAGGAAGTGCCCTAGCCAAGGGAAAGCGCCCTGGACAAGGACAAAGTGCCCTATCCAAGGGAAAAAGTGCCCTGGCCAGAAGTACCCTGGCCAAGGGAGGAAGTGCTCTGGCCACGGGAGAAAGTGCCCTAGTTAAGGGAGAAAGTGCCCTGGCCAAGTTGAAAAGGGGAAGTGCTCTGGCGAAGAGGGGAACAAAGGAGGTGTCCTATCAGAGTGCCCTGGGATACTGACAGAAGGAGAGTAAAAGGAGGGGAAGTGTTCTGGAAGGCTGGGATAGAGAGATAATAAGGGAGAAGTGCCCTGGAATGAGGGTAGAAAGAGAGAGAAAAAGGAAAAAGTGCCCTGGGAGTGAAGTGGCTGGGCTGGTGGGGCCAAGGGGCGTGTGCCCTGGACGGGAGAAGTACCCTGTCCAGGGAGGAGTGCCCTAGAATTGAAAGTAGAAGAAGAGGGAAGTGCCCTGGAAAGGGGATAGGAGAAGAGTGAGTAAGGGAAAGTGCCCTGGGGTTGCCTTGGTATTGAATTGCCAGGATGGTGGGGCCAATGGGGGTGTGTGTCCTAGACAGGAGAAGTACCCTGTCCAGGGAGAGTTGCCCTGGTAGTGAAGTGACCGGGCTGGTGGGGCCAAGGGGCGTGTGCCCTGGACGGGAGAAGTGCCCTATCCAGGGAGAGGTGCCCTAGATAGAAAGTAGAATGAAGGGGAAGTGCCCTGAAAAAGGGGTTTAGCAGGGGGGAAGTGCCTTGGGAGTAGGGGAACTTCTCTGGGATGAGGAGGAATATGGCAAGTTGGTCTGTGACAGGGTATCAGCCTTGGGGAGGTTAGGGGAATGAGAGGAAGTAGGAGGTGGACACAGTGTTAGAATAAAGCACAAATGCAAGAGAGAGTGAGAGATGAGGAGAAACTGCCCTGCCTTGTGGTTGCAATTCTCCAGAGCCCTTATCGTCTTCATGTGATGCCTATGGGGAGCTATGGAGTGTGAGTCTCCAGAGCCCTATATATGTGAATTTGAATCTTCCGGAAGATAATGTCTCCTTCAAATCTTATCCCTTCAAATCTCTTGGAGTTTCTTGCTCGCCATACATGATGAATCAATGCTTCCATGGCTATATGACAGACCCTGTTTGTGTTGTTGTCTTCCTTGTACTGCGTTCTGAATGTGCGCAACATCTGACGGTATGTTTGCATTCTTGGTCTCATCATTATGTTGGATCGAGAAGCGTCGCTAGAGGGGGGGGTGAATAGCGATCGTAAAACTTTTCGGCGTTTTATTCGAGTAGACAATTAAATGAGTAAACACAGCGGAAAATAAAGCGACACGTTTATTTTACTTGGTTCACAACCCAGCGGTTGCTACTCCAAGGCCCTATCGGTCCTAGACCACGTACGGAGGGAAAATCACTATAACGTCTCCTCCTCGTTGGAGGTAGGAGACAACGATCACAAAACCGAAATTACGAGGATGAGGCAACAAGCCTACCTCACCTCGTTACGAATAAAAATAAAGAATACAATATCAAAATATGTTACTTGCAACTGCTGCCGACGAAGAAGATCGGAACTTGTCGTCGCGTCGGCGTTATAACGGTGTTGGAGCGTTGGCGTTGTAGGAGCACTTGATGAATAAACTTGATGTCCTTTGGAGTTGGAATCCTCCTCCTTTTATAGACTTTGGGCTCTGAATATGTCTCCCTTTTTTTTGGAACGGATCACGAAGTTTTCCAAATTTTATCGCGAAGTGGCCGTGTCAAACGTTATCCATTTTGACCTAGCACAAAGGCTGAGTCGTCGCCATCGATCGATGCCTCATCATCGATCGTGATGGGCATCACGATCGCCCCATGTCCAAGAATGATCGGCCACGGCCACTTCCCTACAGTGAGAGGTTAGCTCGGAAAATGATAAATACGATGGTTTCTAACCGTCGGATCTCGACCTAGACCTTCCACAAGAAGTTTTAGTCAGATCACCGCCTACGGTCGTCCCCGTATAGAGGACACGACCTTACCATCTCTCACTCACATGAGCTTACCTCGATTCTTACTGTGATGCTTTCGCTTCCGGCCTTCCACTCGATTCCTTCGGCTCCCTCCGAAGTCACTCGAGTGTCGCCCGACCACCGCAGCTTCCTCCAGGTGTCGCTAGCCTTCAGCTCTAGCTTTAGTACTTTTCTGCACACTCAATTTAGCTCGTGAGATAACGATGTAAACTTAACTTTGTGTCTTTGCCATAATCAAAACACAGGTTCGATTATCTAGTGCCCCTGCACCAACACATTAGCCATCTTCTTACTCTATCCCAGAGCTGGTGGGTCTGTCCACATTTGAAAAAGACATGATCTAATGTCTCCTCTTCTTGACTGCAGAAAACACATCTTTGATCCTCTAGATATTCTTTCCCAGCACGCACAGGCAGCCTCCCTTGAGCTAACATCCACAGCGTGAACCTATGACTTGGTTGGATATCTTTCTGTCATACCATCGGCGCCCAAGTTTTTCTAGGTCCTACAGGTCTGAAATGGTCATACGCCTTCTTGAATCCACCTTTACTTTGACTAAACCATGCATCTAGGAGTTCTTATGCCTTCTCTGGAGAGCCAGTTGCCGTCAGGATACTATCTTTGATGTGTGTCAATCTCTTTATTAGTGGGGAGTCCTTATTCTTGCTCTGCCATTCCCAAACTCCTTGTCACTGTATATATGCGTGATGCACCCAGCAGATCCATAAGGTGTCCTGTTTTTGTTGTATCCTCCATAGTACTTTTGCCAACAATGCCATTTTCCATGCTTTTAGATCCCTTAATCCCAGCCCACCTTCTTCTTTAGGTTTGCATATATCCGACCACGCTACTGGTGGGTGCTTCACAGTCCACATAAATGTTCGACAGAAGCTATATATCCTATCTATGACAGCGGCTAGAAGGGGCAAGACCGACATCCAGTAGCATTCAACCCCCTGTAAAATCGAGGATATGAGTTGGCTTTTGCCCGCATATGATAATGTATCCTTAGGCCAGGAGTTGATTCGTTTCATGATGGTCTCCATTAGTGGGCTGTAGTCCGCAATCTTCAGCTTCTGTGATGCAATTGGGATACCTAAATATCAAAATGGCATCTCTCCTTCGTTGAAACCTGTGATGGATAATAGTCTTTCTCGATCCCTTTGTTCAACTCCTGCCATATATATGTTGGATTTGCCCATGTTAGCTGTGAGCCCTACCATACTTGCAAACTACGACAAGCAGTCCATTAGCACTTGCACTGATTGCCCATCCCTTCTGCTTAAGAGCAGCAAATCATCCGCATATACCAGATGGGATATTCTTTGATGTTCACATTTTGGATGGAAGTGAAAGTCCGACCGACTAGTATGCTTTGCAAGCAATCGAGAGAGGTATTCCATACATAGCCCGAATAGATATGGGGATAAGGGATCTCCCTGTTGAAGCCCCCGACCGCCTTTGAAAAACCCGTGTATGTTGTCATTGATGGCTATGGAGTATGTTGGGGTGGTCACACATTCTTTGATCCATATGATGTAAGTTTCGGGAAATTTCAGTGCTCTGAGGACCTCCTGCAAGAAGTTCCAGTGGACTGAATCGAAAGCTTTCTGCAAATCAACTTTAAGTATACTTCTTGGGGATACACATTTCCTTGTGTAGCTGTGGAAAAGCTCTTGCGCCAGATGAATATTATCAGTGATGTTGCGCCCTTGAACAAAAGTAGTCTGTGATGGATAGAGCAAAAGATCTGCAATTTCTGTCATTCTGCTTGCTAGGATCTTGGAAATTATCTTGTAAAAGTCTATGCAGCAGAAGATCGGACGAAAATCCTGGACCTTGCTGGCATGTGCTGACTTCGGGATTAAGCAGATTAAAGTGTGGTTCTAGGATTTTAGGAGCTGGACATTCTCAAAGAATTCCATAACTACTGTTGTGACATCCTGCTTAATTGTATTCCATGTGCACTTGAAGAACTTTGAATTGTATTCGTCCGGCTCTAGTGCTTTGAGGTCCCCAATATCAAATAAAGCTTGTTTTATTTCTTCCTCAATTGGCAGCCTAATTAGTTGTGTCTGTTGCACCTCAGTTAGTTGTCTTCCAAACTGCATGCGTTCTCCTTGAAAATCTGTTGTGTCCTTGTTCTCCTAATTGACCCTGAAAAAAGGATAGGAATTCCTGCACTACTTCCTCCGATGATTCAGTAGTCTCCCCAGTGCTCTTTTCAATTGCCACTATTTCCCTTCTTTTGTTATTTCGTTTGACCATGGCATGAAAAAAGGTTGTGTTCTTATCTACTCCTCTAAAGTACTCATGTTTGGCTCGCTGCAGACAGAAAAGATATTCAGCCCTCTCAAGTAATTCAGCCTTTTTCCTTATTGTTTGGTAACTATCATCCATCTGTCCTTGTATTAACCCTGTCTGTTGGATTTCCTCCAATTGCTCTCCTGCCTATTTTGCTTTCTCTTGAATGTGTTGGTAATGCAGCCTGTTGAGCAGTTTGAGGTCTTTTTTAAGGAGTTTGAGCTTTTGCCTAAGCCTATATTGTGTCGTGCCCATCACATTTCCAAGATTGTTGCTGCTCCATTTCTCCTCTACCAGCTGCCGGAAGTTAGGATGTAATGTCCACATGTTATAGAATTTGAAAGGCTTGGGTTTCTCCCGTGTGTTCCCTAGCACATGTACAATACAAGTAGCATGGTCTGACATTGTTCCTGGTGCCCTGAATTCTGCATAACTACTTTGGTTTTGTTCCATCCAGGTTTTATTCACCATTGCACGGTCAAGATTGCTTACTATGTGACCATTAGTCCATGTGTATTGGCACCCAATGGAGCGCAAGTCTTCAAGCTCTGCCTCAAGAGTGAATTCCTGAAAATCTTCTATTGCATATGTTGTGACTTCCATTCCCCCTTTCTTATCAATGGGTATTAGTGGGGAGTTGAAATCTCCTAGGATTAGCCATGGCATCTTCATATATCTCGCAATATGTAAGTTGGTGTGCCAGTTGGTGTGTCCATTTCCTTAGCTACTTCCGCATCTTCATTTGACACGACTGCTTCCAGAATTCCTTGTCGATCTAATTGCTCCTGTTCTTTTTCCTGATTTCCATCCATTCCTTTTGTGGTTGGTGATCTGATGGCGGTGTTGTCTGTTGGGAGATCGATTGGCCGGCTAGAGGGGGGTGAATAGCCCTCTTACGATGGATGTCAGAATTCTCTCGTTCGTTTGCTCGTCTACATAATCGTTAGCGCAAGCGGAAGCATAAACAATAAAGACAAAGCAATAAACGAAAATACAAACACTAACAAAGAAGATGTAACGTGGTTCACGGCTACGCCGCTAATCCACGGTCCGATTCGTCCAAGGTGAATCACTCCTCCAAATCTATCCACTAGATCTCTCCTTTGCACAAAGCTAGGTGGAGGTAACCTCTTTTACACAAGGATCTTCTACAATAGAATAGAGATTAGAACAAGTAGAAGAGTAGGGAATCGTGTATGGCACTTTGGGAGAAGTTTAGAGCTCAAGCATTAGCCTCCCAAAGCCCCACCCCCTTCCTTTTTATAGAGGAAGAGGGTTTCTTCCCGTTGACACAGGATCAATCGACTGATGCCCTTGATCAGTCGACTGATCCCGTAGCCGTTGCCCAATAACGGCCACGTTCCACGTTGGATTCCATCCAACGGTATTGGCATCAGTCGACTGATCCTACCATCAGTCGACTGATGCTCGATCAGTCGAGTGCTCAATGGAGTCGACTCCATTCGCGGCTCGACACCCCATCACGACTTCCATTCCCCGGGCAATGATCGCTATCGACATCAATCGATCACCCGGCAATGATCGCTAAGCACTAAATCAGATTATACCCCGATCGAACCATCGACTCGAGCAATGATCATTGTCATTCCCCGGCAATGATCGGTGTTGGGAAAACTCATCCGACACTTGGCCAAATGGCCAAGTTTCACCTAAGAACTACCCCTTCCCGGGTTATAATCGCTCACTCTCATCCCTCGGAGTCCCTCTCCTTCGAAGTTCTCTTCGTTCGCGGCCACGTCCCTCGGCAGCATCAGGCGCACGTCTTTGCAATGCTCCTTCGCGTCTCTTGCCTCGAAGTCTACTTCCTCTGGCTTCACTCCAAGCTTCTCGTCCGGTGGTCCCTCGGATGCTCCAAGCGCACGGCTTCCGCAAAGCAATCCTTCACCGACTCAAGGCCCGAGTGATGAGATGTGAAACTTGTCATGGCTCCATGTGCGAATTACTAAGTCCTGCATGACTTCAACGCACATATCAAATCAACATAACACCCTAACTTAAACCCTTTGCCACACACATCAAAACCTTATCATGGCAAGAGATTGCCCTAACAGTCTCCCCCTTTTTGATGTGTGGCAATCCGTTTAAGTTAGGTAAAAACATTTGATAAAAATTTCTAAGGTAAGAAAGCATGTAAACATAAAACATGATATAGCAACATGCAACTCCCCCTTAATCCATGAAACTCCCCATACAATTTAAATTTCTCCCCCTATCACTTTTTAATAATAACTCCCTTCCCCTATCACAATTTACTTAAACATAATTATCTCTCCCCCTTTGACACCATCAAAAAGATTAACACTAAGTTAAAAACTCATGGCATCAAGTATAATAGAAGGAAGAATACCAAAAATTGCTCTAAAACCTGAATTCGGACTCAACTAGTCTAATTTAAGCCATCCGATCGTTCATACGATCGCACATGATTTTCGTGATTTTCGATTTTGGACGAATTTCAGAAATTCATTAAAAATTCCAGAAAATTCGAAAAATCATGAAATTTGGGGAACACATTTCTTTTAAGTATATCTATCAGTGAAAAATAGGTTTTCATGAAAAATCATTATATTTCCACGTATTTTCCAAAAATCCAAAAGCTTTAAAAGCTACTAGGTTTTTGATCATAAGAGTATCCATTTTAACACCTAGTCTTGCTTTGAATTGTTTTAAAGCATGAATACATAGATTTTAGATTAAGAAATTGTTTTGAAAACATATGAAATATCCAACCATGATCTTTGGGCAATATGTCTATGAATTAAACATAAGTCTTCCCCATGATTGGTCTATTATTGCTATTTTGATACTTTAAATGATCATCTAAATGTCATAGGCATTAGTGGACATTTGTATCATCCTAACATCTCACTCATGCTAAGTTTTCAATCAAGGTAGCCTATGGTGAGTGTGAGATGCATCCTAGGGGGTATTTGTATATACTTAACCATTATATTCATACAATTCTATCAAAGTTAAGTATCAACCTAACAATCCTCATGATCATAAAGGCATATATCAATTAATTCTATATTATGATCATGAAATACAAGTATTCATCAATTAATAATCATGCATTAGGTATTATATCATGATAATAAACAAAATATCACCTAAAGCATGATTTAAGCCTATTTCTTATGATAATGTGCCAAATTTCAAAATCATAAATCATGATTGCAACCATACATAGGAATTACATTAATCATCATGATTTAAGCATTATTATCTATTTATGGGCACGTTATCATCACCCAACACTATTCTAAAAATGTTGTCCCGTCATCCTAAGTCAACCAAAATATGATATAGGTCAATTCCATATGGTTGACTACCCTAGGGTTTTCCTAATCCTTAAGGATCGATTTTGGAACCCAAAATAGATTCTTGCCTATGGGGTTCACTAGAAATTCCTTAGGAATCCATTTCCTAGCAATTACTTTCTTCTTATCTTGTCCCCTAGCAATTAGGCATTTGTAGGCCTTTTCATTTTTCTTTTCTTTATAACCTAGGCCCTTCTTGTTGAAACTTGCCCTTTGACTCCCAATTATCATGTTCAAGGTGTTGGAGCCAATTGTGAATTTTCCTAGGGCTTTTGTTAAATAGTCTACCTTTTCCCTTAAGGCCCTATTTTCATTTATACATGCATCACTAACATCTAATGGCACATAAAGATCATGTGAGCATGCATCATTTAAGCTAGAAGAAATATTATCATTTAAGCATGCATTTTCTATCTTATTTTCCAATGCCTTAATTTGATTAAGCATGCTTTTATTTTTATTTTTCATTCCAAATAAGTCCTTAGTTAAACTAGAAATTATGGAAACTATTTTCTTAGGAGAGGCATTCGTTACCATAGTTTCCATATCCTCTTCTTCTTCTTCGGATGAGGAGGATGTAGAAGCTCCCCCTTCACTTGAGCTCTCTCCTCTTGAGCTTGATCCTTCATTTTCGGAGGAAGAGCAATCCAAGTCATCAAAGGCCATCAAGGCCAAATTGGTGACAAAGGCATTCTCCTCATCCGATGATGATGAGGAGGATGAGGATGGGTCTTCCCAAGTCCTTGCCTTTAGAGCTTTGGTCTTACCCTTTTCTTTTGTCTTCTTCTCCTCTTCCTTCTTTTTCTTGCTCCCCTTTTTCTTCTTCTTTTCTTCTTTCTTTTTCTTCTCTTCCTTGCTCTTGTTTAGGAGGGGACAATTATCCCTTATGTGCCCCTCTCCTTGGCAATTGTAGCATATGACCTTCCCCCTTAGTCTTCTATTCCTATCATTTGATTTATGAAAATGAAAACCTTTTAAAGCACGTCTTACCCTCCTTACCATATAGGCTTCTTCGGTGCTATCCATGGAGGAGGAGGAAGACGCTTCGTCATCGGAGGAGGAGGAGATCTCTATCTTCTTCTTCCCCTTATTTGCCAACAATGCTACTCCCCTTGAAGGTTGTATTTTTGGCTCTTCTTGTATTCCTTCAAGCCTAGATTCATGTAATTCCATAGTGGAGAAAAATTCATCTAGAGTACTTACCTCTAGATTCTTTGAAATGTAAAATGAGTCCACCATTGAACTCCACTTGGATGATCGGGGGAAAGCATCTATGGCCTTCATTATCATATCGCGATTGGAGAGCCTTTCTCCTACACTTGTTAGTCCAATTAAAATTTCTTTGAATCTAGAATGCAAAGAAGTTACCTTTTCTCCCTTTTCTAATTTAATGTTGGATAGTTGGGAGCGGAGGAGATCTCTCCTTGCTAGCTTCGCCTCGGATGTGCCTTCATGAAGCTCAATTAGCTTCTCCCACATCTCCTTGGCACTTAGGCATTCTCCTATTCGGTTGATTTCTTGTTGGGGGAGCACATTGAAAAGATGATGCTTGGCTTTTGAATTTGCAAGGTGCTCTTCCCTTTGCCTTTTGGTCCACCTAGATTTCTCTATTGGCTTCCCTTCTTCATCCCTAGGCAAAATGAAACCGGATTCCATTGTAATCATAATATCAAAATCTGTTTTGAAAAATACCTCCATTCGCTTCTTCCACCAAGCGAATTCTCCTTCAAACTTCGGAGGATGGATGTTGGAGCCGGCCATTTTGAAAGTTGCTTGTGGTGGCGGTTAGTCCTCGACAAGCTTTCCTTGGCTCTGATACCACTTGTTGGGAGATCGATTGGCCGGCTAGAGGGGGGTGAATAGCCCTCTTACGATGGATGTCAGAATTCTCTCGTTCGTTTGCTCGTCTACACAATCGTTAGCGCAAGCGGAAGCATAAATAATAAAGACAAAGCAATAAACGAAAATACAAACGCTAACAAAGAAGATGTAACGTGGTTCACGGCTACGCCGCTAATCCACGGTTCGATTCGTCCAAGGTGAATCACTCCTCCAAATCTATCCACTAGATCTCTCCTTTGCACAAAGTTAGGTGGAGGTAACCTCTTTTACACAAGGATCACTCTTCTACAATAGAATAGAGATTAGAACAAGTAGAAGAGTAGGGAATCGTGTATGGCACTTTGGGAGAATTTTAGAGCTCAAGCATTAGCCTCCCAAAGCCCCACCCTCTTCCTTTTTATAGAGGAAGAGGGTTTCTTCCCGTTGACACAGGATCAGTCGACTGATGCCCTTAATCAGTCGACTAATCCCGTAGCCGTTGCCCAATAACGGCCGCTTTCTACGTTGGATTCCATCCAACGGTATTGGTATCAGTCGACTGATCCTATCATCAATCGAGTGCTCAATGGAGTCGATTGCCATTCCTGGCGATCATTCTATCGACATCGATCATTGCACCGATCTGGCGATCGTGATCGCCAAGCACTAAACTGGTATTATACCAGTCGATCGAACCATCGACTCAGAGCAGTCGACTGCCATTCCTTGGCAGTCAACTGGTGTCGGGAAAACTCATCCGACACTTAGCCAAATGGCCAAGTTTAACCTAAGAGCTACCCCTTCCCGGGTTACAATCGCTCACTCTCATCCCTCGGAGTCCCTCGCCTTCGAAGTTCTCTTCGTTCGCGGCCACGTCCCTCGGCAGCATCAGGCGCACGGCTCTGCAATGCTCCTTCGCGTCTCTTGCCTCGAAGTCTACTTCCTCCGGCTTCACTCCAAGCTTCTCGTCCGGCGGTCCCTCGGATTCTCCAAGCGCACGGCTTCCGCAAAGCAATCCTTCACCGACTCAAGGCCCGAGTGATGAGATGTGAAACTTGCCACGGCTCCATGTGCGAATTACTAAGTCCTGCATGACTTCAACACACATATCAAATCAACATAACACCCTAACTTAAACCCTTTGCCACACACATCAAAACCTTATCATGGCAAGAGATTGCCCTAACATTGTCATGTTCCTGTTCAAGCATGCCAGATCTTGTGCCAGTTTCTACTATAGGTCTGAAATTGCAGTTTATTCCTGTCCTATATTCTTCCTCCCTTTAGCTGAAGTGTTTTCTTGATGTTGTCTCATACTGCTGCTCCTTCATATTGTTATCCCTCCTGTTACCGCCTTGCTGAGTCCCTTGACTTCTTTGGTTTCCATTTCCTTTTTAGCTTCCTTGACTGTGTGTGTACCTTGATAAAACTGCCCTTGTCTGTCTTATGCACATTTCTACATGCTGATGTTTCTTTCTTTTGCCATTATACTGTCTGTCCCCTGCATCAATGCGTTCCCATCCCTGCTCCTCCTCTGATCTATATTCTTTTGTGCCTCCATTTATTCCAGCTCCCTCTTCTTCATCCATTTCTGCCACTGCTCTATGAATGTCTTCCCTGTACAATATTATTTGATGTCCCATAGCCTCTGGTGGTTGCCTTCGTGCGTTCATTGGGCAATTTCCTTAATAGTGCCCCATTTGTTTGCATCCATTGCAGAGTTTTAGGCTTGATTCAAACTTGATCTCCAAATCAGCATCTGTGTCGTTCGATAGGGTAATGTCGATCTTTACAGGCAATCCTTAGTGATATCTACATCGACTAAGACTCTAGCATAGTTCACTCGTTCCCTTACCTTGGTGTATTTGTCCATATATAGCGGCACGCCAACTTGCGAAGCAACTTTGCTTAACCCTGAGGTAGACTAGAAGTCCAGTGGCAATCCATGTATTTGCATCCACATAGGGATGTGGATGTGAATTTCTGGTCTGAAGGAGAAGCATGTCGGCAATATCATTGTTGGTGCAATCGGCCCAGGTCACGATTGACCAGGACTCGAGCTCGGCTCAAGAGATGTTTTGATGTTAGACAAAAACATATGACAATGTAATTGTCATGGGAAAGTCCAAGTGGGACACTTGGCATTTGGGAAAGCTCAAGCATGGGTCTTGGCAAGGTAAATTCCAAGTCATGGGTACTTGGCATGAAAAGTCCAAGCATGGCTCTTGGCATGGAAAGTCCAACATGGGTTGGCAAGGGAAAGTCCATGCTTGAGTCTTGGCATTTGAGAAGTCCAAGGGGTTTGATATTGGCGGCGTAAAGTCCAAGGGTGGAGTCTTGGCAGCATAAGTCCAATGGTTGGCGGCGTAAAGTCCAAGCGGAGTCTTGGCGGCGTAAGTCCAATGTGGCTTGGCGGTGTAGACACCATTAGCATGACATAGCCGATGGAAGCACCTGAAGGCTAGAACGATGGATGAACAAGTCATGGATGACTTGGAGGGATCCGAGAGGCGTGAGGCTGATGGAGGTGGCTAGAAGGCTTAGGTCTAGGCTAAGGGTGGTCTAGCAAGTATGGAGGAACCATACTTGGGCTAAAACCTCATGTTTGAGGTGTGCCAGTCGACTGGTGTCATGTGGAAGTCGACTGGACTGAGTCAACTAGGGTTTGACTGCGAGAATTGCTCTAGCAGTCGACTGCCATAGGTGGGCAGTCGACTGGTGGGCTGAGCAATCGACTGATCTTGTTATCAGTCGATTGGTGCTCGTGAAATTGGACACAGAATGGAGTCGAGACTCGACTGGTCGAGTGAAGGCTCCATCAGTCGACTGATGGGTATCATCAGTCGACTGATGATAGATCCGTTGGACTTATCCAGCATGGATCTAGCCATTGTCTCACGACAATAGTGGCATCAGTCGACTGATGGTCCCGACCAGTCGACTGATCGACTTTTTCCAGCACATGTTGAAGCTTTATAAGGAGCTCGTGATGGAGGAAAATGGTATGGTTTCTTGAGGGCTTTTGGGGGGATTTGCTGCTGCAAATCAGGGTCTCCAAGTGCAAGTCAAGCTACCAAGCATTCAAGCAATCTAAAGGCATAGTTAAAGTGATTTCTTTACTTGTATTGCATTGTATTTCATTGTAATTGCTTGTTGTACTTAGTTTATTGTTGTAAACTATTGTACGAGGTTTCTCCACCTCTGACTTGTGTCAAGAAGGAGTATTTGTGATTAGTGAGTGTGTGTGCATCACTAGAGCTCTTTAGAGCTCGATCTGTGGAGTAGGAACCATTCGGTTCCGAACCATGTTATATCTCGTGTTGTGAATTGTGTTTGTCTTGTTTCGTTATTGTATTATTTCTATTTCCGCTGCACTAACGAAATTGTAGAGACAAACCCAACGAATTCCATCATTGAACGAGCACATCGCTATTCACCCCCCCCCTCTAGCGGGCGCACTGGTCCTAACAAGTGGTATCATAGCCTGGGGCTCTTCTACGAACTAATCGCCGAGAGCTAAATAAGCTAGAGTGAAGATGGAAGTCCAAGAACAACTAGGATGGGATATCAACATGCCGGTCCCATATGCTTTCTATGGACGAGAAGGCTTCAATTCTTGGAAGAGAAGAATTGAAGATTTTTTGATGATGAAGGATTTTGAGGAATGGTCCATATTAATGGAAGGATTCGAATATCCAAAAGGACCAAAGGGTGGCTTCCTCAAGAAGAAGAAATGGAGTGAAGATCAACTCCGAAGATTTGAGAAAAATAAGAAGGTAATCAATTTCATTTTTGATTTAATTCCTAATGACTTCTTGTGTAGCCTAGGTGAGTGCATGGATGCCATGGAGCTATGGAGCGATTTGGCCAAGCTTCATGAAAATTCATCAATCCAAGAAGAAGAAGAAGAAGAAGAAGAGGAGTGCTCACCTTCTCAAGCTCAAGCAAGTACATCATCATCTAAAGAGCTTGAGGATTTGAAGGTTGATAAGGAATCAACATCCGAATCGGAAAAGGTGGAAGAAGTGGAAGAAGCATCCACTTCTAGGATTGAGGAAGAGAGACCATCCTCAGCACCGGAGCAATACCAAAAAGAAGCTTCGACATTCGGTCAAGATGAAGAAGCCCAAAATCCAATTCTGATCTCCATTAACCTAGGTAACTCAAACACTCTAATTTCAAATAAAATCCATATAATGTGTTTTGAGTGTAGGGAGTATGGGCACTACAAGAACAAGTGCCCAAAGAAGGTTAAGAAGACTCCTCCGGCACCTAAAAGTCAAGAAAAATCAAAGGAAGCCGGTCCCCCAACTATCAAAAACAAGGAGCACGTAGTATGCTTCAAGTGCCATCAAAAGGGGCACTATAGAAGCCAATGCCCTAGGGGGAGCAAAAAGACCCAAGAAGAAGCATCACAAGTAGGGGGAGCTAAGGCTAACCCTAAGGTATATTTTAGTAATGCATCTTCTAGTTTAAATGTCAAAAAGCATGCTAGAAATTTTAATTCTCTTGCAATTTATCATAAAGAGCATGCTAGGAATAGGGACTTTTGTTTAGGAGCTAACAAAGTCAACCTTAGGAAGAAAGAGAAATTTGGGACTAATGTCCCTAGAAATATTTTACCTAAGGACAACCCTAGGTCAAACAATTCTAGACAAATCCTACCTAGGGAAACCATTAGAAAGGTACAAGAGCATCTAGGTCTCAACCCTAAATGGACTAGGCATATGCCTAGGAAGTCCCATGCCCAAGAACCTAATCAAAAATCAATTGGGCAATTAGAATTAGAAAATCAAGCCTTGAGGTCAAGGCTTGAGAAATTGGAAAAGACCCTTAGGAATATACAAAATCAATTTCAAGGGACTAATGGTCAAAGTCTAGGGTCCAAATCTCAAAGTCAACACTTAGGACCTAAAAGACAAAAGTCAACCAAGGGCAAGAAAGGTTTGGGTCACAAACCTAAGCCTAAGGTGGCTTATCATAGTGTTCCATTAGATTATGGAACACTAACTAGGTCTAGGAAGACCAAGGTTACTAGGGAAGTTATCCCTAAGAGTAACCATGGTAAGTGCCTAGTGGCTAGGGTTTCTAGGAAACCTAGGGTGGCCACTAAGAAGGTTATTAGGGAGGCAATCCCTAAGGTTAACCATGGCAAGACCACAATGACCAAGGCTTCTAAGCCTAGGAGGGTCATTAGAAGGGTATCTAGGGAGGTCATCCCTAAGGAATACCTAGTAAACCCTAGGAGTTCAAATAGGTTTTGGGTTCCTAAGAGCGTGATTGATTCACGCTAAATGGTTAGGGTGTGTCAACCTTAAATGGATGGGTAGTTAACCTAACCATGGTAAAGGTGGCATTTTAGTCAATTTTCAAGGTTATGGGTACCTTGGGAATAAAATTGATATTGTGATCCTAAAAGATTTTAGGATGTGCCAATGTATATTTTGGATTATGAAAAATCAATTGAATTGGCACATTTTAGGTTTAGAGGTCATATTGTGTCATTTTGGGTTTTTGTCACACTAGGGAGAAAAGTAATAATATGGCAAAATAAACTTAATTATAACAAATGGTAATTAATATTAAAATTTGGGTATTATATACCTTAATATCTTATTTGGCATGCTTTGATTTGCCATATGCCATGACATGACATCATGTTTATTTGTATCATTTATATGTTATGATCATGTTTAGGATTAATGATTAATGTCATGTGTTTTTAGATTTCATATTATGCCATGACATCATGATCATTGGCCATGATTTATTTTTGCTATTATTATGCCATGATCATTTCATGCATTTAATTGATTAAAATTGACTTAAGGACAATGGCATGACTTGGAGTCCCATTTATAAGGGAATCAAGTAGAGTTGCCTTAGAAAAATGCATGAAACCATAGATTAGGAAGAACAAAACTCACATCTCACATCACATTGACATGTATATGTATTTATGCACTCTAGATACATGTGAGATGCTAGGATATGAGTTGAGTTCAAGGTGCATAGCTTTTGCATCTAGATGAACTAAAACTCATCTTATATGAGTGGTGGATCATTGGGAAAGTTTGTGTACAAGTCATGTACATTAAGCCCAAGGAACATGATCCAATATAGGTTTTCAAAATCATTTTAAAATCCATTTAGAAAACCTTGGTGAAACCTATTTTTTGATAGTAATCACCATTGATGAAATTGATACAAAGTGAGCCAAAACTTAGAAGTTTTTCTTCACTTTTAAATTTTGTATCAATTTCAGTATTTTATATGTAAAATAATTTTCAAATATTTTTCACCCATTGTATTGACTATAAGTAATATACGTATCAAATTTCATGATTTTTTGATATACGTAGAATTACTTATGATTTTCTGAAATTCGATTCTGATAACTGAAATTTAGAAATTTCAGTTATCAATCGATTGCCCTGGGTGGCAGTCGACTGATGTGAGTGGCAGTCGACTGGTATCTGACGGAGTTGACTGCCAATGCTGATTTCAGAAAAATAAGATTTGTTTAGCCCGTGTTCAGCTGCGGTTAAGGTTTTTAACCACTCCTAACCCTAGGATATGCTTTGGGAAGTATTATAAAGGGTGAAAATCCATTGGATATGGATTTGGAGAGGTGTTAGGTCAAAGTATCAAATTTAAGGGTTGAAGAGTTCATGTTTGAACTTAGAACCTTAATTTTGATGGTTTAGAGTTCCTATTGGCTTAGGGACTTCCCAAGGACATTGTTGGTGCAATGGTCAAGGGGGAGCAAGCCTTTAGGGGGAGGTATCCATCATGGGATGATGGATGTATTTTTTTCTCTTCTTGAAGGGGAGAAGTTATTGGGAGAGTGTCATCAATTGGGAAAATTGATGGGTTTTTGAGAGACCCAATTTGAAAATTGGGAGAGTGGATAGGATTGCCTCTCTTGAGTGATATGGGACTTATCACTAGGAAGATGGTAGGCATCCTAGGTATTTTTTGATAAGGGGGAGATTGTAAGATCTCATTGGGACATGAGACATTGACCTCCTTGGAGAGATAATCTTTTTGATGTATGTCAAAAAGGGGGAGAAAGATAAGATTGCCAATTTGGGATAATTTTGGTAAGGAGTTTT
Organism: Wurfbainia villosa; assembly: GCA_025175895.1. Taxonomy (NCBI): domain Eukaryota; kingdom Viridiplantae; phylum Streptophyta; class Magnoliopsida; order Zingiberales; family Zingiberaceae; genus Wurfbainia; species Wurfbainia villosa. The sequence goes on along the minus strand of CM046004.1, from coordinate 36,254,080 downwards.
TGAGTTAGATGGTCTAACTCAAATGGTTTGTTTGGTTTTTGTCAAACATCAAAAAGGGGGAGATTGTTGGTGCAATCGGCCCAGGTCACGATTGACCAGGACTCGAGCTCGGCTCGAGAGATGTTTTGATGTTAGACAAAAACATATGACAATGTAATTGTCATGGAAAAGTCCAAGTGGGACACTTGGCATTTGGGAAAGCCCAAGCATGGGTCTTGGCAAGGTAAAGTCCAAGTCATGGGTACTTGGCATGAAAAGTCCAAGCATGGCTCTTGGCATGGAAAGTCCAACATGGGTTGGTAAGGGAAAGTCCAAACTTGAGTCTTGGTATTTGAGAAGTCCAAGGGGTTTGATATTGGCGGCGTAAATTCCAAGAGTGGAGTCTTGGCAGCATAAGTCCAATGGTTGGCGGCGAAAGTCCAAGCGGATTCTTGGCGGCGTAAGTTCAATGTGCCTTGGCGGTGTAGACACCGTTAGCATGACATAGCAGATGGAAGCACCTGAAGGCTAGCGCAATGGATGAACAAGTCATGGATGACTTGGAGGGATCCGAGAGGCGTGAGGCTGATGGAGGTGGCTAGAAGGCTTAGGTCTAGGCTAAGGGTGGTCTAGCAAGTATGGAGGAACCATACTTGGGCTAAAACCTCATGTTTGAGGTGTGTCAGTCGACTGGTGCCATGTGGCAGTCGACTGGACTGAGTCAACTAGGGTTTGACTATGATAATTACTCTAGTAGTCGACTTCCTTAGGTGGGCAGTCGACTAGTGGGTTGAGCAGTCGACTGATTTTGTGATCAGTCGACTGGTGCTCGTGAAATTGGGCACAAAATGAGGTCGAAACTCGACTGGTCGAGTGAAGGTATCATCAGTCGACTGATGATAGATCCGTTGGACTTATCCAGCATGGATCTAGCCGTTGTCTCACGACAACAGTGGCATCAGTCAACTGATGGTCCCGACCAGTCGACTGATCGACTTTTTCCAGCACAGGTTGAAGCTTTATAAGGAGCTCGTGATGGAGGAAAATGGTATGGTTTCTTGAGGGCTTTTGGGGCGATTTGCTGCTGCAAATCAGGGTCTCCAAGTGCAAGTCAAGCTACCAAGCATTCAAGCAATCTAAAGGCATTTGTAAAGTGATTTATTTACTTGTATTGCATTGTATTTCATTGCAATTGCTTGTTATACTTAGTTTATTGTTGTAAACTGTTGTACAAGGTTTCTCCACCTCCGACTTGTGTCAAGGAGTATTTGTGATTAGTGAATGCGTGTGCATCACTAGAGCTCTTTAGAGCTCGATCCGTGGAGTATGAACCATTCGGTTCTGAACCATGTTATATCTCATGTTGTGAATTGTGTTTGTCTTGTTTCATTATTGTATTATTTCTATTTCCGCTGCGCTAACGAAATTGTAGAGACAAACCCAATGAGTTCCATCATCGAACGAGCACATCGCTATTCACCCCCCCCCCTCTAGCGGGCGCACAGGTCCTAACAATCTTGAGATAGAGAGGACTTCCATATGCGATGTATGGTCCTCCGGTTAATACAGCATCTCGCAATTCCTTGTTCGTATATTTAAACACCATCCACAATGAGTTGTGCATGAGGAGCTTGTGTGGCGCCTTCCACCTTGCTGTGATTTCTTTCAGTGCTCTCCATCCCGGAAACCTCCCCAAGAATCTTCCAATCAAGCAGAACCCTACTGATTCCTCTATTGTTTCTAGATCTTCAGTGTCCAATTTTGCGCGCCCTTCTTTCTTCTGGAATTATCTCAGAGAAGTGTCCGAAGCACATAATTTATTTTTCTTGAAAAGTTCAGCCCATACTCCTGCTTTTAGGGCTTGCAATTGGGGTGGTGGGGGTGCTTCCTGTCGTGTTGTTGTTACTGTATTTGGTGCTGGAGGTGCTTCCGGTCGTGCTCCTTCCTCTCTATCTACCTGTTGAGGGGCTCCCGTCTTCTTTGCCGTCGTGTCCTCCAGCGGTGAACTGATGTTTGGCCGTGGAGAAGGGGGGTTCAGGTTTCCTTCGGTGGTTTCTATCTTATCTAGCTGCAAGACCTTCCAGGCTCATCGCGCATTTTTCCCCATTCCTTGCTGTCGAAGGTGCTCTAAGTTAACTGGGCTAACGGGCTTGGGATAACAAACTTAAGTTAACGAGTTGTCGGGTTCGGAGAAATCTAGGAACAGTGGTCCTGGGCGAAGCTTCTGCAATCTTTGAATCCGGAATTTTGAAACAGCAATGTTCCTTCTGTCGTCCCATTGACCGCGCCTTCCGGACAGTACGGCGTCCTGCTGCTCACCTACCACTGTCCTTGCCTTTCGTCTTCCTCCAGTCACCGACGAACTCAGGGTTTTGAAACCCTAGTCCACTAAAGCAAGGATTTCGCGCACCAGTGCCCTCAGAGGCTTTAGATTCCGCAGCTCCCAGGTTGTGCGCCACCTCCACTCATTATCGTTGCAGTTTCATTCTTTCCTTCGCTTCTCCTCAATTGCTAGCTGCTAGCTGTCCTTACCTGTAGTATTGGTTTCGTTACACGTACGTACCTTGTATTCTACCGCGCTAGGTTCCTTCCATGTCGGAGTTCAGTGGTTGCAGGTTGTACGACGTAACCACGGCGACCGTCGATCTCGGATGCACTCCTTGGTTTGTTGTTTCCTCGCATGCTTAGCCACCTTCCAGACAGCCTCAGTATTCTTCGTCGGCTCCTACGTACTCCGGGGATGCCGTGGATGTTAGTAATATATGAGAGATGTCCTAAGGCAATCGCCTTATGTTTGAACTATTTATATGTTAAATGAAGATTCACTATTTAAGTATACATGTTTTCATGTATTTGATTGGATCTTAAACTCATTTACTGAATGTCCACGATACGATTCACAGCATGAGAGAATTTGTGATTAGATCACAACTAGTGAATATCTCTACATGTGTAATTGTGATGTATCGAAATTATCCCTAGTCAATGAATTGATGGATTTGGACACCATTGATTCTGTCGAGACTAGCACGAGGTATACTCCTTGGTGTATCCAAGCAGCTGATTCTCACTAGCTAGAGACATTGTGATGTCTGGAGTTAATCGTGGATGCTAGTTATGGTAACTAGTTCATTGGAGTGACCAACCGTAAGACTTCATATGGTTCTCTGCATATATAGATATGTCAATGAAGTTCTTACTGCAGCTTAAGTGTGATGTTCCTTTGACTTGCGGTATTCAAGTCATCTTGATCATAAAGACTTATGCTTTGACATCTTAAGCAAGCATCTCTAAGGAGATGTGGGCCCGGGATGATTGGGTATAAGTCGAAGTGATCGAAGGTGTTTGAATAGCCTATAAATGATTCACCACTCCTTGCGAGGAGATGTATACCCATGGCCTCTCGTCGGATTGTTACTAAAGTCTTTGGCCAAAGCATTACATGTTTAGAGTAAGGTACTCTTCGATACATGTGCAGTAACTAGAATCCGTAGGACGAGGAAATGATACTTGGGCTAGGTGTGACGTAGTCAACCTAGTGGGGACTGACACTATAGACCATGTCCTGAACCAAGAGGGTATAAGATGAGTAAAGGGAATGGGGCACGATTCATTCAAGCTGCTGAAGGGTTTCAGAAATAGTTCTGGATCAACCGTTGATCTTTTTAGTTAATTGGGGATCATGATGTACTACTAGGTGTCACTCATGATCGTTCTATAATTAATGGTTAATTATAGACGGCCAACATAAACCGAGAACCTATTTGGTCACACACACAACGAGCGTAATCCAAAGGATTTAAAACGAGCTTGAGAATGAGATTCTCAGACCGAGAGAAACTAGATTTAGTTGGACCAAACATGGAGCGAGCATGAAATCGTTTCAGTCGCAATGGAAGCGTGGATGGGTCGTGTCTTATGAAGACATGATGGATGAACCAAATTGGTTTGGTTCTAATCCAATGGTGGAGAATAAACCAAAGGGGTTTGATTTGTTTTAAACGAATGAACCAAAGTTGGTTCGGTTCGTTTTAACTTAAAATAGATCAAATCAGTTTGGTTTATTTTAACTTAAGTTATTGGAGCAGGTTAACGGGTTTTGGTTATGAACCAATAACCGTTAGGAGAATGTGTTCTCTATAAAAACACGACTTAAGGGTTTTTCCAAAACCTAAGGGGAATAAGCCATTGAGTTGCCGCCCAAAAACCCTAGCTCCTCTTTTATTGTTGCCGCCCAACATGGTGTTGCCACCAACTTCATGGAGCTGCTGCCACCTCCTTGCCGCCGGACAACCACCTGCTGCCACCGGCCACTTGCTACTGCCAGTGATCCTCCGACGACCCTCCTTGACTCCGGTGACCAAGGACTAGCCGGTCCTCTTCCCTTTGGCCAGCGCTAACTCCTCCACCAAAGCTGTCCAGTTTTCTGGACAGCTTGTTTCCTTCTTATCGGAGCGTCGTTTGGACGACGTTTGGAGCTCCGACAACGGTAGACTTACCGGGGATTCGATCTCCGGTAATCCTCATAGGTGGAGGATGAAGGATTTGTCAAACAGTTGATGAATACCTCTCTGGAGAAGCGAGTTTTTGAGGACTCATTTTTGGATCCGAATTTTGATTCAGATCATGATCTTCTCTCGATCACATCGTCTTCAACACGAGGCTAGTAACCCATACAAAGACGAGGCTCATGACTTTGTGAAGTCATCCCGAAGATACTCGGTGTGGATACGGATAGAGACGATTCTAGCGAGAATCGTTCCAGTTGATGTCTTTCCCACTACACGTGATACGTCTGGTATACGTAGTATAAATTTCCTTTTATTGCAAAATTTGAATTTACGGTTATGTCTACACATGTTGTACTATGCATGCATGTGATGTGTGTGTTGTAATAAATTAGATTTATTATTTTATTCCTTTCGTTGTGCACATGTTTACGAAACATATTCGAACACACACTCACCGCAGTGCCGGAAACCCAACAGTGGATGCCGTCCCGGCCCTTCAAAACTAGCCACCACCGCCGGATTCTTGGGAAGCTTTAGAGAGAAACCAGAGCTTCTCTCTCTAGCACAACTTCCACTTCGACTGAGGCTCATAAGGTTCATCATGTAAACCCTGTAGGTGGACTTGGTCCGGCATGATGAAAAGGTTGAGTGGTACTACTCATGGAGTTAGATGTTGATTAATTAATTGTTAGTAAATTAATTAATCGACGGACATTCAAGATATTAAACACGGTGAGAAAAAATATACAAATAGTATATGAAGCCCATATTAATTTATGGGGGTTGGTGAGGTAGATCAATGATAATCCTCTAGTGGAATGGATTATCATTAATGGATCAGACTTTATGTGGGCTTGATCCATTGGGTGGCCAAGATCCAACTCCTTCTCATGGTCCCTATTGTAGCCTATTAAAACCTCATGGAGCCTAGATCCAATGATGGAAAACAAAACTCTAGATCCAACGGTATAGATTAAATCTCTAGATCCGACGGTTGAGATTAAATCTCTAGATTCGACGGTTGAGATTAAATCCCTAGAACCGATGGTGGAGATTAAAATAAGGCTTAAGCCTAACTCTATAAAAGGAGGGATTAGGGTGGGTGGCAAGAGCAATTGGAGGCAAAGGGGATTAGGGTTTTTTGGCGGCAAGGGCAAGGAGGCTTGGGCGGCCACAAACTTGGAAAGATTTTCCTTCTTCTTCCTTAGGTGGTCGGCGCCCATCCTCTCCTCTCTTTGGCCGACGTCCAAAGTTCTTCCTTCTCTTCTCCTTGGTCAGTGGAAACAAGGGTTAGGGTGATTCCTTGGAGCTCTTGGCCGGCGCCCACCTTTCCCTCTCTTTAGGCCGGCGACAAGCTTCAAGTTGGGAGCTTGTTGGTTGGTCCTAGATAGAGGAGAGTTTTGTTTCTTATTCTTCATTTTGTTCGGAGCGAGCAAAGAAAGGAAGATTGGTGATCTAGGAGGCTTCGACTTTTGGAAGATCGTCGCCCACACGACGTCCAAAAGGAGGAAGGACATACAATAGAAGATCAAGAGGTATAACGCCCTTTTATATTCTTTTGTGACATGTCTATAATTGTTTTTCAATCATATACATGTTGTATGTTGTATGGTTTTATATGTGGCTAAATTTACTTGGACCCCGAATACAAACGCAAAAACCGGCTATCCGTACATCGTCTATTCCACGACTAATCTAGAATAGAAGTTGGTTGCTCGAACAACAAGTTTGTTCAAGTGACCACTCTAATCGAATAGCACGATGATGAAATGGTAGCTTGGGTAATCCCTCTTGTCAAGGATAATTTTTTTTTATCCGGAGACGTAGAAGGGATCGCCATGAACAAGCAACCGAGTTGAAGTGGGAAGCGAAGTTTCCCCTCCCTTCAAGTGGTATTAGAGCCATGGTTTTCAATTTTGTGTGTTTAGGATTCGGTTACTTTTATGCACTTTTGATATATTACATGTGTCGGATAATAGTAGGATGTGCGTAGGTTAACTTTTTGATTGTAGGCATAGGATCCAACTATTATGGTCATATGTGTGTATGTGATTGTATGTGTGTAATTGTATATTATTTGAATCCTCGGGGTTGATGAGGCTAGTATTTAATTTTTGTAATTAGATACGGCATTATTTAGCCACTCTTTTTATTTTAATTTACTTTCGATCTAGATTTCATGTACACTCCTTCGTGGAGTATAGCATCGATGGATATAAATTAAAATAGTTTTTCTCGACTCGGATCTCCGAATGGCTTGTACATGGCGTAGGGAGGAGCGGACGAGACGGCAATACGACGAGAGGCATATTGAAGACAAAAGTCATAATAGTTGAAAAACATTTCTTTTTCATATTTATTGCTTATTGTTTGATATGCATGTCGTAGGCTAGAAAATTCCTCAATTTTAAATTACTAAGTGGGAGAGGGATATTTTTATAAATTCCCACGGCCTCCATTACAATTTGACATGTGATGCAAACAAACTTCGCGTCGACTCTGAGTGCCTTCCTCCCCATCGGATGAGTTTGTTTGTTGATCACAAGGTCGAATATGGTTATAGAAAATTATTAAGGAGTGTGTGTACTTCTCCATCGAAAGGCACATAACCCGAGATAATTACCTTGGTATCGAGTAATGGTGAACACTTAAATACAAATATAAGAATCCTCCCTATCAGAGTCACTGCTTTTATTTGTAGGGCTGAAGAAGAACCAACTATTAATTTTATTTGTCAAAAAGTTAGGTTGACAAAATAATAAAATTAATGGGTAAAACCTCCTCTTACAAATGTAGAATTCGTATACGTCCACACTATCATGGCATATGATATTCTCGATGTTTTGAGGTGTTGGTTGATTTTAAAATTTTATTGTTTGAGAAATCAATAATTTTTTGAAATCTAATGTTTTGATCTATGTGATTCTTAGGTTTTTCAAAATGACTTTCAACCCACTTGCTGTGATACTGAAAGAAAATAAACTTACTGGACCCAATTATGTTGATTGGAAGAGAAATCTTGACATTGTCTTGACTACTGAGGAATACAAATATGTACTTCTCGAAGAGTGCCCTCCTAAGCCTGCGGATGATTCTGGGGAAAAGGAGAAGGAGAGTTATAAGAAGTGGATTAAGGCCGATGAGATGGCACGGTGTTACATTTTGGCATCTATGTCAAATGTACTGCAACATCAGCATCAAGCCATGCCCACTGCTTATGACATGATGCTCAATCTCAAAGAGCTTTTCGGACACCAGAATCGGGCCGCTAGGCAGGAAGCCATGAGGAACTTGATGATGACCACCATGATTGAGGGAACACCCGTGAGGTCTCATGTTCTCAAGATGATGGCTCATTTGAATGAGCTTGAAGTCCTCAAAGCTGAGATCGATGGGGAAACCCAGGTCGATATCATTCTCCAATCTCTACCTAGGAGTTTTGAGAAGTTTTGCCTGAACTACAACATAAACAAGAGGTTGTATTCATTGGTCGAGCTTCTGACAGAACTCCAGGCAACATAGGGGCTTTTTCGTCAGAGTGCTCAGGCACAAGTCATGGTTGCCCAAAAGATTTCTACTTCTAAATCGAAAGGCAAGAAGAAGAAGAAATAAGTTGGGGCAAAGGCGGTGGGAGGAACTCAGGGAGGAGTGAAGAAGCCAAAAGGCAAGTGCTTCACTTATAAGCAGACTGGACACTGGAAGAAGGACCGCCCCAACCGGAAGTAGAACAAAGGTATATCTTTTGGTCTAGTCGTTGAAACATGTTTAGCAGTGTTATCTACCAACACCTGGTGTGTAGATACGGGAGTCACTTATCATGTCTGCAATACTTTGCAGGGGTTCCAGGAAACCAGACGATTGGCTAAAGGGGAAATTATCATCTACTTGGGTGATGCCACGAAGGTGGCGGCTATTGCAGTGGGAGATGTTTATTTGTCTTTTGAGAGGAATAAAGTTTTGGTTCTTAAAAATTTCCTTTATGTACCTTTATTTAGAAAGAATTTGATTTCGGTTTCTAAATTATTTATGGATGGATATTCTATTTCTTTTAATGACAGAGTTGTTATAAAAAGGAATAGGAAGATTATCTGTTCTGGTGCATTGATAGGAAATTTGTATACACTCGAACCAAAAGCTCCTACGATGCAAATTGAAGTGAATAACTCATCTTCTAATTCCAATAAGAGAAAAGAACCTTCGAAGATGAACCAAACATATCTTTGGCATCTAAGGCTTGGTCATATTAACCTAAGCAAAATTCAAAGGTTGATAGCTAATGGACCTCTGAGTTCACTAATGGTGGAAGACTTCCCAACCTGCGAGTCCTGCTTGGAAGGTAAAATGACCAAGAGGCCTTTTAAGGCCAAGGGGTATATAGCCAAAGATGTGTTGGAATTGGTTCATTTTGATTTGTGTGGTCCTATGTCTATCTAGGCTAGAGGTGGTTTTGAGTATTTCGTCTCTTTCATAGACGATTATTCAAGATATGGATACATTTACTTGATGCGCCACAAGTCTAAATGCTTTGACAAGTTCAAAGAATTCAAGGCTGATGTGGAGAAACGTCAAGGTAAAAGTATCAAGACACTACGATTTGATCGTGGTGGTGAGTACCTCTTGGGAGAGTTTAGAAATTACTTATCAGAGGCTGGGATTTAATCTCAATTGTCTGCACCTGGCACACCCCAGCAAAATGGTGTAGCAGAGCGAAGGAATAGAACTCTTATGGAGATGGTTAGATCGATGATGAGTTATTCTGAGTTGCCAGATTCGTTCTAGGGATATGCTCTAGATACGACAGTATATATTCTGAACTTAGTTCCATCTAAATCAGTGCCTTCTACTCCCACAGAATTGTGGACTGGGCGAAAGCCTAGTCTAAGACATATTCGGATATGGGGGAGTCCAACACATGTGCTGAAGGCAGATACTGGTAAGTTGGAACCTCGTACAGAAGTGCGCATGTTCGTTGGCTATCCTAGAGGAACGAAAGGAGGTTTGTTTTATAGTCCTAGAGATCAGAGGGTGATCTTTAGCACGAACACCAAATTTTTAGAGGAAGACTATGTGATGAACAATAAGCTCATGAGTAAGATTGTTTTGGAGGAATTGAAAGGGGAAGTCACTTCTTCAGTACCATCGGTACAAGAGGATATACTACAAGTCACTGCACTGCATGTCACAGAGGATACACAGGTGATACCTCATCGTAGTGGGAGGGTTGTTAGACAGCCTGATAGATTCATGTTCTTGGGAGAATCTTCTGATTTGGTCCCTGGTGAACATGAACCTAATCCCTGGACATATGACGAGGCAATCCAAGATAAAGATGCGGTATCTTGGCAAAGTGCAATGAATACTGAGATTGAATCTATGGATTCAAATCAGGTCTCGGAGCTAGTAGAACCACCCGATGGTGTAAAAACCATTGGATGCAAGTGGATCTACAAAAGAAAGAGAGGAATAGACGGGAAGGTTGAGACCTTCAAAGTGAGGCTTGTCGTGAAGGGGTATACTCAGAAAGAGGGTATCGATTATGAGGAGACCTTTTCACCGGTAGTCATGCTTAAGTCTATTCGGATTCTCTTATGTATTGTTGCTCATATGGATTATGAGGTATGGTAGATGGATGTCAAGACAGCTTTCCTTAATGGAAGTCTTGAGGAAAACATCTATATGAAGCAACTACAAGGATTTATTGCAAAGGGCAAAGAGCATCTTGTGTGTAAGCTTAATCGGTTCATTTATGGATTGAAGCAAGCTTCGAGGTCTTGGAACATCCGCTTTGATGAGGTAATCCAGTCTTATGGATTTATTCAAAGTCCGGATGAGTCTTGTGTATACAAGAGATATGACGGAAACATAGTGGTATTTCTTGTACTATACGTAGATGACATTTTGTTAATTGGCAACAATATCAAGGTATTATCGGATGTAAGGGTATGGTTGTCCAAACAGTTTGATATGAAGGACTTGGGAGAAGTGGGACACATCCTTGGGATCAAGGTTATAAGGGATCGCAAGAAAAGGATGTTGTGCTTATCTCAAGCTTCATACATAGACACAATTATGGATCATTTTAGCATGCAGAACTCCAAGAAGGGTTTTCTACCTTTCAGGCATGGAGTTCCTTTATCTAAGGAGATGTGTCCGAGAACATCTAAGGAGATAGAGGAGATGAGGGTGGTTCCTTATGCTTCGACAGTAGGAAGCCTCATGTATGTGATGCTATATACGAGACCTGATATCTACTTTATCGTGGGCATGGTCAGCAGATATCAGAGTAATCCAGGACAGGGACATTGGACTGCAGTAAAGCATATATTGAAGTACCTGAGAAGGACTAGAGATTATATGCTAGTTTACCAGGCAAACCAATTACTCCCTGTGGGTTACATAGATTCCGACTTCCAATCAGATAGGGATAACAATAAGTCTACCTCAGGTTTTGTATTTACTTTGGGAGGTGGAGCCATTATATGGAGGAGTGTCAAGAAGAAATGCATGACGGACTCTACCATGGAAGCTGAGTACGTGGCAGCCTCTGAGGTGGCCAAAGAAGCTATGTGGCTCAGGAACTTCTTGATGGACTTGGATGTGATTCTTGGTTTACCCATAACTATCACAATATATTGTGATAATAGTGGTGCAGTTGCAAACTCGAAGGAACCACGAGCCCATAAGGCAAGTAAACACATAGAGCGCAAGTACCACCTGATACGAGAAATTGTAAAGAGAGGAGAAGTTGTTGTGGCCAAGATTACATCAGAGGATAACCTGGCAGATCTTTTCACTAAGGCCCTTCCAGCGAGAGCTTTTGATAGGCATGTAGAGGGAATGGGAATCAGATGTATGGCAGTTTGAGGACAGCATAGTCTTTTAGTATAAGTGGGAGATTATTTAGATGTTGAGTGGTACTACTCATGGAGTTAGATGTTGATTAATTAATTGTCAGTAAATTAATTAATTGACGGACATTCGAGATCTTAAACACGGGGAGAAAAAATGTACAAATAGTATATGGAACCCATATTAATTTATGGGGGTTGGTGAGGTAGATCAATGATAATCCTCTAGTTGAATGGATTATCATTAATGGATCGGACTTTATGTGGGCTTGATCCATTGGGTGGCCAAGATCCAACTCCTCCTCATAGTCCCTATTGTAGCCTATAAAAACCTCATGGAGCCTAGATCCAATGATGGAAAACAAAACTCTAGATCCAACGGTAGAGATTAAATCTCTAGATCCAACGGTTGAGATTAAATCTCTAGATCCGACGGTTGAGATTAAATCCCTAGAACCGATGGTGGAGATTAAAACAAGGCTTAAGCCTAACTCTAAAAAGGAGGGATTAGGGTGGGCGGCAAGAGCAATTGGAGGCAAAGGGGATTAGGGTTTTTTGGCGGCAAGGGCAAGGAGGCTTGGGCGGCCACAAACTTGGAAAGATTTTCCTTCTTCTTCTTTAGGTGGTCGGCGCCCATCCTCTCCTCTCTTTGGCCGGCGTCCAAAGCTCTTCCTTCTCTTCTCCTTGGCCGGTGGAAACAAGGGGTTAGGGTGATTCCTTGGAGCTCTTGGTCGGCGCCCACCTTTCCCTCTCTTTAGGCCGGCGGCAAGCTTCAAGTTGGGATATTGTTGGTTGGTCCTAGATAGAGGAGAGTTTTGTATCTTATTCTTCCTTTTGTTCGGAGCGAGCAAAGAAAGAAAGATTGGTTATCTAGGAGGCTTCTACTTTTGGAAGATCGTCGCCCACACGACGTCCAAAAGGAGGAAGGACATACAATAGAAGATCGAGAGGTATAACGCCCTTTTATATTCTTTTGTGACATGTCTATAATTGTTTTTCAATCATATACATGTTGTATGTTGTATGGTTTTATATGTGGCTAAATTTACTTGGACCCCGAATACAAACGCAAAAATTGGCGATCCGTACATCGTCTATTCCGCGGTTAATCTAGAATAGAAGTTGGTTGCTTGAACAATAAGTTTGTTCAAGTGACCACTCTAATCGAATAGCATGACGATGAAATGGTAGCTTGGGTAATCCCTCTTGTCAAGGATAAATTTTTTTATCCGGGGACGTAGAAGGGATCGCCACGAACAAGCAACCGAGTTGAAGTGGGAAGCAAAGTTTCCCCTCCCTTCACTTTAAATGGATAGGTAGCTAACCTAACCATGGTAAAGGTGGCACTTTAGATCATTTCCAAGGTTATGGGTACTTTGGAAATAAGAATATTTTTTAATCCTAAAAGATTTTAGGATGTGTCAATATAATTTATGGAACTATGAAAAATTGATCAAATTGACACAACTTAGGTTTAGAAGTCATAGTGTGTCATTTTGGGTTTTTGGCACACTTGGGAGATAAATGGTAATATGGTAAAATGTACTAAATAATAACAAATGGCAATTAATATTAAAACTTAGGTATTATTATACCTTTACATTCTATTTGTCATGCTTGATTTGTCATACAACATGTCATGACATCATATCTACTTTTAATTATATAATATGTCATGATCATGCTTAGGATTAAGGTTATAATGTCATGTATATTTAGATTATATCATATGTCATGACATCATGATCATTGTCCATGTTTATTTATATCATCATTTATGCCATGATCATTCATGCATTAATAAAATCTATGTCATGATCATGCTTAGGATTAAGGTTATAATGTCATGTATATTTAGATTATATCATATGTCATGACATCATGATCATTGTCCATGTTTATTTATATCATCATTTATGCCATGATCATTCATGCATTAATAAAATTGATTCAAGGATAATTGGCATGACTTAGAAAAATGCATGAAACCCTAGATTAAGATGAACAAAACCCACATCTCACATTACATTAACATGTATGTGTATTGATACACCCAAGATACATGTAAGATGCTAGGATATGAGTTAAGTTCAAGGTGCATAGTTTTTGCATCTAGATGAACTCAAACTCATCTTATATTATTGATGGATCATTGGGAAAGCTTATGTTCAAGTCATGTACATTGAACCCAAAGAACATGATCCAATATAAGATTCTAAAACAATTTGAAAATTATTTTTAAAAACCTTGGTGCAATCAATCTTTTGATAGAAGTCACCATTATTGATGTTGATACAAAGTGAGCTCAAACATTGAAGTTTTTCTTCATTTTTGAACTTTGTATCAATTTCACTATTTTATGGGTAAATTATTTTTCATATTTTTCACCCATTGTATTGCTTATAAGTAATATACGTATGAATTTTCATGATTTTTCAAAATATGTAGAATTACTTATGCTTTTTCAAAATTTGGTTTCTGAAACTGAAATTGGCGATTCGATTATCAATCAGCCACTTAATGGCGGTCGGTGATGAATGGCGATCACGGTGAGTGTAAGGAGTTGGTATCAGTCGATTTCGGATAAACAAGTTTTGTTTAGCTAAATTTTAGCTAAGGTAAGGTTCCCTAACCACTCCTAACCCTAGGAGATGCTTTGGAAAGCATTATAAAGGGTGAAAATTCATTGGATATGGATTAGGAGAGTTATTTAGGGTGTGTATCAATTTAAGGTGAGTGAAAGTTCTATTTTGAACTTTTAACCTTAATTTTGATGGTTTAGTGTTCCTATTGGCTTAGGGACTCTCCAAGGACATTGTTGGTGCAATGGTCAAGGGGGAGCAAGCCTTTAGGGGGAGGTATCCATCATGGGATGATGGATGTTTTTTTTCCTCATGAGGGGGAGAAATGGGAATGTGAGATGCCCAATTTGGAAATTGGGAGATTTTATAGAAGTGTCTCTCTTAAGTGATATGGGACTTATCACTAGGAAGAGTGAAGGCATCCTATATGTTTTTAGACCAAGGGGGAGAACCTTTTTGGGGAGACATTGACCTCCTTGGGGAGAACCTTTTTAATGTATGTCAAAAAGGGAGAGAAAGTAAAACTATCAATTTGGGATAATTGGTAAGGAGATTTGAGTTAGGGTTTAGGTCTAACTCAAAGGTGTTTGGTTTTTGTCAAACATCAAAAATGGGGAGATTGTTGGTGTAATCGGCCCAGGTCACGATTGACCAAACTCGAGTTTAACTCGAGTAGTGTTTTGATGTCTGACAATGTGTTGGGGAGATTGTCGGTGCAATCGACCCAGGTCATATTTGATGTTTGATGATGGTTTGACCATTGTCATGGGAGAAGTCCAAGTCTTGTGTACTTGGCATGGAAAGTCCAAGCATGGGTCTTAGCAAGGGAAAGTCCAAGCTTGAGTCTTGGCAATTGGAAAGTCCAAGGGGTGATATTGGCGGCGTAAAGTCCAAGGAGAGTCCCGTTGGAGTTTTTTCAGTGTGGATCGAGTCGTTGTCTCACAACAACAGTGTTGGCAGTCGACTAGGGCCTTATGGTAGTCGACTGCCAGGCAAAAATCTAGCCCGATGCAGGTTAAAAGGAGTTGTTCATGGGAGATTCGGCAAATTGTTCTTTGGGAGCTTTCTTGAGGCGATTTGAAGGCGAAGTGCAGGTGCATTTCAGGGTTCTTCAACCTCATCCAAGCAACCATTAAGCAAAGCACTCAAAACCTAATTTGTAAAGTGTTCTTTACATTTCAGTTATATTTTGCTTGTATTTCCTTTATTACTGTTTTAATTACTTGTAAGAGGTTTCTCCGCCTCCGACTTGTTGTCAAGAAGGAGTATTTGTGATTAGTGGTGTTGTTCGCATTGTTAGAGCTCGTTTAAGCTCAATCCGTGGAGTATGAACCATTCAGTTCCGAACCATATTATATCATTTGTCTTGTGCATTGTATTTGTGTTTGTTTTGTATTATTTCTATTTTTGCTACGTATAACACATTTTGTAGCAATCACGATCGAGTTCCATCAAGCAACGATGAAACGCTATTCACCACCCCCCTCTAGTGGGCGCACAGGTCCTAACATCTGCCACGTATGCGAGAGGCTCAATCAATATCGATAAGCATAGACATCGATTGGTGAGTTTTTTCAAATCATAATTTTGTAATCTAATACTCACTAATTTATAAATTATAACGTTGTTTGTTTAGGCCAAGGAGATGGGGACGGAACCATTCTTCATAGACACTTTCACCCGTACATTCCAAAAGACATGGAGTGGGGAGAGAGCTAGAACAATGAAGGTTTGTAATTTCAAAAATTTTAATTTTTATGTTAGTATTTAACTTTTTTTCTTTCAAAATAGGAGAAATACGATGAACTTGCATAGAGAAATTCGAGTGCAAGTGATGATACAGTCGAATCTGAGCCTTTTGTTAGCAATATCAATTTAAGGCTCGAAGCAACTGGAGGGACGAAAAGTGGAAGAATAATTGAACTCGGTTCTTTGAGCCGATCCTATAAAGTCCCTATTGCTTCTTCTTCATCCTTTCTGGCATCAAGAGCATAAATAAATCAATTAATTGAAGAGGTTATTCATTTGAGGAGTTACTAGCGCAGAAGGAAAATGATTCTGTTGGTGCAATCGGCTCAGGTCACGATTGACCGGACTCGAGTTTTACTCGAGCAGTATTTTGATGTTAGAAAAAACATATGATATATGATTGTTATGCGAAGACCAAGTGTGTAGCCTTGGCGGTGAAAGTCCAAGCATGGGGCTTGGCATTGGAAGTCCAACATGGAGTTGGTAAGGGAAGACCAAGTGTGAAGCTTTGGCCACATAAGTCCAAGTGTGTATCCTTGGCGATGAAAGTCCAACATGGGTTGGCATTGGCATTTGGGAAGTCCAAGGGGTTGTTTGGCGGCGTAAGACCAAGCGGTAGTCTTGGGAGTGTAAGTCCATATGTACCTTGCCGGTATAGACTCTGAGAGCATGACAATAGCCGAAGGAAGCACCTGAAGGCTAGCATTTGGATGAACAAGTCATGGATGACTTAGAGGGATCCGCGCATGGATGAACAAGTCATGGACGACTTGGAGTGATCCGATAGGCGCGAATCTAGTAGAGGTCGCTAGAAGGCTTAGGTCTAGGCTAAGGGTGTGTCGGATGCTCAAACATGTTGATTGAGATTTTACCCGATGGTCAGATGCTCAAACAACTTGTGTTTGAGGTTTTACGACATGATCGGGTGACATGTCGACCGATCGTGGTAGTCGACTAAGCATTGTGATCTTTGGGCGTCGATCGACTTAGACGGGCCGATCGTGAAGGAGCGATGGATCGCCGGTGTTTGTCACGGCATAGAACCCTCGGTGAGTCGTGATCAATCGACCGGTGGCGATGCAAATCGATGGTAATTGGCATCCGACTACCAATGTATCCATTGGCTGGATGCCAATGTGGATTTGGCCGTTGTCTCACAACGACTATAGGAGAAGTCGACTAGAGCCTTATGGCAGTCGACTGCTAGGCGTGGAATCAGCCTGAGACAAGCATAAAAGGAGGAGCTTGGAGAGGATTTCCACAGTAATTTTTGGTGAGATTTTGGAGGGTAATTGTTGCTACATTCCATACCTTCAAGAGCAAACCAAAGCAAGCAACAAGCAAGTGATCAAAGTAAAGTGTTGTAAAGTTTTTCTTTACTTGTATTTCATATTGTCTTTGTATTTTGTTTGTACTTTTGTATTATGTTTTGTAATTGCTTGTACGAGGTTTCTCCACCTCCGACGTGTTATCGAGAAGGAGTTTTATTAGTAGTGTGTTCATCACTAGAGCTCGTTGAGCTCGCCCCGTGGAGTAGGAACCCTAAGGTTTCGAACCACATATATCGCGTGTCGTATGCTTGTATTCTTGTTGTGTATTTCCATTATTGTATATTCCACTGTGCTAACAAGAATTGTAGAGACGAACAAACAATTTCGATCAAGCACGACGATTAGGCTATTCAACCCCCCTTCTAGCCGGGCCACTATCCTCCAACAAGTGGTATCATAGCAAGGAGGTTGTCATCAGACTCACCGCCACGGCAATCAACCAAAATGGCCGGCATCAACATCCAACCACCAAAATTTGAAGGAGAATTCTCATGGTGGAAGAAATGGATGGAGGTATACTTCGAAACTGATTTCGATATGATGCTAACAATTGAAGATGGTTTCGAAGTGCCTAGGGATGAAGAAAGGAAGCTAATAACAAAATCAAAATGGACCAAGGAGCAATGACAACAATTCAAGACAATGGTTAAAGTAACAAAAATGTTAATTAAATAAATACCTAACCATATCTTGTGCAAGCTAAGTGAATACCGAGATGCCAAGGACCTATGGAATAAATTGTTAAAATTCCACAAGAATCCCTAACCGGCACAAGTAGAAAAGGATGCCGAGGAAGAATTGTCATCAAAATCGGAGAATGTGGATGAATTGGAGTAAATCTCCACCTCTAGCATTGAGGGGGAGGAGAGATCTTCCATCCCAAAACAAGAACAAGAAGAAGCATCTACATCCGAGAGAAGTGAAGAACAAGAAGAAAATTCCCTAGGTAACTCAAGCATTGTAATTAAGAATAAAAATCACATTATATGCTTTGAGTGTAAGGAAGTCGGGCATTACAAGAGCAAATGCCCAAAATTGGCTAAGGAGAAAGTGTCGTTGCCAAAAGTCAAAGGATATCGGAGTCCTCGCTAGGAAAAGCAAAGAGCACATTGTGTGCTTCAAGTGCAATCAACGGGGACACTACCGAAGCCAATGCTCTAGGGGGAAGAAGAAGGGACAAGAAGGAGTTACACAAGTAGGGGGAGCTTCCAAAGCAAACCCTAAGGTATACTTTAATGCACCTTCTAGTTCTAGGATTAAGAAGCATGCTAGAAATTATTTTAACTCACTTGCTATTGCCCATGAACATAAGCATTCAAGTAGGAATAAATATGTTTGCTTAGGGGCTAAATCCTATGAACTTGCAACTAAGGAAAAATCTAGATCAAACAATTCTAGACCTATTTTACCTAGGGAGAGTATTAAGAGGATAGAAGAAAATTTAGGCATTAACCCTAAAAAGGGCAGGCACATGCCTAAGAAGAAGAGTCCTTCCCAAAAGATTAATAAAAAATCAAAATTGGAAAAATTAGAATTAGAAAATTGAGCCTTGAGGTCAAGGCTTGAAAAATTGAAAAAGACCCTAGCAAAAATGACAAATTCATTTAAGGGGTCTAATGGTCAAATATTAGGACCTAGGAGACAATAACCGTCCAAGGGCAAGAAAGATTTGGGTCACAAACCTAAGTCCTACCACAATATTCCATTTGATTATGGAACTAAATCTAGGTCTAGAAAAACCAAGGTTAATAGGGAAGTTATCCCTAAGATTAGCCATGGTGTGTGTCTAGTGGCCAAGGGTTCTATAAAATCTAAGAAGACCACTAAGAAGGTTACTAGGGAGGCAATCCCTAAGGTTAACCTAGGAAAGACCCAAATGACTAAGGCTTCAAAGCAAAAAATGGTCATTAGGAAGGTATCTAGGGAAGTTATCCCTAGTGAATACCTTGTTAACCCAAGGAGCTCCAATAGGTATTGGGTTCCTAGGAGTGTGATCGATTCACGCTAGATAGGTTAGGGTGTGTCAAACCTAAGTGGATAGGTAGTTAATCTAACTATGGTAGAGTTGACACTTTAGGATGTGCCAATGTGTTTTGAGAAGTTGAAAATTGATTAAATTGGCACAACCAGGTGTTAGGAGTCATTATAGGGTCGTTCGGTGACCGCTAGAGGGGGGTGAATAGCGTCGTCGCTTGTCGATGGAGGAATTCAATCGTGTTTGCCTATGATTGTTAGTACGTAGCAGAATATGAAAAATACAATACAAATATACAATCACAATATGCAAGATAATCGATGTAACGTGGTTCGGAATCGAATGGTTCCTACTCCACGGATCGAGATCAAACGAGCTCTAGCAATGCGACCACACACCACTAATCCAATAAACTCCTTCTCGGAATAATCCGGAGGTGGAGAAACCTCGTACAAGTGATTACAAAAGTAATACAAGAAAAATACAAGAAAATACAATAATGAATTGCAATACAAGTAAAGAAAACAACTTTACAAGAGCCTTTTGATTATTGATCTTTGGTTGCTTGAATTGCACTTGGAGACCCTAATTTGCAGCAACAAATCGCCCCAAAGAAGCTCAAGAACCGCGGCCAAATCCCTCCTCCACGAGATCCAATTAAAGCTGCTCCTTGGGCTGGATTTTGCCTAGCAATCGACTGATCGGGACCATCAGTCGACGGCCCCTGTATCCGTTGTCTCACAACAATATGAACCACGTCGGATAAGTCCGATGGATACACCATCAGTCGACTGATCATACCCATCAGTCGACTTATGGTTCAATCAGTCGAGTGTTCGAACCAATCACTTGACTGAAGAACCTTCCATGCCTGAGATCCCGAGCATCAATCGACTGATCACCAGATCGATTGCTCGAACCCGGTGATCGCCATTGCCCACCTCAATCGATCATTGCCGGGCACTTCCAGATCAAACCCTAGTTGACTCATACCAGTCAACTGATACACCTCAAACATGAGGTTTTAACCCAAGTATGGTGCCCCCATACTTGCTAGACCACCCGTAGCCTAGACCAAAGCCTTCTAGCCACCTCCGTCAGTCTCGCGCCTATCGGATCCCTCCAAGTCATCCATGACTTGTTCATCCATATGCTAGCCTTCAAGTGTTTCCATCGGCTATTGTCATGCTAACAGTGTCTATACCGTCAAGGCACATTGGACTTACGCTATCAAGACTCCGCTTAGACTTTACGCCGCCAACCATTGGACTTATGCTGCCAAAACTTCACCCTTGGACTTTACGCCGCCAATATTCCCCTTGGACTTTCCAAATGCCAAGACTCAAGCTTGGACTTTCCCTTGCCAACCCATGTTGGACTTTCTATGCCAAGACCCAAGCTTGGACTTTTCCCTTGCCAAGACCCATGCTTGGACTTTTCTTGCCAACCCATGTTGAACTTTCCCTTGCCAAGACCCATGCTTGGACTTTACATGCCAAGTACTCAAGACTTGGACTTTACCATGACAATCACATTGTCATATATTTTTGTCGAACATCAAAACATCGCTCGAGTCAAACTCGAGTCTGGTCAATCGTGACCTGGGCCGATTGCACCAACAATCTCCCCCTTTTTAATGTTTGACAAAAACACCCTTGAGTTAGGCCCCTAACTCAAATTCCCTTACCAATTATCCCAAATTGGTAATTTTTACCTTTCTCCCCCTTTTTGACTAACATCAAAAAGGTTCTCTCCAAGGAGGTCAATGTCTCATATCCCAATGAGATCTTACAATCTCTCCCTTAGTCCAAAAACATATAGGATACCTATAATCTTCCTAGTGATAAGTCTCATACCACTTGAGAGAGGCAATCTTACAAACTCTCTCATTTTCCAAATTGGGCATCTCAAAATCCCATTTCTCCTCCTCATGAGGAAAAATATCATCCATCATCCCATGATGGATACCTCCCCCTAAAGACTTGCTCCCCCTTGACCATTGCACCAACAATGTCCTTGGGAAGTCCCTAAGCCAATAGGAACTTTAAACCATCAAAAATAAGGTCCAAAGTTCAACATTGAACTTTCACTCGCTTTAAAATTGATACATCACCCTAACAACTCTTCTAATTCATATCCAATGAATTTTCACCCTTTTTAATGCTTCCCAAAGTATATCCTAAGGCTAGGAGTGGTTAGGGAACCTTACCATAGCTGAAAATGGGCTAAACATATCTTGTTTTTCCGAAATCAACCTGGCAATCGACTTTATCAAGCAACAGTCGACTTTCGTGCTCATTAGTCGACTGATAACTAAAATTTCTGAATTTCAGTTATCGGAATCGAATTTTAGAAATTCATAAATAATTATACATAATTTGAAAAATCATGAAACTTCATACGTATAATACTTATGACCAATACAATGGGTGAAAAATATTTGGAAAATATTTTATCCATAAAATAGTGAAATTGACACAAAGTTCAAAAGTGAAGAAAAACTTCAATGTTTTAGCTCACTTTGTATCAACTTCATCAATGGTGACTTCTATCAAAAAGATAGACTACACCAAGGTTTTTCAAAATGATTTTAAAATATTTTCAAAACCTTATATTGGATCATATTATTTGGGATTAATGTGCATGGCTTGAACATAAGCTTTTCCAATGATCCACCACTAATATAAGATGAGTTTTGGTTCATCTAGATGCAAAAACTATGCACCTTGAACTCAACTCATATCCTAGCATCTCACATGTATCTAGGGTGTATAAATACACATATAAGTTAATGTAATGTGAGATGTGGGCTTTGTTCTCCTAATCTAGGGTTTCATGTATTTTCTAAGGCAACCCTACTTGATTCCCTTATACATGGGACTTCAAGTCATGCCATAGTGTTTAAATCAATTTTCATTAACTTAAATTCATGAATGATCATGGCATAAATGATAACATAAATAAACATGGCCAATGATCATGATGTCATGACATATGATATAATCTAAATATACATGACATTAAAAACTACCCCTAAACATACTCATGACATATTATATAATTAAAATTAGATATGATGTCATGACAGGTTATATGGAAAATCAAGCATGGCAAATAAAATATAAAGGTATATAATACCTAAATTTTGACATTAGTTGTCATTTGTTATTATTAAGTCCATTTTGTCATATTGTTACTCATCTCCCAAAGTGTGCCAAAAACTCAAAATGGCACACTAAGACCTCTAAACCTAAATTGTGTCAATTTGATTGATTTATCAAACTTCTTAAATAATATTGTCACATCCTAAAATCTTTTAGGATTAAAAATCAAATCTATTTCCAATGTATCCATAACCTTGAAAATAACCTAAAGTGTCACCTTTACCATGGTTAGGTTAACTACCTATCCATTCAAGGTTGACACACCTAAACCCATCTAGCGTGAATCGATCACGCTTCTAGGAACCCAATACCTATTAGAGCTCCTTAAGTTTACTAGGTATTCACTAGAGATAACTTACCTAGATACCCTCCTAATGACCCTCCTAGACTTTGAAGCCTTGGTCATCTTGGTCTTGCCTAGGTTAACTCTAGGGGTGACTCCCCTTGTAACCTTCTTAATGGCTTCCCTTAGTTTCCTTGAAACCCTAGCCACTAGACACACACCTTGGTTACCTTTAGGGATGACTTCCCTAGTAACCTTGGTCTTCCTAGACCTAGGTTGTGTTCCATAATCGAATGGAACACTATGGTAGGTCTTTTTGGGCTTAGGCTTGCCCTTTGATGGTTCTTATTTCCTAGGTCTTTGACTTTGACTCCTAGACCCTAGGCTTTGACTATTTGACCCTTGCATTTGATTTTGCATTTTCTTAAGGGTCTTCTCAAGTTTTTCAAGCCTTGACCTCAAGGCTTGATTTTCTAACTCTAATTGTCCAATTTTTTATTTTTCATCTCTTCTTTGGACATTGTTTTTCCTAGGCATATGCCTAGTCCATTTAGGGTTAAGATTTAGGTGGTTTTCAATTTTCCTAATAGATTCCCTAGGCAAGGTTTTTCTAGGGACATTAGTCCCAAATTTCTCCTTATTGCTAAAATGGACACTCTTAGCTCCTAAACAATAAAACCTATTTCTAGCATGCTCTTTATGATAAATAGCAAGATTATTCGTAGCATGCTTTTGCCTATTAATTAAGGAAGGAGCAAAATTAGAAGTTACCTTAGGGTTTGCCTTAGAGGCTCCCCCTACATGTGTAGCTCCCTTTTTAGTCTTCTTCTCCCCCTTTGGGCATTGACTCCGGTAATGACCCGGTTGTCGGCATTTGAAGCAAATCACTTGCTCCTTGCTTTTGATTGTTGAGGCTCCGATCTCCTTGACCTTTGATACCGGTGGAGTCTTCTTAATCTTCTTTGAGCACTTACTCTTGTAATGTCCAGCTTCTCTACACTCAAAGCAAATTATGTGATTTTTATTATTAATCGACATGCTTGAGTTACCTAGGTCAATGGTGGTGGCCAGAGTGAGTTCTTCATCTCTCTTGGAGGTGGATGGCTCTTCTTGAGGTTGCTCCGGTGTAGATGATCTAATCTCCTCCCCCTCAACCCTAGAGGTGGAGGCTTCCTCTACTTCTACCCCTTCCACCGATTCCAATCCAGATGTTGATTCTCTATCAACCTTTGAATCCTCAAGCTCTCGGGATGAAGATGTGCTTGCTTCTTCTTGAGCTTGAGAGGATGATGATGATTCCTCCTCTTCCGAGTCTTCTTGGACCGGTTCGAGATTGTCGTAGAACTTGATCAACTTGTTCCACAACTCTTTAGCATCCCTATAACTTCCTGATCTAGACAAAATATCATTAAGTATCAAATTTACTAACATTTTTGTTACCTTAACAGTTGTCTTCAATTTTTGCCATTGCTCCTCGGTCCACCTCTTCATCTTGAGGATTTCTCTGTTCTTTCCTCTCGGAGCATCGAATCCTATAATCACGGCAAACTAATTTTTTATATTGGACATTAGAAAATATTCCATCCTACCTTTCCAATACGCGAAATCTTCGCGGTCGAAGGCGGTTGAAATTTCTATGTCATCGCTGTTGGATCAAAGCGGATCGCTAGAGGGGGGTGAATAGCGATAAAACTTTTTCGTACGAATTCGTTTCAAAACACTTATATGCAGTGGAAAGATAAATAAAAGATAAAAGAGACAAGTAGATTTTTTACTTGGTTCGTAGCCTTCGGCTACTACTCCAAGGCCCTAGTGATCCTTGATCACGCACGGAGGGCAAATCACTAATGAACTCCTCCTCGTTGGAGGTAGGAGTTAATCGGATACAAAAACCACGAAAGAGACTCGAGATAGAGGGACACTCCCCCTCTTCTCGTTGCGATAAAACCAAAATAAAAAGAAGTACAGAATTGAATTAAACTTAGATTATACCGACGACTCGTAGATTGAAAGATGAAACCCTAGTCGTCGTGTCTGCAGAGCTTCATCGTAGGAATGTCGGAGACTCGTAGTGTACCGGAAGCACTTGGAAGCTTTTTAATTGATGAAAAACCCTAGGACAAGCCCTCCTTTTATAGCCTTTGAGCCCCTCATCGAATGGGTCTTCAACCAATCACAAATGGGCACAAAACCTCCTTGAAAAGAGGTGATAAGCCTTGACTCCTCGAATCTGATCATTGACCATCGATCGGATGGCCATCATCGATCGGCCGATGGCGACATCGATCGATTGCGACCTCCGGCGGTCGGGATTGTGAGTCGAGTCCTCAAGTAGCGATCGTGATGCTTGCTGCAAGGCAAAGTTAGCTTAAAGAAAACATTATTTCAACGGCCTTCGACCGTCCGATCTCGACCTAGACCATCGATGGGATGTCTTTGGTCGGATCTACGCTTAAGACCATCCCCGTAAGGAGGATACGACCTCACTTACGCTCGCACACACGAGCTTACCTCGATAATTACCATGTCGCTTTTGCTTCCGGCCTTCCACTCGATTCCTTCGGCTCCCTCCGAAGTCACTCGAGTGTCGCCCGACCACCGCGGCTTCCTCCGGGTGTCGCTAGCCTTCAGCTTCAGCTTTAGCACTTTTCTGCACACTCGATTCAGCTCATGAGATAACGATATATCCTTGACTTTGCGTCTTTTGTCATAATCAAAATATAGGTTCGACTTAGGTGCCCCTGCACCAACAATCGCCCCATCTCTCTTGAAGATTCATCTCCTTCCCTCTAGCGTGCTCCCTCGGATGTGAAGCCGTAGAAGAGCTCCTAGCTCTGATACCAATTGTAGGGTCATTTGGTGACCGCTAGAGGGGGGTGAATAGCGTCGTCGCTTGTCGATGGAGGAATTTGATCGTGCTTGCCTATGATTGTTAGTACGCAGCGGAATATGGAAAATACAATACAAATATACAATCACAATATGCAAGACAATCGATGTAACGTGGTCTGGAACCGAATGGTTCCTACTCCATGGATCGAGCTCAAACGAGCTCTAGTGATGCGACCACACACCACTAATCCAATAAACTCCTTCTCGGAATAATCCAGAGGTGGAGAAATCTCGTATAAGTGATTACAAAAGTAATACAATAAGAATACAAGCAAATACAATAATGAATTATAATACAAGTAAAGAAAACAACTTTACAAGAGCCTTTTGATTGTTTGATCTTTGGTTGCTTGAATTGTACTTGGAGACTCTGATTTACAACAACAAATTGCCCCAAAGAAGCTCAATATTTGTTGTCAAATTCCTCCTCCATGAGCTCCATTTAAAGCTGCTCCTTGGGCTGGATTTCACCTAGCAGTCAACTGATCGGGACCATCAATCGACTGCCCCTGTATCCGTTGTCTCACAATGGCATGAACCACGTCGGATAAGTCTAATAGATACACCATCAGTCGACTGATCATACCCATCAGTCAACTGATGGCTCAATCAATAGAGTGTTCGGACTGATCACTTGACTGGAGAACCTTCTGTGCCTGAGATCCCAAGCATCAGTCGACTGATCACTAGATCAGTCGATTGCTCCGGCCAACAGTCGACTGCCCACCTCTGGCAATCGACTGCCACGGGCATTTCCCGTAGTCAAACCCTAGTTGACTCACACCAGTCGACTGACCAATGGTCTCAGTCGACTGATACACCTCAAACATGAGGTTTTAACCCAAGTATGGTGCCCCCATACTTGCTAGACCATCCGTAGCCTATACCTAAGCCTTCTAGCCACCTCCATCAATCTTGTGTCTATCGGATCCCTCTAAGTCATCCATGACTTGTTCATCCATATGCTAGTCTTCAGGTGCTTCCATCAGCTATTGTCATGCTAACAGTGTCTACACCGCCAAGGCACATTGGACTTACGTTGCAAAGACTTCGCTTGGACTTTACGCCGCCAACCATTGGACTTATGCTGCCAAGACTTCACCCTTGGAATTTATGCTGCCAGTATTCCCCTTGGACTTTCCAAATGCCAAGACTCAAGCTTGGACTTTCCCTTGCCAACCCATGTTGAACTTTCTATGCTAAGACCCAAGCTTGGACTTTTCCCTTGCCAAGACCCATGCTTGGACTTTCCTTGCCGACCCATGTTGGACTTTCCCTTGCCAAGACCCATGCTTGGACTTTACATGCCAAGTACTCAATACTTGGACTTTACCATGACAATCACATTATCATATGTTTTTGTCGAACATCAAAACATCGCTCGAGTCAAACTCGAGTCCGGTCAATCGTGACCTGGGCCGATTGCACCAACAGTCATGGTGTGTCATTTTGGATTTTTGGAACACTTGAGGGATAGATGGTATTAAGGCAAAATAGATTTAATTCTAGAAATGGCAATTTGGGCTTAACACTTAGGTATTTTATACATTAGTATTTTACACTTGCCATGATTTATTTGTCTTGCTATGTCATGACATCATATTTATTTTTATCATATAAAATATCATGATCATGTTTAGTTTAGTGTCATGTTATGCTTAAGTTTATATCACATGTCATGACATCATGATTATTGGCACATGCTTATTTATGTATCATCTATGCCATAATCATTTTTCAAGCATTCAATAAAATTGAGTTAAAGACAATGGCATGATTTGAAGTCTCATGCATAAGGGAATCAAATAGTGTTGTCTAGAAAAATGCATGAGACCCTAAATGAACAAAACCCACATCTCACTAGAACACTTGACTTGTATGGATTTCATACACTTAGATACAAGTGAGATGTTTAGGAAAATGAATTTAAAGTTTTAAAATTATTTCAAAATCATTTTGAAAAACCTTTGTGAAGTCTATATTTTGATAGCAATCGCCATTGAATGAGGTGATACAAAGTAGGGTTAAACATTGAAAATTTCAATGGTTTTAAATTTTGTATCAATCTCACTAGTTTATGGGTGTTTTATTTTTCCAATATTTTTCACCCATAATTTTTGTTATAAGTAATATACTTATGAATTTTCAAGATTTTTCAAAATATGTATTTTTACTTATGAATTTTTAAAATTCGGTTCTAAAACCTGATTTCTACACTATGCAGAAATCAGTCGACTGTCATGGCATCAACAGCAGTCGACTGGTGACTGTAAGAGTCGACTGCCAAAGTTGATTTCGGGTAAACAAGGTTTGTTAGGCCCATGTCCAACTATGTTTAGGTTCCCTAACTGCTCATAACCCTAGGATATACTTTGGAAAGCATAGGAAGGGTAGAAATACATTAAAAATGGATTAGGAGAATTGTTCAGGGTGTGTATCGAATTAAGAGAGGTGAAAGTTCAATGTTGAATCTTTCCTCTTAATTTCGGTTGTTTAGTGTTCCTATTGGCTTAGGGACTCTCCAAGAACATTGTTAGTACAATGGTCAAGGGACAGCAAGCCTTTAGGGGGAGGTTATCCATCTTGGAATGATGGATGTATTTTTGGACCAAAGGGGAGATTGTAAGATCTCATTAGGATGTGAGACTTTGACACCCTTGGGGAGGACCTTTTTGATGTATGTCAAAAAGGGGGAGAAGAGACCAATTGGGGTTAGTTGGAATTCTCAAATGTAAGAATTGCCAATTATGGATAATTGGTAGACTTGAGATAGGTCACCTAACTCAAAGGTGTTTGGGGTTTTGTCAAACATCAAAAAGGGGGAGATTGTTGGTGCAATCGGCCCAGGTCACGATTGACCGGACTCGAGTTTGACTCGAGTAGTATTTTGATGTTAGACAAAACATATGACATGTGATTGTCATAGAAAAATCAAGTGTGTAGCCTTGGCTACGTAAGTCCAAGTGTGTAGCCTTGGCGGTGAAAGTCCAAGCATGGTGCTTGCCATTGGAAGTCCAACATGGAGTTGGCAAGGGAAGACCAAATGTGTAGCCTTGGCCACGTAAGTCCAAGTGTGTAGCCTTAGCGATGAAAGTCCAACATGGGTTGGCATTGGCATTTGGGAAGTCCAAGGGGTGGTTTGGCAGCGTAAGGCCAAGCAGTAGTCTAGGGAGTGTAAGTCCATATGTACCTTGGCGGTATAGACACTGAGAGCATGACAATAGCCGAAGGAAACACCTGGAGGCTAGTGTATGGATGAACAAGCCATGGATGACTTGGAGGGATCCGCGCATGGATGAACAAGTCATGGACGACTTGGAGGGATTCGATAGGCACGAAGCTAGTAGAGGTCGCTAGAAGGCTTAGGTCTAGGCTAAGGGTGTGTCGGATGCTCAAACATGTTGTTTGAGGTTTTACCCGACATTCGGATGCTCAAACAACTTATGTTTGAGGTTTTACCCTATAACAGTCGATTGGTGACATGTCCTGGCCACTATGTCCCCGATCGGTAGTAGGTATCGGCATTGCGATCTTTGGGGCCGATCGCTGATTTGGGCAAGGTCGATGTGATGGCGATCGACTACCGTGAAGGAGTAGTCGATCGCTAATGTTGGTCGTGAGCACGCGACGCTTTGGTCGATCGATCAATCGGTATGGGTGACCGATCATTGCCGGTGTATCAGATTATGGATGCCAACGTGGATTGATCGTTGTCTCAATGGCTATAGGAGCGTGGATCGGGTCCTTATGGCGATCATTGCTAGGCGAGAATCGACCGAGATAAGCATTAAAGGAGGAGCTTGGGGAGGATTTCCACAATAATTTTTTGTGAGATTTTGGAGGGGAATTGTTGCTGCATTCCATACCTTCAAGAGCAAACCAAAGCAAGCAATAAGCAAGTGATCAAAGCAAAGTGTTGTGAAGTTTTTCTTTACTTGTATTTCATATTGTCTTTGTATTTTGCTTGTACTTTTGTATTACGTTTTGTAATTTCTTGTACGAGGTTTCTCCACCTCCGACGTATTGTCGAGAAGGAGTTTTATTAGTGGTGTGTTCATCACTAGAGCTCGTTGAGCTCGCCCCGTGGAGTAGGAACCCTAAGGTTCCGAACCACATATATCGCGTGTCGTGTGCTTGTATTCTTGTTGTGTATTTCCATTATTTTATATTCCGCTACGCTAACAAGAATTGTAGAGACGAACGAACAATTTTGATCAAGCATGACGATTAGGCTATTCAACCCCCCTTCTAGCCAGGCCACGATCCTCCAACAGAATCGAGACAAAGAGATCAGGAAGTAAAAGAATTAAATGAATAGATGAACGAATTTTGGAGGCAACGGACGTTCATTATGCAGCATCTTCAATTAACGTCTAGTTCAAGTCAACTTCCTCCTTCTCGATTTGGTCCTCCTCCTGATCCCTGTAATAATGACAATGATAATGTATTTTTTGATGATGATGGTGGTTACGTTTGAATTTATTTATTGTATTTAAATATTACTTGACTTATCACATACAATATCTATGTATTGTAAGTTATGTTTATGTTTGTTATGTATATATTGATTTGGTATTGAAGTTTGATGTGTGAATTAGTTTATATTGTTATATGTGTTTGTTGTAAAACAGAAAAAATCATATAATCTATTATAATTTTTTTAAAATTTTTCCAGATTAGCAATGAAAAAAAATTTCATCACAGATTTGCAACAAAAAATCATTTTTCGTCCCAGAATTGGCAACGAAAAAAAAATTGTTGCAAAAAATTAAGCACCAGTCGACTGACTCATGTGTCCAATCGACTGGTATACTATCAGTCGAGTGAGAAGTCGGCGAAAAAAGGTTCTCTAATAGCTTCTCCACTACCAGTCGACTGATGACCACCATCAGTTAATTGATACATGAGAATTTGCGATGAAAAAATTTTTTAGTTGCAGAAATTGCATCAAAAAAAGTTTTTGTTGCAGATTATCCTTATCAGTCGACTGATCAACATGATCAGTCGACTACTATTGCTGAAGCATCTTACAGAACTTTGAATATTTTGCGATGATTTTTTTTTCATCGCAGATTTAGCGACGAAAAAATATTCGTCGCCAAATTAATTTTTATTCATGAAAATATATTTATTCGCAAATTTGGCGATGAATGTAACTATTCGTCTCTAAATTTGGCGACGAAAATTAAATTCGTCGCCAAATTTAGCGACGAAAATTAAACTCATCACCAAATTTGGCAATGAAAATTACATTCGTCGCCAAATTTGGCGACGAATAGTTATTTTCATCGCCAAAATTTACAATGAATAGATATTTTTGTCGCCAAATTTTTGCGACGAACTATTTTTTCATCGCAAATTTTGGGATGAACTATTTTTTCGTCGTAGATTTGACGACGAACTATGTTTCGTCGCCAAATTTGGCAACAAATTTTGTAACGCAAATTTTATTCGTTGCAATTTTAGTGACAAATTTTTTTTTTAGTTGCAGAATTTAGCGACGAATTATTTACAATGAAAAAAAATCGTTGCAAATTTCATTGCAAAAAAAAATTATAATGAATTTTTATTCAAAATTCATCGCCAAATCCTATAATTTTTGTAGTGAAAGGATCCCACTACTTACCTTTCAGTTATTGCAAATGCATATATAAAACTATTGAATGTCATGTAATAGTGACACCAATGGATATCTATATGTTAAAAAATAAAAATAATAATAATGACAAAAAGATCTTGCACAATAATAAATGATTGAGGATAAGTAATAAAGCTAAAAGAAATTTTCTTGATATATTCGATGATAAACAAATCACTTATTTATAGGATAACACATAACTTAATCACTAACCCATTAAATCCACTAACTCTTTATTCATTAACCACTAACTCCACAACACAACTATTATCCATTAACCCAATTACTATAAATACAGTGAACATGGATATTTTTTTTATAACTATTAACTTTTACTATTAATTAACATGATAATATTATGTCAACTCATCTACTCACTAACTTACTGACTAGATTGATATTTATATTAAATTTTATCAATGATTCCTCCTTTAAATGGATATCAACAATTAGTTCAATAAAAAATTAATGTAGAAGATTTGAGGCCGCTTGAGGAGGGTGAATAGCGTTGTGCTCGTTCGATGATGGAATTCTTTACGTTTATCTCTACAATTTCGTTAGCGCAGCGGAAATAGAAATAATACAATAACGAAACAAGACAAACACAATTCACAACACGAGATATAACGTGGTTCGGAACCGAACGGTTCATACTCCACGGATCGAGCTCTAAAGAGCTCTAGCGATGCCACAAACACTACTAAGCAATAAACTTCTTCTCGACAACAAGTCGGAGGTGGAGAAACCTCGTACAATGAATTACAACAAGTAATACAAAGTAAACAAGCAAATACAAGTGAAAATGTAAAGAACACTTTACAAACTAGGGTTTTGAGCGCTTGCTTGTAAGTTGTTTGGATGAACTTGAAGGGCCCTGAAATGCACATGCAAATTGTCTTCAAATCGCCTCACCAAATCTCCCAAAGAACCAATACCGAAATCCTCCACGAGCTCCTCTTTTTAACCTGCGTCGGGCTGGATTTCCACCTGGCAGGCGACTGCCATAAGTCACCAGTCGACTGCCAACACTGTAGCTGTGAGACAACGGGTCGATCCACGTTGGACAAGCTCCAACGGATCTCTTGGCAGTCGATTTCCAACATTGGCAGTCGACTACTAGCGCCTATAGCCGACTACCCAGTCGGCTACGGAGCGTTCTGTGCTCGCAACTCAACTGGTAGTCGACTGCCATCCATGGCAATCGACTGCCAAGGCAATTTCAGCCCTAAGTGGCAGTCGAGCTCTAGTCGACTCTCAGTAGTCGAACCGGCCATAATGTCAGTCGACTGCCAACCTCAAGAATGAGGTTTTAACCCAAGTATGGTGTCCCCATACTTGCTAGACCACCCTTAGCCTAGACCTAAGCCTTCTAGCCACCTCCATCAACCTCACGCCTCTCGGATCCCTCCAAGTCATCCATGACTTGTTCATCCATCGCGCTAGCCTTCAAGTGCTTCCATCAGCTATGTCATGCTAACGGTGTCTACACCGCCAAGGCACATTGGACTTACGCCGCCAAGACTCCGCTTGGACTTTACGCCGCCAACCATTAGACTTATGCTGCCAAGACTCCACCCTTGGACTTTACGCCGCCAATATCAAACCCCTTGGACTTCTCAAATGCCAAGACTCAAGCTTGGACTTTCCCTTGCCAACCCATGTTGGACTTTCCATGCCAAGACCCATGCTTGGACTTTCCCTTGCCAACCCATGTTGGACTTTCCATGCCAAGACCCATGCTTGGACTTTCCTTGTGCCAAGTACTCAAGACTTGGACTTTCCCAAATGTCAAGTGTTCCACTTGGACTTTCCATGCCAAGTACCCATGACTTGGACTTTACCTTGCCAAGACCCATGCTTGGACTTTCCCAAATGTCAAGTGTCCCACTTGGACTTTCCATGTCAAGTACTCATGACTTGGACTTTACCATGACAATTACATTGTCATATGTTTTTGTCTAACATCAAAACATCTCTCGAGCCAAGCTCGAGTCCTGGTCAATCGTGACTTGGGCTGATTGCACCAACAATCTCCCCCTTTTTGACGTTTGACAAAAACCAAACAAAAATAAACCATTTGAGTTAGACCATCTAACTCAAAAACTCCTTACCAATTATCTCAAATTGGTAATTTAATATTCTCCAAAATATTCTTCCCCAAATATTCTCCCCCTTTTTGACATATATCAAAAAGGTTATCTCTCCAAGGAGGTCAATGTCTCATGTTCCAATGAAATCTTACAATCTCCCCCTTGGTCCAAAAATACCTAGGATGTCTACCATCTTCCTAGTGTCAAGTCCCATATCACTCAAGAGAGGCAATCCTATTCACTCTCCCAATTTCCAAATTGAGTATCAAAAACCCATCAATTTTCCCAATTGATGATACTCTCCCAATAACTTCTCCCCCTTCAAGAGGAGAAACACATCCATCATCCCAAGACCATCTCCCCCTTGACCATTGCACCAACAATGTCCTTGGGAAGGCCCTAAGCCAATAGGAACTCTAAACCATCAAAATTAAGGTTCTAATTTCAAACATGAACTCTTCCACCCTTAAATTTGATACTTTGACCTAACACCTCTCCAAATCCATATACAATGGATTTTCACCCTTTATAATGCTTCCCAAAGCATATCCTAGGGTTAGGAGTGGTTAGGGACCTTTACCATGGTTGAAAATGGGCTAAACAACCTTGTTAACCCGAAATCAGACCTGACAAGACTCTATCGATGTCGATCATTGTCGTATGGCTAACGATCGGTGATAGCTGAAATTCTCGAATTTCAGCTATCAGAATCGAGTTTTGAAAAGGCATAAGTAATTCTACGTATATCGAAAAATCACGAAATTTGATAGGTATATTACTTATAGTTAATACAATGGGTAAAAAATGTTTGAAAAATATTTTGCCCATAAAATATCAAAATTGATACATGTTAGAATATTGTAGATATGATTAGGGATAATTGTTATCCCTAAAATATCATTAGGAATAATTATTTCTTAGGATAGATTTTTGATTTATTCCTAGGATAGGGTTTTGATTTATTCTTTTGAATAAGCCCTAATCTTGTCTATAAATAGGGCTTCTTTCATGTAAGTTAAGGATATCTCTAAATTATGAAATAACATGGTATCAGAGCATTAGGTTTCTTTTTAGGTTTCCGCAATTTTTTTTTCCTCTCTCCCGCGTTTCTCTCCCGAACGCGCCTCTTCTTTCTTTTCCGCAGCTGCATTTCTTTCCTGAACGCGCGAGTTTCTCTTCCTCGCGCGAGCAAAGCCGACGACAGTGACATTTCTCTTCCTCGCTTGGCGAAGCGGTGAAAGGCGTCGACACGACTCGGCGGCGACGCCACAGCCAGCGCGACCGCGGCCGAGATCCATCGTCGGCCTCTTCCCAGCGGAAGAAACTTTCTTCTGGCGGCGGAGACAATTTGGGCACTCATCTCCGTGGTGGTCTCATCCATCATCATCATCTCCTCCACCCAATCACCGGCTGGATTTCATCCATCCTCTACCGGCGTATCTTCTTCTTCGTCAAACCTCCGACGGAACCGCCCATTCCTTGCTCTCACGATCACTCGTGCCATAGCTCGTTCATCTTCTCCGGCATTTCTAGCCTCCCGAGATCGTCTTCATTTCGGCGGCTTGGTTTCCCTCGACAGATCTTCTTCATTTCTGGCTTGGTTTCCCTCGTGACTTCATTACCATTTCCATCATCCATCTTCTCCAACTTCCGTTAGCACTTCCACAGCGCCTATTTCAATTCCGGCAGATTTCCACTCCAGTGTCGGTGAAGAACACAAGACAGCTACTGTTCCGATTCCCATCCCTTCCAGCAGCGGAATCCTTCCATGATTTAGGCAACTCCAATCGCCGGATGGCTCTAATTCCCTTCTTCTCCTTTATTGGTATATCTCGCTCTGCGAATCCTTGGATATTTGACTCTGGGGCCACCGTCATATCAGCAGTAATAGATCTCTTTTTCTTCACTATCTACTTAGGTTATACCATTTGTCACCATGGCAAATGGTTCTCGAATCGATCTCAAGGTATTGGTATTGTTCATCCTTCTCCATCTCTTTCCATTCATAATGTTCTTTATGTTCCGGAGCCCCCTTTAATTTGTTATCAATAAAGTCGACTTACTCGGTCTCTTGATTAAATGTCTCGTTTACTAAATCTTACGTGTCATTACGGGACCGAGATCTGAGAGGATGATTAGCTCGGATATAGTCTCATGGCCTATATCGATTTCACGGGCCTCTTTTATTGGTTCGGCTCCACTTGTTATTCATGCTCAGTTGGGACATCCTAGTCTTGATAAGTTAAAACAATTACATCCTAGTTTTTCTCATTTAAAGTCTTTATCTTGTGAGTCATGTCAGTTAGGCAAGCATGTTCGTAGTTCATTTTCTCCTCGCATTATAAGTCGGGCTACATCTCCTTTTGCTTTGGTTCATTCCGATATTTGGGGTCCGAGTCATGTTTCTTCTACATTCGGATCACGATATTTTGTTACCTTCATAGATGATTTTTCCCGTTGCACTTGGCTATATCTGATGAAGGATCGTTCAGAATTGTTTTCTATTTTCCAATCTTTTTTTAATGAAGTCAAAACACAATTTGGTATCCCTCTTCGATCCTTGCAAAGTGACAATGCACGTGAGTATCTATCTACTCCGTTTCAGACCTTCTTAGCGTCTCAGGGCGTATTACATCGAACGTCTTGTCCTCATACTCCCCAACAGAATGGAGTTACAGAACGTAAGAATCGACATCTTCTCGAGACCGCCCGGACTCTTCTTCATCACTTTCATGTTCCTCTTCGTTTTTGGGGAGAAGCTGTACTTACTGCATGTTATCTTATCAATCGCATGCCTTCCTCTATTTTACAGGGTCAAATACCTCATCATGTACTTTATCCAAATCAGTCCCTTCATCCTTTACCACCTAAGGTCTTTGGTTCTACATGTTTTGCTCATGCTCTTGATCTTGGCATTGATAAACTCTCTCTCCTCGATGTGTTTTTCTTGGATACCCACGGTCTCAAAAAGGGTACAAGTGTTATTCTCCTACTCTCCGTCGGTATTTCATCTATGCTGATGTCATGTTCTTTGATTCGGTTCCTTTCTTTGGACCTTCAGAGTCGTCCGAGTTTCCTCCTTCTATGCCTACGCCAGTCTTTTATCCTCTGGAGGATTCTTTATCACCCCGGCTTAATTTCTCTCTCCGTTCTTGCAGTTTATCGCTGTCGTCTTGACTGCTATGCCTTGCGCCAACACGATTCTCTTGTGGAATCATGTCCGGAGCCAGATCCTCCACCCCTTCCTCCGGTACAATCTTCTAAATCTGATATTCCCATTGCACTTCGCAAAGGTATACGTTCAACTCGTAATCCTTCTCCTCATTATGTGTCTTTGAGTTATCATCGCCTTTCTTCTTCCTATTATTCTTGTCTTTCCTCCTTGTAAATGCTTCTCTTTAAAGCTGCGGGAGATGCATTGCCCATCCAGGATGGAAACAGGCTATCTTTGGGCCGAAATGAGTGCCTTACTGTGGGACTTGGGACCTCGTCCCTCTACCACCAGGAAAATCAGTTGTTGGCTGTCGATGGGTATATACGGTGAAGGTTGGTCCAGACGGAATGGTTGAAAGACTTAAGGCTCGTCTTGTTGCTAAAGGCTATACTCAGATATTTGGATTGGATTATGGGGATACTTTTTCCCCTGTTGCTAAAATGTCTTGATCGTCTATTCATGTCCATTCTGCGATTCAACAGCCTCTTTATCGATTAGACATCAAGAATGCGTTCTTACATGGTGACTGCTCGAAGAAGTCTACATGGAGCAACCTCCGTGTTTTGTTGCTCGAAGTCTTAGGTCTTGTACGCCGCTTGCGAAAATCTTTATATGGTCTCTCGATCACCTAGAGCATGGTTGGTAGATTGATTATTGTAATTCAACAGATTCGGCATGACTCGGGCGAGTGACCATTACATCTTTTATCGCCACTCATCTCGTTGCATCTATCTAGTGGTTTATGTTGATGATATTGTCATCACGTGATCATCTTGGAATTTCACAGTGAAACAACATCTTTTCAAACATTTCCGACAAAGATCTCGGAACTCAAATATTTCTTGGGGATAGAAGTAGCACAATCCGAAATGGGATCATTATATCCCAAAGGAAATATGCAATGGATATTCTAGAAGAAGCAGAATGTTAAACTCAAAGGCATTGACAACCCTATGGATCCTAATGTTAAGCTCCTGCCAAATCAGGGGGAGCCTCTACCAGATCCCAAACGATACAGGCGATTAGTAGGGAGACTAAACTACCTTACTGTTACTCGTCCAGATATCTCATTTGCCATAAGTGTAGTAAGTCAATTTCTCAACTCTCCGTGTAAAGAACATTGGGATGCTATAATTCACATTGTTAGATATATCAAAGGCGCTCCAGGAAAAGGTCTTTTGTTCGAAAACAAAAGACATACTCGAGTTATAGGATATTCTGATGCAGATTGGGCAGGATCTCCAATTGATAGGAGATCCACCTCTGGTTTTTGTATATTTGTCGGAGGTAACCTTGTTTCTTGGAAAAGCAAAAAGCAGAATGTTGTGGCGAGATCCAGTGCGGAGGCAGAGTATCGAGCTATGGCCATAGCCAGTCAAGAGCTTATATGGCTCAAACAATTGCTTCGGGAGCTCAGGTTTGGAGATGTTACACAAATGTCACTCATATGTGATAACCAGGCCGCCATGCATATCGCGTCAAATCCAGTTTTTCATGAGAGGACAAAACATATTGAAGTCGACTGTCACTTTGTCAGAGAGAAAGTCATATCTGGAGAAATATCTACTAGTTTTGTTAACTCGCATGATCAACTAGCAGATATGTTTACTAAATCTCTGAGAGGTCCCCGAATTGACTACATATGTAACAAGCTGGGTGCATATAATTTATATGCTCCCGCTTGAGGGAGAGTGTTAGAATATTGTAGATATGATTAGGGATAATTGTTATCCCTAAAATATCATTAGGAATAATTATTTCTTAGGATAGATTTTTGATTTATTCCTAGGATAGGATTTTTATTTATTCTTTTGAATAAGCCCTAATCTTGTCTATAAATAGGGCTTCTTTCATGTAAGTTAAGGATATCTCTAAATTATGAAATAACAATACAAAATTCAAAAGTGAAGCAAAAACTTCAATGTTTTAGCTCACTTTGTATCAAACTCATCAATGGTGATTGCTATCAAAAGATAGACTTCACTAAGGTTTTCTAAATTGATTTTAAAACTATTTCAAAACCTTATTTTGGATCATATCCCTTGGGCTCTATGTACATGACTTGTACACAAGCTTTCCCAAAGATCCACTAATGAAATTAGATGAGTTATAGTCCATCTAGATGCAAAAAACTATGCACCTTGAACTTAACTCATATCCTAGCATCTCACATGTATCTAGGGTGTATAAATACACATACATGTCAATGTGATGTGAGATGTGGGTTTTGTTCTTCCTAAACTAGGGTTTCATGCATTTTCTAAAGCAACTCTACTTGATTCCCTTATAAATGGGACTCCAAGTCATGTCATTGTCCTTAAATCAATTTTAGTCAATTTAAATGCATGAAATGATCATGGCATAATAATAGCAAAAAAAAATCATGGCCAATGATTATGATGTCATGGCATATGATATAAAACTTAAACTCATGACATTCAATCCTAATTCCTAAACATAATCATGATATATAAATGATAAAAATAGGCATGATGTCATAACATGGCATATGGCAAACAAAGCATGGCATATAAAATATATAGGTATAATAATACCTAAATTTTAATATTAGTTGTCATTTCATATAATTAATTATATTTTTGCCATTATTCCTATTAATCTCCCAAGTGTGTCAAAAACCCAAAATGGCACACTATGACCTCTAAACCTAAATTGTGTCAATTCTATTGATTTTTCATAATCTTCAAGGTATATTGGCACATCCTAAAATCTTTTAGGATTAAAATCAAAATCTATTTCCAAGGCATCCACAACCTTGAAAATAATCCTAAAGTGTCACCTTTGCCATGGTTGAGTCAACTACCCATCCAATCAAGGTTGGCACACCCTAAACTCATCTAGCGTGAATCAATCACGCTCTTAGAAACCCAAAACCTATTTGAGCTCCTAGGGTTAATTAGGTATTCCTTAGAGATAACCTCCCTAGATACCTTCCTAATGACCCTCCTAGGCTTATTAGCCTTGGTCATTTGGGTCTTACTTAGGTTGACTCTATAGGTAACTCCCCTTGCAACCTTCTTAGTGGTCACCTTAGGTTTCCTAGAAATCCTAGCCACTAGGCACAAACCTTGATTACTCTTAGGAATAACTTCCCTAGTAACCTTGGTCTTCCTAGACCTAGTTTGTGTTCCATAATCAAATGGAACATTATGATAAGTCATCTTAGGCTTAGATTTGTGACCCAAATCATTCTTGTCCTTCGTTGACTTTTGACTCTTAGGTCTTAGGTGTTGACTTTGACTTTTGGACCTAGACTTTTGATCACTTGACCCTTTAAATTGATTTTGCATAATTTTAAGGGTCTTCTCAAGTTTTTCAAGTCTTGATCTCAAGACTTGGTTCTCTAATTCTAATTGCCCAATCTTAGAATTTTTGATTTAATCCTTGGGCAT
This sequence comes from Wurfbainia villosa, assembly GCA_025175895.1. Lineage (NCBI taxonomy): Eukaryota > Viridiplantae > Streptophyta > Magnoliopsida > Zingiberales > Zingiberaceae > Wurfbainia > Wurfbainia villosa. The sequence goes on along the minus strand of CM046004.1, from coordinate 36,214,411 downwards.
GGTTCTTCCTAGGCATATGTCTAGTCCATTTGGGGTTAAAACCTAGGTGCTCTTGTATCTTTCTAATAGATTCCCTAGGTATGACATTTTTAGGGACATTAGTCCCAAATTTTTCTTTCTTTGAAAAGTAAACATTTTTAGCTCTTAAACACAAATATTTATCTCTAGCATGCTTTTCATAATGAATTGCAAGAGAATTAAAATTCCTAGCATGGTTTTTAACATTTAAATTAGAAGGAGCATTATTTAGATATACCTTAGGGTTTGTCTTAGAGGCTCCCCCTACTTGTGATGCTCCATTTTGCCCCTTCTTCTTCCCTCTTGGGCATTGACTCTGGTAATGTCCCGGTAGCCGGCATTTGAAGCAAATCACTTACTCCTTACTCTTTTGCGTTGAGGGATCGGCATCTTTGACTTTTGGCACCAGAGGAGCTTTCCTAATCCGTTTTGGACACATGCTTTTGTAGTGCCCAGTTTCCCTACACTCAAAATATATTATATGTATTTTATTATTAACACATATGTTTGAGTTACCTAGGGTGGTTGTGGTGGTAGGTGTCGGAGTTGGAACTTCTTCATCTTGACCGGATGTGGAAGGCTCTTCTTGGGGTTGCTCCGATGTAGATGTTCTAATCCTCTCCCCCTCAATCCTAGAGGTTGAGGTTTCTTCTAATTCTACCTCTTCCACCACTTCTTTCTCCTCGGATGTCGAACACTCCTCGACCTCCGAATCCTCACTTTCTTGTGAGGATGAGCTCTCTTTCTCATCCTCCTCATCTTCTTGGATTGAGTTAGGCTCTTCATGAAATTTTTCAAATTTATTCCATACCTCCTTGGAGTCTTTACAATCCCCTATCTTGATCAAAATATCATTAGAGATTATATTAAGCAAAATACTCATTACCTTATTGTTGATGTTATAGTATCGGAGTTGTTCTTGACTCCAATTCTTCTTCTTGATTTTTCTTCCTTCTTCGTCTTTTGGAGTGTCAAAACCTACTAAGACATTAATCCAATTATCAAAGTCACACATTAGAAAATGCATCATTCTACCTTTCCAATACGCGAAATCTTCGCGGTCGAAGGAAGGCAGAACGTTGATGTCGTCACCCAATCTCTCCTTGAATTCCATCTTGTTCCTCTAGCATCTTGACTCCGGGTTGTTAATCCGTAGAAGAGCCCCGGGCTCTGATACCAATTGTAGAAGATTTGAGGCCGCTAGAGGGGGGTGAATAGCGTTGTGCTCGTTCGATGATGGAATTCTTTACGTTTGTCTCTACAATTTCGTTAGCGCAGCAGAAATATAAATAATACGATAACGAAACAAGACAAACACAATTCACAACACGAGATATAACGTAGTTCGGAACCGAACAGTTCTTACTCCACGGATCGAGCTCTAAAGAGCTCTAGCGATGCCACAAACACCACTAAGCAATAAACTCCTTCTCGACAACAAGTCGGAGGTGGAGAAACCTCGTACAATGAATTACAACAAGTAATACAAAGTAAACAAGCAAATACAAGTGAAAATGTAAAGAACACTTTACAAACTAGGGTTTTGAGCGCTTGCTTATCGGTTGCTTGGATGAGCTTGAAGGGCCCTGAAATGCACCTGCAAATCACCTTCAAATCGCCTCACCAAAGCTCCCAAAGAACCAATACCGAAATCCTCCACGAGCTCCTCTTTTTAACCTGTGTTGGGCTAGATTTTACGCGATCATTGCCATAAGTCACCGATCGCGCCAACATCAGTAGCGTGAGACAAGTCGATCCACGTTGGACAAGTTCCAGCGGATCTCTTAGCGCGATCGATTGCCAACATTGGCGATCGCGCTTATAGCCGATCGCCATCGGCTACGGGCGATATGTGCTCGCAACTCAATCGCGGCTGATCGCGATCCCATCGCTCCAATGAGCGGTCGGCGCAAGGCAATTTCAGCCCTAAGTGGCAGTCGAGCTCTAGTCGACTCTCGGCAGTCGAACCGGCCATAATGTCAGTCGACTGCTAACCTCAAGGATGAGGTTTTAACCCAAGTATGGTGTCCCCATACTTGCTAGACCACCCTTAGCCTAGACCTAAGCCTTCTAGCCACCTTCATCAACCTCACGTCTCTCGGATCCCTCCAAGTCATCCATGACTTGTTCATCTATCGTGCTAGCCTTCAGGTGCTGCCATCGGCTATGTCATGCTAACGGTGTCTACACCGCCAAGGCACATTAGACTTACGCCGCCAAGACTCTGCTTGGACTTTACACCGCCAACCATTGGACTTATGCTGCCAAGACTACCCTTGGACTTTACGCCGCCAAAATCAAACCCCTTGGACTTCTCAAATGCCAAGACTCAAGCTTGGACTTTCCCTTGCCAACCCATGTTGGACTTTCCATGCCAAGACCCATGATTGGACTTTCCCTTGCCAACCCATGTTGGACTTTCCATGCTAAGACCCATGCTTGGATTTTCCTTGTGTCAAGTACTCAAGACTTGGAGTTTTCCAAATGCCAAGTGTCCCACTTGGACTTTTTATGTCAAGTACCCATGACTTGGACTTTACCTTGCCAAGACCCATGCTTGGACTTTTCCAAATGTCAAGTGTCCCACTTGGACTTTCCATATCAAGTACTCATGACTTGGACTTTACCATGACAATTACTTTGTCTTATGTTTTTGTCTAACATCAAAACATCTCTCGAGCCGAGCTCGAGTCCTGGTCAATCGTGACCTGGGCCGATTGCACCAACATTTAAACTTTAAAATTCCATGCAAACTAGATTAATATTTATATTATATTTTATCAATAATTCGTCCCTTAAACTGATATCAATAATTAGTTCAATAAGAATTTAAACTTTAAAACTCTATGCAGAAATGTCAAGTAATTTTTTGACCTTCTAAAATGCAAAAAAAATTGAGAAGCTTGGTTTGTATATCAACAGTTTGATCATCGCTTCAATAGTAAATAAGATTAATAACTGCATTATTTGTGAGATTTTTCAAGACATGACACTTCACATATATGTATTTACTTTGACAAGTTTTATTACTGAACTATTATTACAATAAATTGAGTAGGTCCATCCTTTTCAAAATGTATTTTTTAAGGATTTTTTTTATCCAAATAGCTTGACAAGCACAAAATGTTACAATAACAAACTCAACCTCAATAGGTAAAATATAATAATAGATTGCTTCTTGAATGACCATAAAACAACTCCGATCCCCAACATAAAAACATACCTAGATGTACTTTTTATCATCTAAATCTCTTGCATAATCACTATCTGTAAAGCCAAATAAATATGACCTTTCTCTCTTTTATAAAATAGCTCATATTTTCTAATATCTTACAAGTACTGAAAAAATTCTCTTTGCACCCAAAAGTTGTATTTCTATAGTATAGTCTATATACCTACTAATCATACTTACAGCATGTATTATATCAAGTCTTGTTGCAGTTAAGTACATTAATCTTTATACTATCTATTTGTAAAGAGTGACATCGATCTTTTTTCCTCAATATCTTTGTGTAGTTTCACTCTGAACTTAGATAGAGTATTAATAGGATTGTAATTTTTCATCTAAAATATATCCAAGATTTCTTGCACATACTTCCTTTGAAAAATAAAAATTTAAGCAGAAGCTTGCACTACTTCAATGCCAATAAAATAATGCATCATACCAAAATCAAACATCTCAAATTCAATTGTCATGGATTTTTTTAAAGCTTCCAAAAAAAATATGTTATTTCCAATGTAGATCAAATCATCAATATATAAATAAACTATCAATATTTTTTCCGTCTTCAATCTTAGTGAAAAGGATATGTACGTAAGGGCATTTTTGAAATCCTTCTCTAAAAAAATTAAGTCTCTATACGATTATACTAAATTTAAAGTTATCAAGAAGTTGGTCGATAAATACCTCTTCTTTCAAATCTTGATGAAGGAATGTTGATTTTACATCCAACTAAAAAATATATCATGAATTTTGGATTGTCATTGTCATCGTCAATCTGATTGTATCATGTTTTGCAACAAGTACAAACACTTCTTTATAATCAATACTAAATTCTTGCTTATAGCTCTTTGCTACCAAATGTGACTTGTCAATCTCACCATTTTCCTTTAGTTTTGTTTGTAAACCCTCTTTACACTAATTATCTTTTGCCCTTTAGGAAGATCACATAATTTTCATGTGTTGTTCCTTTCGATCGTTGTAATTTCATCATCCATAGCCTTTCTCCATTTTGGTTCTTTAACGATCACCTTAAAAATAATAGGGTCACAATCTAAAAACAAGGCAAAATGTGTGATCCAGTTACCGCATAATTGGACATCCATGCTAGTAGTTTTCGAACATGTTGGCATCTTTGTGATTCAATTATAAGTGGAATTTGATAAGCAATTAGAACATTTTGGGTAACATCCTCATGTTGGTCATCCTTCATAGACTATTGCAATTTCTCATCATCAAAATCTACATGAATAATTTCTTTAACCCCATTATGATTCCATGCCTAAATAGCTTTTTTATCAAATACTATATCACCACTCATAATAATTTCTTAGTGTTAAGATTGTATAATTTATAAGCTTTTGATATATTATTCATACTAAGAAAAATATACTTTTCACCTTTGTTGTCCAATTTCTTTCCCCTTTCATTTAAAACATGAGCATATGCAATACACCTAAAAATTCAGAAATGATCGACAGTTAATATTCTTCCACTCCATTCTTCCTCTGGTGTCATGTTTTGAACATATAATGTGAGTCTTCTATTTCTGGCTAAAAACTTTTGAAAATACTACCTATTATTATAAGGTTTTGTATCATATTCATAATAGTATGATTCTTCCTCTCACATATACTATTCTATGAGGGTGCGTAAGTTGTTAGAAGTTATCTCTTGTCCTATGATTCTCACAGATTTGTAAATTCATATAAGTTATATTCTCCACCACGATGAGTATGAAGAACTTTAATTGAACTGTTATTTCCTTCCTCAACAAATTGCAAAGACTTTATATTTTTCTTCCAAAAAATAAACTCATATTTTATGACTAAAATCATCAATGAATGTAAGTATATATTTTTTTACCTCTATTAGAATATAGTATTATTGGCTTGCAAATATCTAAATGGACAATTTCGTGTCACCTTTGTTTTTCAAGATTTTTCTTGTGGAAATTGATTTTGATGTTATTTGCTAATAACACATCCTTCACAAATTTGAGATGGAATTACAAATTAAGAAAGACTCATCACCATATTCTTCTGTTATAATATTTTTAATTCACCAAAATTTAAATGTCCATAGCGAAAGTGTCATAGCCGTTACTCATCATCTAATTTTGCCGAAAAACATAAATGAGATGTAATATAAAGAGGAAAACATACAATCTGTTATGTTGAGAAATTAAACTCAACTTTGCATCTTGAATCTGACAAACTCTATCTTTGATTAAATGTCATATCTTTTTTCTTATAATACACTAAGTAAAATGGTCTTTAAATCACAAAAAGAACATTAGAAATAGTATGGGTGGAGTTCATTTTCATTTGAATTGTTATCTTTTCTTTTTTTTTCATAATAGAAATTGCAGAGTTGTCGCTAAATTTGACTGAACTACGAAAGGATTCATCTAAGTTAAAAAATATCTCCTCTCCACACATGTGATTGTTGTAGCATGTATTTAAATACCACATATTTTATTGAGTTTTCTCCTTCTCATGATATTCCATCAAAAAAGACACCTCTTCTTCTTTTTTTTTTGCCAAATTAGTCTAATCTCCACTTTATTTGTTCAAATTAGTATACATTTTGATTTGTAATGGTCATATCTATGACATCTAAAACATTCAACATTGAATTTATCTACTGACTTTGTTTTGTTAATTGTTGAATGATGGTCTCCATGTCCTCTATCTCTTCTTTGAAACTTTTGATGTTGATTTTGTTGGTAGTTCTCATGATCATTGTTGTTTCTCCTTCCTCTCTGTCACCCTTTGCCTCTTCCTTGTCCTCTATCACCTTTATTATTTATAAAATGATTTTCTAATAAAGCTTTCCAAAGCTTGCTCTTTTTTTCATGCTGATTAATTTTCTACTTATGAACTAATAATAAGCTTTATAATTCATAAATTGAAAGTAGGTTTACATCATTCGCTTCTTCAATAGATCAGGCAATAAAATTAAATTTTGATGTCCTAGATCGTAGAACTTTTTCTACAATAAGGGCATCCTATGTCTTGTCACCAAGAATTCATATTTTGTTGACAATTGTCATTGTTCTTGAAAAATAATTCGTAACTGATTCCTCTGATTTCATTCTGAGCATTGTAAACTCGAAATGAAGTGCCTGAAGTTGTTGTCTCTTAGTTCTTATCTTACTTTGATATTTTTTCTTCATAGAATCTCAAATATCTTTGGCGGTATTTTTGCAAAGAATGATTTTCAATATTGAGCGATCAATTGCTTATAAGAGATAATTTTTTGCTTTAAGGTTCTTTAATTTCAACACTTCATGCTTCTATGCATCTGTTAGAATAGTACCTTCTGCTGGTTCTATTACTTCAGATATTATGACCGTCTAATATTCCTTATAACTTCAGAAATTCTCTATGAGCATGCTCCAATGATCATAGTGACCATTGAATCGAGGAATAACTGATTTTATAAAACTTTCGAAAGCCATAGTTCTCCTAAACTTGACTCTGATATCACTATTAGAAAATAATAACAATAACAAAAGGATCTTATACGATAATAAATGATCGAGAACAAACAAGGAGGATAAAAATATTTTTCTCAATGCATTCATGACAACAAACGGCTAATACATAATTTAATTACTAATTCATTAGATCCTCATTCATTAACTATTAACTCTTGTAACACAACCATCATTGAACGCCAACATTTTTATAACCATTAACTTTTATCATTAACTAAACATAATAATATTTTGTCAACTTATCTAGCCACTTACTAACCTTCAATTATTTGTATGTGGAAATAAAGTCAGAATACTATAACTTCTCAACATACCAGTCCCATTATTAGAAAATATATATTTAAATTACACTTGGTTTCGCTGTTACACTTAAAAATACAATGAAACCAACTTAGACACCAACTCCACATTCCTTGCACTGTTTTTATTTTTTTAAATATTTGTACTCATTGAAAACGTGTAATAAAATTTTATATTGCAAAATTATATATTATTTAGTTATATTTTAAATTTTCTCTACTCATATGCTATATATACGTCATGTTAACTACGTACAACAAAGGTGATCTGACTACAAACATTACCATCTTGAAGATTCACAAAAGTTGGAAGACCTAAAAAAGATTAATAAAAGTTTCTAGAGTTCAAAACATGAAACTGGTTCTTTTAGTAGTCCATAAACTGCACTGTACATTGCCATGTCCAGAAAGATGACAACCCTTTTATAAAATGAATACATCCTGAGAAGCCAAATTTACAGCACTTGCAATTACCTCTTCCGCCTCTTCGATTCAGCCTGCATAAAATAGAGACGTAACTAGATCATTTTTACACATTTTCTAGAATTACACGTACAATTTCAGTTTGCCCTGGAGTGATTATCTTGGTCATGCTATATAAACTAGCTAAATGACCGACTACAACTCTTAGACTTCATTTCCATTTTCATAAGACGAAAGAAATTCAAATTTCCTAAATTTGATAGAAATAAAGGCGTACAAATGGAAGCAAAAGAGAGCCAATAATACGATGGCAGATAATGGTACCAAAAATGGTTCTTAAAGTAAATTTTAAGTGGACAGAATCAAGATTTGATGGAGCCTAGTATCAATCAACAAGTCTTCAAATTTGTACATACATCCAACTATGCAGATCAGCGATGAAAAACTTGCATATATAATTACTTGAATAAGAACGTACATTGATGGTGTAGGATAGTGACTATCACCTTTGTCTCAGAAACTGATGAAGCTGCAAAACCGTTCATAGTTCTTTTAGCTTCACTTTCAGAGTCGCAGTCGGAGCACAGAAAACAATCCAACTTTTTTGCCTGCTCAATTGTCATGCCCATGCAAGATGGATGAAACCTGTCCAAATAATCAGCTTTTAACAAATCAGCCACACAAATGCACCAAGTTTGATAAAAAGGGTAAGGCGATAAAAGTGAATAAAAAATAAAGTAAAGAAGAAAACATAGATTCAATTTGCAGCTGTCTGAAAGAAATGATATATTTTGATTAAGCCGTCGATCATTAGCAAGTCTGCTCTCAATGCCAACTAAAAATAGTAAAAAGAAAAAGGAACTTATGTTAGCTGTAAGAAAAAAAAATTATTTGTGAAGATTGTGAACTATGATCAGGGATTATAACCTGCTAAAGTGGCAAAAGGGAACACACGATTATAAATCAGTACTCCTACCAAGAGACATCCATGCATATATGCTCGATTCTAGGACATAGTTGCCCCTACGACCATAGCTAAGTTGATACTCAGATGGTAGAGTTGTTTCATTGGGCAAGGATCGATTCCATCCATGGAGTTAATTCCCTATGGGGAGTGCCCTCCCATCTAGGAGGTCGTTCGATACCGTGGTTTATCTCCCTCTGCAATTTGTGACGGGTGTAGGGAGTGCTCAGGTGAGCAAAATCATCTTTTGAATCGATTCTAGGACATAGTGAGAAAAGAAATTACAGAGATAAAATGTACCAGATACCATCACAAAATTTGATACAGGAATAACCTAGTAAGTGAGCATTTTTGTAACAATAAGCATAAATGCACCATTAGTCAAATTAATCAACTTGTGTCATTACTGATCGAACCCATCACCAAATTAAAGGTACGCCAATACAATACAAACCACAATGATAAACAAGAATCTACTTTAGAGTTCACATACACGAGAATCACTATATGAATTTTGACCGAATTAACGACCAAAATATAATTTGGTTTTTAAATAACGACCAATTAAAATTTTCAATTGCAAATTAACGACGAAGCGATGCCATTTGGTCACTAATTTTTTCTCATTTTATTTATTTATTTATTTTTATCATTAACGACTTAAAAATAGATCGTTATTTATTAGTAAAATAATGACCGCATATTGATTTCGATTGTTATTAGCAACAGATCAAAAAAAAATTTCGTAAATTAACGGAGTAAAGTCATTCGATCGCTAATTTTTTTATTTTAATATTAATTGTTTTGATCATTAATGATTGATTTTTAAAATAAGTGGTTATTTGTTGGCAAAATAGCGACCACTTAATAATTTCGATCATTAAATTATCAACCGATTAAAATTTTCAGCCACAAATTAATGACGGAGCAAAATCATTCGATCGCTAATGTTATTTAGAGCAAAATAATGGCCATTTAAACATTTCGATCGTTAAATTAACAACCGATTAAAATTTTCGATAGCAAATTAACAATTGATTTTTAAAATCGTTTGTTAATTTTTCACTACTTTCACTTTCCCCTTACTTTCACTATTTCTCCTGATTCATTGTCCTACTCTAAATCTGAGGTAACCCCTTTTGTCAACGAAATATGACCCAGTGACCTCCCTGGTTGTGTTGCGCTACGGTCGTGCCAACATTTGCATCGCACGACGACCTCCCTAGCTAGGAGCCCACATGGTACGACAACCTCCTTGGCCAGGAGCCCACGTCGCACTGTGGCCCCCTGGCCAAGAGCTCGCATTGTGTGGCGGCCATGCTCGCACGAGGTGGTCATCCCTAGCCACTTCGCATGGACTACATCCACGACCGTGTAGTCTTGCATCCGAGTGCCCTTGGCCACTTCGCGTGGTCACTTGTGGTTGCAATCGTGCATCTCTAGCTAGGGCTCCCGCTTCCCTAGCATGGCAGACCCATACTAAGTGACCGATAGTGGCCGTTAATTACGCATGAAGCTACTATTTGTGCCCTGCATAAGAAGATAGCATGAGTTGATTAACGTTAAACATGCTCATAACTCATTACTTTCTCTTATCACAGGTAGCAAAGTATTGTTGGATCGATTTGAAACGCTAGAGGGGGGTGAATAGCGTTAAAACTTTCTTTTTGTTCGTTCGTTTAAAAACCGAGTAGATAATTAATTTGCAGCGGAAAAGATAAGCAATAAAAAGAGAAGACAAATATTTTACTTGGTTGGTAGCCTTCGGCTACTACTCCAAGGCCCTAGTGGTCCTTGACCACACACGGAGGGCAAAACACTAAACGAACTCCTCCTCGTTGGAGGTAGGAGTTAATCGATATAAGAAAGAACAAAACTTGAGGTGGAGGGACACTCCCCCTCTCCTCGTTTACGATAAAAGCTCCGAAACAAGTAAATAAACAACTGATATAAAGCTAATACCGACGTACAAAAAATAAAGAAAATTAAACCTAGACGTCGGAGAAGAAAGACTTCATTGTCGGAGAGTTATAGCTTGGCGGAGGCTTTTGGAAGCTTGGAATTGATGAAGAAACCCTAGGATTGACCCTCCTTTTATAGCCTTTGAGCCCCTTTTCGAGAGGAACCCTAGCCAATCACAATTGAGCACCAATCTCCTTGAAATGGGGTGATAAGCCTTGACTCGGCGAAGTGATCATTGACATCACGATCGATGGCGGCATCGATCGATTGATGGTAGCATCGATCAGTCCGACCTCCGACGATCAATGATTGGCCGGCTCGAGTCCTCAGGCTGATCGATGCTTGCTGCAAGTCAAAGTTAGCTCAAAGAAAACATTATTTCGACGGTCTTCGATCGTCCGATCTCGACCTAGACCATCGATGGGATGTCTTTGGTCGGATCTACGCTTAAGACCATCCCCGTAAGGAGGATACGACCTCACTTACGCTTGCACACACGAGCTTACCTCGATACTTACCATGTCGCTTTTGCTTCCGGCCTTCCACTCGATTCCTTAGGCTCCCTCCGAAGTTACTCGATTGTCGCCCAACCACCGCGGCTTCCTCCGGGTGTCGCTAGCCTTCAGCTCTAGAGCTATAGCAATCTTCTACACACTCGATTCAGCTCGTGAGATAACGACATGAGCTTAACTTTGTATCGTTTGCTATAATCAAAACTCAGGTTTGACTTAGGTCCCTACTGCACCAACAATCTCCCCCTTTTTGATTTATGGCAAACCCACATATAAAGTTAAGTAAATAGCAAGCATGAAGAATAATGTGCATTAGAAACAAACAAAAAACAAAAAATAAAGAAGATTAAGTTGGAGTAGTAAGGATTTTCTTCAAGTACTCCCCCTTGAGGAAACCTCCCCCTTGACCGAGGGTGAGTCTTGAAGAAAGACCTTAATCCTCCCCTTTGAGGGTTGCTTTAAGTAATTAACATTACTTAAAGTTGGCCTTAGTAAAATGTTTAAGTTAAGAGTTCTTTTTAACTTGGCCCTTTCTCCCCCTTAAGTAAAACATTAAGGGCATAATGTTTAAAAATAAGTAAAACGTTGATGGCACAAATAAGTTTAAGTTAAGAATTCTCTTAACTTGGCCTTTAATAAGTTTTCAAAACTTAAAGTTAACTTTTGGTTTAAATATAAAGTAAGAGTTAAGTTATCAAAAAAAGAATTCTCTTAACTTGGCCTTTAATAAGTTTTCAAAACTTAAGGTTAACTTTTGGTTTAAATATAAAGTAAGAGTTAAGTTATCAAAAAAAAATTTGACCCCTTAACTTTAGCCTTTTTCTCCCCCTTTTGCCATATATCGAAAAGAGTGAGGGTGTGTGTGGAAAACAAAAATAAGTGTTAAATTTAAAGTCCAAGCATGTTCCACATTATTTTGAAAATAATATACTGAAAATAAGTTCATCTATAGAATGTTCGACTATATTGGCTTGATTGATATAAAGATCAATCGGTCAGTCGGTTAGTATGTATGATTATACTCCGTGGTTCATGGCGATGCACTAGCTCTACATCTGGAACCAGGAGTAAGGTCCTAACATCTCACGCCCATCTACGTGGCTAAGTACACAAACACATTAGTCCTATGTGTTGTGAGATGTATTGGCTCCTTAAATCTATAGGTGCATGATATCTAAGGTATGTCCTATGCTAGTTCCATAAAAATGAAATTTAAGAAATAGTAGTAAGAAAATATAATTTGCAAGTTCCTATTCTACTACGCACATGCCCAATTTTCGTCTTAATAAACTAAATTCGGCTTCGGGTAGGGGTTTAGTAAATAGGTCTGCTAAGTTAGACTTCGATTCGACGTATTCAAGTCAGTTGTATGGCTCGTTGGCCACATGTTCTCGAATGAAATGGTGTTTGACCTCTATATGTTTGGTCCTAACATCTGGATTCTTAGTAAGATTAATTGAACTAATGTTATCTACGTGAAGTTTAGTATTCGTAAAGTCTAACTTAAAATCGCGGAGAGTGTGCTTCATCCAAAGAAGTTGAGTGACACACTCACCCATCGCGATGTATTCGACTTCGGTGGTAGATAAGGCAACACAGTGTTGCTTCCTACTGCACCAACTCACTAGACTCGAGCCGAGAAGTTGACAACAACCACTCGTGCTCTTTCTATCGAGCTTACTACCGGCATAGTCCGAATCGGATGGGTTAGTTCGAACTTCGGTAGATCTAGGATACCAAATACGCATTAAGTGTACCCTTTAGATATCTAAGGATACGCTGACTAGAGTTAAGTAAGACTCCTTAGCACGAGGTTTGAAACTCATGCACATACTCACTGCAAATAAGATATCAGATCGGCTTGCAGTTAAGTAAAGGAGACTCCCTATTATGCTCCTATAGTATTTTAAATCAATTGGGTTTCCAATTACATCTTCTATATTAATATTAGTTGTCATTGGGGTATTAATAATTTTAGCGTCTTGCATTCCAAAGCATTTAATTAATTCCCTAGTATATTTGCGTTGATGTAGGTATATTCCATCTTTAGTTTGTTTAATTTGTAATCCTAAGAAGAAACTTAATTCGCCTACTAAATTCATTTCAAATTCACTTTCCATAAGTGAAATAAACTCATTTAGTAGGATTGAGTTGGTGGTTCCGAAAATAATATCATCTACGTAGATTTGGGCTATGAATATGTCTTTACCTAAGGTTTTTACGAAAAGGGTTAGGTCAACCACACCTTGGTTAAAGCCTTTGGACTTAAGATAAATCGAAAGCCTCTCGTACCAAGCTCGCGGAGCTTGTTTAAGTCCATAAAAAGATTTCTTTAATCTAAGGACATGATCGGGTTTGTCTAAACTTTCGAAACCGGGGGGTTGACTAACATAAACTTCTTCTTTAATGTATCCATTTAAGAATGCAGATTTCACATCCATTTGAAACAATTTAAATCCTCGATGTGCTGCATATGCTAATAGCATTCGAATGGACTCTAATCTAGCTACTGGGGCATAGGTCTCGTCGTAATGTAAACCTTCGACTTGACTAAACCCTTTAGCAACTAGTCTAGCTTTATTTCTAACTACTTCACCTTTATCATCAATTTTATTTCTAAACACCCACCTTGTTCCAATGATTGTTTTATCTTTAGGTGGTGGTACTAATTCTCATACTTCGTTCCTAGTGAATTGAGCCAACTCTTCTTGCATTGCAATAATCCAATCGGGATCAAGAAGAGCTTGGTCAATAGTTTTGGGTTCGATTTTAGAAATCAAAGATATTTGACTAAGGTTTCTGTATGAGGCTCTAGTTCGAACTCCTAGACTTGGATCACCTATCACTTGGTCGATAAGATGATTCGTTTGAGTCCTAGTTGGATTTGGATTTGAGTCTACAACTTGATCCATAGGATGGCTTGTTTGAGTTCTAGTTTGGTTGGAGTCATCTATCACTTGATCAATAGAGTGACTTGGTTGACTTAGGTTAGGATTAACACTAGACCTGATCTCCGGATCAGAGTTAGGTCTAGTATGAATCGGCTCGCTAATTGGGGTTGCCGGGGTTTTATAGGTTCGTGTCCTTCATCGAATACTATATTGATAGTTTCCTCGACTCTAAGGGTGTCATGGTTATATACTCTATAAGCTCTACTTGTAGTCGAGTATCCTAGAAAGATTCCGGTCGTGGTTTTAGATGTAAATTTTCCTAGGTAATCTTTAGTGTTTAGGATATGTACCTTACACCCAAATACCCTAAAGTACTTGATGTTAGGTATTTTATCGTGATAAATCTCGTATGAGGTCTTAAGGTACCTCTTTACCATAAAGACTATTCGACGACTTGACCCCAAAACCTATCGGGTAGGTTATACTCATTAAGCATTGTCTGGCTTCTTGTAGGGTTCTATTTTTGCGTTCTACTAGGCCATTTTGTTGTGGAGTTCTAGGGCAAGAGAACTCATGGTGGTATCCATTTAGGTTACAGAATTCTGTAAACCTATGGTTTTCGAATTAACCACCATGATCAGTCCTAAGTCTTTTGATTTTAATGCTTTGTTGATTTTCTATTAACTTAAATAGGTTGATTAATTGATCTAGGGTATCACTTTTGTGTTTGATGAACCTAACCCAAGTAAATCTAGAGTAGTCATCAATAATGACTAAACAGAATTTACTTCCGTTAAGTGACTTAGCTCCGTGTGAATCAAATAGATCTATGTGTAGGAGCTCAAGCACACTTTTGGTTCGTTCTTGACTAGTTAGTTGATGTTTTGTCCTAGATTGTTTACCTTGTTGACAAGCATTACATATTTTATTATCCAAGTTGTTGAGGTTAGGCAAACCTCTGACTAAATCACTCGGACTCATCTTGTAGATGAGTCTTGGGTGTAAGCGACCGAGTCGTCGGTGCCATAACCATGATTCCTCTTGCCGTGTCATAAGACACTTAGTTGAGGAGTTAATTAAGTTGATAGTGTAAATGTTGTTATTTCTAGTCCCTTTAAGAATTGTTTTAGAGGTTTCGTTTGTATTAATTACGCATTTATTTTCTAGAAATATGACCTTATAGTTATTATCACACAATTGACTTACACTGAGAAGATTATATTGAAAATTTTCTACTAATAAAACGTTTTGAATAACAAAATTTGAGTTAAGCTCAATATCACCTGATCCGATGATTTTGAGCTTGCCGTTATTTCCGAAGGCTACCGATCCTTATCGTCAATCAAGCTTCAAAACTTGATCCGATGCGTGGCCAGAGCAACCACTGTCCAACATCCATTGATCCTACACGCAAGGTAGTTGGATCGGATATTAGATTTATTAAAAATTGATTGAAAATTATTAACCTAAATCATCTCACCCATGTCTACATGATCAAACATGTTAATCCTATATATTCTTGTGAGATGACTTCCAATTTTAGTTGAATTAGATTTAATGACTTAAACACTTGTCAACCTTGCGTTAGATTCGGATTTGACCTTAGGCTCATCAAATCACCTTTTCAAGATCATGGCTTCCAGGTCGTGGCGAGGCACAGAGGCCTTCTTTGATCGGAACAACGACCACTTCCTTAGACAAAGCCATTTTCAAGAAAATAGAGACTTGACTCACCTAAGACCACTTCCTGGTCTAACTAGTCTAGCAGGATCTACGAGAGGTAGCTTTAGTTGCTCGGTCAAGTCACCACGAACTAGATCGCCTTATCTAGCCCGAATACACAAGACTCCGCTTTCCTAGCGTCTATCATCTCGCCCTGGCGTCCTGGTACTATATTATCAGTATCGACGAGTTATAGTCCTATCTAACCATTCTAAAAAAATCAAACTAAATAAAAACCTAAGCGTGCACGATTTCTAAGTTAAAACAAACAAATTTAAATTTGACTAGCTCCCACTGGGACGGTTGAATCGATTCGGTCTCTCCACATAGTGGATTTGGTCCTTAGGAACCCAAGATCGGTTTGATCCTAAGTTTGAAATCAAGGTGGTCTTAGGGACCCACTTGGACATGTTTTTATGTCGACTTACTGATCGACATATACGACTTATTAGTCGTGTTTGAGCTAAACCCTAGCCGGCCTTGTTATGCGGCCCTTTGCGATCCAAGTAGAAGGTCAAGTCCTTTGGATCCCAAAGTAAACCTTTCCAACGTATTCCTAAGATCTTCGACTTGACTTTTCAAGAGTGAGTTCTCAACTTCGAGTTTTTCAACCCGAGTTGAGTCCTTCTCTTGAACTCGACTAGTCGAAGAGGTTACGGAGACCTCGTGTTTGAGGAGTTTAACTTCCTTAACCGTGGTCTCGACCTTGACTCGGACTTAGCTAACTTTTTATTTAAAACTTAATTTCACTATAAAGTTTACTAATGAGGGATCGACTTACCTAGAGTGTATCTTTCAACCGGATGATCCGCGTGGCTCGTCAATAAGGCTTCGCATCCGACTCGCCTTCTTGGTTCCGATTCAAGTTCGGTTCCCGACTCGTCTCCGATTCCACCGGTTTAGCCATGAGGACTCGATCGTTATCTTCTTCCTCGAAAGCTTCTTCCCAAGTAGCGTTAAGTGCTTTTTTGTGTTTTGGTGTCTTGGTCTTGAGTTTTGGGCATTCGGACTTAATGTGTCCAAACGTGATTCATAACATCTTATGTTTGAACTTTTAGGCTTACCTTCGTTGGGTCGAGCGAATGCTCGTTTCGACCCTCGACTATCCTCCAAACTAGGTTGACTAGTTCGGCCTCCATTTCCGAAGTCGACCTCCAATCGGACTCATCCTCTTCTTCCTTCGGGGGTGGCTTCTGGCGGTTTCTTCTTTGAACTGCAAATAGTGTTATACCTTTCTCGGGTTCAGAGTTAGGCGCTCATGAAGTTGAAATTAGAAAAAAGTTCATCTAATCTAAGTTTAGAGAGATCCTTGGAGACCTTGTAGGCATCGACCATGGATGCCCACAAGGTAGTCCTCGGAAAGGAGTTTAGGACATACCTTATAAGGTCGCGGTTTTCGACCTTTTGCCCAATTGCGTGTAGATTGTTGACTATGTCTTGGACGCGAGCGTGGAGTTGCATTGTCGTTTCATGTTCCTGCATTTTTAGATTATATAATTTATTAAATAGAAGGTCGCGCTTACATACCTTGGCTTCATCGATCCCTTCGTGTAGCTCCACTAGCTTTGTCCATAAGTCCTTTGCGCTGATGAAGGGGCCGACGCGATTTAACTCCTCCTTGGACAAACCGCATTGGAGAATTTGTGTTGCCTTGGCATCGGCTTCGACTTGTCATTTTGTCGCAATGGTCCATTGATCATAACCCAAGGATTCACCCACTTCGTTAGTCGAAAGTGTGAAACCCGTTTGGATTATGATCCACATCTCGATTTGGGTTTTTGAGAAAGCATTCCATCCGACCTTTCCAGTAACGGAAATCATCTCCGTTGTAAAACGGAGGTCGGACGGTGCTAAAACCCTCGAGATGGGCCATTGGAGCAAAAAAAACAAGGAGACTAAAACGAAAACCTAGCAACGACAAAAACACACGAAAGTACCAAGACTTGCGTCTTGGATTAGTAGTGCGGAAGAAAATCTAACCAAAAAGAGATAAAACAGAATTAAAAAAAAAATAAAAAAATCTGTAAAATGGCTAGATTGGTGGTTTCACCAAATCTTAGCAACCCCCGGCTCTGATACCAATTGTTGGATCGATTTGAAACGCTAGAGGGGGGGTGAATAGCGTTAAAACTTTCTTTTTGTTCGTTCGTTTAAAAACCGAGTAGATAATTAATTTGCAGTGGAAAAGATAAGCAATAAAAAGAGAAGGCAAATATTTTACTTGGTTCGTAGCCTTCGGCTACTACTCCAAGGCCCTAGTGGTCCTTGACCACGCACGAAGGGCAAAACACTAAACGAACTCCTCCTCGTTGTAGGTAGGAGTTATTCGATACAAGAAAGAACAAAACTTGAGGTGGAGGGACACTCCCCCTCTCCTCGTTTACGATAAAAGCTCCGAAACAAGTAAATAAACATCTGATATAAAGCTAATACCGACGTACAAAAAATAAAGAAAATTAAACCTAGACGTCGGAGAAGAAAGACTTCGTTGTCGGAGAGTTATAGCTTGGCGGAGGCTTTTGGAAGCTTGGAATTGATGAAGAAACCCTAGGATTGGCCCTCCTTTTATAGCCTTTGAGCCCCTTTTCGAGAGGAACCCTAGTCAATCACAATTGAGCACCAATCTCCTTGAAATGGGGTGATAAGCCTTGACTCGAAGGCGATCATTGACCGTGATCGATGGCTATCATCGTGATCCGATGATGGTAGCATCACCGAGTCCGACCTCCGGCGAATCGATCGATTGGCGGCGAATCGAGTCCTCCAAGCTGGCAGTCGATTGATGCTTGCTGCAAGTCAAAGTTAGCTCAAAGAAAACATTATTTCAACGGCCTTCGACCGTCCGATCTCGACCTAGACCATCGATGGGATGTCTTTGGTCGGATCTACGCTTAAGACCATCCCCGTAAGGAGGATACGACCTCACTTACGCTCGCACACACGAGCTTACCTCGATACTTACCATGTCGCTTTTGCTTCCAGCCTTCCACTCGATTCCTTAGGCTCCCTCCGAAGTCACTCGAGTGTCGCCCGACCACCGCGGCTTCCTCCGGGTGTCGTTAGCCTTCAGCTCTAACTATAGCAATCTTCTGCACACTCGATTCAGCTCGTGAGATAACGACATGAGCTTAACTTTGTATCGTTTGCTATAATCAAAACTCAGGTTTGACTTAGGTGCCTACTGCACCAACAAGTATTTGGTCATTTATCGTAGTCTTTTGATCACGCAGCAGCTTGTAGTCACGTGACACATCTTCTTTCGTAATAAGTTGTAATTTTTTTTTCATAGTCATATATGTACCTTATTGTTGTTTAATTTTTCTTAATATATATCATCAAGTTCTTTTGAAAATTTATACTTTTTTCAAGTTAATTAACTTAATATGTATATCATTAATTAGGTTTTAATGATTTATTAAGCTTTGTTTAACAATATATATGTTTATATTTATAATGTTATTTATATATTAATTGTTTTACACTTTCAATAATGTTGCATTTCTATTTTTTTAAGTTATAATGAATATGAATAAAAAATGTAGAACCGCCACATTAACGGCCCCCTCCGGCTGCCCCTACCGGTGGAGAAGGCAAATCAGGACCCAGGTGGCAAGTGCAAAGGAGAGGGTCGATCGATAGCTCAGAGTCATGACCTCCTCAGGAATTGACCCCTGTATAATGAATATGAATAAAGCTTGGATGTACGCAAGGTTAGACCTTTTATGAGGCCAAGTAGGCAGCCGCCTTAGGGCTCAACCCCAGAAGGGTCCTAAAAAAATATATTTACTGTTAGTCATGTAAAAAAAAAGATTCAAAGGACCTAATTGTAATTTCTAAAACATTGTGAGTTTTTTTGGTAATATTGTCAAAAAAAAAAAAATTAAAGTGCACACTTTCCTATT
This sequence comes from Wurfbainia villosa, assembly GCA_025175895.1. Classification (NCBI taxonomy): domain Eukaryota; kingdom Viridiplantae; phylum Streptophyta; class Magnoliopsida; order Zingiberales; family Zingiberaceae; genus Wurfbainia; species Wurfbainia villosa. Next base: position 36,194,996 of record CM046004.1, on the reverse strand, counting down.
CCTCTGCTTCCTTTTTCGCAACCTATTCTTCTGCCGACCTTTTCTTTAATTCTTTTTTCCTATTTCTATCTCTTGAACCCTAAAATTTTTCCTAATCCATCTCCCCACCAATCCTTTGTCGTCGTCGTCGTTGCCAGTGTCATCACTGTCACCGTCATCGCTCACCACGGTTGCTAGTGTTGTCGTCGTCTCACCGTTGATACTACGCAATAAAGTCGATCATTAAGGATTTGAGGTTGAGTTTTCCTACTTGTTTTCCCTTCTACTTTAAGTACTTATCTTGTGCATGATTAATCCCATCACAAATAATAATGATTTATGATGGCCTATAAAGTATTAAGAATTTTCAATCAAACAATAGCATTGTTGAACTACCTGTCCTAAGGCTACCACAGGTAGGTCATGGCTCCCACAGGAGGATTCTTGTCGAGCCATAGTTGGGTCCACGGCAGTGGTGATGGACATGGGCAGCCCGTGGTAGCCTCTGAGAGCTCCAATCTCATGTCGTTCCAACCTTGAATGAAGCATGAGAGCCATGGAGGCTCTGATGTCCTTATTGGTGGCTTCAATTATCCTTGGTCATTGTCCAGGATAAGATAGAATCTTATGATAAGATATGAACAGCTCGAACTACAGAATGCCCCTGCATCAAGTATACACTTTAAATCAATAAAGAAAGATAACATTGGAGGCAAGTGTTAACAAGAATAATCTTCATTGTGGAAATACTTGTCGAAAATACTTTGGTCTTTCAAGGAGATGATGAAAAACTATGTCGAAAACAATGAACTATTTTTGCAAATAATAGAAATGATTATTGAGTTTAATCCAGTGATGGAGGAGCATGTTCAACCTTGTGAAGCAGGGGAATCTCACTATATATATTTTAGTCCCAAAATTCAAAATGAATCGATAGAGACTTTGGCAAATGAAGTGAAAAAGGCAATCATTATAAAAGTTAAACATGCAAAATATTTTTCAGTAATACTTGATTGTACTCAAGATGTGAGCCATCAAAAACAAATGTCTCTAGTGCTACGATGCTCGAATGGTTCGACAAACACACTAAAAGAATATTGGGTAGAATTTTTAAAGGTGGATGACACATTAGGTCTTGAATTATCAAGTGAACTTTTGAATGCATTAACTGAGCTTGACATTGATGACATAAGAGGACAAGGGTACGATAACGGATCAAACATGAGTGGAAGACACAAAGGTGTATAAAAAAGATTACTTGAAATAAATCCTAGAACTTTTTACATACCATGTGGTTGTTATAGTCTTAATTTAGCCTTACTTGATATGGTGGAATGTTGTCCTAAAGTCAAGTCCTTCTTTGAAGTGGTGCAACGTATCTACACATTGTTTTCTTCCACTACAAAGAGATGGAAAATTTTTAAAGCTAAGGTGTCTGATTTGACCGTTAAATCATTGTCACATACTCGTTGGGAATGTTATGTTGAAAATGTAAAAGCCATAAAAAACAAATTGGACATATAAGAGATGTTTTACTTGATTTGACAAGTTGATAAAGATTCTAAAACAAAGAGTGATGTTGAGACCTTAGCACTATATGATATTGAGAGTTTTGAGTTCTTGCTTAAAATGGTAATCTGGTATAACTTGTTACAAGCAATAAATACTATGAGTTTATTCAATCTGAAGATATGGATATTGATATTGCAATTAACCTCTTGCAAGGACTTGATCAATTTCTTGATGAGTTTAGAGAAGAGGGGTTTGCTAATGCCATGAAAGAAGCTATACAAATGACAAGTGAAATAGGGATTAAACCTAAATTTCGAGAAAAAAGCATCATTCGAAGAAAGAAACAATTTGATGAAAGTGGCAATGATGATATGACATAATCAAGTGAAGAATCTTTTAGAGTAGAATATTTTCTATTTATAATTGATCAAACTCGATCTTCTCTTTAAGTTCAGTTTGAACAATTTAAATAATATCAAGAGATTTTTGAATTTTTATTAAATTTGGAGAAGTTAAAAGAGTGAGCCTTTAACTAGCTTGATAAAGTCTTGTAAATGATGGGCATTCAGACATTAATGCTGATAAGTTGTGTTTGGAGTTGATGGTCATGAGATGTCATTTAACAAATGAAAAAAAAAAAGCAATTAATATGCTACAATGTCCGGCAAACTTGAATGGTTTATTCCCAAATACTTACATTGCCTATAAAATTTTATTGACCATACCAGTAAGTTGCATCGGTAGAAAGAAGTTTGGATTATACAGATTTAATAAATATTTTTATCTCTAAAATAGCTAGACGAGTAGTGTTTATGTAATTATTTCAAATATTTATTAACTTTTTATTGATGAAGTATATTGTATCTAGTTTATTTATATATTTAGTGTATTTGTTATTTACAAACTGAACTTTATAGTCATTTACTATAACAAAAGGGCCCACTTTTTATTATTCATTTCAGGCTCCATCGAACACAGGTATGACTTTGGATGTACGTTAGCTTAGTGAATGGATTTATAAATGAAGAATATCTTAATAGAGTTGAAGAGTTTGTGAATTTCGCTAAGCGTTATCTAAATCGTATGAATGATGACATATTATGTTGTTGTGTTCTCATTGCAAATGTAGAAATATAACTTTTTGTGATGAGGATACTATGAAAGTACATCTAGGCAAATATGATTTTGTTCCAAATTACTATAACTGGTATAATCACGGAGAGCCTTATTTGTATGAGTCGATTGAACATTCTTTTGGTTCGTCATCTGCCCCCACTGCTCGAGAGGAATCACCTAATGACAATATAATACAATTGATGATTCACGATGTGATAAGTGTGCTTGATCACTCGAACATGAATTGGATACCAACACCTGTAGTACAGAAACTATATAACATGTTAAAAGCTAATGAAAGAGAACTTTGAAAAGGCATTCCTTCTAGTCATTCCCAACTATCAACTATTGCAAGACTATTGAACATCAAGACAGAGCATTTCACCGAATGATGTTATGATGACATTTGTCAAGTAATGTCAGAGTTGCTCCCTACTAATAATATAATGGCTAACAATTTCTATGGTACGAAAAATTTGGTTAGGGATTTAGGCTTGTCTACCTGCATGATGTTTTGTAAGGATGATAATGAATTTATTGAATGTAAGATGTGTAACCACCCTTTGTTATAAGCAATGTAGTCGTGTACTAGGGAAGAAGAAAAAAAAAATCTTATGGAAAATTATATATTACTTCATGTTAATTCCTAGACTTCGATGCTTATATACATCTGCTGCAATATCAAGCCACATGAGATGGCATCAGGAGCATGACCATAAAAGAGAGATAATGTGTCATCCTTCTTACTCCTCTACATCAAAATATTTGGATGAAAAATTTCCTTCTTTTGCAATGGAACCATGTAATGTCAAATTAAGACTTTTAGCAGATGAATTTTAGTCATTTGGTCAATCAGGATATATTCATCCTAGCAAGTTATATCAACAAGAAATACAAGCAAGATGATTGAAATAGAAGAGAGTATTGGATATCCTTTGTGATCGTAAAGTACAATTAAAATTTAAAGGGAAGTTTCACAAAATGACAGTTAGACCTACTATGTTATGGAGTTGAATGTTGGACTATAACTCGAGCACATGAGCAAAATATGAAATTTGTAAAAATGAGGTTGTTAAAGTGAAAGTATAGACATACGAGGATGAATAAAATAAGAAATGAGAATATTATAGCAAAAGTTAAAATAACACCTATTGAGAGAAAACTCCGCGAAATACGTTTAAGATAGTCCAAACATATATTTAGACGATCAATAAATGATCTGGTTAGGCGATATAAAATTATTACAAATATACAAATCAAAGATTTAAAAAGACTTAGTTAACAATATAAAATCAGATAAAATTTATTTAAATATAGATGATGATATAATAGGGGATAAAACTCAACAACTCCTAGTGGGATAAGACATAGTTATTGTTATTGTTGTCCTTGTCCCACAAAAATTTTTTTTTTTTGTAACCTTTAATTGCTGAGTCAAAGAACCTATGGACTATATAGGAATGAAGACTTATGACATTGCAAATAAAACAAATTTTAATTTGCATGCTGCTTTATTATGGATAATTAGTGACTTCCCGACATACTCAATGTTGTCGAAATGAAGAATAATTGATATATTAGCATGTTCACATTTCATGAATGAGTCTAATCCATTTACATTACTTTGTAGCAGGAAGATATTCTAGTTTGAGAATTATCATAAATTTTTATCTTTTAAGCACCCTTTCAGGTGAAATAAAAAAGATTCATAAAGAATTAAGTGGTTACAAAACTTTCGATGAATTAGATAACTAAGAATTTGTACCAATAATTGAAATTGATATCGATGAATTAAATAAACAATGTTAGGATGTGCAAATGTGGTTGGAAGAAACAAAATATATTTTGAGAGTTGTCATGTTGAAAGTATTGCTTATTCGATATAATTTAGATGTAACGCATGTTTAGAAAAAAAAAATCTATAATATTTTCAATCCTATTATGAATATTTTGGGAAAAATAAAAGACACATCAAAGTCCCGTGAGGATTTAAAAGAATTAGTTTATAGACCTTAGTTACATAAAAATGAAACAATAAATAAATTTCCAAAAGCTTGTTACACATTGGACAAAAGGAAGTAAACAAGCATTGTGTAATTAGTTGAAAGAGAATAAATTTCCTAATGGGTATGTCTCAAATACAGTTTGATGTGTGGATAAAAACAAATTGACACGCAAAGACTTATTCTAATATCCTTTTATGACCTACTTCCTAATAATATTTAACAAACACTCACAAAATTGAGCATGTTCTTCGGGAATTTGATATCGAAGGTTATTACAACAGCCGAGATACTTCGACTAAAGACAGACATACCTCTTTTACTTCGTAACTTGAGCACATATTTTCACCTAGCTTTTCTGATTCAATGGAGTATCTATCAATTCATTTAGCTTATAAGGCACGACTAGATGGTCCTGTGCAGTACAGATGGATGTATCCATTTGAATATTTTTTTAAAAAGATTAAAGAATAATATTCATAACAAAACAAAAGTTAAGGAGTCAATATATAATGTTTATTTAATTGAAGAAACATCTTCTTTCTGCGCATATTTTTTTGCTGATAATGTGAAAATTAAACATCTCAAGTGTTCGAAATTCTGATGATGTTCAACTGATAGACCTAAGGATGCTTTCGATTTTCAAATTTCCTAGTAGACAGATTGGTGCATTTGCTTGTAGATGATTAATCAAAAAGAATACCATGCAACAAGAACATCCATACTCCTTAACTGTGACTAGGTAAAAACCTTACATATAAAGTGAGTTAAATTCTACATTCAAAAATTTATCCTCTAGCTTGTACAAACAGGAACAATAACAACAAAATCCATCAATACGGACAAATGAAGTGGACAAAAAGTTAGAGATGGAATTTACATCAGATTTGCAAGCCAAGCCAAGTTAGAGACTGAATTTTTCGTCGTTTGTATTATATTGTCATTAGTTTATATAATGACTAATATTTTAGGTGGAGTCACGGCCAAATGGGCAAGATCAAATGACAAAGGATCTTGTAGTAGGATCTCTTCATAATATAAGAATCTACTCTGATTACTTTGTTAATGGTTTCAAATTCCATGCGACACAGCGGGATTCAGTCACCCTGACTAATAATTCAAGTGTTTACATAAAAGGATCTAGCAACATCACTATCGAACTCGATTACTACGGCAAACTTGACGAAATCATTTAGGTGGAATATTTAAGTTTACCCATAAAAAAGTTAGTGCTATTCAAAGGTTTATAGTATTATCCAACTCCAAGAACTGATACGAGAGTACATTTGAACTACATTTAAATGAAGTCAATACAAGCAAAAAGATTCAACAAGTTTAAATCTTTCATTTTCGCGATACAAGTTGACCAAGTTTTCTATGCTAAATACCCAACGAAAAAAAAGAGGATCTAGTCAATGACCAACAGTTTGTTGAATGAAACCTCGATTAACCATAGAAATGTCAAACTCTATCACGACCACAACCATGATGCATTTCAAAATGAGGAAGTAGAGAGACATTCAATTGATTCACAAATTCAGTTAGCCTCCCAGTATAAATGTTACTTACACAGAATTATATGATGGAGAGATGTCTATCGACAATGAACCTGATGTACTAATGGTGTTAGGTGATGACTTGTAAACTATTAATGTCTATGATTCATATTATGTTGATGACTAAACTATAGGATTATAAACTATGATATTTTAGTTTTTACATTATTTTATGTTGGATGACCTATGTATTTTCTTTCATGCTATTTGTTTTATATGTCATCAATATATTTTCAATATTATGTATCGGAGTAATAGTTAAGACTCAAAATATAATGTTAAAGTTGAGTATATATAGAACAATTGTAAGATATATTAGCAAATTCAACTTGAATGTATGACTAGTTCAAACATATAGAATATAACTTGTACTAATGAACTTGTATGTTTGAATGGTATTTGGGACTTCTATATGTTATAAAATGATTTCACAATTATTGTCATGACAGGCCTTACATAGAAACAAGATGGCCAGACTATGCTGAAAATAATTGGCAATAAAAAAATATTTTCATTATATTTCAAAACAATGTTATTATCAATCCATATTCACATAATCTTTTTCTGTTATTTTTAAAAGAATCTTTCTTCATGCAGTTTTAATCCATACAGAGTGGCTGCATGTATCATATTAAAGTTTAAAAAACAATAATGCATTTCTGGATGTGCGTAGTAGCACATCACAAAGAGATTAAAGATTTCTACCATAGAAAATTTTTGTAAGAATTTTAATATTATTGATGCTGCAAAATAACAATTATATTAATTTCCTCGATGATGTTGCAGAAGAGGTGTACGTGGGAGCCTGACCACGAAATAGGGTTTAAGGCGACATAGAACTTGTATTGTCAAAAACAAGACAAAGAATCGTTACACAAATAAGAGACGGACACAGCCACCACATGTACTGGAATAGGTTTGGAATGCATGGCAGAAGTCAGAAACAGCTCGAAACTATTCATATAAGTTGTTCTTTAAAATTACCAATGAACTAATTTTAATTTGTTTATGCAAAAAGAGACTTTACGGCAACCAACTGACTGTTGGGAGTTATTTCACAATACCCATTGATGAAATGACGATATTTTTATCAATGCTCGATAGAAGGCCATAGACACAAGTATCAAAATTTGATTACCTCTCAAATTTAACAATAGTTTTATTATTTGTATATTAGATACAACAACGAAATCTTATCCCACTAGGTGGGATCGGTTATATAGAGCCTTCTATGCCATTGAATTCTATCCCCTACTATATCATCATCTATACTTAAATAAATTTTATCTTATTTTATTGTTGTTAAATAAGTCTTTTTTGGTCTTCCTCTTCCTCATTTGATATGTATATTTGTCATTGTTTCACATCGCCTAACTGGAGCATTTATTGAATGTCTAAGTACATGTTCGTACCACCTTAAACGTGTCTCTCGGAGCTTTCCTTCAATAGATGCAACTCCAACTTTCTCTCTAATGCTCTCATTTCTTATTCTGTCACATCCTTATCTCTGCAATTCTTATCTTTTGCCCATGTGCTCGAGTCGTAGCCTAACATCTAGCGTTATATAACATAGTAGGTCTAACCTCCATTTTGTAGAACTTCCCTTTCAATTTTAGAGGTATTTTACGCTTTCCTCCATTTCAATCATCCTGTTTATATTCTATGTAAGACATCTCTCTCAATCCATCCATCACCTTGCAAAAATAATCTTAAATATTTAAAGCTCTCAGTTTCAGATAACTCGTAATCTCCTATCTTAACACTTGTCTCATTATGTCTAATATTACTAAACTTAAATTTCATATATTCTGTCTTTAGTCTACTAAACCTAAAACTTTTTACTTCTAGTATTTCCCGTCAAGATCCTAGTTTAGTATTTACTCCTTCACGTGTCTCATATACCAAAACAATATCATCTACAAACAACATGCACTACGGTACTATGTCTGGAATGTGTCCAGTGAGTTTGTCTATGATTAGTGAAAAAAGATAGGGACTTAGAGATAATCTTTAATATAACGTTATCTTTATTGGAAATGCTTCAGTTAATATACCTGAAGTCTTCACTCTGGTTGTTACTTCCTCATACATATCCTTAATTAATTCAATATATCTTATACTAACACCTCTCTTTTCTAGAATTCTCCATATAATTTCTCTTGAGACTCTATCAAAAGTTTTTTCTAAGTCAATGAATATCATGTATAGATCCTGCCTTTGCTTCTGATACTTTTCAATTAGTTGTCTAAGAAGATATATAGCTTCTATTGTCGACCTTTTTAGCATGAACCCAAATTGATTTTCAAGAACCGTAGTCTCCTTCCTAAGGTTTAAAATTTCAACTCATATCGAGGTTTCGGTCTACGATCAAAACGATACGGTTTCGATATCGTATCGTGTTGTATCGGTAAATTTCGATAATTTTTAAATGAAAAAATGAAAATTTTAATTTAATTATTATAAATAAAGAAAATAATTATGGAAAGAAAATTATCAAAAAAACTAATTTAAATAGAATTGAAAAATAAAATAAATTTTAATAATAATAAAATTATTATTTATAATATATAAATTAATAAAATAATTTATAAAATATTTTTAAATTAATAAGATAAATTTATTAAATTTTAATTGTTTTATTTAATTTTCATATAGTTTAAACTATAGTTTGGGAAGCTGATTATTAAAATATCGCAACTCTCCGCGCTCCTCGCAGCCGCCGCGACGCGCCGCGCCCCGTGCGGCCGCGCTGGGCCATAAGTGGTCGCGATGACGCTATAACGCCCTCGCCGCCGCCGATCGCGCTGACGCCTCCGCGCTAACGCTGTGGCGCGATGTCACCGCGCGGCTAACGCGGAGGTCGTCGTGGCCCCGCGGCCACCGATACAGCTTGTACCAATGTCGAGCAGCGGACGGAACAATAAATTCGGTCCGTTTTGTCCGGAACGGGTCGAAATTTTAAACTATGCTTTTTCCTTAATCTTTTTTCTATTGCTCTTTCCCAAAATTTTATAGTATGACTCATTAGTTTAATATTCCTATAGTTTGCACAAGTTTGTATGTCTCCCTTATTCTTATATAAGGGAATTAGAGTACTTATCCATTGATCAGACATCTTTTTTATTTTAATATTATGTTAAATAATTTTATAAGTCATTCAATTCCTTTTTCCATAGGCACTTCCATACCTCTATCAGAATATTATCTTGTCTAACAGCTTTTCCATTTTGCACTCCATTTAAAGTTTGTTCTACTTCTGAAATTTGAATTCTACGATAAAAATTTAAATTTTTATACTTATGTGACCTACTTAAATTACCTAAATTAAATTAGTCGTCTAAATCTTCATTAAAAAGTTGATAAAAATATCTCTTCCATTGTTCTTTTATTTCTTCATCATTTACTAATACTTTATTGCATTCATCTTTAATACATTTTATTTGATTAAGATCTTTTGACTTCCTCTCTCTCATTTTAGTCATTTTATAAATGTATCTTTCACCTTCTTTTATATCTAATTTTCGATATAACCATTCAAAATTTTCATTATTAGCTTCATTCACCGCTTTCTTAGCCTCTTTCTCGGCTATTATATTTTTTTTTCAAATTTTCCTCGTTCTTACAACTATATAATTATAGGTTGTTCATTTTTCCTTCACTTTTTCTTGTACTTTCTTATTCCACCACCAAGATTCCTTACTCAGTGGTGCATGTCCCTTTGACTCATCGAGTACACTCTTGGCTACTATTTTCAACTTTGATACCATCTTATCCCATGTCGTATTAGAGTCATCGTATATTTCATCTAATACTTGTACTCCTACCTTTTCCTTAAATATGGTTTGTTTCCCATCCTTTAACTTCCATCACTTAATTCTAGGAGTCGTGTATATTTTCCTTCTATTAATACTATGTTTGAGGCGTATATTTAATACTACTAACCTATATTGTATAGTTAAGCTTTCTCCAGGGATGACTTTACAATCTTTACAAATCTTTCTCTCTCTCTTCCTGACCATAAGAAAGTCAATTTGCAATTTATTATTTCCACTTTTGAATGTGATGAAATACTCTTCTCTTTTTTTTTTTTAATGTATTAGCTAATATAAGATATGCTATTGCAAAATCCAATATAATTTTACCTTCTTCATTTCTTGTTTCAAACCCATAACCCTCATGCACCCTCTCATATTCCTCATTTTTCACTCTAATATGCTCATTTAAATTGTTTCTTATTAAAATCATTTTATTTGACGGAATATTCTGTAATACTTCGTTTAGGTCGTCCCAAAATTTTAATTTTGTATCTTCATCTACTCTTGCTTGAGGTGCATATACACTAATTATGTTCATAGTTTCTTTCTCCACTACTATTTTGAGAGCTATAATTCTATCTCCCTTTCTAACTACTCCTACAACTTCATCCTTTAACGAACTATCTACAATAATACCCACTCCATTTTTTGTTTTACTCTTTCCTATATACCATAACTTAAAACCCAAGTTCTCTATCATTTTTGCCTTCTCACCTATCCATTTTGTCTTTTGTACACATAAAAAAGTAATTCTTCTCTTAATTATCATATCTACTACCTCCATTGCTTTACCAATGAGGGTTCTTATGTTCCATGTACAAAATCTTAGACTATTAATTTTCTTATAATATTTGTTCTTATTCAACCTATGGTGTGAGAATTCTTGCTTATTTAACACTACACCCAAGCTCTCATAGAGATGTTGTAATATATCGAAAATAAAAACACTGGGTTATAAGGAAATTACCTTATAAATTTTTGGAATATTTAAAATGTTATATGATATTTGGGATAATAGATTAATTTAAACTAAGGGTTAATTAATCTAACCCTAACCCTAAGTCTAAGTTTCCTATTTAAGCCGTTCTTAATTATTTCCTTTTTCCTCGTTTTCTGCATCGCCGCCGTTCTCTTCTCCCTTCTCCGTTTTCCCCTCTCTCGTGTCCAACCAACGTCGTAGCCCGCAGCCACAACACCGCGGCCGCCACTCAAGCTCGACATCGCCCATTCTCCGATCATAGCCACCGCTTCAATCATCGACGCCACCTCCGCCGACACGATAATTTCCGGGATATCATGCTAACTTTCATCGGCCAACCACGATTTTCGCGACCACCGCGAAACAATCAAGGCCCATGGTCGCTCGCGCCTTTAGCCACCCATGCCAGAGATCGGTCTCTGCAGCCATCCAAAGTTTCCGCGATTCGCCTGGAAACCATTTCTCTCCTTGATCTCGGTGTTTGCGACGATTGGGGCTGAGATCTCTATCGAAGCAGACAGGGGCTGGAAGTTTGGATCGATAACGTTCCGACGGTGAACTACCGTCACAATCTCTGTCGAAGCAAGGTGAGGCATGGTTTTCCTTGATTTTGGACAGGATTCAAGTCCTAGCTGAGCCTTTCCTCATTCAGTTTGAATCTGTGATTTTGGACAGTAATTTGTGAGTGTCGGTGGTGCCGTTGAACAGAGGATTAGGGGAGGAACTGTTGCCAGTGGAGTCCCAAAGCAGGTATATCTCGAATTAACTCTTTTCCTTGCTACGGTTAAACCTTTTTGTCTGTGGCTGGGTTTTTATCTGTGATGTGGGTATCGCGAGTGGAGCCTGGCCGTCGTTGACGGACGAGATTCTGATTTGGGCCGATCGCATACCGTGAATTTGGGTGATTGGGGAGTATAATTCGTATTCAATAAAGGATATAAATATAAGGATAATGTAGTAGTTAATTTGTATGTAATTGTATGCTTGCACTTAATCGTAATTGATGATGTTTGCAGGATGTGGATACGAGACAGGTCCAAGGGCGTAAAGACAGTTGGTATTCTTCATAGCAGGCAGGTATCTTTGGTTTATCTTCTTTTAGATATTGTCATATTGTTGTGCATCGTTTACTATAGCTAATAATAATTTTCTATGCTTTTAACTGCCCTGGTATGTCACTACCTAGTACGTGTTGTAGCATTTTCATATGCTTATTATATTGGTACTCTATCATTTTGATACTTGTCATTTGTTTATTTGGCACAAAGAGTAGTGACATACCTTATATACTGAGCATTGAATGAATAATGGATATACCTTGCATGTGTACATAGACTTATGTACTTAGGTTATTTGATATAGGCTCTTATTGGTACATACCATAGGTAGCCATGGATTGACAGGCGTATTGTGCATTAGTGACATGCACCATCTTGCATTATTGCATGACTGGCGATCATCGGCTCCTCAGTAGGAGGTGATACTACTTGGTAGTTGAGCCCATCGTCAGTTACATTATCTATACACACAATCACTCGTGAGTTAGTGGTATTTCAGGAGGGTGTGTGTAGTTGCTCTGTCAGGGCTCCACGGTGGTCGCTCAGGATATTGGTATTGTGGCGTGGTAGCAGACAGGGATCCCTCCTTCGTTGTGAGACAAGGAGATGAGACGAGGTGATGTCCCCCATATATATACATGGGGTAGGAGGGTGATACTCCGTCAGCATCCTGTCCACTCGGTCACATAGGTGTAGTGACGGCAGAATGCACAGTTGTCACAACCCTACCCACTCGGCCGGCACACATGACATGTCGGTGGCTTGACTGGCATGAGGGGTGACACAGATTATTGCATCATGTGCATACGCTTTTACTATATGCATTGCTTGTCAGACTTTCGTTATCAGATACGATTATCACGCATACAGGAGGTATTATGTAGTTTGTTTTGGTGATTCTACATTTGCTTGTATGGATGTATCTTATGTCAGCTTAGGTGATTCTGGTATGTACAATTTCAAATATATAATTTTGTCGAGAAACTGTACCGGTATGATTATTATTGCTACTTATAGTTTACTATGCATAACTATTAGAAATCCGTTGAGTTTTACTCACTCTGTTGATATCTATTTTATTTCAGGATGAAGCCTTCTGGAGGGTCCAGTTGTCAGTCCCCTAATCTGACGACTCTGTTATTTTGATTTCAGTTTTTCGTATTTTTATCACTAGTACTCTATGTTTTAAACTTGTAGTAATTTATACTCGTGGTTGTTTTTGTAAAATACCAGACATAAAAAAAAATGCTTGGTAATTAGGAAAAATACCCTATGGAATTTTTCCAAGAATTTTAGAAAATTTCCTAGACTTAAATAGAAATTTCTATGACAGTTGTGGGAAAGATTTAATAGGCTTTGGGAAAGCCTATTTGGGATAAATTAAATTTGAGATTTCATGGTTAGAAGTTAACTTAAACCTAACTTAGGTTTAAGTTTATTGGGTCTAATTATTTGAACCTAGATTTAATTGAACCCCGGGTTTAGTCTTATAGGATTGTAAATCCAACCCATTATTAACCTGATCCATTTTCTTATTTCTTATCGTTTCCTCTCCCTCCGCTGAACGACTGAAATTCTTTATTTCGCCGGTTTCTTTTCTTTCTCACGCGCGACGACATCTTCCGCTCATCTTCTCTGCTCTCTCGAAACCCACGGCCGCCTCTTCTTCTCCCTCTCCTCTGCAAACGACGTCGGCGTCCTCGACAGTCTTCGCAGATGGGCTGGAATCGGGAGGGTAGGAGTGGATGGAAGCTTGGATTAGGGCGGAAGGTGTGCGCGGCTGGAGGCCTGCGCCGGCGACGAGCGTGCTCGGGGTCGAGAGTGGGGTCAGCGGAGCCAGCACCGTGTGCTAATTTGGGGCTCAGATGCCTATCGGAGCAGACGGTGGCCTGGCAGCGACTGGGCAGCAATAGGGAGCAGAGCGCCGGTTTGAGGAATTCTACGGTCGGTGGTCGTCAGAGCTAGGTAAGGATCGGTTTTCATTCTTGCTTCAAACGAGATCTGAGTTCTTGATGTGGTTTCCTTCGTTAAGCTCGATCCATTGATTTAGGGCAGCGGTGGTTGAGCACCGATTTTCTCCGATGAACTAAACAATTGGGGAGATTCCAATCACAGTGAATCGAGAAGTGGATCAAGCCGGTTGATGTGCTCTGTCGGGGTCGTGCACCGCGTTTTCTTTGTTTCCTCAGCAGTCGTTCTTCCTCCATCTTCCATTCGTGCTTCTCCACAGCACCGGCGATCAGATTGCTATAATTTCATGATGCAATCTGGAGTCCAAGAGGAAGGGGGCTGAACTGGTTTCTGCAGTAATTGCCGAGTTGATGGCAGTGTGGATTTCGGACAGGTGGTTTAAGTTGGAAGTAGAGTTGTTTTGATCTACGATTCTATCATGTTACTAAGTTGCAACATAGTTTGCTTGTAGTGATTCGCTGTGGGACGGATTCAGGTTGTTCGCCATGTTATATGTGTGGAGTCAGGATCGGTGAAAGCCGAACTGGATGGGTCAGGCAAGGTAAGTCCGATTCGATGTCATCGAGGTATATCACTGATTAATTGGTGAACTGATGTGTTGGTTTTATTGTTGATTTGTAGATTTGTAGAGCAGAGGAAGCTCGGCTGGGTAAGTAGGATTTAGTTGTTCATAGCTATATATCAGTTTTGTTAGTAAACTAATCCAGATGTGTTATTATTGGATTATATGGGTGGAAAGTGGCGACTAGAGATATTTTGATTATATTGGTATTCTGCGGTTTCAGAATTTTGATACGAGGCAGATTCGCAGACGCGAATATAATCAGCACGAGCTACATAGCAGGTGGGTAATTCCTACCCTAGTCAGGTAGTTTTAATGCATACAGATTTAGATGCATGATCATCTTATATGATCATGTTACCTTGACTCTGCTCTTATTATCTTATGCTTGAACTTATCGTTGGATGTATTTATGCTCAATTGTTGATATCACATATTCCCTATCATGATTTAGGAGTTATAGATGTGATGTAAATTGACCTAGATGTTTAGTAGGGTGTAAAGGTTAGTACGGGTGATGACCCAATTTATAAATTGGCAAAAAGGTCATCCGGGGGTAGGTAATGCCCTAAATGTAGGATTTATTTTCAATACCCGTATGTCAGATACTCGCCAACCATGTATCAGATAATGGTTATAAGGGTGATTAGTGTCGCTACGGACCGGTGGTCCCAAATGATATGATTAGTCGAGCACGACTCTATAGGATAGAGAGAGGCCGATCACTGAGTACGACTCTCATCGATAGAGAGTTACGATCGGCCGAGTACGACTCTACGTGATGTAGAGTGCATCGATCACTGAAAGTACGACTCTCATCGGATAGAGAGTTATGATCAATAGTACGACTCTCACCGGATAGAGAGTGTATCGATCGACGAGTACAACTCTCACGAACAAAGAGTCCGCGTAGATGGTCAGACGCGCGACAAGACATTCATGTCATTTCAGACGATTCTCGACGCATAGTCTCCCTTAGGGTCGAGAGAGTCGTCATCATTTGCCTCTCGTTACTCCCGAGGAGTAATCGCGAGGGCAAAGCATCCGCAGGCCGCGCCTACCACTATGACGGTGGTAGTCGAGTCGCGCAATATTCCGGTGCGTGGTACTCGACCACCCATTAAGAGTGTTACCTGAGCGCCAGCAGCAGAGACCCCGTCACAGAAGCTCTTTACGCCATACGCTCTGATCATACGCCCACTCGGCCACTCTATACAGGATTAGTGTCGAGTCGGGACAGCTTGTCACGCCATGTCACCTAGGCTACACCGGGTCGTGGTAGCGAGTAGGTGCAGTACATGACCACGCACGCCAGATCACAGATCCGATGGCGCCAGATATTACTATATATATATATATACATATACGCATGCATATATATATATATTATGGTCGAGATTAATATATATATAGATGTAGTCTATATATATACGCTTATCGCGACAGATCTGATCAGACTACGCTTCACGATTCGTCAGACATCATATCTACGACGCTTCTTCGCATACGTTATATGGTTTCATTTGACATCGTATATGTGCGGATGATCATTAGATACCTCGACCAGCTCGAGTATATCGTGAGTCGATATTACTCTTCCCGTTATATATATATATACGCTGGATATACGCTCAGTTGGATCGAGTAGCAGAACAGACTTCAAGTATGTCCGCATTTTACGCTTGCTCATTCGTTAGACGGTATATGCTTGTATTTATATACTACCGATATATCATTGTACCTCTAGATTACGTTGTCAAATACATGTGATATTACATATATACATGTTTTTCTATTACTCGAGTTTTACTCACCACCACCACGACTGGGGTTTTTCTCGCCTGTAACAGTGTGTAAGTCTTCACGACGGCATTGAGCACCATCGGGCCGACATCTCATCTCATCTCCGAGATTCTAGTGTCTTCGCCTTTCCGCATATCAGGTTACGATTCGAGTTTTCCCGATATACCGTGGTCGTGACTCGCGGATTCGGATTTCATACTATTCCGCTATGTCGGATGTGTTAGTCATACCTGATGCACCGTAGTCGCGATGTTGTCAGGTTTTATGCTCACCGCAGTAGTCTGAGTTAGTCGTTATGCGGCTTGTTTAACATATTTATACGTTGTTGTTATCGCGACCTACGGGCCTCAGATTAACTCAAATGTCACACGCATGTGAGATGTCGTCTGCTTCGATTTTCTCAGACGCTTCTCGGGCGTGATGCTTGTGGTAGATTATGCCCCTTAAGGACTTTTTGTTCGATTTGTTTTGACATGCTGCATTCCCGCCGATGGCGTAAGAGGTAAGTCTAGAGGTTTTGTGTCTTTATTTACTGTCATTGCCCGAGGCTCATATATTATATGTATTGGATGTTTTATGTTCCTACTACGCCGGGCCGATGTATAGTGAGTCGTGCGAGCCTCAGATATGTGTTTTAATTGTTCGCAGATGGAGGTGCTATCCGATTACAAACAAGTACCTCTCTCGGCGTGACAATTTATTCGATATCAAAGCCTAGGTTCCAGTTCCTAAGGGTTTTGGTTTTCGAGTTCGCCACGCTGCGTGTCAACTGCATTTTCGGATTTTTACGGATTTCACGATTTAGCATTTCGACATTTTCAAGTCATATTTCACAAGATCGTATTGGGACTCGCAACGATAGACATCTCCGCAGGCTAACAAATGAAATTATTGATTTTCACCGTAGTAATACTGGGTAATAATTTAATGTATATGAAACGAGGTGGGCGTCTCGTGCCGAGACGCGTGCAAGGTAGCCACGCAAGAGAACATCGAGATCTCCGACGACGGAGTCGCTGTAAAGGTCTACTGAGAACGAGCCCCGATCGTGGTCGACTTCACACGTGTCGCGGTGTATCGGGCCCTCGCCTCGGTTCCTCCTCCAGAGATACCCGCTTCTGCGGTATTCACTGTACCACCAGTGGTACCCACTCTAACATATTCCGCAAAGATCCCTGAACACCGCCATCAGACACCGAGGTACCACCGATCTCGCGCTATATACTAGGCACCTCCTCCAAAGAAGGAGATATCGTAGAGCACCTCCGGCCACGTACCTACTACATCATACCCGACACCCCACCAAGATTACCGCCTTTCTCAAGATTACCGCATGCAAGACTAACTCCAGTGGTTCCGCCACTCTGGCGATCCCACTCATCCTGACGCGATCAAGACGAGCTCTGATCCCACCAAGTGAGTTGGTGGACAAATCCCGATTCATGCTCTTCCATGGAGAGACAAATCCGAGGGTGGCTCAATCCTGGATAGAAAATATGGAGCGGACCTTTTTCTATATGGCTTGCTCCGAGTGGGAGAAGGTAGAGCTTGCAGCCTACCATTTACGGGACGAGGCTGAATTGGACACACAAGACGCTGATTATAAAGTAGCAGCAGATAAATACGGGTGAAATTCAGAGAGGTTTTCGAGAGCCAATATTTTCCACTATCTTATCAGATGACACGTCGTCAGGATTTTCAAATTTTTCGACAGAACAATCGCATGATGATGGAATATAATGTTGAATTTAATCGGTTAGCCAAATTTTGTCCGGAGTTAGTCGCTGAGGACCGGTCTCGCATGCTTCAGTTTGTTCAAGATCTAGACGGACATCTTCAGGTGAAGCTAGCAAGTTTTGGAAATTCTTCTTACAAAGAGGCATCGATCGAGCAGTCACAAGGTAGAGCAAATGCGAAAAAGAAAAGGAAATAAATGTGCCTGAGTTCGGGCCAGCCCAACAATACGGATACGGGTCGCCAGCCGAGGCGGTAGCGAGACGGGTCGAATGCTTCCGGCATCAAGCAAACCCCGTAAGACCGAACACCATCGACGCCCCCGACTCACCAGCAGAACCTAAGCGTCCTCTAATGACAATCACCGTGTTAGATGCGGGTCGAGGATCATATGATATCACCGTTTCATCGACACAATACCGCTTATTATCGCAAACTTCGACACCAGAGCCGAGATTGTCACAAGGCTCAGACGTGGCTTCGTGGAGGCAGGAGGATGCCGACAGAAGAGACTCGACGCGCGGCAGAAATCTCAATCTTCGTGAACGCCAACAGAGGATCCCCTCACCGATATACCATGTATGGACAAGAGCACTCTAAAGGTTCCTACGGTCAGCAGAGTTCTATATCACGACCTCAATATCAACCGCTGTGCAGATCGGGCCTCACCACCGCTGTGCAGATTACCGCAGCCTCACCGTTGGTTCAATATCGCCAGCAGATTTATATCACCTCAGACAAGATTTCGACCGCTTAGTATCCGCTTTAATGCGCCTGGGCATTACCACAAGCTCCGCAATGCTACCACCTCTACCCCCACCAAAGATCGGACATATTCATGCAGCCATTCGAGAGGACGCAAGAATGAGCCGATTTGATCTGTTTTCTATGGTACGATTTTATTTTATGCATTTTCTGCTGATATGTTAGTTGACACTAGTAGTTCACATTCATTTATTTCTCGAACATTCCTGAGAGAGATTGATAGACTATCCACTCTTAGGTCACAAAGATTGATGGTATCTCTGTCCTCTGGGGATAAATTAGAAGTCACCCAAGAGGTTAGAGGATGTCCATTAGATTTAGGCAACATTATACTCCCGGTAGATTTGTTGGTTCTCGGCATGATCGAATTCGACATCATACTTGGCATGGACTGGCTAACAGCAGATCACGCCATCGTGATCGCAGACGAGGGTGGTTACGTTCCATCCTCCTAACCAACCCTCGTGGGATTTCACTGGAACCAAAAACGATGGTATATCGACCGTTTCTGCGATTCAGGCTCGAAAGCTTTTATCACACGATTGTCAGGGTTTTCAATTGTCATTGATCAACGCCGAGGACAATGGTGACTCTCAAATCTCGAACATTCCTATCGTCCGAGAGTATCCGGATGTCTTTCCAGAGAAGTTATCGGGCCTACCTCCTAGAAGGCAAGTGGAGTTCACAATTGAGTTAATTCCGGGGACGACACCGGCATCGAAAGCTCCTTATCATATGGCCCTGAAAGAGTTGGACGAGCTAAAGGTCCACCAGAGCTGGGCGAGGTTTTATCCGCCCTAACAGATATCTCCCTGGGTTCTCCGGTTCTCTTCGTAAAGAAGAAAGACGGTTCGATGAGATTACGATCGACTACGCACAATAACGCCGTCACCATCAAGAATAAATATCCTCGCCACATATCGAGGACTTGTTTGAACCAGAGGTACGCCGCTGAATTCTAAGATCGACCGCTCCGGATATCATCACCTAAGGGTCGAGATTCTGACATTCAAAAACGGCGCTCCATACCGTATATCGCACTATAAGTTTTCGTAATGTCATTTAGCAGATTCACGACTCACGAACCGTGAATTTATGGATTTCCTAGATCGGTTCGCTATCGTTTTATATACATTCCGTCTATTCCTGCTTCAAGAGGAACACGCAGATCTTCGCATTGTCTCCGGATAGTTTCGGCTTGTAAGCAACTATATGCGAAGTTCAGTAAAAGCGCATTTTGGTTACCCTCAGTCGGTTTTCTGGGACACAGATTTCTAGCAAAGGCATTTCAATTAACGCCCAGAAGATCGAGGCTGTCACTAGTTGGGAGCAAATTAAATCGTTCAGAGGTTCGCAGCTGGCTTAGCCAGATATTACGATTCGCTGAGGGTTTCGCTATCGCTACGCCACACACACCTACCGTGAAGGGCTAAGTTCACGAGTCAAAGGGTCGCGATACCACCTTTTAGGAGTCAAGAAGAGATCGTGTCGATCGATTCTCGTATTACCATCGTGGACGACGGTTTCTGGCCCTTTATATCGACGTCCTCTCCGTGGTTTAAGCACGTGATCGATACAAAGACGGTAAGGTAGTCTCTTATGTTTCTCGCCAATTGAAGGAGTATGAGAAAAACTACCCAGTACATGATCTAGAGTTAGCTGCTATTATCTTTGCCTTGAAGATTTGGAGGCATCATCTGTATGGTATTACATTTGAGATTCTCACTAATCATAAGAGTCTCAAATATCTATTTACGTAGAAGGAACTCAATCTCCGACAGAGGAGATGGATAGAGTTCCTGAAAGATTATGACTATACCATTAGCTACCACCCAGGGAAAGCCAATGTGGTTACCGATGCATTTAGTCGGAAGTCCAGAGGGACTTTAGCTTGCTACCGAGTTTTAGTCACGGATTTGATTCGGAGTTTCTCCCAGTTGGGCCTTGAGGAGCAGGAACCGACAGAGCAGGGCATTCTTGTTACCATGGTTGCTCAGTCATCTATCAGGACGAGAGTCCGAGAGGCTCAGGCCGGTGATCAACACTTACAGTTCATTGACAGCCAGATAACCTCTGGACAGCAGACTGAGTTCACCCGAGATGAAGAGGGTATTATTTATTTCCGAGGCAGACATGCGTGACTCGGCCTCACCCTTGGCCACGGAGGAGTTACTCCAGAGGCTCATCGCTCTCGATTCATGATCCACCCAAGCGGAACCCGCATGTATCGAGATTTAAGGCATTTGTATTGTGGAACGGTACGAAGAAAGACATCGCAGATTTTCAGAAGCAAGATGTCTAGTTTGTCACAACAGTGAAGGTCGAGCACCGTGAGACCACCGACTACTTCAGAGGATTCCTATTCCCGAGTGGAAGTGGGATCACATTACCATGGATTTTGTGGTGGGTCTGCCTAGGACACGACGAGGCCATGATGCGATTTGGGTAATCGTTGACCGATTAACCAAATCCGCACACTTCTTAGCGATTCGAAAGACCGACTCTCTGGATCATATAGCAGAGTTATATTGTCGGGAGATCATCAGATTGCATGGTGCTCCTTTGAGCATTGTATGGTAGACAGTGTCGGACACCCACCCTCTAGGAGGAGGTTGGGGAGGCCCAGTTGCTAGGACCCTGTTGGGATGTATACTGAAAAGTCTATCTTTTGTATGAACATCTTTATTTTGAAATAAGAATCACATGATCATTGTTTGCATATTTATGGTTATGTATATTGTCTAATACATTATATTGTAGATAACATGGTGTATGGTGTCACACGGGAGATCATGTTATCGGCTCCTTGTAAAGTATAAGTATAAGCTCACAACCAAGATGGCTTTGGACAAACCATCGTACGGTCAGAGTGATTTAGTATCGGTCTTCTCGACCATAATCACACTAGTACACGTGTGTATCGAGCATGATCGACTTAGAGGTGATTCGATTTATCACGACTACATAATCGAACCGGACCTCGTATATTATATCAGATATACTCTTAATCCCGATATAATAACGGGCACATATACTTAGTATTCATTTCTTTGATTTACCAATGGGCGAGATTTATAGATTAAATCGATAGGCTCGGTAAGTTGGGAAATGATATTATTTATATGGTGTGTCGTTGATTATAGGAGAAAACCATGTCTTATATATTAGGATGATGATATCCCCTTGAGGAGCTCATAAGGTTCATCATGTAAACCCTGTAGGTGGACTTGGTCCGGCATGATGAAAAGGTTGAGTGGTACTACTCATGGAATTAGATGTTGATTAATTAATGGTCAGTAAATTAATTAATCGACGGACATTCGAGATCTTAAACACGGGGAGAAAATGTACATATAATATATGGAGCTCATATTAACTTATGGAGGTTGGTGAGGTAGACCAATGATAATCCTTTAGTGGATTGGAGTATCATTAATGGATCGGACTTTATGAGGGCTTGATCCATTGGGTGGCCAAGATCCAACTCCTCCTCATGGTCCCTATTGTAGCCTATTAAAACCTCATGAAGCCTAGATCCAATGGTTGAGAACAAAACTCTAGATTCAAAGGTAGAGATTAAATCTCTAGATCTGATGGTTGAGATTAAATCTCTAGATCCGACGGTTGAGATTGAATCCCTAGAACCAATGGTGGAGATTAAAACAAGGCATATCCCTAACTCTATAAAAGGAGAGCATGGGGTGGGCGGCAAGATGAATTCCATTAGAGATAGGATTAGGGTTATGAGCTGCAAGCATCGGGATTAGAGGCTCGTGTCATGACTAAATAAGGAAAGGTTTTCCTTTTCTTCTTCTTCCTCCTCCTTAAGGCAACCAGCCCCTTCCCTCCTTGCCGGCCAAACCAAATCTTCTCCTTCTCCTTGGCCGGTGGAAACAAGACTTAGGGTCTTCCCTTGGAGTCTTGGCCGGTTTCCATCTTATTCATCTTCTCCTTCTTGGCCGGCAGCAAACACCAAGCTTGGAGCTTGGTGGTTGGTTAAAAGAAGGAGAAGTGCTTTGTTTCTTAGTCTTCCTCTTGTTCGGAGCGAGCAAGGAAGGAAGATTGGTGACTAGGAGCTTCGACTTTTGGTAGATCGTCGCCCACACGACGTCCAAAAGGAGGAAGGACATACGATAGAAGATCGAGAGGTATAATACTTGTCTATTTTCTTATGTAACATGTTTATAATTGTTTTCAATTATATATGCATAATATATTCTGTTTTGTGGCTAATATAACTTGGACCCCGAACATAAACACAAAAGTCGGCGATCCGTACATCGTCTATTCCGCGGCTATTCGTAGAATAGAGGTTGGTTGCTTGAACAACAAATTTGTTCAAGTGACTACTCTAATCGAATAGCATGACGATGAAACGGTTGCTTGGGTGATCCCTTTTGTCTAGAATTAAATTTTTTTAATCCGGGGACATCGATGGGATCGCCATGAACAAGCGACCGAGTTGAAGTGGGAAGCAAAGTTTCCTACCTTCAGACCCCATAGAGCTCAGCATGAGGCAGAGTTGGTCCGTACTATCAGATGAAGGATGGCAGAGGCGCAGGATCGTCAGAAGAGTTATGCCGATCGGAGACGGAGACCTCTGGAGTTCTCTATTGGTAACCATGTATTCTTGTGAGTTTCACCCACGAAAGGGGTGAAGAGATTTGGCCTCCGTGGTAAGCTAGCTCCAAGGTACATAGGTCCTTTCAAGATTTTGGAGAGGATCGGAGCAGTCGCTTACCGCCTAGCGCTACCACCGTCCTTAGCTGGTATTCATGATGTGTTTCATGTGTCCATGCTAAAGAAGTATGTGTCATACCCTACACATATTCTGTCAGATGTGTCAAGTTCCATTCAACCTGATGCTAAGAGGTTCCGGTACAAATTCTGGATCACAAAAAATGACAGTTGCAGAACAAGATTGTGCGACTTATTAAAGTCGGGTGGAGTCACCACACCGATGAGGAGGCTACTTAGGAGCTTGAGGAAAAGATCAGAGTTCAATACCCCCACTTGTTTACTTAAGGTACGTGAAATATACTTTCAATACTTGTGCTACTTAAAGGTGTTATCTCTTACTCATTATATATTTGAGTGGGAAATTTAGGGACCAAATTTTATTAGTGGGGAAGAATGCAATATATCAAAAACAATAACACTGGATTATTAGGAAATTACCTTATAAAATTTTTGGAATATTTAAAATATTATATGATATTTGGGATAATAGATTAATTTAAACTAAGGGTTAATTAATCTAACCCTAACCCTAAGTCTAAGTTTCCTATTTAAGTCGTTCCTAATTATTTCTTTTTTCCTCGCCATTATCTTCTCCTTCTTCGCTTTCCCCTCTCGTACAACGACAGCCTGCAGCCACAACGCCGCCTGGCCGCTGCTCGACGCCATTCTCCGATCATAGCTTCTTCCTCCGACTGCTTTTCAATGCCGACGCCAAATTTCCGCTTCTGCGGCGATAATTTCCGTGACACCGCAGCCTAACTTCATGGCCAATTGAATTTTCGCGCGGCCACCACCGCAAACAATCAAGGCCCATGGTCGCCCTCGCGCCTTTAGCCACCCACGCCAGAGATCGATCTCTGCAGCCATCAAAAGTTTCCGCGATTCACCTGGAAACCATTTCTCTCCTTGATCTCGATGTTCATGGTCGAGCCGAGATCTCATCGAGCGCATAGGATGGAAGTTCGATCGAACATTCCGACGGTGAATCGCTGTCGCAATTCGCCGGGCAAGCGCGAGGCAATGGTTTTCCTTGATTTTGGATGGGATTCAAGTCCTAGATGAGCCTGAATCTGTGATTTCGGGGCGAATTGCGAGTGTCGGTGGTGCGCGTGAATGTAAGATTAGGGAGGAATCACGGTGGAATCCAGGCGGTGTATATCTCGAATTACCTTCTTTCCTCGCGCGATTAAACCTTGCTTGTCCGCACCGGTTTTTATCCGTGATGCTGGTGCTGTGAGTGGGAGCCTCGCTAGTCGAGACGGCCGCGAGGTTCTGCTTTGGGCCGCTATACGATCGTGAATTCGGGTGATCGGGGAGTATAATTCGTATTCGATAAAGGATATAAATATAAGGACGATGTAGTAGTTAATTCAGATGTAGTCAGACGCGCACTTAATCGTAATCGATGATGTTTGCAAGACGTGGATACTGAGATAGGTTCACGCGAAAGACAATCGTATTCTTCATAAAGCAGCGTATCTTCGACTTATCTTCTTTAGATATCATATCATTGCGGCATCGCTTACTTAGCTAGTAATAATTTTCTATGCTTTAACTACCCTAGTACGTCACTACCTAAGACGCGTGTCAGAGCCTTTTCATATGCTTATTATATTGGTGCTCTATCATTTTGATACTTGTCATTTGTTTATTTGGCATTAAGAGTAGTGACATACCTTACATACTGAGCATTGAATGAATAATGGATATACCTTGCATGTGTACATAGACTTATGTACTTACGTTATTTGATATAGGCTCCTATTGGTACATACCATAGGTAGCCATGGATTGACAGGTGTATCGTGCATTAGTGACATGCATCATCTTCATTATTGTATGACTGGCGATCTTCGACTCCTCGGTAGTGGGTGATACTACTTGGTAGTTGAGTCCATCGTCAGTTACATTATCTACACACACAACCACTCGTGAATTAGTGGTATTTCAGGAGGGTGTATGTAGTTGCTCTGTCAGGGCTCTACGGTGGTCGCTCAGGATATTGATATTGCGGCGTGGTAGCAGACAAGGATCCCTCCTTCGTTGTGAGACGAGGTGATGTCCCCCATATATATACATGGGATAGGAGGGTAATACTCGCCAGATCCCGTCCACTGGCCACATAGTGTAGTGCAGAGTGCACGAGCATTATTGTACCTACCCACTCTACGCAAGACACATGACATGTCAAGATGACTTGGTGTCGGGGTGATGCAAGTCATCAGTTACATGCACTATATATATCATTGCTTGCACTTTTAGTTGTAGATATGATCACATGCATATATAGGAGGTATTATATAGTTTGTTTTAGTGATTCTACATTTGCTTTTATGGATGTATCTTATGTAAACAGAGTGATTGGTATATGCAGTTTGGTATGTATATTTTTGTAGAAAGCATCAGAAGCATGATTATTATTGCTACTTATAGTTTACTATGCATGACTATTAGATATCCGCTGAGTTTTACTCACTCTGTTGATATCTATTTTATTTCAGGATGAAGCCTTCCGGAGGGTCCAGTTGTCAGTCCTCTGATCTGACGACTCCGTTATTTTGATTTCAGTTTTTCGTATTTTTATCACTAGTACTCTATGTTTTAAACTTGTAGTATTTTATACTCGTGGTTGTTTTGGTGGTACTTGATTATGTCCTTATGGACTTTTTGTTCGATTTGTTTTGGTTATGTGTGTGTGGTTGTGTATTCCTGCTCAGATGGCAGAAGAGGTAATTCTAGAAGTTTTAGGCCCCTTAGTTACTTTGGATGTGGCCCGAGGCCCATATATTATATGTATTGTGATGTTTTATGTTCCGGCCATATTGGCCGATGTATAGTGGGTCGTATGGGCCTTGTATACAAGTTTCAATTGTCCGCAGTATAGGGGAGGTGCTCTCCGATTTTCGTCGGACAAGTACCCCTCTCGAGGCGTGACAGATGTAGCGGTCTTTACCGATACACTACAGTCGGACCTTACAATGGTAACTCTTGCATATTTATCGCTACACCCGAGTTCTGGATATGTAGCGGTCCTTGCCGAGACGTTACAGTCAAAACCTGTAATGCATTCCTTCCGGGGAACAACCTAGCATTAGCATAATAATTTGATGGATCCATTCATTGAACATTTACCTTAGTTTAATGTTGACTGGCAATCAAACGCAACCCTCCTCCTTTATCCGGACTTGGGACCGACCACGATAAGATTAACTCATCATGAATGGAGTTTATTATTTGTATATTAGATATTAATAATATTTTCTTCTATATAAGATGATAAGATTGCAAGAGTTACGCAGACGTCTCAGCCAGCTGTAAAGGGAGGGAAGCCACAGATTCTATCACCTGATACCATAAGCGACATGTATTATGAGGTTATCGATGGAATGAAAAAGAGGTGCCTCTACAGCCTTGCCTCCCAGGCAAAGGTTGTATTCCATCATGTGATGTCTACTCCTAGGAAAAGAAGTCTCAATTGTTATATGTTGATGTGCAAGAGTTAAAGGCGGAAAATGAAGAATTGAAAGCTCGAATCACGACATTAGAGGAGTTGATGTGAGATTTTATATCTCGCATGATGTTGTCTCAACCATTAGACCCCAACCCCCTTTTTTTCTGCTTTTCTTGACTATTCTATGCCTATTTTTGATTTCCCAGAGACCCAATCTACTAATCAGTAGATAGTAATCATATATGACAGTTTGAGTATTTTAGATACTTTGAAACTATGTTGTGGTATTAAACTTTTTAAACTATGCAATGTGATAAATGTTTGGCATTTACATATGTTCAGGAATTTTTTAAACTGTGTGATGCGATATTGTTGTCGGATTCATGTTATAAATATTTTTGATTAAATATTTGTTTTTTGGCGTTGATGATTGGAATGTTGTTGGTAAAAATATTATTCTGATTTGGTATAAATATTGTGAATATGTACAAGTTCTATAAATATTAAGTTGTATTGGGTTTACAAGTTCTACAAATAGAGGCAGATATAATTAATTTTCATCGCAAATTTAATCATCAATGAAAAAAATTTCGATCACTAATTTTGTGTCCAATATTTAAAAAGTGATCACTAATTAAAGATTGAATATTAAATTTTTGTCGCTAATTTAGCAACCAATATGTTAAAAATGGTCACAAAATCAACAACAAAATTTTGTAATTCAATCATTGAAATTAGCAACTGAATTGAAATCTGTAGTTAAATTAGTTACTGACCTATTATATGCAATCACAAAAAATTAGCGACGAAAGAAAAGACCAACCAAATCAATCGCTAAATGTATTTAATGACCGATTAGCGATCGAATCTTCATATGCAAAATGATCATTTTCTTGTCTTTATAAAAATCCTTTAAATATATCATTGTGAAGCAACGATAAGAAGTGATGCATAGCTCCCAATGCCAATGGAGCAGGATCGAATATATATATATATATATATATATATATATATATATAAGCAGAATTTTGATATTCTTTTGTCATTTAAGTTGAAGCTTGATTAATAAAACTAGTTGATGATAACCGCATGCTTGATACCATATTACTTAAATAGTAACAGTATACCTATGCCGCCACATTACTGAAGCAAATGTGATCACAATGTAATTAGAGTAAATATTGAACTTGATTCCATGACCATATATGATGACCTATAGTATACAGTATGCAATATCCGCATGCTAAATAGTGAATAAAATACTTGGCAGCATAGGACTTGGAGCATATATTGAACTTGATTCCATGAAAATATAAACAAAAGGAGACAGACGAAACTCCAGAAATAAGGTAAAAATATTTGATACAACCTACTAACAGTGAATTTTTAACAAATTTATATCAAAAAAGAGGAAAAATATTGATTAGCATATACCAAAAAGATACAACAAAGCAGCACTATTGTTTCTTAAGTCATGAAACAGACAAATTGAGGATAATCACATGTAAGTAGGGAATTCATTATAATAAAGAAACCTTAACTCTTAAAGCAACATAATGGCTATTAACACTGGTCTAGGCAGATAACAATCTGGTTGATCCCACATCAAGTCTGTAAATTCCGACCATCACAAAGACTTGTCAGTCAATCTCATTTAAATCCCAGGAAATTAGCACGATCATCCCACATTATGGTTGTTGAATTGAACAATAATCAGTTCCAACAAATCATCATTTCCCGGTTTATGGTATATTGGTATGCAATCAACTAAATAAGTACCTGTTAATGTTTGTAACAGGAAAATTCCTAATATGGATTCTCAGCAGTCAACAAATCTATTAGCATCATCTGATCAGATATCCAAAGTATGGTTGGTAATCCATGCTAGTTCGCATAATTGAAAATTCCAAATGCAGGACATAAGACCTTCTCATAACTGTTATAAATTGATGATTTAAAAAATTAGATTATTCATATCAAGTAATAGAGCACTACACTATCTCAGAAACATAATATGGATTTTAATTGAAAAAAAAAAAAGAGAAAAAATAATGGCATTATTAGACAAAGCAAAAATAAAATAAAATTGATAGAGAATGCAAAGAGAAATAAAGAAGGGGAGAAAATTGGATTTCCAGTAATGAATTCCTTCTCTGGAATGCCAACCTCTACATTCTCATCAAAACAATAAAACATCTCTTTGTCTCTCTTTTTTTTTTTTTTTGACTTTGGGCAAAACAAATACACACTACTTTGAAAAATAAGACTAATACAAGGTTATGAACAAGAAATATGTAGTTCATATTTTTATATTCAAGAAATACTTATTTCTTTAAAACAAACGAATGGTAGCATTGGCACAACGGTAAAATTATTGTTTTGTGATTTAGAAGTCTCGGGTTCGAGTCCTGAAAATAGCCTTTTGCAAAACAAGATTAGACTACATACATTCTCCCCCGGGACTCTCTACATGGTGAAAGTTTCATGCATCGGACTGTCTTTTTTTTAATGCACATGCCTATGGTATAAAGAGCTGGTCGTGATCAAATGAAATCTCAAAGGCCAAGCTTAGTTTCCCCTTAAAAGTGTGATATACAAATATCCATGCTAAAGAAATAGAGATAAGAAGGAAAGACAAGTTATAAAATCCATGGAATTGTATGACATCAGCATGCAAATGAGCATGAGTCACTGCATTGTACATAGCGGGAACATTTAGTCCTTTTATATTATTATCTAAAAGTAATATAAATATTAAGGCACAGGAAGTTGGAGGATATACATCTGAGTTTCCTGCCGAGATTAACACACTATCCATATACCATGCTCATTTTATGTAGTATTTAAATAAAGGAGACAGTTTTGGTATGGTTCCAGTGCTAAAAGAAAGATGATGCAAATTATGATGTCTTCACATGAGAGGTGCGTGGTGTACATAAGCTTGGCATACCCATTACATGGTAAGGAAGCTGAGTGGCAACATTCTGTGCTAAAAACAAAATCATGCAATCCATGAGCAAACTAAATGACGGAGTTGAATGCAACAAGCGTTCTGAGGACTAAAATAGCCAGACATGAGATCACGCAAACTCACATAAACTAGATTGAATCGAGGAAACCGTTAAAGAGGAAGAAAGAGTAGCTGTCTCTTACCAGTCCTTGCATCCCTCGCACTGAACCATTAAATCGTCCGGGTTGTAAGGCATTTCACACTCGCAATACCTGGATGGCAAGATAACGCTCCACCCATGGGCATACAATCACAAAAAAAGCTAGGATGAAAAGAAGGCCAAGAAGAATAAAAGAGGGCTAATGAATAAAAACCGTACACGGCGACTCGGTCAGGGGTGAAGGCCCCGGTGGCAGCTTTGTACTCGAAGCGGCAGAAGTAGTCCTCGGTGCCGACATTCTCCAGCTTGGTGTAGTTTTTGAAGGTGTGGACGACGCACTTGCCCTCGATCGTGTGCGCACTCTGCACGTCATAGTGGTCAGAGAGAAACAACTCCTTGGCACCGTGAAACTGCCGGCGGCCGCCAATGGATTCCTCGGGGCGATAATACCACCGTACCCGTACCCGCACGCGCACGTTGTTGCGGTGGTCCGCCTCGATCTTCTCCACCCGCGCGACGTAGGGAGGCTTATCCGACTCCGCTGGCCGCATCAGCACGCAGTCCCCAACTGGAGCAGAAACAGAGCGAAACAATGAGAAGCGCAAGCCAAACATAGAACAAGGCACGATTCTGATGAAACACCTTTAACGATCTTGTTAGAGCCCTTAATGGTGTAAGAATCGAGGTCTTTCTTGCCGGGCTTCGTCTTGGCCATCGGCAGAATCTAGTAGAGCGGGCGATAAAGAGAGCTACGGATCAAAGAACCTATTCGTCACCTTGACGATGGAACCCTAAAGCAGCATGTGGGTGGGTAAGGAGAGAAAGAGAGAGAGAGAGAGGTGGTGAGAGGAGGAGAGCGAGAAGAGCGCGTGTCTACTCTTGTTCCGACAGCAAAGTGGCGGAGGTAGCCAAGAAATAGTTTGTGAACAGGCTGAGGCCGGCAGGCGATCGTTTGCGGATCGGGTCGAGGTGAATGGAGCTGGTTAGTCTTGCCGGGCGGTCCAGCCCAGTACAACATAATAATTGGCACGTGTACGTCTTACCAAAGCATGCCCTTTTTGTTTTTATTTTTATTTTCCTAAAACAATCCATCAATTTTTAGTCCATAACTAGAGATGTCAAGTTGGATTAAGCTCGTCGGATTGGCTCGTCGGATTGGCTCGTCCCGCCAAACAATTTAAACGGATTGGGTTGAACTTTTATCAACCCGTCATTTCATGTTTAAACGAGCGACCCGCGGCCATGGTCTGACGGTCGTTGCGGTTGAGAAATATCAAAAGACAAGTTTTTTACCATTACAATCTTCTTCTATCACACATACACCTCAACAAAGTATAAAAGAAGTTAAGAGTAAAGAACAAAAGAATATTTTTTATACTCTAATTATTTTTTATTATCTTGTCACTACTATTCTAATCAATATAGGAAATAATAACATATCAAAATCAAATAATTACCCAAGCTAAAAAATCTTAATTGAATCTCTATTTGAAAGAGCAAAAATTTACATTTACATATTATCAAGATTTAAATATTTTAGAATATTGAAAATGAATCAAAAACATCGGTACTCAATTTTGTAAGTCGATAATTGAATCTCAATTATAAGATTTTAGTTACTTCAAATATTTATTTTTTTAATCATGATACTCTATTTGGCTTACAAATCATTACCTCAAGCCCTCAACACCTTAGTAATTTTAAATATATTTTTTAAATTTGTGTGGCCCGCGGGTTGGCCCGCCTAACCCGCAACCCGCCTTGGGTTGGGTTGGGTTGGAAATTTCTCAACCCGCCGAGATGGCGGGTCGGCCCAACCCTCTCCACTAAATATTGAATTTACGACGGGTTGGGCCGCCCCGCAATGGGTCGGCCCGTTTGACAGCTCTATCCATAACGCATTGAGATGACAATTACTATGAGAAACAACCATAAATTCTTAATAGATATCATTAGCCGACAATGCTTCCCCATAGATAGAATCGTCAAGATAGGTCTATCAAATTGGCTCGTCCTATCAAATAATTTAAATGAGTTGGGTTAAAATTTTATCAATCCGTCATTTTAGCAAGCCTAAACAAATCAATCTACGTGGGGGTTGTGGGTCTAAACGGGTTGACCTGCGACAAACTTGGGTTGGCTCGCAGGTTTAGAAATATCAAAAGAAGATAAAACTTATGGAAGGAAAATTATTTAAGCTTTTCTACTAATATTCTAATACTAACAAGCTCATAATTACAATCTTCTTCTATTATACATATAACTCGACACAAAGGGTAAGAAAAATTAGAGAAAATAATAAAAAAAAATATTCGATTTAAGTACTCTAATAAATTTTTTTGGTATACTCTAATTAGTTTATAATTATTTTATCACTATTAGTTCAATTAATATAGGAAATGATAACATATTGTAGGATCGAAAAACGCTAGGGGGTGAATAGTGTTCGAAAAAAATTTCTTTTCGTCGATTAAGAACAAAGTACACAGTGGAAATAAATAAAAATAAAAGCACAATGACACGAATTTATTTTTACTTGATTCACAACCAATCGATTACTAGTCCAAGGCCCTGCGATCCTTAATCGCTTCCGATGGACAATTCACTAAAAGGTCTCTTCCTCATTTGAGGTAAGAGAAGCGATTACAAAATAAGAATGTAGATGAAGAGACAACAAGTCTACCTCTCCTCTTAACAACAATAAGTACAAAGAAATCAACAACTAAACAAGTATACCGACTAAGAAGAAGTAGATGTGTGTGTTGTCGGTGATACGACGTTGTTGCATGATGAAGAGTACTTAGATTGATGGAGCACTTTGGAAGCTTTTCTAGATGATAGAAATGAATGATTTGTCTCTCCTTTTATAGCCATTTGAACTTCAACTCATTGAGATCCAGATATGGGTCAAACATCCACATCACCCCTCCTTTGGTGGATCTTATCTTGACTTTCCTCGAAGTGATCAGCTTGACTAGCAGTCGACTGATGTCGTACAACAGTCGACTTGTCACGCCCTGAGAGTATGTCAATTCGAAGAAAAATGGACAACATCTCCCTTGTACGTTACAACATATCCTGTTAATACAAGGCCTTCCGGTTGATGGGAGTGTCATTGGTTGCGTCGGAGTCTCATTGCCTCCCATGTCCCCCGATTAAAATTTTATCAACTAAAACTAATCCGGACGAGATGAGTTTCTGAAGCACAACCGTTTCGTCGTCGTGCCAATGACTCGAGCGATCGCTTGAACAAACTTGTTGTTCAAGCAATCAACTCTTCTAGTCGGTTAGCCGCGGAAGAGACGACGAACGGATCGCCAATTTTTGTGTTTCTTATCGGGGTCCATGATTATACAAATACATACAAATGTAAACTAGTATAATCAACACATACTAACATAAAGAACATAAGCTAGCATATCTTATCATAAGAGGATCAAGAATAAAGTTTGTAAAACTTTTATACCTCTTGGTCTTCTACCGTATGTCCCATCCTCCTCGTGGACGTCGTGTGGGCGAAGATCCTCCATGAGTTGAAGCCTCCTAGATCACGTTCTTCCCTTCCTTGCTCGCTCCGAGCAAAAGGAAGAACCAAGCAAAACTCCTTCTCCTATTTAGAACCGACCACCAAGCCAAGGAGCTCGATATAGCCGCCGGCCAAGGAGTGGATGGTTGAGCGTCGGCCAACCTTGGAGAAAAGTTGTCGCCGGCCACCAAGGAGAGGGAGATGATTGAGCGCCGGCCAACCGAGAAAGGTTGCCACCAGCCACCAAGGAGAGGGAGAAGGATTAATAGGTATGGGCGTCGGCCAAAACAAAAGGGAAGAAGATGGGCGCCGGCTTAATCCTTCCAAGAATTGCCGCCCAAGCCTTTTCCCCAAACCCTAGCTGCCCAAGCCAAAAACCTTAATCTCCTCTTGATATGTCACGCCCAAACCCTTAGCCCTCCTTTTATAGAGTTAGATTTAGGCCTCCTTTCAATCTCCACCGTCGGATCTAGAGACTTAGTCTCCACCGTCGGATCTAGGGTTTCATCCCAACCGTCGGATCTAGGATTTCATCCCAACCGTCGGATCTAGGGTTTCATCCCAACCGTCGGATCTAGGGTTTCATCCCAACCGTCAGATCTAGGGATTTAATCTCAACCGTCGGATCTAGGGATTTAATCTCAACCGTCGGATCTAGGGATTTAATCTTCACCGTCGGATCTAGAGATTTAATCTCCACCGTCGGATCTAGAGATTTAATCTCAACCGTCGGATCTAGGGATTTAATCTCCACCGTCGGATCTAGAGATTTAATCTCAACCGTCGGATCTAGAGATTTAATCTCAACCATCGGATCTAGGGTTTCATGTTCCATCATTGGATCTAGGCTCCATGATGTTTTAATAAGGCTACGATATGGACCATGAGGAGGAGTTGGATCTTGGTCACCCGATGGATCGGAACCACATAAACTTGATCCATCAATGATGTTCCATTCCACTAGAGGATCATCATTGAATTACCTCACCAACCCCCATAAATTAATATGGGCTCCATACATTATTTGTACATCCATCTCCCCGTGTTTAAGATATCGAATGTTCGTCAATTAATTGATTTACTGACCATCAATTAATTAACATCTAACTCCTCGAGTAGTACCACTCAACCTTTTTATCATGTTGACTAAGTCAACCCGCGGGGTTTACATGATAAACCTTATGAGCTCCTCAAGGGGACATCATCAACCTAATATATAGGACACGGTTTCCTCCTATAATCAACGGTACACCATGTAAATAATATCATTTCCCAACTTACCAGGCATATTGATTTAATCCATCTAAATCTCACCCTTTGGTAAATCAAAGAAATAAATACTAAGTACATGTGTCCGTTATTATATTGGGATTAAGAGCATGTACAACATAATATCCGAGTTCCGATTCAATTATGTAGTCAGTAATAAATTGAATCACCTCTATGTCGGTCCTGCTCAATACACACAAGATGTACTAGTGTAATTCTATGGTCAAGATAAACCAATACCAAATCACACTACAACCATTCCAATGGTTTGTCCAAAACCATCTTGGTTGTGAGCCTCTACTTATATTCTACAAGGGACTGATAACATGATCTTCTGTGTCACACCAAGCACCATGTTATCTACAATGTAAAGTATTAGACAATATGCACACATAATAAATATAAAGTGCAAACAATGATCATGTGATTCTTATTTCAAAATAAAGATGTTCATACAAAAGGCTAGACTTTCAGTATACATCCCAACAATCTCCCACTTATACTAAAAGATTATGCTGTCATCACACTGCCATACATCTGATCCCCATGTCCTCCACATGCCTATCAAACACTTTCGCTGGAAGGGCCTTAGTGAATGGATCCGCCAGGTTATCCTCTGATGCAATCTTGGCAACAGCTACTTCTCCTCGCTTTACGATCTCTCGTATCAGGTGGTACTTGTGCTCTATGTGTTTACTCGCCTTATGGGCTCGTAGTTCCTTCGAGTTTGCAACTGCACCACTGTTATCACAATAAATTGTGATAGTTCTGGGCAAACCAGGAATCACATCCAAGTCCATCAAGAAGTTCCTGAGCCATACAACTTCCTTTGTCACTCGCAGGTCGTCACATACTCACTCCTTGGTAGAGTTCGCCACGTATTTCTGCTTGACACTCCTCCATACTATGGCTCCACCTCCAAAAGTAAACACAAACCCCGAGGTAGACTTACTGTTGTCCCTATCTGATTGGAAATCAGAATCCGTGTAACCCACAGGGACTAATTGATCTGTCTGGTAAACCAGCATATAATCCCTAGTCCTTCTCAGGTACTTCAATATATGTTTTACCGCAGTCCAATGTCCTTGTCCAGGATTACTCTGATATCTGCTAACCATGCCTACGGCAAAGCAGATATCTGGTCTCATACATAGCATAGCATACATGAGGCTTCCTACTGTCGAAGCATAAGGAACCGCCTTCATCTCCTCTATCTCCTTTGATGTTTTGGGACACATCTCTTTAGATAAAGGTACTCCATGCCTAAAAGGTAGAAAACCTTTCTTGGAGTTATGCATGCTAAAACGAGCAAGGATAGTGTCAATGTATGAAGCTTGAGATAAGCACAACATCCTTTTCTTGCGATCCCTTATCACCTTGATCCCAAGGATGTATCTCACTTCTCCCAAGTCCTTCATATCAAACTGTTTGGACAACCATACCCTTACGTCTGATAACACTTTGATATTGTTGTCAACTAACAAAATGTCATCTACGTATAGTACAAGAAATACCACTACGTTTCCGTCACATCTTTTGTATACACATGGCTCATCCGGACTTTGAATAAATCCATATGACTGGATTACCTCATCAAAATGGATGTTCCAAGATCTCGAAGCTTGCTTCAATCCATAAATGGACCGATTAAGCTTACACACTAGATGCTCTTTGCCTTTAGCAATAAATCCCTCTGGTTGCTGCATATAGATGTTCTCCTCAAGACTTCCGTTAAGGAAAGCTGTCTTGACATCCATCTGTCAAATCTCATAATCCATATGAGCAGCTATAGATAAGAGAATCTGGATAGACTTAAGCATAGCTACCGGTGAAAAGGTCTCCTCATAATCGATCCCTCTTTCTGAGTATACCCTTTCGCAACAAGCCTAGCTTTGAAGGTCTCAACCTTCCCGTCTACTCCTCTCTTTCTTTTGTAGATCCACTTGCATCCAATGGCTTTTACACCATCGGGTGGCTCTACTAGCTCCCAGACCTGATTAGAATCCATAGATTCTATCTCAGAATTCATCGCTCTTTGCCAAGATACCGCATCTTCATCTTGGAGTGCCTCGTCATATGTCCAGGGATCAGGTTCATGTTCGCCAGGGACCAAGTCCGAAGACTCTCCCAAGAACATGAATTTGTCAGGCTGTCTCATAATCCTCCCACTATTACGAGGTATCACCTATGTATCCTCTGTGACACGCGGTGCAGTAACTTGTGGTATATCCTCTTGTACCGGTGGTACTGAAGTAGCGACTTCCCTTCTTAATTCCTCCAGAACAATCCTACTCTTGGGCTTGTGGTTCATCACATAGTCTTCCTCTAGAAATCGGGTGTTCATGCTAACGATCACCCTCTGATCTCTAGGATTATAAAATAAACCACCTTTCGTTCCTCTAGGGTAACCCACGAACATGCACACTTCTGTATGAGGTTCCAACTTACCAGCATCAGCCTTCAGCACATGTGCTGGACTCCCCCATATCCGAATATGTCTCAGACTAGGCTTTCGCCCAGTCCACAATTCTATGGGGTTAGAAGGCACTGATTTAGATGGAACCAAGTTCAGAATATACACTGTCGTATCCAGTGCATACCCCCAGAACAAATTTGGCAACTCAGAATAACTCATCATCGATCTAACCATCTCCATAAGAGTCCTATTCCTTCGCTCCGCTACACCATTCTGCTGGGGTGTGCCAGGTGCAGACAATTGGGATTGAATCCCAGCCTCTGATAAGTAATTCCTAAACTCTCCCAAGAGGTACTCACCACCACGATCAGATCGTAGGGTCTTGATACTTTTACCTTGACGGTTCTCCACATCAGCCTTGAATTCTTTGAACCTGTCAAAGCATTCAGACTTGCGGCGCATCAAGTAAATGTATCCATATCTTGAATAATCGTCTATAAAAGAGACGAAATATTCAAAACCACCTCTAGCCTGGATAGACATAGGACCACACAAATCAGAATGAACCAATTCTAACACATCTTTGGCTCTATGCCCCTTGGCCTTGAAAGGCCTCTTGGTCATTTTACCTTCCAAGCAAGATTCGCAGGTTAGGAGATCCTCCACTACTAATGAACCCAAAGGTCCATCAGCTATCAACCTTTGAATTCTACTCAGGTTAATATGACCAAGCCTTAGATGCCAAAGATATGTTTGGTTCATCTTCGAAGGTTCTTTTCTCTTATTAGAATTAGAAGATGAGTTATTAACTTCTATATGCATCGTGGGAGCTTTTGGTTCAAGAGTATACAAATTGCCAACCAATGTACCTGAACAGATAATCTCTCTATTTTTTTTTATAACAACTCTGTCATTAAAAGAAATAGAATATCCATCCATAAACAATTTAGAAACCGAAATCAAATTCTTTCTAAATGTAGGTACATAAAGACAATTTCTCAAAACCAAAACTTTATTTCTATCAAACGATAAATGAACGTCTCCCACTGCAATAGCCGTCACCTTTGTAGTATTGCCCATGTAGACGGTAATTTCTCCTTCAGCTAGTCGTCGGGTTTCCTGGAACCCCTGCAAAGAATTGCAGACATGATCAGTGGCTCCCGTATCTACACACGATCGTAGATAACACCACTAAACATGTTTCAATGACTAAGCCGTAAGATATACCTTTGTTCGCTTTAGGTTGGGGCGCCTTTCTTCCCATGTCCGCCTTCTTACAAGTGAAGCACTTGCCTTCGGCTTCTTCACTCCTCCACGAGGTCCACTACCTTTGCTCCACCTTGTTTCTTCTTCTTTTGCCTTTCTACTTATAAGTAGAAACCTTCGCAACCATGGCCTCTGCTTAGCACCCGATTCTCGTATCCGAAAAGTTCCTTTTCCCGTAATCATCCGCAGTTTAGAGGACACTCATCGAAGAGCAAATACTTGTACTCCTCGACAGTTAAGACAATAATCCAAATTTCTTTTCCAATCAATGTATTTTATTCCAGTAAGTTTATTTTCTTTCAGTATCACAACAAGTGGGTTGAAAACCATTTGAAAATCCTAAGAATCACAATGATCAAAATATTAGATTTCAAATATTATTGATTCCTCAAAACAATAAAATTCCGAAATCAACCAACACCTCAAAACACCGAGAATATCGCATGCCACGATAGTGTGGACGTATACGAATTCTACATTTGTAAGAGGAGGTTTTACCCATAAATTTTATTATCTTGTCAACCTTACTTTTTGACAAATAAAATTAATAGTTGGTTCATCTTAGGCCCTACAAATAAAAGCAGTGACTCTGATGGGGAGGATACCTTTATTTGCATCTAAGTATTTACCATTACTCGGTACTAAGGCAATTA
Organism: Wurfbainia villosa; assembly: GCA_025175895.1. NCBI lineage: Eukaryota > Viridiplantae > Streptophyta > Magnoliopsida > Zingiberales > Zingiberaceae > Wurfbainia > Wurfbainia villosa. The sequence goes on along the minus strand of CM046004.1, from coordinate 36,155,712 downwards.
TCTCGGATTATGTGCCTTACCGACGAGGAAGTACACACGCTCCTAAATAATTTCCTATAATCATATTTGACCTAGTGATCCGCAAACAAACTCATCCGATGGGGAGGAAGGCACTCAGAGCCTACACGCAAGTTTGTTGCATCACACGTCAAATTGTAATGGAGGCCGTGGGAATTAATTAAAATATCCCTCTCCCACTTAGTAAATTGAAAATGAGGAATTTTCAAGCACACACAACATGCATATAAAACAAATCAGCAATAAATATGGAAAAAATAGAATTTTTCCAACTATTATGGCTTTGTTCTCCAATATGTGTCCCGCCGTGTCTCCACCTCGTCCGCTCCACCTTTTCCGTGCGCAAGCCACAAAAGAGATCCGAGCCGAGATATATCATTTTAATTTACATCCATCGATCCTATACTCCACAAAGGAGTGTACAAACTATCTAGATCGAAAGTAAACTAGAATGATCGGCTAAACAATGTCGTATTTAATTACAAAAATTAAATACTAATCTAGCCTCGTCAACCCCGAGAATTCAAATGATATACATACAATCACACACAAACAATCACATACACACATATAGCCATAATAGTCGGATCTTATGCCTGCAACCAAAAAGTTAGCCTACGCACATCCTACTATTACCCGACATACTCAATATATGATATGTGTATGAAAGTAACCGAATCCAAAACACACAAAACCGGAAACCTTGGCTCTGATACCAATTGATGGGAGTGTCATTGGTTGCGTCGGAGTCTCATTGCCTCCCATGTCCCCGGATTAAAATTTTATCAACTAAAACTAATCCGGATGGGATGAGTTTCTGAAGCACAGCCGTTTCGTCATCGTGCCAATGACTCGATTGATCGCTTGAACAAACTTATTGTTCAAGCAATCAACTCTTCTAGTCGGTTAGCCGCGGAAGAGACGACGAACGGATCGTCGGTTTTTGTGTTTCTTATCGGGGTCCATGATTATACAAATACATACAAATGTAAACTAGTATAATCAACACATACTAACATAAAGAACATAAGCTAGCATATCTTATCATAAGAGGATCAAGAATAAAGTTTGTAAAACTTTTATACCTCTTGGTCTTCTACCGTATGTCCCATCCTCCTCGTGGACGTCGTGTGGGCGAAGATCCTCCATGAGTTGAAGCCTCCTAGATCACGTTCTTCCCTTCCTTGCTCGCTCCGAGAAAAAGGAAGAACCAAACAAAACTCCTTCTCCTATCTAGAACCGACCACCAAGCCAAGGAGCTCGATATAGCTGTCGGCCAAGGAGTGGATGGTTGAGCGCCGGCCAACCTTGGAGAAAGGTTGCTGCTGACCACCAAGGAGAGGGAGAAGGATTAATAGGTATGGGCGCCGACCAAAACAAAAGGGAAGAAGATGGGCGCCGGCTTAATCCTTCCAAGAATTGCCGCCCAAGCCTTTTCCCTAAACCCTAGCCGCCCAAGCCAAAAACCTTAATCTCCTCTTGATATGTCACGCCCAAACCCTTAGCCCTCCTTTTATAGAGTTAGGTTTAGGCCTCCTTTCAATCTCCACCGTCGGATCTAGAGACTTAGTCTCCACCGTCGGATCTAGGGTTTCATCCCAACCGTCAGATCTAGGGTTTCATCCCAACCGTCGGATCTAGGGTTTCATCCCAACCGTCGGATCTAGGGTTTTAATCTCAACCGTCGGATCTAGAGATTTAATCTCAACCGTCGGATCTAGGGATTTAATCTCCACCGTCGGATCTAGAGATTTAATCTCCACCGTCGGATCTAGAGATTTAATCTCAACCGTCGGATCTAGGGATTTAATCTCCACCGTCGGATCTAGAGATTTAATCTCAACCGTCGGATCTAGGGTTTCATGTTCCATCATTGGATCTAGGCTCCATGAGGTTTTAATAAGGCTACGATAGGGATCATGAGGAGGAGTTGGATCTTGGCCACCCGATGGATCGGAACCATACTAACTTGATCCATCAATGATGTTCCATTCCACTAGAGGATCATCATTGAATTACCTCACCAACCCCCATAAATTAATATGGGCTCCATACATTATTTGTACATCCATCTTCCCGTGTTTAAGATATCGAATGTTCGTCAATTAATTAATTTACTGACCATCAATTAATTAACATCTAACTCCTCGAGTAGTACCACTCAACCTTTTTATCATGTTGACTAAGTCAACCCGCGGGGTTTACATGATAAACCTTATGAGCTCCTCAAGGGGACATCATCAACCTAATATATAGGACACGGTTTCCTCCTATAATCAACGACACACCATGTAAATAATATCATTTCCCAACTTACCAGGCATATTGATTTAATCCATCTAAATCTCACCCTTTGGTAAATCAAAGAAATAAATACTAAGTACATGTGCCCGTTATTATATCGGTATTAAGAGCATGTACAACATAATATCCGAGGTCCGATTCAATTATGTAGTCAGCAATAAATTGAATCATCTCTATGTCGGTCCTGCTCAATACACACAAGATGTACTAGTGTAATTCTATGGTCAAGATAAACCAATACCAAATCACACTACAACCATTCCAATGGTTTGTCCAAAACCATCTTGGTTGTGAGCCTCTACTTATATTCTACAAGGGACTGATAACATGATCTTCTGTGTCACACCAAGTACCATGTTATCTACAATGTAAAGTATTAGACAATATGCACACATATAATAAATATAAAGTGCAAACAATGATCATGTGATTCTTATTTCAAAATAAAGATGTCCATACAAAAGGCTAGGCTTTCAGTATACATCCCAACACCAGCTATAATCACAACAACATATATAATGAAAATACAACAAAACACAGCGAAAACTATCAAAACGAAATAACAACTACACAAGTGCATACCGGTATGACTAACCAAAATATAAGGAAAACATCGTCGAAACCCGCACCAACATGTGCGTACAGCAACAATGTCTAACACACATCCATCATATAAATCCAGATCGATATAAGAAACATCCGAAAACAACGGAAACATAAAACCAAGTCGGGACCCTCGGAAGTGATATGAGAGGTTACCAGCCAACGTTGCTCCAAGCCCATCACGGAGTCGAGTACCTGTTACCTAGGTGACAGAAAACCCAGGGTCTGTGGTGGTGAGTACAAAACTCAGCGGTAATGAGAATAAAAGTGCATGCATAATTTATATATATCACATGCGAGTCAACAATATGTTGTCTAACAGTATAACAAGTATACAACAGCATAACATAACAACTGTATAACTAAACTGATCAATAATAACATCATAAGATACTTTCATACCTGAAAACCGACAACGATGTAACACATACAACCTGAGTATAAGTACATAATACAACACCTACAACATGATAGAGTGATTCTAACTCTATAAGCGATAAACCACCATACTAACATCCTATGACAAATACAACGATGAACCGGATCCATCTCGTATCATCTCAGGGTACTGGTCAAAGGTATACGACAGTCTGACCAACTCATACACAGGTATCCCACACACTATCATATAGCAAATGAAGTAGCATGTATGATGATGTAGAAACAAATGTAGCAAGCATAGTACAAACAAATGCAACATCACAATAAGGATATATATAGACTGCATCTATATATACACTAATCATAATCATCTATATATATATATATATATATATATATATATTCAAAATGTCATAAGATACGACAATACAGAATGCATGGTCATGCCGGCTCATCCTAAAGCTACCACTCCCCCAGTGTGGCCTCGGTGGCTCGACATGATAACTAGAGTGGAGTCAAGGTCAAAGTGACAATAATATGAAGTTATATATTTCAGGATTTAGCTACTACCTGACCAGGGTAGGAAATTACCCACCTATTAAATGGCTCATGCTAGCTATCCACGCATACAAGCATCTATCACTAATCGAGATCCTGCAAAAGAAAACATAGAACATAACTAGGTTCTATCTTACATCGAATGATTGAATCAAATCCTACATCGATCTTTATATCCAACTAATTCAACATTCTCCAATTAGTATCTTATCTAGTAGATTGGTCTAACTTTACACTTGACCTAATCAATCCTCAATGGAACAACTCCACACACAAATAATTAATCTTCTATTAACAACAAATCCATCACAAGATCAATTTAATCACAACGATAATGATATACATTCATAAATTATCCAAACCCAACTCACCTTGCCCCTTTGTGGCCAAGAACAACCCTATTCATAGCCCTCCTCAACTTCACAGAACACGCACAACCCCTCCATAGCCTAGAACAGAATCACCCTTCACGGTCGACCATTCTCCAACACCAACCCACTCCACAGACCACGTACAACCCCCACACCACAGATAAAAACCCAGCCACAGACAACAAGGATTAACAACACCAACGAATAAAAGAGTCAAATCAAACTTACCAGCGATTGGAACCTTCAAGGTTGCTGTGTCACCCGAAGAGTGGAAACAGGGGTTCCAAAACCTACCCACAACACCTTGCAGTGACCAAATGAGAAGACACCGAAATTGACATAAGGAATTATCTCACAGCTAGATCTAAAGAGGAAACTAGCGATTGAACTCAACGAACAGAAACACTTGCAAGACTTGTGGCAATCGATCCATACCGCGGCGGCGACGTCCTTGATCAGCTCACGTGAAGGGGTCGACTGAAAACCAGCAAGGAACCATGCCCTTACCTTGATCCGACGACCACCGTGAAGATCAGGCTCCAATCGAACCGCTACCGATGCACACTCCCAGTCGCGCGCCCCTTCACCGCCGACGTGTCCGTGGCACTGTTGAGGGTGGTTGGTCATCGCTTGCAGGAGAGGGAGAGAAGTTGGGGAGTCACAGCAAGAAGAGCTCGATTGGGTTAAGGAGAAGTCGTGATCGAGAAATGCACGAGGAAGGAAATGTTGGGTTTCCTCGGCACTACGACGAGTGTGTATTCGAACATGTTTTGTAAACATGTGCACAACAGAAGAATTAAAAGCAATAAATCTAATTTATTACAACACACACACCACACGCATGCAAGATACAATATGTGTAGACATAATCGCAGTTTAAAATTTTGCAATAAAAAGAAATTACGCTAGTTATACCTGACGTATCACGTGCAGTGGGAATGACATCAACCGGAGCAACTCTCACTAGAATTGCCTCTATCCGTATCCACGCTGAGTACCGTTGGAATAGTTTCGCCAAGCTACGAGCCTTGTCTTCGTAGGAGTCACTAGCCTCGTGTCGAAGACAATGTGATCGAGAGAAGATCACAATCCGAATTAATATTCAGATTCGAAAATAAGTCCCCAAAACTCGCTTCTATGGAGAGGTATTCGTCAACCGATTAACGAATCCTTGGTCCTCCACCTATGAGGATTACCGGAGATCCAATCCCTGGTAATAAAGTCACTGTCGGAGCTCCAAACGCCGTCCAAACAACGCTTTGACAAGAAGGAAATAAGCTGTCCAAAAACTAGACAGCTTGGTGGAGGACTTGGCGCCGGCCAAAGGAGATGGTCGGCTAATCCTTGGTCGTCGGAACCAAGGTGGGTCGTTGAAGGGTCGCCGGAGGAGTGGCCAACAGCAGATAGGGTGCACGGCGACACAAAAGGGTTGGGCGGAGTGGACTCCTTGGGCGGCCACAAAGAGAAGAGAGGGAGAGGAGAGGAAGAGAAGTTTCCAAAAATAAACTTAGGGCTCTCCAAACCTCTAACCTCGCTTTTATAAAAGCGCGTGTTTCTTAACCATTAAAAAACCTTCTCCTTAGAGTTATTGGTGCCTAACCAAAACCCATTAACCCGCTCCAATAACTTAAGTTAAAATAAACCGAACCAAGTTGGTCTATTTTAAATTAAAACAAACCGAACCAACTTTGGTTCATTCGTTTAAAACAAACCAAACCCCTTTAGTTTATTCTCCACCATTGGATTAGAACCAAATCAATTTGGTTCATCCATCATATCTTCATAAGACTTGGTCCATCCATGCTTCCATTGTGACTGAAACAATTTCATGCTCGCTCCTTGTTTGGTCCAACCAAACTTAGTTTCTCTCGATATGAGAATCTCATTCTCAAGCTCGTTTTAAATCCTTCGGATTACGCTCATTGTGCGTGTGACCAAATAGGTTCTCAATTTATGTTGGTCATCTATAATTAACCATTAATTATAGAACGATCATGAGTGACACCTAATAGTACATCATGATCCCCAATTAATTGAAAAATCAATGGTTGATCCAAAACCATTTCTGAAACCCTTCAACAACTATAATGAATCGTGTCCCGTTCCCTTCACTCATCTTATACCCACTTGGTTCAGGACATGGTCTATAGTGTCAGTCCCTACTAGGCTGACTATGTCACACCTAGCCCAAGTATCATTTCCTCATCCTACGGATTCTAGTTATTGCATATGTATCCAAGAGTACCTTACTCTAAACATGTAATGCTTTGGCCAAAGACTTTAGTAACAATCCGACGAGAGACCATGGGTATACATCTCCTCGCAAGGAGTGGTGAATTCTTTATAGGCTATTCAAACACCTTCACCCACTTCAACTTATACCCAATCATCCCGGATCCACATCTCCTCAGAGATCCTTGCTTAAGATGTCAAAGCATAAGTCTTTATGACCAAGATGACTTGAATACCGCAAGTCAAAGGAACATCGCACTTAAGCTGCAGTAAGAACTTCATTGACATGTCCATATATGCAGAGAACCATATGAAGTCTTATAGCTGATCACTCCAATGAACTAGTTACCATAACTAGCATCCATGATTAACTCTGGACATCACAATGTCTCCAGCTAGTGAGAATCAGCTGGTTGGATACACCAAAGATTATACCTCGTGCGAGTCTCCACAAAATTGATGGTGTCCAAATCCATCAATTCATCGACTAGGGATAATTCTAATACATCAGAATTACACATGTAGAGATACTCACTAGTTCTGATCCAATCACAAATTCTCTTATGTTGTGAATCGTATTGTGGATATTCAGTAAATGAGTTTAAGATCTAATCAAAAACATGAAAACATATATACTCAAATAGTGAATCTTCATTTATCATATAAATGATTTAAACATAAGGCGATTGCCTTAGGACACCTCTCATATATTTCTAACAAACTCCCACTTGACCTAATGCCAATCGCCACGGTATCTAATACCATAAGCCCTAACTTGGTCCTCAAACTTAATTTGAGGTAAGGCCTTAGTTAAAGGATCCGCTAAGTTTTTTTCAGTGGGAATCTTCTCGATTTGTATTTCCTTCCTACTTATGATCTCTCTGATTAAATGATAGCGGCGAAGCACATGTTTAGATCGTTGATGAGACCACATCAAGTTCAGAGATGAACTTCTCGATCCAAACCGCTTCCTTTGCTACTTCCAAAGCTGTAATGCATTCTACCTCAGTAGTAGAATCCGCTACAGTGTCTTGCTTGGAACTTTTTCAACTTATTACGCCTCCATTTAAGGTAAATTCGTAACCAGACTGAGACTTGGAATCATCCTTGTCTGTCTGGAAGTTGGCATCCGTATATCCGCGTATCACCATGTCTCCTTCTCTATATATTAGGAACACATCCTTAGTTCTTATCAAGTACTTAAGGATCGTCTTAATAGTCGTCCAATGATCCATTCCTGGATTAGACTAGTATCTGCTCATGATACTCAAAGCATACGATACCTCGGGCCTCGTACATAACATAGCATACATGATAGATCCTATTGCAGATGCATAGGGAATCTTACTCATGCAAATCCTCTCATCTTCTATGCGCGGACACATAGACTTCGAAAGGTGTATCCCATGCCTGATGGGAAGGAAACCTTTCTTGGATTCCGTCATGGTAAACCTCTTTAGCACTCAGTCTATATATGTAGACTGCGAAAGACCAAGCAACCGATTTGATCTATCCCTATTGATCTTAATCCCGAGGATGTAGGTTGCTTCTCCCAGGTCTTTCATGGAGAATATCTTGGACAATCAAATTTTAACTGACTGTAAGATAGAAATATCGTTTCCTATAAGTAATATGTCATCGACATACAATACTAGGAACACGACTGCACTCTCACTAACCTTCTTGTATACACAAGGTTCGTCTGAATTTTGTGAGAAATTAAACTTGTTGATTGTCTCATCAAAACGGATATTCCAGCTCTTGGATGCTTGCTTTAATCCATATATGGACCGTCGCAGTTTGCATACCTTGGTTTTATCAACCGATGTGAAACCCTCAGGCTGTATCATATACACATCCTCGAGTAGATTTTCATTAAGGAAAGCTATTTTCACATTCATTTGTCATATCTCATAATCATAATGAGCCGTTATGGTCAGGAGCATCCGAATGGATTTAAACATAGCAACAGGTGAATAGGTCTGGTCATAATCAACATCTTACTTTTGACGATACTCTTTCGCCACTAATCTAGCCTTATAGGTAATCACATTACCATCCATGTCGATTTTCTTCATGAAAACCCACTTGCACCCTATAGGCTTTGTGCCTTCAGGTGGGTCAACCAAGTTCCAAACTTGATTTTCATACATGGAATCCATGTCCGACTTCATGGCGTTAAGCCATTTATCCCTTTCTGAACTTTTCAGAACTTCTTCATAACTAGTAGTCTCCTCATCATCAATGAGTAATATGTCATTCGATTCACTTATGAGAAATTCATATCTCTCAGGAATGCGTGTTCTACTAGATCTATGAAGATGTGGTGTCACAATTGATCCAACCGATGACTCATCACTATGAGTTATCAGTTATGGTGCTTCACCAAGTATCTCATCAATGTCTATTGGAGTCTCTTGAGCCTCCTCAAGCTCAATGACACTCCCACTATTTTCTTGTAAGAGAAACTCTTTCTCTAAAAACACAGAATGCCTTGAAATAAACACCTTTTGTTCCACAGGATGATAGAATTGGTAACCCCTCATTTTCTTAGGGTATCCAATAAATAGATATTTATCAGACTTAGCATCCAGTTTGTTTGATACAGTCCGCTTCACATAAGTAGGACAATCCCATATCTTTAAGTAAGATACATGAGGTTTTTTACTATTCCATATCTCATATGGAGTAGTAGAGACTACCTTGGTTGACATTCTATTTAACAAGTAAACAGCTGTCTGAAGTGCATAACCCCAAAAGGACTTGGGAAGATTCGCATGATTCATCATCGACCTAACCATGTCCAACAAGGTCCGGTTATGCCTCTCAGATACACCATTATGCTGCGATGTATACGACGGAGTCCATTAAGATAATATACAATTGTCCCTTAGATAATCTAGAAACTCTTGACTCAAGTATTCACCACCTTGATCCGATCGAAGTATTTTAATACTCTTGCCAATTTGTTTCTCCACTTCATTTCTAGATTCTTTGAACTTTTCAAAGGCTTCAGACTTATGTTTCATCAAGAACACATACCCAAACCGTGAGTGATCATCGGTGAAGGTAATGAAGCAACTATAGCCTCCTACAGCATGAGTTGTCATAGGTCTGCATACATCAGTATGTATTAGACCAAGCAACTCTCCCACCGATTCACCTTTTCCCATAAAAGGTAACTTAGTCATCTTGCCTTTTAAGCATGATTCACATGTATCGTATGAATCTAATTCAAACGATTCCAGAATTCCACATCGGTGTAATTCGGATATGTGTTTCTTGCTTGCATGGCCAAGACAACAATGTCACATGTAGGAGTCTAATTGATTATCCTTTCGAGCACGCTTGTTGCTCGCTTCGATATTGAAAATGTCACTGGATACGTCCAACGTATAAATACCATTGCTTAAAGTTCCAGTCCTATAAAGAACGTCATTCAAAGTTATGTAACAACAATTGTTACTAAAAGTTAAATAGTACCCATTTCTATTTAAACAAGAAATAAAAATGATGTTCTTTATCATCGAAGGAACATAAAATCAATTGTCCAGTTCTAAGACAAGTCCTATAGGGAGTTTCAACAAATACATTCCGATGGCGAGTGCATCAACCTTTGCTTCATTCCCAACACGTAAATTTGACTCTCCCTTGACAAGTCTTCTTCTATTTCTTAGCCCATGTATGTCATTACATATATATGAGCCACACCCAATATCCAATACCCAAGTATCTGAGGAAATAGAATGATAATCAATAACGAAGATATCTGAAGAAGATGGGGCATCTGATGTCTTATTCTTCTTCACGGACTCAAGAAAAATCTTGTAGTTTCTTTGCCAATGGCCCTCCTTGCCATAATGATGGCAAGTGCCCTTTTGAGCTAGTTCTTCTTTTTTAGCCTTTTTCTTCTTCCCCTTCTGCTGTTCCTTTGACTTCCTCTTAGAACCTTTCTTCGAGGAATCAACTAACAACACTGTCCCGTGCTCATGCTTCACAGAAGGCTCCACAGTCTTCAGCATGTTGAGCAGTACCACAGATGAACCTTCTTGCAACTCAGAGGTGAAGAGGAGCTTGGAGACTTCGAACCTTTCGAATCTCACTTGCTCATCAAACAACTCATAAAGATGAAAGACTATGATATGAGCATCCATATGCTCATGCTGCTTCTGTAGCTCGGGTACCATCGCAGCTAGCATGATGCAACTCACTTGTTCAGAATCACTCACATGTTTCTGATAAGCCAATAATTGGTCTAGAGTTGCGTTATCACTAGGACGGGTGGGAAGAGGCTCTTCAAGGACATACACAAGCTTTTCCTCTTGAGAACAATTCTCAAGTTTCTAAGCCAGTCCAAGAAGTTCGGCCCAGTCAATTATTTGAATTTAAAATAGAGCACAAATTCAAAGACATCATGATTAAGTGATTAATCTAGAAATACAAATCGAGCATATATGAGAAAGATGGAAAAATACATCAACATATATTTACTAATCCCATTTATTTTTCAAATTTAAAAACCCCAAAATTACTTCGGTGGATCATAGGTCCATCTCCGAATTGGCTGATATCCAACATAGATATGAATAACTTTGGAGAGAGTCCAACAAGCCATTCATAGCTACAATGGTAGGTATCAAGTATACCGATTGTATATCACATATATGCAACTATCACAAAGTGCTATCAACTAATTGAATGTTCACACATACATCGGGATGTTTACTCATTAACAAGTATGCATCATATGCATAGCACCCAACTTCACCCCCCTTCACATCAACCTTGGAGAGAGTCCAACAAGCCGATTCTCTAGGTTAAAGTCAACCCATTAATCGAGAAATAATTTTAATATGATTAGAGTGCATTCAACCAATTAGCCCGGCTTGGAGAGAGTCCAACAACCAAAGCTAACGATTGACGTCTGACTCTTACCATATTAGTATTAAACTATTCCATGGTTTGAACATATTCGGGTTCGAGCCTGGCTTAGAGAGAGTCCAACAACCCAAACAAGAAACAGAACTCTGGTTCCAACCATATTAATGGAAGGTGTAGGCTTTAGTATTTTGTAAGGGTTTTAATGTCTCATCCTCTTTGCATGAAAATAACTATTATCTACATGACATGACATACATGACATACATCTACATGTCATGACACGCATGACATAATGATATGCATCTAATACAATTACATGACATACAATTATGACATGTACAAAATTTCCTTATATGTCATAACTATTTATGGAAATAAAATATATTTTAGATTTGATTCCCCAAATTAAATCATGATTAAATTAGGAAATAAATTTCCAAATCTAATCACATATTTTATTTATGGAATTATCTGATTAAGGAAAATCTATTTAGGAAACCAATTTATGGAAATAAAATATGTTTTAGATTTGATTCCCAAATCAAATAATGATTAAATTAGAAAACAAATTTCCAAATCTAATCACATATTTTATTTATGAAAAGTGTTAATTTCCATAAACACTTCTAACCTTTCTAAAAGTAGAAGATTTCTATAAACACTTCTAAACTTTTCAAAATTAAAAAAATTCCATAAATACTTCTAAACTTTCCAAAAGTATAAAATTTTCATAAATACAATTATGACTATCACAAAATAATTTTATGATTATGTCGAAATACAACCTGGGCTCTGATACCACTGTTGGATTTCCCCGACACAGCGACGAGTGTGTGTTCGAATATGTTTTGTAAACATGTGCACAGCGGAAGAATTAAAAGTAATAAATCTAATTTATTACAACACACACACCACACGCATGCAAGATACAATATGTGTAGACATAATCGCAGTTTTAAATTTTACAATTAAAAGAAATTACGCTAGTTATACCTGACGTATCACGTGTAGTGGGAATGACATCAACCGGAGTAACTCTCGCTATAATTGCCTCTATCCGTATCCACACCGAGTACTGTCGGGATATCTTCACCAAGCTACGAGCCTCGTCTTCGTAGGAGTCACTAGCCTCGTGTCTAAGACGATGTGATTAAGAGAAGATCACAATCTGAATCAAAATTCAGATTAAAAAATGAGTCTCCAAAACTCACTTCTCCGGAGAGGTATTCATCAACCGATTGACGAATCCTTGATCCTCCACCTATGAGGATTACCGGAGATCCAATCCCCGACAATAAAGGCGCTGTTAGAGCTCTAAACGCCGTCCAAACGACACTCTGACAAGAAGAAAATAAGCTGTCCAAAAATTGGACAGCTTGGTGGAGGACTTGGCGCCGACCAAAGGAGATGGTCGGCTAATCCTTGGTCGCCGAAACCAAGGTGGGTCGCCAGAGGAGTGGACGGCAGCAGCTGGATGCTGGCAGCTAGGGTGGACGGCGGCACAAAAGGGCTGGGCGGCGTGGACTCCTTGGGCGGTGGCAAAGAGAAGAGAGGGAGAGGAGAGGAAGAGAAGTTTCTAAAAATAAACTTAGGGCTCTCTAAATCTCTAATCGCGCTTTTATATAGCGCGTGTTTCTTAACCATTAAGAAACCTTCTCCTTAGAGTTATTGGTTCATAACCAAAACCCATTAACCCGCTCCAATAACTTAAGTTAAAATAAAACGAACCGAGTTGGTCTATTTTAAGTTAAAACGAACCGAACCAACTTTGGTTCATTCGTTTAAAATAAACCAAACCCCTTTGGTTTATTTTCCACCATTGGATTAGAACCAAACCAATTTGGTTCATCCATCATGTCTTCATAAGACTTGGCCCATCCATGCTTCCATTGCGACTGAAACTATTTCATGCTCGCTCCTTGTTTGGTCCAACCAAACCTAGTTTCTCTCGATATGAGAATCTCATTCTCAAGCTCGTTTTAAATCTTTCAGATTACGTCGTTGTGTGTGTGACCAAATAGGTTCTCGGTTTATGTTGGCCGTCTATAATTAACCATTAATTATAGAACGATCATGAGTGTCACCTAGTAGTACATCATGATCCCCAATTAATCGAAAAATCAACGGTTGATCCAGAACTATTTCTAAAACCCTTCAGCAACTATAATGAATCGTGCCTCATTCCCTTCACTCATCTTATACCCACTTGGTTCATGACATGGTCTATAGTGTCAGTCCCCACTAGGCTAACTACGTCACACCTAGCCCAAGTATCATTTCCTCGTCCTACGGATTCTAGTTACTGCACATGTATCCAAGAGTACCTTACTCTAAGTATGTAATGCTTTGGCCAAACACTTTAGTAACAATCTGACGAGAGACCATATACATCTCCTCGCAAGGAGTGGTAAATCCTTTATAGGCTATTCAAACACCTTCGACCACTTCGACTTATACCCAATCATCCCGGGTCCACGTCTCTTCAGAGATGCTTGCTTAAGATGTCAAAGCATAAGTCTTCATGACCAAGATGACTTGAATATCACAATTCAAAGGAACATCGCACTTAAGCTGCAGTAAGAACTTCATTGACATATCCATATATGCAGAGAACCATATGAAGTCTTACAGTTGGTCACTCCAATGAACTAGTTACCATAACTAGCACCACGATTAACTCCGAATATCATAATGTCTCCAGCCAGTGAGAATCAGCTGCTTGGATACACTAAAGAGTATACCTCGTGCTAGTCTCGACAGAATTGATAGTGTCCAAATCCATCAATTCATCGACTAGGGATAATTCCAATACATCACAATTATACATGTAGAGATACTCACTAGTTATGATCCAATCACAAATTCTCTCATGCTGTGAATCGTATTGTTGACATTCAGTAAATGAGTTTAAGATCTAATCAAATACATGAAAACATATATACTCAAATAGTGAATCTTCATTTATCATATAAATAGTTTAAACATAAGACGATTATCTTAGGACACCTATCATATATTACTAACAGGAAAGAGTCGTCAGTGAGGAAACGACTGAATGAATGGAAAGGGAGAAGTAATGGTTGGGCGTTAATGATAAAAGCGGGTCGGGTTTTGGGAATAATGGGTTGGGTTTCAGACCTTATAAGCAGTTAACCCTTGGTTCAATTAAACCCAAATTCAATTAAACCAATAAACTCTTGAGCTAGGTTAGATTTAATTAAATCCCTAACCATCCCTCAAAAATTTTAATTAACCCACTAATAATTTTACCCTTTAGCCATCTATTTGCAGTATTTTATATTCTCCCACACTTAATAAAATTTGGTCCCCAAATTTCGTACTTAATTGCAAAAATTAATTCAAGCAAATTTTTGAAATGACCACATACCTCAAGTAAACAGATGAGGGTATTGAGCTCGGATAGTATTTTTCAGCTCCCATGTAGCCTCCTCATCCGTATGATGTTGTCATCCAACCTTTACGAGTCAGATGGTGTTGTTTCGCAATTGTCGCTCCTTACGACCAAGAATCCGCACTGGAATCTCCTCATAAGTCACATTTGCCTGGAGTGGAATCGACACCTCTTGCAGAACATGATCAGAACGCGACATGTATTTCCTCAGCATAGAAACATGAAATACGTTATACACTCCCACAAGTATCAAAGGTAAAGCCAATCGGTAAGCTACACCTCTAATCCACTCCAATATCTCAAATGGACCAATGTAGCGTAGCGCTAATTTTCCTTTTAGCTCAAATCTTTTGACTCCTTTGGTGGGTGAAACTCGTAGGAATACATGATCCCCGACTGAGAATTCCAAAGGCCTTCGCCTCCGATTCGCATAACTCTAAAGTTAATCCCGTGCCTTGGATGACCGTCGTCTGATGACTTTGCACCAACTTTGAATCTAGCTGAATACCTTGTGGCCCCATCAACCGTTGCCCCCCAACCTCCTCCCACAATACGAAAGATCTACTGGGTCTGCTGTACAAGGCCTCAAATGGAGCCATCTGAATAGAAGAGTGGTAGTTGTTATTATAAGCAAGTTTCACTAAATGAACGTGGTCCTCCCAACTGCCTCCGAAATCCATAACACAAGATCTCAGCAAATCCTCCAATGTTTGAATGGTACGCTCAGATTGTCCATCTGTCTGGCGATGAAATGTTGTACTAAGCCGAAGCTCTGTGCTCATGGCCTGCTACAGACTCTGTCAGAATTGCGAGGTAAATTGCGGATCTCTATCGGAGATAATACTCAGAGGTACGCCATGCAATCTGATAATCTCTCGACAGTGCAACTCTGCCAGACGATCCAACAAGTCCTTCCCATGAATAGACAGAAAGTGAGCTGATTTGGTTAGTCGATCCACAATGACCCAAATTGCATCATGTCCTTTACGGGTTCTAGGCAATCCTGTAACAAAATCCATAGTGATATGCTTCTACTTCCATTCTAGAATCGGAATTTCCCGAAGCAACCCAGCGGGTTTCTGATGTTCAACCTTTACCTGCTGGCATACTAAACATCGAGCAACAAAATCTACAATCTCTCTCTTCATACCGTTCAACTAGTATAAACATTTCAAATCTCGGTACATCCGAGTACCACCAGGATATATAGTAAATCTTGAATGATGTGCTTTCTGTAGCAACTCTTCCTTAAACAATGCAACTCCAGAACCTACTATCCTTATCAGAGAAAGAAAATTATCTTCTCACAAGAGAAGTTCATCTTTCGTCTAAAATCCACTCCACTAAAATCATGTATATACTATCATTTAAAAAATTTAGGGTTTTTTTTCTTTTTCACTTGAGTATCAAGGTGGTTGAATTTATGAGGAAGTGGTGTAAATCAAAGTACAACAGTAGAGAAGTGCAACACAGCCTAAAAATTATCTCAAAGAAAATGAAACGAGAAGTAAAACAACAACTTCAATAAATAAATTATGATACCACAATATAAATCGATGCCAGATGGTCCTCTAGCGCATGTCCCAAGCCAACTCCTCAAAACCCCAAATCTTCCAAGTCTTTAAACAAGATAATTTTAGGAAGAAAACCTAAAATAAGACTTTCCAGACCTAAACTGCGAGTTTAGTTTCTTCTCTAAACAAAGGCCTTTCTGTCCAAACAAAAAACTTCGGAGACGTACAATAACCTTAAAGTTCCTAATCTTATTAATGAACTCTTTCATCATTCTCCCCAGCGAAAGAAACTCCACTCCACGCAAGTTATCTATGTTGCTTGGCACTTTTTAGTGTCAATCTATACAATCAGATTTCCCCATCCATTTCACAAGAAAGTGAAAATGTGAACCAGATGATCTAGTTTTCATCTCTCGCACCTGGATAACTACTACAATAATTTCATCTTCTATTCTAAGGATCTGGTTTAATCTCTTTTTAAAATTTGTTGTCTTCCATGGTATCAAGATTGGGTATATTAAATATAAGAGATATCCCGAGGAAGCTCCACTTCATAAACATATTCTCTAAATTTGCATGGTACTTTGCACGGTGCTTTGCATGGACCTATCTTCTTGCTTTTCAAATTGTGATAAGTACTTGCAGGACACCTTTCTTTTCATAGGAACGCCACCAAAATCTCCCACTTGGTTTTCTTTGAACCACCTATGTTAATCTTTGTCAACACTTTCTTAAATTTCCTTCGATTTTTCTGCAAAAGCAATTACATCATCTCTAACACGTGGCAAACTTGATACATTAGCAAAGTTTATAATTTGACTCAGAACATGCCCACACTATTTTAAAAGGACATTTCCCTGCAATTCTATTCACAAAACTATTATAAGCAAACTCAGCTTATGCCAAACAAAGATGCCATTGCTTAATGTTATCTTTGGTAAAACATTTTGACAAATTGTCCAAACTCTGATTCACCACTTCTATCTAACCATCATCTTTTTGTGGATGAAATGCACTACTGTGTTACGCCTTAGTAATCACTAGTTCCCACAAAGTCCAAAAAGACTTAGATAATCTTACATCCCAATCAGATGTAATTGTTTGTGGCACATAATGTAGTCGAACCATCTCTCTAAAGAAAAAAAAAATTTGCAACATGCATTGCATTCAAGACCTTTTTATAAGCAATAAAATGCACCATTTTAGAGAAATAACCAGCAATAACAAGCATTGAATCCATACCGACTTTTGATTTTAATAATTTGACCTGCAATATCTGTTTATCGATCTCCAACTCTTAAACACTTGTACAAAGTCATTTCTAAACTCCTAACTTGATCCAATGTCTTCCGGCAGAATATGGTAGAAGATCCAAACATCCCAATCCGAATGTAAACTAATAAACTGTGGATGACTTAAAACATCCATTCACATTCTTGAGCTATTAGGTGGTCATAACCTCGGCAAGTCTAACAACTCTGTACGGTACTCCCATTACCAAATGATCACCCTACTTGAAGCTCAAGAATTCCCTACAATGAGTCAAAGAAGTGACACGGGAAAATACTCTCTCTCAACATCACTAACCATGATAAGTGATATATTATTCCCCGAAGGTTATTTTCTGCATCTTCCATCAAGTACCGGCCTGATCCCGATAATGGTATGCAACTAACTCTACTTCCTTTGTATAATACAAGTTAAGTACTCAAAAGTACCTTCAAAATTATACAACCCAACATGACAAACTCAGAGATCAAAATCCCTATAAAACACCGTAAACTAACCCTCCGCTATCTGCATCAACAATAGCCTACACGTCTTGTCCATTACCCAATAGGTAATGATCTGACTAGCATAATTAGTGAAAATCCCTAAGACTGTAGTATTTGATTTCTACAAGAAATGTGACGACTTGACCCCTGTTTTCCAACTCGATATCAATTGGCTGTCAAAGGAAATTTACCTTTTCGACACAGGTTCAAGACTCACAAACTCAACAGGTCATTCCCGTGGTCAACTCATACCACGGTTACGAATAATAACCAACACACTACATGTTATTCCCTGTTATAAACATTAAATGCATAGCTAACAAAATCGAGAGTATAAATACTAAAGGTAACTCTGGTTGGTTGCCTCGGTGGACGACCCCTACTATAAGTCTGTACATGTGCTATACACATGTTGAACAAGTTTAGATAAGTATCTAGCTAGAATATAAGATATCAAGGATTCTTACTTCGTGATACCCGGAGCTCATGCAGCTGTTAATCTCATCTCATAAAACCAAAATTGAAACAAATCAATTCCCGAGAATCCAAGACTCGACAAAAACAACATTGTATGACATCGCAAAACCTTGGGCTCTGATACCAATAAAGTTGTCACGCCCCGAGAGTATGTCAATCCGAAGAAAAATAGACAATATCTCCCCTGTACGTGACAACATATCCTGTTAATACAAGGCCTTCCGACCACAATCACAACAACATATATAATGTAAATACAATAAAACACAGCGGAAACTATCAAAACGAAATAACAACTACACACAGTGCATACCGGTATGACTAACACCAAAACATAAGGAAAACATCATCAAAACCTGCACCAACATGTGCGTACAACCACAATGTCTAACACACATCCATCATATAAATCCAGATCGATATAAGAAACATCCAAAAACAACGGAAACAACGGAAACATAAAACCAAGCCAGAACCCTCGGAAGTGAGATGAGAGGTTGTCAACCAGCGTTGCTCCAAGCCCATCACGGAGTCGAGTACCTGTTACCTAGGCGACAGAAAACCCAGGATCTGTGGCGGTGAGTACAAAACTCAGCGGTAATAAGAATAAAAGTGCATGCATAATTTATATATATCACATGCGAGTCAACAATATGTTGTCTAATGGTATAACAAGTATACAACAACATAACATAACAACTGTATAACTAAATTGATCAATAATAACACCATAAGGTACTGACATACCTGAAAATTGGCAACGATGTAACTCATACAACCTGAGTATAAGTACATAATACAACACCTATAACATGGTAGAGTAATTCTAACTCTATAAGCGACAAACCACCATACTAATGTTGGGTTTCCGGCACCGCGGCGTGTGTGTGTTCGATCATGTTTCGTAAACATGAGTACAGCGGAAGCAATAAAAATAATAAATACTCCTATTTATTATAACACACACAACACACGCATGCTATTACAACAAGTGTAGACATAACCGTAAATTAAAATTGCAATAAAAGAAATTAAACTACGTTATACCTTCCGTATGACGTGTAGCGGGAACGGCATCAACCGGAACGATCCTCGTAAGAATCGTCTCTATCCGTATCCACGCCGAGCTCCTCGGGATGACTTCGCCAAGCCACGAGCTTCGTCTTCGTACGGGTTACTAGCCTCGTGTTGAAGACGACGTGATCGAGAGATGATCACGATCCGAATCCAAATTCGGACCTAAAAACAAGTCCTCAAGACTTGCTTCTCCGGAGAGGTATTCGTCAACCGATTGACGAATCGCCGTCCTCCACCTCAGAGGATTACGGAGATCAAATCCCGATATGTTAGCCGCTGTCGAGCACTAACCGTCGTCCAAGCGGCGCTCCGGCGAGAGAGAAGCTGTCAGAAAACTGGACAGCTTTGGTGGAGGAAATAAGCGCCCGGCTAAAGAAGAGATGGAGGCTCACCTTTACACCGAACCCAAGGAGATCACGGAGGGTCGCGGAGGTTCACCGGCCAAGCTTGGGCGCCGACAAGGAGAGATGGTAGCAGCTCAATGAAGTTGGGCGGCAGCCCTTGTTGTTGGCGCCAACAACAAGGAGGATGGGTTGGGCCAATTAGGGTTGCCTCAAATTAGGTATTCACAAAACCCTTAAGCCCTATTTTATAGAGAACTAATTCTCTTAATGGTTATTAAATCATAACCATTAGGCCCGTTAACCCGCTCCATTAAGATAAGTTAAAATAAACCAAACCATGATGGTTTATTTTAAGTTAAAACGAACCGAACCAACTTTTGGTTCATTCGTTTAAAATAAACCAAACCCTTTGGTTTATTCTCATCCATTGGATTAGAACCAAACCATTTTGGTTCATCCATTACGTCTTTATAAGACGCGGCCCATCCACGCTTCCATTGCGACTGAAACGATTTCATGCTCGCTTTATGTTTAGTCCAACCAAACATAGTTTCTCTCGGTCTGAGAATCTCATTCTCAAGCTCGTTTTAAATCCTTTGGATTACACTCGTTGTGCGTGTGACCAAATAGGTTCTCGGTTTATGTTGGCCGTCTATAATTAACCATTAATTATAGAACGATCATGAGTGGCACCTAGTAGTACATCATGATCCCCAATTAACCGAAAAGATCAACGGTTGATCCAGAACTTTTTCTGAAACCCTTCAGCAGCTCGAATGAATCGTGCCCCATTCCCTTCACTCATCTTATACCCACTTGGTTCAGGACATGGTCTATTGTGTCAGTCCCCACTAGGCTGACTACGTCACACCTAGCCCAAGTATCATTTCCTCGTCCTACGGATTCTAGTTACTCCACATGTATCGAAGAGTACCTTACTCTAAACATGTATTGCTTTGGCCAAAGACTTTAGTAACAATCCGACGAGAGGCCATGGGTATACATCTCCTCGCAAGGAGTGGTGAATCCTTTATAGGCTATTCAAACACCTTCGATCACTTCGACTTATACCCAATCATCCCGGGTCCACATCTCCTTAGAGATGTTTGCTTAAGATGTCAAAGCATAAGTCTCCATGATCAAGATGACTTGAATACCGCAAGTCAAAGGAACATCGCACTTAAGCCACGGTAAGAACTTCATTGACATATCTATATATGCAGAGAACCATATGAAGTCTTACGGCTGGTCACTCCAATGAACTAGTTACCATAACTAGCATCCACGATCAACTCCGGACATCACTATGTCTCCGGCCCGGTGAGAATTGCTTGGATACACCAAGGAGTATACCTCGTGCTAGTCTCGACAGAATTGATGGTGTCCAAATCCATCAATTCATCGACTAGGGATAATTCCGATACATCACAATTACACATGTAGAGATACTCACTAGTTGTGATCCAATCACAAATTCTCTCATGCTGTGACTCGTATCGTGGACATTCAGTAAATGAGTTTAAGATCCAATCAAATACATAAAACATGTATACTCAAATAGTGAATCTTCATTTATCATATAAATGGTTCATACATAAGGCGATTGCCTTAGGACATCTCTCATATATTACTAACAGACTCCCACTTGGCCTAATGCCAATCGCTACGGTATCCAATACCATAAGCACCAACATGACCCTCAAACTTACTTTGAGGTAATGCTTTAGTCAAAGGATCCGCTAAGTTCCTTTCAGTGGGAATTTTCTCGATTTGTATTTCATTCCTACTGATGATCTCTCTGATAAGATGATAGCGGCGAAGCACATGTTTGGATCGTTGATGAGACCTTGGCTCTTTCGCCTGTGCAATTGCTCCATTGTTGTCGCAGTAGACCGGTATTGCTTCAACAATGGCCGGAATCACACCAAGTTCATGAACGAACTTCTTGATCCAAACCGCTTCCTTTGCTGCTTCCGAAGCTGCAATATATTCTGCCTCAGTGGTAGAATCCGCTACAGTCTCTTGTTTGGAACTTTTCCAACTCACTGCGCCCCCATTCAAGGTGAACACGTATCCAGACTGAGACCTGGAATCATCCTTATCATGCGGAAGGCATCTGTATACCGCGTATCACCATGTCCCTTCTCCATATATTAGGAACACATCCTTAGTTCTTCTCAAGTACTTAAGGATCGTCTTATACCAAATGATCCATTCTGGATCGGTGTATCTGCTCGTGACACTCAGAGCATACGATACATCGGGCCTCGTACATAACATAGCATACATGATAGATCCTATTGCGGATGCATAGGGAATCTTACTCCTGCAAATCCTCTCGTCTTCTGTGCGCGGACACATAGACTTCGAAAGGTGTACCCCATGCCTGATGGGCAGATAACCTTTCTTGGATTCCGACATGCTAAACCTCTTTGCTTTTCGGTCTATATATGTAGGCTGCGAAAGACCAAGCAACCGTTTGATCTATCTCTATAGATCTTAATCCCAAGGATGTAGGTTGCTTCTCCCAGTCTTTCATGGAGAATGTCTTGGATAACCAAACCTTAATGGTATAAGATTGACACATCGTTTCCTATAAGTAATATGTCATCGACATACAATACTAGGAACACATTGCCTCCCACTAACCTTCTTGTACACACAAGGTTAAATGCGGATTTTGTGAGAAATCAAACTTTTGATCGTCTCATCAAAGCGGATATTCGACTCTGGATGCTTGCTTGATCCATAAATGGATCGTCGCAACTTGCATACCTTGGTTTTATCAACCGATGTGAAACCCTCGGTGTATCATATACCGTCCTCGAGCAAGTTTCCATTAAGGAAAATTTTCACATCCATCGCCATATCTCATAATCATAATGAGCCGCTATGGCGGGAGCATCGAATGGATTTAAGCATAGCTACAGGCGAATAGGTTTCGTCATAATCAACACCTTGTTTTTGACGATATCCTTTCGCCACCAATCTAGCCTTATAGGTAATCACATTACCATCCATGTCGGTTTTCTTCTTGAAAACCCATTTGCACCCTATAGGCTTTATGCCTTCAGGTGGGTCAACCAAGTTCCAAACTTGGTTTTCGTACATGGAATCCATTTCCGACTTCATGGCACCAAGCCACTTATCCCTTTCGAACTTATCGGCACTTCTTCATAAGCTGGTAGGCTCCTCATCATCAATGAGTAACACGTCGTTCGATTCACTTACGAAATCCATATCTCTCGGGAATATTGCGTGTTCTACGGATCTACTGAAGATGTGGTGTTACATTAGGTCGATTGCTCATCACTATGAGTTGTCATTGTTGTGCTTCACAGTATCTCATCAATGTCTATTTGAGTCTCTCGAGCCTCCTCAAGCTCAGCCACTCCCCATTTTCTTGCAAGAGAAACTCTTTCTCTAGAAACACACATGCCTTGAAACAAACACCTTTTGTTCCACAGGATGATAGAATTAGTAACCCCTTGTTTCCTTAGGGTATCAATAAATAGACATTTATCGGACTTAGCATCCGGTTTATGCGATACGATCCGCTTCACATAAGCGGGACAACCCCATATCTTCAAGTAAGATACATGAGGTTTCTTACTAGCCCATATCTCATATGGAGTAGTAGAGACTACCTTGGTTGGCATTACATTTAACAAGTAAGCTTGTATGCGAAGTGCATAACCCCAAAAGGACTTGGGAAGAGTCGCATGATTCATCATTGACGACCATGTCCAACAAGGTCGATTCGCCTCTCGGATACACCATTATCTTTGTGGTGTATATGGCGGAGTCCATTGAGACAATATACCATTGTCTCTTAGATAATCAAGAAACTCTTGACTTAAGTATTCACCACCTCGATCCGATCTAAGTATTTTAATACTTTTGTCATGTTGTTTCTCTACTTCATTTCTGAATTCTTTGAACTTTTCAAAGGCTTCAGACTTGTGTTTCATCAAGAACACATACCCAAACCGTGAGTGATCATCGGTGAAGGTAATGAAGTAGCTATAGCCTCCTAATGCTTGAGTTGACATAGGTCCACATACATCAGTATGTACTAGTCCTAGTAACTCTCCCACTCGTTCACCTTTTCCAGTAAAAGGTAACTTAGTCATCTTGCCTTTTAAGCATGATTCGCATGTATCGTATGAATCCAATTCAAACGATTCCAGAATTCCACATCGGTGTAATTCGGACATGCGTTTCTTGCTTATATGGCCAAGACGACAATGCCACATATAGGAGTCTATGTGATTATCCTTTCGAGCCGCAGCGTGTTGCTCGCGATATTGAAAATGTCCTTTGAATCGTCCAGCGTATAAATGCCATTACTCAAAGTTCGAGTTCCATAAAGTCGCCATTCAAAGTTATATAACAACAATTGTTACTAAGCGTTAAATGGAAACCATTTCTATTTAAGCAGAAATAGAAACAATGTTCTTTATTAGAGAAGGAACATAATAGCAATTGTCGGTTCAAGACTAGTCCACTAGGAGCTTGACAAATAAGTTCCGATGGCGGCGCAACCTTTGCTCCATTGCCCAACTCGTAAATTTGACTCTCCCCTCGACAAGTCTTCTTCTATTCCTTAGCCCACATGTCATTACATATATGTGAGCTACACCCAGTATCCAATACCCAAGTGTCTAAGGAAATAGAATGACAATCAATAGAAGATACGAAGAGGATGGGGCATCGGATGCCTTCTTCTTCTTCATGGACTCAAGATAAATCTTGCAGTTTCTTCGCGGTGGCCTTCCTTGCCACATGATGGCAAGTGCCCTTTCTTTGGTTCCGCCTTCTTTGCCCTTTTTTTTCTTTCCTTTCTTACATTCTTTTGCCTTCCTCTTAGAACCTTTCTTTGAGAATCAACTATGAGAACCGCCTTCTCCTCATGCTTCACGAAGGCTCCAGATCTTGACATATTGAGGAGCTCGGGAATGGTGGATTCAATTTGTTCATCTGATAGTTCATCACAAATTGCGAGAAACTCTTGGGCAAACAATGCAGAATTAAGTCAATACTTAACTCATGATCCATCACAAAGCCGAGGGTAGCTAGCCGCTCGATGTACCCGTTCATCTTTAGCACAAATCGCATTTCTGAGCGAACCTTCTTGCATCTTCGTGGTGAAGAGGAGCCTAGAGACCTCGAACCTTCGGATCTCGCTTGCTCATCGAACAACTCATGAAGATGGAAGACCATAGTGTTAGCATCCATATGCTCATGCGCCTGCGGCTCGGTACCATCGCCGCTAGCATGATGCAACTCGCCACTCGAATCGCGCCACATGCTTCCGATAGACCAACATTTGATGCAGGTTGCATCGTCCTTAGGGTCGAGTGAAGAGGCTCTTCAAGGACATATGCAAGCTTTTCCGCCTTGAGAACAATTCTCGAGTTTCTAAGCGATCCGAAGTTAGGCCCGATCGGTTTGTTCGAATCCAAAATAGTGCGCCAAATTCAAAGCGTCATGATCAATTTATTGACCTAGAAATACAAAACGAGCATATATGAAAATGATTTTAAAATGCATCAATATACATTTATAAATCCCATTCATTTTGAATTTCAAAACCCCAAAATCACTTGGAGATCGTAGGTCCATCTCAATGGTGATATCCATCATAGATAAGAACAACCTTGGAGTGAGTCCAACAAGCCATTCTTAGCTATGATGGTGGGTATCAATATCTGATTACATATCATGTATATGTAACTATCACAATGTGCTATCAACTAATTGAATGTTTACACATACATTGGGTTGTTAACACATTAACAAGTATGCATCATATGCATAGCACCCAACTTCACCTCTCTTCACATCGACCTTGGAGTGAGTCCAACAAATCGATGCTCCAAGTTAAAGACGACACATTAATCGAAATAGTTTTAATATGGTTAGGCGCATTCAACCAATTAGCCGAGCTTGGGTGAGTCCAACAACCCAAACTAACGATTGACCTCGACTCTTACCATATTAGAGTTAAACTATTCCAATGATTTGAACATGTTCAGGTTAGGGCTTGGAGTGAGTCCAACAACCCAAACAAGAAACAGAACTCTGGTTCTAACCATATTAATGGAAGGTGGAGGCTTTAATATTGAGTTAGGGTTTTATGTCTCATCCTCTTTGCATGCAAATAACTATTATCTACATGGCATGGCATACATGACATACATCTACATGTCACGACACGCATGGCATAATGTTATGCATCTAATGCAATTACATGGCATACAATTATGTCATGTATATAATTTCCTTATATGTCATAACTATTTATGGAAATAAAATATGTTTAAGATTTGATTCTCCAAATCAAATCATAATTAAATTAGGAAACAAATTTCCAAATCTAATCACATATTTTATTCATGGAATTATTTGATTAAGGAAAATCTATTTAGGAAACCAATTTCCTAAATCTTTAAAACTACTTATGGAAATAAAATATTTTAAGATTTGATTTCCCAAATCAAATCATGATTAAATTAGGAAACAAATTTCCAGAATCTAATCAAATATTTTATTTATGGAAAATATAAATTTCCATAAATACTTCCAACTTTCCAAAAGTGGAAGATTTCCATAAATACTTCTAGACTTTCCAAAATTGAAAAATTTCCATAAATACTTCTAAATTTCCAAAATTTAGAAAACTTCTAGAAATACATTATGACTATCGCAAAACCATTTTTACGATTATGTCGAAACACAACCTGGGCTCTGATACCACTGTTGGGTTTCCGGCACCGCGGCGTGTGTGTGTTCGATCATGTTTCGTAAACATGAGCACAGCGGAAGCAATAAAAATAATAAATACTCCTATTTATTACAACACACACAACACACGCATGCTATTACAACAAGTGTAGACATAACCGTAAATTAAAATTGCAATAAAAGAAATTAAACTACGTTATACCTTCCGTATGACGTGTAGCGGGAACGGCATCAACCGGAACGATCCTCGTAAGAATCGTCTCTATCCGTATCCACGCCGAGCTCCTCGGGATGACTTCGCCAAGCCACGAGCTTCGTCTTCGTACGGGTTACTAGCCTCGTGTTGAAGACGACGTGATCGAGAGATGATCACGATCCGAATCCAAATTCGGACCTAAAAACAAGTCCTCAAGACTTGCTTCTCCGGAGAGGTATTCGTCAGCGATTGGCCAGATCGCCGTCCTCCACCTCAGAGGATTACGGAGATCAAATCCCGGTATGTTAGCGCTGTCGGGCACTAACCGTCGTCCAAGCGACGCTCGGCGGAAGGAGAAGAAGCTGTCAGAAAACTGGACAGCTTTGGTGGAGAGAAATGGCGCCCGGCTAAAGAAGAGATGGAGGCTCACCTTTACACCGAACCCAAGGGAGATCACCGGAGGGTCGCCGGAGGTTCACCGGCCGAAGCTTGGACGCCGACAAGGAGATGGCAGCAGCTCAATGAAGTTGGGCGGCAGCCCTTGTTGTTGACGCCAACAACAAGGAGGATGGGTTGGGCGGCCAATTAGGGTTGCCTCAAATTAGGTTTTCACAAAAACCCTTAAGCCCTATTTTATAGAGAACTAATTCTCTTAATGGTTATTAAATCATAACCATTAGGCCCGTTAACCCGCTCCATTAAGATAAGTTAAAATAAACCAAACCATGATGGTTTATTTTAAGTTAAAACGAACCGAACCAACTTTTGGTTCATTCGTTTAAAATAAACCAAACCCTTTGGTTTATTCTTATCCATTGGATTAGAACCAAACCATTTTGGTCCATCCATTACGTCTTCATAAGACGCAGCCCATCCACGCTTCCATTGCGACTGAAACAATTTCATGCTCGCTTTATGTTTGGTCCAACCAAACATAGTTTCTCTCGGTCTGAGAATCCCATTCTCAAGCTCGTTTTAAATCCTTTGGATTACACTCGTTGTGCGTGTGACCAAATAGGTTCTCGGTTTATGTTGGCCGTCTATAATTAACCATTAATTATAGAGCGATCATGAGTGGCACCTAGTAGTACATCATGATCCCCAATTAACGAAAAGATCAAGCAGTTGATCGAACTATTTACGAAACCCTTCTGTAGCTCGAATGAATCGTGCCCCATTCCCTTCACTCATCTTATACCCACTTGGTTCAGGACATGGTCTATTGTGTCAGTCCCCACTAGGCTGACTACGTCACACCTAGCCCAAGTATCATTTCCTCGTCCTCACAGTTCTAGATTACTCCACATGTATCGAAGAGTACCTTACTCTAAACATGTATTGCTTTGGCGAAGACTTTAGTAACAATCCGACGAGAGGCCATGGGTATACATCTCCTCGCAAGGAGTGGTGAATCCTTTATAGGCTATTCAAACACCTTGATCACTTGACTTATACCCAATCATCCGGGTCCACATCTCCTTAGAGATGTTTGCTTAAGATGTCAAAGCATAAGTCTCCATGATCAAGATGACTTGAATACCGCAGTCAAAGTCGAAGAACATCGCATAAGCCACAGAACTTCATTGACATATCTATATATGCAGAGAACCATATGAAGTCTTACGGCTGGTCACTCCAATGAACTAGTTACCATAACTAGCATCCACGATCAACTCCGGACATCACTATGTCTCCAGCCAGTGAGAATCAGCTGCTTGGATACACCAAGGAGTATACCTCGTGCTAGTCTTGACAGAATTGATGGTGTCCAAATCCATCAATTCATCGACTAGGGATAATTCCGATACATCACAATTACACATGTAGAGATACTCACTAGTTGTGATCCAATCACAAATTCTCTCATCTTTGTGAATCGTATCTGGACATTCAGTAAATGAGTTTAAGATCCAATCAAATACATAAAACATGTATACTCAAATAGTGAATCTTCATTTATCATATAAATGGTTCATACATAAGGCGATTGCCTTAGGACATCTCTCATATATTACTAACAACTAACATCCTATGACAAATACAACGATGAACCGGATCCATCTCGTATCATCTCAGGGTACTGGTCAAAGGTATACGATAGTCTGACCAACTCATACACAGGTATCCCACACACTATCATATAGCAAATGCAGTAGCATGTATGATGATGTACAAATAAATACAGCAAGCATAGTACAAATAAATATAGCATCACAATAAGCATACATATAGACTGCATCTATATATACACTAATCACAATCATCTATATATATATATATATATATATATATATATGACAATATGTAAAATGCCATAAGACACGACAATGCAGAATGCATGGTCATGCCGGCTCACCCTAAAGCTACCACAATCCTAGTGTGACCTCGGTGGCTCGACATGACAATTGTCCCAACTTAATACCAACCACTACTCTCGAGTGGCCGAGTGGGCAGTATGGTTAAGTAGCATATAAGCATAAAGAGGTAGCTACACGACGGGGGTCCCTGCTGTTTGTCACTCCGACAGTCACTATCCATGAGTGGTTGAGTGCCACACATGCAGGACAACTGCATTCAACTCCAACTACCACCGTCTATAGTGGTAGAGTGCGACACAACAAATGCTCTGCCCTCACACTAGTTACTCCTCCATGAGTAACCTAGGAGGCAGGATGACTGACGACCCTCTCAACCACAAGGGAGACCTAGTCGCCGACATGCATGCAAATGACATGAATGCATAGTCACACATACTTAACCGATCATAACACTCTCTATCCTACAGAGTCATACTCGACTAAGCAACGCACTCTCTATCCTGTAGAGAGTCATACTCGACTGATTAATGCACTCTATCTTGCAGAGAGTCGTACACAACTGATCATAACACTCTCTATCCTGTAGAGAGTCATACTCGACTGATCAACGCACTCTATTCTGTAAAGAGTCGTACACTGATCAACACACTCTCTATCCTGCAGAGAGTCATACTCAATTGATCACAACCAAGCTAGGACCACCGGTCCGTAGCGACATTGTATCGACAATCACACGTCTATACACGACTACCTGATCCATAGTGGATATGTACACATCATTAGGATATAATATGGAAACTCAACTTTACTTCTAGAATCCTACTCATCCCCGGATGATTTATCTAGATTATACAATTCAATTTTACAACCGAATTTAACTACGTACACATAGGTAAACCATTACAGGTCCACTTACCATAACAATCTATAATTCATAACAAAGATGAATGAATAGATAACAACAATAATAGAGTATTTAAGTACAAAGGCAAAAGTATCAAGCATAAGAAAAACTAGAGTGGAGTCAAGGTCAAAGTGACAATAATATGAAGTTATATACTTCAGGGTTTAGCTACTACCTGACCAGGATAGGAAATTACCCACCTGTTAAATGTCTCATGCTAGCTATCCACGCGTACAAGCATCTATCACCAATCGAGATCCTGCAAAAGAAAACATAGAACATACCTAAGTTCTATCTTACATTGAATGATTGAATCGAATCCCACATCGATCTTTATATCCAACTAATTCAACATTCTCCAATTAGTATCTTATCTAGTAGATTGGTCTAACTTTACACTTGACCTAATCAATCCTCAACGGAACAACTCCACACACAAACAATTAATCTTCTATTAACAACAAATCCATCACAAGATCAATTTAATCACAACAATAATGATATACATTCATAAATTATCTAAACCCAACTCACCTTGCCCCTTCGTGGCCAAGAACATCCCTATTCACAACCCTCCTCAACTTCACAAAACATGCACAACCCCTCCATAGCCTAGAACAGAATCACCCTTCACGGCCGACCATTATCCAACACCAACCCACTCCACAGACCACGCACAACCCCCACACCACAGATAAAAACCCATCCACAGACAATAAGGATTAACAACAACAACGAATAAAAGAGACAAATCAAGCTTACCAGCGATTGGAACCTTCAAGGCTGCAGTGTCACTCGAAGAGTGGAAACAGGGGTTCCAAAACCTACCCACAACACCCTGCATCGACCAAATGAGAAGACACCAAAATGGACATAAGGAATTATCTCACAGCTAGATCTAAAGAGGAAACTAGCGATTGAACCCAACGAACAGAAACACTCGCAAGACTTGTGGCAGTCGATCTCTACCGCGGCGGCGACGTCCCTGATCAGCTCATGTGAAGGGGTCAACTGAAAACCAGCAAGGAACCGTGCCCTTACATTGCTCCGATGACCACCGTGAAGATCGGGCTCCAATCGAACCGCTGCCGACGCACTCTCCTGGGCCACAAGACTTCTTCATCACGACGCTGGTCTGGGGGCACCGTCGAGGGTGGTCGACCGTCACTTGCAGAGGAGAGGGAGAGAAGTTGGGGAGTCACAGCGAGAAGAGCTCGACAGGGTTAAGGAGAAGTCGCGATCGAGAAACGCACGGGGAAGGAAAGAGTCGTCGGTGAGGAAACGACTGAACAAATGGAAAGGGAGAAGTAATGGTTGGGCATTAAGGATAAAAGTGGGTCGAGTTTTGGGGATAATGGGTCAGGTTTCAGACCTTATAAGCAGTTAACCCTTGGTTCAATTAAACCCAAATTCAATTAAACCAATAAACTCTTGAGCTAGGTTAAATTTAATTAAATCCCTAACCATCCCTCAAAAATTTTAATTAATCCACTAATAATATTACCCTTTAGCCATCTATTTGCAGTATTTTACATGACTGATGGTAGTTCAGTCGATTGTCATTTTCCTCCAGTCGATTGATAGCTTGATAAACCACCTGCAACACATAGTTAGCATAAGAACTTTAAAGCAAACAAATCCGATGGTCCTATACCGTCCGACCTCGACTTAGACCTTCCTCCGGAAGTCTTAGTCGGATCCCCGCCTACGGTTGTCCCCGTACGGAGGGCACGCCCTTACCACCACTCCACACCTAGAGCTTACCTTTGGTCCTTCTGACCTGCCGCTTAGCTTTTGATCACCACCGAGGTTCCTTGACTCCCCAAGGTTCTCCTGGTGGCATCCGACCACCGAAGTCTCTCGTCCCGAGATTCTCATGGCGTCGTTGACCTTAGCAAAGCCTAATACATTACCTGCACACTCAACACAATATATGAGATACCAAGAATGACTTAACTTTAAATCTTTACTATTATCAAAACTTAGGTTCGATTATCTGGTGCCCCTGCACCAACAATCTTCTCCTTTTTGATCTATAGCAAATCAATTCAAAGTTAAGGAAATAGTAAGCATTAAACAACTTCTTTCAAAACCTCCTCAAGGTTACATCCCCTTTAATCCCAGGTGAGTTTTGAAAAACTAAGTTCGGTGACTTTTTTGAAAAAGTTAACCTTTTTTCCCCTTATATTTTCTCCCCCTTAACTTTAACCTTTTCTCCCCCTTTGCCATATATCAAAAATGGTTTTATGAGGGTTGCATTCTTAAAGTTAATGTGTTAACCATATACGTAAAAGAAGAGAAACTTTAATAACTTTTTGAAAGACATTATTAAGTCAAATGATAGAAGAAATGAATCCAAGCATGTACCCTTTTTATAAAATAATAGTTTTAACATAACTCATCTAATAAGAATGTGCAACTCTGTTTGATTCAATTGATATAAGATAATCAATAAATCTTGATTAGAGTTGGTTATTTTGAAAAATTATACTCCATGAGTTATGTTGATGTACTTGTTCTACATCTGGAATCAGGAGTAAGGTCCTAATATCTCACGCCCATCTGCATGGCTCAGTACACAATCACATTTAACCTATGTGTCGTGAGATGTGTTGGCTCCTTACTATAGGTTTATTCTTTCTAAGGTAAGTCCTAATCTAGTTTCATGTAGCATAGAAGAAAAAAAAAAGATAGATAATAAGTAAAGATAGGTCCTACTCTACTATGCACATTTCTAATCTTCGTCTAAGTAGACTGAACTCTGCTTCAGATAATGGTTTGGTAAAAATGTCCGCTAGGTTTAATT
Source organism: Wurfbainia villosa (assembly GCA_025175895.1). Classification (NCBI taxonomy): domain Eukaryota; kingdom Viridiplantae; phylum Streptophyta; class Magnoliopsida; order Zingiberales; family Zingiberaceae; genus Wurfbainia; species Wurfbainia villosa. The sequence goes on along the minus strand of CM046004.1, from coordinate 36,122,794 downwards.
TTGATTCTACATATTCAAGTGTTACATTCCCATTAGCTACATGTTTTCTTATAAAATTGTGTTTTACTTCTATGTGTTTAGTTTTAGAATGATATATAGGATTTTTAGTTAAGTTAATTGAGTTAATGTTATCAATCATGATTTTAGTATTACTAAAGTTTAGTTGAAAGTCTTTTAGAGTGTGCTTCATCCAAAGAAGTTGAGCTACACACTCACCCCATGACTATGTATTCGACTTCGATAGCAGACAAGGCAATACAATGTTGTTTTCTACTACACTAGCTGACTAGACTTGATCCTACGAGTTGACAACAATCACTTGTACTCTTCCTATCGAGTTTACTACCGACATGATCTAAGTCAGAGTAGTCGATTAGTTCGAACTCACTTGACCTAGGGTACCATATTCCTACATTTTGTGTTCCTTTTAAGTATCTAAAGATTCTTTTAACTAAGGTTAGGTGTGATTCTTTGGCATAAGATTGAAATCTTGCACACATACTTACTACAAAGAGTATATCAGGTCGGCTTGTAGTTAAGTACAAAAGTCTACCTATTGCACTCCTATAGTATTTTAAATCTATAGTTTTTCCTTTTAAGTCTTCTCCAATGTTTACATTGGTTGCCATAGGTGTAATAATTTCTTTAGCATTTTACATACTAAATTTGTTGGATCGAAAAGCGTCGCTAGAGGGGGGGGGTGAATAGTTAGCATACAACTTTTCGTCTTTTCGTTCGTTCGATTAAAACTATGAGTAATGCAGTGGAAAAATAAATAAGACAAATTTTTTTTTTACTTGGTTCACAATCCAACAGTTGCTATTCCAAGGCCCCGCGATCCTTGACCACTTATGAAGGGGCAATTCACTAAAGAGTCTCCTCATCATTGGAGGTAGAAGACAATGATCACAAAAATGAAAGCTTGAGGATGAGGCAACAAACCTACCTTTCCTCGTTACGATTAAAACCACGAAGGCATTAGAGCTTTGACATTATGGGAGCACGTTGAGAGCAAGACGGATGATCTTTGGGTTCAAGTCCTCCCCTCTTTTTAAAGACTTGTGCCTGAAATAAGTCCAAATCTAGATCCTCAACTTGTGGTTCTTATCACAAGGTGAAACCTTATCTCATCGTGAAGTGGCGACGTCAAACGTTATCCTTTTTGACCTTGCGTATTTGGCTGATTCGTCACCATCAGTCGACTGATGCACTTCATCAGTCAACTGACATTAGTTGACTGCCAATATCCAGTAGTTGATTGCCAGCCTGGTCACTTCTCTACAATAAGAGGTTAGCATGAAATATGGTAAATATGATGGTTCCTTACCGTCTGATCTTGACCTTGACCTTCCACTAGAAGTCTTAGTTGGATCGTCGCCTACGGTCGTCCCCATATAGAGGACATGACCTTAGCATCTCTCTTCGCACTTGTGCTTACCTCTGGTCCTTTATGACTTGTCACTTTGCTTTCGATCTCCACCTGGGTTCTTCGACTCTCACGAAGTTCTCCCGGTGTTGCCCGTGTAGGGAAATCCAGATCGTGACATTCACAACATCGCGGGCGAAATACTTCGCACAATAATAGCAGAAAAAAATACAAACTGGATCCCTCCAGAGATCCATACAAAACATATAAATCTTTTTCTTAGTTTAATCTAGATCTTATCTAGAAGAAGAAATATACCTTCGATGCAAGCCCTTCGTAATCCTGCTAATCCAAGCGCTGTCGAATCTCTATACGGTAAGGACAACCATATCTCTACGGTATCCACACTGACACTCAGCGGTTTTGGAGACACGTTGTGCTAGAAACCCTAACAAACCGCCAAAACCACTTGGAAGAAAGAAGGAGAAGGAGAGCACTCTCTTTGCTTGCACATCCAAACAACTTCAAGCCTCTATTCAAAATCAACTCTGTTAGACCGTTAGCGTCGCTAGAAGGGGGGGATGAATATCGATAATCATCTCTTCGATTCATTGTGCTCGTCTATAGTTGTTAGTCCACAGTGGAAACACGAATACAAGTACAAAAACACACAACAAGCACAATACACAGAATTTACATGGTTCGGAACCCTAGTTCCTACTCCACGGTCGAGCCCCTAGTCGGCTCTAGTGATGCACACCACCACTATAGTACTTCTCCTTCTCAGTGACATACCGGAGGTGGAGAAACCTCTTAATACAGATTTTTAGATGTTTACATGAAAGTTACAGCCGTAGGAGATGAAGAAGAAACCGATTACAAGTGTTGCAGTGAAAACTAGAGCGCTTCTTCTTTTCAGAATCTTTGATTGCCTTTAAGGATGATCAAAACTTGGAGGATCAAGGAACTCTTGCTAGAATAATCGCTTCTAAGGTTGTCGTGAGCAGTAATCACTTTCTTAATGAAAAGAAGTCGTGTAAACCTTTTAAATCGAGCCTGATTAGGGCTTTTCTGAACCGGGCAGTCGAGCCACCTCGACTAGAGCATTAACTCGCATTTAATAAGGTTCCAACAGTAAGTTTTTCACCATAATTTGAGTTATTTGTTCATTGTAACATAGGTCCAGTCGAGGCGATGGTTCATCGCCTCCACTGTTAGGCTTTAGTCGAGCCTTCAGTCGATAGGCCCTTGCGTCTGTTCGATTGAACCAAAGCTCCAGTCGAGGCGCCGCCTCGACTGTTGTAGGTTTTTTCTTCGAACACGCAGGCCCCAGTCGAGATGCTAATCGATTGTGGCTTGCTTTTGTTCATGAGAAACAACCCTAGTCGAGGTGCTGCATCGATTGCTACGGTCTTCTCAGCACTTTGCAGGCCAGTCGAGTCGACGCCTCGACTGATGGGGTAATTAGTTGAGGTGTTGCCTCGACCACTGCCTTGAATCTTGACCGTTTCAACTTGTCTAGAGTTGAAACCACGCCTAAGAATGAGTCTATCTTGTACCCTTTACCTGATGCTTGCGAACCACTATTCATAGGTCTTCCGTGCCAAGAATTGCTTCCGGGACTTCGTGCCAAGACTCCTTATCTGGGTCTTCATGCCTCATCCGAGTCTTCACTTGCCCAGACTCCTCGTCCGGGTCTTCACTTGCCAGGACTCCTCGTCTGGGTCTTCACTTGCCAGGACTCCTCGTTCGGGTCTTCACTAGCCATGACTCCTCGTCCTACAAGAAACTTCCTGAAAATACATCTCAACCAAATCGCATGAGATAACACATAATTATCACCTTGACTTAAACCCTTGTCAAACACCAAAACATCATTTGGGCCTGATTGAATCAACAATCTCCCCCTTTTTGATGTTTGACAATATGGTTTAAGTTTAGGTGATGCAATTATAGTAAAATATAATATTCTCAGATTTGTATAGAATTTCAATATTTAAGAACTTCATCAAATCAAGATGAGTAATAAGACTTTCATTTCAAATGAGATATAGATTTGCAATGAATTTCAAAACTTCCATATAAGCAAGGTTAAAGGTTAACGATCCCTACTTCAGCTTAAACTCCACTTATTCCACTTATCTTCCACCTTAAACTTAAAACCCACTCATCTCTCCCCCTTTGGCAAACACACAAAAAGAGCAATCAATAGGATCACTCCCCCTGAATTCATTACCCTCAGTTATCCAATGCACCAACAATATATTTTAACAAAGTAGATATCGATCGTGCATATATATTGAAAGGTATAGACAACCGGAAAATTTTTGGCAGAATTTCCCTTAAAAATGGATGTGATAAACCTGTTCATAACATCTAAATACACATCTAAATACACAAGAACAATCATATTCAATAACAACATATATGCAGTCAACATTTTATACATATAACTCAAGTGTTAACCAAACATCCTGATATATATGTTTCTCGAATTCAAAAGTTTAATACATAACAAAAAATGATGTCCCAAAAACTACATGGTTGGTGACGATGGTCCCGACGAATCCGTCATTATGGCACATAGGAGAGTAAGAATCTCCTACTGTTGGGCAGAGACTTCTGAAAATCATGTATCCATCATAGTTTGAAGCTCCTCGAATCTAGTATCAATCATTATACTAAGGTCCTTGTATTTTGTATCAACTGAGTCCACGAACTCAGCATAATCTTTGCGCAATTTCTCGAGCTGTGCAGACACGGAGGAATACGGTTCGTCAGCTAGGGCTGGATGTTCTTCTTCACCTTCTTCTACTCCCATGTCCCACTTCTCACCAGCCTGGTGTCCATCATCCCACTCAACACTTCTACCTACTTGGTACATCCCGGCCAATGAAAAATTTCTCCACTTCATGAAATCGAAGTCCGTAATTTGCTTAATTTTGCCCCTGCTTGTGTTGATGCCTATGGATTCTAACCAAAATGCGATGATATGTCCAAAAGGCATGTAAATTTTCTTTTAGATTGGGACGGTAAAGTGGACGATGCAAAGAAACATGTTCAATGCTATGTTCAAATCTAGACGATGCTTAAGGAGATGTAATGTAAGTAAATGATGTGGCCTTATTTTGGCCTGCCTCCTAGTGATAATGGGGAGTATGCAACCTACTATGACCTTATATAGGACATTATCAAGAGCAGCCAGTGCCATGGTTGAAAACAGATTAACATTGGGTTGTCGTGGTTTTTTAAAGAAATACTCATGAATGACATTGATTGAGTAATCCTCAAGCGGTTCTTGAATGCTTGGATAGCATTCAAGGGCTGAGTTTGACTCTTGGCACTCTAGAAATGCCCTAAGGATATCAGGAGTGAATGATATGTCCCTTCTGGCCACTCTACTCTTATAGATGAGCCTATCACCCATAGGCTATAGGTTATTGTAGAACTCACTAACAAAGTCTACATTGATGTCATGATCACAATAGACTAGTTTATTGAGCCCATAGTAGTCAACTATGTGTACGACATTTTGGGCATACTTATCAAAGAAATCCTTATCCAATGACCTAGTATGCATCAGCTTAAATTTTTGGGCAGCGAAAGTATGCTGACGGTGTATGGAGGGAAATCGAGGATCCGAAGACGGATTCTCCCGGGTTGTTTCCCTCCTACTGGTCTCGCCTATCTTACGTTTTTATCTAATGAATGCAGAAATCATGACCAAAATGTAAAATGAAGGCAATATGATGGTATGATGCATGACACAGGTTAACACCTAATTAGTTAACCCAGGTAATTTCTAAATCGTGAAAACAAAGAGAAGGGTTTAGAATTTTACTTAGGTGCATGCAATTTTCGTTGATCAGGAAGGTTGAGGTCTTGAGGGATCTGAAAGAATATGGAACCTTCTGTGAGATGACCTTCTTCGGCGAAAGAAAATGAGATGCTGGAGAACTTACTCGAGGTCAGTTAGGGTTCAAAGGAGGTTGTCTAAGCTTTGGTCGCCGTTGATCTTGTCGGAAACGAGAGAGGCGACGGTGAGGGCGACGGGATCGAAATCCCGATGAAAACAGTCAAGGAAAAAAAATGGGGATGAGTCGATGTGGAAATAGGGTTTGCTTTTATATTCCCGAGTCGAACAGTCGAGGCAATAATTGAACGCCTCGACTGTTAAATCAGTCGAGGAGCCAGTCGAGTGCACCTCGCTTCCGTGCTTTCATTCGGATAGTCAGTCGAGGTGTGGGTCGAGTTTACCTCGATTCTGTGCCTTTTGAAATTTAAACCGCTCTGAATTCTAAACCGCCCTAAAATCTAAACCGTCCTGAAATCTAAACCGTACTAAAATCAAAATCGTCCTGAACTCAAAACTATTCTGAAATCTAAACCAATCTGGAATTTTAAAGCAACTTGGTTTTAAACCAATTTGGAATTAAATCGGTCTGGACTTAAACCAGTCTGGAATTAAATCGATTTGGACTTAAACCAGTCTGGAATTAAATCGGTCTGGAATTAAACCAACTTGGACTTAAACCAATATGGAAATTCCTTATGCTCCCTTGAAACCAGTCTGAAATTTCTTAAGCTCCCTGGAAACTAGTCTGAAAATTTCTTAAGCTCCCTGGAAACTAGTCTGACAATTTCTTAAGCTCCCTGGAAACCAGTCTGAAAATTTTTTATGCTCCCTGGAAATGAGTCTGAAAATTTCTTAAGCTCCCTGGAAACCAGTCTAAAATTTTTTTAAGCTCCCTAGAAACTAGTCTGAAAATTTCTTAAGCTCCCTAGAAACTAGTCTGAAAATTTCTTAAGCTCATCTGGCTTTAAAAAAAAAACTAGTCTGGAATTCCTAACATATAGTTTTGAATTTCAGAAAGTCACTCAGTTTGACCTTTGGGAAATTTCTATAGGCGTGGCAGAATGTCTAGTCGAGGCGCTGGTCGAGCGCGCCTCGATTCTGTTCGCTGGTGGCTGCAACCGAGGGTGCCAGTCGATGCGCTGGTCGAGTGCGCCTCGCTTCTATTTGCACGCAACAGCTAGCAGTCGAGGCAAATACTGAAATGCCTCGACTGTTAATCTGAAATTTCATTTTCTTAGGTATTTTAAGTCCTAAATTCACTGTATTTATGTCCCTAAACCATTTTACAAGCGACAATACACTTAATAGACGATTTCTAACATATTTTTGATGTTTTAGTTGAGTTTTATCTCTGTTTAGGATGGCCAACCAATTTGACTTGGTTGGAATGTCCAATTATGATATTAGAACCACATACACATGAATTATGTACTGGTCTTTCCCATAATTGGTCAATTTAATGATTTATGCAATTTTCAACCTCATTACTCAAGTCATGCATCATAACAAGCATTTTGAGTAAATTGGTTGTTCCTAACATCTCACCCCTATCTAGCAATACACAAGCATAGTTAATCCTATGGTTTGTGTGAGATGTTTTCCCAAGGTATCCCAAAAATTATTTTCCCATTTCTTTTGTACTTATGAATTAGTCCTTATGATTAAGGAGAGTTTTCACTCAACGACACACATTCCTAACTCTCTTCTTAAATAGCTAAATTCATTTTCTGGAAGAGGTTTTGTGAAAATATAAGCAAGATTCGCCTTAGACTCAACATAATTCAGTATAATATCTCCTCTTGCTACATGATCCCTAATGAAGTGATGTCTCACTTCAATGTATTTTGTTCTGAAATGATGGATTGGGTTTTTTGTTAAGTTTATCGTGCTAATATTATCACAAAGCAATTGCACGTTCTTATATGAAAAACCATAATCTTCCAAGGTGTGAGTCATCCATAACAATTGTGACACACTCTCTCCCATGGCTATGTACTCAGCCTCAGTGGTGGAGAGAGTAACACAATGTTACTTTCGACTTGACTAACTAACTAATGCTGAACCTAAGAATTGACAACCCCCGCTAATACTTTTCCTATCTAGTTTGCATCCTGCATAATCTGAATCTGTATAGCCTACTAAATCAAAAGACTCAGTTCGGGGATACCACAATCCAACTGATATGGTTGCTTTAAGATATCTCATAATTCTTTTAACAGCAACCCAATGAGACTCTTTTGCACACGATTGATATCATGCACACATACCTACAGCAAATACTATATCAGGTCTACTTGCTGTAAGGTATAAAAGACTACCTATGGCACTCCTATAAAGCTTTAAATCAATAGGTTTTCCATCTATATCACTATCTAAATGAGTGTTTTATGCCATTGGAGTAAAAACCTCCTTAACATTTTCCATGTTGAATCTTTTCAGTAACTCCATGGCATATTTTGATTGATAGACATGAATTCCTTCTTTGGTTTGTTTGATTTGCAGTCCAAGAAAAAATGTCAATTCTCCTACTAGACTCATCTCAAACTCACTCTCCATGTGTTCTATGAATTCATTGAGGTAATCCCTATTGTTTGAACCACAAATTATGTCATCAACATAAATCTAAACTACAAATATATCTTCACCATTTCTTTTCAGAAATAGTGTGGGATCGATTTGACCTCTTCTAAAACCCCTCTCAACTAGAAAAGTTGACAACCTTTCGTACCAAGCACGAGGTGCTTGTTTTAGCCCATAAAAAGCCTTCTTAAGCTTATACACGTGATTTGGAAATGCAAAATTTTCAAATCCCGGTGGTTGTTCAACATAGACTTCCTCCTTTATAAAATCGTTCAAAAATGCTGACTTCACATCCATTTGATATAATTTGAATCCTTTATATGCTACAAATGCTAGCGTAATTCTAATAGATTCTAATCTAGCCACGGGTGCATAAGTCTCACTATAATCAAGTCTCTCAACTTGATTGTACCCTTTGGCAACTAACCTAGCTTTATTTCTAACTATTTCTCCCTTATCATTCATTTTATTTTTGAATACCCATTTGGTTCCTATTATGGTAGCTTGATCAGGTCTTGGGACTAAGTCCCAAACTTGACTTCTCTCAAATTATCCCAATTCATCTTGCATTGCTATAATCCAGTCCGGATCAAGCAAAGCTTCATCAATTACTTTTGGTTCAATTTCAGAGATTAATGCTACTTGATTCACTTCATTCCTAAAGTATGATCTTGTCCTCACCCCATGATGAATGTCTCCAACAACTTGGTCTAGGGGATGACTATTGACCATTCTAGTGGATCTTGGTTCTTGACATGTTTCCTGAACCTCACAAATCGACACAAGCTCAAATGATGGCCCTTCTGACTTAGATTTTTCATTATCAACATCATATTTTACTCTTTCTACATTAGTGTTCTCATTCAAACTCAATCTCTTGAGTTCGAACTCAACTTCATCGCTCTTATCCTTAGAGTCACTTTGCTCTTTACATTCTTCAAAAACTACATTTGACGATTCCTCAACCAAATTCTTTCTTTTGTTATAAACTCGATAAGCTTTACTAGTGAGAGAGTATCCTAGAAGGACACCTTCATCTGCTTTTGTGATGAATTTTCCTAGATGATCCTTAGTGTTTAAAATAAATACCTTGCAACCAAATACCCTAAGATGTTTGATTGTTGGTGGTTTTCCAAACCATAGTTCATGAGGCATTTTTCCTAAAAATCTATGTATCAAAACTCTGTTTTGAACATAGCAAGTAGTATTAATCGCCTCAGCCCACAAGTAACTAGGAAGAGCATACTCATTTAGCATACTCCTCGTAGCTTCTTGTAAAACTCTATTCTTTTTCTCTACCACACCATTTTGTTGTGGTGTCCTAGGAGTGGAAAACTCGTGTTTATACCATTTTTCTAAACAAAAATCCTTAAACCTCATATTTTCAAATTCTTCTCCATGATCACTTCTAATTGTTTTAATTGTTGCATTTTTCTCATTCTCAATTCTTCTACAAAAGGAAATAAAAATTTCTAATGTTTGATCCTTATGTTTGAGAAAGAAAGTCCATGTATATCTAGTATAGTCATCTACTACTACCAAGCAATATCTACTACCATTCAAAGATTTAGTTGAGCTACTATCAAACAAATCCATATGAAATAAATCTAAAGCACTTGATGTACTTACAACGGTTTTGCTTTTGTGTGAAGCTCTTATTTGTTTACCTTTTTGACACACATCACATAATTTGTCCTTTTCATATTTGAGCAATGGTAGTTCTCGCACAAGCTCTTCCTTGGCCAACCTCTTAATATTCTTCATGTTGACATGTGCGAGTCTTTGATGCCATAGCCATGAGTTATCTACTTTGGACAACAAACACTTCACACGCATGTTAGTAGCACTACTAAACTGAACTTGATAGATATTTTCCTTCCTAGTCCCTACTAGCATGATAGTATTGGATTCATTATGTTTAATTAAGCATTGAGTTGAATAAAACTCTACTCTATATCATTCATCACATAATTGACTAACACTCAATAAATTAAAAGCCATTCCTTTAACTAGCAGGACATTCTTAATCCTAAATTGTTCAAAAATAATAATATCTCCTACTCCTATGACTTTCAGTTTACCACTATTACAAAAAAAAAACAGTACCTTTACTTCTATTTTTAATTGTGGCAAACTTTGAAGAATCTTCGATCATGTGCTTGGAGCATCCGCTATCTACAACCCATATCATCGGACACTCCCCCTCGACCGGTACCTCATCATCATCAGATGATGATGTGTCCTCCGGTGAAGATTCATTCTGACTTTCATTTTCCTCTAAATCTGAGTTGTCAAAAGCCATCAGTGCAGCGTGCTTGGTCCCTCTTGTCTTGACTTCGTCCTCTGAGGAGCTGGAAGAAGACTCATCCCATGTTGCCCTCAATGCCTTCTTTTTCCTAAGCATGTCCTCTTTCTTTGTGAGGTCAGGACACTCACTTTTAATTGACCCTTCCTATTACATTCAAAGCAAACAACATCAGATTTTCCTCTGTACTTATGTGAAGTCTTACCCTTCTTTTTGTCTGCGAAAATTTTCTTCACATCCTTCTTGTTGTATTTCCTGCTTCTCATCATCATTCTCCTCACAAAATTTGCTATCTCATTGGATGAGGACTCATCATCACTATCATTGCTTGTCTCGGATGAAGATGAGGATGAGGATGAGGATGACTCCCTCTTCTTCTCCTTTTTCTTATTCTCCTTGCCCTTGTCCTCCTTGTATTGCTCACCTGCAACAAATGCAATACCTTTCTCTTTTGGATCCTTATTAGCTTGCTCATGCAGTTCCATTTCATAAAATAGTTCATCTAATTTTACTGTGGATAAATCCCTTGATACTTTGTAGGCATCTACCATAGATGACCACAAATCATTTCGGGGAAACGATTTAAGAACATACTTGATCGTGTCTCCAACAGTCTCCAACCGAATGCAGACCATTTAACAACTCCTTGAACCTTCCGTGCAGTTCACCAATAGTCTCGCCGTCCCTTATAACAAAATTCTTCATCTGGTTCATGTAGAGGTCTCATTTTGCTATTCTGGAGTCCCTTGTACCTTCATTTAGTTCAATCAGTTTGTTCCAGAGCTCTTGTGTGCTGTAGAATGGACCAATCTTGTTGAGCTGGTCCTTCGCCAAACCACATTGCAGAGTTACAGTGGCCTTGGAATTTGCTTGCGCCTTGCATTTTTGCTCTGCAGTCCGCTTTGTAGATTCAAGTGTCCTACCTTCTGCATCCATCGGTGGTGTGAAGCCTTCGGTCACGGAGAACCACATATCTATCTCAATCATGAGATAGTACTCCATTCGGCTTCGCCAGTATTGAAAATTGGTTCCATCGAAGAAGGGAGGTCTGTTTGTGCTGTAGCCTTCTTGCATTGCCATTAGAGCTTGCTCTTACGGTTGTGAATTCGAAGAAGAGCACCAAGCTCTGATACCACTTGTTAGACCGTTGGTGTCGCTAGAAGAGGGGATGAATAGCGATAATTGTCTCTTCGATTCGTTGTGCTCATCTACAGTTGTTAGTACGCAGCGGAAATACGAATACAAGTACAAAAACACACAACAAGCACAATATACAGAATTTACATGGTTCGGAACCCTAGTTCCTACTCCACGGTCGAGCCCCTAGTCGGCTATAGTGATGCACACCACCACTATAATACTTCTCCTTCTCGGTGACACACCGAAGGTGGAGAAACCTCTTAATACAAATTTTCAGATGTTTACACGAAACTTACAGCCGTAGAAGATGAAGAAGAAACTGATTACAAGAGTTGCAATGAAAACTAGAGCGCTTCTTCTTTTCAGAATCTTTGATTGCCTTTAAGGATGATCAAAACTTGGAGGATCAAGGAACTCTCGCTAGAGTAATCGCTTCCAAGGTTGTCGTGAGCAGTAATCACTTTCTTAATGAAAAGTAGTCGTGTAAACCTTTTAAATCGAGCCTGATTAGGGTTTTTCTGAATCGGTCAGTCAAGTCACCTCGACTGGATCATTAATTCGCATTTAATGAGGTTCCAACGGTAAGTTTTTCACCATAATTTGAGTTATTTGTCCGTTGTAACATAGGTCCAGTTGAGGCGATGGTTTATCGCCTCCACTATTAGGCTTTAGTCAAGCCTTCAGTCGATAGGCCCTTGCGTGTTCGACTGCTATAGGTTTTTCCTTCGAACATGTAGGCCCCAGTCGAGAAGCTAATTGACTGCGGCTTGCTTCTGTTTGTGAGAAACAACCCCAGTCAAGGTGCCACCTCGACTGCTATGATCTTCTCAGCACTTTGTAGGCCAGTCGAGGCGACGCCTCGACTGATGGGGTAATTAGTCGAGGTGCTGCCTCGACCACTGTCTTGACTCTTGACCGTTTCAACTTGTCTAGAGTTGAAACCACGCCTAAGAATGGGTCTACCTTGTACCCTTTACCTAATGCCTGTGAACCACTATTCATAGGTCTTCCGTGCCAAGATTTGCTTTCGGGACTTCATGCCAAGACTCCTTGTCTGGGTCTTTATGCCAGGACTCCTCGTCCGGGTCTTCACTTGCCAGGACTCCTCGTCCGGGTCTTCACTTGCCAGAACTCCTCGTCCGAGTCTTCACTAGCTAGGACTCCTCGTCCTACAAGAAACTTCCTGAAAATACATCTCAACCAAACCGCATGAGATAACACATAATTATCACCTTAACTTAAACCCTTGTTAAACACCAAAACATCATTTGGGTCTGATTGCACCAACAAACTCCACATGTCTTCATCAAGAAGACTTCTTATCTCCATCATGAATACCAAGACCCTTGGTATTCACTTTCATCAATGTGTGAAAACCTCTCATCTCCTCATCATGAAAACAAAGACCCTTGGTATTCCCTTGCATGATTAATCGCATGATGATAGATGACCCTTGGATTTTTTGCATGATGAATCATCTTCCATGGTTTAACTTGAGTCTAACTCAAGTTTAATCAGCTTGAGTCTAACTCAAGTCTTGCCCATTTGCTCAATTGTTCTTTTAGTCAACTAAAAGAAACCATCTCCAAAAGAGAATATCATTTGTGTGTGATCCAATAGGCTCTTATAACGTTGACAATGTGTCTAAAACCCCTTTTAGATGCATAAGCAATGAGCGACATCTAGCAATACATCATTGCCACCCAAGTTACAAGAAAGTTGAGATCCGACAACCTTTCCATGGCTATTATCATGTATGACGGTGTCCTTCTATCATTGATATCTTAGATCGATCAATGAGGCATAGACCGTGTCATCCCCTTATCGATCTTTATGTTTCTTGATCTCCAAGTAGACTCACTCAAACAAATGAGCTCAAGATCTCATATTGACTCATTTGAGCATGGTCATGCATTTCGTGGTCATACTCTATCAAGAGGCTAAAGATATCACTCCCATCATATGGGAGGGATATATCTCATCTACATCACTTACATCCCTTCACATAATTCATTACAAACTCAGCAATCGCCGTTATAGTGCACCCTGTTACAGGTGACGTTAGACGATACCAAAGTACATAACTCCTTATGTAGGGAACCGTAGTGACTTTACGTCTAAGAACTATTCATACCAATAGTCATATGAGAAAGTATATGACACTCACATAATGATCCATGACACTTTCTCATGTTGGGTCAATTCAGTATATATATTTTCCAATATATATACTCATGTATCAATGTGATATCACATATCCATGACTTGTGAGATCAAGTCATCCATTAACCTACAAGCTAGTCTCAATGTATCAATATATCGCTTTGTCTATTAATACAATACTTGACTAGGAATGTTTAAGTATAGTGTTCTCTACAACTTCTCATAATTAATTCTACCAATTGATATACTGTAGATTATAACCTACTATTCAAGGGCATTATTAAATTTATTTTGCTGGCACACGCATAAAGTAAATATAATAATCAATCCTTACCTGTTATTAATGAAATGTTATACATATGATCCCTAATCAATCATCTCATGATTGACACTAAGGGCTGACACTGATAATCTCCCACTAGCACTAGTGTCAATCATTGTAATCTCTAAGACCCAGTGACCTAGTATGACCATCATGCTTCTTCTGCACTAAAGCCTTGGTCAAGAGATCTGCAATGTTAGCATCAGTATCTACTCTGTATATCCGCACATCTCCTCTATCGATGATCTCTCAAATGAGGTGATACCGCCGTATTATATGTTTGGAATGCTGGTGAGAACGAGGTTCCTTAGCCTGTGCTATAGCCCCGTTGTTGTCACAATAAAGCTCTATAGGGCTCACGATGCTAGGAACTACACCAAGCTTAGAAACAAACTCCCTGATCCAAACAGCCTCCTTTGCCGCATTTGAAGCAGCAATATACTCTGCCTCTATAGTAGAATCCGCGACTGTGTCTTGCTTTGAACTCTTCCAGTTCAAAGCACCACCATTTAAACAAAAGACATACCCTGACTACGATCTGTCATCGTCCTTGTCCGTTTGGAAGTTAGCATCGTTGTAACCCTTTACAATGAGCTCCTCATTGCCTCTAAATATTAAGAAATATTCTTTAGTTCTTTGAAAGGCTCACACCATGTGGCATTGGTAGAAATCCCTTCTTGGAATTTTGCATGGCAAAATGTTTAAGCACCTTGTCAATGTATGCACTCTGACTTAGGCCAAGCAATCTCTTAGATCTATCTCTATAGATCTTAATGCCTAAAATGTAGGCTGCTTCACCTAAGTCCTTCATTGATAAACAAATCCCAAGCCAAGCCTTCACAGACTGCAGCATAGGGATGTCGTTTCCAATGAAAAGTATGTCATGAACATATAAGATAAGAAAGATAACTATGCTCCCACTAACCCTCTTGTAGACACAGGGTTCATCTTCATCTTTGATGAAACTAAATTGTTTGATCGCATCATCGAATCGAAGATTCTAGCTTCTAGATGCTTGCTTTAAACCATAAATGAACCTTTGCAGCTTGCATACCTTTCCAACATGCTTTGGATCTACAAAACCATCAGGTTGTGTCATATACACATCCTCGAGGAGGTTTCCATTCAGAAATGCAGTTTTGACATCCATTTGCCAGATCTCATAATCATGGTAAGTTGCAATAGCAAGCATGATCCGAATGGACTTAATCATCGTAACTGGTGAAAAAGTTTCATCATAGTCAATACCATGAATCTGTTTGAAACCTTTAGCTATCAATCACCCTTTATAGGTATGCATAAGACCATCCATGTCAGTCTTTCTCTTAAAGACCCACTTACACCCAATGGGTTTGACCTCTTCAGGTGAATCAACCAAAGTTCATACTTGATTAGTGTACATGGATTCCATTTCGGACCACATGGCCTCTAGCCATTTCTCAGAATCTGGGCCATCACAACTTCATGATAGGATGTAGGCTCGTTCAACTCAACAAACATAACGCCATCATTGTCAGACAAGAGAAATGAATATCTCTCAGGCTGACGACATATCCTATCTGACCTGCGAAGAGGTTGGTCTACTTGAATAGGTTGTTGCTCCACAACTTCTTGTGCAACAATGTCATCATCCACAATACTTTGTGGTGCCTATTCAATTTCCATCTCAGTGCTATCTTTATCTTGAATTTCTTTAAAATGTATTTTACTCCCACTAGTTCTTCTAGAAATGAACTACTGTAGGGAATCTGAACCACTATAGGGAATCCGGACTTTGACATTCACAATTGTCCTAGCGAAATACTTCGTACAACCACAGCGGAAACAAAAATACAAATCGGATCCCTCCAGAGATCCATGCAAAACATATAAATTATTTTCTTAGTTTAATCTATATCTTATCTGGAAAAAGAAATATACCTTCGATGCGAGCCCTTCGCAATCTCGCTAATCCAAGCACTGCTGGATCTCTATACGGTAAGGACAACCATATCTCCACGGTATCCACACTGACACTCAGCAGTTTTGGAGACATATTGTGCTAGCAACCCTAGTAAATTGCCAAGAACACTTGGAAGAAAGAAGGAGAAGGAGAGCACTCTCTTGGCTTGCACGTCCAAAACTTCAAGCCTCTATTCAAAATCAACTCCACATGTCTTCATCAAGAAGACTTCTTATCTCCATTATGAATACCAAGACCCTTGGTATTCTCTTTCATCAATGCGTGAAAACCTTTCATCTTCTCATCATGAATACTAAGGCCCTTGGTATTCCCTTGCATGATTAATCGCATGATGATAGATGCCCCTTGGATTTTCTGCATGATGAATCATCTTCCATGGTTTAACTTGAGTCTAACTCAAGTTTAACCAGCTTGAGTCTAACTCAAGTCTTGGCCATTTGCTCAATTGTTCTTTTAGTCAACTAAAGGAAATCATCTCCGAAATAGAATGTCATTTGTGTGTGACCCAATAGGCTCTCGTAATGTTGGCAATGTGTCTAAAACCCCTTTTAGATGCATAAGCAATGAGCGACATCTAGTAATACATCATTGCTACCCAAGTTACAAGAAAATTGAGATCCGACAACCTTTCCATGGCTATTATCATGTATGACGGTGTCCTTCTATCCTTGATATCTTAGATCGATCAATGAGGCATAGACCGTGTCATCCCCTTATCGATCTTTATGTTTCTTGATCTCCAAGTAGACTCACTCAAACAAATGAGCTCACTATCTCATATTGACTCATTTGAGCATGACCATGCATTTCGTGGTCATACTCTATCAAGAGGCCAAAGATATCACTCCCATCATATGGGAGGGATAGATCCCATCTACATCACTCACATCCCTCCGCATAATTCGTTACATATCCAGCAATCGCCGTTATTGTGCACCCTGTTACGGGTGACGTTAGATAATACCAAAGTACATAACTTCTTATGTAGGGAACCAGAGTGTCTTCAGGTCTAACGACTATTCATACCAATAGTCACATGAGAAAGTTTATGACACTCATATAATGATCCATGAAACTTTCTCATGGTGGGTCAATTCAGTACATAGTCTCTAATATGTACCCATGTGTTAATTTGATATCACATATCCATGACTTATGAGATTAAGTCATCAATTGACCTACATACTAGTCTCTATACATTAATATTGTCCTTGCATATTAATACTAGACTAGGAATAGTTAAGAGTAGTGTTATATATATATATATATATATATATATATATATATATAAAACTTGAACTTACTATTCAAGGACACTATTATATTATTCGTATAGCATAGATAAGAAATAATATAATAAGCAAACCTTGCCTATTATTAATGAAATATGATACATATGATCCATAATCAATCATCTCATGATTGACACTAAGGGCTGACACTAACAATCTCCCACTAACACTAGTGTCAATCACTATAATCTCTAAGACCCAGTGATCTAGTATGATCATCATGCTTCCTCTGTGCTAAAGCCTTGTTCAAGGGATCCGCAATGTCAGCATCAATATCTACTCTACATATCCACACATCTCCTCTATCGATGATCTCTCGAATGAGGTGATACCATTGTAGTATATGTTTAGAACGCTGGTGAGAACGAGGTTCCTTAGCCTGTGCTATAGCCCTGTTATTGTCACAATAAAGCTCTATATGGCTCACGATGCTAGGAACTACACCAAGCTCAGAAACAAACTTCCTGATCCAAACAACCTCCTTTGTCGCATCTGAAGCAACAATATACTCGACCTCTGTAGTAGAATCCACGACTGTATCTTGCTTTGAACTCTTCTAGCTCACAGCACCACCATTTAAACAAAATACATACCCTGACTGTGATCTGTAATCGTCCTTGTCCGTTTGGAAGCTAGCATCGCTGTAACCCTTTACAGCGAGCTCCTCATTGCCTCCAAATATCAAGAAATATTCTTTAGTTCTTCTCAAGTACTTAAGAATATTCTTGACGGCTATCCGGTGACTGTCACCTGGATCCGACTGGTACCTGCTTGTCATGCTTAAAGCATATGAGACATCAGGACGAGTGCATAGCATGACGTACATAATAGACCCTATAGCAGATGCATAAAGGGATCTGATCCACGCGTTCCCTTTCTTCCTTAGAAGAAGGGCATTAAGCCTTCGAAAGGCTCACACCATGTGGCATTGGTAGAAATCCCTTCTTGGAATTTTGCATGGCAAAATGTTTAAGCACCTTGTCAATGTATGCACTCTGACTTAGGCCAAGCAATCTCTTAGATCTATCTTTATAGATCTTAATGCCTAAAATGTAGGCTGCTTCACCTAAGTCTTTCATTGAGAAACAAATCCCAAGCCAAGCCTTCACAGACTGCAGCATAGGGATGTTGTTTCCAATGAAAAGTATGTCATCAACATACAAATAAGAAAGATAACTATGCTCCCACTAACCCTCTTGTAGACATAGGGTTCATCTTCATTCTCGATGAAACCAAACTATTTGATCGCATCATCGAATCGAAGATTCCAGCTTCTAGATGCTTGCTTTAAACCATAAATGGACCTTTGCAACTTGCATAACTTGCCAGCATTCTTTGGATCTACAAAATCCTCAGGTTGTGTCATATACACATCCTCGAGGAGGTTTTCATTCAGAAACGCAGTTTTGACATCCATTTGCTAGATCTCATAATCGTGGTAAGCTGCAATAGCAAGCATGATCCGAATGGACTTAATCATCGCAACTGGTGAAAAAGTTTCATCATAGTATACCATGAATCTGTTTGAAACCTTTAGCTACCAATTACTCTTTATAGGTATGCATAAGACCATCCATGTCAGTCTTTCTCTTAAAGACCCACTTACACCCAATGGGTTTGACCCCTTTAGGTGAATCAACCAAAGTCCATACTTGGTTAGTGTACATGGATTCCATTTCGGACCTCATGGCCTTTAGCCATTTCTCAGAATATGGGCTCATCACAGCTTTCTGATAGGATGTAGGCTCGTTCAACTCAACAAGCATAACGTCATCATTGTCAGACAAGAGAAATGAATATCTCTCAGGTTGATGATGTATCCTTTCAAACCTGCGAAGAGGTTGATCTACTTGAACAAGTTGTTGCTCCATAACTTCTTGTGTAATAATGTCATCATCCACAACACTTTGTGGTGCCTGTTTAATTTCCATCTCAGTGCTATCTTTATCTTGAATTTCTTCAAAATGTATTTTACTCCAACTAGTTCTTCTAGAAATGAACTCTCTTTCTAGAAATACTCCATTTCTAGCGACAAACACTTTTCCTTGCGTGAGATTGTAGAAGTAATATCCTTCTGTTTCCTTAGGATATCCTACAAAGTAGCACTTGTCTGATTTGGGGCCTAGTTTGTCGAAGACTTGACGTCGAACATAAGCCTCACAACCCCAAATCTTCATAAAAGACATCTTAGTACTCTTACTAGTCCATATCACATATGGTGTCTTTATAACTGCCTTAGATGGGACGCGGTTAAGTGTGAAAGCAGTTGTCTCTAAAGCATATCCCCATAAGAAAGAAAGAAGATTTGTGTGACTCATCATGGATCGTACCATATCTAATAATATACAATTTCTTCTTTCTGATGCACCATTTCACTATAGTGTTCCAGGTGGAGTGAGTTGAGATCTAATCCCAAACTCAACGAGATAGTCAGGAAAATCTTGGCTTAGGTATTCCCCACCTCGATCTGATCGAAGCACTTTAATACTCTTACCAAGTTGGTTTTGTACTTCATTCTTGAATTCTTTAAACTTTTCAAAGGATTCAGATTTGTGTCTCATAAGATACACATCCATATCTACTAAAATCATCAGTAAAATTAGTGAAGTACTAATAGCTTCCTCTAGCTGCTACATTGAAAGGCACACATATATCAGTATGTATGAGTTCTAACAAATCAGTAGCTTGTTCGCCATGTCCACTAAATAAAGTCTTGGTCATCTTGCCTAAAAGACAAGATTCACATGTCTCATATGATTCAAAATCAAATGAATCCAGTAATCCATCCTTATGGAGCTGGGATATGCGACTCTCATTTATGTGACCCAGGCGACAATGCCAGAGATATGTTTGGTTTAGATCATTAGATTTGAACCGTTTGGTATTTATGTTATAGACTGGGGTTTCAAGTTCTAGAAGATAGAGACTATTCACAAGGTGTGTACTATAAAAAAATATATCATTTAAATAAACGGAACAACACTTGTCCTTAATTACAAATGAAAAACCTTTCTTGTCTAAACAAGAAATAGAGATAATGTTTTTAGTCAAGACAGACGCATAACAACAGTCTTCTAGTTCTAAGATAAGCCCAGTGGGCAAAGATAAATAATATGTTGTTAGGGCAATCAACCCATGTATGATGTGGTTTAGATGTGTGTGGCAAAAGGTTTAAGTTAGGTTGTTATGTTTATTTGATATGTGTGTTGAAGTCGTGAAGGACTTAGTAATTCACACATGGGATTGGCTTGATGTTAGCATTGGTGAGTTTATCATCTCATGGCTCGGGTCCTTGAGTCGGTGAAGGACGACATTGTGAAGCCGTGCGCTTGGTGCATCCGAGGGACCGCTAGACGAGCAGCATTGGAGTGAAGCCAAGGAAGTAGACTTCAGGGCGAGACGCGAAGGATGACATTGCGAAGTCGTGCACTTGGTGCATTCGAGGGACGTGGCCGGACGAAGAGAACTTCGGCGAGGGACTTCAAGGAAGATGAGAGAATGAGCGAAGTGTAACGTAGCTCATAGATGAACTTGGCCGAATGGCTAAGTCAAGAGTCGGATGCTCAACCAAGTAGGTTGAGGTTTTACCCGACCGTTGGATGCTCAAACATTGGTGTTTGAGGTTTTACCCGATACCAGTCGACTGATATAGATATCAGTCGGCTGCTTTAGGCCGATGGCACTCGACTGGTACTCGACCGATGTTCGACTGAAGCTTTCTGGCCCAACAATCGACTGCTAGGGTTTGGCAGTCGACTGCTAGACCATCAGTCAATTGCCAAGGGACAACAATCGACTAATTGAGGTGAATTCGGGCACAGAAGGTTTTGGAGTCGACTGATCACTTCGGTCACTCGACTAATGGCTCCATCAGTCGACTGATGGGGATGGTCAGTCGACTGATGTGGGAGTCGTTGGCTGAAAGCCAACGTGGATAAGGCCGTTGCGAGGCAACGACAACAGTAGTAGTCGACTGATGATTGCATCAGTCGACTGATCAGTGCCCAATGGGAAGAATGGCCTCTTCCCTATATGAAGAGGCCTTGGGTCACTTTGGGAGGTTAATGCTTCATCTCTAAACATACTCCCAAGTGCCTAAACAATTTTTACTCTTCTTCCTTGTGTTTATTTACATCTTATTGTAAGAGAGAGTAATTTTTGTAAGAAAGGTTTACCTCCACCTTGAAGGAGAGACTAGTGGATTTGGGTTGGAGTGATTCGCCGAACGAATCGTCCGTGGATTAGCGGCAAGGGCCATGAACCACGTTACATTGACATGTTAGCATTTGCATTCTTTATTTCTTTGTATTGTCTTTATAAGGTCATGCACAAAGGACAATTAGATGGAGATTAGGTACATATGATGGACCATGAGGATTAGGTTCATGGGATGAACCAAATTGGATTAAGAGTAATCCAAATTAGACTAATTGAGTTGGACTCAATTTAATTTAAGTGTTGAATGAGTCTAATTTAGATTTGATTCATTGAGTCAATTTAAACTAATGAATAGAGATTCATTAAATCAAATTGACTTGAATCAAATGGTTGGATTTGATCAACCATGGGAGATAAGAGGTCAAGTTTGACTTGACTTGAGAGGGAAGATGAAAGGTCAAGTTTGACTTGACCAAATGTCATGTTATGGTGACTTGGCATGGGGCCAGCCAATGATGATGTTCCACATCATCATGGACACATCATGGGGTGCCACCTCATGAGGGAGACCAAGAGCCATGACTCTTGGAATTACATGCATGCATGTAACTCCCTTATAGTGGCCGACCACTATTGAATGGGTGATTGTGTGTGAAGTTAAGAGGAGTAACTTCATCTTCTTCCTCCTCTCTTCTCAAGCTCTCACTTCCTCATCCTTGCCATGAGATTCTAAGGTTACTAGCATAGTCTAGGTTGCTTTTCTCCACCTATTGCTCGTGTGGATACTGATAGAGGAGTGTACACTTGACACTCTCGAGTTCCGGCAAGCCGTTTGGACGAGCGAGATAAGCGAAGGGCGTCGCATCAAGGGTAAAACTCTTAACATGTAGATCTAAAGTAGATCTAAGGTTTTTAAACACGTACATGTATTTTTGTTTACCTTCGCATGGATCCATGGCCGACTTCTGAGGTTTTCGCAACGCAAAAAGCGGTTTTTGCGACTCGAAGAGTCCAACAGTGGTATCAGAGCCACGTGCGAAGCATGTATGGTGGTTTAGTTTTGTAGTTTTTGCATTAGATATAAAAATTACAGATTTGTAAGTTTCTGTAAATTTCCTATTTTTATAGATTTTTTGGGTATTTTTCTCGAAGAGTCAAAGCAACAAGTGTTAGGACACTTGTAGGCTTCAACCACCAAGAAAAACTCTCCGAAACAGCGAGTTCTCGCTCTAGTCTTTTGGGACAGTGATTTAAGGTGCTGTAAGATCTAGATGGGACACTCGCGACATTCATTTTGCGAGTAGGGGCGCTGCCCCTAACCCCGCAAGGGGCATTATCCCGCGATCATGCCCGGAAATCGCTTAATGGGACCTTTACGGAGATGTGACTCATAAAAATTGAAAATAAAATAGAAAAAATTATAGAAATTCTGTAAAATACATAATTTAGAATTATATATGATACTGTGATGGTCATGACCCAAGAATCTTAATGTTATTGGATAAATGTGTTGTAATTCATAATACGACTTGCGCGCCGTTTTTGTGGTTATGCATGTTGTATATGGTATGCGACTTACGCGTCGTGCCTCTTCTATGACTAATGATGCATGCTTAGAAGAAAATAGGGTTTTAAAGGAAAAGGTAGATTTCTTAACTAAGGCCCTAGAAAAATTGACAATTGGCTCCAACACCCTAAATATGATCATTGGGAGCCAAAGGGCTAGTTTTAACAAGAAGGGCCTAGGATACAAGGGATCCAAGAATGAAAAGGTCTACCATTGTCTAATTGCTAGGGGTCAAGCTAAAACTACAATGGTAGCTAGGAAATGGATCCCAAAAGAATACTTGGTGAATCCTATTGGAAAGAATCTATATTGGGTTCCCAAGTCTATCCTTAGAGGTTAGAGACACCTAGGATAGTCAACTATAAATGGACTTATTTTATATCATGATAAATGGTTGACTTAGGATGATGTGGGTGATAGTTTTTGAGTTATAGTGTTGGGTGATTATAATGTGTGACCTATGAATTGAATGATATACTTGATTTATCAAGATGGGTAGTTAAGGATAATACTTGAATTCATGGTCATGCTTGTTGATACTTAACCTTGATAGAAATTGCATGAAATTGTATGGTTAAGTATAAAATACCTTTAGCTACATCTCACACTCACTATAAGCTAACTTTATTGAAAACATAGCATGGGTGAGATGTTAGGATGATACAAATGACTCACTTATGATTATAACATTTTGATGGGTCATTAGGTGTATCATATTATAGCAATCATAGACCAATCATGGGAAAAACATATGTTTAATTCATAGACATATTGCCCAAAGATCATGGTTGGATATTTTAAATGTTTTCAAAATCATTTCTTGTCTTATAAACTGAGAGTTCATGTTTTAAATCATTTCAAGGCAAAACTAGGCTTTCAAGTTGATAAAAACTTTAGTGATTTTCAACATCTTTGAGTTTTTGCCAAACTTTCAAAATTAGAATGATTTTTCATGAAAAAATATTTTTCATTAATAAAGGGACTTATCAGAAATATATTTCCAAAATTTCATGATTTTTCAAATTTTCTAGAATTTTTAATGCATTTTTGAATTTCGGTCCGAAAATCAGAAAAGCTGAAAATCAAGTGTCAGTCAACTGGTAGTCTGAACCAGTCGACTGATGGACTATAAATGTGAACAGTAACCTATTTTGTGGGTTTTAAGGCATGTTTTGGTATTTTCTCTTCTTTTGGACCTGATGTCATGCTTATATAACATATGTTAATATTTTTGATGGTGTCAAAGGGGGAGAAATATGTGTGTTTAAGTGAATCATGCTTCGGGGAGAGATTTAGCATGTGTTAATGAGGGAGTTGCATGTATTTAGGGGGAGTGTTTGATACTCATGTTATTTTACATGCTTTCCTACCTTATGTATTTTAGTTATTATTTTACCTAACTTAAACGGATTGCCACACATAAAAAAGGGGGAGATTATTAGGGCAATCAACCCATGTATGATGTGGTTTTGATGTGTGTAAAAAAGGATTTAAGTTAGGTTGTTATGTTTATTTGATAAGTGTGTTGAAGTCGTGTAGGACTTAGTAATTCACACATGAGATTGGCTTGATGTTAGCATTGGTGAGTTCACCATCTCATGGCTCGGGTCCTTGAGTCGGTGAAGGACGACATTGTGAAGCCGTTCACTTGGTGCATCCGAGGGACCGCTGGACGAGCAACATTGGAGTGAAGCCAAGGAAGTAGACTTCAGGGTAAGACGCGAAGGATGACATTGTGAAGTTGTGCGCTTGGTGCATCTGAGGGACATGGCCGAACGA
The DNA here is from genome assembly GCA_025175895.1 of Wurfbainia villosa. Lineage (NCBI taxonomy): Eukaryota > Viridiplantae > Streptophyta > Magnoliopsida > Zingiberales > Zingiberaceae > Wurfbainia > Wurfbainia villosa. The sequence goes on along the minus strand of CM046004.1, from coordinate 36,098,303 downwards.
AGAGAACTTCGGCGAGGGACTTCAAGGAAGATGAGAGAATGAGCGAAGTGTAACGTAGCTCATAGGTGAACTTGACCTAATGGCTAAGTTAAGAGTCGGATGCTCAACCAAGTAGGTTGAGGTTTTACCCGACCGTCGGATGCTCAAACATTGGCGTTTGAGGTTTTACCCGACACCAGTCTACTGATATAGATATTAGTCGACTGCTCTGGGTCGATGGCACTCGATGTTGGGATGTATACTGAAAAGTCTATCTTTTGTATGAACATCTTTATTTTTGAAATAAGAATCACATGATCATTGTTTGCATATTTATGGTTATGCATATTGTCTGATACATTACATTGTAGATAACATGGTGTGTAGTGTCATACGGGAGATCATGTTATCAGTTCCTTGTAGAGTATAAGTAGAGGCTCACAACCGAGATGATTTTGGACAAACCATAGGTATGGTTGTAGTGTGATTTGGTATTGGTTTGTCTTGACCATAGAATTACACTAGTACACTTTATGTGTATTGAGCATGACCGACTTAGAGGTGATTCGATTTATTGTTGACTACATAATTGAATCGGACCTCGGATATTATGGTGTACATGCTCTTAATCCCGATATAATAACGGGCACATGTACTTAGTATTTATTTCTTTGATTTACCAATGGGCGAGATTTATAGATTAAATCGATAGGCTCAATAAGTTGAGAAATGATATTATTTACATGGTGTGCCATTAATTATAGGAGGAAACCGTGTCTTATATATTAGGATGATGATGTCCCCTTGAGGAACACATAAGGTTCATCATGTAAACCCTGCAGGTGGACTTGGTCCGGCATGATGATAAGGTTGAGTGGTACTACTCATGGAGTTAGATGTTGATTAATTAATTGTTAGTAAATTAATTAATTGACGAACATTCTGTTGGATCGAGAAGCGTCGCTAGAGGGGGGGGGGGGTGAATAGCGAGCGTAAATATTTTCTTTTCGTTCGTTCTATACACGAGCAAGCACAGCGGAAAAATAAAAAGATATTTATTTTTACTTGGTTCACAACCTAGCGATTGCTACTCCAAGGCCCTAATGGTCCTAGACCGCGTACATAGGGCAAAACACTATAAGGTCTCCTCCTCGTTGGAGGTAGGAGACAACGATCACAAAATCGAAAGTACGAGGATGAGGCAACAAGCCTACCTCACCTCGTTACGATTAAAACAAAGAATATAATAACAAAAACAATTACTTGCTGCTGCTACCGACGAAGAAGATTAGAACTTATCGTCGCGTTGGCATTATGATGGTGTTGGAGCTTTGGCGTTGTAGGAGCACTTGAGAATAATCTTGATGAATGAATGGGTTGGAATCCTCCCCTCCTTTTATAGATTTTGGCCTCCGAATAAGTCTCCTCATCTTTTGGAACAGATCATGAAGTGGTACCAAATTTTATCGCAAAGTGGCCGCATCAAACATTATCCATTTTGACCTAGCGCAAAGGCTGATTCGTCCCCATCAGTCGACTGATGAGCATCAGTCGACTGCCCAATGACTAGCAGTCGACTGCCAGTCTGGCTACTTCCCTGTAATAAGAGGTTAGCACGGAAAATGATAAATATGACGGTTTCTTACCGTCCGATCTCGACCTAGACCTTCTATAGGAAGTCTTAGTCGGATCGCCACCTACGGTCGTCCCCGTACAAAGGACACGACCTTACCATCTCTCACTCACACGAGCTTACCTCTGGTCCTTTAAGATCTGTCACTTTGCTTCTGGTCTTCCACCTAGGTTCTTCAACTCCCACGAAGTTCCCTCAGTGTTGCCCGACCACCACAACTCCCTCTGGGTGTCGTTGACCTTCGACTTAGCTTAGCCTTTCTGCACTCTTGATTTAGCTCGTGAGACAACGATATAAACTTAACTTTGTATCTTTGCCATAATCAAAACACAGGTTCGATTATCTGGTGCCCCTGTACCAACAATCTCCCCCTTTTTGATCTATGGCAAACCAACACAAAGTTAAGGGAAATTAAAGCATAAAATAAGTATAGTAAATGATGAATGTTATTTCCAAAAACTCCCCCTCAACCAAAGGTGAGTTTTGAAAGAGATACTTTAATTTTCAAAATTAAATTTTGTGTTACTTCCTTTTAAGTGTTACTCCCCCTTAACTTTAGCTCTTCTCCTCCTTTTGCCATAAATCAAAATAAATGTTGGGGTTTTTTTTTTTGTATAAAATAGGGGTTTAAAGACAATATCGTATATGCATGCATCAATAAATCAACTATGAGTCCAAGCATGCGTCTAGCAGTAGTTAGATAGATTGGTTCGAGGTGTGTCCCTCTGCACCAATAATCTAAAGGTTTGTAATATAGTTTGCTCTCCCCCTTAGTCAAATATATGAAGTATAAGAGATGTAGGGGGCGCTAAACTTTGACCTAAAGGATTGTAAATAGTCGTTAAGTACAATAGTTGAGAAAATAAGTAGTATTTTGAAAAGGTTATTTTAAGTATATTTCAATTATCCTTAACATCTCACCCATTCTATGTGTCTCAGAATTTGTTCACCTTATATGTTTTGTGAGATGATTTTAGGTTAATTAGAGATAGTCAACCTTGGGTTAGATTTAGATTTAACCTTTAGATCGTTAAGTAACTTTTCAAGAAACTGGCTTCTAGGTCGTGGCGAGGCACAGGGGCCTTCTTTGATCAGAACAATGACCACTTCCTTAGACAAAGCCAAATTCAAGAAAATATCACTTAAGTCACTTAGGGTTACTTTCTGGTCTAACTAGTTTAGGATACGGCGAGGTAGCTTCAGCTAGTTCCACTCGGTCAAGTGCACAAGATAGATATGCCTTATCTAGCTCGAATACACGAGACTTTGTTTCCCTAACATACTATCATCTTGCCGCATCCTGATACTATGTTGTCAAGAGTTGACTAACTATTTTTCCTATCTAACCATTCTAAAAATTAAAATAAAATGTCCAATGGTTTTGCTAAGTAAGCGGGTATACTATTTTAGTGTTAGCTCCCCCTGGACCATTGAACTAATATGGTCTAATCAAATAATGAACTTGATCCTGGGGAATCCAATACTTATTAGTCCTTATATGTGAGTTTAATAAAACCTTTGGGACCCATGCTTGGACTCTTTGATGGATACGATTTATGATAGACATATATGATCTATTCGTAGTCTTTGGACTAAACCCGAGTCCGACTTTGTTGTACACGGCTCTTTGGGTTCCAAGTAGTCGGTTAAGATTCTTAGATCTCAACGTGAACCTTTCCAACCTAGTCACGACCTCTTGAACTCGGTCTTTCAAGAGAGAATTCTCCTCCTCAAGTTTTTCAACTTGGGCTGAGTTTCCCTCTTGAACTTGACTAGTTGAAGAGGTTAGAGTAGCCTCTTGCTTGAGGGTTTCAACCTCCTCAAGTAACGACTCAACCCTAGACTCAGACTTAGTTAGTTTCCTAGTAAGCATTTTAATTGTAAGGTAAAGTGTAATAATTAAAGAGCGTCTAACCTTGACTTTCCCTTTTGGTCCGGCTTTGAGTTTCCTCTCGAAGTAGTCTTCGGGGTCGGAGTCGGAGTTGTAGTTGGACTCAGCTTCGAATTCTGACTCGGACTCCTTCAGTCTTGCCATGTAAGCTATGTCTTCTTTGTTGTCCCAAGTTGCATGGAAGGACTTCTTTTGATTTGATTTGAGTTGTGCCCTCTTTTAGTTCTTTAGTAGCCTCCTTTCCCTCCGAATGATCTTCCGCACTACGTTCACTATTGCTTCCACCTCTTCGGATTCAGACTCTGATTCATCTTCAGGTTCGAGTCCATCTTCTTGCCTGGTAGATGGCTTGCTTCTTTGTCTTGCAAGTAGAGCAATACCTCTCTCGGCCCGGGCCATTTTAGTCTGCTCGTGAAGTTCAAAATCGGAAAATAATTCGTCTAACCTAAGCTTCAAAAGATCCTTAGAGACCTTGTAGGCATCGACCATGGATGCCCACAAGGTAGTCCTAGGAAATGAATTAAGAATGTACCTTAGGAGGTCGCGGTTTTCGACCTTGTATCCGATGATGTGCAAGCCGTTGACAATGTCCTGGACGCAGGCGTGTAGTTGCGTCGCCGTCTCGTGTTCCTGCATCTTAAGATTATACAACTTATTGAAAAGAAGGTCACGTTTACATACCTTAGCATCGGATGTTCCTTTGTGTAGGTCGATTAATTTGTTCCATAGGTCCTTTGTGCTGATGAAGGATTCGATGCGGTTGAGCTCCTCCTTGGACAAGCCACATTACAATATTTGGGTTGCTCTTGCATCGACTTCGATTTTCTTCTTGGTTGCATTGGTCTACTTGTCGAAGTCCAAGGGCTCGCCTTGATCATTGGTGGGTAGAGCAAAGCCGGTTTGGATGATTATCCAAGTCTCGACTTGTGTTTTTAAAAAATACTCCATCCGACCTTTCCAATAACGGAAATCATCTCTGTTAAAGAATGGAGGTCGGGTGGTGCTGTACCCCTCAATATGGGCCATTTGGAAGGAAAACCTTGCACACAAAATAATAAAAAAAATGAAAAAGGTTCCAAGACTTGGTCTTGGATTATTAATGCCGGAAATAATAGAAAATACATAGAAATAAATAAGAAGAATAAGAAACTAATAAAAACTAACAACTTACGACCTTCGATGTCCCTGAAAGGGTACTAGACGTTGGTTTTTAAGGATGGAAACAGCTTGTTACAAGGGTAAACCCTCATAGGAACTGTAGATCTTTCAGAGAGCTTCGATTTGGTCGGTAGATCGTTTTGTGAATCCACTTGTGCGAAAAGTTATGGTCGTTTTATCGTCGACTACTCCAAAAGAGAATACTTGCAAACACACAACCAAAAGAAAGGTACCAAGACTTCGTCTGTGATTAGTAGTGCGGGAAGAAAAAAACCTAAAAAAACATGAATCAAAAAATACGAAAAGAAAACCAAAAAGTGCTAGATTGGTGGTTTCACCAAATCTTAGCGCCCCCACTCTGATACCAATTGTTGGATCGAGAAGCGTCGCTAGAGGGGGGGGGTGAATAGCGAGCGTAAATCTTTTCTTTTCGTTCATTCGACACATGAGCAAGCACAACGGAAAAATAAAAAGACACGTTTATTTTTTACTTGGTTCACAACCCAGCGGTTGCTACTCCAAGGCCCTAACGGTCCTAGACTGCGTACGGAGGGCAAAACACTATAAGGTCTCCTCCTCATTAGAGGTAGGAGACAACAATCACAAAACCGAAAGTACGAGGATGAGGCAACAAGCCTACCTCACCTCGTTATGATTAAAACAAAGAATACAATAAAAAAAATAATTACTTGTTGCTGCTGCCGACGAAGAAGATTAGAACTTGTCGTCGGATCAGCGTTATGATGGTGTTAGAGCTTTGGCATTGTAAGAGCACTTGAAAATAATCTTGATGAATGAATGGGTTGGAAACCTCCCCTCCTTTTATAGATTTTGGCCTCCGAATAAATCTCCTCATCTTTTGGAACATATCACAAAGTGGTACCAAATTTTGTCGCGAAGTGGCCGCGTCAAACATTATCCATTTTGACCTAGAACAAAGGCTGATTCGTCGCCATTAGTCGACTGATGCCTTTCATCAGTCCACTGATTAGCATCAATCGACTGCCTAATGACCAACAGTCGACTGCCAGTCTGGCCACTTCCCTGTAATAAGAGGTTAGCATGAAAAATGATAAATACGACGGTTTCTTACCATCTGATCTCGACCTAGACCTTCCATAGGAAGTCTTAGTCGGATCGCCGCCTACGGTCGTCCCTGTACAGAGGACACGACTTTACCATCTCTCACTCACATGAGCTTACCTATGGTCTTTTAAGATCTGTCGCTTTGCTTCTGATCTTCCACCTAGATTCTTCAACTCCCACGAAGTTCCCTCGGTGTTGCCCGACCACCACAGCTCCCTCTGGGTGTCGCTGACCTTCGACTTAGCTTAGCCTTTCTGCACACTTAATTTAGCTTGTGAGACAATAATGTAAACTTAACTTTGTGTCTTTTCCATAATCAAAACACATGTTTGATTATCTGGTGCCCCTGCACCAACACATTCGAGATCTTAAACACGAAGAGATATTTGTACAATTAATATATGGAGCCCATATTTATTTATGGGGTAGCGAGGTAGATCAATGATAATCCTCTAGTGGAATGGATTATCATTAATGGATCAGATTTTATGTGGGTCGGATTCATTGGGTGGCCAAGATCCAACTCCTCCTCATGGTCCATATTGTAGTCTATTAAAACCCTCATAAAGCCTAGATCCGACGGTGGAGATTAAATCTCTAGATCCGATGGTGGAGATTGAAAGGAGGATTAAGCCTAACTCTATAAAAAGGGGGCCAAGGCTTGGGCGCAAAGGGAGATAGAGAATTCTAGGGTTTTGCTTCCTTGGTTTTTGGGCGGCAAGATATTGGAGGTTAGGGTTTTGTATCCTTGGCCGACGGCTAGTGTTTGGTGGATTCTCCTCCCTTGGTCGACGACCTCCATTGAAGGTTGTCGGCGCTCATCCATTGAAGAAAGGCTGACACTCATCTCTTGAAGCAAGGCCGACGTTCATCCATTGAAGTTGGTTGACGTTCATCCCTTGAAGCAAGGCTAGTGCTCATCCCTTGAAGCAAGGCCGACGCTCAACCCTCTCCCTCTCCTTAGGGCTGGCAGACACCAAGGAGTTTGTCTTTGGTGGTTGGTGCAAGTAAGGAGAAGAAGGGTGCTTTTCTTCTTCCTTTTGTTCGGAGCGAACAAGGAAAGGAAGATACACAATCTAGGAGGCTTCGACTTTTGGAAGATCATCGCCCACACGACGTCCAAAAGGAGGAAGGACATACAATAGAAGACCTAGAGATAAACAAGAGGTATAATTCTTGTTTAAGTATGTTTTCTTATTCTATGCAAATTGTATGTATTGTATGTGGCTAATTTACTTGGACCCTGAAGACAAACACAAAAACCGGCGATCCGTACATCATCTATTCCGTGGCTAATCGAAGAAAAGAGGCAGGTTGCTTGAACAACAAGTTTGTTCAAGTGACCACTCTAATCGAATAGCACGATGATGGATCGGTTGCTTGGGTAATCCCTCTTCGTCAAGGATTAATTTTTTTTTAATCCAGAGATGTAGAAGGGATCGTCATGCACTAGCGACCGAGGTGAATTTAGAAGCGAAGCTTCGGATCGTCCCTTCAAGTGGTATCAGAGCCACGGTTTCCGATTTTGTATGTTTAGGATTTGGTTACTTTTATGCACTTATCATTATTGTATGTGCCGGATAATAGTAGGATGTGTGTAGGCTAACTTTTTGGTTGTAGACGTAAGATCCAACTATTATGGCCATATGTGTGTGTATGTGATTGGATGTGTGTAATTGTATTATTATTTGAATCCTCGGGGTTGACGAGGCTAGTATTTAATTTTTATAATTAAGTACGACATTGTTTAGCCACTCTTTTATTTTAGTTTACTTTCAATCTAGATTTCATGTACACTCCTTCGTGGAGTATAGGATCGATGGATGTAAATTAAAATAATTTTTCTCGGCTCGGATCTTCGGATGGCTTGTACATGGCGTAGGGAGGAGCGGACGAGATGGCGAAATGACAGGAGGCATATTGGAGAACAAAAGCCATAATAGTTGGAATTTTTTTTTTCATATTTATTGCTTCTTGTTTGATATGCATGTCGTGTGCTAGGAAAATTCCTCATTTTAAATTACTAAGTTGGAGAGAGATATTTTTTTATAAATTCCCACGGCCTCCATTACGATTTGACATGTGATGCAAACAAACATGCGTATCGGCTCTGAGTGCCTTCCTCCCCATCAGATGAGTTTTTTTGCGGATCACAGGGTCGAATATGGTTATAGGAAATTATTTAGGAGCATGTGTACTTCCCCATCAGAAGGCACATAACCCGAGATAATTGCCTTGGTGCCAAGTAATGGTGAACACTTAGATGCAAATAGGAGTATCCTCTCCATCGGAGTCACTGCTTTTATTTGTAGGGCCGAAGAGGAACCAACTATTAATTTTATTTGTCAAAAAGTTAGGTTGACAAGATAGTAAAATTAATGGGTAAAACCTCCTCTTACAAATGTAGAATTCGTATACGTCCACACGATCGTGGCATGTGATATTCTCGGTGTTTTGAGGTGTTGGTTGATTTTAAAATTTTATTGTTTGAGGAATCAATAATTTTTTGAAATCTAATGTTTTGATCTATGTGATTCTTAGGTTTTTCAAAAATGACTTTCAACCCGCTTGCTGTGATACTAAAAGAGAATAAACTTACTGAACCCAATTATGTTGATTGGAAAAGGAATCTTGATATTGTCTTGATTGTTGAGGAGTACAAGTATGTACTCTTCGAAGAGTGTCCTCCTAAGCCTGCAGATGATTCTGGGGAAAAGGAGAAGGAGAGTTAGAAGAAGTGGATAAAGGCTGATGAGATGACGCGGTGTTACATTTTGGCTTCTATGTCAAATGTATTTCAACATCAGCATCAAGCCATGCCCACTACTTATGACATGATGCTCAATCTCAAGGAGCTTTTCAGACACCAGAATCGGGCTGCTAGGCAAGAAGCCATGAGGAACTTGATGACGACCACCATGATCGAGGGAACACCCGTGAGGCATCATGTTCTCAAGATGATGGCTCATTTGAATGAGCTGGAAGTCCTTGGAGCTGAGATCGACGGGGAAACCCAGGTCGATATCATTCTCCAGTCTCTACCTAGGAGTTTTGATTAGTTTTGCCTGAGTTACAACATGAATAAAAGTTTGTATTCATTGGCGGAGCTTCTGACAGAACTCCAAGTGACAGAGGGGCTTTTTCGTCAGAGTGCTCAGGCTCAGGCCATGGTTGCCCAAAAGGTTTCTACTTCTAAGCCGAAAGGCAAGAAGAAGAAGAAACAAGGTGGGGCAAAGGTGGCGGGAGGATCTCAGGGAGGAGTGAAGAAGCCGAAAGGCAAGTGCTTCACTTGCAAGCAGACTGGACATCGAAGAAGGACTACCCCAACCAGAAGTAGAACAAAGGTATATCGTTTGGTCTAGTTGTTGAAACATGTTTAGTGGGGTTATCTACTGGCACCTGGTGTGTAGATATGGGAGCCACTGATCATGTCTGCAATACTTTGCAGGGGTTCTAGGAAATCAGACGACTGGCTGAGGGGGAGATTACCGTTTACTTAGGCGATGCTACTAAAGTGGCAGCTGTTGCAGTGAGAGATGTTTATTTTTCTTTTGATAGAAATAAAACTTTGGTTTTGAGAAATTGCCTTTATGTACCTTTATTTAGAAAGAATTTGATTTCGATTTCTAAATTTTTTTTGGATGGATATTCTATTTCTTTTAATGACAGAGTTGTTATAAAAAGGAATAGGGAGATTATCTGTTCTGGTGCATTGATAGGAAATTTATATACCCTTGAACCAAAAGCTCCTACGATGCAAATAGAAGTAAATAACTCATCTTCTAAATCGAATAAGAGAAAAGAACCTTCGAAAATGAACCAAACATATCTTTGGCATCTAAGGTTAGGTCATAGTAACCTAAGTAGAATTCAAAGGTTGATAGCTGATGGACCTCTGGGTTCGTTAGTGGTGGAAGATTTCCCAACCTGCGAATCTTGCTTGGAAGGTAAAATGACCAAGAGGCCTTTTAAGGCCAAGGGGTATAGAGCCAAAAATGTATTGGAATTGGTTCATTCTGATTTGTGTGGTCCTATGTCTATCCAGGCTAGAGGTGGTTTTGAATATTTTGTCTCTTTTATAGATGATTATTCAAGATATGGATACATTTACTTGATGCGCCGCAAGTCTGAATGCTTTGATAAGTTCAAAGAATTCAAGGCTGATGTGGAGAAATGTCAAGGTAAAAGTATCAAGACACTACGATATGATCGTGATGGTGAGTACCTCTTGGGAGAGTTTAGGAATTACTTATCAGAGGCTGAGATTCAATCCCAATTGTCTGTACCTGGTACACCCCAGAAGAATGGTGTAGCGGAGCGAAGGAATAGGACTCTTATGGAGATGGTTAGATTGATGATGAGTTATTCTGAGTTGCCAGATTCGTTCTGGGGGTATGCTCTAGATACGACAGTGTATATTCTGAACTTGGTACCATCTAAATCAGTGCCTTCTACTCCCACAAAATTGTAGACTGGGCGAAAGCCTAGTCTGAGACATATTCAGATTTGGGGGAGTCCAGCACATGTGCTGAAGGCAGATGCTGGTAAGTTAGAACCTAGTACAGAAGTGCACATGTTCGTTGGCTATACTAGAAGAATGAAAGGTGGTTTGTTTTATAGTCCTAGAGATCAGAGGGTGATCGTTAGCACGAACGCCAGATTTCTAGAGGAAGACTATGTGATGAACCATAGGCCCAAGAGTAAGATTGTTCTGGAGGAATTGAGAGGGGAAGTCACTACTTCAGTACCACCGGTACAAGAGGATATACCATAAGTGACCGTACCGCGTGTAACAGAGGATACACAGGTGATACCTTGTCGTAGTGGGAGGGTTGCTAGACAGCCTGATAGATTTATGTTCTTAGAAGAATCTTCTAATTTGGTCCCTGATGAACATGAACCTGATCCCTGGACATATGATGAGGTAATCCAAGATAAAGATGTGGTATCTTGGCAAAGTGCAATGAATTCTGAGATAGAATCTATGGATTTAAATCAGGTCTGGGAGCTAGTAGAACCACCCAATGGTGTAAAAACCATTGGATGCAAGTGGATCTACAAAAGAAAGAGAGGAATAAACAGGAAGGTTGAGACCTTCAAAGCAAGGCTTGTTGCGAAAGGGTATACTCAGAAAGAGGGTATCGATTATGAGGAAACCTTTTCTCCGGTAGCCATGCTTAAGTCTATCCTGATTCTCTTGTGTATTGCTGCTCATATGGATTATGAGGTGTGGCAGATGGATGTCAAGACAACTTTTCTTAATGGAAGTCTTGAGGAAAACATATATATGGAGTAATTAGAGGGATTCATTGCAAAGGGCAAAGAGCATCTTGTGTGCAAGCTTAATCGGTCCATTTATGGATTGAAGCAAGCTTTGAGATCTTGGAACATCCGCTTTGATGAGGTAATCCAGTCTTATGGATTTATTCAAAGTCCGGATGAGTCTTGTGTATACAAGAGATGTGAGGAAAATGTAGTGGTATTTCTTGTACTATACGTAGATGACATTTTGTTAATTGACAAGATGGTCAAGGTGTTATCAGACGTAAGGGTATGGTTGTCCAAACAGTTTGATATGAAGAACTTGGGAGAAGTGGGACACATCCTTGGGATCAAGGTTATAAGGGATCGCAGGAAAAGGATGTTGTGCTTGTCTCAAGCTTCATACATAGACACTATTTTGGCTCGTTTTAGCATGCAGAACTCCAAGAAAGGTTTTCTATCTTTCAGGAATGAAGTTCCTTTATCTAAGGAGATGTGTCCTAGAACATCTAAGGAGATAGAGGAGATGAAGGCGGTTCCTTATGCTTCAGCAGTAGGAAGACTCATGTATGTTATGCTATGTACGAGATCAGATATCTGCTTTTCCATTGACATGGTTAGCAGATATCAAAGTAATCCATGACAGGGACATTGGACTGCGGTAAAGCATATATTGAAGTACCTGAGAAGGACTAGGGATTATATGCTGGTATACCCGGCAGATCAATTACTCCCTGTGGGTTACACAGATTCTGACTTCCAATCAGATAGGGATAACAGTAAGTCTAACTCAGGTTTTGTGTTTACTTTGGGAGGTGGAGCCATTGTATAGAGGAGTGTCAAGCAGAAATGCATGGCGGACTCTACCATGGAAGCTGAGTATGTGGCAACCTCTGAGGCGGCCAAAGAAGCTGTATGACTCCGGAACTTCTTGATGGACTTGGATGTGATTCCTGGTTTTCCCAGAACTATCACAATTTATTGTGATAATAGTGGTGCAGTTGCAAACTCGAAGGAATCATGAGCCCATAAGGCAAGTAAACACATAGAGCGTAAGTACCACATGATACGAGAAATCGTAAAGCGAGGAGAAGTTGCTGTAGCCAAGATTGCATCAGAGGATAACCTGGCAGATCCTTTCACTAAGGCCCTTCCAGCGAGAGCTTTTGATAGGTATGTGGAGGGAATGAGAATCAGATGTATGGCAGTATGAGGACAACATAGTCTTTTAGTATAAGTTGGAGATTATTGGGATGTATACTGAAAAGTCTATCTTTTGTATGAACATCTTTATTTTTGAAATAAGAATCACATGATCATTGTTTTCATATTGTTTGATACTTTACATTGTAGATAACATGGTGTGTCGTGTGATTTGGTATTGGTTTGTCTTGACCATAGAATTACACTAGTACACTTTGTGTGTATTGAGCAGGACAAACTTAGAGGTGATTCGATTTATTGCTGACTACATAATTGAATCGGACCTCGGATATTATGGTGTACATGCTCTTAATCTTGATATAATAACGGGCACATGTACTTAGTATTTATTTCTTTGATTTACCAATGGGCGAGATTTATAGATTAAATCGTTAGGCTCGGTAAGTTGAGAAATGATATTATTTATATAGTATACCATTAATTATAGGAGAAAACCGTGTCCTATATATTAGGATGATGATGTCCCCTTGAGGAGCTCATAAGGTTCATCATGTAAACCTTGCAGGTGGACTTGGTCCGACATGATGATAAGGTTGAGTGGTACTACTCATGAAGTTAGATGTTGATTAATTAATTGTCAGTAAATTAATTAATTGACGGACATTCGAGATCTTAAACACGGAGAGATATTTATACAATTAATATATGGAGCCTATATTTATTTATGGGGTTGGTGAGGTAGATCAATGATAATCCTCTAGTGGAATGGATTATCATTAATAGATCAGATTTTATGTGGGCTGGATCCATTGGGTGGCCAAAATCCAACTCCTCCTCACGGTCCCTATTGTAGCCTATTAAAACCCACATGAAGCCTAGATCTAACGGTGGAGATTAAATCTCTAAATCTGACGATGGAGATTAAATCTCTAGATCCGACAGTGGAGATTGAAAGGAAGCTTAAGCCTAACTCTATAAAAAGGGGGCCAAGGCTTGGGCGCAAAGGGAGATAGAGAATTCTAGGGTTTTGCTTCCTTGGTTTTTGGGCGGCAAGATATTGGAGGTTAGGGTTTTGTATCCTTGGCCGACGGCTAGGGTTTGGTGGATTCTCCTCCCTTGGTCGGTGGCCTCCATAGAAGGTTGTCGGCGCTCATCCATTGAAGCAAGGCCGACGCTCATCTCTTGAAGCAAGGCCGGCGTTCATCCATTGAAGTTGGCCGACACTCATCCCTTGAAGCAAGGACGGTGCTCATCCCTTGAAGCAAGGTCGGCGCTCAACCCTCTCCCTCTCCTTAGGGCCGACGGACACCAAGGAGTTTGTCTTTGGTGGTTGGTGCAAGTAAGGAGAAGAAGGGTGCTTTTCTTCTTCCTTTTGTTCAGAGCGAACAAGGAAAGGAAGATACGCAATCTAGGAGTCTTCGACTTTTGAAAGATCATCGCCCACACGACATCCAAAAGGAGGAAGGACATACAATAGAAGACCTAGAGGTAAACAAGAGGTATAATTATTGTTTATGTTTTCTTATTCTATGCAAATTGTATGTATTGTATGTGGCTAATTTACTTGGACCCCGAAGACAAACACAAAAACCGGCGATCCGTACATCGTCTATTCCACAGCTAGTCGAAGAAAAGAGGTAGGTTGCTTGAACAACAAGTTTGTTCAAGTGACCACTCTAATCGAATAGCACGACGATGGATCGGTTGCTTGGGTAATCCCTCTTCGTCAAGGATTATTTTTTTTTTAATCCGGAGACTAGAAGGGATCGTCATGCACTAGCGACCGAGGTGAAGTTAGAAGCGAAGCTTCGGATCCAACCTACACTCAACTGGTGCTCGATCGGTGTTTGACTGAAGCTTTCTGGCCCAACAGTTGACTGCTAGGGTTTGGCAGTCGACTGTCAAGGGACGATAGTCGACTGGTCGAGGTGAATTCGGGCACAAAAGGTTTTGGAGTCGACTGATCGCTTCGGTTACTCGACTGATGTCTCCATCAATCGACTGATGTGGGAGTCATTGGCTGGAAGCCAACGTGGATAAGACTGTTGCGAGGCAACGACTACATGATCGGTGATAGCACATCGATGATCGTGATCGGATCGATGCTAACGGAAGAATGGCCTCTTCCCTATAAGAAGAGGCCTTGGGTCACTTTGGGAGGTTAATGCTTCATCTCTAAACATACTCCCAAGTGCCTAAATGATTTTTACTCCTCTTCCTTGTGTTTATTTACATCTTATTGTAAGAGGGAGTAATTGTTGTAAGAAAGGTTTACCTCCACCTTGAAGGAGAGACTAGTGGATTTGGGTTGGAGTGATTCGCCGAACGAATCGTCCGTGGATTAGTGGCAAGGGCCGTGAACCGCGTTACATGGACGTGTTAACATTTGCATTCTTTATTTCTTTGTATTGTCTTAATTGTTTTTGTTTTATCATATTATGTTGTGCTAATTATTCTTGTAGACGATTAAGATGCAAGTGATTTCCATCGTATACGAAAAGGGCTATTCACCCCCTTCTAGCCGGCCACCGATCCTCCAACAAGTGGTATCAGAGCGAGGAGCTTGTCGAGGACTCATCGTCAACATAAGCATGACAAGAAATGGTCGGCTCCAACATTCATCCGCCTAAATTCGAAGGAGAATTTGCTTGGGGAAAAAGTGAATGGAGGTATTCTTTGAAACTGATTTCGATATAATGCTTATCATGGAAAACGGTTTTGAGATGCCTAGGGATGAAGAGGGGAGACTACTAGAGAAGTCAAGTTGGACCAAGAAGCAAAGAGAGGAGTACCTTGCAAATTCAAAGGCCAAGCACCATCTATACAATGTGCTCCCTCAACAAGAGATCAACCGAATAGGAGAATGCGCAAGCACCAAGGAGATGTGGGAAAAATTGGTAGAACTTCATGAAAGCACCTCCGAGGCAAAACATGCAAGACGGGACCTTCTCCGATCACAATTGAGTAACATCAAGTTAGAAAAGGGAGAGAAGGTATTATCTTTACATTCACACTTTAAAGAAATAATAACCGGTTTATCAAGTGTAGGAGAGAAACTATCAAACCAGGATATGATAATCAAGGTGATAGATGAATTCCCCTGGTCTTCAAAATGGAGGTCCATGGTGGACTCTTTTTACATCTCCAAGAATCTAGAGGTAAGTACTTTAGAAGAATTCTTTTCTACCATGGAATTACATGAAACTAGGCTTGAAGGCATAATTGAAGAACCAAGCATAAAGCCAAGGGGAGTAGCACTAGTGGCCAACAAAGGGAAGAAGAAGAAGAGCACACCCTCCTCATCCGACGATGAATCTTCCTCTTTGATGCGGTAACGGGGAAAGGTTTTCTGGCTTCCTTTTAATGCAGGGGAGCGTGCGGGAAGCTAGAGGGTTCTCTCCAGCCGCAATAGTAATGATGTAATATGAAGAGGAGAAATGCACGCCACACAAGCAATGAACAAAGACACAGGATGTAACGTGGTTCGGAATAAGGATTCCTACTCCACGGGGGTGAGCTCTCCCACGAGCTACGGTGCCAAAACACTTTCACTATAAACTTCCTCCTTCACGGAAAGAACTTCTAGAGGTGGAGGAGGAAACCTCTTACAATTAGCTTAATACACAGAAAAGTATCAGAAATATGGAGCTCACTACTCTCCTTGTCTCCTTCTCCGACGATGTGGTCGCTCTCCCCTTTCAGATGTGCCTTCATCTATCACTTGTTGGAATAATGCAGATCTCCTTCCTCTTGCCCTGCTCCTCCCTTTTATCCTCCCGTTGGCCAGCTGTTGGACCACGAATCTCCTTCACCGTACACGTGGCCACCTTGCCTATCTGGAGAATCATTCTGTTACATACACGAGGAGTGAAGGCTCCTCGGAATATTATGTGGGGGCCCTCTTCTATTTTGTAACAACTTCTTATCTACATTTCGGGAAATATGCTAGCCCATCCCTTTCATCCACTTTCCTTCGATAAAGCTAACCTAAACCTACCACTCACGTGTAGCGTAACTCTTAGGCTTTTCCCGGTAGCCCGAACCAATTCCTATTTTTCCCGTACCGAACCATCTCT
The DNA here is from genome assembly GCA_025175895.1 of Wurfbainia villosa. NCBI lineage: Eukaryota > Viridiplantae > Streptophyta > Magnoliopsida > Zingiberales > Zingiberaceae > Wurfbainia > Wurfbainia villosa. The sequence goes on along the minus strand of CM046004.1, from coordinate 36,082,054 downwards.
ATGCCCACTAGACCGAGCCGATTCTCATCCATCCCATATCGGAGTAATCTTCGTGGTCACCTGGCCATGCCAACTCCCTCAAATTGTCCTTCCATGCCAACTGCCCTAGATTGACGCGCCCGAACCGTTCTTCCCAGACTCCTGTCGAACCGGCTACTTGGCTCGGACAGCATCCTACGCACGGGTATTCTTACCTTATTCACAGAAAAGAGGTAACAGTAGTATCATTAGCCAACCCCTAAAAATAGTCAAGTGAAGTCATAAGCTTGACTTTCTAAATGTATAAGGTCTCTAACTCACCCTTTCCTCGTCGATTCAAATTTACTTTTTCCCGTTGCCTTACCCCATACGCTCGAAGCGGCTTACTGGGCCCATGGGCCCTGCTTTTCTTTTTCTCTTAAGTAGTCGAAAAGTTACAAAACCCTATATAAATCTCTGTCCCACCCTTTTATGCCTAACTTATCGTTCCTAACAATCCAATTTTTTTCCCTTCTCCTTTCTAGCGGTTTTTTTTGGCGGTGTTCTAATGCCCTAGTCCCCTCTTTTGCAAGCGTTCCTTCTTCAACCTTCAAGTAAGTGTTCTTCCTCGTTCCATACCTATGGCTCCGAAGACCCCACCTTCACTTCCCTGGTATGAGCATACCGTCACCCAGTTATATAGCAAGCACTATTTCTTTAATCTTAGGAACCAATTCATAGACTCTTCCGTGCCATGCCGTTTCAACACCACTGCTTACCGACCACATCGTCCTCCTTCCGGCCTAACTTGCTTCTTTTCCGAACAACTTCTCAATGGTTTGTTTTTGCCTGTGCCCTCTCCCTATCTAGAAATCCTGGACTTTTATAGAATTCCCCTAAACCAATTTACCCCCAATTCCTTTCGCATTTTATCGGGAGCTATCATAGTATTTCGGCACCTAGACCTCCCTTTGTCCCCCCAACTATTCCACTGCTTCTCCCACTTGAAATCCTCTAAGGAGGGTCTTTTCTATCTCTCTAGTCGCTCAGATTGCCAATTCCTGGTGAACATGCCATCTTCTCACAAAGGATGGGAAGAACTATACTTCTTCGCTCAACTTTCGACGCCCCTCCCCTATTCAGATACTTGGAAGTTAGATCTTCCAGAGCTACCATCCTTTCGCAAAATGAGGACCCAATGTCCTTTTCCTGAGGTTCACAGAGTGCTGAGAGAATCCCACTATTGTTCTGACCATTTGATAAAACCTCCTCTCCTCAGTCACCATGGGCTATCCCCTTTTCCTTTAACTGCCCCGGCCACCATAGGTAGGATACTATTCATATTTTGATGTAACCAATTGTCTGAATCAACCTACCTTTTTTAACAATGTATTTCACAGATAATCTAATACAGGACGCTTTCGTAAAAGGTGAGAAGATTGTTGTAGCCAAGAAAAAGAAGACCTCCACAAAGCGAGGTAAAAGCAAATCTGCAACTGCTCCCTCTTCACTCGGAAGAGGTTGCGCCCTGTCGGGGAAGGAGTCCCCAGCTCCTCGTCCATCCCCACATCTCCTTCTTCTCATTCCTCTCCTTTGTCATCCCCCTCCAAACTGAAGAAGCACCACTGCTTAGTCATATACGAACCCAGGGTGAGGGATACCACGCTAGCCGTCCCACCCCCTTCCCCCCAAGGGGGAAGGTCTCCTTCTCACTCTCCTATTTCATCCCCTATTCTACTCGACTCTCCAACACATTCTCCAACTGAATCTCTCCCTATGAATATTCCCACCGAAGCACATCTTTCTCCAGCTCCTTCTTGGATTATGGGTCCCTCTCCCCCTCCGAAGGGGAGAGATCTTCCCCTCCCAAATCCTCCCCTAGACACTTTGGAGGCTTCTCTCAAGATCCGCCACCTGGGAGAACTAAAATTCTTCAATCAATCAGGTGTACAGGGCCCCCTACGATCATCTAGGCAAACTCCTAGCTGAGGTAATCATTCCCTTTCTTTATCTTTAGTATATATATGTGCCAATGCTTACTATTTGTAATATCTGCGCCTCTTTCTTCAGGTATCGACCACTTATAATAAGATAACGTCCCACATGGTCCAATTCCAATCTAATGTGGATACTGCCATTTCACTTCTCTGGCTCACTAACAAAAACTCACACATCAGCTGAAAGAAGGCGAGCAGAAAGAATTTGATCTGGTCACCCAGTGCAAGGATTCCATGACTCAGCTGGCTCTGGCCCAAAGTGAAAAGGAGGAACTCCAAAGAAAAAATGAAGACCTCCAGCATCAAGTGTTTTTGCAATCCAGCCAACTGTAGGGATGTATACTGAAAAGTCTATCTTTTCTATGAACATCTTTATTTTTGAAATAAGAATCACATGATCATTGTTTACATATTTTTATGCATATTGTCTAATACGTTACATTATAGATAACATGGTGTGTGGTGTCACACGGGAGATCATGTTATCGGCTCCTTGTAAAGTATAAGTAAAGGCTCACAACCGAGATGACTTTGGACAAACCATCGGAATGGTTGTAGTGTGATTTGGTGTTGGTTTATCTTGACCATAGAATCACACTAGTGCACTTTATGTGTATTGAGCAGGACCGAGATAGAGGTGATTCGATTTATTGCTGACTACATAATCGAATCGGACCTCAGATATTATTTAGTACATGCTCTTAATCCCGATATAATAATGGGCACATATACTTAGTAGTCATCTTTTTGATTTACCAATGGGCGAGATTTATAGATTAAATCGATAGGCTCGGTAAGTTGGGAGATGATATTATTTATATGGTGTGCCGTTGATTATAGGAGGAAACCATATCCTATATATTAGGATGATGATGTCCCCTTGAGGAACTCATAAGGTTCATCATGTAAACCCTGTAGGTGGACTTGGTCCGACATGATGAAAAGGTTGAGTGGTACTACTCAAGGAGTTAGGTGTTGATTGATTAATGGTCAGTAAATTAATTAATTGACAGACATTCGAGATCTTAAACATGGAGAGAAAATGTACAAATAATATATGGAGCCCATATTATCATATGGGGGTTGGTGAGGTAGATCAATGATGAACCTTTAGTGGATTGGATCATCATTAGTGGATCGGACTTTATGTGGGCTTGATCCATGGGTGGCCAAGACCCAACTCCTCCTCATGGTCCCTAATGTAGCCTATTAACACCTTATGAAGTTTAGATCCAATGAATGAAAACAAATCTCTAGATCCGACGGTTGAGATTAAATCTCTAGATCCGACGGTTGAGATTAAATCCCTAGAACCAATGGAGGAGATTAAATCATGGCTTGAGCCCAAATCTATAAATAGATATTAATAAGTGGGCGGCAAGATATATGGAAGAGGAAAGGAGTCATGGTTGGGCGGCAAGGGCTTTGGAGATTAGGGTTTTGGGTGGCCACAATTAAGGAAAGATGCTTCTTCTTCTTCTTCTTCCTTATGGTGGCCGGTACCTTTCTTCCCTCAACTCTCATTGGTTTTGGCCGGCATCCAACATTCTCCCTTTCATCTAAGGGCATGGCTTAAGGGGATTAGTGTTTGCTTCCTTTGGAGGCTAGGAATCCTAGTTGGTTTAGGATTAGGTTTGGGTGGCTAGGGTTTTGGGAGCTATTGGTGGGCGGCAACTCAAGGAGGTGTTTCTTCTTCTTCCTAAGGTTTTGGCCGGTTCCTCCCATCTTCCCTCTACCTTGGCTTGTGCTCATCCTAATCTTCTTCCCCACTTCCATGGTCGGCCATAAGGAGAGCTAGGATTAGGGTTTGGAGGCTTAGGGTTTGGAGGCTTAGGGTTTAGGAGGCTTGGGTGGCACCAAATAAGGAAGGTTTCTTTCTTCTTTATCGTTTGGTGGCCGACACCCACAGCCCTATCCCAGCCCTTGGACGACATCCAATGACCCCTTCTTCTTCTCCTTAGGTGGTGGAAATAAGATATAGGGTTTTCCCTTGGTGTCTTGGCCGGTTTCCACCATTATCTCCTTCTCCTTGTTGGCCGGCGGCAAGCATTTCTTTTGTTGCTTGTTGGTTGGCTATAGGAAGGAGATGAGCCTTGTTTATAGTCTTCCTCTTTCTTTGGAAGAGCAAGGAAGGAAGATTTGGGATCTAGGAGCTTCGACTTTTGGTAGAGCGTCGCCCACACGACGTCCGAAAGGAGGAAGGACATACATTAGAAGATCGAGAGGTATATCGATTCTCTAATTTTTATATGTTACATGTTTGTATTTGTTTTTTATTTATGAGTATGATATAAATCTGTATATGGATAAATAATACTTGGATCCCGAGCATAAACACAAAAACCGACAATCCGAACATCGTCTATTCCGCGGCTACTCGTAGAATAGAGGATGGTCGCTTGAACAACTAGTTTGTTCAAGTGACCTCTCTAAACGAATAACACGATGATGACTTGGTGGTTTGGGCAATCCCTTTTGTCTAGGATTAATTTTTTTTTTAATCCGGGGACATCGAAGGGATCGCCATGGACAAGCTACCGAGGTGAAGTGGGAAGCGAAGTTTCCCCTCACAGACTCGATAAGCTAAAACCATTAAATTGGTATGAGAGCTTCCGGGGCAACAAAACCCCCTTCACCAACTTCATCAAGTTGACTTTTTGACCCATGAGCTGGACGGGTATAAGAGGCAGCTTGCAGATGTGTATATTCAGGCTGATGACTCTTTAGCCACCATCCGTCAATTGCAGCAGGAACGCCAGACATGGGAGGCTACCCAAAAATCTTGCTTGGAGAAGTGTAGAGAACTCTCCTCCATGGTGGCTACTTTCCCTGAAATCCTATCCTCCGTGGCCCAGCAACAACAAGAGCTTTGCAAAGAATATACTGAAGCCTTATCTTCTATGGGTCAGCAGGCAGTGACGGCAACAACAGAGAGGAATGCTTTGGCGACCCAATTAGCCGCCTACTAGGCTCAACTAGCTGCTTGACAGTCCCAATTGAAGGAGCAGGAGGCAGATTTGAAAGGGCGATATGTGCAGAAGGGGGTAGACTTGTTCATGCTCGGCTTCGACAGGTCTTCTGCTTTAAATACTGAATGGGGATACCCTCCTCCTGGCACTGATACCAATTACCTAGACCCTGAAATAACCTTGGCTAGATGTCCCCCCGAACTTTTTGAATTATGAATTATCATATTTTCTTACTTGTACTGACTGCTTCTTTATCATTAAAGAATGTTTGAACTAGCACAACCCCGTGCTGATTCTTGTGTATGCATTGGTATGGGTCGGGAATCTTAAATATGCTCTATGGTTTTGTTCTTTTCAAAGTTACTTCCCATTCTCTGTTTTCCATAATGCTAAATGAGCAATGACATTCCTCGCTCGAGAATTCGTTCTGGACATCCCAGGAGTGATCTTCCTCCGACCTGAACCAATTTTGGCTCGGACAACAATTAATTTACTTTTGCCTTTTGATCTTCTCAAGCTAATTGGCTGCTCTAGAAATGACATCTTGATGATTTCCTATGCTGATGCCATTATGATGTTAGTCCTTCCATCTTCTTTTCCTTCCCAAGGACAAATACAGTTCTTCCTCCCTCGATTATAAATTGTCACCACGAGTGTCTTCTGCCTTCCATCCCACCTTCATGGCTTCTGCAGAACACCCCATTGAGATCTTGTCAGACTCTGATTCTTTTGAATTGCATGACTGGGTCATGGAAAATGCCAAAGAATCTGTGACACAATCGACTGCAACCTCAGCATTTCATCCGTTTCCTCCTCCATCATCAACCACCGCTCCAACCCCTAACACGGGGAGATCCTTCCAAGCTCCCTTCCCTTCATTCTGTAACCGGGTTTGGAATCCTCCCCTGACATGGGAATACACTATAGGAGATCCTCGGGCTTCCATCAAACTCTTTCCGCTTCCGCCAGTCCTAGCTTTCGCTCTAGTCCCTTTAGCGGGGATTCATCAACCCCCTTTTGGTGAAGCTCCACCAGCTGCACCTCCGACCCAAGGTGATCTCTACAGAGTCATCTTGGCGCCTTCCCCTTCAGAGGAGTCCTTTGATAGTTCCCCTATTAATGATAGCCATAACAAGCTTGTATAATTATTAGCTTACATAATGTAACTGCTGTCGAGTATGTTAATAAAAAATAAATAGGGATACTGATACTTATTTTTGTCGCTTTCTTATGATTTTCACTAGAAAGGACTGCAACCTTCTCTGAATATACTTCCCCTTTGCTACTTCCCTGGAATTCGAACCATCCTTCTCAGAGTTACTGCACTCAACAACTCTCACCTACTATCTTTACGTTTCCCTTTCTTTATTCGCATTTATTATTTTTACCTCCTCCGTGAGCCAATGCGCATTCTCCTTTCCCCGCTATAAAAAACTTCCACACCATCATTTGCTTAGTATCCATTTCTTCCTTTTCCTCTCCTCACCATAGAACATACCTCTGAATAGGACAACAACCCTCCTCCTCTTGAGGAATAGACTGAGGAACAGCGATACATCGCCAACCTGGAAGAACAAGTTAGGTACCTGCAGCGATGCCTGAGGGAGTCTTCTACTAGCAACTACTCCCTGCGCTAGCAACTGGCAGTGTCCCAAAAGAATTTATCCAAGCACATCTTCATACAACAATCCTACCTCCGGCAGCTACTACGCCAACCTGGACCACGCAAAGAGGCTCCTTCGAAACCTCCTAATAAAGAACTGTAATCCCCTGTGAACAGGGAGTTCTTTTGTTATTCTCTTCCTTTATGGAAGTTGTAGTATGTAGTTCCTCCAGAGCAATGAACTTCTTTATTATGAGCTTTTATCCTTATCATTCTTCACTTACCATCCTTCCTGGCCTTCCTTCTATTATGCCAAATTTTAAACTCCTTTAGATGAGCCCCCAGCTTCTTCATGTCGCTCTAGCGCAAGGATATATGACAACGTATGGTTAACATGAAACTTCAACCTATTCGGAGATAAAATAATATATATAGATGGGAGAAAACTCAGCCCTCTAGGTTCATCATCATATAGGGATAACATACTGTACAGCTGAGAAGAGGCTCAGTTCTTCCGTTCCTCCACCGTACGGGGATAAAATAATATATAGCTGAAGAAATGTTCAGCTCTTCCGATCAGCCACCACAAGGGGATAAAATAATATATAGCTGAAGAAACGTTCAGCTCTTCCGATCCACCACCGCACAGGGATAAAATAATATATAGCTAAAGAAATGTTCAGCTCTTCTGTTCCACCACCACATAGGGATAAAATAATATATAGCTGAGGGATACACTCAGCTCTTCTATTCCACCACTGCACGGGGATAAAATAATATATAGCTGAAGAAATGTTCAACTCTTCTGATCCACCATCACACGGGGATAAAATAATATATAACTGAGGGATATACTCAGCTCTTCTGTTCCACCACCATATGAGGATAAAATAATATATAGCTGAGGGATACACTCAGCTCTTCAGATCCGCCATCGCACGGGGATAAAATAATATATAGCTGAAGAAATGTTCAGCTCTTCTGATCCACCATCGCACGGGGATAAAATAATATATAGCTGAAGAAATGTTTAGCTCTTCCGATCCGCCATCACATGGGGATAAAATAATATATAGCTGAAGAAACGTTCAGCTCTTCCGATCTACCACTACACGGGGATAAAATAATATACAGCTGAAGAAATGTTTAGCTCTTCCGTTCCACCACCGCACGGGGATAAAATAATATATAGCTGAGGGATACACTCAGCTCTTCCATTCCACCACCGCACGGGGATTAAATAATATATAGCTGAGGGATACACTCAGCTCTTCCGATCCGCCACCGCACGGGGATAAAATAATATATAGCTGAAGAAATGTTCAACTCTTCCGATCCACCACCGTACGGGGATAAAATAATGTACAACTAAGGGAATGTTCAGCTCTTCCGTTCCACCACCACACGGGGATAAAATAATATATAATTGAGGGATACACTCAACTCTTCTGTTCCACCACTACACGGGGATAAAATAATGTATAGCTAAGGCATATGCTCAGCTCTTCTGATCCACCACCGCACGGGGATAATTTTTTTTTTTTTAAGGCCAAACTTAAAAGAAAAATGAGAAGGATACCTCCGAGGGCTATATCTTTGCCCTGAAGTTTGATGTTTCTGTTCTTTAGTTGCGCAAAGACAACGGTTCTGGTAGATAATGGGGAGTAAGAAGAATAGATTATTATTTCCTACATTTCTAGGGGCTCACCTCGCTGCTTTGAAGCCCAATCAACATTGTAAGCCCATTTAGTGCCCCTTTATATAGGATTTTTCACCTCTCTCTTCTCCACTTTCATCTTCTTTATCGGTCTCTCCATCTTCTTCTGCTTCTTTTATCCTCTTTTTCTTCCACCACCATCCCTCGGTGTTCCGATACTAATTCTCAGGCTTCTTTTCTTCCCCCAAAGAGCAAGATGTATTCCTTTTTTCAACAAGAAGTGGCCAAGCGCCGTCTCGAATCCAGGCGAGGTGAGAGTCCACACCTAACAACACCTTCACTTTCACCTTCTCCTTTAACTTTGCCCATTCCCACCGCTTCTATTTCAGTGCCCACCTTCCTTCCAGATTCACCGGGAATTTCTATTTCGGCTACGCTGGATACACTGATAGTAACTTGCCCTCCCTCATCTTCGGTGCCGCTGGATAACCCTAACTCCCCCATCTCTTCGCCTTCTCTCTTGAGAACCCGCAAATCACCCCCTCCTTTCTTGCAACATGAGGCTGAGCAATGAGGCGCTGCACGACAATGCCTACAAACAGAAGATACCTCTGCTCCTCTTCTTTCTACTTCCCCAAAGTATTCCCCTACACCGGAACTTATGATGGTTTAGGTTCCCCCATCTGCACTTTCCCCTGATGCTTAAAATGAGGGAATCCTCTCTCCTCATTTGGATACAAGCCAGGGTCCCTCTGCGCTTCCCCCCTCCAGCGTAGAGCTTTCAACCCCAGTGCTTTCCATATCTTCTTCTCCAACCTCCTCGCCGGACCAATCTCCTCCCGCAGATTCTCCCATTCCTATCCCACAACCAACAATGTTGAGTCTTCCACCTCCCACTCTTACTTCTTCTCCTATCTCTTTGAACCTCCTAACAAGATCTCTTTTCGTGGCTTCCACAACCCCTCTAACTGCCCCCATGCCATCTCCAACTCCCTTAGGCACCACCTCTCCTCCTCCTGAACCCCCGGCACAACCAATTGCTCTCACCTTTCATCCTCCCATCATGAGTGAGTCTTCACCTCTGGTGTCATCTATCCCTTCTTCCTCTTCCGCCTGTGGTCCTCGAATTTTAAACTTAGAAGAATTAGGCCCACGGATGGAGAGCTTGCGCCACATTCTGGAATTGGTATGCTTCTCAATTGACTTTGTTGATTTTCTTCGGTTGACGATTTCTTCTTGATGAATAATCTTTAGGTCTTAACCAATTATCAAGAATTAGACCACTCCTTCCAGCAATATCAAGCTCAGTTTCAAAAGTGGGAGCAGCAACGACTGGAGGACCAGACTGCTGCCCAGAGCCGGAAGCACCTTTTGTTACAACAATTGAAGCAATGTCAGGAGCAACTGACAGAAGCTCATCGCCAACAGCAAAAGGATGCCGAGACCATAGCGGCATTACAAGCACAACGACATGCCCCCACAGAATTGCTACCTAATCTGCAGGACGCTCAGCAGGAATAGGCTAATGTAATAGCCCCCTGTCCTCAAGAGTTAGTGAACCTTCAAGAGCAAATAGCTGAGCTCCTCCATGAAAAAAAAGGATTCTAAAATCATTGCAAGCCTGCGGGTTCAGCACCAGAGAGCGGAGGACAAAATAGCGGATCTCCGCACCCGCTTGTGTAAGGAGGTACAAGAAAATTCCTCCTTAATAACTTCTAGGGCACATGCTCACGCTCGTATATGCAGGCAGGAAGCGCCCCTTCAGAGACTGGGTAGCGAGCTCATTCGCACTAGATCCCATACGGAGGCGGTAGAGGGGATTTCAGCCTCCATCCGTCAAAATATAATGGATATGACGAGGCTCCTGCAACAGAACCAAACTTCCCGAGTGGATGACATATCAGTCTTGGCAGACACTATTATGGAAATATCCTAGCACTACATTGAAATGCACCGATCCCTCTGGGAGAATCAAGAGAAATGTCGCAGGCTCCATCAGAATTGAAATCCTGACGACCGGTGCCAGCGAGACCGGCTAATAGCTCTGATGCGGGCCATTTTCCAGGATGGATTTAATGAGGTAGTCCATCAGTATGCTGACCAAGGATTGCGTCCTGCGAATCAACCGACCCTCTTTCTTTATTAGGAGACCGACTTTCGGCGATACCCTCCAGATCATTTTAAATTGTAACCTAATATATATTGCTTTAGAATAGTCGTCGTTAAAGGATTTAGTTCATTACCCATAGCTCCCTTTTCATCTTCTTTCCTTTTCATAGCCCGCCAAAGAGAATTTAATGTTAATGCAAATGATTCACCAATCATATTCGTGTTTGTCATACATCTAATGACATATTGAATTATCAAATACTTTTCCCAAGAAGCCTTTCAATTCTTTTCTTCATTCGTCATCCCTTATACAGTATAAAAATATTTCAAGTTTACAGCGTTCTAGGGTTGAGGGAATTCCTTGCCCTGATCATCCTTCAAATAATACGTTGATCCTGCCACACATCGCATCACCTCATAGGGTCCTTCCCAATTTGGAGCTAACTTTTCCGGATCTCCAGCGGGATTAACCTTACGCAGAACCAAATCTCCTTCTTGAAATCTCCGGGGCATTACCCTTTTGTTAAAGGCTTGTTGTATCCTCCGTTTATAAAATTCCGCTCGCCTCCATGCCTTTTCCCTCTTTTCCTCCACCAAGTCCAGCTCAGTGCCGCGAATGATTTGGTTTTGCTCGGGCTCATAAACTTCTACGCGGGTGTTACTTAAAAGGGCCTCCACCAGAATGATGACCTCTATTCCGTATACCAGGTTGAAAGGAGTTTCACCTATTGCAGTTTTTGGAGTGGTTCGGTAGGCCCACAAGATCCCTGGCAACTCATCGACCCAGTTTCCTCTTTTAGCACCCAATTTGGTCTTCAATCCTTGAACGAGGATTATGTTAGTTACTTCGATCTGCCCATTAGCCTGAGGGTGAGCTATCGAAGTAAAAGCTTGCTGGATATTAAGACTTTGGCACCATTCCTTGATCCTTTTACCCAGAAACTGCCGTCCATTGTCACTAACAAACCTTCTGGGAATTTCATATCTGCAGATAATATTCTTCCTTAGAAATTGTATCACGACATTCTCAGTGATTTTGGCAAGGGGCTCATCTTCCACCCACATGGAGAAGTAATCCACAGCCACCAATAAGATTTTTTTCTGCAAAGGTGCCACAGGTACGGGGCCCACTATATCCATTCTCCACTGATCGAAAGGGCATGAAGCAACAACAACTTTCATCAATTCAACTGGTCGTTCAGACCGGTTGCTATGCTTCTGATAGGCCAAGCAGATTTACACTATATGAGCTGCATCTTGTTGGAGAGTGGGCCAAAAGTATCCTGCTAATAAGACTTTCCTCGTCAAAGCTCTCCCTCCCAAATGATTGTTGCAGCAACCTTCATGGATTTCCTACAGTACCCATTCAACATCTTTCTTTCCCAAACACTTCAACAGGGGCCGTCTAAAAGACGTCTTGTACAGGTCTCCGTTCAGGATGGTAAATCGTTTTGCTAGGTTCATTAAAACAGATGCCGCCCCTCTTTCTTCTGGGACCTTTTCTTGTTGTAAATATGCTATAATGTCAGTCCTCCAATCAGGGATTTGATCTGGTTCTGATATGGCCCTCTCCACATTGTATATCATCAGAGAAGTAGGGACTTCCACATAGACTATTTCAAGTTGCTTCACCCCTTCTATCGTGCTAGCCAACCGAGCCAACTCATCCGCCTTCCCATTGTTCTCCCTCGGAATCTGCTTTAAGAGAACTTGGTGAAAATGAGCCTTTTCTTTTTCAAAAGATTTCAAATATTTTTGTAATCTTTCTTCCCGAACCGTGAAAGAGCCTTGAAGTTGGGATACTACCAACTGGGAGTCCGAATGGATTATAACGAAGATTGCTCCTACTACTCTGGCGGCTTGTAACCCTGCTAAAATATCTTCATATTCTGCTTCATTGTTGGATGCCCAATATCCCAGGTGCACGACTATGAAAGTTTCCTCATTCTCAGGAGATATTAACAGTACTCCCACTCTGCTGCCTGCAGTACTAGAAGAGCCATCCACAAATATATTCCATGGCTTTAATCCCTTTTCTTTTGCTGATGAGCCGTCCTCTGAATCAACAAGTACTTTTGCTAGAAAGTCCGCGAGAGCCTGAGCCTTGATGATGGTTCGGGGTTGATAATGAATATCATACTCACTTAGTTCTACCACCCATTTAGCCAATCTCCCAGAAAAATTGGGCTTAGTAACCACTTTGCTTAATTCACTGTGAGTTAAGACATTAATTGGATGAGCTATGAAGTATGGCCTCAACCTGTGAGCTGTCAAGACTAGAATATATGTCAACTTCTCCAGCTCTATGTAACGGGATTCAACCCCTTTCATGATATGGCTGGTATAATAGATAGGCTATTTCTTTGAACCTTCTTGCTTTAATAATACTGAACTGATGGCTCCTTCTGAAATAGCTAAATACATCCACAAGGGCTCTCCTGCTACTAGCTTGGCCAACAGGGAAAGTTTAGCTAAATATTTTTTTAGCTCTCGGAAAGCCTATTCGCATTGATCATCCCATTGAAATTTAGTGGCTTTGCGTAAAATCCTGAAGAAAGGTAGTCCCTTGTCAGTTGATCTGGCTATAAATCGGGATAAGGAAACAATTCTCCCTACCAACTTTTGAGTCTCTCGCAGATTAGTGGATGACTTCATATTGCATAACGTCTGCACCTTTTTTGGATTGGCCTGCAGTCCCTTCTCAGTTACTATATACCCCAAAAATTTCCCGCTCTTCACCCCGAACAAACATTTTTTAGGGTTCAGTTTCATGTTATATCGCCTCAAGGTAGCAAAAGTTTCATCTAGATCGGTAACCAAATCCCGAGCGGTTTTCGATTTGACCAGGATGTCGTCAACATAGACTTCCACATTCTTGCCTTTTTGTTCTGCAAAGATTTTATCCATGAACTGTTGGTACGTAGTCCCCGTATTTTTTAGATCGAATGGCATAACCACATAGGCATATAGCTCTCCCACTGTTACAAAACTAACCCTCTTCTGATCTTCTTTGGCCAGTGGTATCTGATGATATCCCTGGTAAGCATCCATTAAGGACACTACCTCATATCCTATAGTAGAGTCCACCAACTGATCAATGCAAGGCAAGGGGTAGCAGTCTTTAGGGCATGCTTTATTTAAATCACGGAAGTCAATACACATCCTCCATTGCCCTGAAGGCTTGGGGACCAGGACTACATTAGACACCCACTCGGGGAATTGAATCTCTTTAACATGACCCGCTTTCAATAATTTATCTACCTCCTCAGCTATCACTTTGTCCTTTTCGGGCCCGAAATGTCGCCACTTCTGCTGGACGGGTCGGACCCCTCTGGTAATGTTAAGATGATGTTCAACAATGCGAGGGTCGATCCCCGTGAGGTCATGTACACCCTCGGCGAAGATATCTTCGTTTTTCTTTAGGCAGGCCACCAACTTCTCCTTAGCCTTAAGCTGCTGAGCTACCTGAGTGACTTTTCTAGGGGATACCTCCACCAGTTCACCTTCTTCTATTTTCTCCGTTTTAGGGGGGGGGGATTCTTCCAGCACGCAGACATCGGAGATCACCACGACTTTTCCTTTAGGGTCATCAGATCTGACCTTCTTTTGGTCATCCCTGACCATTTGTACGTAGCAACTCCGGGCAACCTTTTGCTCACCTTTAACCTCTCTAACCAACTGACTGACCGGAAATTTCACCTTCTGGTGGTAAGGAGAAGCTACCGCCTGAAAAATAGAAAGGAAGGGATGACCCAAAATCACATTATAAGTGGATGGAGCATCCACTATAAGAAAAAGAACAATATTGGTTTTCTGGCTAGGCTTTATGCCCAGGGTGAGGGGTAATGAGATCTGCCCTGTGGGATGGACCACATGTCCTGCAAACCCGAAGAGAGGAGTGACCATGTCCTCCAGCTGAGCATTTCCTAGCTGCATCTGTCTGAAGGCCTCTTGGAAGAAGATGTTGATAGAGCTTCCCGAATTGACTAACACCCGGGCCACTTCATAGTTGGCTAGGGAAATACGGATCACCAGAGCATCCGTATGAGGCAGCAAAACACCTCGAAGATCTTCAGGCTCGAACGAAACTGGCAGCGCAGTCTGGACAGCCTGATCAGTAACTATAGCCAAGCTCTCCATGAGACGGGCATATGATTTCCGTGCCCAATTGGAATCCCCATCAGTGGGTCCTCCTGCGATAATGTGAATAACCCCCCATGTGGGGACGTTATTCAGATCAGATGATGGGCCTTCACTTGACGGGCCTCCTTGTGAGATACCCTCCTGGGCTGGGGTCTGAGGGTCTAGAGGAAAAGTGACCTGGGGTCATTGGTTATAGGGCCCCGGTCGAGCCACGTTGGGTCGTTGGCCTCACCGTGTCGGTCCTCCCGTTTGAGGCCGCACCTGTAGGTAAGCGGCCCGGATATGCTCCAGTTCTTCTTGTAACTTAAAATATTGGCCACTGGCATGGTCATATTCCATATGATACTGGCAAAAGAACTGGGTGGGAGGGTTGCGAGGTACTCCCCTATACCCCATTGGCCATTGTAGAAGACCTTGCTGGTTATAGAACTCCATCTCCCGCTCTTTCCAAGTCCTTGGGGGAGGGACTGCATCTGTCAAGTCTCGAAAAATAAATAAATAAATATAATAATAATAATAACAATACTAAAATGATAATACACGGGCGAAAATCATCGAAAAAGGGGGATAAATTTCGGGGTCTATTTACACCCGAAATAATCACAGTTGAGAGGATGAAGGGGAAAAACCCTAAAACCCATTTAAACCGGCCGAACCCCTATTTATTTCCTTTTCTTTTTTTTTCCCTTCTCTTTTCGTTCGCGCAACCCACCTTCCGCCCGTGAGCCGCCGCAGACGACGAAAGGCGATCGTCGAATCCCTGCTGCCGGAGTCGACGCCAAGCTGCCGGAGCTCCACCGACCCTCCTCCTTCCTCTTCCCGGTAAGTAAATCTCTGGTAGGGCTGGCGAGGGCGAGATTTTGCTCGGATTTTTGGGATTCAATCGGCGGGATTGAGGTCGAGATTTGGGTTCTTGATCGTGTTCAAGCACTGAGTCTTGTTCTTTTCGTCTAGATTGGGTTCTAGCAGAGCTAGTGGGTGAATTTCCGAGATTTAGAGAATGGACTAAGTTGTGGGAATCGGTTGAGCCTTGCTACCCTTCGGATTAGAGGATGTGAAGAACAAGGGGATCACGGGAAGGGGTTTAGGGATTTCAACTTTTGGTTTGTGAAGGGAGTTCTTGAGGGGGGAAGCGTTCGAACGATTAATTTAGGGTTTCCAGTAGGTTAGGGATTCTTCCGATTGATATGTAATAACGGATAATATACATGATGGGGGTAATTATGAAATTGGAAATGCTGAGTTATGCATATGAGGTTTAAATACCTAGTTAATAGCCAGATAAATATTTAATAGATGAAATGAGCAGTTAGTTTGAAAGGAATTAGCATGCTAGGTGGATGTAAATTGGTGTGTACTTGAGCATTATGGCAGTAGATGTCTTCCGTTATATTGGTTATCAGTTAACATGCTTAGTTAATATTTCATAAGATTTTTCTGAATACTGTAAATGATATGTAATAAGTGATAACTATCATCTACCTGCATATGAGGTCAGATGCTAAATATATATAGATATATGGGGTTTAACTATCATCTACCTGTGTATGAGGTTGGATGTTATATGTACCTGTGTGTAACTACCATCTACCTGTGTATGAGGTTAGATGCTATATATAGATATTTATATATGTTCACCCATGATGTGCTATGTTATCATTTTTCTTTAGCTAATTGTTCATCAAATCTTTCTAGTGCCTCGATGTTATGTGGATAAGTTATACTATCAACTACCTGTGTGTATGGTTAGATGCTAAATATATATATGAGTGTAATTATCATCTACCTGTGTATGAGGTTAGATGCTATATGTATATGGGTGTAATTACCATCTACCTGTGTATGAGGTTAGATGCTATATATATATACATAGATATAAATGTTCACCCATGATGTTCCATGTTATCCTTTTGTGACGGAGCATGATAGAGAATGACAGAAATTCTTTATTTAGCTAACTGTATGCACATGAGCCTTAGTTGTGCCTGGACGGGTTGGGCTCCCCGGGTTGAGCTCCGGGGAGGGCCCACCAATTGTGGATGATTGATGGTGATGGTGATTCCCTTAGTTTCTTTCTAGAAGTACCTCCGGATTGCACAAGAAATTAAGGTATTTGACTGGCTCAGCATTTTAAATGCATAATGTGAGGTACCACGAGGGTTTATGTTTAGGTACAGTTAGCATAACAGAAATACATGATGGGGTTCGCTGTACTTGTTATAATGATATGATGTTAAAAGCGTTCAGTTGCATGTGCTTAGGTTTGTGGCTTCGATTAGCAGAAAATGTATGTTGAGCTACAGTATTTACATTTATAGTTGTAGAGATATATGTTTTCTTTTGAATTTTTCTCCTCCCTGTGTTATATCTCTGTCATTGATCTACTTACTGGGCTGTGAACTCATGATGTCACATAACAATTTCAGGTAGGGAAGAGGATACCCAGATTGAGATACAAGAAGCGGAGGTGGTGTAACTGAGGAGATGATGATGAGCATGACACACATTGTCCGGGGTATCTACGAAACAGGGTTTCTAGATTGAGGGGAGATAATTTGATGTTCTATTTTTCTTCAGGTTCTGAGAGTTAAGTGTGTAGTTGAGACTGCTAAACTGGATGGAATAAAAATAAATTTCTGCCAGGCATTTTGATCTTGGGTATAATGGGTAATAATGATGTGTGACTAGGGATTTAGTATGTGCATACTGGGTTAGGTCTTTTCAGTTGGTATCAGAGCGAACGATCCTAAAGGACAGTGTGTGCATGCAATCTCATCAAGGACTCAGATACATCCATCTCCGCGTTTGTAAGCTTTAAATTTACTTTTCAAGTAGTAGTCTTAATGTGATCATGTTTAGGTTTATGTACAAATTGGAGATAACGATGCAGGTATCGGGTTTTCTAGGAGAATGGCGGGCCGAAGAAACAATGGTGAAGGGGGGCAGAATAGTCAGTTCCTCGCTGAGCTGGCCGCAATTATGCAGGAACAGAGTCGGATTCAGGGAGAACAGATCCAACAGCTGTTGAGAGCCAGGGAGCATGGAAACACCCACAGTGGTCCCACAGCCAGTGTGAACCCAGTTTACAAGCAGTTCAGGGATCTTGGACCGACAGAGTTTAAGGGAAGCTCAGACCCGATTGTGGCAGAAGGATGGATTCGATCATTGGAGACGATATATGACTTCATGCAGCTTACTGATGCTGACAAGGTGAGGTGCGCCATATTCATGTTACGGGGCGATGCTCGGATATGGTGGGAGGGTGCACGTTCAGCGGTGGATTTAGCTACAGCTACTTGGGTTGAATTCAAGGAGGTATTTTATGGTAAATACTTTACTGCTGACACGAGAACCCGAATGGCCAGGGAATTCCTAGAGCTTCGCCAAGGGGACCGGACAGTGGCTGAGTATGTCAAGGAATTCGAGAAGGGGCGGTATTTTGTACCTATGATTGCCAGTCAACCAGTAGAGGAGCTGAAACATTTCACTGAGGGATTGAGGGCAGCCATTCGCCATGATGTCAGGGTGAGTCGAGTTACCACCTTCAGAGAGGCTGTGGATCAGGCTCTGATGGAAGAGAGGGACAGGAATGACATGATAAAGGAAGTACAAACTAAGAGGTCTAGTTACCAGGGAAGGGAACCTCCTGCGTCGAGTCAGAAGAAGTTTGCACCGAGCCAGTTTCGAGGCAAACAACCACAGTTTCAGACGCAGCCACGACAGCGACCCCAGGAGCCCAGACTAGTCGACCCTGTTAGGACCCTTGGAACGGCTAGAGGGGGGGGGTGAATAGCGTAGATGAAATTCGCTCGCGTTTGTGTCTACAATTTCGTTAGTGCGCAGCGGAAATAGAAATAATAAAAGCGATAACGAAATAGACAACAAGCTAACACAATGATATAACGTGGTTCGAAACCGCACGGTTCCTACTCCACGGATCGAGCTCTAAAGAGCCCTAGTGATGCACACGCACTCACTAATGATAAACACTCCTTCTCGACACAAGTCGGAGGTGGAGAAACCCCTTACAATAAATCTTACAACAGTAAGAATGAAATACAAGCAATATACAATGTAAATATGAAATACAAGTAAAGAAAAGACTTTACAACACTTGTTTTGATTGCTTGAATGCTTGGTTGCTTGCTTACACTTGGAGACCTGATTTGCACCAACAAATCGCCCCAATAGCCCTCAAGAACCGGTCTCTTTTTCCTCCATCACGAGCTCCATATATAGCTTCAACCTGTGCTGGAAAAAGTCTATCAGTCGACTGATCGAGACCATCACGATCGATCATGTCGTGAGACAACGGCTAGTTCCACGCTGTTGGATAAGTCCAACTGGAACTACCATCACCGACCGTGATTGTGACCATCCGATCGATGGAGTCCTCACTGACCACCGAGTCTCGACTCCATTCTGGATCATTCTTGAGCACCATCGACGACTATCGATCATCACGATCGCTGAAGCATCACGATCGCCAACCTATGGCGGCCATAACCCGCACCATGAGGTTTTAACTCAAGTATGGTTCCCCCATACTTGCTAGACCACCCTTAGCCTAGACCTATGCCTTCTAGTCACCTCCATCAGCCTCACGCCTCTCGGATCCCTCCAAGTCATCCATGACTTGTTCATCCATCGCGCTAGCCTTCAGGTGCTTCCGTCGGCTATGTCATGCTAACAGTGTCTACACCGCCAAGGCACATTGGACTTACGCCGCCAAGACTCCGCTTGGACTTTACGCCGCCAACCATTGGACTTATGCTGCCAAGACTCCCGCTTGGACTTTACGCCGCCAATATCAAACCCTTGGACTTCTCAAATGCCAAAACTCAAGCTTGGACTTTCCCTTGCCAACCCATGTTGGACTTTCCATGCCAAGACCATGCTTGGACTTTCCTTGCCAACCCATGTTGGACTTTACATTGCCAAGTGTCCGACTTGGACTTTCCATGATAATTATATTGTCATATGTTTTTGTCGAAACATCAAAACACATCAAAACATCACTCGAGCCAAACTCGAGTCCTGGTCAATCGTGACCTGGGCCGATTGCACCAACAATCTCCCCCTTTTTGATGTTTGACAAAACCCAACAAATAATTGAGTTAGACTACTAACTCAAATCCTTTACCAATTATCCCAAATGTTCTCCCCCAAACATTCTCCCCCTTTTTGACTAACATCAAAAAGGTTTTCTCTCCAAGGAGGTCAATGCCCCCCTTGATCCAAAAATACCTAGGATGCCTACCATCTTCCTAGTGATAAGTCCCATATCACTCAAGAGAGGCAATCCTATTCACTCTCCCAATTTCCAAATTAGGTTTCTAAAAATCCATAAATTTCCCAAATTGATAACATTCTCCCCTTCAAGGAGAAAAACACATCCATCATCCCAAGATGGATATCTCCCCCTAAAGGCTTGCTCCCCCTTGACCATTGCACCAACAATGTCCTTAGGAAGTCCCTAAGCCAATAGGAACTCTAAACCATCAAAATGAAGGTTAGAAATTCAACATTGAACTTTCCACACCTTAAAATTGATACAAACCCTAAACAACTCTCCTAATCCATATCCAATAGCTTTTCACCCTTTATTATGCTTCCCAAAGCATATCCTAGGGTTAGGAGTGGTTAGGGACCTTTGCCATGGCTGAACACGGACTAACCAAACTTAGTTTTCCGAAATCAGCCTTGGCAATGACTGTCCTACTACGATCATTGCCACACTCATCGATCATCACCGCCACTAGGCGGTTGATCGATAATCGAAAATTTCCGAATTTCAGTTATCAGAATCGAGTTTCAGAAAATCATAAATAATTATACGTATATCGAAAAATCACAAAATTTGATACGTATAATACCTATGACCAATACAATGGGTGAAAAATGTTTGAAAATTATTTTACTCATAAAATAGTGAATTTGATACAAAACTCAAAACCATTGAAATTTTTAATGTTTTGGCCCTATTTTGTATCAACTTCATCAATGGTGATTGCTATCAAAAGATAGACTTCACAAGGTTTTCTAAAATGTTTTCAAGACTTTATCTTGGATCATATTCCTTGGGCTCTATGTGTGTGACTTGTACACGAGCTCTCCTAATGATCCATAACTAAAATTAGATGAGTTTTAGTTCATCTAGATGCAAAAACTATGCACCTTGAACTTAGCTCATATCCTAGCATCTCACATGTATCTATGGTGTATAAATACACATACATGTCAATTAGATGTGAGATGTGGGTTTTGTTCTCCCTAAACTAGGGTTTCATGCATTTTCTAAAGCAACTCTACTTGATTCCCTTATAAATGGGACTCCAAGTCATGTCATAGTCCTTAAATCAATTTTAATTAAATGCATGAATGATTATGACATTTGAGATGATATAAATAAGCATATGCTCATAATCATGATGTCATGGCATAATATGAAATCTAAGAACACATGACATCTATAGTAACCCTAAACAATGTCATGACATGGTATATGATAGCAATACAATTATATATATATCCATTCATACACACAAGATTTCGTAAACAAAGATTTCATTTAACTTAAAATTTGTCTTTTACATTCAAAATGGAGATTGGCTACGCTCAATCTCACTACAAAAATGACAACAAAAAAAAATCTAATATCCTCTAATCGTCCGTAGGAGGTGGCGGCGGAGGAGGCTGCTGACTCAGAGTCCAGGCCCGCATCATCTCTAGCATATCGAGTGATGCCGCCCATGCGCCCGGTCTCCTCCATCCTATCGAGACGCGAGGCAACCTCGCTCGCCAAGAGCTCGATGCCTAGCGCCCACCGATCGTTGATAATCCCGAAATCTAGACTCGGGCCACGACGACGGATGGACCACCCGATGTGTCTGGCCGCATCCGTCATCCTCATGGTCTCGTATCCTCGTGGTCCTCTGTCCGCCTCTCGGGTGGAGGAGGTCTGCGGTGCTCTGGGTGGTCGAGGCGCCAACTCCATCTCGCCCGCGCCATCCAGAAGCGCTAAGAGAAGTTACGAATCGATATACACAGACACTTCCGATAGTCGCAGAGAGCCCCTATGGATGTTGATGCCTACGAGTCGAGAGCCATGCCGTGATGATATGTCCAAAGGCATATGCACTTTCCTGTACAGGGAAGTGAAGTGCACAATGCAAAGGGAAAATGTTCAATGCAAAATTTATCTAATCGATGACTGCATGGCATATAGAAGAAAGAGATGGGGAGGCCGAATCTTGGCCAGACCCCGAGTGACAATGGGCAGAAAACACCCAATAATGACCTTGTAAAGGACATTGTCAGGTGCAGATAACTCGGTGATAGGAAATAAATTCTGGGCCAGTGGACGAGGATAACCAAAAATATGCTCATGCATGGACTCCATAGAGATGTGGGCAAAAGGTTCTGGTAGAGGAAAGTCCATGGTAGGGTAAAAGATGAAGGTGTCATCCAAGGCCTACACTCGAGAAAATCCTGCAGTATCGCAGGAGTGAACTCTAAGTCGCGTTTTGCAACGCGAGTAGTGTATGTAGGGCCGTCATCTACCTTTTCAAGGTTTTGGTAGAATTCCTTAAGAAGGTCATCATTGATTGGATGCGCACAAGACAATCTTCATCAAATTGTAGTATGCAATTAGTTCCATGACGCGTCACTACAATGCCTATTGAAAAATTCCTATCGATGTACCTAACCAACATAGGTTGGTACAACCGAGAGTCACTCTCGGATGGATCACTCCTACTGCCTCCTATTATGAATGTAATGTGATGATATGCAATGCAATGGCAACAACACGCGATTAGATAAACCTCCATTGTAATGGAAATGAAAATTAGGGCTCGGAAGAAAAGTCACTTAGGCGCCATGTGTGTGCGAGAGGAAGACTCAAAAGTTGCCGAGGATCGTAGAAAGCTCACCACGGAACCCTAAGCGGAACAAGAGCAATAAACCCTAAATCGCGTGAACTAGGGCTCCAAGATAGGTCAGAAATGGAAGAGGAGAGACATGCTTATCAAACCTAGGACTTGGAAGAGTTGGTCGGATAGGAGACGGGCGATCGGAGACCGAAGGAAGAAGAAGGCTTTGTCGCGTGAAATGCCAACCCTAGCGGTTCGCGTTTAAAACACGATCCGATCAGTGGAGCATCACGATCGATGGCGGTTTATTATCGGGTTTCTGAGCCGGCAATGATCGATCGGGCAATCGATCCCGAACCTTCGTAACGTGCTACAAGATATCACCGATCGATGTCGCCATCACCGATCGATGTGCACATCACTCGATTGCTCGTCGAGCACTCGACTGATGGCCTTCGGCCTCGGTGAACAGTACCATCAGTCGACTGATAGACCTCATCAGTCGACTGATGTTCGATCAGTCGAGTCATGGAGCTAGCACTCGACTGATGGCCGTATCGTATCGTGCTACAGTGTTATCAGTTGAGTGATAACTATATCAGTCGACTGATGTCTGATTTCCAGTTCTGAAAATCAGAAAATCTCGATTTTATCATCTTAATTGTTCCATTTTATCATGTTAGATCTTGTATTTTGAATGTATTGATGTTATACTTTTATTTATGTATTTGTTAATGTATTTTAATGTTTTATTTCATTTTTGCAAACATTAACATTCAATGATTTCCAAAACCTAACATCTCACCCTTTCTAAGTGTTGAAATACACAATCAAGGTAAAAGACTTGTTTTGTGAGATGTAATTTATCCTAGACATTCATTCCATGCAAACATATGGTAAAACATATGAAGCATGGTGAATACAAGACACCAAGTTGTGTGGCACTTGAGTATCACTCTAGATATTACCTTTACATCTTAACTGTTAGTAATATATGAGAGATGTCCTAAGGCAATCGCCTTATGTATGAACCATTTATATGATAAATGAAGATTCACTATTTGAGTATACATGTTTTATGTATTTGATTGGATCTTAAACTCATTTACTGAATGTCCACGATACGATTCACAAGATGAGAGAATTTGTGATTGGATCACAACTAGTGAGTATCTCTACATGTGTAATTGTGATGTATCGGAATTATCCTAGTCGATGAATTGATGAATCGGACACCATCAATTATTGAGACTAGCAGGTACACTCCTTGGTGTATCCAAGCAGCTGATTCTCACTGGCTGGAGACATAGTGATGTCCGGAGTTAATCGTGGATGCTAGTTATGGTAACTAGTTCATTGGAGTGACCAGCCGTAAGACTTCATATGGTTCTCTGCATATATAGAAATGTCAATGAAGTTCTTACTATGGCTTAAGTGCGATGTTCCTTTGACTTGCGGTATTCAAGTCATCTTGATCATGGAGACTTATGCTTTGACATCTTAAGCAAACATCTCTAAGGAGATGTGGACCCGGATGATTGGGTATAAGTCAAGTGATCAAGGTGTTTGAATAGCCTATAAAGGATTCACCACTCCTTGCGAGGAGATGTATACCCATGGCCTCTCGTCGGATTGTTACTAAAGTCTTTGGCCAAAGCATTACATGTTTAGAGTAAGGTACTCTTCGATACATGTGGAGTAACTAGAACTGTAGGACGAGGAAATGATACTTGGGCTAGGACGTGAGTCACCTAGTGGGGATGACACAATAGACCATGTCCCCAACCAAGTGGGTATAAGATGAGTGAAGGGAATGGGGCACGATTCATTCGAAGCCATCAAGGGTTTCGTAAATAGTTCGATCAACCGCTGATCTTTCTTAATTGGGGATCATGATGTACTACTAGGTGCCACTCATGATCGCTTCTATAATTAATGGTTAATTATAGACGCCAACATAAACCGAGAACCTATTTGGTCACACGCACAACGAGTGTAATCCAAAGGATTTAAAACGAGCTTGAGAATGGGATTCTCGCAGAGAAACTATGTTTGGTTGGAACAAAAATAAAGCCAGCATGAAATTGTTTCAGTCGCAATGGAAGCGTGGATGGGCCGTGTCTTATGAAGACATAATGGATGGACCAAAATGGTTTGGTTCTAATCCAATGGATAAGAATAAACCAAAGGGTTTGGTTTATTTTAAAAGAATGAACCAAAAGTTGGTTCGGTTCGTTTTAACTTAAAATAAACCATCATGGTTTGGTTTATTTTAACTTATCTTAATGGAGCGGGTTAACGGGCTTTATGGATATGATCCATTAACCATTAAGAGAATTAGTTCTCTATAAAATAGGGATTAAACCCTAACCCTAAAACCTAATCTATTTTTGGCGCAACACATAGTTGCCGCCCACCTCCTTGGTGAATTCGGCGCCAACAGCCTTGTGCCGCCGCCCAACCACTTGTGCCGCCGTCCAACTTGTTGCCGGTGACCAAGCTTCAGCCGGTGAACCTCCGGCGACCCTCCGGTGATCTCCTATAGGTTTGGCATCAAGGTGAGGCTTTTCTCTCCTTGTTTTGGCCGGCGCCTACTCCTCCACCAAGCTGTCCAGTTTTCTGGACAGCTTCTCCTCCTCTCGTCGGAGCGTCGTTTGGACGATGGTTAGTGCTCCGACAGCGGCTAACTTACCGGGGATTTGATCTCCGGTAATCCTCTGAGGTGGAGGACGAAGGATTCGTCAAACGGTTGACGAACACCTCTCCGGAGAAGCGAGTTTTGAGAACTCGTTTTGGATCCGAATTTGGATTCGGATCGTGATCATCTCTCGATCACGTCGTCTTCAACACGAGGCTAGTAACCCGTACGAAGACGAAGCTCGTGACTTAGCGAAGTCATCCCGAGGAGCTCGGCGTGGATATGGATAGAGACGATTCTTACGAGGATCGTTCCGGTTGATGCCGTTCCCGCTACACGTCATACGAAAGGTATAACGTAGTTAATTTCCTTTTATTGCAAATTTTAATTTACGGTTATGTCTACACTTGTTGTAATAGCATGCGTGTGTTGTGTGTGTTGTAATAAATAGGAGTATTTATTATTTTTAATTGCTTCCGCTGTGCTCATGTTTACGAAACATGATCGAACACACACTGCCATGTCAAGAAACCCAACAAAGGGTATCAGAGCCCAGGTTGTGTTTCGACATAATCGTAAAAATGGTTTTGCGATAGTCATAATGTATTTCTGGAAGTTTTCTAAATTTTGGAAATTTAGAAGTATTTATGGAAATTTTTCAATTTTGGAAAGTCTAGAAGTATTTATGGAAATCTTCCACTTTTGGAAAGTTGGAAGTATTTATGGAAATTGATATTTTCCATAAATAAAATATTTGATTAGATTCTGGAAATTTGTTTCCTAATTTAATCATGATTTGATTTGGGAATCAAATCTTAAAATATTTTATTTCCATAAGTAGTTTTAATGATTTAGGAAATTGGTTTCCTAAATAGATTTTCCTTAATCAAATAATTCCATGAATAAAATATGTGATTAGATTTGGAAATTTGTTTCCTAATTTAATTATGATTTGATTTGGAGAATCAAATCTTAAACATATTTTATTTCCATAAATAGTTATGACATATAAGGAAATATATACATGACATAATTGTATGCCATGTAATTGCATTAGATTCATAACATTATGCCATGCGTGTCGTGACATGTAGATGTATGCCATGTATGCCATGCCATGTAGATAATAGTTATTTGCATGCAAAGAGGATGAGACATAAAACCCTAACTCAATATTAAAGCCTACACCTTCCATTAATATGGTTAGAACCAGAGTTCTATTTCTTGTTTGGGTTGTTGGACTCACTCCAAGCCCGGCTCGAACCTGAACATGTTCAAATCATTGGAATAGTTTAACTCTAATATGGTAAGAGTCAGAGGTCAATCGTTAGTTTGGGTTGTTGGACTCACTCCAAGCCTGGCTAATTGGTTGAATGCGCTCTAACCATATTAAAACTATTTCGCGATTAATGGGTCGGCTTTAACTTGGAGCATCGATTTGTTGGACTCACTCCAAGGTCGATGTGAAGAGAGGTGAAGTTGGGTGCTATGCATATGATGCATACTTGTTAATGTGGTAACAACCCAATGTATGTGTAAACATTCAATTAGTTGATAGCACATTGTGATAGTTACATATACATGATATGTAATCGGTATACTTGATACCCACCATCATAGCTAAGAATGGCTTGTTGGACTCACTCCAAGGTTGTTCTTATCTATGATGGATATCAGCCCATTCGGAGATGGACCTACGATCTCCCGAAGTGATTTTGGGGTTTTTGAATTCGAAAAATGAATGGGATTTATAAATGTATATTGATGCATTTTAAAATCATTTTCTCATATATGCTCGTTTTGTATTTCTAGGTCAATAAATTGATCATGACGTCTTTGAATTTGCGCACTATTTTGGATTCGAACAAACTGACTGGGCCTAACTTCCTGGACTGGCTTAGAAACCTGAGAATTGTTCTCAAGGCGGAAAAGCTTGCATATGTCCTTGAAGAGCCTCTTCCTGACCGTCCTAAGGACGATGCAACTCGGACAAATATTGGTCTATCGCATGTGGCGACGGTGGCGGCGAGTTGCATCATGCTAGCGGCGATGGTACAGTGCGAGCAAGCAGCATGAGCATATGGATGCTAACACTATGGTCTTCCATCTTCATGAGTTGTTCAATGAGCAAGCGAGATCCGAAAGGTTCGAGGTCTCTAGGCTCCTCTTCACCACGAAGATGCAAGAAGGTTCGTCTATAGTGCAGTTTGTGCTAAAGATGAACGGGTACATCGAGCGGCTAGCTACCCTCGGTTTTGTGATGGATCATGAGTTAAGTATTGACTTAATTCTGCATTGTTTGCCCAAGAGTTTCTCGCAATTTGTGATGAACTATCGGATGAACAAATTGGAATCCACCATTCCCGAGCTCCTCAATATCTGAAGACTGGAGCCTTACATGAAGCATGAGGAGAAGGCGGTTCATAGTTGATTCCTCAAAGAAAGGTTCTAAGAGGAAGGCAGAAGAAAGAAAGGAAAGAAAAAGGCAAAGAAGGCGGAACTAACGCAAAGGGCACTTGCCATCATGGCAAGGAAGGCCAGCGAAGAAAAGCAAGATTTATCTTGAGTCCATGAAGAAGAAGAAGGCATCCGATGCCCCATCCTCTTGTATCTTCGTTATTGATTGTCATTCTATTTCCTTAGACACTTGGGTATTGGATAATCGGGTGTAGCTCACATATATGTAATGACATACAGGGGCTAAGGAATAGAAGAAGACTTGTCGAGGGGAGTCAAATTTGCGAGTTGGCAATGGAGCAAAGGTTGTCGCCATCGAACTTATATTTGTCAAGCTCCCTAGTGGACTAGTCTTGGAACTGGACAATTGCTATTATGTTCCTTCTCTAATAAAGAACATTGTTTCTATTTCCTGCTTAAATAGAAATGGTTTCCATTTAATGTTTAGTAACAATTGTTGTTATATAACTTTGAATGGCGTACTTTATGGAACTGGAACTTTGAGTAATGGCATTTATACGTTGGACGTATCCAGTGACATTTTCAATATCGAAGCGAGCAACACGCGTGCTCGAAAGGATAATCACATAGACTCTATGTGGAATTGTCGTCTTGGCCATATAAGCAAGAAACGCATGTCCGAATTACACCGATGTGGAATTCTGGAATCGTTTGAATTGGATTCATACGATACATGCGAATCATGCTTAAAAGGCAAGATGACTAAGTTACCTTTTACTGGAAAAGGTGAACGAGTGGGAGAGTTACTAGGTCTAGTACATACTGATGTATGTGGACCTATGTCAACTCAAGCATTAGGAGGCTATAACTACTTCATTACCTTCACCGATGATCACTCACGGTTTGGGTATGTGTTCTTGATGAAACACAAGTCTGAAGCCTTTGAAAAGTTCAAAGAATTCAGAAATGAAGTAGAGAAACAACATGACAAAAGTATTAAAATACTTCGATCGGATCGAGGTGGTGAATACTTAAGTCAAGAGTTTCTTGATTATCTAAGAGACAATGGCATATTGTCTCAATGGACTCCGCCCTATACACCACAGAATAATGGTGTATTTGAGAGGCGAATCGACCTTGTTGGACATGGTCGTCAATGATGAATCATCACGACTCTTCCCAAGTCCTTTTGGGGTTATGCACTTCGCATACCGCTTTACTTGTTAAATGTAATGCCTACAAGGTAGTCTCTACTACTCCATATGAGATATGGGCTAGTAAGAAACCTCATGTATCTTACTTGAAGATATGGGGTTGTCCTGCTTATGTGAAGCGGACTGTATCAGACAAACTGGATGCTAAGTCTGATAAATGTCTATTTATTGGATACCCTAAGGAAACAAGGAGTTACCAATTCTATCATCCTGTGGAACAAAAGGTGTTTGTTTCAAGGCATGCTGTGTTTCTAGAGAAAGAGTTTCTCTTGCAAGAAAACAGTGGGAGTGTCGTTGAGCTTGAGGAGGCTCGAGAGACTCAAATAGACATTGATGAGATACCTGGTGAAGCACAACAGCCGATAACTCATAGTGATGAGCAATCGGCTGGACCTAATGTAACACCACATCTTCGTAGATCTGGTAGAACACGCAATATTCCTGAGAGATATGGATTTCTCATAAGTGAATCGAACGACGTGTTACTCATTGATGATGAGGAGCCTACCAGTTATGAAGAAGTGCTGACAAGTTCAGAAAGGGATAAGTGGCTTGGTGCCATGAAGTCGGAAATGGATTCCATGTACGAAAACCAAGTTTGGAACTTGGTTGACCCACCTGAATGCATAAAGCCTATAGGGTGCAAGTGGGTTTTCAAGAAGAAAATCGACATGGATGGTAATGTTATTACCTATAAGGCTAGATTGGTGGCGAAAGGATATCGTCAAAAGCAAGGTGTTGATTATGACGAAACCTATTCGCCTGTAGCTATGCTTAAATCCATTCGGATGCTCCTGGCCATAGCAGCTCATTATGATTATGAGATATGGCAGATGGATGTGAAAACAGCTTTCCTTAATGGAAACTTGCTCGAGGACGTGTATATGATACAGCCTGAGGGTTTCACATCGGTTGATAAAACCAAGGTATGCAAGTTGCGACGATCCATTTATGGATTGAAGGAAGCATCCAGGAGCTGGAATATCCGTTTTGATGAGACGATCAAAAAGTTTGATTTCTCACAAAATCCAGACGAACCTTGTGTGTACAAGAAGGTTAGTGGGAGTGCAGTCGTGTTCCTAGTATTGTATGTCGATGACATATTACTTATAGGAAACGATGTGTCAATCTTACAGTCAGTTAAGGTTTGGTTATCCAAGACATTCTCCATGAAAGACCTGGGAGAAGCAACCTACATCCTTGGGATTAAGATCTATAGAGATAGATCGAAATCTGCTTTGGTCTTTCGCAGTCTACATATATAGACCGAAAAGCAAAGAGGTTTAGCATGTCGAATCCAAGAAAGGTTTCCTACCCATCAGGCATGGGGTACACCTTTCGAAGTCTATGTGTCCGCGCACAGAAGACGAGAGGATTTGCATGAGTAAGATTCCCTATGCATCCGCAATAGGATCTATCATGTATGCTATGTTATGTACGAGGCCCGATGTATCGTATGCTCTGAGTGTCACGAGCAGATACCAGTCCGATCCAGGAATGGATCATTGGGCGGCTGTTAAGACGATCCTTAAGTACTTGAGAAGAACTAAGGATGTGTTCCTAATATATGGAGAAGGGTACATGGTGATACGTGGGTATACGGATGCCAGATCCAGATAGACAAGGATGATTCCATGTCTTAGTCTGGGTATGTATTCACCTAGAATGGAGGCGCAATAAGTTGGAAAGGTTCCAAGCTTGACACTATAGCGGATTCTGCCACTAAGGCAGAATACGTTGCAGCTTTGGAAGCAGCAAAGGAAGCGGTTTGGATCAAGTAGTTCATCTATTAACTTGATGTGGTCTCATCAATGATCCAAACATGTGCTTCGCCGCTATCATCTTATCAGAGAGATCATCAGTAGGAACGAAATACAAATCGAGAAAATTCCCACTGAAAGGAACTTAGCGGATCCTTTGACTAAAGCATTACCTCAAAGTAAGTTTGAGGGTCATGTTGGTGCTTATGGTATTGGATACCGTAGCGATTGGCATTAGGCCAAGTGGGAGTCTGTTAGTAATATATGAGAGATGTCCTAAGGCAATCGCCTTATGTATGAACCATTTATATGATAAATGAAGATTCACTATTTGAGTATACATGTTTCATGTATTGGATCGGATCTTAAACTCATTTACTGAATGTGCACGATGCGAGTCACAGCATGAGAGAATTGGTGATTGGATCACAACTAGTGAGTATCTCTACATGTGTAATTGTGATGTATCGGAATTATCCCTAGTCGATGAATTGATGGATTTGGACACCATCAATTCTGCTGAGACTAGCACGAGGTATACTCCTTGGTGTATCCAAGCAGCTGATTCTCACTGGCTGGAGACATTGTGATGTCCGGAGTTAATCGTGGATGCTAGTTATGGTAACTAGGTCATGGGAGTGACCAGCCGTAAGACTTCATATGGTTCTCTGCATATATAGATATGTCAATGAAGTTCTTACTGTGGCTTAAGTGCGATGTTCCTTTGACTTGCGGTATTCAAGTCATCTTGATCATGGAGACTTATGCTTTGACATCTTAGGCAAACATCTCTAAGGAGATGTGGACCTGGGATGATTGGGTATAAGTCGAAGTGATCGAAGGTGTTTGAATAGCCTATAAAGGATTCACCACTCCTTGCGAGGAGATGTATACCCATGGCCTCTCGTCGGATTGTTACTAAAGTCTTTGGCCAAAGCATTACATGTTTAGAGTAAGGTACTCTTCGATACATGTGGAGTAACTAGAATAGGAGGACGAGGAAATGATACTTGGCTAGGTGTGACGAGTCACCTAGTGGGGATGACACAATAGACCATGTCCTGAACCAAGTGGGTATAAGATGAGTGAAGGGAATGGGGCACGATTCATTCGAGCTCAAGGGTTTCGTAAATAGTTCGATCAACTGCTGATCTTTTCGGTTAATTGGGGATCATGATGTACTACTAGGTGCCACTCATGATCGTTCTATAATTAATGGTTAATTATAGACGGCCAACATAAACCGAGAACCTATTTGGTCACACGCACAACGAGTGTAATCCAAAGGATTTAAAACGAGCTTGAGAATGGGATTCTCAGACCGAGAGAAACTATGTTTGGTTGGACCAAACATAAAGCGAGCATGAAATTGTTTCAGTCGCAATGGAAGCGTGGATGGGCAGTGTCTTATGAAGACATAATGGATGGACCAAAATGGTTTGGTTCTAATCCAATGGATGAGAATAAACCAAAGGGTTTGGTTTATTTTAAACGAATGAACCAAAAGTTGGTTCGGTTCGTTTTAACTTAAAATAAACCATCATGGTTTGGTTTATTTTAACTTATCTTAATGGAGCGGGTTAACGGGCTTTATGGATATGATCCATTAACCATTAAGAGAATTAGTTCTCTATAAAATAGGGATTAAACCCTAACCCTAAAACCTAATCTATTTTTGGCCGCCCAACACATAGTTGCCGCCCACCTCCTTGGTGAATTCGGGCGCCAACAGCCTTGTGCCGCCCAACCACTTGTGCCGCCGTCCAACTTGTGCGCGACCAAGCTTCAGCAGTGAACCTCCGTGACCCTCTGGTGATCTCCTATAGGTTTGGCATCAAGGTGAGGTTTTTCTCTCCTTGTTTTGGCCGGCGCCTACTCCTCCACCAAGCTGTCCAGTTTTCTGGACAGCTTCTCCTCCTCTCGTCGGAGCGTCGTTTGGACGACGGTTAGTGCTCCGACAGCGGCTAACTTACCGGGGATTTGATCTCCGGTAATCCTCTAGTGGTGGAGGACGAAGGATTCGTCAAACGGTTGACGAACACCTCTCCGGAGAAGCGAGTTTTGAGAACTCGTTTTGGATCCGAATTTGGATTCGGATCGTGATCATCTCTCGATCACGTCGTCTTCAACACGAGGCTAGTAACCCGTACGAAGACGAAGCTCGTGACTTAGCGAAGTCATCCCGAGGAGCTCGGCGTGGATACGGATAGAGACGATTCTTACGAGGATCGTTCCGGTTGATGCCGTTCCCGCTACACGTCATACGAAAGGTATAACGTAGTTAATTTCCTTTTATTGCAAATTTTAATTTACGGTTATGTCTACACTTGTTGTAATAGCATGCGTGTGTTGTGTGTGTTGTAATAAATAGGAGTATTTATTATTTTTAATTGCTTCCGCTGTGCTCATGTTTACGAAACATGATCGAACACACACACGCCGCGGTGCCGGAAACCCAACATTAACCACACATTTCTTGATACATGACCTTCCAAAGTGTGCCAATAATCAAGGGTACACACTATGACCTCTAAAACTAGATCGTGTCAATTTTATTGATTTTCATGTTTTCAAGATATATATTGACACAACCTAAAATTCTTTGAGATTAAGACTCAAGGATATTTCCAAAGTAACCATAACCTTGAAAGTAACCTTAAGGTGCCACCTTTATTATGGTTGAGTTAACTACCCATCCAATCAAGGTTGGCACACCCTAAACCCATCTTAGCGTGAATCAATCACGCTCTTAGGAACCCAAAATCGATTTGAGCTCCTAGGGTTAATTAGATATTCCTTAGGGATAACCTCCCTAGATACCTTCCTCATGACCCTCCTAGGCTTATTAGCCTTGGTCATTTTGGTCTTGCCTAGGTTAACCTTAGGGATTGCCTCCCTAACAACCTTCTCAGTGGCCATCCTAGGTTTCTTCGAAACCATGGCCATCACAAACCTTGGTCAACTCTAGGAATGACTTCCCCATTGACCTTGGTCTTCCTAGACCTAGTTAGTGTCCCATAGTCAAACGGAACACTATGGTAAGTCACCTTGGACTTAGGTTTGTGACCCAAACCATTCTTGCCCTTGGTTGACTTTTGACTCTTAGGTCTTAGAAGTTGATTTTGACTTCTTGACCTACGAGTTTGACAATTTGACCCTTGAGATTGATTTTGTATTTTGTTTAGGGTCTTTTCCAATTTCTCAAGCCTTGACCTCAAGGCTTGGTTTTCTAATTCTAATTGCCCAATTTTAGAATTTTTATTTAACTCTTGGGCATTGGACTTTCTTGGCGAATGCCTAGTCCATTTTGGATTAAAACCTAGATGTTCTTGGATTTTCTTAATAGATTTCTTAGGTATTGTTTTTCTAAGGACATTAGTCCCAAATTTCTCCTTATTCTTAAGATGAACATTCTTAACTCCTAAACACATATGCTTGTTATTTTTAGCATGCTCTTTATGATACATACCACAATTGCTAAAATTAGTTCTAGCATGCTTTAAATTAGACGGAGCATTATTTAAATATACCTTAGGGTTTGCCTTAGTGGCTCCCCCTACTTGTGATGCTCCCCTTTGCCCCATCTTCTTCTTCTTTGGGCATTGACTCGTAATGACCCTGTAGAGTCGACATTTGAAGCAAATGACATGCTCCTTGCTCTTTTGTCTTGGAGAACCGGCGTCCGTTGACTTTTGTTGACTTTTAGGCGCCGGAGGAGTTTTCTTGATTCTCTTTGGACATTTGCTCTTGTAATGCCCATACTCCCTACACTCAAAGCACATAATATGATTTTTGTTTGAAAATAAAGTGTTTGAGTTACCTAGGGTGGTGGTAGGTGCCGGAGTTGAATTTTGAGCTTCCTCATCTTGATCGGATGTTGAGAGCTCTTCTTGAGGTTGCTCCGGTGTAGAGGATGGTCTACCCTCCTCAATCCTAGAAGTAAATGCTTCTTCCACCTCTTCTACTTCTTCTTTCTCCGATTCGGAAGTTGACTCCATCTCAACTTCCGATTCCTCACTTTCACTTGAGGATGAACTCTCCTCATGGTATCTTGCCAATTTTCTCCATAGCTCCTTGGCATACATGTAATCCCCTAACTTGCACAAAACATCATTAGGGATTAAATCTTCCAAAAGTTTCATTACCTTAACTTCGGTCTTGAGCTTTTGGCGTTGCTCTTGGGTCCACTTTTTCAATTTTAGGACATTCCCCTTCTTATCCCTAGGGGGTTCAAGACCTTCAATGAGGATGAACCAATCCTCTATGTTCATCATCAAGAATGTTTCCATTCTTGCTCTCCATGCCGGAAAATCTTCTGGATCATATGGAGGTGGAGTGTTGATTTCCCATCCAAGCTTGTCTTGGAATTCCATCTTCACCCTCTAGCCTTTCACCTTAGCTCCCGGTTGTTAATCCGTAGAAGAGCCCCGGGCTCTGATACCACTTGTTAGGACCCTTGGAACGGCTAGAGGGGGGGTGAATAGCGTAGATGAAATTCGCTCGCGTTTGTGTCTACAATTTTGTTAGTGCACAGCGGAAATAGAAATAATAAAAGCGATAACAAAATAGACAACAAGCTAACACAATGATATAACGTGGTTCGGAACCGCACGGTTCCTACTCCACGGATCGAGCTCTAAAGAGCCCTAGTGATGCACACGCACTCACTAATGATAAACACTCCTTCTCGACACAAGTCGGAGGCGGAGAAACCCCTTACAATAAATCTTACAACAGTAAGAATGAAATACAAGCAATATACAATGTAAATATGAAATACAAGTAAAGAAAAGACTTTACAACACTTGTTTTGATTGCTTGAATGCTTGGTTTCTTGCTTGCACTTGGAGACCTGATTTGCACCAACAAATCGCCCCAATAGCCCTCAAGAACCGGTTAGTTTTTCCTCCATCACGAGCTCCATATATAGCTTCAACCTGTGCTGGAAAAAGTCTATCAGTCGACTGATCGAGACCATCAGTCGACTGATGCCACTGTTGTCGTGAGACAACGGCTAGTTCCACGTTGGATAAGTCCAACGGAACTACCATCAGTCGACTGATTGTGACCATCAGTCGACTGATGGAGTCCTCACTCGACCGATGAGTCTCGACTCCATTCGCGGCGAATTCTCGAGCACCACCGGTGATCGACTATCATCGATCGCTGAGCATCACCGATCGCTAACCCTATGGCTGATCGCTAGGCCATAACCCGATCAAACCCTAGTTGACTCGGTCGGTCCGACCGCCACATGGCACGGTCGACCGCACACCTCAAACATGAGGTTTTAACTCAAGTATGGTTCCCCCATACTTGCTAGACCACCCTTAGCCTAGACCTAAGCCTTCTAGTCACCTCCATCAGTCTCACGCCTCTCGGATCCCTCCAAGTCATCCATGACTTGTTCATCCATCGCTACTAGCCTTCAGGTGCTTCGGCTATGTCATGCTAACGGTGTCTACACCACCAAGGCACATTGGACTTACGCCGCCAAGACTCCGCTTGGACTTTACGCCGCCAACCATTGGACTTATGCTGCCAAGACTCCCGCTTGGACTTTACGCCGCCAACCATTGGACTTATGCTGCCAAGACTCCCGCTTGGACTTTACGCCGCCAATATCAAACCCTTGGACTTCTCAAATGCCAAGACTCAAGCTTGGACTTTCCCTTGCCAACCCATGTTGGACTTTCCATGCCAAGACCATGCTTGGACTTTCCTTGCCAACCCATGTTGGACTTTACATTGCCAAGTGTCCGACTTGGACTTTCCATGATAATTATATTGTCATATGTTTTTGTCGAAACATCAAAACACATCAAAACATCACTCGAGCCAAACTCGAGTCCTGGTCAATCGTGACCTGGGCCGATTGCACCAAAAGACCCTACTGTTCTCAAGAGTGAAAGCAAAACTCAGTGTCCCAAGTACGATAAGACTCATGCAGGTCTGTGTTTGGTGGGTACAAATGTGTGCTACAAGTGCAAGAAGTTTGGGCACTTTGCTATGAACTGCCCTCAGCTCAAAGAGCCAACTAGAGGAAGGGTGTATGCTATGACACAGGAGCAGGTGGATCCGGACTCGGCCATTATCACAGGTAGAATTTCTATTGTCAACCTACCTGCTCATGCCTTAATAGATTCTGGAGCTACACACTCTTTCATATCGGTGGCCTACGTTGCAAAACCTTATTTCATGTAATTGGATGGCTACGGACGGCTATAACTTGGTCCTTGGGGAACTCACCAATAGAATAGTGAGGAACCGTCGATAAGGATGTAACTATACAAGGTACGCCAACTAATCGTATTGAGATGGTGGACTTTGATGTAATTCGGTATGGATTGGTTGACCGATGCGAGGCCATTATTATCAAACAAAGGATGCAAACTACAAAATGATGGATTTGTCATCTTCAATGCAACCTCCACGTTGAGTCATCTACCTATTATATCAGCATGTAAAGCACAGAAAATGTTAAGTAAGGGGTGTAACGGATTTCTAGTCAACATAATGGGAAGTTCTGGGACTTTTAAACCAAGTCTGGAGGAAGTAGAGGTAGTCCGAGATTTCCCCGATGTATTTCTAGAGGATATTGCGGGATTACCCCCTATCAGGGAGGTTGAGTTTGGAATAGAATTAATATCGGGAACCACCCCCGTGTCTAAAGCACCGTACCGCCTGGCACCCACCGAAATGAAGGAACTAAAGGAGCAACTACAAGAACTACTGGATAAGGGTTTCATCTGACCCAGTGTGTCACCCTGGGGAGTGCCAGTGTTGTTCGTCTGCGGTTCAATCGGTTGTGCATTGACTACCGGAGTTGAAGCAGATTCTGATCGAACAACAAGTTGCCTAGAATCAATGATCTGTTCGATCAACTACAGGGAGCAACGGTGTTCTCAAAAATTGACTTGAGGTCGGGGTACCACCAATTGAGGGTGAAAGGAGAAGATGTTCATAAAACTGCATTCAGAACTCGATATGGTCATTATGAGTTTCTAGTTATGCCGTTTGGACTCACTAATGCCCCCGCAGCCTTTATGGATTTGATGAACCGGATTTTCCAGCCATACTTGGATCAGTTTGTGATTGTCTTCATCGATGATATACTAATTTACTCTCAGAGTTGCGAAGAGCAGCAAACATCCGACGCCGCATCGCAGACTCTGAAGGATAAGCGGTTGTACGCTAAGTTCAGCAAATGCGATTTTTGGCTGAGACAAATAGCATTCTTAGGACATATAGTCTCGGAGAGGGGGATAGAGGTGGATCCAGTCAAAGTGGAGGCAATCCAGAGTTGGGCTACTCCGAGAAATGTTACAGAAATTTGAAGTTTCCTAGGACTAGGTATTATTATCATTTATTTAATTT
This sequence comes from Wurfbainia villosa, assembly GCA_025175895.1. NCBI lineage: Eukaryota > Viridiplantae > Streptophyta > Magnoliopsida > Zingiberales > Zingiberaceae > Wurfbainia > Wurfbainia villosa. Next base: position 36,044,337 of record CM046004.1, on the reverse strand, counting down.
TTCAATTGCGCTACCCCTGACTTCGTTGACCAAGAAGGGGGTGAGGTATGAATGGACTACTCAGTGCGAGAAGAGTTTTATGGAGCTAAAGGAAAGGCTGATGATAGCACTTGCACAGTTGCACAGGGCAATTTGTGGTGTACACCGATGCCTCCAAACTGGTCTAGGGCTGTATTATTGATGCGAAGGGAGAGTCATTGCCTATGCATCACGTCGATTGAAGGTGCATGAGCAAATTATCCTAGACATGACACGGAACTAGCAGCCGTCTTCGCCTAAGATCTGGCGACACTATCTTTACGGAGAACGATGCGAGATCTACGGATCATAAAAGTTTGAAATATTTCTTTACTCAAAAGGAACTGAATACGTGAGACGATGGTTGGAGTTGGTAAAAGATTATGATCGCAATATTAACTATCACCCGTAAGGCTAATGTGGTGGCGGAGTGATGCGCCGAAGTCGCTATTTTGATTGACCACCCAAAGAAAGATTGATATCAAATTTCAATGAACAGAGAGTGGAGGTGATAGCACAGCAGTGAGCAGTTAGGTTGGCGGCACCGACGGTTACATCGAACTTACGGGATCGATCCGGCGCAAGCCTCGGATCAATAGCTAATGGAATGGAAACGCAAAGATGAAGTAAAGGGTAGCACCATCTACTACTCGGTGATTGATGGGATAGTGCGATACAAGGGGGTATGGGTGCCTAAGGGTGGATCCCGAGGAGAATCTCATGAGGGAAGCTCACTACCCTACCCATACTCTATCCACCCCGGCAAAGATAAAGATGTATAAGGATATGCGGCTATTATATTGGTGGCGGGCATGAAGAGAGACATAAGCAAGATGGTCCATGAGTGCCTTACTCAACAGTGTGAAAGATGAGCACCAAAGGCCCGCGGGGATCGCAACCGCGCTCGATATGCCTGAAGTGGGAAAATGTTGCCATGGATTTTGTGGTAGGATTACCGACTACTAAGGGATCAAATGCTAGGGTTATTGTGGATCGATTGACATCGGCCCACTTTTTGCCAGTGAAAACCACTTTCACTATGATACAATATGCAGAGTTGTACATACGGGAAATAGTAAGGTTACATGGAATTCCGGATCAGATTGTGTCAGATAGAGATCCAAAATTTACATCCGGGTTCTGGAAGAGTTTGCATCGGGGATTGGGTACAAAACTTGCTTTCAGCACTGCTTTCCATCCCCACCAATCTGAGCGAGTAATTCAGATTTTGGAAGATATGCTACGAGCTTGCATTATAGATTTCAAAGGGGGTTGGGAGTCCCTCGTAGAGTTCACCTATAATAATAGTTATCAATCCACCATCCCTATGGGCTATACGGAAGAAGGTGTAGAACCCCACTACACTGGGAAGAGGTAGGAGAAAGGGCAGTTCTGGGTCCAGAGATTGTGACACAAACTGTGGAACTAGTAGCAAAGATCCGGGATAGAATGCAGTCGGCACAGAGTCGCCAAAAGAGTTATGCTGATTGTCGAAGGAGGGACCTAGAGTTCACAGTGGGAGACCATGTATTTCTCAAAGTGTCACCCATGAAGGGAGTGCTGAGGTTCGGAAGGAAGGGCAAACTCAGTCCGAGGTATATTGGGCCTTTTGAGATCCTCGACCGGATTGGGACACGAGCATACCGAGTTGCTCTACCACCAAACCTGGCGGGAGTTCATAATGTGTTTCATGTATCCATGCTCAGGAGGTACCTTTCCAATCCTGCACATGTGATTGGGTATGAAGCCATACAGTGGACACCAGATCTATCCTACGAGGTAACACCAGAACAAATATTGGATCGACAAGGCGAGAAATAAAGAAATCAGAATGGTGAAAGTTTTATGGGGAAATCAACAGATAGAGGAAGCTACTTGGGAGACCGAGCGGGATATGCGTGACCATTACCCTGAACTATTTGGTAAGTCAAATTTCGAGGACGAAATTTTTTTTTAGGGGGAAAGAGTTGTCAAGTCTCGAAAAAAATAAATAAATAAATAAATAAATAAAATAATAATAATAACAATACTAAAATGATAATACACGGGTGAAAATCATCGAAAAAGGGGGATAAATTTCGGGGTCTATTTACACCCGAAATAATCACAGTTGAGAGGATGAAGGGGAAAAACCCTAAAACCCATTTAAACCTAACCCATATTTATTTCTTTTCTTTTCTTTTTCCTTCTCTTTCGTTCAAGACCTTCACCTTGCCATGCACGAGCGATCAAGCGTCGATCGTCTCCGCCACGAGTCGACCTACCGGAGCTCCACTGACCCTCCTCCTTCCTCTTCCCGGTAAGTAAATCTCTGGTAGGGCTGGCGAGGGCGAGATTTTGCTCGGATTTTTGGGATTCAATCGGTGGGATTGAGGTCGAGATTTGGGTTCTTGATCGTGTTCAAGCACTGAGTCTTGTTCTTTTCGTCTAGATTGGGTTCTAGCAGAGCTAGTGGGTGAATTTCCGAGATTTAGGGAATGGACCAAGCTGTGGGAATCGGTTGAGCCTTGCTACCCTTCGGATTAGAGGATGCAAACGGGGATCGGAAGGGGTTTAGGGATTTCAACTTTTGGTTTGTGAAGGGAGTTCTTGAGGGGGGAAGCATTCGGACGATTAATTTAGGGTTTCCAGTAGGTTAGGGATTCTTCCGGTTGATATGTAATAACGGATAATATACATGATGGGGGTAATTATGAAATTGGAAATGCTGAGTTATGCATATGAGGTTTAAATACCTAGTTAATAGCCAGATAAATATTTAATAGATGAAATGAGCAGTTAGTTTGAAAGGAATTAGCATGCTAGGTGGATGTAAATTGGTGTGTACTTGAGCATTATGGCAGTAGATGTCTTCCGTTATATTGGTTATCAGTTAACATGCTTAGTTAATATTTTATAAGATTTTTCGAATCGTAAATGATATGTAATATGTGATAACTATCATCTACTCTGATGAGGTCGATAATATATATAGATATATGGGGTTTAACTATCATCTACCTGTGTATGAGGTTGGATGTTATATGTACCTGTGTGTAACTACCATCTACCTGTGTATGAGGTTAGATGCTATATATAGATATTTATATATGTTCACCCATGATGTGCTATGTTATCATTTTTCTTTAGCTAATTGTTCATCAAATCTTTCTAGTGCCTCGATGTTATGTGGATAAGTTATACTATCAACTACCTGTGTGTATGGTTAGATGCTAAATATATATAGTGTAATTATCATCTAATGTATGAGGTTAGATGCTATATGTATATGGGTGTAATTACCATCTACCTGTGTATGAGGTTAGATGCTATATATATATACATAGATATAAATGTTCACCCATGATGTTCCATGTTATCCTTTTGTGACGGAGCATGATAGAGAATGACAGAAATTCTTTATTTAGCTAACTATATGCACATGAGCCTTAGTGGTGCCTGGACGGGTTGGGCTCCCCGGGTTGAGCTCCGGGGAGGGCCCACCCAATTGTGATTGATGATGATTGATGTGATGGTGATGGTGATTCCCTTAGTTTCTTTCTAGAGGTACCTCCGGATTGCACAAGAAATTAAGGTATTTGACTGGCTCAGCATTTTAAATGCATAATGTGAGGTACCACGAGGGTTTATGTTTAGGTACAGTTAGCATAACAGAAATACATGATGGGGTTCGCTGTACTTGTTATAATGATATGATGTTAAAAGCATTGGTTAGGTTTCATATGGACTTACAGAAAGTATAACCGAAAATGTATGTTGAGCTACAGTATTTACATTTATAGTTGTAGAGATATATGTTTTCTTTTGAATTTTTCTCCTCCCTGTGTTATATCTCTGTCATTGATCTACTTACTGGGCTGTGAACTCATGATGTCACATAACAATTTCAGGTAGGGAAGAGGATACCCAGATTGAGATACAAGAAGCAGATGTGGTGTAACTGAGGAGATGATGATGAGCATGACACACATTGTCCGGGGTATCTACGAAACAGGGTTTCCATATTGAGGGGAGATGATTTGATGTTCTATTTTTCTTCAGGTTCTGAGAGTTAAGTGTGTAGTTGAGACTGCTAAACTGGATGGAATAAAAATAAATTTCTGCCGGGCATTTTGATCTTGGGTATAATGGGTAATAATGATGTGTGACTAGGGATTTAGTATGTGCATACTGGGTTAGGTCTTTTCAGCATCTGTGGCCATGATCTACAACGGAGGTGTGGGGCGAGCTCCTTGTATTAGTAATCGAGGCCTGGGAGCCTCTGATACAAAGGGTCGTATATATTCCCGTCGGAGAGGTGCTCGAGGGGTTGTGGGGTGATTTCTTTCTGCAGGGACAATTGCGGAGGCTCATTCGGCTCTCCGGACTTTCAACCCTTCTTCCTCGTTGATATATTTTTCTGCGCGGCTCAGCAGTTCCTCGTAGCTGGCCACGGGCTTTCTCAATAGTGAGATAAGGAAAGGACCCTCCCTTAGTCCGTACGGAATGACTACTCTGAAGGCGTCTGTGTTGGTAACTCATGCTTCTCGAAGACTCGTCGGCTCCCATGTCCCCGGATTAAAATTTTCACTAATGAAAACTAATCCGGATGGGATGTGTTTCCTAAGCACAACCAATTCGTCGTCGTGCTAACGACTTGAGCGATTGCTTGAACAAACTAGTTGTTCAAGCAACATAACTCTTCTAGTCGGTTAGCCGCGGAAGAGACGACGGACGGATCACCGGTTTTTGTGTTTATCTTCGGGGTCCATGATTATACAAATACATACAAATGTAAACTAGTATAATCAACACATATAAGCATAATAATAAGAACATGCAAAGATCAATAATAACACTTATAAAACTTTTATACCTCTTGATCTTCTATCGTATGTCCTAACCTCCTTGTAGACTTCGTGTGGGCGAAGATCCTCCACAAGTTGAAGCTTCCTAGATCTTCTTTAATCCAAAGAAAGAAGAACTCTCCTTCCCTTCTTGCTTGAGCCAACCAACAATCCACAAAGGATTGATGCCGCCGGCCCCAAGAATAGAGAGAACTAAATGAAAACCACCAAGGAACCAAACTAGGGACAAACCCTAGCTTCTAGTGCTGCCGGCCAAGAGGGAGTGAAGAGGATAAAGGGAATATGTTGGGCGCCGACCAAGGTATATGGAAAAGAGAAGGAGCCGGCAACACCCTAGGAAGAAGAAGAGCACTTCCCCTATAGTTGCCGCCCAACCAAGCTTTCAAACCCTAGCCACCCAACCTTTCTTCCTTTGGATTTCTTGCCGCCCACGCAATGAGAGGCTAAAAAAACCAAATCCTTGTTGCCGCCCAACCTATTCTCCCATATATATAGAGTTAGGTTTAGGCCTAGGTTTAATCTCCTCCATTGGTTCTAGAGATTTAATCTCAACCGTCGGATCTTAGAGATTTAATCTCTACCGTCGGATCTTAGAGATTTAATCTCCACCTAGGGATTTAATCTCAACCGTCGGATCAAGAGATTTAATCTCAATCGTCGGATCTAGAGATTTAATCTCAACCGTCGGATCTAGAGATTTAATCTCAACCGTCGGTTCTAGAGATTTAATCTCAACCGTCGGTTCTAGAGATTTAATCTCCACCGTCGGTTCTAGAGATTTAATCTCAACCGTCGGTTCTAGAGATTTAATCTCCACCGTTGGTTCTAGAGATTTAATCTCAACCGTCAGTTCTAGGGATTTAATCTCCACCGTCGATTCTAGAGATTTAATCTCAACCGTCGGTTCTAGAGTTTTGTTTTCCATCATTGGATCTAGAGTTCATGAGGTTTATATTAGGCTACGATAGGGACCATGAGGAGGAGTTGGATCTTGGCCACCCGATGGATCGGAACCACACAAACTTGATCCATCAATGATGTTCCATTCCACTAGAGGATCATCATTGAACTACCTCACCAACCCCCATAAATTAATATGGACTCCATATATTATTTGTACATCCATCTCCCCGTGTTTAAGATATCGAATGTCCGTCAATTAATTGATTTACTGACCATCAATTAATTAACATCTAACTTCTCGAGTAGTACCACTCAACCTTATCATCATGTTGACTAAGTCAACCTGCAGGGTTTACATGATGAACCTTATGAGATCCTCAAGGGGACATCATCAACCTAATATATAGGACACGGTTTCCTCCTATAATCAATGACACACCATGTAAATAATATCATTTCCCAACTTACCTGGCATATTGATTTAATCCATAGAAATCTCACCCTCTGATAAATCAAAGAAATAAATACTAAGTACATGTGCCCGTTATTATATCGGGATTAAGAGCATGTACAACATAATATCCGAGGTCCAATTCAATTATGTAGTCAGCAATAAATTGAATCACCTCTATGTCGGTCCTGCTCAATACACCTAAGTGTACTAGTGTAACTCTATGTTCAAGACAAAACAATACCAAGCTACACTACAACCATGCCAATGGTTTGTCCAAAACCATCTTGGTTGTGAGCCTCTACTTATATTCTACAAGGAACTGATAACATGATCTTCTATGCCACACCAAGCACCATGTTATCTACAATGTAAAATTTTAGACAATATGCACACATATAATAAATATAAAATGCAAACAAGGTTCATGTGATTCTTATTTCAAAATAAAATGTTCATACAAAAAGAGCTAGTCTTTCAGTATACATTCCAACAATCTCCCACTTATACTAAAAGACTATGTTGTCATCATACTGCCATACATCTGATCCTCATGTCCTCCACATGCCTATCAAATGCTTTCGCTGGAAGGGCCTTAGTGAATGGATCAGCCAGGTTATCCTCTGATGCAATCTTGGCGACAGCTACTTCTCCTCGCTTTACGATTTCTCGTATCAGGTGGTACTTGCGCTCTATGTGTTTACTCGCCTTATGGGCTCTTGGTTCCTTCGAGTTTGCAACTGCACCACTGTTATCACAATAAATTGTGATAGTTCTGAGCAAACCAGGAATCACATCCAAGTCCATCAAGAAGTTCCTGAGCCATACAACTTCCTTGGCTACCTCAGAGGCTGCCACATACTCAGCTTCCATGGTAGAGTCCGCCACGCATTTCTGCTTGACACTCCTCCATACTATGGCTCCACCTCCAAAAGTAAACACAAATCCCGAGGTAGACTTACTCTTGTCCCTATCTGATTAGAAATCCGAATCCGTGTAACCCACAGGGACTAATTGATCTGCTCGGTAAATCAGCATATAATCCCTAGTCCTTCTCAGGTACTTTAATATATGCTTTACCGCAATCCAATGTCCCTGTCCAGGATTACTCTGATATCTGCTAACCATGCCCACGGCAAAGCAGATATCTGGTCTCGTGCATAGCATAGCATACATGAGGCTTCCTACTGTCGAAGCATAAGGAACCACATTTATCTCCTCTATCTCCTTTGATGTTTTAGGACACATCTCTTTAGATAAAGGAACTCCATGCCTGAAAGGTAGAAAACCCTTCTTGGAGTTTTGCATGCTAAAACGAGCTAAGACCGTGTCTATGTATGAAGCTTGAGATAAGCACAAAATCCTTTTCTTGCGATCCCTTATAACTTTGATCCCAAGGATGTGTCCCACTTCTCCCAAGTCTTTCATGTCAAACTATTTGGACAACCATACCCTTACGTCTGATAACACTTTGATATTGTTGCCAACTAACAAAATGTCATCTATGTATAGTACAAGAAATACCACTACGTTTCCGTCACATCTTTTGTATACACATGGCTCATTCGGACTTTGAATAAATCCATATGACTGGATTACCTCATCAAAATGGATGTTCCAAGATCTGGAAGCTTGATTCAATCCATAAATGGACCGATTAAGCTTACACACTAGATGCTCTTTGCCTTTAGCAATGAATCCCTCTGGTTGCCACATATAGATGTTCTCCTCAAGACTTCCGTTAAGGAAAGCTGTCTTGACATCCATCTGCCAAATCTCATAATCCATATGAGCAGCTATAGATAAGAGAATCTGGATAGACTTAAGCATAGCTACTGGCAAAAAAGTCTCCTCATAATCGATACCCTCTTTCTGAGTATACCCTTTCGCAACAAGCCTAGCTTTGAAGGTCTCAACCTTCCCGTCTACTCCTCTCTTTCTCTTATAGATCCACTTGCATCCAATGGTTTTCACACCATCGGGTGGTTCTACTAGCTCCCAAACATGATTAGAATCCATAGATTCTATCTCTGAATTCATCGCTCTTTGCCAAGATACCGCATCTCTATCTTGGATTGCCTCGTCATATGTCCAGGGATCAGGTTCATGTTCGCCAGGGACCAAATCAGAAGATTCTCCCAAGAACATGAATCTCTCGGGTTGTCTAACAACCCTCCCACTACGACGAGGTGCCTCCTGTGTATGCTCTGTGACACGCGGTGCAGTGACTTGTGGTATCTCCTCTTGTACCGGTGGTACTGAAGTCGGGACTTCCCCTGTCAACTCCTCAAGAACAATCCTACTCGTGGGCTTGTGGTTCATCACATAGTCCTCCTCTAGAAATCTAGCATTCGTACTCACGATCACCTTCTGATCTCTAGGATTATAAAACAAACCACCTTTCGTTCCTTTAGGGTACCCCACGAACATGCACACTTCTGTACGAGGTTCCAACTTACCAGCATCAGCCTTCAACACATGTGCTGGACTACCCCAAATCTAAATATGTCTTAGACTAGGCTTTCGCCCAGTCCACAATTCTGTGGGAGTAGAAGGTACTGACTTAGATGGAACCAAGTTCAGAATGTGTGCTGTCGTTTCCAGAGCAAACCCCCAGAACGAATCAGGTAACTCAGAATAACTCATCATCGATCTGACCATCTCCATAAGAGTCCTATTCCTTCGCTCCGCCACACCATTCTGCTGGGGTGTGCCAGGTGCGAACAATTGGGATTGAATCCCAGCCTCTGATAAGTAACTCCTAAACTCTCCCAAGAGATACTCGCCATCACGATCAGATCGTAGTGTCTTGATACTTTTACCTTGACGGTTCTCCACATCAGCCTTGAATTCTTTGAATCTGTCAAAGCATTCAGACTTGCGGTGCATCAAGTAAATGTATCAATACCTTGAATAATCGTCTATAAAAGAGACAAAGTATTCAAAGCCACCTCTAGCTTGGATAGACATAGGACCGCACAGATCAGAATGAACCAATTCTAACACATCTTTGTCCCTATACCCCTTGGCCTTGAAAGACCTCTTGGTCATTTTACCTTCCAAGCAAGATTCACAGGTTGGGAGATCCTCCACCACTAATGAACCTAAAGGTCCATCAGCTATCAACCTTTGAATTCTACTCAGGTTAATATGACCAAGTCTTAGGTGCCAAAGATGTGTCTGGTTCATTTTCGAAGGTTCTTTTCTCTTATTGGACTTAGAAGATGAGTTATTCACTTCTATATGTATCGTGGGAGCTTTTGGTTCAAGAGTATACAAATTGCCAACCAATGTACCTGAATAGATAATCTCTCTATTTCTTTTTATAACAACTCTGTCATTAAAAGAAACAGAATATCCATCCATAAACAATTTAGAAACCGAAATCAAATTCTTTTTAAATGTAGGTACATAAAGACAATTTCTCAAAACCAAAACTTTATTTCTATCAAACGATAAATAAACGTCTCCCACTGCAATAGCAGCTACCTTTGTAGCATTGCCCATGTAGACGGTAATTTCTCCTTCAGCTAGTTGTCGGGTTTCCTGGAACCCCTGCAAAGAATTACAGACATGATCAGTGGCTCTCGTATCTACACACCAGGTACCGGTAGATAACACCACTAAACATGTTTCAATGACTAAGGCAGAAGATATACCTTTGTTCTGCTTAAGGTTGGGGAAGTCTTTCTTCCCATGTCCAGTCTATTTACAAGTGAAGCACTTGCCTTTCGGCTTCTTCACTCCTCCCTGAGATCCTCCCACCACCTTTGCTCCACCTTGTTTCTTCTTCTTCTTGCCTTTCAGCTTAGAAGTAAAAACCTTCTGAGCAACCATGGCTTCCTGCCTAGCAGCTCGATTTTGGTATCCAAAAAGTTCCTTTTCCTCAGAATCATCCGCAGGCTTAGGAGGACAATCATCGACAGTTAAGACACTATCCAAATTTCTTTTCCAATATATATTATTTTGGTACAGTAAGTTTGTTTCCTTTAACATCATAGTAAGTGGGTTGAAAGCCATTTGAAAATCCTAAGAATCACAATGATCAAAATATTAGATTTCAAATATTATTGATTCCTCAAAACAATAAAATTCCGAAATCAACCAACACCTCAAAACACCGAGAATATCGCATGCCACGATAGTGTGGATGTATACGAATTCTACATTTGTAAGAGGAGGTTTTACCCATTAATTTTATTATCTTGTCAACCTTACTTTTTGACAAATAAAATTAATAGTTGGTTCCTCTTTGGCCCTACAAATAAAAGCAGTGACTCCGATGGGGAGGATACTTTTTATTTGCATCTAAGTATGCACCATTACACGATACTAAGGGAATTATCTCGGATTATGTGCCTTACCGATGTGGAAGTACACACGCTCCTAAATAATTTCCTATAACCATTATTTGACCTAGTGATCCACAAACAAACTCATCCAATGGGGAGGAAGGCACTCAGAGCCGACACGCAAGTTTGTTGCATCACACGTCAAATTGTAATGGAGGTCGCGGGAATTAATTAAAATATCCCTCTCCCACTTAGTAAATTGAAAATGAGGAATTTTCAAGCACACACAACATGCATATAAAACAAATCAGCAATAAATATGGAAAAAACAAAATTTTTTTCCAACTATTATGGCTTTGTTCTCCAATATGTGTCCCGTCGTGTCGCCACCTCGTCCGCTCTACCTTTTTCCGTGCGCAAGTCACCAAAGCGATCCGAGCCGAGATAATCTATTTTAATTTACATCCATCGATCCTATACTCCACGAAGGAGTGTACAAATAATCTAGATCAAAAGTAAACTAAAATGATCGGCTAAACAATGCCGTATTTAATTACAAAAATTAAATACTAATCTAGCCTCGTCAACCCCGAGGATTCAACAAAATAAATATTTACACACATACAATCACATACACACATATGGCCATAATAGTCGGATCTTACGCCTACAACCAAAGAGTTAAACTACGCATATCCTACTATTATCCGGCACATATAATATATGAAAAAGTGCATAAAAATTAACCGAATCCTAAACACACAAAACCAGAAACCGTGGCTCTGATACCAATTGTTGGTAACTCATGCTTCTCGGAGACTCGTCGACTCCCATGTCCCCGGATTAAAATTTTCACTAATAAAAACTAATCCGGATGGGATGAGTTTCCTAAGCACAACCAATTCGTCGTCATGCTAATGACTTGAGCGATTGCTTGAACAAACTAGTTGTTCAAGCAACAAAAGTCTTCTAGTCGGTTAGTTGCGGAAGAGACGACGGACGGATCGCCGGTTTTTGTGTTTATCTTCGGGGTCCATGATTATACAAATACATACAAATGTAAACTAGTATAATCAACACATATAAGCATAATAATAAGAACATGCAAAGATCAATAATAACACTTATAAAACTTTAATACCTCTTGATCTTCTATCGTATATCCTAACCTCCTTGTAGACTTTGTGTGGGCGAAGATCCTCCACAAGTTGAAGCTTCCTAGATCTTCTTCAATACAAAGAAAGAAGAATTCTCCTTCCCTTCTTGCTTGAGCCAACCACCAATCCATAAAGGATTGATGCCGCCGGCCCCAAGAATAGAGAGAACTAAATGGAAACCACCAAGGAACCAAACTAGGGACAAACCCTAGCTTCTAGTGCCGCCGACCAAGAGGGAGTGAAGAGGATAAAGGGAATATGTTGGGCGCCGGCCAAGGTATATGGAAAAGAGAAAGAGCCGGCAACACCCTAGGAAGAAGAAGAGCACTTCCCCTATAGTTGCCGCCCAACCAAGCTTTCAAACCCTAGCCGCCCAACCTTTCTTCCTTTGGATTTCTTGCCGCCCAAGCAATGAGAGGCTAAACCCTAATTTCTAAAAACCAAATCCTTGTTGCCGCCCAACCTATTCTCCCATATATATAGAGTTAGGTTTAGGCCTAGGTTTAATCTCCTCCATTGGTTCTAGAGATTTAATCTCAACCGTCGGATCTTAGAGATTTAATCTCTACCGTCAGATCTTAGAAATTTAATCTCCACCTAGGGATTTAATCTCAACCGTCGGATCAAGAGATTTAATCTCAACCGTCGGATCTAGAGATTTAATCTCAACCGTCGGTTCTAGAGATTTAATCTCCACCGTCGGTTCTAGAGATTTAATCTCAACCGTCGGTTCTAGAGATTTAATCTCAACCATCGATTCTAGAGTTTTGTTTTCCATCATTGGATCTAGAGTTCATGAGGTTTATATTAGGCTACGATAGGGACCATGAGGAGGAGTTGGATCTTGGCCACCCGATGGATCGGAATCACACAAACTTGATCCATCAATGATGTTCCATTCAAATTGATACTTGCCGCCCAACCCTAAGCTTTCCTTTTATAGAGTTAGGCTTAGGACTCCTTTAATCTCCACCGTCGGATCTAGGGATTTAACCTCCACCGTCGGATCTAGGGTTTTATCCCAACCGTCGGATCTAGGGTTTCATCTCAACTGTCGGATCTAGGATTTCATCCCAACCGTCGGATCTAGGATTTCATCCCAACCGTCGGATCTAGGGTTTTATCCCAACCGTCGGATCTAGGGATTTAATCTCAACCCTCGATTCTAGGGTTTCATCCTAACCATCAGATCTACGGATTTAATCCTAACCGTTGGTTCTAGTGTTTCATCCTAACCATCTGATCTAGGGATTTAATCCCAACCGTTGGTTCTAGGTTTTGTTTTACATTCTTGGATCTAGACTTCACAGGGATTATATTAGGCTACGATAGGGACCATAAGGAGGAGTTGAGTCTTGGCCACCCGATGGATTGGAACCACACAAACTTGATCCATCAATGATGTTCCATTCCACTAGAGGATCATCATTGAACTACCTCACCAACTCCCATAAATTAATATGGGCTCCATATATTATTTGTACATCCATCTCCCCGTGTTTAAGATATCGAATGTCTGCCAATTAATTAACATCTAACTCCTCGAGTAGTACCACTCAACCTTATCATCATGTTGACTAAGTCAACCTGCTGTTGGGTTTCCGGCACCGCGGCGTGTGTGTGTTCGATCATGTTTCGTAAACATGAGCACAGCGGAAGCAATAAAAATAATAAATACTCCTATTTATTACAACACACACAACACACGCATGCTATTACAACAAGTGTAGACATAACCGTAAATTAAAATTGCAATAAAAGGAAATTACACTACGTTATACCTTCCGTATGACGTGTAGCGGGAACGGCATCAACCGGAACGATCCTCGTAAGAATCGTCTCTATCCGTATCCACGCCGAGCTCCTCGGGATGACTTCGCTAAGTCACGAGCTTCGTCTTCGTACGGGTTACTAGCCTCGTGTTGAAGACGACGTGATCGAGAGATGATCACGATCCGAATCCAAATTCGGATCCAAAACGAGTTCTCAAAACTCGCTTCTCCGGAGAGGTATTCGTCAACCGTTTGACGAATCCTTCGTCCTCCACCTCAGAGGATTACCGGAGATCAAATCCCCGGTAAGTTGGCCGCTGTCGGAGCACTAACCGTCGTCCAAACGACGCTCCGACGAGAGGAGAAGAAGCTGTCCAGAAAACTGGACAGCTTGGTGGAGGAGATAGGCGCCGGCCAACAAAGGAAGCCAAGTGCTTACCTTGATGCCAAACCTAAGGAGGATCGCCGAACTCTTCCGCAGCAGCTCGACGCGGAGGAGGGGAAGCCGCACGTTGGAGGAGCTGTGGGCGGCAACACAAGGAGGGCCTTGATGTTGGGCGGCCACAAATTGGATTAGGTTTAGGGTTAGGGTTTAATCCCTATTTTATAGAGAACTAATTCTCTTAGTGGTTAATGGATCATATCCATAAAGCCCGTTAACCCGCTCCATTAAGATAAGTTAAAATAAACCAAACCATGATGGTTTATTTTAAGTTAAAACGAACCGAACCAACTTTTGGTTCATTCGTTTAAAATAAACCAAACCCTTTGGTTTATTCTTATCCATTGGATTAGAACCAAACCATTTTGGTCCATCCATTATGTCTTCATAAGACACGGCCCATCCACGCTTCCATTGCGACTGAAACAATTTCATGCTCGCTTTATGTTTGGTCCAACCAAACATAGTTTCTCCTGGCCCGAGAATCCCATTCTCAAGCTCGTTTTAAATCCTTTGGATTACACTCGTTGTGCGTGTGACCAAATAGGTTCTCGGTTTATGTTGGCCGTCTATAATTAACCATTAATTATAGATCGATCATGAGTGGCACCTAGTAGTACATCATGATCCCCAATTAACCGAAAAGATCAACGGTTGATCCAGAACTATTTCTGAAACCCTTCAGTAGCTCGAATGAATCGTGCCCCATTCCCTTCACTCATCTTATACCCACTTGGTTCAGGACATGGTCTATTGTGTCCCCTCACTAGGTCGACTCACGCCACACCTAGCCCAAGTATCATTTCTCGTCCTACGGATTCTAGTTACTCCACATGTATCGAAGAGTACTTTACTCTAAACATGTAATGCTTTGGCCAAAGACTTTAGTAACAATCCGACGAGAGGCCATGGGTATACATCTCCTCGCAAGGAGTGGTGAATCCTTTATAGTCTATTCAAACACCTTCGATCACTTCGACTTATACCCAATCATCCCGGGTCCACATCTCCTTAGAGATGTTTGCTTAAGATGTCAAAGCATAAGTCTCCATGATCAAGATGACTTGAATACCGCAAGTCAAAGGAACATCGCACTTAAGCCAAAGTAAGAACTTCATTGACATATCTTTATATGCAGAGAACCATATGAAGTCTTACGGCTGGTCACTCCAATGAACTAGTTACCATAACTAGCATCCACGATCAACTCCGGACATCACTATGTCTCCTGAGAATCACCGCTTGATACACCAAGGAGTATACCTCGTGCTAGTCTCGTAATTGATGGTTCCCGAATCCATCGATTCATCGACTAGGGATAATTAGATACATCACAATTACACATGTAGAGATACTCACTAGTTGTGATCCAATCACAAATTCTCTCATCTTTGTGAATCGTATCGTGGACATTCAGTAAATGAGTTTAAGATCCAATCAAATACATAAAACATGTATACTCAAATAGTGAATCTTCATTTATCATATAAATGGTTCATACATAAAGCGATTGCCTTAGGACATCTCTCATATATTACTAACAGACTCCCACTTGGCCTAATGCCAATCGCTACGGTATCCAATACCATAAGCTCTAACATGACCCTCAAACTTACTTTGAGGTAATGCTTTAGTCAAAGGATCAGCTAAGTTCCTTTCAGTGGGAATTTTCTCGATTTGTATTTCGTTCCTACTGATGATCTCTCTGATAAGATGATAGCGGCGAAGCACATGTTTGGATCATTAATGAGACCACATCAAGTTCAGAGATGAACTTCTTGATCCAAACCGCTTCCTTTCTTTGCTTAAGGCTGCAATGTATTACGCCTTAGTGGCGAGAATCGCTATAGTGTCAAGCTTGGAACCTTTCCAACTTATTGCGCCTCCATTCTAGGTGAATACATACCGGACTAAGACATGGAATCATCCTATGCATGCGGGTGGCATCCGTATACCGCGTATCACCATGTACCCTTCTCCGTATATTAGGAACACATCCTTAGTTCTTCTCAAGTACTTAGGATCGTCTTAACGACCACCCAATGATCCATTCTGGATCGGTGGTATCTGCTCGTGACACTCGAGCATACGATACATCGGGCCTCGTACATAACATAGCATACATGATAGATCCTATTGCGGATGCATAGGGAATCTTACTCATGCAAATCCTCTCGTCTTAAATGCGCGGACACATAGACTTGAAGGTGTACCCCATGCACGATGGGTAGAAACCTTTCTTGGATTCGACATGCTAAACCTCTTTAGCACTCGGTCTATATATGTATACTGTGAAAGACCAAGAAACCTTTTCGATCTATATCTATAGATCTTAATCCAGAGGATGTAGGTTGCTTCTACAAGGTCTTTCATGGAGAATGTCTTTGATAAACAAACCTTCAGCGGTGTAAGATTGAAACATCGTTTCCTATAAGTAATATGTCATCGACATACAATACTAGAAACATTGCCTCCCACTAACCTTCTTGTACACACAAGGTTAAATGCGGATTTTGTGAGAAATCAAACTTTTTGATTGTCTCATCAAAAGCGGATATTCGACTCTGGATGCTTGCTTGATCCATAAATGGACCGTCGCAAATTTGCATACCTTGGTTTTATCAGCGATGTGAAACCCTCGTGTATCATATACACGTCCTCGGCGAGTTTCCATTAAGGAAAATTATTTTCACATCCATCTGCCATATCTCATAATCATAATGAGCTATGGCGGGAGCATCGAATGGATTTAAGCATAGCTACGAGCGAATAGGTTTCGTCATAATCAACACCTTGTTTTGGACGATATCCTTTGCCACCAATCTAACCTTATAGGTAATCACATTACCATCCATGTCGGTTTTCTTCTTGAAAACCCACTTGCACCCTATAGGCTTTATGCCTTGGTGGGTCAACCAAGTTCAAACTTGGTTTTCATACATGGAATCCATTTCGACTTCATGGCACCAAGCCACTTATCCCTTCTGAACTTGTCGACACTTCTTCATAAGCTGGTAGGCTCCTCATCATCAATGAGTAACACGTCGTTCGATTCACTTACGAAATCCATATCTCTCGGGAATATTGCGTGTTCTACGGATCTACGAAGATGTGGTGTTACAATAGGTCGGTAGATTGCTCATCACTATGAGTTGTTTTGTTGTGCTCACCGGTATCTCATCAATGTCTATTTGAGTCTCTCGAGCCTCCTCAAGCTCGGCGACACTCCCCTTTGTTTTCTTGCAGAGAAACTCTTTCTCTAGAAACACAACATGCCTTGAAACAAACACCTTTTGTTCCACGGGATGATAGAATTAGTAACCCCTTGTTTCCTTAGGGTATCAATAAATAGACATTTATCGGACTTAGCATCCAATTTATGCGATACGATCCTTCACATAAGCGGGACAACCCCATATCTTCAAGTAAGATACATGAGGTTTCTTACTATTCCATATCTCATATGGAGTAGTTGAGACTACCTTGGTAGGCATTACATTTAACAAGTAAACAAGTATAATCCCCAAAGGACTTGGGAAGAGTCGCATGATTCATCATTGACGACCATGTCAACTCGATTCGCCTCTCGGATACACCATTATCTTTGTGGTGAGGGGCGGAGTCCATTGAGACAATATGCCATTGCCTCTTAGATAATTAAGAAACTCTTGACTTAAGTATTCACCACCTCGATCCGATCGAAGTATTTTAATACTCTTGTCATGTTGTTTCTCTACTTCATTTCTAAATTCTTTGAACCTTTCAAAGGCTTCAGACTTGTGTTTCATCAAGAACACATACCCAAACCGTGAGTGATCATCGGTGAAGGTAATGAAGTAGCTATAGCTTCCTAAAGCTTGAGTTGACATAGGTACACATACATCAAGCATGTACTAGACCTAGTAACTCTCCCACTGCTCACCTTTCCCGTAAAAGGTAACTTAGTCATCTTGCCTTTAAGCATGATTCGCATGTATCGTATGAATCCAATTCAAACGATTCCAGAATTCCACATCGGTGTAATTCGGACATGCGTTTCTTGCTTACATGGCCAAGACGACAATGCCACATATAGGAGTCTATTTGATTATCCTTTCGAGCACACTTGTTTCTCGCTTCGATATTGCAAATGTCACTGGATACGTCCAACGTATAAACACCATTGCTTAAAGTTCCAGTCCCATAAAGAACCCCATTCAAAGTTATGTAACAACAATTGTTACTAAACGTCAAATGGAAACCATTTCTATTTAAACAAGAAATAGAAATGATGTTCTTTATCAACAAAGGAATATAAAAGCAATTGTCCAGTTCTAAGACAAGTCCTGCAGGGAGTTTCAACAAATACGTTCCGATGGCGAGTGCAGCAACCTTTGCTTCATTCCCAACACGTAAATTTGACTCTCCCTTGACGAGTCTTCTTCTATTCCTTAGCCCATGTATGTCATTACATATATGTGAGCCACACCCAGTATCGAATACCCAAGTGTCTGAGGAAATAGAATGACAATCAATAAAGAAGATTTCTGAAGAAGATGGGGCATCCGATGCCTTATCCTTCTTCACGGACTCAAGATAAATCTTGTACTTTCTTCGCAAATGGCTCTCCTTGCCATAATGATGGCAAGTTTCCTTTTGTGCTAGTTCTACCTTCTTAGCCCTTCTTCTTTTCCCTTCTCACCTTTGACTTCCTCTTAGAACCTTTCTTCGAGGAATCAACTAAAGACCGCCCCTCGCTCATGCTTCTCGTAAGACTCCAGCCTTCAAAGATATTGAGCAAGACTACGATGAACCTCCTAGCATCTCAGAGGTGAAGAGGAGCTGAGACTTCAACCTTCAATCTCACTTGCTCATCAACCAACTCACAAAGATGAAGGACTACGATATGAGCATCCATATGCTCATGCCGCTTTCGTGAGCTTGGGTTCCATCGCTAGCATGATGCAACTCATTTGTTCGTAATCACTCACATGTTTCGATAGGCCAACAATTGGTCCAGAGTTGCATCGCTACTAGGATCGGCGGAAGAGGCGCTTCGAGGACATTTGCAAGCTTTTCAACCTTGAGAACAATTCTCAAGCTTCTAAGCCACCCAAGAAGTTCGCCCACCAATTTATTTGAATCCAAAATGGAACGCAAATTCAAACACATCATGATCAATATATTAACTTAGAAATACAAAACGAGCATATATGAGAAAGATGATTTTAAAATGCATCAATATACATTTATAAATCCCATTCATTTTTCGAATTTCAAAAACCCCAAAATCACTGGAGATCGTAGGTCCATCTCCGAATGGGCTGATATCCATCATAGATAAGAACAACCTTGGAGAGAGTCCAACAAGCCATTCTTAGCTATGATGGTGGGTATCATATACCGATTACATATCATGTATATGTAACTATCACAATGTGCTATCAACTAATTGAATGTTTACACATACATTGGGTTGTTAACACATTAACAAGTATGCATCATATGCATAGCACCCAACTTCACCTCCCTTTACATCGACCTTGGAGAGAGTCCAACAAGCCGATGCTCCAGGTTAAAGCCAACCCATTAATCGCGAAATAGTTTTAATATGGTTAGAGCGCATTCAACCAATTAGCCCAGCTTGGAGAGAGTCCAACAACCAAAGCTAACGATTGACCTCTCGACTCTTACCATATTAGTATTAAACTATTCCATGGTTTGAACATGTTCGTGTTCGAGCCGGGCTTGAGAGAGTCCAACAACCCAAACAAGAAATGTAACTCCTGGTTCTAACCATATTAATGGAAGGTGTAGGCTTTAATATTGAGTTAGGTTTTATGTCTCATCCTCTTGCATGCAAATAACTATTATCTACATGGCATGGCATACATGGCATACATCTACATGTCAGACACATGACATAATGTTATGCATCTAATGCAATTACATGGCATACAATTATGTCATGTATATATTTCCTTATATGTCATAACTATTTATGGAAATAAAATATGTTTAAGATTTGATTCTCCAAATCAAATCATAATTAAATTAGGAAACAAATTTCCAAATCTAATCACATATTTTATTCATGGAATTATTTGATTAAGGAAAATCTATTTAGGAAACCAATTTCCTAAATCATTAAAACTACTTATGGAAATAAAATATTTTAAGATTTGATTTCAAATCAAATCATGATTAAATTAGGAAACAAATTTCCAATCTAATCAAATATTTTATTTATGGAAAATATCAATTTCCATAAATACTTCCAACTTTCCAAAAGTGGAAGATTTCCATAAATACTTCTAGACTTTCCAAAATTGAAAAATTTCCATAAATACTTCTAAATTACCAAAATTAGAAAATTTCCAGAAATACATTATGACTATCGCAAAACCATTTTAATATTATGTCAAAACATAACCTCGGGCTCGATACCATCAAGGTTTCGCAAGATCAGCAAGGCAGGTGTGTTTCGATCATGTTTCAGAAATATGAGCACAAATGGAAGAATAAAAATAATAAATACTCCTATTTATTACAACACACACAACACACGCATGCTATTACAACAAGTGTAGACATAACCGTAAATTAAAATTGCAATAAAAGGAAATTAAACTACGTTATACCTTCCGTATGAGGTGTAGCGAACGCATCAACCGAACGATCCTCGTAAGAATCGCTCTATCCGTGATCCACGCCGAGCTCCTCGGATGACTTCGCTAAGTCACGAGCTTCGCCTTCGTGACGGGTTACTAGCCTCGTGTTGAAGACGACGCGGATCGAGAGATGATCACGATCCAATCCAAATTCGATCCAAAATGAGTTCTCAAAACTCGCTTCTCCGAGAGGTATTCACAACCGCTTGACGAATCCTTCGCCCTCCACTAGAGGATTACCGGAGATCAAATCCCGGTAAGTTAGCCGCTGTCGGAGCACCAACCGCCGCCCAAACGACGCCCGACGAGAAGAAGCTGTCCAGAAAACTGGACAGCTTGGTGGAGGAGATAGGCGCCGCGAGGATCGCCGAACTCTTCCCAGCAGCTCGACGCCGGCGAGGAGGAAGGAAGCCGCCTTGACGGGCGCACCGGTTGAGGAGCTGTCGGCGGCAACAACACGGTGGGTGACTCTTGATGTTGGCGCCACAAATTGGATTAGGTTTAGGGTTAGGGTTTAATCCCTATTTTATAGAGAACTAATTCTCTTAGTGGTTAATGGATCATATCCATAAAGCCCGTTAACCCGCTCCATTAAGATAAGTTAAAATAAACCAAACCATGATGGTTTATTTTAAGTTAAAACGAACCGAACCAACCTTTGGTTCATTCGTTTAATATAAACCAAACCCTTGGGTTTATTCTCATCCATTGGATTAGAACCAAACCATTTTGGTCCATCCATTATGTCTTCATAAGACACGGCCCATCCACGCTTCCATTGCGACTGAAACAATTTCATGCTCGCTTTATGTTTGGTCCAACCAAACATAGTTTCTTCCTTGGCCCGAGAATCCCATTCTCAAGCTCGCTTTAAATCCTTTGGATTACACTCAAGCGCGTGACCAAATAGGTTCTCGCTTTATGCTGGCCGCCTATAATTAACCATTAATTATAGAACGATCATGAGTGGCACCTAGTAGTACATCATGATCCCCAATTAACCAAAAGATCAACGCTGATCCGTAACTATTTCAAACCCTTCAAGAGCTCGAATGAATCGTGCCCCATTCCCTTCACTCATCTTATACCCACTTGGTTCGTGACATGGTCTATTGTGTCACCCTCACTAGGTCGACTACGCCACACCTAGCCCAAGTATCATTTCTCGTCCCTACGGATTCTAGTTACTCCACATGTATCAAGAGTACTTTACTCTAAACATGTAATGCTTTGCCAAAGACTTTAGTAACAATCCGACGAGAGGCCATGGGTATACATCTCCTCGCAAGGAGTGGTGAATCTTTATAGGCTATTCAAACACCTTCGATCACTCGACTTATACCCAATCATCCCGGTCCACATCTCCTTAGAGATGTTTGCTTAAGATGTCAAAGCATAAGTCTCCATGATCAAGATGACTTGAATACCGCAAGTCAAAGGAACATCGCACTTAAGCCACAAGAAGAACTTCATTGACATATCTATATATGCAGAGAACCATATGAAGTCTTACTACCGTCACTCCAATGAACTAGTTACCATAACTAGCATCCACGATCAACTCGACATCACTATGTCTCCACTGAGAATCACCGCTTGATACACCAAGGAGTATACTGTAAGTCTCGTAATTGATGGTGTCCAAATCCATCAATTCATCGACTAGGATAATTCCGATACATCACAATTACACATGTAGAGATACTCACTAGTTGTGATCCAATCACAAATTCTCTCATGCCGTGAATCGATCGTGACATTCAGTAAATGAGTTTAAGATCCAATCAAATACATTAAACATGTATACTCAAATAGTGAATCTTCATTTATCATATAAATGGTTCATACATAAGGCGATTGCCTTAGGACATCTCTCATATATTACTAACACCTGCAGGGTTTACATGATGAACCTTATGAGCTCCTCAAGGGGACATCATTAACCTAATATATAGGACACGATTTCCTCCTATAATCAACGACACACCATGTAAATAATATCATTTCCCAACTTAATGCATATTGATTTAATCCATAGAAATCTCACCCTCCGTAAATCAAAGAAATAAATACTAAGTACATGTGCCCGTTATTATATCGGGATTAAGAGCATGTACAACATAATATCCGAGGTCCGATTCAATTATGTAGTCAGCAATAAATTGAATCACCTCTATGTCGGTCCTGCTCAATACACCTAAGTATACTAGTGTAACTCTATGTTCAAGACAAAACAATACCAAACTACACTACAACCATGCCAATGGTTTGTCCAAAACCATCTTGGTTGTGAGCCTCTACTTATATTCTACAAGGAACTGATAACATGATCTTCTGTGCCACACCAAGCACCATGTTATCTACAATGTAAAATATTAGACAATATGCACACATATAATAAATATAAAGTGCAAACAATGATCATGTGATTCTTATTTCAAAATAAAATGTTCATACAAAAAGAGCTAGGCTTTCAGTATACATTCCAACAGTCTGATCTTGCCGAAGGGATATTTCTGGCAGTGGAAGTAAATCGGCGAAGATACCCTCTGAGTGACTCTGAGGGCCCATGCGTAATATGCAGCAGGACGGAAGCATCATGTTTGTATGCCTTACAACTGGCGAAATCTTGCCGGAACATCCCCTGAAAGTCAGTAAAATAAGTAATATACCCCAGGGGTAGGGTATTGAACTATTTTTACACCGAGCCAGTTAAGGTGGTACGGAAGACCCGACACTTGAGGGCGTCGGTATAGCAATGAAGCGAGGCGGCTCCTGTGAACTGTGATAGATGCTCCTCCGGATCCATCGTGCCATCATATTTATCTACCTGGGGATTTCTGAAATATGACGGCGGGACTTCAGAAAGGATGTCCATAGTAAAAGGACTAGTCTCGTAAATCCCCGGAGCCCTAGTCGAATGGCTTTCGCCTTGCTCTTCTCGTCGATTCTAGGTTAATGGCATAGTGGCCTGATGTACTCGTCCCCCTAGCCCCTCCCCAGGCAACGCTTCGACGTTAGTGGTTGTCCGAAGTGGAGGGGGCATCTCTGGTGGTGGTCAACGCGAGGAAGGTTCACCAGAATGAGGATGAAGGTACCCCATCCTTCTCCTTTCTCTAGCAAGGGCCTCAGCCACAACGGTGTCCACCATAGCTCTCAGTTGCGATGGTAATATTGTGATGGGATTTTCCTCCGAGGCGAAGGCTGTCGGATGATGTATCTCCTCTGGCTGCATCTCTACGTCTTACTCAGAAGTTTCCCATAGACTGTGCCAACTGATGCGGTAATGGGGAAAGGTTTTCTGGCTTCCTTTCAACGTAGGGGAGCGTGCAGGAAGCTGGAGGGTTCTCTCCGGCCGCAACAGTAATGATGTAATATGAAGAGGAGAAATGCATGCCACACATGTTGGGTTTCCGACACCGCGGCGAGTGTGTGTTCGAATATGTTTCGCAAACATGTGCACAGGGGAAGGAATAAAATAATAAATCTAATTTATTACAACACACACATCACACGCATGAATAGTACAACACATGTAGACATAACCAAAAATTTAAATTTTGCAATAAAAGGAAATTTAACTACGTATACCTGACGTATCACGTGTAGCAGGAAAGGCATCAACCGGAATGATTCTCGCTAGAATCGTCTCTATCCGTATCCATGCCGAGTATCTTTGAGATGACTTCACTAAGTCACGAGCCTCGTCTTCATACGGGTTACTAGCCTCATGTTGAAGACGATGTGATCGAGAGAAGATCACGATCCGAATCAAAATTCGGATCCAAAACGAGTCCTCAAAAACTCGCTTCTCCGGAGAGGAATTTGTCAACCGTTTGACGAATCCTTCGTCCTCCACCTATGAGGATTGTTGGAGATCGAATCCCCGGCAAGGGAAGCGCTGTTGGAGCTCCAAACATCGTCCAAACAATGCTCCGACAAGAAGGAAACAAGCTGTCCAAAAAATTGGACAGCTTTGGTGGAGACCTTGCGCCGGCCAAATAAGGAAAGCAATGTGCTCACCTTGTCGCCGGAGCCAAGGATGATCACCGGAGCTCCTCCGGCAGCAGCTCGACGTCGACAAGTGGGAAGGAAAGCTCCTTCTGGATGCCGGCAAGGGAGCTTGGTGGTGGGCGACATCAAGGGGAGTTGTTGGCGCTGAATTCACCAAGGAGAGGAGGGGCGGCAAACAAACCCTTATGCCCTCTTTTATAGAGAACTAATTCTCTTAATGGTTATCGGATCAGAACCATAAGGCCCGTTAACCGCTCCATTAATATAAGTTAAAATAAAACAAATGATGATGGTTTATTTTAAGTTAAAACGAACCGAACCAACTTTGGTTCATTCGTTTAAAACAAACCAAACCCTTTGGTTTATTCTCCTCCATTGGATTAGAACCAAACCAATTTGGTTCGTCCATCATGTCTTCATAAGACACGGCCCATCCACGCTTCCATTGCGACTGAAATGATTTCATTCTCGCTCCATGTTTGGTCCAACCAAACCCAGTTTCTCTCGGTCTGAGAATCTCATTCTCAAGCTCGTTTTAAATCCTTCGGATTATGCTCGTTGTGCGTGTGACCAAATAGGTTCTCTATTTATGTTGACCATCTATAATTAACCATTAATTATAGAATGATCATGAGTGACATCTAGTAGTACATCATGATCCCCAATTAATCGAAAAAATCAACGGTTGATCCCAGAACCTTTTCTGAAACCCTTCAGCAACTACAATGAATCATGCTTCATTCCTTTCACTCATCTTATACCCTCTTGATTTAGGACATGGTCTATTGTGTCAGTCCTCACTAGGCTGACTATGTCACACCTAGCCCAAGTATTACTTCCTCGTCCTCTGGATTCTAGTTACTTCACATGTATCCAAGAGTACTATACTCTAAACATGTAATGCTTTGGCCAAAGACTTTAGTAACAATCCGACGAGAGGCCACAGGGTATACATCTCCTTGCAAGGAGCGGTGAATCCTCTGTAGGCTATTCAAACACCTTCGGCCACTTCGACTTATACCCAATCATCCCGGGTCCACATTTCCTCGGAGATGCTTGCTTAAGATATCAAAGCATAAGTCTTTATGATCAAGATGACTTGAATACCGCAAGTCAAAGGAACATCGCACTTAAGTTACAGTAAGAACTTCATTGACATATCTATATATGCAGAGAATCATATGAAGTCTTACGGTTGGTCACTCCAATGAACTAGTTACCATAACTAGCTTCCACGATTAACTCTGGACATCACAATGTCTCCAGCCAGTGAGAATCAGCTGCTTGGATACATCAAAGAGTATACCTCATGCTAGTCTCGACAGAATTGATGGTGTCCAAATCCATCAATTCATCGACTAGGGATAATTTCGATACATCACAATTACACATGTAGAGATACTCACTAGTTGTGATCCAATCACAAATTCTCTCATGCTGTGAGTCGTATCGCGGACATTTAGTAAATGAGTTTAAGATCCAATCAAATATATGAAACCATGTATACTCAAATAGTGAATCTTTATTTATCATATAAATGGTTCATACATAAGGCGATTGCCTTAGGACATCTCTCATATATTACTAACAGACTCTCACTTGGCCTAATGTCAATCGCTACGGTATCCAATACCATAAGCTGTAACATGACCCTCAAACTTACTTTGAGGTAATTTCTTAGTCAAAGGATATTGCTCCATTGTTGTCGCAGTAGACTGGTATTGCTTCAACAATTGCTGGAATCACACCAAGTTCATAAATGAACTTCTTTATCCAAATCGCTTCCTTTGCTGCTTCCGAAGCTACAATGTATTCTGCCTCAGTGGTAGAATCCGCTACAGTGTCTTGTTTGGAACTTTTCCAACTCACTGCGCCCCCATTCAAGGTGAACACATATCCGCATCGAGACACGGAATCATCCTTGTCTGTCGGAAGCCGCATCCGTATACCCGCGTATCACCATGTCCCCTTCTCCATATATTAGGAACACATCCTTAGTTCTTCTTAAGTACTTAAGGATCGTCTTAACAGCCACCCAATGATCCATTCCTGGATCAGACTGGTATATGCTCATGACACTCAGAGCATATGATACATCGGGCCTCGTACATAACATAACATACATGATAGATCCTATTGCAGATGCATAGGGAATCTTACTCATGCAAATCCTCTCGTCTTCTGTGCGCGGACACATAGACTTCGAAAGGTGTACGCCATGCCTGTTGGTTAGGAAACCTTTCTTGGATTTCGACATGCTAAACCTCTTTAGCACTCGGTCTATATATGTAGACTGCGAAAGAACAAGCAACCGTTTCGATCTATCTCTATAGATCTTAATCCCGAGGATGTAGGTTGCTTCTCCCAGGTCTTTCATGGAGATTGTCTTGGATAACCAAACCTTAACTAACTGTAAGATTGAAACATCATTTCCTTTAAGTAATATGTCATCGACATACAATACTAGGAACACGATTGCACTCCCACTAACCTTCTTGTACACACAAGGTTCGTCTGGATTTTGTGAGAAATCAAACTTTTTGATTGTCTCATCAAAACGGATATTCCAGCTCCTGGATGCTTGCTTCAATCCATATATGGACCGTCGCAATTTGCATACCTTGGTTTTATCAACCGATGTGAAACCCTCAGGCTGTATCATATACACGTCCTCGAGCAGGTTTCCATTAAGGAAAGTTGTTTTCACATCCATCTGCCATATCTCATAATCATAATGAGCCGCTATGGCCAGGAGCATCCGAATGGATTTAAGCATAGCTACAGGCGAATAGGTTTTGTCATAATCAACACCTTGTTTTTGATGATATCCTTTCGCCACTAATCTAGCTTTATAGGAAATCACATTACCATCCATGTCAGTTTTCTTCTTGAAAACCCACTTGCACCCTATAGGCTTGATGCCTTCAGGTGGGTCAACCAAGTTCCAAACTTGATTTTCATACATGGAATCCATTTCCGACTTCATGGCATCAAGCCATTTATCCCTTTCTGAATTTGTCAGCACTTCTTCATAACTGGTAGGCTCCTCATCATCAATGAGTAACATGTCGTTCGATTCACTCACGAGAAATCCATATCTCTCAGGAATGTTGCGTGTTCTACCAGATCTACGAAGATGTAGTGTTACAATAGGTCCATCCGATTGCTCATCACTATGAGTTGTCGGCTGTTGTGCTTCACCAGGTATCTCTTCAATGTCTATTTGAGTCTCTTGAGCATCCTTAAGCTCGACGACACTCCCACTGTTTTCTTGCAAGAGAAACTCTTTCTCTAGAAACACAGTGTGCCTTGAAACAAACACCTTTTGTTCCACAGAATGATAGAATTGGTAACCCCTTGTTTCCGTAGGGTATCCAATAAATAGATATTTATCAGACTTAGCATCCAATTTATCTGATACTGTCCGCTTCACATAAGCAGGACAACCCCATATCTTCAAGTAAGATACATGAGATTTCTTACTATTCCATATCTCATATGGAGTAGTAGAGACTACCTTGGTTGACATTCTGTTTAACAAGTAAACAGCTGTCTGAAGTGCATAGCCCCAAAAGGACTTGGGAAGATTCACATGATTCATCATTGACCTGACCATGTCCAACAAGGTCCGGTTACGCCTCTCAGATACACCATTATGTTGTGGTGTATATGGCGGAGTCCATTGAGACAATATACCATTGTCTCTTAGATAATCAAGAAACTCTTGACTTAAGTATTCACCACCTCGATCCGATCGAAGTATTTTAATACTCTTGTCATGTTGTTTCTCTACTTCATTTCTGAATTCTTTGAACCTTTCAAAGGCTTGGACTTGTGTTTCATCAAGAACACATACCCAAACCGTGAGTGATCATCTGAAGGTAATGAAGTAGCTATAGCCTCCTAAAGCTTGAGTTGACATAGGTCCACATACATCGGTATGTATTAGACCTAGTAACTCTCCCACTCGTTCACCTTTTCGGTAAAGGTAACTTAGTCATCTTGCCTTTTAAGCATGATTCATGTATCGTATGAATCAATTCAAAGCGATTCGAATTCACATCGGTGTAATTCGGACATGCGTTTCTTGCTTATATGGCCAACGACAATGCCACATATAAGTCTAATTGATTATCCTTTCGAGCACGCAGCGTGTTGCTCGCTTCGATATTGAAAATGTCCTTTGGATCGTCCAAGCGTATAAATGCCATTACTCAAGTTCGATTCCATAAAATCGCCATTCAAAGTTATATAACAACAATTGTTACTAAAGCGTGTCAAATGGAAACCATTTCTATTTAAGCGGGAAATAGAAACAATGTTCTTTATTAGAGAAGGAACATAATAGCAATTGTCGATTCAAGACTAGTCCACTAGGGAGCTTGACAAATAAGTTCGATGGCGGCCATGACAACCTTTGCTTTATTGCCAACTCGCAAATTTGACTCCCCTCTAACGAGTCTTCTTCTATTCCTTAGCCCCTGTATGTCATTACATATATGTGAGCCACACCTAGTATCCAATACCCAAGTGTCTAAGGAAATATAATGACAATCAATAACGAAGATACCTGAAGAGGATGGGGCATCAGATGCCTTCTTCTTCTTCATGGACTCAAGATAAATCTTGCAGTTTCTTCGCCAGTGGCCTTCCTTGCCACAATGATGGCAAGTGCCCTTTTGTGCTGGTTCTGCCTTCTTTGTCTTCTTGTTCTTCCCTTTCTTCTGTTCTTTTGCCTTCCTCTTAGAACCTTTCTTTGAGGAATCAACTAACAAAACCACCTTCTCCTCATGCTTCACAGAAGGCTCCATAGTCTTCAGCATATTGAGGAGCTCAGGAATAGTGGATTCTAATTTGTTCATCCGATAGTTCATCACAAATTATGAGAAACTCTTGGGCAAACAATGTAGAATTAAGTCAATACTTAATTCATGATCCATCACAAACCCGAAGGTGGCTAGCCGCTCGATGTACCCGTTCATCTTTAGCACAAATTGCACTACAGACGAACCTTCTTGCATCTTCGTGGTGAAGAGGAGCCTGGAGACTTCGAACATTTCGGATCTCGCTTGCTCATCAAACAACTCATGAAGATGGAAGACCATGGTATTAGCATCCATATGCTCATGCTGCTTTTGCATCTCAGGTACCATCGCAACTAGCATGATGCAACTCGCCAGTTCATAATCTGTCACATGCTTCTGATAGACCAACATTTGGTCTGGAGTTGCATCGTCCTTAGGACGGTTGGGAAGAGGCTCTTCAAGGACATATGCTAGCTTTTCCACCTTAAGAACAATTCTCAGGTTTCTAAGACAGTTCAGGAAGTTAGGCCCAGTCAATTTGTTTGAATCCAAAATAGTGCGCAAATTCAAAGACGTCATGATCAATCGATTGACCTAGAAATACAAAACGAGCATATATGAGAAAATGATTTTAAAATGCATAAATATACATTTATAAATCCCATTCATTTTTTGAATTTCAAAAACCCCAAAATCACTTCGGGATATCGTAGGTCCATCTCCGAATGGGCTGATATCCATCATAGATATGAACAACCTTGGAGAGAGTCCAACAAGCCATTCATAACTATGACGGTAGGTATCAACTATACCGATTGCATATCACGTATATGCAACTATCACAATGTGCTATCAACTAATTGAATGTTCACACATACATCGGGTTGTTAACACATTAACAAGTATGCATCATATGCATAGCACCCAACTTCACCTCCCTTTACATCGACCTTGGAGAGAGTCCAACAAGCCGATGCTTCAGGTTAAAGCCAACCCATTAATCGAGAAATAGTTTTAATATGGTTAGAGCGCATTCAACCGATTAGCCCAGCTTGGAGAGAGTCCAACAACCAAAGCTAACGATTGACCTCTGACTCTTACCATATTAGTATTAAACTATTCCATGGTTTGAACATGTTCGGGTTCGAGCCGGGCTTGGAGAGAGTCCAACAACCCAAACAAGAAATGGAACTCTGGTTCTAACCATATTAATAGAAGGTGTAGGCTTTAATATTGAGTAAGGGTTTTTATGTCTCATCCTCTTTGCATGCAAATAACTATTATCTACATGGCATGACATACATGACATTCATCTACATGTCACGACACGCATGACATAATGATATGCATCTAATGCAATTACATGACATACAATTATGTCATGTACAAAATTTCCTTATATATCATAACTATTTATGGAAATAAAATATGTTTAAGATTTGATTCTCCAAATCAAATCATGATTAAATTAGGAAACAAATTTTCAAATCTAATCACATATTTTATTTGTGGAAATAGTTGATTAAGGAAAGTCAATTTAGGAAACCAATTTCCTAAATCATCAAAACTACTTATGGAAATAAAATATTTTAAGATTTGATTTCCCAAATCAAATCAAGATTAAATTAGGAAACAAATTTTCAAAATCTAATCTAATATTTTATTTATGAAAATATTAATTTCCATAAATACTTCCAACTTTCCAAAAGTGGAAGATTTCCATAAATACTTCTAGACTTTCCAAAATTGAAAAATTTCCATAAATACTTCTAACTTTCCAAAAGTAGAAAATTTCCAGAAATATCATTATGACTATCGCAAAACCATTTTATGATTATGTCGAAACACAACCTGACTCTGATACCACTGTTGGGTTTCCGGCACTGCGGCGAGTGTGTGTTCGAACATGTTTCACAAACATGTGCACAGCGGAAGGAATAAAATAATAAATCTAATTTATTACAACACACACATGCATAGTACAACATGTATAGACATAACCATAAATTTAAATTTTGCAATAAAAGGAATTTTAACTATGTATACCTGACGTATCACGTGTAGCGGGAAAGACATCAACCGGAACGATTCTCGCTAGAATCGTCTCTATCTGTATCCACGCCGAGTATCTTCGGGATGACTTCACTAAGTCATGAGCCTCATCTTCGTATGGGTTACTAGCCTCGTGTTGAAGACGATGTGATCGAGAGAAGATCACGATCCAAATCATAATTCGGATCCAAAATGAGTCCTCAAAAACTCACTTCTCCGGAGAGGAATTTGTCAACCGTTTGACGAATCCTTCGTCCTCCACCTATGAGGATTGCCGGAGATCGAATCCCCGGCAAGGGAGGCACTGTCGGAGCTCCAAATGTCGTCCAAACGACACTCCGATAAGAAGGAAATAAGCTGTCCAGAAAACTGGACAGCTTTGGTGGAGACCTTGCGCCGGCCAAATAAGGAAAGCAATGTGCTCACCTTGTCGCCGGAGCCAAGGATTATCACCGGAGCTCCTCCGGCAGCAGCTCGACGCCGGCAAGTGGGAAGGACAGCTCCTTCTTGACATCGGCAAGGGAGCTTGGTGGTGGGCGGCGGCAAGGGGAGGTGTTGGCGCCGAATTCACCAAGGAGAGGAGGGGCGGTAGCTTTTAGGTCAAGGGATTTGGATTAGGGCTTAACAAACCCTTAAGCCCTCTTTTATAGAGAACTAATTCTCTTAATGGTTATCGGATCATAACCATAAGGCCCGTTAACCCGCTCCATTAATATAAGTTAAAATTAAACAAACCATGATGGTTTATTTTAAGTTAAAACGAACCGAACCAACTTTGGTTTATTCGTTTAAAACAAACCAAACCCTTTGGTTTATTCTCCTTCATTGGATTAGAACCAAACCAATTTGGTTCGTCTATCATGTCTTCATAAGACACGGCCCATCCACGCTTCCATTGCGACTAAAACGATTTCATGCTCGCTCCATGTTTGGTTCAACCAAACCCAGTTTCTCTCGGTCTGAGAATCTCATTCTCAAGCTCGTTTTAAATCCTTCGGATTACGCTCGTTGTGCGTGTGACCAAATAGGTTCTCGGTTTATGTTGGCCGTCTATAATTAACTATTAATTATAGAACGATCATGAGTGGCACCTAGTAGTACATCATGATCCCCAATTAATCGAAAAGATCAACGGTTGATCCAGAACTATTTCTGAAACCCTTCAGCAGCTCGAATGAATCGTGCCCTATTCCCTTCACTCATCTTATACCCACTTGGTTCAGGACATGGTCTATAGTGTCAGTCCCCACTAGGCTGACTACGTCACACCTAGCCCAAGTATCATTTCCTCGTCCTGCGGATTCTAGTTACTGCACATGTATCGAAGAGTACCTTACTCTAAACATGTAATGCTTTGGCCAAAGACTTTAGTAACAATCCGACGAGAGGCCATGGGTATACATCTCCTCGCAAGGAGTGGTGAATCCTTTATAGGCTATTCAAACACCTTCGATCACTTGACTTATACCCAATCATCCGGGTCCACATCTCCTCAGAGATGCTTGCTTAAGATGTCAAAGCATAAGTCTTTATGATCAAGATGACTTGAATACCGCAAGTCAAAGGAACATCGCACTTAAGCTACAGTAAGAACTTCATTGACATATCTATATATGCAGAGAATCATATGAAGTCTTACGGTTGGTCACTCCAATGAACTAGTTACCATAACTAGCATTCATGATTAACTCCGGACATCACAATGTCTCCAGCCAGTGAGAATCAGCTGCTTGGATACACCAAGGAGTATACTTCGTGCTAGTCTCGACAGAATTGATGGTGTCCAAATCCATCAATTCATCGACTAGGGATAATTCCGATACATCACAATTACACATGTAGAGATACTCACTAGTTGTGATCCAATCACAAATTCTCTCATGCTGTGAGTCGTATCGCAGACATTCAGTAAATGAGTTTAAGATCCAATCAAATACATAAAATCATGTATACTCAAATAGTGAATCTTCATTTATCATATAAATGGTTCATACATAAGGCGATTGCCTTAGGACATCTCTCACATATTACTAACAACATAAGAAATGAACAAAGACCCAGGATGTAACGTGGTTCGGAATAAAGATTCCTACTCCACGAGGGTGAGCTCTCCCACGAACTACGATGCCAAAGCACTTTCACTATAAACTTCCTCCTTCGCGGAAAGAACTTCCGGAGGTGGAGGAGGAAACCTCTTACAATTAGCTTAATACACAGAAAAGTATCAGAACTTGTCTCCTTCTCCGGCGATGTGGTCACTCTCCCCTTTCAGATGTGCCTTCGTCTATCGCTTGTTGGAATAATGCAGATCTCCTTCCTCTTGCCCTACTCCTCCCTTTTATCCTCCTTCCGTTTGCCAGCTGTTGGACCACGAACCTCCTTCACCGTACACGTGGCCACATTGCCTATCTGGAGAATCATTCTGTTACAGACACGAGGAGCGAAGGCTCATTAGAATATTATATGGGGGCCCTCTTCTGTTGTGTAACAACTTCTTATCTACATTTCGGGAAATATGCTAGCCCATCCCTTTCAGCCACTTTCCTTCGATAAAGCTAACCTAAACCTACCACTCACGTGTAGCGCAACTCTTAGGCTTTTCCCGGTAGCCCGAACCAATTCCTATTCTTCCCATACCGAACCATCTCTAGGCTTGCTAGACCGAGCTGATTCTCATCTGTCCCGTATTGAAGTAATCTTCGCGGTCACCCGGCCATGCCAACTCCCTCAAATCGTCCTCCCATGCCAACTGCCCCACACTGATGCACCCGAACCGTTCTTCCCAGACTCCTCCTACTGAATCGGCTACTTGGCTTGGACAGCGTTCTACGCACGGGTATTCTTACCTTAGTCACAGAAAAGAGGTAACAACAGTATTACTCTTCAATGGATAGCAATGAGGAGGCCTACATGATAAGAAAAGTGAGACTAAAGAATTTTAAATTTAACAAGTCTTATGATAGGATAAGGTCAAGAAGAAAAATCATTTGCCGTGATCGACTGATGACTACATCAGTCGACTGATTGATGCCCAACGGGAAGAATGACCTCTTCCCTATAAGAAGAGGCCTTGGGTCACTTTGGGAGGTTAATGGTTCATCTCTAAACATACTCCCAAGTTCCTAAACAATTTTTACTCCTCTTCCTTGTGTTTATTTACATCTTATTGTAAGAGGGAGTAATTGTTGTAAGAAAGGTTTACCTTCACCTTGAAGGAGAGACTAGTGGATTTGGGTTGGAGTGATTCGCCGAACGAATCGTTCGTGGATTAGCAGCAAGGGTCGTGAACCGCGTTACATCGACGTGTTAGCGTTTGCATTCTTTATTTCTTTGTATTGTCTTAATTGTTTTTGTTTTAGTATATTCCACTGCGCTAATTATTCTTGTAGACGATAAGACGCAAGCAATGTCCATTGTATACAAAAAGGGCTATTCACCCCCCTCTAGCCTGCCACTGATCCTCCAACATATGTCCCTACAGCAATGGCGACAACTTTTGCTCCATTGCCTACCTGTAGGTCCACTTCGCCCTTCGTCAATGATCTAGTCTTTCGAAGGCCATGCACATTGGTACAAATGTGAGAAGCACAATCGGTATCTAATACCCAAGAAGACGAGATAGATAAATTGACTTCGATAACATATATACCTGAGGCAAAAGTCTCACTTCTCTTCCTTTTCACTTCTTCCAGGTATAGCTTGCAGTTTCTCTTCCAATGCCCAGTCTCACCACAGTGGAAGCATTCCCCTTCCTTAGACACCTCTTTTAGGATTCAATGCATTTGCCTTGCCTTTGCCTTTGGCTTGGGTCTTACCCTTACCTTTAGGCTTCTGCTTGCCTTTTCCTTTGCCTTTGTTCACCATCAATACGGTGCTAGGCTTTGCCTTCTTAAGGTTGAGTTCAGCAGTTCGCAACATGCTCAATATCTCAGGTAAAGGCTTGTCAATTTCATTCATGCTGTAGTTTATGATAAATTGACTGTAGCCTTTTGGCAGTGACTTCAAAACAAGGTTAGTGGCCAGCTCTTGGCCTAATGGAAATCCAAATCTCACCAGGTTCTCAATGTACCCAATCATCTTGAGTACATGAGTGCCTACGGGAGTTCCTTCTTGCATCTTGCATTGAAACAAGGCCTTTGACACTTCATATCTCTCGTGCCTTGCTTGTCCTTAGTATAGTTGTTTCAGATGCTCAACCATATCATAGGCATCCATGTTCTCATGTTGCTTCTGAAGCTTAGAGTTTATGGTGGCAAGCATAAGGCATGACACATCCAGTGCGTCATCTTGATGCTTGTTATAAGCATCCTTATCAGCACGAGTGGTCATAGGGGTGGGTGGCTCAGGAATGGACTGCTCTAGGATGTACAGTTTGCGTTCTTGCTTGAGGACTATCCTCAAGTTCCTGTACCAGTCCAGGAAATTAGCTCCAGTGAGCTTGTTCTTATCGAGGACATATCGCAGGGAGAGTGTGTTCGACGTATTTGATGACATGGTGATCTACAATACAGAAATGCAGAAATGTATCATATTTTAATCATTTAATTAGGCCTTTTAACTAAATGATTCTTCCACTGGTCACAAAGTGGGACAAAATCTATATTATACCACATCTTGAGTTAGCTTTGGCTGATCGCCCAAGATTCGTATAAGTTGTTACTGAAAGCCCTAGAGTCAATCATGTGATGATTGTTGTATGGACTTTATTGTATTATATTCCTATTTATAAAAGGCATTGTTATTATATTTACTTGTATTGCTGCCAAATAAACTAAGTATAATAATGTCCTTGAGTAGAAGGTTCTTATCTATATCAATCGATTGGTTGAATCGATAATATGATAATATAGAGAACACTACTCTTAATCATTCCTAGTCAAGTATTAACATTCAGGGACAATGTTAATGCGTAGAGACTAGCATGTAGGTCAACTCGATGACTTGATCTCACAAGTCATGGATATGAGATATCAAGTTGACACATGGGTATGCATTGAAGATTGTATACTGAATGACCCGCTATGATAAAGTATCATGGATCGTTATATGAGTGTCATATACTTTCTCATGTGACTATTAGTATGACTATTAGTTCTTGGACTTGAAGTCACCATGGTTCCTTACATAAGAAGTTGCATACTTTGCCTTCGTCAAACGTCACCCGTAAATGGGTGGACTATAAAGGCGATCACTGGATATGTAACAAATTATGCTGAGGGATGTGAGTGATGTAGATGAGATCTATCCCTCCTATATGATGGGAGTGACATCGTTATTCTTGATAGAGTGAGACCACGAAGTGCATGGCCATGCCCAAATGAGTCAATATGAGATATTGAGCTCATTTGATTAGAGTGAGTCTACTTGGAGTTCAAGATATAGATTGTACCGAGGATGACACGATCTATACCTCAATTGGTCAATCTAGATGTCAAGGATAGAGGGACATTGTCACATATTGTGAGAGTCACAATTAATAGTCACAAAGGTGATGTTGGAGCTCAACATTCTTGTAACTTGGGTAGCAATGATGTGTTGCTAGATACCGCTCATTGCTTATGTTCTTAAATCAGTTTAGGAGCATTGCCAACGTTACAAGAACCTATAGGGTCACACACAAAGGGCAATTAAGTGGACATTAGGTTCATATGATGAACCATGAGGATTAGGTTCATGGGATGAACCAAATTGGATTAAGAGTAATCCAAATTAGACTAATTGAGTTAGACTCAATTTGATTCAAGTGGTGAATGAGTCTAATTTAGATTTGATTCATTGAGTCAATTTAAATTAATGAATAGAGATTCATTAAATCAAATTGACTTGAATCAAGTGGTTAGGTTTGATCAACCATGGGAGATAAGAGGTCAAGTTTGACTTGACTTGAGAGGGAAGATGAATGGTCAATTTTGACTTGACTAATTGCCATGTCATGGTGACATGACATGGGGGCCGGCCAATGATGATGCTCCACATCATCATGGACTTATCATGTGGTGCCACCTCATGAGGGAGACCAAGAGACATGGCTCTTGGAGTTACATGCATGCATGTAACCCCCCAACTTGAAGTGGTCGGCCACTATTCATCATGGTGGAATTCATTTGGTGAGTAACTCCATCTTCTTCTTCCTTGGATCATCTTCCTCTCAAGCTCTCTCCCAATCCTCTACTTTGGTCGAAACTTCCAAGGGGTGCTAGCACACTCTAGGTTGTTTTTCTCCACTATTTGTCCGTGTGAATACCAATAGAGGAGTGTACACTTGACACTCTTGAGTTCTGATAAAGCATTTGGACGAGCGAGATAAGCGAAGGGCGTCACTATGAGGGTAATGCTCTCATCTTGTAGATCTAAGGTATTTAAATACATACATGTTTATTTTTTTATATCTTTGCACGGATCCGTGGCCGGGCTTCCGAGGTTTCTACAATGCAAAAAGTGATTTTTGTGGCTCGAAAAGTCTAACATAAGTTAGGTAGGAAACTTGTATCAATTACATCTAATGTAACTCTTATATAACTAAATGAACAACATTATTTGTTCATTGTGTCCATCGCATGAGATATCTTTCTAAATTACCACTCATCTTGAGTTAGCTTTGGCTAATCGCCCAAGACTTGTATAATGTAGATAGATGTCCCGTATGAGCTATGCCTCTAAGTTCATCAATCTAATAGAGAGAGCTTAGTTAAGTCAAACCTAAGGTTTAATAGGCAGACATCACGATTGTCCTATCGTACTTTATCGAGGTAAATTGAGTCACTTTGCTTTGGCAAACGCGCTACGATTGAACAAGGTAATAGTAAGTATTAAACTTTGGTAGACATATAATAAGTGACCTAATTGTGTGACAACTAACTACGCATGCTTCACATATATAAGTATCACATGCATCACATATACAAGCATCACATGCATCACATACACAAGCATCGCATATAAGCATAATCATCTTAAACATGGCATGGTTATGACCCGAATCTACTATCTTCTCAAGCCAATGAGAAGAGCGAATGGTTAACCTAGGGATGACATCTTCTCCAAGTGCTTCCTTCGGTTATCCTGTGTTGTCGGCATCCTCCTTGTAACTTCAACCTTCAATGAACTTTTTCATTTCTTTATTTTGTACATTACAGAATAAGAACACTCGAATTACATTCGAGTCTAAGTCTAATTTTATTTTTCAACTCAACTCCTTGAATGAGTTGTTGCCCTTGGTCCATCAATATGAACCCAAGACCCTCGTTTTTGGAGCGTCCCGTGTTCAACACAGTCGAGCCGTGCCAATTAGCATGACCATTCTGGGGTGATATTGTTAGTGCATATAAGGTTCATATATCTCCACAATAGCACGATATTGTCTATTTCGGGCCTAAGCCCTCATGGTTTTGTTTTTGGGCTTTACCCAAAAGGCCTCATGCTAATGGAGATATCTTTTTATCTTATAAGCACATGATCTTTTTCATGTCTTATCAATGTGGGAATTTGATTGTATTCCCAATACTCCAACAACCCGACCACCACGGTTTCTCAACTCGAGATTCTTCGGGTGTCGCTGACCTTCGGCTTAGCTTAACCATTTTCTGCACACTTAATTCAGCTCATGAGATAATGATATGACCTTAACTTTGGGTCTTTGCCATAATCAAAACCTAGATTCGATTATCTGGTGCCCCTACACCAACAATCTCTCCCTTTTTGATCTATGGAAAATCAACACAAAGTTAAAGGAAATTTAAAGCATAAAACAAGTAGAGTAAATGATAAATGTCATTTCAAAAACTCCCCCTTAACCCTAGGTGAGTTTTGAAAGAGATACTTTAATTTTTAAAATAAATTTTGTGTTACTCTCCTTTAACTTTCTCTCTTCTCCCCTTTTTGCCATAAATAAAAAAAAATGTGGGGTGTTTATATAAAATAGAGGTTTAAAAACAACATGCGTCTAAAATTATTA
This sequence comes from Wurfbainia villosa, assembly GCA_025175895.1. Classification (NCBI taxonomy): domain Eukaryota; kingdom Viridiplantae; phylum Streptophyta; class Magnoliopsida; order Zingiberales; family Zingiberaceae; genus Wurfbainia; species Wurfbainia villosa. Next base: position 36,004,980 of record CM046004.1, on the reverse strand, counting down.
AGGATAAATCAACTATGAGTCCAAGCATGTGTCTAACATTAGTTAGATAGATTGGTTCAAGGTGTGTCCCTCTGCACCAACAATTTAATAAGTTTTTGAAGCATACTTTTGATTTTCAAAATACTTATAAGTTTATTTTCAAAAAGAACTTCAAAGGTTTGTAATATAACCTTTAGGGTTAGTTTGCTCTCCCCCTTAGTCAAATATATGAAGTATAAGAGATTTAGGGGGCGCTAAACTTTGGCCTAGAGAGTTGTGTACTTAGTATTGGCCAATCGAAGTTATAATTATTCATTAAGTGCAAGAAAATAAGTAGCATTTTGAAAAAGTTATGTTAAGTGTATTTCAATTATCCTTAACATCTCACTCATTCTATGTGTCTCAAAAATGTGTTTGCCTTATATGTTTTGTGAGATGATTTTAACTTGATTAAAGTTAGTCAACCTTGGGTTAGATTCGAATTTAACCCTTAATTCGTCAAGTAAACTTTTCAAGAAATTGACTTCCAGGTCATGGCGAGGCACAGAGGCCTTCTTTGATAGGAATAACGACCACTTCCTTAGACAAAGCCAAATTCAAGAAATTGATTACTTGAGTCACTTAAGATTACTTCATAGTCTAACTAATTTAGGATACGATGAGGTAGCTTCAGCTAGTTCAACTCAGCCAAGTGCAACAAGCTAGATACGCCTTATCTATGTCGAATACACGAGACATTGTTTCCCTAATGTACTATTATCTCGCTGCATCCTGATACTATGTTGTCAAAGTTGACTAACTATTTGTCCTATCTAGCCGTTCTAAAAAGTAAAACAAAATAACTAATCATGCAATGATTTTGCTAAGGAAACGAGTATACTATTTTAGTGTTAGCTCCCCCTGGACCATTGAACCAATATGGTCTATCCATAAAGTGGTACTTGATCCTGGGGAATCCAATACTTATTGGTCCTTATATGTGAGTTCAATAAAACCTTTGGGATCCATGCTTGGACTCGTTGATGACTACGATTTACGATAGACATATAAGATCTATTCATAGTCCTTGAACTAAACCCGAGCCTGACTTTGTTGTACACGTCTCTTTGAGTTCCAAGAAGTCAGTTAAGATTCTTAGATCCCAACGTGAATCTTTCCAACCTAGCCTTGAGCTCTTGAACTCGTCCTTTCAAGAGAGAATTCTCCTCCTCAAGCTTTTCAACTCGAGTTGAGTTTCTCTCTTGAACTTGACTAGTTGAAGAGGTTAGATTAGCCTCTTGCTTGAGGATTTCAACCTCTTCGAGCAGTGACTCGACTCTAGACTCGGATTTAGTTAATTTCCTATTTAAAAACTTAATTGCATGATATAAGTTGGCTATTAATGAATGACTTACCTTGATTTTTTCTTTTGACCCGACTTTGAGTCTTTTCTTGAAGTCGTCCTCGGAGTCGGAGTTGGATTCATATTCGGCTTCCGACTCGGACTCAGACTCTACCGATTTCTCCATGAACTCCAAGTCATTATTTTGATCTTCCTCCTCCCACCTTGCTTGAAAAGCTTGCTTGGGTTGCTTGTGTTTTGGCTTCATTTTTGGGCAACCTGACTTGTAATGACCCTTCTTGTTGCACCCGTAGCATGTGTA